>CM051621.1:49415702-50665702 GCA_028020825.1 Podargus strigoides | reverse complement strand
TCTCTGTCAGTTAGAGAAAGTCAATTAAAAAATTCATGTGCTGAAGTAATTCTCGTGTTTCTCACCTAGACCTTAGCTCCCACTGAAAATAAACCAAGCTGTGATGTTAAAAATGAAGGTGAAACCAAGCCCAGCATGCACTGTAATAGATTTACAGGGTCTCTTTTGGATTTCACATTCATTGTTCTGCAGCCCATGAAATACTAGGGAGCCCTGGGAAGAACTCAAAACCCTTGACTTTAAAACCTCACACCCATTCAGAGAGAGATTATTAGGAACAACAGTATTCTAGCATTGTATTTCTGGTTCCCCTCACCAATATAAAATGTTTTCAGATTCAGCAATAATCAAGTGTTTTAGGACCACCTTTTCCTTTCCCCACAAAATTGCTCCTTCTTAGCACTCTCAGGAGTTTTTGTTTCTGCCAAAGGCAAATTCAGTTTCTGCCCATAATAATGGTGGCAAAATGGGGCTCAGCACACTTCTAGCAAGTACCAGATGTACCTTATATATAGGTCATTGTGTTAGAATCACTCAAACCAAAATACTGCCAAATTAAAAGCAAAAAATCCCATGCTTTTTAGACATGCTTATAAGAAACCAGCATAATCAAATTACTCCGTCTTTATGTTGTATTTCTCACACAACTCCAAAAAAGTCCAGTAAAACCGATTCTTTCTCCTTTGTTTTTGTGCATTTCTTTTAGAGACCTTTCAAACTAAATATGCAAACAAGAAAAAAAAAAAAAGCAACACACTGAAAAATAACCACAAGTCATCCATCTTAGAGATGTGGGGAGAAGTGTGGAGAATTGTTTATAGAACATTTCCCTTAGAAACATCATCTCCCCACCCCTCAAAGAACTTGCCCCTTCTAATTTTTCTATGTGTCAATATGCTATATCCATTTTTTAACCTGCCCTACAGCAAACACGGATCATCTCACCAGTGTCTCCTTTTCCATCCCTGCCACCCTTTCTGGAAAAAAGTCAGATCAATACTTCTCCCAAGTTGCCTGAGCAAAGGGTCACCAAAGCCCCCCCAAACCACATCACAGGACTGTCTGACAGGTGGGGGCCAACCTTTCCTCAATAAAGCCAGCCATGAGATCTTAAGAGGCTGACACTCCACTTCATCGTAATAAAAGATTTCCAGGGGTTCATTCAAGGAGAAGAGATGGAGGACAATGCATTCGAGCAATTAGCCCTTCTTACAAACTTCTCAAGCACCCCCCAGCAATTAGGATATGGACAAAGGACTCCACTTCCACAGTGTCCCCAACTAGGGAGCTCTTCTTGCCAAAAGAAACACCCCTTTCACAATTCTTCGGCCAGCAGAGATGTGCAGGTGTTTCCCCCTGCCTAATTTTCTAGACCATTGGTTGAGGGACCTCTTCCTCTTCCAGTCCTAAACCACATGTGCCGAGACTTCCCTAAACTGTAGAGATTAAAGAAAAACAAATGATGGAAATCTAAACCTAAATAATCCCCAGAGATCAGATTTCTATCTGATTTAAGCTGTAAACAAAGAAAAATTGGAGGCTGGCAGATTTAGGGTAGGTCTCATCTCCTCTCATTTTAGCCATCATAAACAAAGTTTCCTCCCACATAACTCAGACACATATTTCAGATATAAAGAATAATTTCCTAGACCCATCTTTCAAAAATATCTAAATACTTCTAAAGCATCTTTCACTCTGTCTGTGAACCCTGGGCAGACAGCTAACATTTAAGCAGTAAAGGAGGGGTGACATGATCCTGTGGTTTGGATACGCTCTCCACTTTCTGCACTTTGTGGCTCATAAAAATAAGAATTAGAAGCAAATTATTCCTTTCCTGCTTGCGCTTTGCAAAGAAAAATAGGACACAGTATCTGAAACACTCAAACCCCATGTACTGACGCTTGTTGCCAAACTCTGGCATGCTCTTTGGCCAGCCGTGGTCCACTGGACAACGGTAGAAACCTTTTTTCACTGTGAAATGATGTCTAAAGCACAACCTCTCCATCCTCCCCACTCCAGAGACACATGTTTTGGGCTGCAGCAGATTTCTTCATTTCAAGTAGCAGCTCTGTGACACAACCCAGAGGCTGAAGGAGATGTAAACTATTTACTCTGCCTCCGCATACGTTATTTTTGCAAGCTGGCAGGCTGGCCTCCCTGGGCTGTGTTTGTTTATAAGGCAAGTGTTCCCTGCTCCCTCGAGGCGCTCATCGAAGGAGAAGCCTGGAAGTTTCTGTTTGAGGAAAACCACTAAGTGATCTGTGTTTCTCACATGGGAGATGCTTTGTTTAACTTGAAAATAGCTTTGAAAAGTAGTACAGCAAGTGTATTTTCCCCAAAGAACCTGGTATCACCAATGGTGCTGCCATACAAGCAAAAGCAGAAGACACTCATACAAAGGAGTTCATACGGAAATATTAAGGCACCTTGAAAAGCAGTCAGTTAAAATTTTCACTGTCTGGTTTCACATGTATGCTGCATGCTTTATATATGTAACTATCTTTCACTTGAGGATGAATGCATAAGGCATTTTTAAATTTGGTGACTAAACAAAAAAATAAGAATTGGAAATTATCTTAAATAAGCTATGGACGCTTCTTCCAATAACATCTCAGCCAACCTGCAAATGTCACTTTGAACACATATTGTTCAGTACAAATGATTCAGTTTCTTTTCTAGACTATTTACTGCCTCTTAAAATCATTGTAGTTTTGGTTTTGTTGCTTAGACCTAGGTCAACGTTTACATGGAAATGTTATTCTGAAAGAGAAATATTTACATTTTAGTGAGAACAAGTTGTACTAATTTTCAAAAATGCTGCTTTCATTTATTTAAACTATTAGTCAAGTGTAACTCAAATGTGTGAATAATTTTGGTCTAAAACAAAACGTTTTTCTGCCGACCTGTACTATCTTATGCTTTTTAATTACCTTAACCTATTCAATCAGCTCTATCACCCTTATCACTTTCCAGTTTTCTAGGAGACAAATTAAGGACAATGATGAAAAATATAATTAGAAATTTTCTATTGTATCTATAAATTTTAATAGGATGTTAAGATTACATATTAGACTGAAAAGAAATACAAAATAAAGCCAAGTAAAAGTGCCCTTTTAAAAAAAAAAAAAAGTAGAAATTCTGGGGAATTAGCACTTAGAAAATACCCAGGAAGTCACTGTAGAGACTTGTTGCAATAATGAAGAGATAGTCACTTAAATATCTACAGAGTTATGACAAAAATCTAAAAAAGCCCCATTTAGATGTGAAAATAAAGTGACATACCAGGTCCTAATTAAAACAAGTTCTCATTTCATGGTCCTCTTGGTATTCAAGACTGTCACAGCAAGCAACATACCATTGGGAAACACTTCCATTTCACAAATTCGCCTCAAAAGTTTAGTCTCACAAAGATGCCAATGATTCATTTAGCAGTAATCCTGGGTTTTAATAAGGCTTAATGCAATCCACACAGGGTTTTTTTTGTTTTTGTTTTTTGGGTTTTTTTTTAAATATGGACAGAGGCTGCAGCTCCACATCCTTAGTTGAATCCCAAAGGTGAAACAAGGGTTTCAGGCACAGCTGGGGCCAGCCCTGCTGGATCAAACGTATCATGGAGGACACGCCAAATATTTCCCATGGAATCACGGAAAAGTGGCATTTTGAGAGGAAGGGAAGTATTCTCTTGTAGCTCTCCTTCACTGGCAAACTCCTCAGTCCATCACTCAAGTCCTTTCAAAACATCCTACTGCTCCAAGGCTGACTTTGCTTCTTTCCATTTACTTATTAAGAGACAGCAAGGAGAAGAGAAAGAACGAACTCACATATAATAAGGCTTCACATACAATAAAGCTAGCTAAGAATCTTGCCTCCTCTCTCACCGCTGTGTTGCAGTGCACACCACTTCACACAGCATGCAAACTGTTTAGGGCAGTTTAGTTTCGTTGCCACCACAGCTTCACTTCTATCAGCACAGGACTGCTCAAGTTTAGTACTGAAGGCCAAGGTTCAAAGATGCCTTTCAAACTCTGCGTGGCTCGCTATGCAACACAGCTACACAATAATAACATCTGCGTTTGCTAGTAAAACAACTATAAGCTTTAGCTTCAAATATTAGACAAATTTAGCACCAATTAAATGGCAGTCCTGATACATGAAGTCTCTACTAAACTACAGGGCAAGCATAAGAAAAGCTCTCCGGTTCTGGCAGTGTGCCTCATCCCCGACTTGGACTTTTAAGGGTAACTTCAGCATGCTTCACATAGCACACTACTGTTAACAACCACTCCTCACTCCTTTTCCATCTCCTCTGCTTTCAGTCCACCTGGCAGGGTCATTATTTAAGCCAATAGAAATAAATTTTTCATTAACATTTTCAGAGTATTAAATACCTTTTCGAAAGTAAAATGTATTAGATGTCCAGCATTTGTTTCTCTCTTTCAACATTTAGTGTTCAAAATGTCAGTCTTATGCTACTTTCTGTGGGATATTTTGCTGTTAATACAGAAAAAATATTTAGACAGACTACATGTAAAGTCTATGAAGCAAATCTTAAATAATTGCTGCTGACTGCAGTGACTAGTGCTGCAAGGAAACATAAGGGAATTTATAGATTTACTTTGAACGGTTTAATATATTATTTTTCATAAACGCTTGCCTCTGAAAATGGGACCAAATTATGCAAGGGTCTTTATTCTCTGAAGAGATCTGTACTTTGCATTACTATGTCCTGCTAGGATAAAACTGTATGAATGTTGTTCCCCATAGAATAATATGAGAAGACTGAAGCAAATCTTAGCAGAATGAGAGTTAAATGTTGCCAAAAACCACCTACAAAGAACACCTCTTCATTCACCAACTCGGACATTAACCCTCATTTATATAACGTTAAATGAAAGTCATAACCTCAAAACAGGGTTTGTAAGTATAATGCTTATTATGATAGCATTATAAATCAAAATTACTCACCCTGGAAGTGTGTCTGCTTTTGAAAAATAATTCTGTCTGTACTTTGACTTCTTGTTGCCAACTGTGTGAAAAACAGCAGTGAAGGAGCAGAAAAGAATGGCTCTGATTTTTTATTTTGGGAGTTAGTTTCAAGTGTTTGGCAGAGAGATTTACTTCCATGCTCTACAGACCAGAGGCAAAACAGCTATTTGAATTCTCTGTCCGTTACCACCTTTCTATCACCCAGAAGTTCACCTTTACTCATTAACAGAAGGAAGAGATGGACTATGGAGAGCTGAAACCCACTCAGCCAAAACCCTGCCTTTTGTTTCTCACAATACGCTGGGATTACTTGTGTATGGGGACAGAATGCTGCCCTTCACTGGGATTTTGTACAATAAATAGGACCCTTTTATCTTATGACTTTAAAAATGTTTAAACAAATGATAATTTGGAGTGAGAAACTTCTGAGTCTAACCAGTTGAGCTTTAAATTGTTGAGCATATCTCTACGATACGTTTTTAAATGAGTCGCCTACGCACTGATGGAAGTGCAGCCTTCCCATATGCTGAACAGATGATGGATACATCTGCAAACAGACACGTTAAGCACATAGAAATAGTGAGATATATTATAGGAGGTGCTGAAAATGAAACTGAAAGTTCTGGCATTTCCCTCAGAAGGGACGAAACAATACAACCATCTTAGCGAGCATTATTGCGGTGAAAGAACCTAATAGTATGGCTGTGTGAAAAACCCCGGACAAATAATCCTTGTTCAGTTAAAATTAGATACACTGCAAAGGCCCCTTTACACTGCTTTGGTGAGAAGACCATTCTCCAGTTCCTGAATAGACTAAAGAGATCTTAATGTTTAATAAGTGTGCTTAAAGTCTTCAAATTATTTAACAGATCATAGAGATATTACGAGGTTTTCTCAAACTTTCCAGAGCAATTAATATGCATATATTGAGACCCAGATTTTCCAAGGGAGTATGAATGTCTCTGCACAGGCAGAGATGGGAGATTACATCTCATTCTCTTCTGCACGCTACATGAAAGTGCATACTGCCCATCTGAACACAATACAAGTTTCTGCATTGCTCAGTAAAGTGGCTGGATTAAACTGTGTGTAAATTTACCCTGCAGTGGTTTGTTCCATCTACTGAATGGTAAACAGTCACCTCAGTCATCCCTTCCAAGCAAAATCAACAAAGGAGCTAATCCTGATTAGGCCTAACATTGTCTGAATCACATTTATGTTCACCCTGGCAAAACAGGTCATAGAAGTTAATCTAGCCTATAAAAACATCTAGAACCAGAAAACCTGTTAGCCAAAGGACAAGTCATGTGTCCAGCCACCTGACACAAGCCACACACCCAGTCTTAGCAAGAATTTAACCATTGGCACACTCTTCAACAACCTTCCTTTCCTAAATTGCTCAAGAACAACAAAGAGCTAGTGATACATAAAGGAAGGCGAATTGCCTCCCTCTATCTGAATTGAGTTACTAAAAATACGAATGTTGCTGAAAAGCCTTAATATAAAAGCCTAAAAGAACGGCTAGACTCTGTAGGGAGAAGCTTCTGTTATGCGGAAGGTGACCAGGGAAAATGAATCGGAAAAACCCTTCCAGGAGAGCAGTTTATAAAAGTGAGAGATTCTCTGTAACAGCAGTCAGGGTAGTCTTCAGTTGATCCAAGGGAGACCAGGTTTTATTCCCCTTCAGGCTTGACCAGACATCATACCTTGCTGCTCACAATCCGGCTGGACAAGGAAATCATGTGCTGACAGTTTGGATATCACCAAAACTAAGGTGTAAGTCTTACTCCAAGATCATTCAACTGAAGAATTATCTTAGCTCATCCAGAAGCGTTTCACTGCTGATGGCCAGCAAGCAAAGGGGCTGGCTTGCATATTTCCTTCTATGAATATGCCCCAGCACAAACAAACTTTACAGCAGAAATGAAGAAAAATCCAGAACCCCGCCGCTAAACTTACTGCTTATAATAAAATCACTGCAAGATTTTTTTGCAGACCTTTTTGGGCCATTTTCCAGGATGAAGCAACAGCTGTCTTTGCCAATCTCCTCACAGGCAAAGAATATTTTCAAGATGAATTGCTCTGATAGAAAGCAGGAGATTATTTTTTTTTTCTTCACTTTGCCAGTGTTGCTTCTCCTTGGAGTAAAGTTTCTGATCCTGAAGGCACTTCGAACTGTGAATTAATTACAGGTTTGATAACCTGCGTACCCTGTTGTTCATAGAGGTCAGGAGTGGTAAACTTAAAAAACCCTTATATTTCCTAGAAGTCTGTAACATTAATTTCCCACTTCTCCAAGTAGGCTAACGTGAGGCAATCGCTGATGTCTTCCTACGGTTTGAAGCATAGCAAAAGGAAGCCTCAGCTTTGGCTCAGGACAAGGGCCTGAAAACACAGCAACCCTTGCAGGGGAATAGCTTCCAACTAACTGATGAATCGAAGCAGCAGAGCCCATAGTCCAGATTGGTGGGTGCCCTTGCTGAAACCCCTGCTGCTCAGGATGTCGTCCCTTTTAATTAGGACATTTAACAGACGAATATGGCCAAGAACCAGAATTGCCTGTTCTTGTTTAAGAATAAGCTCTCCACCCAAACAAAGTATTAATGTGTCACTCTGTATAATAAATACATGACTTGCTATACAAAGAAGCATAGTTGAATGGCTTTGGCCTTGTCTCAAACTAATTTATTTTAAGTCTATATATAACAAGTTCCTCTGACAATGAAATGTGTAACGTCTACAAGACAAAAAACGGCACACTTTGTTAGCTACAGAAAGACAGGTGGACCGACAGAAACTTCCACTTAGTGCTTTATTGGCTGCCTGCCATGGTTTGAATGGGGGCAATTATGAAAAAATTGAGCACATGACTTTAATAAGCTTCAATATGGATCGCTGTCTGGTGGAAACAGAGCTTTACAATAAGTTATTCTGGGTCTAGTCTTTGCTGCTAGGAACAAATGTGTTGTTTCAGACATCAATCACATATTCTTGGTATTATTTGAAAAGGTTAGTGAGAATACTGACATGTGAAATTGCAGATGACAGGAAGCAGTCGCGGCACTGATTTCCCTCCACGTCCTGTGAGATAACAGCCTCCCTCTGTGCCGGCAGGGGAGTACCTCCCTGAGCACAAGGGGGATGTGGCAGCAGCACCCAACTCCAGGAATGCACAGCAAAGAGCAGCCACCGTCACTGTGGGGGTTCAGCAGTAGCCGCTGTGAGCAGGGGGCAGTTTCCAAGATGGTGTTCTCTCCTCACAGCTGAGCAACGAATACTTTCCAGATAAATGAAAAACAGTATTATCAAATATTTAGGATGGATGTCCTTCACAGTTTTACAGTTCAAGCTGCCACCTCCAGCCTTTGAGTTAGCTACAAATAAGACAGCAAGCAAGTCATCACTTCACACCACCCATGAGGCTGGGGAAACATCGTCACAGCAGTTCATACTTGTTCCATGTTTTGAGCAGTTTAAATGAAAGTTGAGCTTTGGATGAAACACCAAGTCACCTTTCGAACCAATTCTCTTACCTCCTCAGCTGAGCACACCCAGCCTTTTATAAAACAATCACTCATGCGTCCCCACAAGGAGACTCCTGTTTCACTAATCAAGGTCTGCAGGGAGCTTCTGGATTGAAGCAGCATGTCAATGTGGGAAAAGGTGTGTCATCAGCCTGGTTACCTGCCTGGCCTTTGTGCAAGCCACAGAAAAAAAGGCTTGCTGGAGCTGCTCACATGGGAACAGGGGCAGAGAGCCCGAACAGAGCAAGGGCAGCAGCAGTCCCAGCCCTCCATACAAACTCTTTCCATCCCCTAGCAGCACTTGTGGCAGGATGGTTTCTCCCTGGTCTCCCATCCCCACGCTTCCACCTGCCAATTCTAGCTTCAGATCCCTTCCCTGCCAGCACTGAGGATGCACCAGTCCATCGTGCCAACACTGCTAATAACATCTTTGGTCAGCTCTGCACTACTTCAACACATGATTTTTAACTCTGTGTGTATACATACATTTATTCAAAGTGTAACACTCAGCATAACTATTTCATAACAAGACGCACTCAAATAGCCATACCTAGGAGCATATCGTAGAACTGAAGGCTCATGTTTCCACTCCAATCTCACCTGACAAGACTGCTAAAGCAACTGCAGATTTTATCTCCCCTTGAGATTATTTTATTCCTCTTCAAAAATCAAAAACAAACAAAAAAAGGAAAACAGAAAATGCTGTTCCATTCAGTGAGAAATTCCAGAGAGCTGCATCACCTTGGGAGTGGAAAATAAGAGGAATATGAGTAATTTTCAATGGCTTTGTGCTTGAGTAGGACCATGCCACCAGAAACTTTTTAATAGCTTAGGATGCTCAGCTACAACGTTATAAGAACCGCTCCTCTCCCTGCAAGTTTCTGTTTTTCTGAACACCCATTGCTTCCGCTTACTCTGTTCTTGCCTGCTTTGGTCATCCTCCTTCACATGTGTTTCAGAGGAGGTGTGCATGCACACTGCATCCTTTCGTATCTCCAGGCTACATGTTCTTAAACTGTACGAGTGCATGATTTATAATAATCATGCACAATATAAAGTAACTATTTATATCACTTGGTTACCACTAACTAATGTTAGTAATAGGAATTTTTACTTTCATAGGTTTGACATATTTTCAAATGTTGCCCCAGAAATTATAATCTGTATATTCAACCTGAGCCCAAACTACTTCATCTGTAAAAACAGTAACAATTATTAACAGGAACAATGTGCACTGATGACAAATCCATATGAGATGTTTCTGACACACCATAAATTCAGTAAGGGCAAGTGCAAATAATGAACAGGCATAATTTGCCACACAAATACAACATGGAGAACAGCTGGCTAGTCAATCTGCAGCATCAGACAGTGGGTCACCGACTTAAAGTGAGTCATCAGTGTAATAACTTATGATAAAGCAATTACCATATCAGGAGATATCCATAAACTGTTCTGCATAAGAAAGGAGAAACAAGCCTCCTGCTCAGGACTGGGAAGCCTCTTCAAGAGCAGTGTTGTGCTTTGGGCAGCATTGCTCTCTGAGGACAAGAACTTGTGAAAAAAAGTCCAGAACGGTGCAACAAGCACCCTCACAAATTTGTGACAAGGTTTTTTTAGTCTAGAGACAAAGGCCACATGGTAACAGCTCTGAAATAAGTAAAAGGTCTCTGCAAAGAGATGAAATGTACTCTTGCTCCAGGTGCACTTGCACAGGATGGGAAATAAGGCTGAAATTTTAACACTGATATCTCAGACATTCAGAAAATCAAGAATGGGAACAGATTGTCTTCAGAGGTATAGCAATAAGCCTCTCTTCCCAAAGGTTTAAAAACTGATTAGACAAATAGTTGTCAGAAATGGTGTAGGTACAGTTGTATGTGCCTTCAGGCGGAGGGACAGCCTAGACAACTCAAGCTGCCTTCCAGGCTTACTTTCTGTCACTCTTTACAAATTTATCCCAAAATATAAATGCAACTCATTCAAAAATTTAATTCAAACATTCTAACTTTTAAAATATCAAAACTCATTTAATGTACTTTTTTATTTCATAATACTGAAATTCTAACTTGACCTGATGAACAAAAGAGAAAATAATCTAAAACCAAAATGTTTCAATGTAATGCTCATAAAACATGTATTATGGTGACTCTCTGTGACTCAACCCTTAGCTGTCCACCAAGGCAAAAGGTCCATCCTCCACAAAGCACTTATCAAGACAATCGAGAGAATTCTGCTACTGGAATTCCAAGATTCCAACAACATTGTTCCATTATTGAGTTTACATCAGAATATGAACAGAGGTTGGATCAGTTACAGTATCAATCTTGGTGACAGTCTGAAATCTAGATTGTTACCACCATAGAGAAGTCAAAAAAAAAAAAAAAAAAAGGAAAGCAGCAGCTGAAGAAATGCTAAGGAACTCAGTGGAAAAATGTTTTGAAGAGACACTGCAGCTTTGGAAACAATGAAACTACAATATTTTGCCCTTCTTAACTCTGGAGACTCAGGATTTGCAGCAAGCCCTATGCTAAATTAAAACATATTTTTATTACAGACTCAACCTGACTCTGCAGTATGTTTTTTTGGTCATGATAGCTTAATTTCAGAGGAACAAAGGAACATGAAAAACTCCTCTGTGACTCTATCCAGGTTTCCTAATCTTCTCTGAGATTATTTTTAATGAAGGCAAGAAAATATGGATTATTTTACTTGAAAAGGATATCACATTTGTCTCCAGACCTTTAATTGTTTAATGCAATTTCCCTTGGAAGATATTTGGTTTCATCTATACAATCTTTTTTTTTTCCCCAAAAGACTAATCAATATTTTGATATAAAGTTACTTAGTTTATAAATTGCCTTGACTTTCCAAATGAGTCAAATGTTATAACAAACAATACAATTTACTATGTTTTCCCCCATTCACTGTATGCAATCTCTTGCAAATGGCAGCTTCTGCCAGTTGGGATTTTACTTTTCAGAGCAGTGAAATTTTTTCTTTCCAAATCTCATTCTTTACGCACTGCTGGAGAACTTAGTGTTTAGCACAGAATTGCCATGTATGCACATGCAACTGAATTGTTCATTTATAGGGGAAGATGGAAAGCGGTATTTTCAGTGCAGAGTGAAAGAGGATAATAAAAAGTCAAGGGCCATGCAGGGGAAAAGAGATAGAGAGTGTGGTATAACCAGTCAGCTCTGCTGGACTGAAGCTGCCAGGCAATAGTGTTTCTTTACTAACAACAGTGATGTTCTATGTATAGCCTAGACACATAACAGCCAAAATAATGTTTAAAAAAAGAGGAAAAAAGCTGTTTCAAAGAGTTCTTTCACATCTCTCCTCAGGGGGTTTAAGGAAACAGATACCAAGTGCTCGCAACATTGCAGAAATATCTTGAATTTCTTTATGGTCTGTGTCAGGGAAAACTTCCAAAGAGGCAGCGCTGGACACATCACTGGAGCACAATACACTGCAAGGATGCTGCATTCAGCTTAGCTCTTTGGGAAGCACACGCAGGTGTTTCGAAGGAATGCTTTGCCTGAAACTTGCCTTTTGATTACTATGGCTTTGGAGACCTCCTGAAAAGAGAGACTTGACAAGGGTGCTGAGCTTTGTTTATAGAACTTAATCCTCAGTCTCCCAGCTGCTGACAGGAAAAGACCATGTTTTGCTTAAGTAAAAAATTCCTGTCTTAGAACCAAGGGATGAAAGTGGTAGAGACAAGCGAACACTCTCCCTGAACAGCAGACTTAAAACACCCGACAGCTGTCTTTTAACACCAGCAGAAACAGCTTTTTCTATTCTACAATATATATCAAAGTAAAAAATCTCTGCCAGGTGGCATTAGGCATTAGAGGGATACGAAAACAATCCAAATACTAACCTGATCCTGTGAGATACCGAGTTCCTCCCTCCTGTTGAAATGAATGGTGTGGAGAGTGCTATGGATGTAACCCTAGCAGTGAATCACACTCCAAAGCCTACAAAGCACAAGCCGTTCCTGTGCTATACTGAGCATTATTCGAAACATTTCCAAAAAGAGAAAAGCCCACTGTTCATTTAAACTGAAATTCAGATCTTGGATGCACACAATGCCATAAGCTTTGATTTCCATTACTCCTACAACATTGATAGCGTGAGTACAAGGAAAAAGTTGTTCTAAGCATTCATAGGTCGATTTCTTCCCTTAAAGACCTATATTCTTACCAGTGACACACAGATCTAGAGACTTCCATATTGCAATACTACAGGCTTGTAGTAAATATAGCTTGAAACATTACAGTTCATTCCATGAAGCAGTTCTATTAACCTTTTCTTAAACAAATCCTTACCCATGAGTGGAAGAGTTTGCACTAGGTGTGCATTTGTTGGTGTTCCCTCAAAAAGCTGAACTACCTTGACCAAGCAATAAACAGGTGAACCCTGGCTGTACTAGTTCAGATCCCAGGGATCTGAAGAGTTGGATTCCCTGACAATGTCACCTCCAAAGGGAATATGCCAACTCAGCAGGACTTTCCCAGCAGCCTCCGTTCCTGCCTGCCTGAGGCTATAGAAGGCTGTGCAACAGCACAGCTGATGATGCACTGTCATTCATCCCAATACCTGAAAACACAGGCAGATCTGATGAAGAGTCAGAACAAGTGGAGAAAACTGACCAAGCTGGACTGAAAAACTGAGAAAAAAGCATTGGAGGTACCACTGATAAGCCTGACAAGCAGCAGAAGCGAGCTGAGAAATCAGGGCAGTTGGGACCATAAAAACTTACTCAAGGAGGACCATAGGCTGGGGACAATTGAGTCAAGTGAGAACAAGAATCACTGGATGCTACTCTGTAGCTTAGCATGGCACATACGTTTGCTGAATCTTGTTGCTCCTCTGCGGAAAAATCTTTCTGCAAGACCCTGGCAAAATGTCCTGTCCCTTCCAAGTGCTAGACACATGGAGATTTGTAACCTATTATTTGTGCCACTTTGCTCACTCAAGGGAGAAGCTTTTGCCAGCGGATATGCATGGTCATCATGCTGCATCATGCTTTGGCATGACAGGTGTGTGTGCTACACAACGGTACTTCTGTTTTCCATTTGCTTTTTTTCAAGTCTGAACAATCACCTATAAAACCACAATATGTTAAAAGCACACTTAAAAAAAAATCATCAACTTACCCACCCACCCACCTACTTATGAGATGGTCGAATTACTGTTACTTCTGCAGGTTTGTTTAATAAAGGATACTTATTGTTGCCTGTAGAATCCTTATTCATTTTTTGCCAGAAACTTAGAAAGTATGTAAGGTAAATAAACATGAGTAGAAAAAAATATTTTAAAAAAGGAAAAAGAAAAGGAATGGCCTCCAAGCAATGCAGCTACATGCTTTACTGCGATCTCTTTCTCCCAGCACTACTTGGGTGTGAAGCCAGCAGAAACTAAGCCACTCTTTTCTCAGGTGATGCCCAGTTTTTTTGCTCCACTTTTCGATGTGCTCACCCTGAAAACGTAGGGTCTAACTGGCACACACACTGAGCACTCACAAGTACCAGTGACATCAGGAAGGCTGTGCTTTACCTTGAGTAACTAAGTGCCAAAGTATCAACCTCAAAGTGCCTCAAATCAAGCATGTGGTAGAACGATGGCATGATTTCACAAGTGGGTTTAGCCAATGTCAGAACACTTACATTGAAAGACACAGTCCAACCAAAAATTGGTTTTCCTTCTGTTTTGGTGGGGTTATTTTGCAGTCACATCATTGATCTGCTCTACCATGCAGATAGCTGCCTAAGTACCAGGGACCAGCAGAGAGAAGAATCAACAGCAAGAAGGTATACACTGCAGCTCGCCTGTGAAGTTAGGCTGGCTTTACCCAAACATGAAACCACAGCCTAGTCTTCTAGCCTGAACTGTCCTCTGCCTCGATGCTCCACCTGCAAAGTGGGGGGACAGATATCCCTTTGTCTAACCACAGGGGTTTGTGAAACAAAACTGAAGTTAATGAACATTCAGATACTATAATGATGGGTGTCTCTGGAAAAAAAAAAAGGTGAGGAAATAAATAACTGTGGCCTCAGCAGGCTTTGAATAGCATGCAGTAAATAAGGGGATGGTCACACATTGAACAATGCAACTAAAATAAAGTGTTGAATAGGGACTCATTAAGCAAGTAATGCCCATCCTTTGGGCTGAAGAAAGCAGGGGTCCAATGAAAAAGCCAGTCTGTTATCATGCAATTAAGGACTGCATAGTAATGCATACACACAGAGGTCAAGCAAAGGCTGCAGATGCAACATAAATGCAGACATTTTGAATGCAACACTAGTAAGAGTATTTTCATCTGGTTTTGTACCTGTGTAGCGTGACTTCCTCTGAATATAAAACTTACCAAATAAGTGTTTACAAACTTGTCATCATTTTAGATCTATAAATTATCTTTCTAAATGTCACATTACTCTCCTTAAAATGTATTAGATTGGGTGCATTAAGCACTTGGTTAAATTCTTTGGTCCAGATCAGGCAGGAGACCAGCTCATCAGACTCAGTTTGGAGTACTGAGGTTGGGACACACACCTTTCCTCCACAACATCCCTCCTACGGTTCTTGTGATGAGGTCAAAACATGGTTGCCTCCACTCCATCAGTGAAGATGCTGTCTCTTTGCTGTTCTGCAAGGGAAATTTATTCAATATTATTTTAGATTAATCTGCCCTGAGAAAAATGATGGGCACATAACATGAAACTAGCTCTAAGAAGGCTGCCATAGGACCACTCAGATTTTGAAAGCCATTTGGTCCAGCATATGGAATAGCAACAGTTTGTTGGTGTTTATATATATATATATGTCTACAAATATTTCTATGGCCTTTGTCACCAGCAGAGACAATTGCTCCCAATTAATGTCTCTCATAAACAGCTCTGTGGAGTCAGACTGCATTATTATTTCCATTTTGCAGGAGAGAAGGTGAAACAAGAGAACAGACCAGATTCACAAAGGTATCTTTGTGCCTAACTCCCACTGAAAGCAGCTGAACTTGGTTCAGCTGCAGAACTTCTGTGGATCTGGATCCACAAATCAGATGTGCATCTAGATGGGACTATACTACAAAGCTGCAAAATGAACTTACGACTTTTAACTCCCACTCTGGTTTTATATCTTTAAAAGGTCATTAGTGGACTGAATACAAAACTGCCTATTCAGAAAACTGAGCTGTATTATTTCCTTCAGTAAGTTCCTCTTTTCTGTTACTACCAAGACAATATTAAACAGATGAGAAATTTGGAGGGGGGGGGGGGAAGAAGGTTTTTTTTAATACGAAATGGTTGCAATGGTGGGCTTAATGGCTCTTTTTCACACTGCTTATGATTTATTTTTCCCCTTATATTGTCCACACACTAGAAGAAATAGTATGCAAATAAACACTGAAAACAAAAAAATCATTAATACTGTCACACAATAAGAAAAGTCTTGTCATTTTAGGCAAGAGTTTTGGAAGCACAAATTTCTATACATCTTTTAGCTCTATACAACAATATAATAAAGACTTACAATAACACCTTTAGTTAGCTCTGAAAAAACCCTTCTGATGTCAGATGTGTTAAACCTAACCACAGGCCTAAAGCTCTCCTCTAGCTCAGCAAGTCCAAGTATGGAAAGTGTTCGCCCACTGGCACAAACATGTATCATATCACAGGAATTTTTCCATCAGTTCTCATTTTCTCTATTTGCTGACCACCTACCATCACATCCATGGCAGAGCTAGAGCTGTTCTCCAATGTAACACTCCTCTAACAGCTGCCCGCAGAAAGTATGAAGGTGCTTCCCAGAAGCAGCTATGTCATCTCAGCCCCAGGACATGAAAACATACAGGTGGAAGCGTTTGTTCCTAGCAGGTGCTGGTGCCCATGGCTATAAAGCTACAGATTACATTCCCTCCTTGCTCTCTGAACACGTGGAGGACTCTGCAAACACGTCACTTAAAGAACCTGCAGACAAATCAGAGCTTCTTCACCTATTAAAACCAATGTGTTTTAGAGAGTGATTTTTTCCCCCTTCATTTTACATCAGCTAGGCCTTTCACAGAATCACAGAATGCCTTTATTTCTCTCTGTTACCTGAAATAAGCATAAAATTGTTTGTTACAAAAGGAAGGCTATACCATTAAGCTGATTTCACTACATGTTTTGGTGGTGGGATACTAGTTTCACACACAGATATGTTTCAAGAGAAATGTGTTTGGCAGCCCTTTCCCGGGGCTGAAACAAACTTGGTTACAAAGGTTAGGTTTTTACACAAACAACTGCCCAGACACTTTACATGCTTCCATAACTTTGCAGCATTCCATTTTATTTGTTTATGACATTTAGTTTGCTCTTCTGTGGGGGTACTTTTTTATTATTAAACAAAACATGTACATGACTCAAATGCACATCCACAGAGCTAGAAAGAGTCTAGGGCTTTTCCCCCCTCCCTCCCCAAAGAATAATTTCCGAGTGAATTATGAAAAAGTCAATCTTATGTTTTAAAAAAAAATACCGAAGTACAATGACAGTAGATATTCCAGATCAAATCTTCCTCAGGTTGTATAAAGCACAGCATCTCTCTCTGTCCCAGAGAAAAGTCAGCTTTAGACAAGTATTAAAAAACCCCACAAAAAAACCACCACCACACAGTACTGTTAATAACCATCCACAACGACAGTGTCAGCTACCAATGACTGCTACTAAAGATATTGGATCAATCCCAAATTCTTTGGAGAACACTGTTTTAAAGGGAATTGATCAGTAAAACTACCAGAATATAACTATACTTCTGTATCTGGTTTTGCATGGAGACAGTAATCTAAGAGAAATGTGAATTTATGTACATTTAATACAGCCACTACCAAGGAGGAACCATTACACATACCAGCAACTCTATTTCATACAAGCAGCAATTCCATACCTAAATTTTCCCTCTCCCTACACACCTTAATCCTCACTGTCCAGCTAAAAAGCTTACTGCAATTGTGCTATCCCTATTTGCAGTTAGAAATGTCTCTAAATTTCCTTTTTGCAACTATAGCTGGAATTTTTCCTGTCTTCCTTCTTTTCTTAAAGGGAAGAAACGTTAGTAATGACTGATTTGGACAGAAACATAGAATTTTACAAAAGCCATGATTACTGCAGACAATTTTTTAATTTCCTTCTTTTTCCTTATGCCTTTTGGTATATATTCATTCATTTTCCAATTTATAAGGCAATAAAAATAATAAATCAAGTACATCTTCAGGCAGACACAAACTGAAGTGCTAAGAGAGCATACAGAAAACTACATTTACCAAATAATACAGTTTGAGATGTTCCAGCTCTTTGAAAACTGATCTGAAAGAACATTCACAAAGCTTACATTTATTCACATAATTGAAGTCAGTAATGACAGATTCAGAAGGCATCGATGTTATTGCTTAATCTGTAGCTGTATTTTCAGCTGGTGACTTCACACAGGCAGCTATAGTTCATTCAACAAAATCTACTTGGTAGCCCTTATTCAAGTAGAATATATTTAACAACTCAAATAAATAAAATACTGAGTTTTCATTTGTTCCTCAGTCACAACAGAAAAGAGGTTAGCGTAATGTCATATTGACCTAATCAATATGCATTCAGATTTAAGAAGAAAAATATAGTTTGGCTCAGCTTCCAACAGCTAATCTGCACTGAAAGAATAAATCAGACCAAGTCCCAGGAGACCACCAGAGTGCCCTGTGATGGAGGGACCCAGCTAATCCACCCAGTGGCATAGTGTATCTCAGGAAGGCTCCTTTTCCATCAACTTAATGTCAGACACTTCTACTCTGTATGAAGATGCTGGATAACACGCTGAGAGAGCCTAGGTGGTATGAGCTTCAATTATTACAGAAAGCAGCATCTACTTGGGCAGAAGGAACCAAGACAAGCTCAGTTAAAGCCAACACTGAGGAAAAAGACCATGTGATTCTTGTGCTTGCCTTTTATTCCTAATAAAACTGAGTTGCCAAAAGGAGATAAAGCTGATTTACACACTCTGTCACTGTATTCTGTATTCAAAGCCTTAGATGGTACCTACTACAGGTAAAGGAAGAAACTCAGCCCACTTGTTTCTGAAGCTATGTCACCTCCCAGTATTACTGCACAGTCACCAAGACATTCTGTGGTTGGTGAGAAAGAGAGATTTGCTAGAAACCTCCTACAAATGAAACCCAGCTGCTTAAGCACAATTCCAGATGTCTCCTGCACTTTGTGGCTTTGATAGATTAAATTGAGCATAAGAAAGAGATGAAATATTTATGAAAATTAAATTTGCAGGATGTATGTCAATAAGCCTGAAAAACACTTTTTCAAACGAAGACAGGAAACCACATTTTTCACCCAACTGGGTTAGGTTAGGTTATAGCGGTGGTATTCATGGAGCTCCTGAGATGCTTATGTTTCCTGCAGACTGCTTAGCTTTTATTCAAACCACTCATGTCAATAACAGTGACCGCAAATACCATCTCTAACACCAGTGCATCAAACATTTATAAACAACACACTCAAATGAAATGTTATGTTTTATTCCTTATTCACCAAAAGTTTAGTATTTTGAAGGCTGGGAAAAATCTCAAATCACATACAGTACTCTGGGTAATGGTACCATGCCCTGGACACCAAACACGGCTGGAACAAACAAAACCTGCCCTGTTCCACCTTTAAGGGAAGGCTACCAGATATTTAAGCAAATGAATATATTCTGGGACATCTTCAGCTTATTTGTTAATTGAAACTTCATACTTGCCTTGGCTTCCTCAAAAGAGCAGTGGAAGGAAAAGCCAGTTTGGCAAAAGAGCAACAGAAAGCATAAGATAATATTTACAATTAAATGGAGCCATGGAAGCACTAAATACCTCCATTTTTCCCACTGATAAATGTCTTTCATCAAATCCCCAAACACAGCTAGCATCTCTCTCTCTCCACAGTCCAGGTCTTGCCTGTCTCAGCAGATCTGTTATCGCTATGACAAGCGCTACTACAGAACATGATCAGGTTTTCCTTCCCCAGCTGTTCCTACCTTTCAGCCCCTTGCAGGAAGCCATCCTAGAAAGGGCGACACCCTCTTTCAAGGTGGTGTTCTCTCTTTTGAGGGACTGAGAAACCCAGAAGAATTTTTTAGGGAGTTAATCTTTGTGATCACTTAGCACTCAATTTCTTCAAAATCCTGTGTGATATTCATTCAAATACAGAACTATGACTTAATTCACCCAGATGTGGTCTTCTTAGCAAAGCAAAACTAACACACACAATACTTTTCTGTGGATTAATAACAAAGGGCCTGCAGCTCTCTTGTGGCTCACTGAATACTTCTGAAACAGAAATCAAAAAGCCCTTGGCTTCAGCAAAGCAGGAACATAGTCCAATCTAACACTTCCCATCACCCTTGTGCTCCTCGAAGGCATTCCAGGGCTTCTGGATGAGCCAGGACAGCAGAGCCGTCCCAAAAGAGATCACGGGTTTGCTTGAAGAAGCCCAGCAATTGACATTTCCCAACCTCTCTTTCAAAAGAGGAGCAATGAACATCCCGTTTCCTTTCCATGGGATGTTTATACACTCGAGTACCTTTTACGCTGCTAAGCTAATGGAAAGCCAGATTTCAGCAGAGGAAGAACAATATGCTTTCTTAGCATGCACACTGAGTTGTATTTACATGACTACACTGTATCTGAAGCAACAGTCCGAAATTTGCTGATAGGTGATCAGTACTGTTGCCACATCACAGTAACTCCACAGACAGACAGAAGTAATAAAAATCAGTAGCATTAGAAAATATCTCTCTACAGTCAGTTTGCGATGTAAAATACTGAAACACAACAGAGCTACAAATAGAAGTTAGTAAACAGAAACGGCTATGGTCTGGGTAACCAAATGGACACACTAACCTTGTTATGTTTTTTAAAGGAGTTGAGCCTCCACTTCTGCAAAGTACTTAAGGAAGAGAGTAGTTCTGTCAGTCTCAAAAGGGCCATTTAAATTTAAAATCATATAGGTGTTTGAAGTAACCTGCTGAGTAAACGCTTCATGGTTACTTTGGCTAACACACAGAACATCTAGTTTCAGTCCACTTAAATATTCTGCTTTCTAGCAATGAATCTGGAACAAAAGGCATTCAAAAATCATCATGCTAAAAAAATTTGGCATTTGCCAAATCGACTCAGGCCTTCAAACCCAGTATCTCCGTCAAGCCCAGACAGCTGAGGACCTGACACTCGGTGGGTGATAAACCCCACTTCAGAACAAGTGGGTGCAAAGTACACTTCATGTGTCCTGGGTTGAACTGTATCTTCTAGAAAAACGAGGAGGGAGGGAGGGAATAAAGGAAGGAAAGATCCTAGTATTGCTATCTTCCCTCCAGGTATGATGCTGAAGAGATCAGATTTCAAGCATCTGTGATGCTCCCCACAAGCTGCTTTTATTGCTGATTAATAGTGAGAGATTAATAGCTCGGGATGCCATGTAATAGCTGCAGGATAAAACTCTTGAACACACAGACATGGCTATGCATTTAACAGCTGGGTTCATACTTTCAGTGGATTTTGCCATATGGTAACAAGGATCAGTTTACACTTGCAAAATTATTGCTTTGAACACATGCTGTACAACTACACCACATACCTACCTCTAAAGGAACGTGGCCCAAAGGTTACCTATCCTCATGTTTCCCGAATCATCCTTCAGCTTTCAACAAGCCAATGAATGTCAGGTCCTATCTCCTAATTCCCAGAATTTTTAGCTTTAAGCCTCCAAGTGTTAAAACGCAACAAGGAACAGCAAATATCAGAGGTGGGAGGTGCAGACCTGGCTCTTTGCCAGACAACAACTAGACCAGCAGGTGAACATGAATTTTTTTTTTATTAAACCAAAGTACAGTACTGCCTGCTAAATCCCTTGAGCAGCGAACTGTATGACAAGTAATTATACCAAAGAATTTTGTTACATCAGTTTTCTATATTCACCAGATTGCAATGATAATTAACAACTGAGTCTACACAAAGTCCCTGTAGCTTTGGATCTGTTAATTGTAAAGGCTGATGTGTTGCTCCACAGCATGAGGCTAAGTACACCAACGGAGAGCACCATAGGCATAAGCATTACACTCCTCCTCGAAGATACAACTGGCTCCTTCCCAGTTTTCTCATACTTTACCCCCCCCCCCCCCCCGTACTTTTTCACAAACACTACATCTCTTCATTCAGAAATGCATCCTTGTGATTTCCACAATACCAGTTTAGGACAACCCTGTGACACGATCAGTGCCTTTTGGAAAGATGCTGTTTTGTGGCTGCGCTTGGGATGCCACCAATGGTAGTATAGAAAGATAGAAAAATCTGCCAAATTAATATCCTGCTCCTGTCCCACATGGGTAAGGTGGGCAGGAAAAACTCAATTTTTTGGTAAAGCTCCATTTTTATGGTAAGTAAGGCTTACACTTCATTCCACATATAGGGCTGATACAGCTATGAAGTGCCATGTGCAAAGGATTTGGGCCAAAACTACAATTTTGCCCCCAAATTCAGCCTCTTACGCAACATTTCTTTCTTTTTTTTGAGCTGAACTTTGCTCAGATTATGGAATATAAGAGAGTTTGGGGTTTTTTTTTTAAAAAAAAGGAAGTGGTGTTTCAGCAAGAAGAGCTTTTGTCCTGTTTCCAGTACAGTAAAACCCCCTAGTTTGCATCATGCAGCTCAGTTAAATATTTTTCCTATATGTCCAGTTAAATCAGTGTTGGTCTACATCATTTATGCTTCAGTTTTCAAACAATGATTACCTTCTCTGACTTTTGCTCTTGAACATTTCCTTCAGAAAGGATCTCCTTAAGTCTGAATTCCAACATGGAAAATTACCCTCTGTAAGTTTGCAATGTAAGTTAGAAACAAAATAGTGCTCAGTCCAAAAGCTTGGACACAAGATCTGCACTTCAGTCTGATTGAACTGCTCTGTGTTTCCCCCTTACACTTTGAGCTCAAGTTTAGAAAAGATTAAATTCAGCCAAAAATACCCCAACCAACAGATAGAGATGAGCAATGGCCAACATAGGTCTGTCGAGAACAAACCCTATCAAAAGTATTTAAATTCCCTCTAGGACAAGGTATAGGCCTCGTGGACAGAAGACAAGCGAGACTGTATGTGAACTGGAGGAAAGGGCTAGTAATCAAAAACGTTCTTAAGAAGTTGGAGAAATGACTAGGAGAAGCTGGGGTGCTATCCAGCTGCTATAACACAATCCACAGCTGATATAACAAAATGCATGCGTGCGAGCAAACACACAAATAAACACTCAGATCTGAGTTCTGCATTTTGAGGATATATAGAGACACTGAAAAATGCATAGCAGAGATCAGCAAGAGTAAATGGAGACACTCAACATCAGATAGGTAGAATTGTGCTTGAACTGCAGCAAAGATGCCAAGAGTGCACTTAACACTAATTTTTCTAGAGGTGAGAATAGGGGTGCACTGGAACTGATTGCCTGGAAACCTGCGGTGTGCTCCCCACTGAAGGGAAGTCAAATATTGGCAAGACACATTGTATACACGTCAGAGGCACTGGCTAAACTCTTGGCATTGCCTTCCTTCCCTATATCCTGTGCAAATCTGCCATTATACTAACAATATAAGTATATTTGATATTAGTAACAATCTGGAACGATCAGGACCTCCCCAGGCATAGGTATAGGCAAAAGGCAGACTCCACAGAACATTCATGCCCCCACTGTGATCATCCTGCAAGGGAACAGAAGATTTGAAGGGCAAGAACAGAAGTATCTACTAAGCAAATTTAAACTAAAATTAATATGGCCTTAGAGAACCTTGCTCTCGGCCTAAGGCACAGACTGAATTACTTAAAAGGCCTCTTAATTTGATTTTAAGCTCTCTTTTCGTAACAACTCCTGGCCTTGAAACTGCCTAGAGCAATGGTCCCTGACCCATAACCCAAAGGGTAGGAGGAAGCAAAGTATTACAGTGATGTAACTTAAAAGTAAATAAACACATCAAGAATATCATTACACAATGCATAGCTTTACAATGGTTTTCTTTCAAGGATTTAGCTCCTAAAATTATCTTAAAGCACTCAGCATCAGTTAACACTTTGTCTATCTTTAATTGCTGAAAGATTTTGGGCTGGATTCAGTTTCATGTACAGTATGTCAGAGGAGGACATGGAGCTGGTGAGAGGACCCACGGGAACTGCATGGATGCTCCCTGGCAAAGGTTCCCCAGCAGAAGCCTCACGCCCTCTGAGCAGTGCTGGCAAACAAGAAATACACAGTTCTCAGAAGGGAAAAAATCCTGTGCTGAACAAGCCACTAGTTACACTTCCTAAAAAGTTTGTACAAGTGCTCAAAAGTCGAGAAAAGACTTGACTCTCTACTGCCGGGATGTTGTGAAGGTATTTCAAATGCAAACTGAACTCACTAGCAGCTGGGTTTCAAACTATGCTACTGTGAATCTCCTACTGACACCTGTAGTTACACTGCTCATAAGACACAGTATCTGAGGATCTTATCTTTTGGCATAACTTTTCCATGCTCATTTCTGTGCCTGGAATTCTGCAGAGAGGGAAAAATCTTGGTCTCTCCTGGACAAGAGAAGTTTTCTTTCAGCAGCCTACTGCATTTCTTGTACAGATCTGCCTCATGCCCTTGCAGATGCTCCTAGGTCAGAATAAATCTGATTTCCTTGAAGGTCATCACAAGAAGATTCTCAGTGTCTTTAGGAGCACACTGTAACTCTGAGGACAATCTAAGAACCCCCCTTTTTTTTTCCAAGGGATCACACACACACACACAAAAGTGTCAAAGCATTTACCCATCAAATTTTAAAGGGGAACAGATAAACTAACAAGACTCAGAAACATAAAACTCATGGTTTTGGGGGAGTTGATGCAGCCCCAGCTGCACTCCCCACTTTGGCAGCAGAGGGTGCTGGCAGAATACCGAGGGTCCCTGCAAAAATACCCATGCCTGGTCAGTCAGGTGAGACTGCAATTTGTCCAGAGCGAGCGCTTCACATAAGTATCACTTAGGAAGAACAGCACCAGTGACTGGTTTTAAACTAGGTTTTCAACATCACCTAAACTCTGTAAGATCTGCTCATCCCATACAAAGTTGTGCAGTCTGCTCACTCCTGTGCCTCATGTACAGCTTCTGCAATTGAGTCTGAAAATGAGGTCAAACATTAAACATCAGTCCAGTGGTTGTTACGATTCGAGGAGAAAATGATAGACCAAGGATTGCAAGCTTAAATCTGAACTGCATACACCATTACACTTAGTACAGACGCCTGCAGTCCAGCTGCTCCTCTGAGCCCTGCTCTGCAGCCACCATGCTCTCCCCAAGCCTAGCTGCTCCCATGGACACTATGTCCACTTGCCACCACATGAAGGCTTTCAGGACAAATGGACTACACAAACGGCACTGCTGGTTCTTCTGCTCCTTGGCTTTATCACATCTTACTAGGAAGCCGAATGAAACCATCTCAAGCATGAGGAAAACTCATGGTGGACGCTGAAGGGCTGTAGGTGAGGTCACTGAAGTTTATCTGTTTAGTTAACAGAACTGATTGATTTATGGGGAGAAAGAAAAGCCTTCCTTGCTGTGCGTATGTTTTTCTCATTTCAGATATGATACTCAGCTTGCTCGCTAACTGCTTCATGAGGAAAACATCCAAGCTAAAACATCACGAGTGTTTTGTTAAATTATTTACCACTTTTGAAAATACACTAAGCTTAACAGAAAAAACGTCTCTCCAACAACAGTCATTTTACAGGTTTCCCAAGGAACATCAGTGAAAGAAGCGCACCACTGTGAACACATTTATAAACTCCCCAAAACACACGATCTCATTTTCTGCATCCTGAACTTGTTTTCAAATGCAATTGTTATGTTTCAAACTCAGTAATACACGCTCCTTATTTTCAGTCTCTATAATGAATAAAGCTACTATGACTCTGCTGTCAAACAAAATTCTGCCTTATTACAATCTCTGTTTACTGCTAATTAGTGCACCCTTTTCTTATTAGCTATGTCAAATTTTTGCTTCTTGATGTGTAAATACGGCATTTTCGCTTATAATTACCATGATGCTGTCCTATTAAAACTGAAGCATGAACAAGTTCCGTCTCCCTGTGAAACCAGCCCGATGTTTCTCAGCCTACCGGCACTATTGTAAAACCCCTCGCTGTTAAAAGGGGGAAACGGACAAAAGTTACAAGCGCACATAACCTAAAACGCTCAAGATTTCTAAAGGTAGAAATTGAAATTACGCTAGCAAAAAAAGCAAACAGCAGCGGGAGCTGCTCTTGATGCCCCCCCCCCCCCCTTCCATCACGCCGGCTGTTCCTGCAAGCCCTGCGTCTCGGGAGCATCATCCGCCCCGTCCCTCCGAGCGGCTCCACAGCACCAAAATGACAGTCCTGAGCCAAAACCCTCCACCCCCAACTCACCCCGGCCGCAGACACCTTCCCACGGCCCGCTCCCCCCAGCAGCCCTCCCCGCTCACCTCGGGCGCGCAGCCAGAGCCGCGCCAGCAGCCAGAGGCGCCGCGGCCACCGCCGCTCCGCCCGCCGGCCCAGGGCAGCGCCCCCCGCCCCGCCGGATCCTGCCCCCAAAGCCGCCTCCCTCCCTCCCTCCCTCCATCCCTCCGGCGGCGGGGAGCGGCAGACCCCCCAGCCCCACCGGGAAGGCAGAGCCGCCCAGCACGAAGTGCTCTGCACGGGACAGCCGTTACAAACACTTTCTAAGCCGGTGTCATTCTTCAAGTACTAAATGAGTTGCTTCCACATGTGTGCGTGATTTCCCTGCGAGCCGATTAGTGCATCAGGCGTGCACAGGGATCTCACTGCACCCCCGATGGCGACACCGCGCAGAGCGGTTGTGGCACTTCTCCGCGCTAAAACAAAGCCACTTCACCTATGGCTAAGTTTATTAGACTTCTAGAGTAATAACTTACTGATATTTGCTCAGCAAAATATGATTTTCAACTGATACACCGCTACTGATCCCTTGCCCAGGGAAAGGCTGCCGAGGTAGTGGCAATGGATGCAAACCCACAAGACAACCCACCTACACATCTGCCCCTGGGGACAGGGACAAGCGTTTGGAACAACCGTTGTGGCATCAAACAGCAGAAGTATGTAATCTGTTTTCTTAAAAAACCCGCAGCTAAGATACCTAAAACACGGAATGCAGCAATGTAACAGGAATATTACAGACTGACTGCAACTTGAAAAAAAAAAAAAAAAAAAAAAAGACTCCCAACTACCACTGAGCAAAAAAAACCAAACCAAAAGCAGGGGTAAACTGGGTATTTACAAATAAACTCCATACCAATATCACAGAATCACAGACTAGCAGGGGTTGGAAGGGACCTCTGGAGATCATCTAGTCCAAGCTCACAGTCATTATTAATGGAAGCACTATTATTTTTATCTATAAGAATGAGAAAAGTACAGTTTGTGAGTCATTAGCTCGTTTTTGACGATGTTTGTTCAGTTTGGCACTGCTACTGGACTGCTGTAGCTAACAGAAGCCTGGCATCTCATTGGGTAAGTTCTACTACCACGCTTCAAATGGTATTTTGCTCCACAGAAGCAATCCCCCAGAAGCTTTCTGGGGAAGATCCACATCTTTGATGATGCTCCACAAAATGGAAATCTTTGAAGATGCCACCTAGCAGCTGTCATGCAACGATAAGTAATAACAAAAAAAATTCAGCTTAATGTGACTAAGAGTAATCTGGCCAAAGCATTCATAAACCAGTCCCTGACCATCTACCATTAATGTGATGAGCATTACTCTTGTCTTCCCAGTGATGTGTGGGATTTATCCTTTCCTCATCCTTTCGTTTAAAATGCTGTTACCTGCTTGATTACTACACCATTTTACAGCACAACTGCAACAGATATAAATTGCTATGTACATGATTAGAATACATCATTTATGTGAGCATAATTTTTCAGTTTTTCTCATGTGTTTTCATTGGAATATACTAGCAAGAAAGTAACATGGTAGTGTGTAAAATATTTATTTTCTAATATGAGTCCTAATTACAGATTTGCTCCATGCATATCAGTTTTCATGGGAAAAATTATCTTAGTTCTAAAGTTCATATTTAACCTATATGCTGTCTTCAAAAAGCATGCTTGATGTTTCCTTTCCAAGCTCCCATATAAGCACAAAAAAAACCCAAGCCCTTAGAGCAATGCTCATCTGCTGATACTATGTTAAATGTTTTTATTACTAAAACAAAAAAATCCCAAACTGCCACATATCACACATCTTTCATCAAATGCGACAGAGCAGACCATTGTTCCTACGTCAAATGTAGGGTGGCACTCCTGTGACCTTTTTAGCTGCAAGATGAAAGAGTATCATTATTTTAGACTCTTGGGACAGACACCATAAGCCCCAGTTGTGTGACCATGAAGGGCTGGATGAATTCAGAGCTGCAAACATCTGAATCTGAAGGACTTCCATGAACAGTGCGGGAAATCTGACTTACCCAGAGTCAATGATTTATCTCTTTAAATTAGGTTTCCTTGCAAATCCATACAGGATATATGGATATCAGATGGTATTCCTCCTTGGCACAGTGGCCAAAAAGAAAGCATAAATTAACACATATCACAATCACTTTTTTGAAGAAAAAAGAGGGGGGGGTTGGAGGCAGAAAAGTGTGAAATGGTTGCTTGAGACACTATGGTCATGGATTTGATGACACAAGAGATGTCCCTCCTGTCCTGTATTCCAGTGTTTCTGCCCTTAAGACAAATAATACCATGCCCTTCAGGAGAACAAAGAGGTGACAGTTCAGTGACAGGAAGCAAAGGGAAGAGAGAACTTGTTTGCAGATATACATCCTGCTCATGTTTCTCTGATGTCTTCAGGTGTGAGCTGCAACTATGAAATTATTATTACTGTGCATTTTCAATGAGGAGCGGGATACTCCTGTTGTTATCAGAGCACCAAGTAAAATAAATAAATGAAGCAAGCAATAATGTGCTGTAATTACAGGGTTTGCAGGCAGGCTGTCAGTGTTCATGGATCTTCCCCTCCAGCTCAGGGAAATCAGAATTATACACTTATTCCTGCAGAGTATGTAAGCAAGCAAAAGTACCGCAAATTATTGCCCTGATAGGGACATTATATTTCCGAAAATAGTAAGAAAATTTTCAAGTTATCACAAATGTAGAAAAAAATATTCTCACATCATAGAAGATGACATCATTGTTTCCATAGTTGTTAATGTCATCAATGATGTAACCGTATCTTTAGTTTCTTCCTGCTAATTATGCTATTTTCTTATATATTTTGTGTTCTGTAAAAGCTCTTCGCTCATTAAAATCCTTTTCTAAGCGGAAGCACAAATCAAAAAAGTCTAAATTAACAACATTTCATTGCTGGTCTCATTTTTTTTTCCTAGTTAAAAGAACAATTCAGTACTTAAACAACAGTAAGTAATATCCACAACTGGAATGTACTTCCTTCAGACAAAACCTGCTTTGCAATGCTTTCTCCACAAAAGCTAGCAGAAAGTAATTATTTTTCAGCACTATTCTCTAATATTTTCACTTGTTTTGTGGTGAAACACGGCGTCCCCATTCATGGAGCACAAACTCAAAAAGAATAGAAAGATGCTTTCACTCCTTTTTGAAAAAGTGAGACATTCAAACCCAGGGACAGGCAGACAACAGAAGCTGTGACATGCTTAGAAATCTCTGAAAAGACTCTTAAAAGGCACCGGAGAAGCGAGTTGAACCTTTTTGCCCAAGTTCCTTCCCTCCTGGGGAGCTCCACCCGTGGGGTGCTCCACCCGAGAGGAGCAGGGCACCCTAGCCCCTGCGCGGGGACCGGCACCTCCTTGCAAACAAGCCCTCAGCCCCCTGCAGCCCAGCTGAAGGGGCCATCTAGTATTCCAGGCACGTATTCCTTTGGGTTTTGTTTTTGTTTGGTTTGGGTTTTTTTTTCCTCCAGAGATCTGCCAAAGTTCCCCCTCCCCTCTGTCGCCTCCCCTCTATTTGGAAAGGGTAAAATGGGCGCGAGAAGGGAGAAAATCCCATAACGTGTCCAAAGCATGCAAGGATGATTTGTGTTCTCACTTATGGGGTATGACTGTCACTGTTGATCTGCTTTCAGGACTAGATTACATCTGATAAGGGCTGACCTTATTTGAGTATTCACACATTATGCACTCATGGAGAGCACGCGGGACACAAAAGTCCCTCAGATGTTCTGGGCATCAATCATGCTCACAGCGTGGAGGCTGCCAAACTTTTCTTCCCTTCAACTCAGAAGAGGAGAGGGTAGTCCAAGATAGACTTAATAAAGTTTAAAACTGTGCCACAGTATATTTGGGGCCCATTGTCTTCCAAAAGTGTGCTTTTCAACAAGTTCTCTGCAGTTACCACGGGCAACAATTAGTCTTCAACGAACTGGGGCAGGGGTTGGGGGGCAGACTGTAGGGAGGAGGGAAGGGGAACAAAGGGCTTGTCCTTTAAGAAACAAGTCCAACAACCAAAACCCTTCTCCCTCTTATTCGCCATATAATTACAAAACCAAAGTAATTTCTCAGAACCATTTCTAACAATGGAGTAATTTCAAAACACATCTTAAAGCAAATCACATACTTAAGAGCTCACGAACCTACTGTTCACCACAAACATACTCATTACCTCAAAGAACGTGTGCTTTTGTAAAAAATGTATTATAAACATCGCTAACCATAAAAACATTTCATCTGTTGCAATGACTGACACCTTCATTTAAACTTTCCTGATTTCACAAGAATTACAACTTGTTTTATAAACCTCTTGTTTCAATCTGCATATTTACTTTAAATTATGAGAGTCAGGAGGACATAAGAATGCACAGCAGGTGATGCACGTGCTGCTCTCAAATGCACTTACCAGCAGGGCCCAGCTTAATTTGTAAAGTCTAAATTCTCATACAGTACCATCCTTACAGACAAAACATACTCTGGTAGACTGCAAACTTCCATGGAAACAAAGAAACAGATCAAAGAAGCCATCATACCTAGCTCTCAAACATCTTTTATTCCCCATATCTATAGACAACATGAAATTACTCTCAAAACAAAGTACCATCTGCTTAGCTACAACATGCTTGTTAACTCTGAAACCTACTTACACCACGTTAACTTTCTTTCTTCCACAACTGGCCACTCCAGCAGTAACAGCAAACTAAGGCATTTTTTCATATGACAGGAAATAAGTACAAAATGCAAACACTCAAAGCCTTGGACGGGATGTCCTGAAGTGTTCGGTGTGTTCTCTCTTTTTCAGTTTTAGATGCTTTAAGTGAAGGAGGGTTTGTTGCTGCAGTTTGGTAGATCAGCTCATAGTATGATGCATCTCATCCCAGGAAAGTTCTGCTGCATTTCCAGAGCTGGTTGGTTGTGGTTTTTTTCCTTACCACTTAAACCCATTTATTTCTCATATGTCAAAACTGACTGATCCTTGAGAAAAGGACCAGCACACCATCAAGAGAGGTGAAAAGACCTCTGGATTAAACCACAGGAAAGGTATATTAAGGAGGAAGCAGTTTTCACACACAAGAAGATCTAGCAGCTTCCAGTAAGAGGGACAACACCCAAGGCAATAGCATGGGGAAATACGCTACCAGTTTCTCTAAATTTTCATTTAAGCCATTCCCAGCTGTAGTTCGGACACTCACTGCCTTCAGGAGGTACATTTCCTCATGAGAATCTGTTGTTATTGTGCATCAAGTGTTGCAACATATTCTTTTTAAAATATAAACAGTAAACAATCCATCTCATCACCTGTGGGGATCAGGATATGATATGCTAACTAAAGACTGAGATTTAAGTCCAAGTGTCCTGTCTATATAAAGCTGTGTTCAGTCTTAGCTGAAGTGTTCCTTAGAAAGTTTTTGGCTACACTGCATTTGGATCACAACATTTCCAAAAAATAATCATCCTTGTAATAGGTCCTACCCAGTCTAATACGACTGAGTCTGCTTATTTTTTTTTTTTTCTTGGTCAAAAATTAGCCTATAAACATAAGTCAAAATTTGCGATACTTTGATGATAATAAATTAATTTAGTTTACCAGTATAAGCATACACACCAACATACATATATAGATGCTTACCCCATTAAAAGTTTGTTTCAGATGCATTACCACATTACAGAATAAAAGCATATTTATCTGATGAGCTGGATCAAAATCTAAATGTGCCAGGAAAGAATGCATCTTTACCTTAACCGAAGCTCCTTGCTAGGCTGACTATACTTCAGTAAGGAGCCAGCATTGTACAAGGTGTCTACTTAGGAAAGCTGAAGGAGCTTGGACATGTCTTTGACTTAATAAACCAGGAACAATTATTTATAGCATTTTCTCATCTTCTGCCTGATCTTCCAAGGTGGTTGTAGCACCAGCTAACATCCAAATTTGTAAGTGTGAAACACTGAGGTTTAAACCTACATCAATAAGCCACTTCATTGTAAATTTTGTCTTCTTTTATAACTGAGAAAAATTACACTAACAGGTTTTAAGCATGCATAAAAATAACAGGTAATGCTTTTATCAGAAAGTACTCTCATCAAATAAGTCATGGCAAAATCTCTTGTTACAATATCTTATCAGTACATAATTTCATATTTCAGAAGTTCCTTTCACCACAGTTTGCATTTCAGCCTCCAAGCTATTCTCCCAAGCAATAAATGGACAAAGACGTAGATCTATTTCCCCCGCCCCCATCAAATGCATGTCTGATGGATTTGGAAAGTGTCCTACAATTTCAAGATAGGCATCTGCCAAAATAAATCTGACACTAAATGCTTGCAGAGGATATTTTTTTCTTGCATACCTCTTACTAGTTAAGAATTTCCAGTTGAAATCATGGTTTTTACTGAGCCAAACAAGGTGCTTCTCTGTTTGCAGTCACATTGCTCTACAGGTTGGACTTCACAGTAGCACACTGGTTTTAGGTACCCAGGCCCACAGGAAGGTTAACACCATATTATACATTCACTATTTATAACTTTCCTATAATGACAGGTGCACAAAGACCAGCAAAGTAACCAAACACACACAGAAAGTAAATGCATCTCATGACTGCAATTTCACAAAGAGCACAAACAGTACTTGGCATCATCTCAGCTGTATTCGCAGGTCTACCACAAGCACTTGTTAGAAAAAAGGAAAAAAAAAACAAAAACACAACAAACCAACAACCAAATTTCACTCCATTGCTACTAAATTCTTTGTATTACAAGAGAAGACACATCAAAACCTCAAAGCAGTCCCTAATCTGACATGGACACAACGTGACCTCTCTGAGTCACTTTAACTGGTATGGATAAACTTGAAGGCAAGTAGGAGCTTGCATAGTCCACTGGGTCAGTGAATTTTCAAGTAGCAATTTTATGATAATTTACTTGTGCAATATTATTAAAAATATATCTACATTTGAAGATATTTGACTTAAACAGTATTCCTTCTTTTGGAGGAAGGTTTTGTTTGTCTGTGTTTTCTTCAATAAAATGCATATTAAACATTAAAAAAACCCACAACAATCCTTGGCTCTGCCTCTTTAAGAAGACAGCTTCTTTAGTCCTTCACATTCCTTCACCTGTCCCCAGTTACACAGCACAGCTGCTTGTGGGTTTAAGATTTTTTTGTGAAGTAACAGTTCATGATAATCTCATTAAATCCTTTCTAACACTTTCCAGTTCATACAGGATTTCCTTCGCCTGGGTGAGCGGAGCGAAGATTGGCTGTTTAAGCAATCTGTGTGTAAAAAAGAAAAAAAAAATCACCAAAATCCCTCCTCGCAGAGCAACTCTCAACAGCCAGAGGTGCCAGGGAACCAAAGCTTGGCCCCAAGCAAGGAGCTGGAACAAATCTGGAGATGCAGGAGCTCTCTTCACTGTCTCTCTCTACAGCTGAAAAACAACATTAAAAGCGTAATCCCCAATATCTGTTGTGTGTAAAACAAATCATGTGTTAAGCAAGCTCCTTTACCTGTAAATCATTCTGTTTGAATGTTGACAAGTCCCTCTCTCCGCTAGCCTAGGGAGTGCTCATGTCAAAGGAGCCGGGGAGTTGTGCTTTCCAGGGGAGGCTCCATGACCAGATTGGCGGCTCAGACATCCCAGTTATTCCCAAGAACAGGAGACAAGCCTTCCAAGGGGGAACAGAGCATGAAACAAAAGTGGGAAAAAAAAAAAAGAGGCCTGATTATTTTATAGATATGCCACCTATCAGATCTTACAACCCATGTTGTGGGTGTACTGAAAGCATTTTCAAGGAGAGGGACTTCCACAGAGAAGCCTTGGTGATGAGCAGATGTAAGCAAGATGTTAGGAGTGACAGCAAGAAAAGCTGGGATGGCTTAAACTGCTCTGTGAGGAAACGGGAACAATTTTTAGGCTTCTTTACAAAAACTTCTATAGCATCCACTACTTCTATCAAAATGGCTAGTTTTCATTTCACTGTACATGGTCTCCTCAACTGCAGTGTAATGGTATTTTTCCCTATTTACATGCACTTAGATGGCAAATGCACATTTCCTGCTCCAACTGCCAAAATCTACTTTTTCAACTTGCTTGCCTAAACCCATCCAAAACGAGCAATGCAAAGCACGTAAGACAGTTTAAAGTCTGTAGGAAGGGCTGGCCAGCTCAGGTATCTGCATAACAAATATTTTTACAGGCCTTTTGGTGGCTTAAATCCAGGACAGCTCTGCAGTGATTTATTTGTCTCCAACAGCTCTAGGGTGGCCTATGTAAAATTAGCTGGTAATCACAAACCAGGTCCCTAGTGGTCACGTTCCGCACCCAAAGCAGCAGTGACTGGTGCTCTCTTGCTGAGGGTCACGGTAGAAAGACCAAGGACTGAGGGGGGAAATGCAGAGTATTTTATGCCATCGGAAGGAATGAGGCTCAGCAGCAAAGGATTGCTAGGATTTTGCAGGATCAAAGCCCAGATCATCTTATTTAAGATGTAAATATAGGTTTCACTTTTTATGATAGCCCTGCCAGAAGTTGGAATAAGCATTAAACACAGCTTTTAAGGGTTATGCAGAATTTGTCTTTCAAAAACACACTCCCTTAAGAGCACACAGCATACACTGTTTGCAGTCTGAGTTGCTACTGCAGATCAGCTTTTGTATCTGGCAAGGTGAATATTGTCCCTACATTTCAGCGTGGAAGGAAGCAAATATTAACAACACAACCTGTACGTTCGCCCCTGAAGACAGTTCTGACATTTGAGACTTCACTGATAAAGACTTTTTGCATAATTGCAACACCCTTTTTAAGACAGAATTGGTTGCAAATCTCCCATGCACTGAAAGTCTGTGAGTCTTTCAACCACTCCGCTCTGCAAGGCACCATAAATACACTGCCCAGGACTGCAGGCTCCATCTTCATCCACAGAACAAATACGCTTCTCAAAAAAACACGTGAAATGTAATTAGTGCTATAAGCCTCATTGGATGGTGCAGTTACACACTTTTTAATTCTTGTACACTCTTAAAGTGAAGATTGCCAATCAATGAGCTCTCAGTCACTTGTTGCAACTGAAATCAATACTTGCTCTGGTCAGGAATAACTAGCCCAACAATTATCACACAAGTCTTATGATGCTGAACTCGCCTCAGTCATCACTGAAAGGGCTGCTCAAGTAATCCATAATAATTGCTTGGCCCTTGGCAGCTCTGGAATTTTGGCCCAGTGTCCGGAAAGCAGCATGTGCCTACACCAAAACCATACCGACATGCTTATTCCAGGAAATCGCACCAGGCTGGCACATGCCACTAGGTGATGTATTAGAGGAGGCTCTTGGGAGCTTGTTAAATTTCTGCCACTAAACTCCCCAAGTATAACTGACGTTGCAATTATAATTTTTCCTGCCTCCAATGCAACTCTGCCAAAACATCCAAGCAAGACGGAGGCTAAAGTATAGTGCCTATACTTTTTGTTTGGCTGGGATGAATCAGCAACATCCGCATGGTCAGTTCATGTGCTGATGCAAGTCTGGTATCTTCATTATATCGCAATGACCATTAACCATCATCAGCCTGTGGTAATTCTCATACTCTCAGATGAAAGTTAGAAGCTGATGGGAAATTCCCAAATCTAACATGATCAAAACACACACAAAAATGCAACAACTTTGCTTGAATGATTCACCACTATCTTTAAGAGATATGATTCAGGCAGATATTATAGTTTTATGCTCTCAATTCCTATTATTAGACTATTAATAGGCCTATTGGACTCCAGACTAACATAGTATATACCTTGTGTCTAGATTCAGTCTTGCCACATTTTTCATTACTTTTGGCTGATCTATTTTCGATATTTTCCCTGTATTCTTTAAAATGTGCTGTTTTAGTTCTCTGACTGTACATAATATGTTAGTGTCAGCACTTGCGAATATTCAGATGGAAAATAAGAACTAGACACGAGAAGTCACATGCTTATTTAAAACATGTAGCTGGACAGTATCAATATGACACAGGGTTAGTAGATTAAAATTAACCTACAATTCTGTAATATCATCAAATAAATTGACCTGCTAATAAAAGGAAACACATTTCCATAAGAATACAAGTGGTATGCAAGGAACAATTCCACAATGATACATTTTTAATTAAAGAATTACAATAGACTACTCTTATTTTTTCTTCTTATGTTAGGTTGTAATTCATTATTGTACAGGCAGCTGAATATTAACTTACAGCTCCTGTTCTTTGTCTTTGTAGTAACTAGGAATTGTTTTCAAGGTCAAATCCTGATTTAATTACAAAGTTATTTGCACATCAGATGTTTTAAGTTGCCTTGTTTTCCTTTATCTGATTGCTTGTTCTCATCTTTTTTATCAAGATACAGAAATATTAACAAAATCTGTACATAACTGTCTGCCAGACTGACAAGACTGCAGAGGAGTGGGTAACACAACAAAAGCAGAAGTAGTTCTATCTACTGCTATTCAGTTACCAAAACTGGCTAATTTCCTATAAGAACCCAAGACTTGAAAAGCAAACACATGGTTATAAGAAAGCAGAGCCATTTAACAAGTCAATTTTTGCAGAGAGCAGACAATTTATTACTGAATTATCCTTTTATGGTGACAACCTTTTAAGCAAAATAGTGTGAAAATTAGATAAAACATGATCTTCAATTATCTTCTTACATAGTCACTTCATATCATATTCTATCACAACATATCACTCACTGATGTTGCTATATGATACTACAAAATGATCAAGTACAAGCAAAATGCATTACCTTGTAAGACTGATTTTTCATATGCAGCTACATTTCTGTCAATAATTACATTTCTGATTTTTGGTCAGATTGCATTGGTGCCCAAGAGGAAGGGAACACTACCCTGTATTGTCAAATTCTCCACTAAGGCTGAGTTTCGGTAATTCAGCATTCATTCCAAACGCTTAAATTCAGTAGTGACCAAGTTTAAAGCTCAAAAAAAACCCCTTACCCTCATAATCTGAGAAAAGCATTTTTCTTTGAATTTAACAGGAAAATGAAAAAAAAAGAAGAGGGATGGAGAAAGAATCAAGATATTGTTCCCATTACACAGTATCTGTGGAAGGATTATTTCAAGTTAGAAAGCTACTAAGAAATGGAAAAAAAAAAAAATTAAAAAACATCGTACATGCTGAACGGTAGTTCCTGCTTCCCATGAAAGCCATCTGTTCTGTGTATGTACATGGTTTGAAAGACATTCCCGGGATTGTGTCAAGCCAAAGGAATCCCCACTAGAGTTACAGAAATATAAACTCCCTTTACACTGGCAGGAGAGCTCTAAAATGCAACTCCAAAGACACGTATACCACCACCAGGCTCACAAGCATAACAGTTCTGTTGACATACCAGACGTTACGCAGGATTTTCTCATCTGATATTATATTATGAGAACTGAAACTTTAGCAGGGATAACAGTGCAATACTTTGAATTAGAAATTATTCAGATGAGTATAACGCGAGATCTCTACTCCTCTCTATTGCAAAATGGCATCATCAGCCTTTCTCCCATTTGCAGCTGACATGAAAAATGCCTGGAAAATATTTTTGAAATAGGATTAATTCCATAGCACAATTTTTGCCATTACAGATTTTAATGAGAGTGGGACATGGCACAGTTTGTATTGTATACTTGTTCCACATTCATTTCCAAACTCTGGAAATGCGAGTCTTAAAACAGAAGTCTTGTATAAGGACAATCCTTCCTGTGAGCCTGGCATTTTTGCAATCCCTTCTCTACTATATGACTGAGTTCAAATTGCAATTATTTTTCCTAGGGAGCAACTAAATACTGCTACCAACTTTAAGCATAAACACAACTCTGACTACACGCAACGCTCAGATGACCAGTTCAGGTTCAAGGGTTCACTGCACATGAATATCCATAAATACCACTGACAGCCTTAGCAGTATAATGAACTTCGCAACAACTCATGCAGGCAGCTTACACAATACATGAACATAATGCCCTTAACCTTAAAGCAAGAAACCTCCAGAAGCAATTCTGAGCTTCTTTTGCAGGTGAGACAGTGTATTTAAAGACTATTTAAGAAACAGTCCAACCTTGTTTTTTAAATGTTCATCTGTTTGTTATTTTTTAAATCATCCTGTGGAATCAGTCGAACGGACTGAAACACAAGCTCTACATAAAGATGGTCAGTTCCACTGAATTGTCACACCAATTAGCAGTATATGCTTACTTCTATTAATTTAAGCATGAAGCATCACAAATTGAACACCCTTGGCTTTTTAGGGAAGCACATAATGTTTTATCTTTAAGATGTTGACATTTTTTTTCTTGCAAACACTGGCCACAGTACCACACAGCCTTTCATAAGTAGGTATTTCTGGCATGTCTTGAAGTATATGGTCCTCTCCCAGCTCCAAAATGAGATCTGTGTTAAAGAAACACTCTCTATTTGAAGTCTAGGAAATACATTTGAAGAATTGGGTTTATTTCTTTAACTCCACTAGTTGTTTTCCTAATTGCAAAGATGTTGCTTTTCTATTTCTGTGTGGAGCTGCAGCACAAATAACAGAGGAAGTCACACAGAAATTTATCACATCTGTTTCTGTCTCTGCTAAAATGTTATTGTTCCTTACAAAACACTAGCTAGAGTGAACCGTGCAAAACCCTCATCTATTTTGCAGACAAGTCAGCTGAGTTTAGTTTAAACAGTCTTCAACAGCAGCTTAAGGCAAGATATCCAACCTTATACAAAAGCAGATGAGAAGCACTCAGTGGTTTTGCCACCTCTCTTCAGGAGAAAAGCAGTAATCATCAGCAGATAAGCAGTAATGTATTAAGACCAGCACGTCTGTTCCAGCAGCAAACATCTGTCTGCATCCTACTCTATCAATGTACCGACCTGGAGTTCTGCACTGTAAGGGAGCTTATTGTTATTATGACTATCATGCAGACTAAGAATTTCCAGCATAGGTTAGGGGTGCTACAGGGCTCAAATATAAGATAGAGATTATGTCAATTATTTTATGACTAATTTGCTTTCTGATACTTAACATTAGATGAGCTTTTCTGGCCACAAAAGGCCTCACCTTAATGCAGAGACACCCAAAAGGCATGCTATTCTGTACCATGATGGGGGGAATTCTGTCTTTAGCAAGAAGCTGTCCTACACACCCCTTGGAGAGTCCCCACAAGAGAAGGTGGCAGGGAAGAGACCACAGTGCACCAGTGTGGTGCATCTGGCCTGCCAACACCTAGTCCTTGGGAGAAGGAAACATGGGGTCTAGATCACGAGCTGGGTGACCCAGCCCGTGCTGATCACTAATTTTAAGTGAAAAATAGGTTTGTAATTCCAGGAAAAATAAATCAATACTGCAGCTGTGCCGTCTGCAGTTTCAGTCTCCAGTGTTTGCCTCTTTAGTGCTTCAAATTTCTATGGGTGGTTGTGGTAGTCCTTTTAACATATCACCTTACGGCTGATTATGATCTCTTCAAAACCTCTCCAAGGGATTTTCTCCAGATAGATGGGGCAGTAACCACAAGCCTATTCAGTGGCTGAAGTTACATGACATGAATGGGTTAGTCCCATCTTTTCTTTCTTGTTCGAGAGCTATTCAACCATACTCACAAACAGCTTTGTAAAGGGGGATCTGAATGAGGTATTTATCATTCATTTGGGGTTGAAAAGCCCTCTAACCCTGCTAGGACACAGGCTAATATATAGAAAGTGGTACTGCTTGCTTGAATTGATTATTGCAATTCTTTGATGATTCTTAAAACACTACGAGTGCCTCCCTAAACCTTCTCAGTGACACGCAAATATAGCTTGAAAGCATTTACTATAGTCCTTCTCTGGCAACTTGTTATTCCAATGACAGTATTTTGCTTTAGGGTTGATGTGCTATGATGATTAAAATATATAGACTGATATGGTACTTAATGCTTTTGCCTATGATGCAAATATGGTATCAAAGCTAGAGTTGAATAGCAAGCTGTTGCAAAGGCAACAGAAATTGCTGGCTAGGGAAGAGCGACATGCTCCACTGAAGATCATGAAAAAGGCTGTAAGAGGCTGTGCAGTGGTGTGAGTGTGAAAGGCAAGCTGTTTGCCATCCAAGTGTGGTCACTCTCAGTTGTCAGAGTGGCTGTGACCTCGAACCCCAGCCAAATTTTGAATAGGCAATAATCCTCCAATAACACTAATATGTACAACAGGCTCCCAGAACTAATATAATTTTTTTTTTTTAAAAAAGTGTCATTCAACTTCTTAAATTCAGGCACACTGAGGAACTGTTATTTCTCAGAACTCTTACAAATCAAGATGCTATTTCCATGTTTCTTTGGTGGCAACTGATTACCTTTCAAAAAGCACTATTTAAAAACATAGTCAAAGTATAAAAGCACAGCCACCATAACGTTTAAAAACTTTGCTACAACAAACGATATTTAGTTTCCATGTTGTATCCTGGTGCTGACAGCTTGCTTGTAGCAGAAAAATTAAAAAAATTAAAAAAAAAAAAAAAAAAAAAAAAGAGTATACTAAATAGCCCCTAGGATAAAACTGATATACACTGAGATTTTGGATTTAAAACCTTGACAGTTTAGGAGACTCTCCCTGCACCTTAAGCTAAACAAATCAAAATGTATAGTACTTGTTCAAAAACTCATATGTTGCATGATTCAGCATCTCGATCACTTCAGTACTTTGTTAGTCTTGATCCTAACTCTTGATAAATGAACCCATAAGTCTGTTATCTTAAAAATCAACGTTTTTTTTTCAAAAAAACCCAAACATTACTGAAGCAACTAATGATAAATTTAAGTGAACTATCCTACAAGACCTTGAATGGTTTCAATCTCTACTAAGACTTCAGGGCACTCAGACCTTAAAAAATACAACAAACAAATAAAAGTAAATAGCCAGCAGCAGTATTAGAGATTCAACTCAATATATTTACGGAGCAACAAAAAAAGGCACAAGCTTTCACTTCTAAGACCTATCATGAATCAACTCCAGGCAAAAATCAACATGATATATTGATCTTGGCTGAACATATAACTCTCAGAAGTCAGGATCAGACAGTTCGCATAAGGGAATATTAGCATTCAAATGGTCAGAAATGATCTTGCAAGAAAGAGTAGTGGAGTGGCTACAGTATGAGTCTCTGTAACATTTGCCCTAATGGACTCATTGCAGTATCACTTAGGAAGATTGTTTCTTGCCAACATGACAGTATCTACAATGCCACTGTATTTGCCAGCTCCAAATACCAGTTTTTGACAAGTCATAATTCCACTAACTGTGAAGCGAAGGAGAAATTATCTAAATTAATAAGCTACAATGTATTTGTCACATTTAGTGGCTACCTCATGTCCACTAGCTGGGGTCACTGGCTTTGACAAATAACTTTGTCAGTAAATAGAGAAGTTAGTATTTTTATTGTTCTAAACTGTTTTGTAGCATTTTTCATGTAGATTCTTCTGTGCTTTTCCCATACAACTCATGAGTCCTTCTTACTGCTAACTCTCTTTTACCCTACCAATTACTTGTTCAAGTACCGATCTTCTACATAATATGTAGCTGATAATTTTTTTTTTTTTTTCTCTGAACTGCTAAGTTTACTGGACTGGCACTGGGGGCAGGGGAGAATAGAATTCCCTTAATATCCACCCTCTAGACTGAGAGAGGGAAACTGCTCCCAGTAAAAGTTTTGGATGACTCCCATCATCCCCTTGTATGTCATGAGCCTCAACTTAAAAATAATTATTCACAATCTACATGGGAGGCATAAGTAGTGCAATTAAATAGGTTCATTTGACAGCATTAACTCCTTGCTTTCATATCAGCAAAGTCAGATTCTCTGTAGTAAGTATAAAATATAAACCACAAAAAGGGATTTACCATTGGATTTACCATCTCATCTGAGCAAGAACAGAATCATATTTCAGATATGGAATTCCTTGTTTGCAGAAGGCATTTAATCCTCTGTGGCATAAGTAATTTTTATTCAGTTTCTAGCATTCATGCAATTCTTTCAAAGACAGCAACATAGTCTTTGCAACTGAATTGCTTTCCTGCTATTACTAACATTTAGCAGAAGGGAAGTATTATTTTGGGAGGTACTCAGGTCTTGCCATATTAAAACTTGATCAGAAATTATCATATATGATGATCAGCATTCAAAACTGGATTTTCACAAATGAAATGCTGCATTTTCATAGTTTCCACCTCTATTCTACAGTAATAGGGAGCAAATGTATTCATATTTGCCTCTGGCAATCCAGAAGTAACTAAGGCTGGCACCAAAAGGACCCTAACTAATCATTGAAACCTGAGACTCTCAAAATAGGAGGAATGGAGGTACCTGAAATACCACATCAGTCATCCACATTATTATTATATTTTGTGTATATTTCATACATGTCTCAGAAATTCAGCATAACAACTTGAATTGTGAGTCTATTGATAATCATTGCATATATATATAACAGTCACAAAGAAGAGATATTTGTAAAGAAACCATGAAATTGCCTGGGAATCTGTCACCTAATTGAATTCCTGTCCGTCTGGCTTTAACTCCCCAAACAAGAGAGCTCTTCACACATTCTGAAGTTAACTCCCCAAATGTTTTCTTTTCATTTGGGCTCACAAACAAACAGAACTCGGCAAAACCATCAAGGCTATCAGCATTACACACTAATAAGGCAGAAGAGTGGGCTGCCCATACACAACTCTGAAGACACACCTTCACACAATAGCATCTTAATTACTCTTAATTAACAGGAAAAGGACATACACTGTAGTGACACTTGCAACAAACACCATTTGTGAGGACTAGATGCTGCTGAGTTGACCCCTAGTTGTTACACTCAATGACAATTTGAAGAAAAGATTAGTTTGGATATTTTGAGCATTTCAAGATTTCAGCTTTTTTTTTTTTTTTCCTGCCACTGCAGATTAAGATATTTGTCTGTTTTAAATGTCTGCACAGTCTTGTACCTCAAAGGTACGATTTTACAACAGAAAAATCTAACAATTTCTGTGACGTGGGCAAACCTGTGGATGCATCTCCAGTTCCAGAAAAGTGTGGGGATTGCTTCTTGCTGTGTTATTTCAAGTTTGCAGCTCACCAAATGCCAGGAGACTGGACTGAAATTTCCTCTCCCTTGCCAAGTAGGCACTGCACAGAACCCTATCAGTAAAGGGGGACACAGTGGCAAGACAGTTTAGGACTGCAGAAATAAAATCCACATTGCTATATGCTAACGTCTACACATTTGGAGAAGTGCATATATCTTTGCAGGCTGGGATTTTCAGGAGAGATAAAAGCACTCTGCAATCAGTTGCACAGTGTTCATTTTAAGTTTACATACTCACTTCAAAGTAAAAGCCCATTCATAGCTTTAGACACTCTTTTAAAAAAAAAAACAAACCAAAACCAACAAAAAACCCACAGATGACCAACACGAGGTTTTCTTGAATTTTTTTCCATGCTTGTCTTCAAGCTTTTGGAAATCACGTTTTCAAACTTCTTGGTAACTTGGTAAGAACTAGAAACTTCCTTTTGTTTTCTTGCATGAAAGCAGAATTTTTCATTTGATCACTTGAGTGTGGACATTATGGATATCAGACAAAGAGCAATTATTGGGAGGCTAATGATGAGGCTACAAACAGTGGCAGCTCTGTGCATCCAGAGCAATGCAGGAGGATGCTGACAAGTTTGCCTACTGATCCTTCAATCTCCCATTGAAAATGCTAATCCACTGCAATCTATTAAAAAAAAAAAAAAAAAAAATATCATTCAAATGGGACTTTCTAAAACATTTCTCACCTCTTGCATGTGGGCCAACTTCCTGGGTGTGATGATCCCTGACAAACAACTGGAGTGTTGTTTGACCTTAACTGTTCACACTGAGCTGCCAGCTGCTTTTTCAGTAAGAGAGAGGACAGATCTCAGGGAGACAGCCTAGGAGAGGAATGGGCAGGAAAGGCAGCATGAAACAGACCCCGCACTGCCGCTCTGGCTGGCATTGCACAATTCCCACGTTCTGTAGATATGTGACAGGGGTATTCCCACCTATCTGTGTCATAAGTAAACACACAGCAGGAAAATTAGCTGGATGTGTGGCTTCAACACAAAACACAAGTGAACACATCAAATGTAACAGGGAAAAATACCTGCAACAGGAGAGTCCTAGGGATCTGAGGAAATGCTCAGACAGATGTTACTGAAAAAGCTTACTCTTTTCAAATAAACCTATAGAAGCAATGAGTGCCACTGTCAATTCCTCACCTGCCCTGTCTTGAACACAGAGGAGATGGTAATGTAATTAAACTACTACATAACACTTTTTTTTTTTCTTTTAGATTCTAAGCAAGTGTGTGCATTCACATTATGAGAGTTTATGAGCTTTACAGACATCTTAGCAGTTAAACTTTGGCCAAAATTGGGACTTTTATTTCTGTCAGGCTCCAGTATGCCTCCTGTACAGGCACAGGAGAAAAAAAAAAAGGATATAGTTTTCCCTGCAGCCAACAGAAGGGAGCTGACAGGCCACTGGAGGAGATGAGCACATGATATGAAATGTCCTCCATGGCACAGGAAGCCTTCAGCATCTATCCTTCACCTTCCTAATCCTTTAACGTGTTTGTGAAACAAATTCCATATTTTGTTCCAACTCCTGCAACTCTCTGTCCTCTGCTCTGGAATGTGAAGACAAGCTAGACAAAACACCAGGGAGGCCCTCAGGGAAGGAGGGGACCTTCAGACCTACACAGCCTCCTGAAGGATGAAGTTTACAATCCACTTCTGTATTTACAGTTGGCATGAGTAAGTTCCACAAACGGTAACAAAACACACACTGAAACTGTGTATGTCTTAGAAGAAATTTAAACTTTCAGCTCTCCATTCTGAAATCTGTCCTCAGTGAGCGATTGCTAAAAATAGTTGACCCTTGCTCGTGTTGCCTGAACTGACTTAGTTAAGATAGGCAATGCTTTTGGCATTGGGTTTTGTTTGCTTGCTTTAAATTTTCGTCAGAGCCATGGAGAGATATGAGCAATGAATTGATAAAAAAGTAATGTGCTTGAATGGTTAAATATTTTGTTCTTAACTTAAATCATTTTAATCCTCAATGCACTTTCTGAATTGTTTTTAACTTAAGCTAGGAAGAAATTTTGAAATCTCTTTACAGATATGTTGTTTGTTTTTGTTTTGGTTTTTTGGGGGGGGGTTGGGGGTTTTTGTTGTTGTTGTTTTTTTCTTTTTTTTGTTGTTGTATTTTGTTTTTTTTCTTTTAAACAAAAGGAAAGCATTTCAAAATAAATGGTTTATGGCTTGGGAGTGTTAATGAGGTAAGACATTTCCAAAGAGACTGGAGAGTGACAATAGCACATGGACCCGGTGCCACCACTGCAGAACTGCCCCCAGCAGTGAACGCCTACTGAAGCAAAGCCAGAAGAGAGAGAGAGAAAGAGAAAGGAAGAGGAAAAAAAAAAACCCAAAAACTGTTGCAAGTTCATGCACCCCTATTACAAATTCATTTTAATTAAACAAAGAGATTATACAGACATTGCTGACAGGGATTATCAAAATAGAATGGTGCCACCTGCCCCTTGCAACCCAATTAATTAGGAGAGAATCTGAGGTGCCAATTATCACAAAGGAGTAAGAAAGAATCAGTAAACACAGCTCATGGTGAACTTGAAAATTAACTCTTTCAGCTCTCAGCTGAAGCCCCGCAGCTTCAGGAACAGCCCTGCTGATTCTGCTACAGCTCTCCAAAAGCCCCACACTGAAAACATGCAACAGACTTCCGCAGATCCATGTTTCACATGGTCTTGTGAAAGATGACCATTTCTGCTCTTCCTAAACTTACCATGACAGTTTTTAAAAAAATATGTTCGGAAATTTAAATTAGCAGATAAAATCATTTAAATTGGAAAACGTTCCTCAAAGGAAAGGATGGACTTCTTATTGTGCTTGAGGTACGTCAGGAAAACATAGATAATTTTTCATGCCATATACCAGAGCGTTTTCAAGAGAGTGAGTCCCTGAGCAGAATTCCAGTTATTGACAGAAATCAGCTAAAAGTTTTCATTTTCTAGGAAGTAGGTCTGGCTCATATGTACTTGTTCCCTCCTCTCCTTCCCTACACAAGAGAAAGAAAAACGTCTTATCTTTCAAGCTCTCGGGTAGGATGCCTCCAGGAGCAAAAGGCTTACTGAGAAAGGAAAGAGGAAGGCTCAGAAGCAGTAACTAACTGCAAACCTATTTTCTTGGGGAATCCAGAGTCTACCAGAGCATTCCAGATACTTCTGGGTTTGGATCTATGAAGCGTGACCTTACAGACACTGCAGAAGATTCAAAATTGTATCTCCCCTCAATCTATGGGCTTGCAGCTGTGTCATAAACAAGAATTAGTCAGTACATTGCACATGCAACTTCTATGCTTTTTCCAGCTGCTGCAGGAAAGACACTGAGTAATGACATTTCTAACTCTACCTCACCAGAAGAGTGATCCGCTGCCTTAGGGAGGAAACAGTGCTAGCACGTTTTATGCAACTTGTAATCACAGCTTAACCCTACTTCATGGTTTCCTGAAGGTCTTAGAAAACAAATGAATAATCAGTCCCCAAAAAAGGCAACTGCTCTTTTTTTTATGTCCCTGAAATATATAATTTCAGAGCATGTTTACCTCTCACCTGTGCTTACGCTTATTTTAAGGTTACATTGACAGCTACTAGAAGTATGATACAGAACAATAAATTTAGCTTGAAGAGCTATAAATGCTCAATGCAAAAAGACTGAGTAAGCCCAGTGTAAATTCTGTATTATTCTGTTGTCTTTGCTGAATTTGAGTGCCACAGCTGGAGTTAAACATCTCTCCCTAGTTTTGCGCTATTTCTTTATTGCATTTAAAATACATCAAAAAGTATTGTACATGACAAAGCATGTTATTAAGTAGCAGCTAAGAGAAAGCTCTACTAATTCAAATGGGGAAAAAAATAATTTCAAAAGTCTGTTTTCACTCTCAATATTTTTCAGTACTCTGTAAATAAAAGTGAGAACAAGAATGTTATCAGCTTGGACAGAATAGCCTTCCACTAGGTAGCGCAACTGGGTTTAAATTAATCACACAACTGATGTTGCCCAATACATAATTACATTTCCACATCTATCTTGAGAACTACAAAACAAATACCAAATACTTCAACAACGGCAACCTGTGAAACACAACAGGTTTTAAAAGTACATTTGCTTGCAATTCCAAGCTCCTCTTCTGCTGAATCTTCACTCAATAGCTTTATTGTTTGGGGATCAGAAAGCGAGAGTTTCAGCTCTACAATGCACAACTTGTCACCCTTTGGATAAAGAAGTAGCGGACCTAAGGAGTGGAACATACTTGCATTTAACACTGCATGCCCTGAAGAGTGGAGCGCATGCTGGCAGGACTTGAAAGCCCTGAAATACCAACCAGTCACACCAGTTAACTTGGTGAGTCCACCGCACACCTGGGGGGTGTGAAAAGGCCACTGGTGCTCATCATTCTGCATCAAGATTGAGTTCATCTTATCAAATAGGCCTTTGAGTGCATTGTGAAGTAATTTACCAACCGAAAAAATCATAATGATTTTCTACTTCATTTACTTCAACAGTAGCTACGTAATGTCAATAGTTTTAAACATTTAATTAGACACACCACGTGTTTTATGCTCTACTAATTACATAAAATTGTGCTCAGTAATTTTCTTCCCATCGAAACAAACCTTAAGCAGCTGTTAAAACACTAATTGGGCAAACGCTTCCACGCCGCGCATTTGACTCGGTGCCAAGCGCGTTCCTCCCCAACAGTGAGCGGGGTTTTTCCAGTGTCCATGATGGAACTGTAAATGCACGTCAGTCACTGCCATGCTGCCGTGCCAAGGGCAAACTCCAAACATTTACTTTGGCCCTCACCTCTGAAAACTAACATAATATATAAAATGCAACAGTTCAGAAAGATGTTTAATTATACTGGGCTCTTAATTCTCTCCGCTTCCATTTTTGCCTCCGAAGAGCAGCTAAATTGGACACAGAGCTTGTCATTTACAATCTCCTATGAAATCAGCACTTTTTATTACATTGGAGCTGCTTTGCAAACATTATCTCGCAGTATGGTCAAATGGAAACACACAGTGAAACGCCCTGCTGATCCTGGTACAGATGAGGCCTTTAATACTGTGATTTTTAGGGATATTTTGCTTCTATAAAGTTTAAAACAAGTACGTGAACCACAATTATGTGTGCACATAGTGGAAAGGGATGGGAGACCTTTTTTTTTTTGTTTGTTTGTTTGGGTTTTTTGTTTACGTTTTACATGAAAAGACAATTTAGAGGTTTTCTATTTGTTTTAGGTATCTTTATGAAAGGGCACGCACATCAGACCTTTGACAAGTTTTTGGTGATCCTGACAGGGGTCTGAATTGAGTCAGTAACTCCACATCTCAGTGGGCTTCATATGGAGTTATAACCCTGGATGCAACTCCATTAAAATCAAGTTCTCTTCATTAGTGACTGAGTCTGTACAGCTGCAGGCCTAATCCTGGTGCTCCTATGAGGATGGAGGCCAAGGACAGGGGACTAGATTGCCAGCAACAAGAACTGTTAGACAATTCCTACCTCAGCCATCCCAGGCTTTTGGTCCTGACCACTTCCTGATGATTCAAGGCTCTGCTGCAGGATTTGTAGGCACTGCTCACACTGGCCACCATTTCAGAGACATATATAGACACTTTTATCTACTTCTGTTCTTCAAAATGACCCTAGTTAATTGTACATAAATGGTCTAAACTGCAAAAGAAAATATATTTTCTCATTGACATAGTTTGACAAATTTCTAAACATCACCTGCATATGACTGCTGCCTCTACAGGAAAAAAAAAAAGTATGTCTGGCATATTACAGAAAAGAGATTTATTGTATTTTTAGTTAATATCAAGTCTTGCTGAACGACCATAACTCTATACTTCTTCAAAAAAATCATTTCCAATGATCAGTGAACCAACTGACAATCGGTCTTCTCAAATACCTTGCACATTTTTTCTTTTGTATATCACTTATATTCCATGCAAAACAATTCATTAATTACTGATCAAAAAATAATTCTGTCATTTAAAGAAATTATAGATTTATCATAAAGGCCGATTATAAACCAACACCATAGCATTAACTGAAACAAAGCCTCAGTTTACAGTCCCTTGTTTGTGTGAAGCATTAACTCTGAAAGGAAAATGAATCACATGGCTTTCCACTAAGATACAAAGCTTGCCAACACTTGTGGGACTCTTTCCAAAACATGGGTGGAAAATGAAGAGGGACATGTCGTGGCTTCAAGTACCATTATCATCTACATCAGGTGTACTGTGGAACTTTTTATTTTTTTAACTTGCATGTTCTAAAGTTAGATATGTCACTAAAATGGGTATAATTTTAATCCACATAACCCTTCCATCACAGAGAACTGTAGGAATAGATCTGCTTAAAAAAAAAAAAAAAAAAAAAAAATCAAACAAAAACTGTAAAAGGTGTTGAATTCCCTTAGTTTACACTGACCTCGTGCACCTGTACACAGGTAACAAACATTTCCTTAAAACAAAAAATAGGAAAAGAACTGAACATGTTTAGTGTCTGGATATAAATTCAGACAGATTTCCTTTTTTCTGCCCTGTTATTTTACGCTGGAACAATCTTGCCAATGTAACAACAAAAGCCTATCATAACCAAGAAACATTTAATGTGTAAAGAAGAGCATTTTGACTGGTTTTTGGAGGTTCACAGTTTCAACTTTTTTCATCTGTTTTCAGAGGCAGTAAAATGCCTGTACAAAGTAGGCAAAGGAAGGTGTAGAGTTGAGACACTGTTTATAAGAGCCAAATGATTTTTCTTCTTTCAGACAGTCCCTTCACCTAAGACACAGTGCAAATCCCTACCAATAAATTATACTGAGATGTAGTACAAGAACAAATGGAAGCCGTATTAAATGTAGCTGTGGATATAATTTCAAGCACTCCTCCTATACAAATAGGCCTATAACATTTTTCCTAGTAATTAAGGTATCATTAAGTCTCACTGTTAAATTCTCAAGTCCCAACACAGAGTTCCCATTCTGACCTCTTTGTTTTACAAATCAAAACAGTAAACCTAGTATTCAGTTTCCCACCTTGCAGAACAAAACATCTCCATTCACAGGCTAACTCCAGCAGGCTGATGTAGGAAAATGTTATCTGAACTAGCTGATTAGTGCCCTAGCACCATTACGGTAGGACAAATGAGTTAACAGTAGACTTTTTTTTTTTTTTTTTTCTGTTAGAGATGAAAATGTAAGTCCTCTTTCCATAAATAAGTCAGGCAGTCTCATACCTGTGGAAGGGAGGAATTAATCTACATCACATTTATGATAGATACTTAAATGAGATGGGCATGGGCACTTGCCACGAATTTGGATATTTAAATTAGTATATGATAGCCACTGTGTTTTATTCTGCTTTTGTGTGGACTTGTTTTATGTACTGTGGGAATGTTACACGGGGATGGAACAGTCTGGAGATTTCACATTAAGAGTTTAAAAACAAACCAGTATAAGGTGTGACTTCTGTATTCACTTGTACTGGGTCTGGCTGAGCCAGAATTGATTTTCCCCTATAGCAGCCCTCGTGGTGCTGTGTTTTATGTTGGGAGCTAGAAGGGTGTTGATAACACACTGGTGTTGTGGCTACTGCTGAGTAGTGCTTACACAGCATCAAGGCTCTTTCCAACATTTCCCCCCGGTGGGATGGGGCGGGCAGGATCTTGGGAGGGGACACAACCAGGACAGCTGACCCGAACTGACCAAAGGGACATTCCATACCATATGACGTCTGCTCAAGTATAAAGCTGGGAAAACGGAGGAAGGGGGGTGGGGTCGCCCTTGGTCCTCCAAGGCAACTGCTATGTGTATCACAGCCCTGCTTCCTGAGAAGGCCCCACATCGCCTGCTGATGGGAAGTAGAGAATAATTCTGTGGGTTTTTTTCTTTGCTTCCGCGCACGGACCTTGCTTTGCTTACATTAAAACTGCTTTTGTTTTACTCACAAGGGTTGTTTTTTTCTATCTTATTTTCTTTCCCCTTTATTGCCCTGCTGAGAGAAGAGGGGGGGAAGTGATAGAGTGGCTTGGCGGGTATGGGGTGTTTAGCCAAGGTCAAACCACCACATCACTACTACAGAAAAGTTACATATCCTCAGTAAAACACATCAGCCAAGCTAGCACAAGGATTTTATAATTTATGCATGCAAAAAAATCTATGAAGAACACTTATGTGTTCTTCCAGAAAACAATGGTGGAAATTACACTAGTGTGGAACCACTTCACCAAACACGGTGATCTCTTCTGCAGTCAGCCCCTACAGAAGCTTATGGGCTGTAACTTACAGCCATACCCTAGTACGTCTTTTCAACACTATCATCGCACACCATCTGAAGATGTATTTTAGGCGAGATTAGATGGCTTCCTAAGGTCCCTTCCAACCTGAGCAATTCTATGATGCCTGCAGAACATTAATTATTACATCAGGTAACTGTAACTTCAGTATCTTTCACGTGCAACATATTTCCCAGTTCTTCCTTTTTACTACACGAGACCTCTGCATCCACTCGCCTCTGCCTAAGTAACTCAACTATTTCCTTTATAAGCACAATGTGGAGCAGAATACAGGGGACCACATGGTCATTTCCCTTTCCAGCTTCCTGTCTTCCGTATTTACTTAATGGAAACTCTGTTTATTGGCCACATTCATGTTCTTAGAAACATGTTCATTTCAATAAAAATGACATTTAAGGCCAATGTCCCAAATCCTATAAATCGTTAAAAATATTTTTTCTCATAGAATCCTATGTTGCTTTTTTCTCAGTAGCAGAGAAAGCATCTTACTGTAAACGGTTACATTTTCACCCACACTAAAAATTCTGTATTGAAAATATACTAAATGAAGGACAGATGTTTAAAACAGTGGACCTACAATGAAGTATTAAATATTGCTGGCACAGTGAGTCCTTTGGTACAGTTTAGTCTGTTTTCTCAATAGGCATGTTTTCACAGCTGTAAAAGCACCAGAAATTACTGTCTTTGCTCCAATATTAATATAGAAATCAATGAAAAAATACACCAGACTTGAACAGATTAGACTATTGTTCATACATTCTACATTAAAATAATTTGCTTTTATCAATTAATATTAAACTCAAATGTTTTGAAGTTGTTCAAGATGAGTAGTCACTTTCAAGAGTACACAGATTATCTATGTAAAACCAAACAACTCCACTTTTGTCAAAAGAAAATTGCCAGCCTCATTAAAAAAAAAAATCAAACCTGCTATGTAATTTTATGCCCAGTGAGAAAGGCTGACCAAGAGCAGCACAGAAAACATAGACAATCTTGTGTGGCATCACTCCCAACTTGTGCTGAGTATGCAGTGCTAGGATTAGAGACCTTTTCCACAGATACAGGTAGATGTCTTAGAGCTACAGGAACAAGAAGTGAGACAGCGCATGGAAGAGCAGATTCTATGGCACAGTAGATTTTGATATTAATACACACTAAGCATAAACATGAAGGGCAAAGAGATAACATATACCACAGAATGATAATACTAGTGTCTATGTTTAGCCTGCATATGAGTCTAAACTGTAGCAGTTGTTCTACCACCCAATGCCACCTCCCCAGCTGAGAAGGGGAATCGTGGGGGGAGAAAAAAAAAAGGGAGAAATCCCATGAGTTGATGTAGAAACAGATTTAATGAAAAAACAGAACTCATACAAACACCAACATAAAGTGTACAAGGTTCTACTCAGCCTGGTCCTTGAGGTCAACAGCAGGAGCAGAAGACCAGGAAGAAGCTGCCCCAGGAAGAGGAACTCCACCCCCAGAGAGCTCCCTCCTTTTATAATGAGCATGATTAAGTGGTATGGGATACACCTGTGAGTCAGCTGCCTTGAATGGATCTCCCAGCTGACTCAGGGCTACTCATGGCCTGCCTGCCATGGCTGGCCCATGGGTCTGTGCCTGGGGAACTAGGACAACTAGTATCTGCAGACCTTGATCTAGTAACTGCAGGGATATACTCAGAAAATTTATAACCATGGCAAGACCTGCTGACCACTGTACATCAATCTGCTGCTTCCACAGGAGGAAGGGAAGAGCACATGCTATAAGCACTTCACTTTGGATCTCCTGCTACATTAAAGATTTAATTTCTGTATTCCAGTCTGGTGGCTCAGAGCTGCAAAATCAAACATTACAAGTTTACACTACTGGCCAAATTTCGTCTCTGCCTGTGCTACATTTACTTGAGCACTAAGCAAGCTGTGACCATTGTAATCCCGATGAAGTGATGCCTGCTTGAGTTTGCAGCCCACCTGGAGTAATAATAGCTATGGGATGTCTCAATTTGTTTTAGTGAGTCCTACTTCAAATACCAATTAGGAACATCAGTTCTTGTGACATGAAACTCTTTTACTACCCAAAGCAATAAGGAGAGAAAATGTTATAAAAATCTGCATCTATTGTTATACAAAGTGTGGAGGATCAGCTTGGGCCTTTGAGGGAACTGGAAAAAAATGAATCAAATGAACATGAAAGCATCTCATAATTTTTTTTCAAGTTCCTGATGGAGAAGGGATCAGAGAGATAAAGCCAGATTAAAATCTCTGAAGTGCAGAAACAACTGTTTTAATAGCTGGAAAAAAAAACTAGACGAAAGGGCAAAACAAGACAGAATACAGGCAAGGACTCAGCACGTTGGCCAGCCTGACCAATGGGCAGGATGCTAGCATATACAGGAATAGAAACAAAACCCCACAAGGCTTACAGCCCAACAGCACAGCTCCTACTCAGTAAACAAATTCCTCAGAATGGAAACATTTTTTGGAAGGAGTTTGTATGGCACAAATATTTTTCCTCTCTCCTTGAAGCCCCAAAAATCCAAACTCAAAAAACCACACACATACATGAGGAGCAAACTGAAGACATCAATGGCCCAAGTGAAACATGATTCTTACCCTCTGCGAAGTCCCTTGTTAACTGTCTTGAGTAGGTCTTTGTTGAGTAGGTCCTATGCAACTGTGTAACCAGAGACGGAAGCTCCAGTCCTGTGAGGTAACTAAGTCATTCTTCCCTTGAAGGAGTGCCCACTGCAGTGCTAGGAATCACTCAGCACAGTGAGGACTGCTTACAGTGGCAAGACAGTGTTTGCAGGCACCAGTGCTCACAGCCAGACCCACATCTCTGTGAGCACTGCTGCTGTGGTGGGAACGTCCCACAAGGAGCAAGTCCCACAAGCTTCACCAGACTACCCCTAAGCATAGGGGCCCAGCTGTGCTCCAGCTGTGGGGACGCAGAGGCATGAAATGGCAACACTGCCACAGTGGCCAGCCCAGCCCAGCCCAACACAAAGAAACAGAGAGAGCCCTCACCCTTCTGGTTATAGAAAAAAAAACAGGGGCTATAAAACACGGGGAGGAAGGGGGAAGGGGAGAGTAAAAACGATCTCTGTGTAGAAAAACAGGATAAATTCATTGAATAAATTATTTACTGGAATTATTCACTTAGCTTCAATTACAATCTGTCCATTCTATCCACCATCTACATTAAATTATAATAAATTCTTCTATTATAACTTGGCTTCATGCCTGCTGATTTACAATAGCTTATTTATTCAGAAAACAAAAGTCTGATGCTGTGCAACCTTCCACAGGATTTAGATGTGCACACCTGGACACCCCCAAAAGGCAGTTTCTTTTGGAGAAACTCATTCCTTTTCTAAATTAGGGAGAGGAGGGTGAGCATATTATATTTAAAGTGCTACCAGAAATTTTGAACAACTTAAAAAAGATATCAGAATGATCTTAAAACAAAAATATCCTGCTGCTTTCCTAGAGTTTGGCATACTGAATACCCGAACGCAGTTCTGAGAATATATACGCTCGCCTCATTCTTCAGCCAACAGTCTCTACTGAGCAGATGTTTGAGGATTGTTATGAATGAAAAATACCTTGTTCTACTTTACCAGGTCATCTTTGACATTCACAAAGGGCAGTACTTGAAAATTAATTACACTAGGATGCAGAGAAAGGAAAAAAAACATGCAGCCTGCTTTTTTATGTAATATACATAAGCAAGTTTGGTTTCCACAGCAACACAGAACAATTACTTGTTAGGAATCCCAAACTGTATTGGGATAAAATGAGCACAGGTTCAAACTAAAAGGTCTAGTTACGTTAAAAGAACAGCAGGGGAAGCGTGCAATTAAGTCGAGAGTTTTCAAGTATGACAGCACTGCTCACCTTCTTCCCCTCATTCCCATACTCCTGCAGCCACTATGCCTATATACTGAACTGATCAGACTGACACTGTATTTTTAATTCTATATATACACTGTAATAATTACATCTTCCTTGACTTTAGCATAGCATGTATTATATTTTGGAGGAAAAGCAGAAATAAATAAGGAAAAAGTTGATCAAAATTGGCTTTTATACATTTTAACAGTACTCTGTGAACCACACTGTAAAACAAGATATAACCAAGGCCTTGTGGGTCTGTTTTACTAGGGGCTGATCAGAGGGCTGGAGCACCTCTGCTATGAAGACAGGCTGAGAGCTGGGGTTGTTCAGCCTGGAGAAGAGAAGGCTCCAGGGAGACCTTATGGCACCTTCCAGTACCTGAAGGGGCCTACAAGAAAGCTGGAGAGGGACTTTTTACTAAGGGTTGTAGACACAGGATGAGGGATAACGGTTTTAAATTGAAAGAGGGTAGACTTAGATTAGACATTAGGAATAAATTCTTTAATGTGAGGGTGGTGAGACACTGGCACAGGTTGCCTGGGGAAGTTGCGGATGCCCCCTCCCTGGAAGTGTTCCAGGATGGGGCTTTGAGCAACCTGGTCTGATGGGAGGTGTCCCTGCCCATGTCAAGGGGGGTTTGGAACTAGGTCATCTTGAAGGTCCCTTCCAACCCAAACCATTCTATGATACTATGACATGGGCCAACTTTCTACCCATGTGGGCAACTCTGAAGGCACAAGTTAAACAAGCTGGGTGGGGGCTGGTCACGCTCTGAATGGGATAGATTTGTTCTGTCCCTGGTGAAAGATCTGGGACAACGTAGAATCTATCAATGCAGAAAAACTCCACTGTAAATTCATATACACATTTCAAGAACCTGAGAGCACCTTGGACACAGCCACTTTAGATCCTTAATGGCACAAGAACCTACATTTTCAAATCTGCAACTCAGAAAAATGACTAGACAGCATACTAATAAGAGAAAACTAACGTGTACTTTCTCCCTCATTTCTTTTAGGAATAGCAGGGGGGGTTATTTTGCTAATATCAACCTATTCTTCTGTGCTAGAAGTGCTTTTGAAATCCTGAAAACACACTAGCACTACTTCCATGTAGTTTCATTGCTGATGTCTACTAGTATTAAAGGGTAAGCATATACTTCAAAACTATAATTCACTTAGCTAGTTATCAGAGCCAGTATTATGTGAGTAAGCTTGATATATTTCTGTTCCTAACCTATCAGAAAACAATTTATGGAATCTAATAAATTAAAAAGGAATTGTCTCCAGCAACCATATATTTCACAATAAATGTATGCTCTTTGATCACAACTGACTGTGCTATGTTCTAATTAATTTTTATACAGAACTTTGCTATTGCCCCTTAAATAGATTTTATACACAAGACTAATCAGCTAACATTTTCAGCTGTGCCTTTGTCTTTTCACCTTCCAACCAAGTTAAAAATTCACAGAATTCTAGTATTTATGACATAGCTTTCTACATACGTGCCATTTCAGTTTATGGAAGCAAAGACCCATATTTCTCCTTTGCTTTCTTGACACCAACAGACATATAATAGAAATAAATACATCCACATAGCCTCTAGAATAGTTGGGCATGGAAATTAATCCCTCTCTAGCTCTCAATTACTTACGTACCCAGTGAAAAGACCTGGAATTACTGAGCCATTGTGTATCCCCTCCACAATCTTTTAAGACAGTAATACATTCATTTGATACTGCTCTTTGAAATGGCAGGGTAGCTGGCACAGAGTAGCATTTTGGCCCTTTTTTTATTGGGGTACTAGAACTTCCCATACCCGAGTATATCTTCCTGTACTGATCACCAGGAACCTTCTGCTTTATCCCTGCACTGCCAGAGAAAAAAAGCATCCACAAGTGCAATAGAAAGTCCCTAATTCAGATTGTGGATGGCCTATGTGTAGGATATTTTTATGCATCTGACCTGTAGATTCAGACAGTAGACTTAGGGAAAGAAAATAATGGTAAGGGTGGGGTAGAAGGCATTAGTCTGGGCAGAAAAGTAAAGGAGGAATGAGGAGGCTAGCCATTGACAGTATTTACCTCCTGCTTTGCCATGAGAGCTAGATTCTGTTCACTTGTAGGACTAAGATGTAATTAAAAAATCTAATTGATTAGAAAGAAAATAAACTCTACTGTCTTGAACAAAACTCCTTCTGTCTTTAGACATTCACATAGTAAGGTCTAAGGCTCTTTCCACAATTTTGGATAGCACCATCATTGTCCTTGATTACAAGTAACAAACTATTCCTGTCTACCTACCATTAATCTCTGAAGTGCAGCACAATACAAATGCTTAAGCTATGAAAGATGCTCTAGTACATTTTACATACATACGTGTATACACGTTACATACATATATACACATATATGTATGCTTTGAAAAGAAAAAAAAAATGTCTACGGAAATGAAAAAAGCATTCCATAAATTCCAATGAATTCCCGGAGAGAAAGAGAACAGCAGCGCTGCACAACACAACATTCTTGTTACATACCATGTGGTGTAGAGACACCAGTGAAGTTGGCAGAATCTCCATTTAAGAAAACATAATTAAAGTATCTCTTGAGAGTGGCTTAAGAATATAAGGATCCTGCCTTGGGATACAACCATAGGTCAACTGACCCTTGGAGATCTCTTTCAGCATTTTTCTGTGACTCTGTAAAAATTAGGGTCATGGGGATTTTAAAAATTGGTATTTTAAAAAACATTCTTTTCTCTATGGAGAAACTCTGACGAGGCATTCTTACAAGTTGGTATTGTCTTCCTATGGACTGATAATTACAGTGCATAAGTAGGAATATGCAGAAATTAAATTAACCTTTTGGATTATAGAGTGGTTTGGGGGGTTTTTTTGCATCTACAGACCATAGAAGATCTTTTATGTTAAATGCTCAAAAATTAAAATAAATTCTGTAATACAGACAGGAAGTCAGTGCAATGGAAACCAAATGGGAGTAATGGGTGGTTAGAAAAGGTGCAAAACCCCACATAGATGGCCATGTACAGCACAAACTGGAGCCTGGAGATGATTATAACTGGAACCTTCGAAAAGAAAGAATGGCTGTAAACTGTTAACTGTATCAACGCAAACATCTTGGTATCTTAGCACTGTGGAATGGGTGGAGAGGGAAGAGTGTGTACTTTACTTAGCTAATACAACCTGAGGTGTTCATGCTGAAACTATAACATATTAAGGAATAGATGGATATAGGGCATCATAAGCATATAATTTTAACTCTTGATTAGGATGAGTCCTGTGCATAACAGAAGCGGTTCTTTCCTCAAGTCAAGATGGAATTTACTTTAAAATTGAGTCAAGGAACAGACAGCCATACTGCTTCAATAGTCATGGGACAAGATTGTCAGTTTAGTATAGTAAATGATATTAAGCAGAATCAGAGGAAGTCCATGAATCGGTGCATAGGCTGGTAGGGCAAATACACTTAAGCTTTAGTATTATAATATGGTTTCGGTCACTGAAATACCTTCATTTACTTATCTACCTCTATTTATTCCAAAGCAGAGGACGACCATCCCTGTAGAAAAAATGTCATGCACAAAGCACATCTAACTGATGAAAAAAGCATGAAAAATAAATATCTTCAAGAGATTTTTATGAAAAAGAATATCCACAATATGGTACAAAATGGTATGAGAAAGAGGCAAAAATAATTTCTGGCATTGGATATATAAGGTTAATACCCTGAAAGAATGTAGGCAGACTCTGAAGATACACTGACAGGGAACTAAGAGCCCATTCCCAGATCTTCCTAGATTTGCATTTTTTAAAGGTGTCCAGAAAAACATGAGACGTAAGGACAGTATGCTGGCTTTAGTACTCTTCCACCACTGCAGAAAGATTGAGAAAGTGCATACTATTTTTCTTGCTGCATTTAATAAAGCAGTAGGGCTTGCTTAGCCCCTCTGGGATTCTGTGATAGCTGAAGTCTGCTTTTGAGGGCATTTTTTTAGGAGGAAGTAATTTTTTGTCAGAAGAAGGAAGGAGAGAGCGAAGGCATTGCTGCTGTATATCATGGTCCAGTCTGAAATCTTTAGAAACACTTCACATGTATAAGTCCAGGTTCTACACTAATGAGATATTTTGACTTCAGCAGACTAGTGTAGCTACCCTACTTAAGAACAACGGACCAAAAAATGAACTTACAGAGTCTCCAGTATGTGGAATTTTTAACTTATTCAACTCTATACTGTCAAAAGAAAGATATATTCTTTTCTCCTACTTAGATGACACATCACTCCAAGAACAAAAAGATTCAAAGTACATATTATTAGCAATGTATAGTTTATGGAGTTACTCTGTCTTGCATTGTAGGGCCATTCATTTGGGTATACTTCATTGTTTATGTTTGGGGTTTTTTTGTTTGGGTTTTTTTTTGGGTTTTTTTGGGTTTTTTAATGAGAATAAAAGCCTTTGTGGCATACAGCATAAAAGTTAATAAAAAAGTGGAAAGCAACAGTGAGGAAGAAATCAGAAATTTGTAAAACCATACAGAATGTAAACAAGCAAAAAAAAGAGCTCTGATTGTTAAAAGCAAATGGAAGCAAAAGTCACTGTTTCAAGATGGTGACAGAGTAAGACCAAAAACCAGAATCAACACCATCAGGTTGACCTATAATCTAAAGGCAGACAATTTAAAGGATTTTTTTTTTTTTTTTTAGGTTAAAAATATGAAATGTCAGACTTCTGGAAAACAGAAGAACAGAGAGATGAAAGGAATTCATAAAACACAAAATACATCAACATTGTGCATAAATAACATCCATATAAGTTTGATGCCAGTAACCCAGTCGATACATTTTCTGATGGTAAACAGCTTGAAAGAGCTGGCTGGCCTTTACTGGAGTAAGAAAATAGATCTAAGTAAATCCCATGTGAAAAAGAAATGAAAAACATCTGCTAAGGACACAAATGGTTTGTTGGCTGACGTCAACCACGGGAAAGCTTCCAGTATATCAGCTCTAGGCTTGCCAGCAGGTGTTGTTGCAATTATTCAGAACAATTAGAGGTGATAGTTCCAAAACCACAGAGACGACAGGGCCAATAAATAAGTCATGATACTGTCAACAACTGAAAGGTAAGTATTTCTCATAAATCCCTTGAGGACTTTTGCAGCAAAGTATTTGAAGCCAGCCACCAGGGCCTTAAATTTTACCAGTTGTACCCATGTGAAATAATATCCTCCTCTGTGACTGATGCCACTGAAATCCCTGAAACAACCTGATTTCTGTGATACCTCCTTTACTATGGAGTAGAATCTCACCTTGACAGAGAGAAATATAACCAAGAGAGAAAACACCAGGTAATATTTTCAGATAGCATTTATATGACTGTATTCATTTGTTTACATGAATATTCACTAACACTGAATTACATTATTACTTAGATTATCTGATAACTTGATTAGTCTCAATACACTTTTCCCCTTCTCTTTTCCTTTGCAGGAGATTTCCAGTACTTATATTCTTTCACTGTGGCTATGTCCCAGCTTACAAAAAGGCATAGAAGTCAGTTCTAATGTTTAGGTGGTCAGGTTTGTCAATATACTTTGAGTATGACTATATGTACAATATACTCAAGCTGGGCATACAGGGTGGCATCACTTTGTAGAACAATCCCAAACACTGCATAAATTTACCTAATCCCAAAATGTCCCCTTTCTTCCCATTAATGAACAGTATCATGCACACCCAACAACATCACAAGTTTTTAGGGAACATTCTCAAAATCATGTCCACTTTATGATACGCTCTCCAGTCTGATTCAAATTTTGTTCTTAATTTGTTCATCATTTAAAAAGAAATCAGAGCTTGTTTAATTTTTTTTTTAAACCATTCATCTTCCTAACTACCTTGAACTCTAGATCAGAAAAAGCCTATTAAAAACCCAAACTGACATGACATGACTTGCATTCATTTTGAACCATTAAATTACTGCTCACTGAAAGCAACCAAGAAGTGTAGTGGCTTCTTCATCCCGCATCCCTTGATTTGCTGTGTTGCTGTTGGACTTCTGCTGCTGACTTCAGCAGACTCTGTCAAAAGCAAAACCCTCTGTCATTTACAACATGCCCTGAAATTTGTGAAAAGCCTGAACTGAAAAGCAACTTTTGCTTCATTTGAGTTAGAGAGCTATACTGGCACCCCAAGTCAAAAATGCCTGCTTATTTCAATTTATATTATAGAGATGTCATCTAGATGCCTGGCCTCAGGATCAATAGCCAGCCCCTCCTGCCCAGCACATTTTACAAAGTACTGACTGACTCAGTACAGGCAGAGTAACCACACTGCAGTTCATTTTTCTTTCTTATAGTTAAAAAACAATTGCTCACACGAGAGTTAATTACATGCTCAAGTCACTTACTCTGGGTAATGGCACCAATTCCTGGTGTGCCCAGCAAAAGTTACTTAACACACTCTCAGCTTTCATCTGTAAAGCATGCACATTGCCATTTCCCTACAGGAAAGAAGCACTAACAGAGACTTTCAAAATCTTCTCAGGATGCAAATTGCTATTTAAGTGGTAGATATTACTTTATTCTAAAGAGCTCTGAGAGTGGAAAAAGTTAAGATGCTGCTAACTGGCAGAAATATTCAAAAACCTCCAGGAAAGAAATAAGACCTGGTAGTGCAAGCATAGGATGAAATGTGGTTTGGCAGAAGTGATATAATAAAATTCAGTATTCTTCTTACAATGACTCCAAAGTACATTTTCTTAATCTACAAGTTTAAAACAGCAAACCAAAAAAAATAATACGAAAACAAGTTGTTCTTCTAACAGCCCACTTTACAAACCACACCTGGAGCCTGACCTGAAGTCAGGGTGTGCTCTCTGGCTCACATTAGAAAGCAATTAAGAATTTTGTTGATGATAAAGAAACCAGAATAGAATCCAGCTCATTTTCCCATACCGCTATAGAGCCAATAAGAGTAAAAAGTCATCAGCATTTATTTTTGAACTAAAGAAAGCAGATATATCTTGGAAGAGAGACAGATTTTGGATCTCTGGAGAAGGATGATAGCATTTGTACACAGTGATTTTCTGACCATATATGCACTTTACAAACAATTCCCCTATCCCACAGCATCTTAGCTGGACTTGATCAAAACCAGGAAAGTGACTGCATTTAAAACAGCATCCCTTTCCAGACACATCCAGTGGGTATGAGATTTCCTTTCCTCAAACTGTTGAAAAGGGCCACAAAAAACCCAAGGAGACCTTGTGCAGTGCACGTGGAGGAGACAAGCAGTGTGAAGAAGGAACAGAGATGAACATCAGCTGGTACCTACCTGGCCCTGCTCTTACTGTCACAAGATAGATAAAGGCCACACATCTACTAAAGCAACCAGAATGACAATGCTACACATGCATCAAAATGATTAGACATGCACATTTCAGAACAAGAAGAAAGGAGTTATCTCAAGTGAAAAACTTACCAAATGAAGGGCACGGCATAGCATCTCACCTCACACATTCACCTTCACAGGTGCCAGAAGCCCCAGGGCAGCTGCTACCAGACCCTCAAGGCTGCAAAGTGCTGCCCACCAACTGCACCTGCTGTGGGCCAGTCTTCAAATTCCCTGGCCACGAGAGGCTGCCAGAAGAACTGGTTTCCTCCAAGCCAAGGCCACACTAAGGCTCTGGATGAAGGCTAGGCAAACCACCTCCAGGACAACCTGGGACATGGTTAAGTGTGCTTGCCCCCATTAAAGGCTCTCACAGCATCAGGAGAAAGCGTATTTATTAATTAGCAAGAGAAAGGATTACAAACTCCATAATTCACGGGCCCCACATTAATAATTAGCTAACCGAACTAGCTGCCCAGTTGGTAATTTGATTCGCTGGAAAAGAAAAGGCACTCTACGGACCTTGAAAGGTTTTAGCAGAACTGTGCGTCCCAGGTCACCCTGCTTCCCCCTGCCTTCACCATCTCATTGTCAAGCTCAATTTGCCAGCCAGGTCCTGACAATAAACACAAAGATACGTTTCAAGGTTAGTAGGCAAAACTCTTGCTGGATGTCATGACAAGCCATTGTAGTGATGAAGTAAAGAAGATGCAGGGTTGGAAAGAGGCAGTTTTTTGTTTTGGTTAGCAAATGGTATAGCCTTATTCAATCACCACCCTTCATTTATTTTACCTTTGTTATTAATACCTCATATGTACTTATGACTGCAGAAAGTAAGCAGCAAAACATTTCTGGGAAGTTGGATATTATTTATGGCTTAGAGGGAGAAATGAATGGTCTGCTAAACTGTCTAGACACTGATATGTAATTTTCTAAGTCATGGCACTGGGACAATGTGCTTGTTAATTAAAAATCACACTTTACACTTATGCTTTCTGAGGTGGCTTGAAATACAGTAAATAACTACAATTCACTGGCTTACTTTAATTTTTACAGAAACCGTGGTCCCACTTCAGTGCCCTGGCACGTAGTGTGAAGTCTAAGTAAAGGGTATGCTGACCTCAAGAGAGATATTTCAAACATATGGCCTGCAGGCCAAGTAACAATCTGGGCCATAAAGGATTAAGAAAAAACAGGATATTTTGTCCTCTGCTGTGAGAAATGCCAGCTTGACATAGGAAGCAACAGGCTGAAGACTTTCAACATGCATTTTAGAGCACAGAGTAGTTGCCTCGTTCTTCCTATGCGTGGTCACTGTTTGAAGCACTGTTATTTACTTGAGGTCATCCATGTTAAAGTCTGCCCATATCAGCCAACATGAAAGACAGCATCTAAGCTAAAAAGCACATTAAAAGCTCCAGCTCATTTCTCAAACCCTACTTTCTGTATAGTCAAGGAGGTTTTGTGTATTTATAACTCCTAAAGTGTGAGAATGTCAATCTAGATCAGATTTCAAGATACATCTGGGGTTATCAGTACTCAATAGTTTAACAGAGAATGCTAGCAATGACAATATATTTTTATTTTACACAAATATTAAACTCTACAAAGAAATTAGAAGCAGCAGTGGACTAAAAAAGTGACAATTATTTTAACAGCATGAAAACTTGAGCCTTATGCTGTAAGTACTCACATATCATGTTGTAGACTAAGATAAACTTGAAAGAACTGTTCACACTGCAAATGCTATTTCTAAACCAACATTAACGAGTGACCATGTGTAATTCTCTGCATTCTTGGTCTGCCTAAATGAGGACTGGTTAAGCAAGTAAATCTTGTTCAAGTAAGACTGGACTTCCTACGTGCAGGGAAAAAGATAAAGGTCAGTGATCAAGGGACTCAGTGCCCACAAACAGAGTCTTCTGTAAACACATGTTGTTGAATGTGCACATGCTCTCAGGATATGCAGTGTTTCCTCTGGACATTAAATACTCTCATGGTATCTATACATAATGTTGTTGATGCAATGACTTTAACAAAAGTTTTCTCACCCATAGGGAAAACTCAATGATAAGAAGCACTTGGTAGTAATCTGTAAATACAAATCAAACTGCAAAATCCTACACTTGCTAGCCATTCAAGGAGTAAATCCCAATGCCAGTTCAATTTTTAAATACCCATGGTAACATGCCAATAACGTGGCTGTATGGGACACCTGCAGGCAAGGTTCAAAAGTTCTGATTAGGAAGATTTTCAGCTTAGGAAAAGAATATACTCAGCTGTAAATTCAAAGGTGGAAGGAATAGAAAAGGTGAAATCACCCCTGAGAGGGATGAGAGCCGAACAGGAATTCACTTGAATATAGAAAGAAGACTGACTACCAAAACATAAATGGCTTTCTTTGGTTGCCTAAGCCCTTTTTTTCTTTTTTATTTGCTCTCAAGTTTACTACAAAACCTGAAGAACTCCCAAAGTCATCATCATCAAGCTATGGCAATGAAAAGATGCAGGTGCCACTCTTCTGACACTAAAAAGTAGCACAATTGAGGCAACGCTGGCATAAAAAGTGAACTTATGCCCATTTTTCCATCTCTGCATGGGAACATATATTTTAAAAAAGAACAAAGCAATACAGAGGAAACCAACTTGAAGATGAAAATAAATACTGCGATGTGTATTAGTAGGAAACAGTTTGCCCCCAAATGAAGTGTGAATGGGAGATGGACAAGAAATGTCATGGAATTTTTTTTTTTTTTTTCAAATCGAGAGATTTTACTCTTCAATCTCTTGAAACCAAGATCTTTCAAAAATATTTCCTCAAAAATCAAAGAAAGAGAATATTATTCCAGAATACCTAGTAGCATGCTCTAAATTACATAATCTGCACACAAAAATTAGTATTTCTTAAGACAAAGCACAGAATGACTCAACACCCCAAATGTTAGAAGAGTCACTTATAATATTGGACATCCAGGTCCGAGTGCCCACTTCAGTAGTTCAGCACAGAGTACAAGAAATTGCCTCAAGTGGAGAGGCTTGAGAAGCTCTCAGTATTTCATGGGCTAGTGTGGGAAGTGCTCAGCTGCACAGTGGCAAATGAGGGCCCATGTACATCAGAAGTCATATTCAGCCCTGTCCCCACCCTGATAAATCACCAAAGCCCCCAGGGACTACCTATGTTGCTTGTGCAGCATACTTTGCATAAGGACTCCAAAGGATTATCTTCAACCAAGGCATGTGCCTGTTTCTATGAAGTTAGCTTTACATGTACATATATAGATAATTAGCAAGCAAACACAACATGAAAGTAAACATCCCAGTTTACACCATCCTAGGATATGCAGCTGCTAAAACTGAAGTTATACAATGAGTTTCAAGCTCCAGAATGACTAAGAAAAGGGGCAGGCTGGCTTTTGACATTCAAAACCCAAAGATAATCCACATCCAATATCTCAAACACAACATGGTCATGAAGAGACAGAGCCATGCCCACTAATATATTTCTATGTCTTTGCTCCTGCTCCAATTATTAATGGGTGCATCATAAAAAAAGTTACTCCTACTGCTTTTCCTGCGAAGCCTTCCTAGCCTTCAGTTTTGTAAAACCTCTGGAAGACAACTTCAGCCTCACTCAGCCTGGGAGTTCATCCCAACCCAGCAGGTAACCATGTAAGAGCCCTCCCAGGCTTAATAACAATAGTCAGAAAGCCTCAACATTAACCCTTGCAGCACCCATCGCTGTTACAATTCCTAAAGACACAACTGCTAAAGAGGCAGCATGTGACTTCTCTCACCCCAGGCCCAGAAGGTAATTGGAGTTTCCATGGATAATCCCAGCTATGAGAGAGAAAATCTCTGCCTCTAAGGTGACCCATTAACACAGAGTTCCGTGATCAGTAGGTTAAGATGCCATCAAAGCATCTCTCTGGGGGCTTAGGAAGGGTCAAGAAAACTCTATCAGAAAGAACACAAATACCTACAATGCTCATAAGTGGTTATACCAAGATCTTCATTAACAGGTCCAATTCAACTCAGGGGCTATTCTCTTCCCTGGAGCAAGACCAGCAATATCTGGTTGTTCTCCAAAACTTCCCTCAAATATCACTTAAATATGCAAAATAGAAAATGTTTTATTAAATCATACGGGAAAGCAAACAACCTACCTCTTCATAAGGTCATGTGAATACTGTTCTTCATCAGCTACTCCACAACACTGTACACACTTGCAGCTTACAATCCCTCGTTATAAATGAGAGACTTTTTTACCCATTACCAACAGGGTAATGATATACACACAAGCATTACTGAATAACAGTTTATGCTTTGTAAGGACCATGCAAGTTCACCAAAGAGAAATCATTTGTATACCTACAGTAGTAAAAGGCACAGCAATAGTAAAATACAGTAATAGTAAAAATTGTCAAGACTGTGATCATCTAGATATGTTCAGTCATAATAGTGCAGCTCTGAGGATGTGGACTAATGCCTAGTAATCTACCATGTCCAAATACACCATGCTAAGTCCCTTTTCAACAACTATACTTTCTCTCACTTCTTATTAGTTGCTCTTTGGCCAAGATACTAGACAAAAGAATCATAGAATCACTATGGTTGGAAAGGACCCTCAGGATCATCAAGTCCAACCTTTATCCCATTATATTCCTAACCATTAAACCACTAGACCATAGCCTCAAGTGCCTCATCAATCCGTTTTTTGAACACCCCCAGGGACGGTGACTCCACCACCTCCCTGGGCAGCCCGTTCCAGTACCTAACCACCCTCTCAGTAAAGAACACCCATCTCATCTTCAAACAGAAGCAGAGATAAATTTGGGTACGGAAGAGGGGAAAAAATAGGAGGTTTCAGCTTGCATTTATCATTTATTTATAAATCTCAAAGAGATGTGACAGTGCTGTCCTCTATAAAATTCACTGGTTATAAGGCAGCTGATTCATTTTTGGTTGGGGTTTTTATTGTGGGGTTTTTGGGGTTTTGGTGGGTTTTTTCCAATGCCCATGTACTGGAATAGCTCCATAATGAGCGAATTTCCCAGCAGATTAGTTTTATTAGTGTTAATTGTCCATATAACATACAGTTCTGTCTTGGCTGTGGCATTTCCCAAAGTAGTTTCTTAATGTGTAGTGTTTGTGATAACAAGTGTTCTAACCGAAACGTGGAATATGTGATATACATAGGAAGTAATGATCATTAAATATATATATGTTTTTCTACAGGTACTTTATATAGACTGCTTTTCTTATCTGAAAACCACCACTCTTCTTGTCCTTTATTTGGTAAGTCTTAAAACTGTTGGATAGTGGCTTACGTTACAAGCCCCATGCGTGCAAAACTTTGGTGTTAACAAGTAGTTAAGGATCTAACGTGAGCCCTCTCTTGCATTTCCTTTTATTTGTTAGTTTGAGTCTCAAGCTTAAAGTTATTTTAACACACTTTTGTTTTCAACACATATTCAGTATGTGTCAAACACCCTCTGGAGTTGGAAGCCACCCTCCCACTCAACCCCAAAAATCTTCATCCAGTGCCAAAGTCTATATTTTCTTAACTTAAAGAAGTAATTCCAGGGCTGTCAACTGATAAATTTCATTCAGGGAAACGCTGTGTTCTTTAAGCAACACATTAATCTTCTCTGAGCTAACCATAGTAAACATCAATGTTGAATTGTACAAATTTCACATGTTGCTGCCAGTAGAGAGTTTTAGAAGAATTATCCCCTTTTTAGGTAACCTGGCTTTTAAAATTACACCCTAGAATATGCAAACAAAGAAGACTAATGAACTCAGCAGCCTGTATGCATTGAGGAGGCTGCTGAAAAAGATACTGTGAGTAATGGAAAAAGCTTCATTTTTCAAAAGCTGTAGGAAGCTGCCTGTGTGAAGGCAGGTGAGGGAGAAGCTCTGTTTCACCTTGGTTATAGCAGGTTGGTGTAAACATTCATTTTCCTTTGGTTATCAGGGAATACCCTGCAGGGGTGTGTGTTCTATGTCACCTTCAGCAATTCATGAAGGAGGAGGAATTTTTCTCTCCTAATAACCAACTCGCTCCCCATCCTTTTTTTTATCTTTTAAACAGAAGTATGCAAAAATATCCATTAACTACTGTCCTGGTTCTCTTAGAAAAACATTATTGACCCCGACTGCTACTATAACAGCAGACAGAAGTGTGAGCACAACTTCTTGTTTTCTGCTACTAAAAGCAGTGTACATAGGACAGCAGGTTTGCCACACAAGTACAATTATCTCAATATATCAAAGAAACATTCTCTAAAACGCAACATAGACTTTACTAAGAGACAGTATTTAAACAACCCGCACTACTTTCAGTAGCGGAAGTAGACTGGGTGTATTTCTTCTCTGATGCCAAGTGACCTTTTCAAGTGTGTTGCTAAATGAAGGAACCACCTGATATTCCTCTGTAACTGAATACAAAACACACACACACACAGAACATCGTCACGCAGCAGGCAGCACTACGCCTCAGCCACCACACACAACCGGCTCTTGCTGCACTGCCCTCAAAGGGCTGGGACACTGGAGGTAAAAGTGACAGTAAATCAATTACTTACCCTCAAATATCTTGTTTTAAATATGTTGCTTCAACCTGGTCATAATGCAAAGCAGGACTGCTATGATCCGCCAAGAGAAGATTAAACTTGACAAGAGGGATTTATTTCATCTTGCTTAAATAACAGAAACCTAAAATGAAATTGCCCTCAGTTCAGCCAAGATTTCTCTTGCACTCCCTCTCTGTCTCTCTTTCCAGGACTGCTACGTAGTGCTCTATAAATACTGGCCCCAACACTTGCTCAGTGCTTTCCTTACCAATGGCACAGGTCGGTGTTACAGTACACCACAGCATGGCTCAGATGAAGTTCTCAGCTGCTCAGACAAAGCCATGGACTAGCTCCCTACCCCGCCTGCTTGGAAATACCATGCTGCTGCCAGCTTTACAGATGCTGCAGGCCTTTCCTGCAGGTCTGGATCAGGCACAGAAGGGTAATTATGAGACCCATCTCAAAAAAAAAAAAAAAAAAAAAAAAAAAAAATTACAGCTTTTTGAAACCAGGTGGAAAAACAATGGAGGGAGAAGGAGGAGGAAGCACTTTTGGTTTAGCCCCTTTACAGTGTACATCTACATACCATCTAACTATGATTATAGAATTTAATTACCTGATAATGTGGACATCAAAAAATTCTGGAAAACCATTTTCTATAACACAAGCTCTCCAAATTGAAGAAGTGAATGCTTGTCATAGAATTCACACAAGAGCAGCCAGGGATTAAGTTAAGAAAGCTACAGCCCTGATGGAACTAAATCTGGCCAGGGACATCAAGTCAACAAGGAAAGCTTCTATAGGTATGTCGGTGACAAAAGGAAAACTAGGGAAAATGTGGGCCCTATCTGGAAGGAAATGGATGATCTGGTTACCTGGGATATAGAGAAGGCTGAATTTCTTGCATCAGACTTTACTGGCAAGTGCTCAAGCTACACTGCCCAAGTCGCAGAAGGCAACCTGGAATACTGTGTTCCATCATATTTGAGAAGTTGTGCTGGTCTGGCAACTTTCCCAATGACTGGAAAAGGGGAAATACAACTCCCATTTTTAAAAACAGAAAAAAGGAAGATCCAGGGAACTACAGGCCAGTCCGTCTCACCTCTGTGCCTGGCAAGACCAAGGAGCAGATCCTCCTGGAAACTATATTAAGGCAATTGGAAAATAAGGATCCAACATGGCTTCACTAAGGGCAAACAGAGCCTGACAAATCTGGTGGCCTTCTACAACAGGTTTACTGCATTGCTGGATAAGGAAAGAGCAACTGATGTAATCTACCTGGACTTGTGCAAAGCATTTGACACGGTGCCGCATGACATCCTTGTCTCTCAATTGGAGAGACATGGACTTGATGGATGGACCACTTGCCGTATAAGGAAATAGCTGGATGGTCACACTCAAAGAGTTGCGATCAATGGCTTGATGTCCAAGTGGAGAACAGTGACAAGTGGCGTACCTCAGGAGTCAGTACTGGGACCAACACTGTTTAACATCTTTGTTGGTGACATGGACAGTGGGATTGAGTGCACCCGCAGCAAGTTCACCAATGACACCAAGATGTGTGGTGTGGTCAACACACTGGAGGGAAGGGATGCCATCCAGAGGGACCTTGACAGGCTGGAGATGTGGGCCCATGCCAACCTCATGAAGTTCAACAAGGCCAAGTGCAAGGTCCTGCACCTGGGTCAGGACAATCCCAAGCACAAATACAGGCTGGGCAGAGAATGGATTGAGAGCAGCCCTGAGGAGAAGGACTTAAAGATGTTGGTTGATGAGAAGCTCAATGTGAGCCAGCAATGGCTGTCATGAGACCCCACCTGGAGTACTGCGTTCAGCTCTGAGGCCTGCAACAAAAGGACATGGCCCTGTTGGGGCGAGTCCAGAGGAGGGCCATGAAGACAGGCTGAGAGAGTTGGGGTTGTTCAGCCTGGAGAAGAGGAAGTTTTAGTGAGACATTATAGCACCTTCCAGTACCTGAAGGGGCCTAAAAGAAAGCTGGAGAAGGACTTTTTACAATGGCACATAGTGATAGGATGAGGGGCAACATTTTCAAACTCAAAGAGGGTAGGTTTAGATTAGATATTACAAAGAAATTCTTGACTGTGAAGCTGATGAGACACTGGAACAGGTTGCTTCCCTGGAAGTGTTCAAGGCCAGATTGGATGGGGCTTTGAGCAACCTGGTCTAGTGGGAGGTGTCCCTGCCCAGAGCAGGGGGGCTGGAACTGGATGATCTTTAAGGTCCCTTCCAATGCAAACCACTCTATGATTCTAAGAGCATTAAGACTATATGGGTATGCACAATATGATGAAAAATACACATTAACGTCACCTCTCAAAATTTGTTAGCAGTCAGGTATTTGGTGGCCAAATTAATATTTAATAATAATGCATAGCATGACAGTAAGCATGAGATATCACTGGGGGCAAGAATCTACAATCTTGCCGTTCAATAAATTTGAGTTTCAAAGTTTAAAAATCCTTCCAAAAACCAGAATCACCATCTCTGTGAATCCCCTGAGAAACTGGGCTGTTAAGAGACTGGTGCCTTGCAGTTCAAAACTGAGTAAAATTGAAAAGATGATGTCAAGACTAGCAAAAACAACTCTGTATTTGTTGCATGCCCTCAGTGAACACTGTGGGACAAGCAACACAAATGCAGACAAGCGTCCTGCCCTTTAATCAAAATCTTAGATGACATAACTGGGAGTTTTTGCCCAAGTAAAACATAAACCACATCATAACTGCATTAACCACTAAGAGCTACAGGAGTTTGTTTTATTTTAAAATCAGTGTCTTTTTAAGGTAGCTTACGATCATGAAATTTTCCTTGCCCTCAACACTTCCCCCAGGACATTGCCTATACATAAATCCAAATCTGTTCCAAGGCTTAAAGGACCATCGAGCTTGTGTGATGAAGACAATGCAGTTTCTGTAGCCACTTGCACAGCCTGGCATAGTCCAGTGGCTAGCATCCCTGCACACCCTGGAGGTTACCACCGAGGTCGTGGCCACTGCTCACCTACCCATTTGCAGCTCAGTCAAGTGGAGAAGTTTTAATAGGAAGTTTAGAACAAAATAGGAATTTCATGTCTGGCATCTCTTGAAAGGTATGTTAACTCTTACTCCTACTACTTACTCTTTAACTGCTTACCTCAGCAACAGCTTTTCGAAGTGCTCCTAGTACCTCGTTCACAGTTAAGTATATCCTTTCATATGATGTTTTTATTTTTACTGTACAGCTTGAAAAACTAAGTTTATCATTAGCAATACATCAGTACTGAAATGGACTTTGTTTAAATGGACACTGTTTATAAAACCTTGGTTTAGTAGCTCATCATTGATGTCACAAAAACGTTTTGTCTTTAAATGAAAATATATATTGATGACCCGGGTAATTGCAAGCCTTGGTGAACTGTCAGATGCAGTCTTCCAACTAATTTGCTCATTACAAGTTTCTCAGTCAAAAAACCCATGCACATAGCTCTCATCTTCAATAATGTACACAATAGCTTCATAATATCATCCTAGCAAACTTTCAAGCTGCCACAACTAAATCCCTGAAAAACCAGAAAACAGAGTAGTTTAATAAAACCGAGCAAGCAATTGAAGTGTTTATCATAGCTTTATGTGTAGTATAAGGTGAAAACTTATTCTTGGACATCTACACCTGTAAAACAGAGAATTATCTTTGATTTTTGGAAATGATACTGGAGAAGCCCATAACTTTAACAAAACATGTGCATCGCACTACTGGAAACAAATAGGCAGCATGACTTTACCATACCACATCACCACCACGCCACACAAATGCAAAAGGAGACACATGAACAATGGTGAGAGGAGGACACCACAAATACGTCTGTTAGTGTAGGCTTGGTTTTTAATAATGTGTTTATTTTGCATTGCACATGCAGAGGGGTTACAGCACAGGTGATGAAGCACACAAAACCAACACCACTCACATTAAATGACACAAGGGCAGTGAGCTGACAAAAAACTAGAGCATATTATGCTGAAAAAGTCTGACAGCACTGAGGGGATGAGCTGGAGGAGGGCAAGGGAGGAATACTAGTGTTAGCCAACTGTTCAAGAAAAAAAAATCCAAGTTTTTTTTTTACAAAATGTCAATAGAGCCTCTTAAAATTCACAGGCAGCATAAAATGCCTTGTTAGATCTCATATGTTAGAAAAGACAAGGACTTAGGTTTTTTACTCCAAGCAGCATTCATTCAATTCACCAGGACAAGAGGTTTCCCCAAAAACAAGGTCCATTCTCCACCACTCCAAACTACAAAGTTTGTTTTGAGCTTGAGAAAAACTTTGATCCAATCTCACATGCTTTTTAAATTTTTTTCCTACATTAAGACTGCTTATTATCGTGATCCTTCTCAACAGAAAATTTAGCCCAATACCCCACAAGGATTAAAACCATATTATTGTCATTCATCAGTCGGTAAATGTCATGAATGCCCCCGTTCATTTCATTAGTCAAGGAAAAAACAACTCTCCTGCGTCCCAGTGTTAAATATGAGAACTTACACTAAAATCTCACAGTTAGAGTGTGTATAATGTAGAAATGGACACTAATTTGGGTCATCCCAATATTTTCCAGAGTTTCTGAAAGCCTCTAACAAAATCTTCAGTAACAGGAGAGCTTTGAAGGAAATGCCGGCTCTGCATTTCTAAGTTCTTTCCTACTCCAACTGCTGAAGCTGATGGGACAAACTACGACATGCAAAGTTAAATATGTGTAAGGTTTAGCTGAATCACAGCCTACAGTTTGTGAAAGGAGAATGATAGCTCAAGAAAAACATGAATGTATTACTGATGCTTTTTCATTTGTGTTTTGCATACCCAGCAAGTCTGCAATTTAATGAGACAGTTGTTACTACATCACTTAAGCTCAAAGCCTTAAAATACAATCTGGTTAGCCCTAAATCTAGGGCTGCCACTAACATTAATCAAAGATAATAGGCTTACCTAAAATATGCCAACAGTATCATAAATTTTAAAAGGATGTTGTAGATAGATTAAATAATCTCCATGGGACACAGAACTGTATATGAACAGTGTGGACCAGTACAGTTCCAAAATCCCCTTGTAGCAAGACGAATAACATCAAAGTTTCATAATCACCTAGTCTGACTTAAAAAAAGGACAAACCTGCTGAATTAAGTAACTTGAAAAAAGAAAACCAGTAGTGTGAAAGATTCAAGTTATTTGGGAAGGAAAAAAGGAATGTGTCCACCAGTAAGAAAAATATTATAATGAAAAATTATTTCCAGTAACGCTTTCAGTTTTAAAGATTGTAGCAGACACTAAAATCCAAATTGTGCCCAGAAGCCTGGATTTTTGCAACTATAAACCAGTTTAAATAATGAAAAATATTCCAAATATCCTGTGTATTTTTAAAAGCATCTCATTCTGTTTTCTTTTATTACATCAGTTATGATCCAGTAAATCATGCCAAAAGTTCTGAAACCAGAGAATAGCTTTAAAGGTCTGCAAGATTATTTTTAAGCCTTTTGAAAACTACTTTAATATGTCGTGCCTCTACAAACATTCAAACACTTTATAAAAAATTTCATTACCATATGAGAATCTCCATTTGTATCTTCACAGTACATTGTGGTTTTATTCCCTATAATGAACGAGCAAATTTTATCCTCACTAAAATAAAGACTTCTTCCTTGGTTATTCCTGCCAAATAGGGGGAAAAGTCTATGCTAAAAGCAAAACGTAGATTATAACTTGATCCTGTAGGTTCAAAAGCTCTATGCCTGTGAGGCTTGCAGACTTAAATCCGTCCCAAATTCTACAAACAGTAGACTTACTGTCTACCTCTCTACCCACTATTATCACATAGGATACCTCCTGTATTATTCAGAAATAGCTTAAAAATTACTTTCCAGATATTATACAAACTAACGGCATGCTTACTTGTTTCTGTTTGTGCAACAGTCATGTTTTCATGCTGAGAAAGACTCACATATTACCAGCTGGTGCTTCTATTTCTACCTTGGGAAACTCTTTTTCTTGCTACTTGGCAGAAATATGGTCATTGTACGAAGGTGGTCACTACAGCGAAAACTGTATAATAAGGAATTCTGGGGTTTTATTCCATACTTAGAGATCCTGACCTTTAGCACCTTCAGAGAACTTCATTTTGATTACAGATATCAGATGAGAAACTTATTAAGCTCACAGTAATTTCTAATGATCTCAAAAGCACAATCACATGGCCCAGTTGTTTTCCCATAAATCTACAGTTTCAAATTACAAATTTTTAAAGGCAAGGTCTCAGACTTGGTAAGTCAGAAGGAATCAGTTGGCCTCTTTCAAAAAGAAGCAAATTTATTCTATCAATCACATGCATATTAAGGCTACACTGAAATTTTTTTGGCGTAGTTACCAACAGCTTCTATCAGCTTCAGTGAAATTCCGTGAGGTCTCTATCATTGACTTTGAGAAGAAAAGTAATTGACTCCAAATATTTATTTTCTTGCTTTACATTAAATATCTTTATTCTACGTTTCAAACTAAACTTTGCCTTAGGTTAAGTTACAATGAATCAAACGCTTCCATCAAAACCTTGAATATGCTGCAAATTTAAAAAAAAAAAAAAAAAGAAGAAGAAGAAGAAAACCACCCTTAAAAACTCAAACTAAAGAGTCTAGACTTGCCAAGTGGCCACTATGTACAAATTTTGGATTACAACACAACACTTCAGACCTCCCTGTGAATGGACACTTGCATGCCATGTCTGCAGCACCCCTAGCCAGTCTGATCTCTGGGCATGCGATGAAGATTGCCAGAAAGGAAGCTTACATGAAATGTCAGTTGTTAAAAAACTGGATTCTAACACCAACTCTCAAAGTCTACATATCTAATTTGGCACTTAACTTCAACCACTTTTATAAGCATATGCATCCAAGCAGCTTCCAACCAAATCAACTCCATTTGATAAATTGCCTCAGTTACTTGTCAGAATTCAGTCATGCATCATCTGCCCTGACACTGCATGGCCATATACTACCTTAAAGGTGCCACAGAGAAGGAGAAGTAATGCTTCAAACTGTGTTTACCCTCCTGGCTGCATATATCTGAAATAATACCTTTAAGGTATTGCAGAAAAACATAGGAGAAGTCAAATTGCTGTCTGACAGACAACACAATATAAATAGATCCTCTGCTTAGTTAAAGTTCTCCCTGTAGTACAGTAACTCTCTGCCAAACAGAAATGCACAACATGGGAACACAAGCACATCCCAAGGTGGTGCCACTATTAACAAGTAACAGGTAGCTTACCATTGTTACTTTCAACCTGCACTAACTTATTAGTCTTACAATAAGGGGAAAAAAATATAAGCAATAATCAATTAAGCATTCTGGAGTTGGAGTTCAGTAGCTCCACACACAGTAGCCACTGTATCATCTTTGGGGTCTGCCTCCCTGACCACAGATGTCTATCATGAATGACTGGTTCCTGCACCAGCCACTTCACTGCCATAGCAGATGCTTCCCAGTGATGCTTTCCTCCAGGCAGAGGAAATATTTGGTTCACGTCATGCCTTATGTTTAAATTTCATTTAGTGTACAAATTCTAGCACTGGATGCTATACTTCACTAGTGAACAGATAAAGAAACCAGTTAAAACAACACTTGAGTCACTAACAACAAACTCCAAAATCTTGGAAGATTGAAGTCAGAGGAGAGAGCTTCTCAGTAAATGTAATGGGATGTCTGTCAGTGTAGTTGAAAACATTTTTAGTCAACTGTGGGAAAAGCAGCTGGTACATATCTGAGCTTTTACGGCCTGAGGTGAAGCATAAGGAATAGCTTTAACACACCTCATTACAGCAGGGTAGCTCTTTATGAAAATTACTTCCTCATCTCTTAAAACTGATGAACAGCAGGTCAATGCCTTAGTGATAGTTTAGTATAATGCTTTCTCATTTACTCACTTAGACACTCATTTGAGACACTAATCTTTAAAAATGAAGCTAGTAAAAATATGTTGTACTCATTTTTCTTTAATCTAAAGCTAATTTAGCTGTTTTATCAGAGAGTAAATCAAGAGTAATCTTCCAGCTACCTCACTGTGCTTCCCTATTCAGAAATGCCATAAGCAACAGAAGACGCAGCTATAGCAAAAGACAACTACAGCAAAAGAGACACATCTATAGATGACTTGTTTGGAATGTTGTCCTGTTGAATTATTTCCTACAAAAGGTCAGTGAAGGACTTAATAACATAGTCTAAGCATCAGTGTGACATTTACTGGATAGTCAAAAATCTGTTACCAATACCTTGCTGCTTTGATACATCTCTCTACATCACTTCATCTCTGATTTGTCTGGTAAAATTAGGGGATGTATTATCACAAGGAGCTAGTTTCACACAGTAATGCAGAGGCTGGAAAGTACTTAATGTGAAAACAGATCAAGTGGCATCTCTTTCCCACTGAATAAATCTAGTCACTAATTCCAGAATTTATAGGAGTAAATGACTTGCATCCATTTATTTACTGAAAGCAGCTGCAGAGTTAATGTTACAGTCTCTACTCTTTACTAATGAGTTCTTCCAGTAAAACATGGTTTGGGTGCCACATGACTGAGCAGTGAAGGCAAACTGATCCTATAAACGATTTTGGTTGAATTTATCAGTGATGTCACTGTTTCCTAATGTTTCACGAGTTTAAAAGCCCATCAGTATGAAAAAACACCTGGGAAAATGTCAAAAGGTGAGGGACAAAAGGCAGAAGGGTAGAGTGAGTTGTCACAGATCTCCGGTGGGAAAGCAAATGTGCAAAATAACATAATTAGCAAAGATCATTTTCAGTACACTAAATTTACACTACATATTCCTCCGCATATGCTTTCCTTTAGGAACATATGCTGACAGAAGACAATGAGATGCTGCCATGGAAGGGCACTCTGAAGCTTGTCCTTGGTTTTGCACATCCTCCCCTAAACCCAGCAACAGAAACCAGAAGTCTCCTTCTGTTCTGGGAATTAAAAAAACTTCTAATCACTTAGATAAATATATATACACATCTGTAGAATCATCTGCATACCTAATACTTATCAAAGCAAGAAATTTGGTTAGAACAGAGATAAAATCCTATACAGGTACACTCATTTCTAGCAATTCACCTGCATTACAAACACCAACAAAAGGATAATCTTTCTTAAAATATTCCCTCAAATTTTCCTCCCAGGATCAACAATATGAGTTTTGTCAAAACTAAAATATCACCAATTATTTTTCAAAATTTAAAGTATCAGTAAAAAGAACCTCAGATATTCATTAATCACAATAAAATAGCTATCAATGAAAAACAATGCTTGTAAAGTGGAAAGGAAATCATAAAAACACAAAAAAGTCCATCCATTTATGGAGAAGACCATGGGATTTCTCCACATTCCATCAAGGAAAAAAACACTTCCCAATTCTACCAAAATAATTTGGGGAAAAAAGCCCACAGACAGTTAGCCACACATGGTTGGACATACTGTTCTGCTACTGAAAGATGAAAACCTAAGTCAAATTTTGTGAAATCTGAACTTCAGGGTTCTGTGATTCTGTTTTCTAGCTTCCTCTCCCTTGCAACCTTAATGATTAGTCTGTTTTTCACTACAAATACTGATCTCTTCAGCTAACAAACCATCTCCTTCTTCTCAGGTCTCACAAGCACAATGTACATTTTTAACAGTACTGATTTGACTTTTACTTGGGTGTGTTGTATGTGTACAACTGACCCACAAAAAGGGAACTGTAAAAGGAAAATAATCTCATAGTGTCATCAGTGCTGACTGTGAAACTGTTTTAATCAAACATATCTCAAAGAGTAAGTATTTTAAATGCCCACAAACCAACCAATTTTCTTTCTCCTCCTTGAGGATGCCTATTTGAAACTCTGAACAAGTGCCAAACATCACAATGAGACTTGATCATATTTCATTTATCCTCACATTATGAGCCACTCTAATAATCTTCACTTGTAGAGTGAATTCTATTCAGCTTTAAAGGTTTCCTTTGTAGGCAGCACAAAGTAAAACAAAATTTAGATTTTTCAAGTTCACTGGAGCTTTGTGAATCCTGCACTGTAAGAGCTGTTAGCTTTTGCTCATAAAGTTAATGGAAAAGAGACCAATTCCTAATTTATGTTATTTTCTTAAATATGCTCACCCACAATACAAATTTGTCACTTTGGAAGCACTCTTGCTCAAAGATTATTGCTCTACAACGTGAGTGGACCATTGTCTCATGAAGGCACCTCAAATACTGTGTTCAGTTCTGGGCCCTCCACTACAAGAAGGACATGGAGCTGCTGGAGTGTGTCCAAGAAGAGCAATGAAGGTGGTAAAGGGTCTGGAGCACAAGTCTGATGAGGAGCGGCTGAGGGAACTGGGGGTGTTCAGTCTGGAGAAGAGGAGGCTGAGGGGAGACCTCATTGCTCTCTACAGCGACCTGAAAGGAGGCTGTAGCGAGGCCAGGATCGGTCTCTTCTCCCAAGTAACTAGTGATAGGACAAGGGGTAATGGCCTCAGGTCAGGGGAGGTTTAGATTGGATATTAGACAAATTTCTTCACTGAAAGGGTTCCCCAGCAGTGGCACAGGCTGCCCAGGGCAGTGGTGGAGTCCCCATCCCTGGAGGTATTTAAGAAACATGTAGATGAACTGCTAAGGGACATGGTGTAGTGGTGAATTGGCAGTGTTAGGTTAATGGTTGGACTTAATGATCTTAGAGGTCTGTTCCAAGCAAGGCTATTCTATGATTCTATTATTCTATTAACAGATTAATCAACAATGGACTCAAAAGAGGGACCTGAAGAACCGAATGGCTAAAACAAGCAAGCAATAGCATTGCATTCCTTGTAGACTAATGAATACATATAAAATATATGATGATGCATGAACTCACCCTTTATGAGCACGGCCAGAGGGAACTGTCTCTTAGCTGAAATAGCTTACAAGGAATGGTGTGGGAAGAGAAGACTGAACATACAGTGGGCCCTGCTAGAGGTCCATTATTAACTGCTCTCCACCATATTCCCATTTACGGGCATGCTCTTGCTCTTTCAGTATGCTGTTGCTTACCTTTGACTCTAAGGGTCTTTGTTTAAAAGTAATAAATACTTTGGGCTCCAGGGAGCAGACAGGAAGATCATACATGACTCAAAAAAACCCCTTTACTGTTGATAGATTATTGTAAGTGCTTATTCATTATTAGCTGAAATGCTATTGGCTGCACACTTAATAAATAGCCTATTTGTTCTTTTCAACTGAAGCAATACTGTAACAAGACTTCTAAAGAGAAGACCATTAAAAATATAAAGACATCACACAGCAGGTAATGTGGGGAATGTGGTTTCAGCTTTCTGTTCATTGCAGTACAATCAACAAATGCAGCATCAATTAAAATTTCTGCTGCTGGAATAAAATTTAGTGTAGGTTACTCATACACCCTAAGAATGATCTAGATGTTTTCAAGAAATAAGGCATTGAAGTAAACTATAAGTATATTATTGTAGATTTATACCACCATGGTGTAGTGATTTTGCTCTTCTCTGAATAAAAATGTGAGCCTTGACTCTGCCCAGGAATAAATGCTGCCCTGGAGCACAAGACAACGAACCAGGCAAAGAGCCCACTTTGCTGCAAGCCACCAGCAAGTTGTCAGAGCAAAAGCCATACAGCTGAACATTTTCCCCCATATTTTGTTTTTAAAAGAAGTCTAATTTCATTTAGGAGAAGAAAATATTCCTATTTTAAAGCTCTTTTGCTTTAAGTCAGTCCATTTAAATATTTTCAGCTACTCACTAAATCAATGTTAACTAATGCACTGCTTTTAAGACCACACTCAGTAAACTACATGCTAGATAACTGTCATACAGACTACGAGAAGGAAAAACATCAGAATTTAAATTACTGTTAAGGGTTCCACACAATTAAGAAAAAAAAATAGAATCATAGAATCACTATGGTTGGAAAGAACCTCCAGGATCATCAAGTCCAACCTTTATCCCAACATCTCTCTAACCACTAGACCATGGCCTCACGTGCTTCATCTACTCGTTTTTTAAACACTCCGCCACCTCCCTGGGCAGCCTGTTCCAGTGCCTAACCACCCTCTCAGTAAATAATTTCTTCCTAATATCCAATCTAAACTTCCCCTGACGCAACTTGAGGCCATTTCCTCTTGCCCTATCATTAGTAATTTGGGAGAAGAGACCAACACCAGCCTCACTACAACCTCCTTTTAGGTAGTTGTAGAGGGCAATGAGGTTTCCTCTCAGTCTCCTCCAGACTAAACAACCCCAGTTCCCTCAGCCGGTCTTCATAAGGCCTGTTTTCCAGACCTCTCACCAGCCTCGTTGCCCTTCTCTGGACTCGCTCCAGCACCTCAATGTCCTTCTAATACTGTGGTGCCCAGAACTAGACACAGTACTCCAGGTGTGGTCTCACGAGTGCCGAGTACAGAGGCACAATCACCTCCCTACTCCTGCTGGTCACACCATTTCTGACACAAGCCAGGATGCCGCTGGCCTTCTTGGCCACCTGGGCACACTGCTGGCTCATGTTCAGCTGGCTGTCAACCAACACCCCCAGGTCCTTTTCCACCAGGCAGCTTTCCAGCCACTCTTTCTCGAGCCTGTAGGGCTGTGTGGGGTTGTTGTGACCGAAGTGCATGACCTGGCACTTGCCCTTGTTAAACCTCATGCAACTGACCTCAGCCCATCGCTCCAGCCTGTCCAAATCCCGCTGCAATAGAAGCATATTGTACAGGAGGAAGAGATTAACTGGGAAGGAAGAGACAGAAAGAGTAATACTCAAAATATATGACTGTAGAGGGTTTTTTTTAAAAAAAAACACTAACCATGCACAGCAGTTACCAGTCAACAATAGTTAATTTGCAAGATTCCTAATGAGAAAAAGCAGTACATATATCAGAGCTAATACTTAAGTGATCCATTTCCATGATAAAAGCAACTATATCACGTAAGTGATCTGCTATTAATGTATAAAAATTCTCATTCAGTAAGATATCCAAAAGCTTCTACGATGCTTCTGAAAAAACCTTACACAGAGCTTGCACTCAAGCACAGTAAAATGACACTTGCAGGAACTAATGAAGGCAAAACATCTATAATACCACATGTTGAGGAGTATCTATTTATGGCTTTGTATAGTAGTGTCACTGTAGCACAAATGAGCACAGATTAACTGAACATTACAGTGTCTGGGTTTACTTATGTTCTACAGTCCAGTATGTTTTCATTTTCTAACTGTTAAAAAACCCACAAACAAATATAATGAACAGTAAAAAAGGTGAAAAAGCAGCATACATTTCAGTCATAATTATTTTACAGATAGAATTATTTTTTAACTTCACAACTAGGTAGCTTACTGACTTAAATGTGCCAATGGTTCATTTTCAATGGTAAAGGATTAATGTAGTTTTGTGAGAGTAAATGATGCTACTTATCTACAAACTCATCTCTCATAGGTGCTTCATTTTATTTCAGATGTTGGGCTTCCCCAAACAGCTGCATGCCTGCACTCACAGTTGGATGCAAGCTGCTGGAAAGCTGCACTACTCATGGCAGAAGGGAAAACAGAGGTAATGATACACAGTGAATTTGGCTTGTTTGAATCAGACTAAATATTTGGATTAGAGACAAATTCCTTCTAAAATACATATGTATGACTGTCAGAAGATGAGTTCATTGGAGGAGAAACATAAAATAAATAAGACTCAAATGCATGGGAAAGGCAAACTAACTCCCTAAATGTTTCTCAGACAAATGCAATTGATTCATTTCTTGCAATCCTGTAAAAATGAGTTTTCTAGTAATGTTCATTATTGCAGTCTGGCATCTCTTAAGCAAGTGTGAAAGCTTTGATGAGTTGATCATTATGTTTTGATGTCCTCATTTCTTCAGCTATACTTTACTCATGCATCTTCCTTTTCATCACACAATGAATGCAATAATCTAAACATTCTCTTATGTAACAGAGTCTACTGATTTAAGATTTTGTGCTACTGGGACAGATGTTATATCTGGTTATACCAGCAGAAATCCCACACTGACTCTGCTACTGATGACAGCTACAGAACTGCGTGAGTTTACACTAGTCTAACAGCAACTTTTTCTATTACCTTGTGGTAAATCATGTCAACAGCATCAAAACTTCGTGGCACATTTTGATCCTTCCATGCTGTCAAGCTTCCTTCCTCTAAAAAGCCAAGACACCAAACACAGGGGGAACATGAGGCACACCGGGTTTACCCTTGACATGAAACCTGAACAGGGTCTGAGACACGCAGTCTCACCTGGCACTCCTTGACTCACCTTGACAGTAGCCACTGATCCACTTACAGAGATCACAGTTTTGAAATAGACCTAAATTTGGCTTTTTATTACAATACGACTCGTTGCTTTGGATTCTCAGACTCTCTCAACCAGAAGAATGATTTCTAACCAAAAGATGAGTACTATTTATATTAATCCAAAGTGATTCAAAGAGTTACACAACATAAGAAAGTAACTGACGAAACATTCCAACAGCTGCATTGGCAACAACAAAATTAATTTTAGTGCAATCTTAATTACTCTTAAGTAATTACATTATCTTTAACTAGGAATGCACAAACAGCATGCTAATTAATGAAAGGCTGCTCTTACCTTTTAAACTAAGTTTCCACGCATTGCATCATTGTGGTTCAAGTCTGAAAATGGTCATATATTTCCTTATTGTGGAAGAGGACAACTGCATATAATACCTTCAGATTAGCCCAGTAAATTGTTTAGTCACTTCTGATGACAAATAAGGTATATATCTTTCAGATAAAACACCCAACTCCAAATTGAAATTATTATTTCATATAATCACACGATGGTTGAAGTTGGAAGGCACCTCAAAGAGTCTAATGCAACCCCTTACTCAGAGTGGGGTCACCCAGAGCAAGTTCCTGAGGGCCTTGTCTGGTTGAGTCTTGAATGTCTCCCGGGACAGAGACTCCACGTACTCGCTGGGCAACTTATGCCAGAGTTTGAACACCCTCACAGCAAAAAAAAAAAACTTCCCCTCTTGCCCCTGACGTTTAAACAGAATTTCTTCTATTTCAGTTTGTGCCCATTGCCTCTTGTTCTATCAGTGGACACTACTGAAAAGAGGGCTTCATCTTCCTTGCACTCTCCTTTCAGGTATTTGTACATATGTACAAGATCTCCCTGAGCCTTCTCTTCTCTGTGCTGAACAGTCCCCTCTCTCAGCCTTCCTCATAGGAGAGATGCTCCAGTCCCCAATCATCTTCATGTTGCCTTAACTGGACTGGTTACACTATGTCCACACCTCTCTTCTAGAAAGACATTGGGAGAGGCCAGCACCCCAGAACTCCAGATGTGTCTCACCAGTGCAGAGCAGAGGTGAAGGATCCCCTCCCTCAACCTGCTGGCAGCACACTGCCCAATGCAGCCCAGGAGGCTGGTTGTTCTCCTTGCCACCAGGGCATGTTGCTGGCTCATATTTATGCTATTTCCTTAATCTCTTCTATTTTCTGAGTTACTGTTATATGAATGTTGCTTAGTCTTCAGCACTGACTATGTGAATTTTATGAATTTGAAAGTTATCTCAGACCAGTGAAAATTCCATGCATTAGTCAAACATTCACATAATCATTTAGTTTGGCAATCCAAAGAAGCTTTTAATCCCTTTTTTAAGTTGCCTGGCAAAATCTTGGAGGTTTTGTAAAAAATAGCTAGAGAAAAGAGCAGATAGATTGATGACTAATGAATATTCCAAAATATGCTATACAAAGACATTGAAAATACATCTGATCTAAACAGTGGATAAGAGGAAAAGGTAGAAAGAAGAAATATCTTAAGTAATTAAGAAATGTAGGGAAAAATTCTCACTGTGTACCACAATTTTTTGGTTGACTACAGATCATAATTTATTCAGTCGGGTATGGATGTTTCCACAATTATTCACAGTCTTGGACTCATTCCCCGTCACTCTTCTCAACATGTTTTTGGAAAGTGCTAATATGTAATGAACATGAACCCATGTATCAAACTGCTAAATTATTAAAAATGAGACTTCAAAGCTTGAGAAGCCATTGGCCATTTCCTTTATAAGACAATCTTTTGTTTAAAACTTCCCTTCTTTATGCCTTTATCACTTTCAAAACCTTTATCCACTGGCTACTATCTGAAAACAAAAAAAAAAACCCTGAACTCTGTTGCATGCAGCTGCAAACTGATTTTATGACTACACAGCAAGGGTGCACAACACGCGGCAAGAAAGCCAATTACGGCCCATGGGGTTATAAAATGCAGCCATCAACTATCTCTCTCTCTCTCCCTGTAACTACGTAACTGATTAACTGCATGTATTTGCTTGTTAACACAAGCAAGCAAATTTTGTTCAGCTATCTGGGAAGCTGGCAGCCTAGGAAAGTATGGTTGTGTGATTTTCTTGTAGCTTAAAAACCTCCCAAAATAGTAAATGCAAAAGGAATCCAGAGTTTTAATTTAATTTATATAGATATAATTCAGGGGGTTTACTTGAGTCTCTGACTTTCTTTTTTTACACAATATCAAATTTTCTTGCAGAAATTTTGGGTGTTTTTACTTCCAGCCATCACACAAGTTAGGCTGAAACTGGTCAATGGAGGTTGAACATTATGAATACAGACTTACAGATGGACAGTGTGGTCAGAAGATCCTGGTGGGAAACCAGTCTCAAGGGAATTTTGCATTAATATTTCACATATAGCACTTGGGAAATGTTCAAGCTGTAGGAGTCAAAAGAAATTTGGCACTCAACAGTGGGGGGGAATAAAATAATTAATCTCATCATCTGTTGTGCCAGATATCAGCTTCATGGAATCTCTGACAAAAACCTGTCTCGTCAGTCCTGCAGCAAAGGCATGTGCTTAGCCAGATGTGCAATTTGCAACTTAGGTCCAAGTGAACAAGAGGGTCTCAGCACAAACACATTCACCTGGGAGGAAGAGAGGTGGCATTTTCTCACAGATAAGAAACAGAAAAATCAAATCTTTCAAGTGTATGAAATATTTTGTCTTTGTACTCTTTATTCTAACAATGCAGGAAATACTTAGTGTGATAAGTGTTTTAAAAGCATTAACTTAAGACAGTTAATTAAGTCTAACATTCAGCTGGTACATTATCTACTACAAAACATGAGAACAGAGAATGAACAACCCAGTATCTGCCTGACTTTTTAGCTTCTGGATGCTCATGACAAATTTTTAGCTTATTTGTCAAATGTAAACTATTTTTCTTCATTCTTAATTAAGCTAAAAACAAAGTAACTCAAAAATAAGCTGCAAATACGCAAAATTCTGAATGAAAACATGCTGGAAATTATGTATAATTTAACCATATTGTCTGGAAAAATATAATTTTTTTTCTGACTAAGGCATAAATGCAGTACAAGTCATGTGTTTTTAAAACAAGATAGCTTTTTAAAACTTTTTTTTGCACTTACATTTACATTTTTCTGCAACCAGGAGCTGAGACAGAAAAATTATTTTAGTCATAATAGCTCATGACAGAAATGTGTTTAGGGTTATTATGTCCCCTTCCAACGAAGGAAAGATATGGAGCCCAATGGAAAAATGTCAGAGGCTGAACACAATCAGCAAACACAAACATTGCAACCTCCAGAAAATGACACTGATTAGATAACATGTGCCTAACTGAACTGACATGAGACAAAAGCACTTCTATCTCCTCTAAAATGAGTACAGAGATGGGAGAAGATCAGAGAGGGGGCAGCTCCTGGATTGTGACCAGAAAAAGAAGGGAAAGATTTAGTCACCCATGATGGAAGAGAAGCAACTGCCCAGAAGAGGAGGCTCTAAGATTCCTCAGAGGCGGCTGAAGAATTGGGAATTAATGGATTGACTAAGGAAAAGGAGAAAGACCTATCTACTTAGGCAGCAACAACTTGAAAGAACAGAGATTTAAGAGCATTTAATTCTCAACCAAGAGAAGGAAAGCATGCGCAAGGAATGAGTACATCTTTCTCAGCATAAGGAAACAGCAGAAGAAAACTACTGCCCTACGGGGTAAGTGGTGAGTAAAGCAATGGTCCTGTATGCATGAGTACAGACTGATGTGAGGATGCATAATGAGGAATCCTCTAAGAAGGAGAAGACGAACCATTCCACAAGTTTTCCGGAGGAAAAAAAAAATTTCGTTCAGGTGTTTGCAAAGTGCAAGTATCAAAAAATAGAATTAATTTACATGTGCTAAAATTCACATGTTTTACAGAGTCCCACCTACTAATTTATATGAAGAAGAAAAAAGAAAGGAATTTTGCTCAAGTGGAGAAATGAGACTAACTCTTACAACCTAGAAAAGAAACACCTGTCAAAAGGACAGTTACTATGAGTAAGGACAGGAAGACTCCTCTTGGAAAAGTTAAAATAATCTAAGCTGTATTTACCTTTCATTTATCAAAGAGAACAAATCCAGTGAATTTTATTTCTGTCATCACAACATTCGAAGTAGTTACATGAAAATTGGTGTGTAATAAAGTTATTATATACCAAACAAAGATTCGACATCAATCTCACCGCTTCCTGAGTTTTTGATGCCGGTATTTTTTCATCACGAAGCTCTTCAGATTCAACAGGGTGGCTTTCAAGCTTGATACATCAGCAAAAATATTAAATATTATTTATTATTATTAGCCTCGATTTGACAAAAGTCAACAAGACTACACTACAAAATACACACATTAGAAATTAGGGTAAGAGAGTATCTTTGAATTACTACCACATGTGCCTCAAATTATATTCAGGGAGGCACCAGTTCCAGTGTTCAGAGTCTCTGTACACGTTACACTGAAGTGTAATTTACAACAGACCTTACACATTAAGCTTTCATGGTGGTAGCTGTGTCTCATTATTTTTTAAAGAGAGATTTGGATGACAGTGATTTGTCCCACATACACAGATGTTATACATAACAGACTGTGCTAGCGTCCGTGGTCTGCCAATTCAGGTCACATTTTTCTTTCTCTCCCCTTGACTTTTCTTGGCCATACATGCCATTTGTTTGCTTACACCAGACTTGCACCTTATATTTTGGCATGTCATCATGTATATATATATCTGTATTTTAGCTCCTAAACTATACTTCACACTGCATTTGCATTCTCCATCTTTGTGCCCCAACACATGTGCTTTAATCAAGGTTTGAAAACAATCTGTCCATCTACTCAGCTAGACAAATACCAAAATGTCTCCAGACTTTAAGCTTTCTTTTGACTGCAAAATTATCTTCCAAACATGAATGGGCAGTAAACATCACAGCTGGCTTCTCATGTTTGCAAGCAAGTAAACATTTTTTTTTGATACCTCTTCAGCTACAGAGCTGCATGCCAAGCTGCAGCAGATCATGGCTGCTCATAAGAACCATGTAAGTCATAATGAAAGCATCAAAGAATGGCTGCCTGCAGGCAAGCAGTAAGGAAAACACCACAGAATTCAAAGTGGAAATGATGTCTTCCACCTGATCTGCTACAGGGTACTAGGGCACAGGCTCTTTTCAGGCCGATTTGTCACTTCCTACCTGGAGGTTGATATCAAGAAAGATCTCACCCTGGCACTCATCATAATCCTGTGACAGCACAGCCAAAGCAATCCCAGTACTTCAGGGGCGGGGAGGAGCACAGCGGGGGGCAGAAGGCAAGGAGAGATTCAGTGCATGATACTTAAGAAATTGAGAAGGACTCAGCAAATCAGTGTTTGTTGGAAGGAGTTTAAATGTATTGAGGCTAAAGGCTTCATTCAAAGATGCTTAGGGATCTACAAGAGGAAGTGGAGCAGCTCATACAGGCTGAGACCAAACAAGGAATACATTTTTCTTCTGGAAGCAGAAGAGTATAGGATACGTGAAAGACTACATGAAAACAGTGACAAAAAACACTCCTACCTTTTCCTCCTTCACAACTTCCTTTTCTCTCTCATTTTTAGTCTACATGTAGGTTTAACACAGAGACATCTTTTTTCGTGTTCAAATCCAAGTCTTCCTCAATCACTGCCTACAAATACAACAGGAAGAATGGCAGCCCAACTATTTTTTGCCCTGGCACTTAGGCACAGCCTACATTTTTCAGGCCCTGGCTTCAGCCTAGCTCTCTGGTCCAGCTCCTCGAGACAAAACAACAGCTCACTCGCACCTCATTTTGCAACACGGAGAGAACTATTTGTTCTCTTGCTGCAACAGCATAAAAGCCAAACCATCTCGGGACTCCACAACAGCCCTAGGCTCACCCTGCAGCTACACTCTTCAGCTGGCATTAGAATAGCACTGTAAAAGCAGTGAAGACACCAAAGACATTTAAATAAACAGCACTGATGAACTTGCTACTGAACTTTGCTGCTTTAATGTTTGTTTGAGAAGAGATAAATCCCACCAAGAATTGTACAAGAACTTTGGTTATCACACATGGTCCAGCTGGTGCAGAGAGAAGTGACTGCTCTGCGTGTGTTAGTGCCCACCACACTGAAGAAACACCAAGCAAAACACAAATAGAGTGTTTCAGCTAAAAAACAAGCCCAAGTAAACAGGTTTTATAACAAGCATCTTGGGACCGGAGGAGTAGAAAAGCAACAGTTCCACAAACGCCTGTTTCACAGTGTCCCCGTGGGAGGATTTGGCAGTACCTCGAGCTTGGTAATCCACATGCCCACGGGCATTCACAGCCTACCGGCATGGCAATCCAACTCCCCACAGCAAATTTTGGACCCTCAATGAGTCTGAAAACAGCATTTGTCCTTGTAAGCTGTACAAGGAAACTAAGTACTGTTTACAGATTTCCTGCTCCCACCCCATAGTAGAGAAGAGTTTTCTTTGTCCGCTATTTGATAGTTCACTGGTACAAAATCTAGTTCCTGAAAATCATTCAGTAAGCTCTTTTCCTTCAGTCTGTAGTAATAAAACTATACAACACTATAAACATTTTCCACATTTGACTCCAAGATGCTTGGCGCTCTGGCTGGAAACACTGCTCATTTTGTTTTTACATTACAGGAGACCCCTTTAGATCCACTTTCCATCAAGACATCAAATATTTTTGTCTTCTATTTTCTGTAAGGAGAGCGGTTTCTAAACCTACGCAAGAGACTTATGAGCAGCTATTGGGTGAGTATCATCACTCCAGATCTAAGCACATCACAAATCAGACTCATCACAAAACCAGAGTGATGTCCTGGGATCAATTTTCCCTTCTGTAACCATTCCAACACACCAGCTGGCCACACAGGGAAGGTTAGCATTAATGAGAGGTATGGACCTACATCTCTCAAGCTGGAGAAAGAAATAGACCCCACAGAAGGCAAAATTTACTTTTAATGAAAAATTTAAGTTAAGGAAAACAACAGACACTCTCTGATGAGTGTTGTCTATGTCTAAGGAGGCACCTTTGTAATTCAACATATTCTCCCTTTCTGCCCCTTGTCTGAGAAGTGCAGGGGAGGTAAAGCACAAGCAGAGGTATGGCATATGAAATTCAGCAAAACAACATGCCCACGCTGCTGCTGGCTTTTCAGTTAAAGCTCCCAACAGGAAAGCTAATGTTTCAGTTAGGCAAAGTTTGCAGGGAGAGGTAGTATCTTTTATTAGACCAACTGATACAGTTGGAAAAAACAGACAAGCTTTTGGGCACAGAAAGCTTTTCCTGCACGGACCTGAAGAAGGGTATGTCTGAAAGTGTCTTTTTTTCCAACTATATTGGTTCATCTAATAAAAGATATTGCCTCTCCCTGCAAACCCTGCCCCACTTAACAGTCTTTGAACATCATGGCTACAACAGCAACACTATTATGTTTTCGTTGTAGTGATGGTTTGCAGCATAGACTTCTGCATTTGGTCTAATGCACTTCACAGAGAACAGGCTACTGGTTTTAGAAGCAATAGCTTATAATAAATCATACTCATTGCCATCATGGGCCAGCCTGAAGGTGATGAAGGCAACTCCCCTCCTCCCAACAAATAACTCTAAATCCTCTTCTTATCATTCACACCAACCATCAGAATATTCTCCAAGTATGACATGTACTACAATATTAGCAAATACCATCAGAGTACAAATTCTCAAGTATCTCCTGAAGGAGTAGTAAAACAAGCCCTATGGAGAATTTTTAAATAGGACTAATGAGAAAAAGTTATTTTCAAGACACATCCATAAACTTTCTCCTACATTGTGGCAACATTACCATGCTTACAAGGACTGGTCTTAGCAAGTGATGCATGTTAATATGTACTGCACCCTAATCCTCATGGGTTTATCATGAAGATACAGATTGACATAGCAGAGAGAAAACCACCAGAAATAAAGCCTTTCAAATACCAAGAGCCTCAGGAAGATCTTTGTGTCTTACGTATTTCAATGTTCTGAATAGTTCTGGTGGAAGAGATGAAGTAGTTGACTGACCTGCTTCATGCTCAAGCACTGATGCTAGGAGATGCAATAAATATCTGAAAACTCATGCTCAGCTTATTAAAACCTACTTTTCTTTCCATAGTCTACCATTAACTTTATAGTAAATCTAATGGAAAAGCATCTGCACTGTAAATGAAAAAAATCAATTCTCACAATTTACTGCTATTTATTTATAAAACAGACAGTATTTAAACACCCTTCATGGTCCTCTCCTCTCACTCAAAGGTTCATCTTTCATTATAATAACCATTTTGGGTTCATCACTGTAAGAAGGGTCTCAACAGGAATGCCACAGTCAAGCAATTTTTCAGTGAATTATATTTCATTGATATATTCTGTTACCAAGACATATTCTGACTTTTATTTATGAGTTCTATGAAGCAAAATACGAAACATGTTTCACGACACGTGAAGAATGGTAGGACTTTCATTTTCTATGTCTCTATTCAAATTACAAATTCATGATCCATACTTTTATTTGACTCAGTGCTGTAATTATAGATTAATTACATTAATTTCAGTGGAATTTCTCCATAGTTTTGCTTTGCCATATAGATCAGAATGGATGTGGTCATTATCATTAAATTACTTGATATTGTTTATATTGTAGATTATATGTACCAATGACTGCAAAATTATTTTCCATCATAAGTGTTTCATCTCTACAGGATGCTTGATGTTTTGTTTAGTAAGTAAAAATAATAGTTACAAAATAGATGTATTCTGTAGTTAAAATTGTTATAAGCTGAGCTGGCTAATATTTATCTCTGACATCTATTAAAAACCTATTTATGCAAATATCAGTTACTCTCTGGAACCTTCTTTTGGTGGTGGTGGTGAAAAATGGAAAGACTGGTTTGTAAAGAAGTTTCTTTACTGAAATGAACTAATAAAATTATCGATAGCCTGTTTGTACACCTGAAATAAGACAGACTGATTAGAAATGCAATGCCAGAGAGCTATAATTACTAAAATTACATGGGAATTGAAGGAATGGGAAGGAAGAAATTAATTTCTGCATGCTTTGAAGAAGACAAACAGTAACCTAAAATCAGTACAAGTCCCTACAGCTTTCCCCATATTGGGGAATTTTAGGGTAATGAGAAAGACATTTTCTTCAGAGCATAAGTGGTATGATAAGAAATACAGTCTCCAAATACTTTCTACATATCATGCTGTCTCTTCATTTTGCTTTCTAATTACCCGTAAAAACTCAGTAAAAATGATAGACAGATTTAGTTCCACTGAAGACTTTTTACACTCATTTCAATGAGAACAGGAGAATGACAAAAAATGAGTTTCAGAAATCATTTAATGCTGGACTGAAACTGGATTTGTGTTAAGCATACCACCCCAGTATGAGCTGACCTTCAAAAGGGAGTGTGTGGCTTGAAGGCGTCCTCCTCCCCAAAGTGTTTACAGCCCAGAAACCATGGACATCAACCATTAGTTGCTGGGTACCACAATGCATCAAATACTCAAAGGAATCACATTATACATTCATGGTGTTTTAGACCTTCCATGGTTATAAACCAGAGGGTAGTTTTCATGTGTTCTGACACATCTGGGCTAATAATAATTTGCATCAGTATTATTTATACATTATGTGCTTTCAAGTCTGGTTTAGGACATGAACAGAGAACAGGTCAAGTAGTCTTTTGTAAAGTTCCTGCTAGATGAAGAAGGACTTGTAACTGGTAATCCTTAGAAGGCATTAGCTATTTCTGTCATTAAATTATTTCTCTATGTGCAGCCACAAAATGGGCACCATTTGATGAACACCACAGACAGGGACAATGTAGCCCTGTCGTTATCTAGCTTCTCATTGCAAGGTTAGTATTGATTTTCTTTCAGTATTTTTCAGTCAGCTCACAGTCACCTTACCTGGTGCATAAACCACCTCCCTGCATCACAAGAGAGAGGTACTTAGTTGCCGCATTTTTTTTCCCCACAAAGAAGACAAAATACAGCTGCCTTATTTTCAAGTGAAGGAAGAAAGCACCGCAAAAGACATAGGATTAAGACAGCAGCATTAATTGATGATGTCTTATGGCTATATTACATCATGAGGCTTGGCCAGTATTTAGCATGCCCTCCCCCCGTCAGATTAGCTGTGCTTCCCACACAAGTCAGTGCAGGGCTGGTGCCCACTGGGTACTCCTGGACACCAAACACCCAAAACTGGCACCTGAGCTCTCGTACCACAGCTGGTACCAATATTTTACAGCAATTCCTACTCAGCACATCTTCGGATGATGCATCCCAGGGTACAGCTGAGCACCACAGCCACAATCTATCATAGAATCAGACAACCCTGGGGGCAGCACAGTTTGTGTATTACTGGAACAATATAATGAAATACATGGGTTGGGCATTTCCCCAGTAACTCAAGTCTGATTTTTTTGGATCCTCTAGACAGGGTCCAAGTCTGAAAAGAATCATACAGGAACACAGAAAAAGATCAGCTGAAGTTGACACCTGGTTGCAGAACCATTAAGCAAAACTCACCCCAACTAACAAGAAGCTGGACTTCACAGTGGATTTTGCAGATTTCTCTAAGCAGCAGTTGTTGCATCAACAATCAGTGTTGTCTCCTTACTCCAGCTGGAGCACAGAGGTGAGACTCAAGTTGGCTCTTAACTCCTGGCTTGCTGGATGGCAGGAGTGACCTACAAGCACCTTGCTATCCTACACAGTGCATGTTTCTATCTAGAGGCACCTAAGGGACAGGTTTTGTTTATACCTGCTATTTTTGTTAAATCAAATGCAAATATTGCTGAATGAAACATACCAGACTTCCTGGTTGGTTTGTACAAGTCACCTAAAACATACTAAAACTTCAATTGAGGTATGCCAGACAAAACGCAATATAACAATCTAAAGGCCCACATCATTCTTTGACACCCTTCAGCTATTTACAGATGGAGCCAGACAGAAAACTAGGTGTGTCAACAAGGCTGAGGAATTCCTAGTTTTATTTTATACTCTAGGCTCCATGTAAAGTGGTCTCTAAGTCATCACAGACCTCCAGGATGTGCAGAGAAACAGCGAAGCAAGTCTCCTTGACTTGAACTGTAAGAACTGAAAAGAACTTTAAAACCTCTATGCACAGTCTGCATAATGATATTAGAAAAAAAAAAACCAACCACAATAAAATTCTTCATGCAAATTGCCATCTGGGCCAGGAAGCTGAGTACAACACTGTTTTCATCATCTTTAATGATGCACAGTTTAGTTCAGGGGGAGCAGGGGGGAGAAGGAAATGGGACCAACCTTTGACCAGTATGACAGCAGCATAAGTAATCCCTTATTGCATTATGAAACGATTCATACAAGGGGACCTGTTACATTACTGGCCTGTTAACAGTATCGCAGTTCCTTATTTTGACTCTTCTTTTTTTTTTCATTTTGTTTTACATCAGACAAGCCTATTGCTGTCATTTGTAGGAAACGGAAAAGCTGCTACAGTTTTAATATAAAACACAAGAAAAAAATACACAGCAGCTGTTCATATTTCCAAGGAAGCCTGTTATAATAATGATGTCATGGAAAAAGGCTGGAATCTATTAAAATGGATCAGACAGACAAGCCATTCAAAGCCTTCAAACAATATGCATATACAAGCTGCACCATGTACCTTACATTAAAATAAAAACAGGCAAAGAGTAGAGTTCCTTGAAAAAGTTATAGAGAACAGGCAATTAAGGTCATTTCATAGTTTTACTTCAATAAATCAGTTTACTACTGGAACTACCCAATAAAGCAAAACACAAAAGCCACAACCAGCTCAGCATCAATTAAGCTCATTTTCACCTATAAAAGCATTTCAATCTATTTTGAAATCACTGTCTCAAGCTACATAGGAACAAAGAAGCTCTCCCAGTAAAAGATTCTCCATTGACAAGTGAGACATTTAAACATCAGGTATAAACTTCTGCTCATTAGGAAGGGTGTTTTCTTGGGGGTTTCCCCTGCACCTCCAACTTGTGATTTAAAGCATGCAGCTAAGGGAGTCCCATCCAGGCACTCAATTTGATCTATAATTAGCAATCAGACGTTCTTCATTTATATGATGCTACTCCTGAGCCCTAGCAAGTTTGCACCTCTTGCTGCAGCATATACTTCTGCTAATGTGAGATCATATTTTGACCCCACATTCTTTAAACATTCAAGATGACTTTTTGAATATTCAGGAGCTGGAAAAGTAAAGCAAGACTGATCATGTTAAATATTTTTAAATTATAGTAAAAATATACAGACCAAAACAAACCAGACAGAAATTCCACAGTCAGAGTTTTAACTTGTATACTGGGAGGGCAGAAGGAGCAAGACCTATATCCGTCAAGATAAGAGAGGAGAACCTCAACCCAAAAGCAGCCACGAATAGTTTGGAAAGTAATGATCTCAACTTCCCTTGTGTTTTTCTAAACTCCACTGAAGTCAACTATATATAACGTCAAATTTTGAATATTCTGGGATACACTGATGAGGTCACACGGCTTGGGGAAGAGTGGCTGGAAAGCTGCCCAGCAGAAAAGGACCTGGGGGTGCTGGTCGACAGCCAGCTGAATATGAGCCAGCAGTGTGCCCAGGTGGCCAAGAAGGCCAACAGCATCCTGGCTTGTATCAGAAATGGTGTGACCAGCAGGAGCAGGGAAGTGATTGTCCCCTTGTACTTGGCACTGGTGAGGCCGCACCTCGAATACTGCGTTCAGTTTTGTGTCCCTCACTACAACAAGGACACTGAGCTGCTGGAGCATGTCAAAAGAACAATAACAAAGCTGGTTAAGGGTCTGGAGCACAAGTCTGATGAGGAGCGGCTGAGAGAACTGGGGGTGTTTAGTCTGGAGAAGAGGAGGCTGAGGGGAGACCTCATTGCTCTCTACAGCGACCTGAAAGGAGGGTGTAGTGAGGTGGGGGTCGGTCTCTTTTCCTGTGTAACTAGTGATAGGATGAGGGGTAATGGCCTCAAGTTGTGCCAGGGCAGGTTTAGATTGGATATTAGGAAAAAAAAATTTCACTGAAAGGGTTGTCAGGCATTGGAACAGGCTGCCCAGGGCAGTGGTAAATCCCTCCAGGGATGGGGACTCTAAGAGATGTGTAGACGAGGTGCTAAGGGACATGGTTTAGTGGTAAATTGGCAGTGTTAGGTTAATGGTTGGACCTGATGATCTTAGAGGTCTCTTCTAACCAAGGCTATTCTGTGATTCTGTGAAAGGGAATATATTATAAAGGAAGCATTATAAATTTGAGATCAAATAAAAGTTAATATGACATTGTTAATTTTTTTTTCTTTTCAAACTATCAACTAAATTTTGTTCCTGTTAATTATAAAAGACCAGTTACAAACAAAGTAAATCAATGAAAACACCTTGAGACTCAAAAAATTAATGAAACTACAAATTGGTTTAAAGTGATAATTCCATTAAGTCATCTGAAAAATATCTGTTTGATTGGCAAGTTTTGCATACATAAGTTAAATTTCTCTCATATTCCATATTGAACTACATTCTGCACTACTACTACAATTATACTTACAAAAAGAGAATTACTAGCAGAACTCCAAAATTCAAACTGCTGAGCAAACTAAAAAACCCCAGAAAACAGTGACCATAACTTCACAGACACATCCATGCTGAGGGCATTTAACACTTCCTCCTACAACTGTGTATGTACAAACAGGTTTCCAAGTTCATATAAGTCTAGCTGCCAAATCAGATCCCTACTATCTTGCTCACATTTCCAGTCCCAGTAAAAGCAATAGGTTGTGCATGCACTAAAAGCAATAGGTTAGGCATGCAAGTGGCTCTGTGCATTTAACTAAAGGCTCAAAAGATTTGAGCCAGAGTACAATCAAATGAGTTTGAATACCTTATCTTAGGCATCCCACAGTATTCATAAATTTTGACTTTAAGCTGTTATTGGATATAATAAAACAGCGTTAACATTTCAGATGAACATTCAGGGCAAGCTTATAAACTCTTCAGTGATTAATGCCCTTGTCTCATATATTGTGGATTTTCATTGCTACTAGAGGTCATATGTTATGATGTCAGCTTCAGTCTGGATTTCCATTTTGAACAAATCTAATTTAAATTTATGATACTAAGGCATATGGTAAAAAAAAGTTCTATATTGAGTAAATGTACTCACTAGGGTAGATTTTACATTCTTATGCCATCTACTAATCAAAGCAAACATAATTTGGGTGCATCTTCCCATACAGTAAACATGCCATAGGGTTGAATGTGCAGGAGCAGAACCCATCTATACCAAAACACAACAGCAAACTTGCCAACCTTGAGTGCAGGGGTTTGCAGGACTGGACCAATAATAGGAAATTAATCAACTCCCCAGAGCACAACGTAAATTGAATCTGCCAAAAAGGATTCAGGAGGAGAAAGAACAGGAGTCTTAAAAGAGCTCTGAGCTTGAGGGAGGCTCAGGGAGAATTTTGCTTAGGAGCCAGTAGAATGGAGATGTTTCATGGGGTCTGACACTGCTAAGGCACTTGCCCCTTTATTCTGCCCTGCTCAGTAGACTGTAGGACCCCTCACCAACTTGTAAAGAGTTGTTTTTGGAGACAGCTGAGCTGAAATGACAGTAGGTTGCCACTGAAGGGACTACTCTGCTCACCTCTCCCAGTCTCACTCTCTTATTTCCTTTGGATTACCACTACTTTTCTTGTGAACCGACCTGTGACACCAGCTTAAAAAGCTAAACTACATGAGAGCTACCTCTGTTTCCTTCCTCCCTGGTCCCTCCTACTCAAAATAAGTAAGTTTCAGGTGGTTTTGCTCCCTAAGACAACTCACTATGGGCCTATTAAGAGCCAGCTCAATAATCAAAGTGATTTCAAGCCCAGGCTGTGGAGCAACAGTTTTCTCAATACTCCCATATTCTTATCACAGCTGCATTGGATCCATGTGAAATATAAGAAAATGCTTTCAGCTGAAGTTATTAGGTTAGATGATATTATTATTATATATTATTATTATTTATTCTATTATTATTATTTCTTCTTTCCACAGAAGAAATATCTGTGGAATGACTACAATTAAGTTAAAGCCCTTTTCAAACCAAAACCAAGCTCAAATGGGGTTTTCAGGCACACAATGCATGAAGCACCAGACTTATTACTTCTTCCTATCATTTATTTTTTATTTTTCCAGTAATAAATGGGAGCACAGATATTCAAATAAAAAGCGCAACAATTCCCCGTATTGGTAAAGCAGCTGCAGACACAGTCAGCACAACCCACTGGAACTACTTCAACTATCACATAAGGGAGTGCATTCAAAATTTAAGCAGCCACTAAAAGTTCATATCTCGATTTGGATTCTGAGTGGTCAAGTGTTAAAAACCTACTGCTAAAAGAGGGGACAATCTTCCATAGCATTTTACAGGGAGAATTCTATAATGCAGTATATGCTGGCTCAAAATTTTTGTATTACACAAACATAATTCTAAAAACAAGGAATAGTATAAAGAATTACCAAGAATACTCATAGCTCTTTCTGTGTTTAATTTACTACTGCATTTTCTTCCTAAAATGAGTGAACTGGCTTGGCACATAATATGAGATGTCCAAGGTATCACCTTCCTCCAGGGAGGCATTTTAAGCACAGAGTAATCCAACAACCTTCAGAAGGTCTTCAGTGTGAAGCAGTAAAGCCATTTACATCCATGCAGATGTACAACCAAATGCAATGTATATATCCATGCAATTAAATTGGTACTATCATCATCTTTGTACTCATTTCCACTCAGATTCAAGCAAATAAACAATAAACTAGGATATTGGAGAAGCAGGACGAGTATTTGCTATCATGTATGTATGCTATCATGTACGGTAAATAGATTACTAACCTTAAAAAGATTCAAAACCAACAGAAAAAAAAAAATAATAATTTATTGTAAAAGGGAATATTTCTAAACTCAGTTTGAAACCTGATCAAACATCTAACAGGAAAATTAATAATTTTCACAGTCATAGAAAGACAGAGGTTTGGGAGAGAACACAGAAAATTAATAGCATTGTAATAGATTTAAAAATTCTTACATACCGTGTTCCCCTATAAATGAAGATTAACATAGAAAAGATTGTGCTTAATTCATTTGTTTAGGTTACCAGCTTTGAAAGAAAACAGATAGCTTTTTATTTTCATAATACCTCCATGCAACTTACTGTCACATCAATGCTAACATGTTCATTTTTATAAGAAAAGACTACACTTTTATTTTAAACTTAACAGGCATTCATTCTTTTTCCTTTCAAAACCCAGGCATAAGAAACAAAGCACCAGAGTCTTATAAATTTCCTAACACCAAATGCAAATTATGTCGTGAAATTGCTCTAGGAAAAGTTCCAAGAATGCAAACCGAAAGGAATTTCAACACAATTTCTCAATTTCAGGCTCTTTATGATACTCAGGCAAGCTAACAGTATACAGTGCAGTCATGAACAATTATCTGTGTATAGAAAATACTTAATTATCCAATTTCAACAACTTCTTGTATTTTGTTTATAAGCTCTAAGATGAAATAGATGTATATTAATGGAAGAAACCAAAAGGATGGCAAGGGCTCTGTACATTGAACAGCCCACAAAGTTTTCAGTACCTTGGAAAAGTTGACTGACAGTTCATAACTTAAAGGGTATCTTCATGTATTTTGTAAACATTTGTCAAATTAACGTATTTCTCTCTCTTTTACTTGGAGTTGTGTGAACTGCTTACCTACATTGTACTAGTCGGCATTAGAAGTAAAATAAGCACAACCCCCACCCCATTATGGGACAAGGTAAAACTTCTCACATTTTATTTTTATGTCAGCTGTGACTATATGGCTTTACAGCACCATCTCCAGCAAATTGTGGCTTTTCCCATAATGGACAGAGTAATTATTTAATCTTTCAACAATCCTCCTGAAAAGCCCTAAATTCTTTTTCTTAAGCTCAAGGCAAGAGTTTTATCAGATTGTTTAAACAAAGAGCTGCTGATTTTTCACTCTATAGAACTACTGCTTGTTTATCTCATGGGAGACATCAGTCAAAAAAGGACAACTTAACTTGCTGGGCATGCTATTACTTCGCAATAACCCCAAGGAGAGTAGGGACATTTCCTTAACATGAAGTTTAGGTCTACCAATGCTTCTTGGAAAATATAAGATAGACAATGACAAGCAGCCTGCACCAGAACCGTGATACTAAAAACTGGTGTGAGAGTGCTGCCCAATACCTCCAGCCACTTTCTTAGCTGGCTCACATTTTTCTGTGAGACAGACAATTCTTTATCAATTCCTTCTTGAAACACATCATAGATGCCAAGCACTCAAAATAGTAAGATCATCCAAAAGTGCATACCTGCATCTTTCTCAAGTAGCCTGCTTACTACGCCTATATCACCATGAATATCTCAAGTGATTTTTCTTCAGCTTTTCAAAGTGTAGTTCACAAACGGTAATTGTCCTCTGTTTCCTTCATGCTAGTCTTTACTAATAACAATGATCTTTGTAGAAAGAAAATTACTTAACTCAGTCCTTACCTGAAGAACTCTCAATTTTCAAGAAATCTACTTGTCTCGAAGTTTAAGTAAGATGGTGCAATCTGCAACAAAGTAGAAAGATGTAACAATTACATTTGATATTGTGCATTTAACGTGAGCATTATAATTCAATCATACTTGAGTGAACTGATAGATAATATCTTAGCTATTGTAATGGTGTGGCACATCTTTTACGGAGACACATGTCAAGCAGTAATTCTTTGGGAGGAATCGTGCAATAGCGCATATACACGCTAAAAAGAGGTACTTCCTTCTTTTTTCAGTGTTTCTGCTCAGACACGGAGATGTACGCATTTTGATCTACCTCTATTCATTACTCGTAATGCTCATTCTGTGGTTAGCTAGATTAAATAAATAAGGTCCTGCTGACATGGTATTTTGTGTTACTAAACAACCCAGTCAATTGAATTAGGCACTTCAGGAAGAGGTGCATGATTGGGCCCAGATGCACTCAACTCCCACCAACTTCTAATGAGCTCTTCAGTAAAAACAAACAAAAAACCATACTTGCTTAAAATATGGATCTGATTGCATCCTAGTGAACACTCAGCAAAGCTTAATTATTAATTAGCCTCCTGAAATGCAGGTAAACAAAACACTATGAGCATGAGTTTCTACTGATCAAAAGACTCACCATTCAAAAAGCAAAAGTCACGCTGCAAAGACAATCAAGTCAAGACAGCCCCCATTCATATGCACCATCTCCCACTGAGGGCAGATACTATGGGTTTAATCTTTCATACGTCTTGCTGAAAACACCATTAGGTATCACACCCAGTTACATCTACTGCTCCTTAATCCGCACCTGGTACCAGACTTATGTAACGTTTTCCATTTAGAGTTCACAGAGGACTCTTTGCCAACTTGTTTTTATAGAAAGAGAGTTACTTACATTCAGACCAAGAAGCTTTGTTGTAAGACAATCTATGCGAACATCTGCAGACCTCAAATCTTTTTTTCCCCTTCCTTTTTTTTTCTTTCTTTCTTTTTTTTCAAGTCACCTACATAGGGACAACACAAGCTGCCTCTATTCTAGAAGAATTTGATGGCATAATCACCACGACAAATTTACACCTGGCCTACTTAAACAGTGCAGCACTCAGCCAAACACCAGCCGAAGAGGAGAGCGGTAATGGTATTTTGCTGCTCAAATATCTGAAAGAATCGGTGCTGAGCCTTTGCTCTCGTTGCCGGTTCTCCAAGCTGGACAGACAACCACAAGCATCAAATTATGTTTCACTGATCCAAGGAAACTGAGCTGGTGTTCAATTTCAGTTCTGCAACCTGCATGTTGACCTGCATGTTTGTTGGCCTAAACAATGAGATTTCAGGAAATGAAGAATTTGCACTTTGTCTGAGTCTTGTTTTCAGAGATGGGGATCTCTGTCTCAGAGGTCTAGGTCAGTGTGGGAAAACTGGGAGGAAAGCCAATCATCCAGATCTGGGTTCTTACAATATATTCCTTCACTGCGTTAATTTCTGCTCTGAATACAATGTGATTAAAAATTAATGTAAGATGACATTAATAAGATGCACAGGAATGGAATGCCACAGACTAAATGTAGAAATAACGTATCTGAGGTAAATAATTTTTTTAAAAAAATTCTTCAATATTCTCTATAAAGTAACTAAAATATCACTCGCTAACTTTTCACTAAACTATGTTACAGAATAAAGTTGCTCAAATATGCAATGCAAGAAGTTCAATTTGGGACTCGAGAAGATCTTTATTTCCATAGTGCCATGAAAACATTTTCACAAAGATGTTTATAAGACTACATGGCTAAAATCCCCACCCACTGCCCCAAAACCCCATACAATATGAATAAATCACAGAGAAGTAGTTTTTAAGAAACAGTGTTCACTTTTCTAATGAATGTAAGAAACACTATCTCATCGTATTCATGTCTGGGAAACAGAAGTCTAGATTTTCATTTTTTTGCTTGAAACCATACAAGTAGTAGTATAATCCAGTGCCTAACTCAATTCCAAAATCAGCTGCCATACTTTTGTATCATCTTCCTTTTAAAGCTTGCATAATTTTGAAGTCCTGTTGGATTACAACCTTGCCTTATGCTTCGAAGCAACATTGTATTATTTATTCTGGCTAACAGATTTGTCTGATTCCTCATTCACATTCAGAAGGCACTTCATGTTTGGAAAGACGATCTAGTACTTCTGCATTTTAGGTTGAGGACACCCATAAAATCTGAGCAAATGCTAAGACCCTTGTTACTTTTAGGGTTTGCTTCCTATATTAAGATTTTCACAGAAGCTTAACATTCACAGTACACTTTTTCTTGTTTTTTTTTTAATTTGGTTGGGGTTTTTTTTAAACAAAGACCTTGGAGGTCTTTCCCTTGGTTTTGCTTTAATTTAAGCTTAAATAAAAAGATCTGTGAATTTCACATTTGTACCCCAGAAGCCAGTTCTTGGCAATTTGCAGCTATTTTTACCTAGCAACATCAAAAAATCCCGTATATGTGGCACAAGTTTATGTGAGTGCTTCTTTAAAATAAACCAGTATCCTAAAAAAATCAAAAGAGCCAAAAAATCATCCCATTGGTATACTTATTGTCTGTTCTGAACACAGAGGAGAACTCTCCGTAATAACAGATGCTGTCCCCAGCGATGAAGACCACGCTTGGTTCAGAAACCCATTTTTGCCTGCTCAGAGAAAACCCAAGGCATACTGTGGTATGTTTATTGCAGAGACCTGGTTGTATGTCCCACTAGTAGTTGATGGACTTTTCAGAGTAGGTGTCTTTTCTGAAGTACTAGATAGTGTTTTATTTTACACTAATGTCTTAGGTAAGTTTTTTCTTGTGCTTCACAGCAAAAGAAAAGGAGACAGTAGAAAATTGAGGACAAGTAGAAACCCAGCTAAGATGTGGTTTCTTTTACAGTTCCTTCAAAACCAGCAACACAAAATATAGAGTTTCACCTTCTTATCTAGAATATGTAAATTTTTCAGATTCTGATCTCAGGCTGACTCCTACTAACAAGAGCATCGCAGCTGCATGGGGAGCTGCCGCTGTCCATATGCTTTACACTGATACAAGATAGCAATCAGATCTGGGTCATCTCACCTCTGAGTTTGCCACACATAAATTAAGCAATCGCACACAATAGTGCTCATGCTAACTGAAATCTAACTTACAGGCATAAAAATATTTTTAGCCTTTTCCCTTCCACCCACTAATGTGAAACTTCTCTACAAAAATAAAAGAGGCACTTCTTTATATTTGCTCTTTCCTTTATGAAAGAGGAACACTCATGTGGTATGTTCACCAACACGTATATGGAAAACAGACCAAACATAACTCTAGTATATATAATACTAGAGGATTTTAATAGCTAAAAAGCTATTAAAATACAGGGAATATATTTTCCATTATTCAAATATTACAACTACGGGCATGTAACACTATATTCAACATAATAACAAGCATTATAACAGTCACATGAACAGGCACTGCATAATAATTACTTTAGTGGGTTTATATACATCACTATTCCAGAGATGTCTGTGTATATCCTCCTAGGTGACGGAAGGACTTCAAAATCCAGCCACTAGAAAAATACGTGAATAGCATAACACACCAAGTCACCATTTGCTGCTAGCTACTGCACTTTTCCCTGATGCTTATAACCACAAGTCATTGGTATACTGGGTGACAGTGGGAGGTAGCCACGCTCTGTTCAGTCAAATCGAGCAAGTCCTAACAGGAAGAACAGTTTAATAACGCGAGCAACTCAACATGCAGTGCTAACTTTGAATGTCATGTTCATGACTGGAAAATAACAGAGAGAGATCCCTGAAGGTTTCAGATTAATTGGCAGATGCCTTTCAACACCAGAAGAAACTGAAAATGCAAAACCGAACTCTTGTTGTTTGGAATACATGCACTCTGCATTACTGAACTTCAAACCAGCACCTCAACCAAAACATATGTCAAACACAGTTTTAATTAAAAAAAAGCCTGTAAAAACTCAAGCTTGAACAGCATATACCAGCGTACATTCACAACTCCAAGTCACTGCAAACATTAGCTCATCCACATGTGCACAACTCAAGTACATTTTCTATGTCCTCTACCATTGTTTTCTTACTCAAAAGAAACACAAAAGAAAAAATATTACATGTGGAACTGAAATTTTCCATTCAGTTTATATTTCAGTATTCTCTCTCACCTCTTTTCATAACTCACTGATGTTTTAGGTTTAGAGTATAGAGAGTATGTGCCAAAAGACAACAGATAACAAGGCAGTGGATGCAAAAGATACCTCCCGTGTGGGTCCTGGTTTTAAAGAACATACAACTGAGAGGCTCAGGCCTACACAACAGATTTCTTGTATTTGCCTCCTTCAGGTGAGTATTTCTTAAGCAGACAATAGTCATCCAATTGTACCAGTAGGATGTCCTTACTTTTCTGTGCTTACCTTCTCAGCATCTTAGAGGAGGTTTGACTATGAGCAAAAACTACCCTTCCGAAGCTGATGTGTTTATTAGCCTCTGAACAATATGTAGGATGATTACAATGGTCTTTGTTAAATGTCAGCTGAGACAATGAAAGACACCACTCAAAAGACCAGTGTGAACACTAAGTTACATTACTGCTGTCTCTGACAGATGTGCTTGAAAAAATTCTGCAGTTCTGGGCTTCCTGGTGTGATCTGGTTTACATTCATAATGGGAACTATCAGGGTTTTGGAGCACATCACTCATGAGGACAAAAATGCAATAGACTCCGGTCCAGGGTCAGATTTCCCCAACTCAGGGATTTACTTTGCTTGCCCTGAGCACAGTCAAGACAAAAACTTCCTAGGAGGGGCAGGAGGCTTTCAGGCTCTTCCAACTGAGATAGTACAGATGTACCTAAAGGGACAAAGAGCTGACTTGATTCCAGGTGTACTTCCTGCATGTGGCTTGCATTGAGGAGCAACTTCAACATGGAAGTCATGTGCAGCAGGTAAATCAGTAGTTTATTTCTCCCTGCAAGAGGGAGAAAGGTTTTCAGACAGGGTGCTGGCTGCAAAGCCAAGCTTCATATTATAACCAAGGAAACTGCTTCCTGTTTTTTTGATCATCTCACTTTAGGAAATGGGCACTTGCTAAATATGGCATCAAAGACATTCTTATTGCCATCATTACTTCCACCTGTCCACTGAAGCACAACTCCAAATACTGTCTAAAACCTCACACCCTGGGTGGCAATGGCGTGTGCTCTTGGTTTGGTGTTACAAGGTGAGCAGTCTTGGTCACATCTGGAGGACTATTTTGCATGAGATGCTACTCTGACAAAGAAGCAAAAGGTTGGCACCCTGTCCCCTAAGTAAAACGTTTACTCTCTGCCCTAAAAAGACCAAAACAGGACAGTAATCATGCTGGCTAAGAGCCTGTACTATGCATCAGTTTTCTTTTAAATTATGAGAAAAGGGTTCATTTCAAAAAAAGTCAGAGTGCCTAAACACACAACTGTTTTAGGATTCCTCTGAAGATATCAGGGCCCCTATCAAATCAACACCTCCTCCTTCTCCCTGGAAAAGCACCCTACACATACTCACAGATTGTTGTGATTTTTTTCAGCTGTTCAAACTTTCTATTCAGATAGGAATTTTTAGAAGGGGTTTTTTGGGGGGGACAAGGTTTTGTTTTTAACAGAGTAACATAAGATCTTTATTGGAGATGAATGTCTATAACCATTGCTGCGCCTTCTGAATAAAATAAGAACAATAAACAGACAAGCAAACAAAATAACGCAGTGAAACTTAAAGTAATGACTGGAAAATCATAGTACTGTTGTATCATCAAATAACTTGTGAATTTTTTTTTGCTAAAAGTTAAACATAAAAACACTAAAGTAATTAATTGCATAAATTTTTGCTTCTATAAATCTCCCTCTCCAGTAAAGTCCATAAATTACCTGCACCATGAAACCTTAGCGAATCTGGCAGTGAACATGAAATTTGAGTTCTTTCACATCAAAAATCATCACAAAAAACCCCAAAACCATCCAAAGTAATCTATATAAACTGTTTCAAATAAACCTTGAAATAGGCAGGCGTACACTTACTTGAAAATGCCTGGATCTTTATATTCTGGCTAAACTCAGAAGAACGCAGTCCTATTTCCCAAGCCTGGCAGCCAAGCAACCCACAGGGCAGCCTGGGAAGACTGGTGGAGCTGCTTTGCCTGCAGTGATTTTTCAGCAACAGATTATGTCTGAACTGTCAGTTAAACTCTGAGTGGGCAAGCACATCACATAGGACAGGGAAGACAACTAATTGATAGAGGATGTGAGAGCCTTTCAAGGAGAGGGAATATTCACGGCCAGATGAACATGTCTTCTGCTCCCCTACTCCACTCTCCTCTTCCCTTTCACATTAATGGAAAACACCAAACTATCAAGGCAGTGCAATATATCACAAAGCAATTGTGTCACAGGACATATATTTCCCTGTCAAAATAAGGCATATTTTGTTTCAGTGATACACCACAGCAATCATGGATTAGTCAACATATAAAATCCTAACAATAATAATGCAAAAATAACACAAGACACATGTTGGCTGATGTTCCCTGTAGGCTTTGTGTAAAAAAAAAGATGTTGGAAAATGTGTACACATGACAGAGTGGTTAGATGTCAGGTTCCAGCCATATTCATACACAGTCTTCATGAGAACGTGGAGCCAACAGTTTTGCAATCAAACTGCGGGTTAGCCTTTTACATCCTCCCCTCCGGGCTCCTGCCTGAACAATCTTGAAAAATGTGGCTACTGACACCCTGCTTTGTGACTCACTGAAGTATTTGGAGCCTTTGAATCACTCTGGGAAATGTGATCACATTTGTGATCAAAATCATGTGATCAAAAATCACATCTGGAAGTGCACTAGGACATGCTATTTCGATGTAGAGGACAAGCACTAACCAAAAGCAGAGACCATTACCGACTGGTTTGCTACACGCAAGCTATTCAAAACACGGTATTGGGTCTAAATCAAACCGCTGAATCCTACCTGGATTTTCCCACATATTGAAAGGATCCACATGCATTCCAGCCCTATCCTTCAGTTCACCCCTCCTCTGTCCAATGCTGTATTTTCCTCCCTCCAAAATATCAACTGCAGCAACATGAAGTAAAAAATTCTTGAAAAAAGATATACAGCACTAGCAGATGGGGAGCATGAAACAACTGAACACTTTCTTTCTTCATTACTAATTGCACTGAAAAGAATTTACCTTGGCAATGTCTTTTCAGAACTGTGCTATCAATTCCCAAGTTTTCTTGGCTGATGAAGCCTGCTTAGATCTAGAGCTGCTTGTACTGTACCATGCCTGTTTCATCTTCACACTTAAGTTAAACAGAGCACCAAACTTCTACTTTAGGAAGTTTCTCTCATGTGTTTCTTACCTGCACATGACCTTCATGGTGTTTTTTCTTCCTTTAAAAAAAGCCAGACTACATTGTTCTTATATTAAAAGCTTATGTAGTGTTTGCTTCTTCAATGCTCTAATCTTTAAATGGTGTTTACTAAGCAGCTGAATTTTGTGTTCTCCTAGGAAAAAAAAATGCTGTGTACTTATACAACATTCAGCTTTTTTCCCTCTCATTTTAAAATTTAGCCTGCAAAACAAAAATACACACTGATCCAGTCCCTGCCACTGCTAAAAAAAACACCCTGTGCTGTGCTTTAAGTGCCTGATTCATCACTTGCTGGTACATCCTTTCATCACTTTTAAAATTAGTATGCAGTAAGACTCACGTTTTACACACTTGTTTCCCCCCGTGCACACTGAAGTAACTATCCAGGCAGCAGAAAAACAGGCCAGGCTGCATTATCTATCCATATGGGCCACTTAACACAACACTGCTGCTTACAAGAAAACTTTTTATGTTTGAGCTGGACACCCTTCCCCTTACATCTACCCTAAAAAGAGCTGGATTTGTCCTAAGGCTGCTAGAGGTCACTTTGCACTTCAGCATCATACTGTGAGCGCCAGGACACAGCTTGTCCCCATGGACAGGCAAGGTGGAGGTCAGGCTGCTGCCTGGTGCTGCCCCACCAGCATCCTACCCCAAGCCACCGTCAGCCGCTACAGGCTGTGGCATCTACCTGGCTCTCAAAAACAATGGCAAAAATGTTCTGAGCATGTTATTTAACATCTAGTGATCCAGGAGCACTGATGAGTTTAGGAGTCCCATCTGGGAGCCCTCATGTATAAAACAATGTATATGCAATGAGTGCCAGATTTCCCCACAAAATATTTGGATTTGTGGCTTTTACCAACTCCACAAAACAGGAAGCAAGAAAAAATAATTATATGCTGAAGATCCTGAAAGAAAGAGAAGCTACATCGATGATGAAGCTTTTGATTTCATTTTTAGGGCCTAAGTGAAAAACCTTTAAGCAGGCCCTGATGATTCAGTACAGAGAGGTAGTAGGCACTGGAGCTCCATTATAACCATTTTTTCCTTTGAAAAGAAGGAGGCACCTCTGGAACAAGAGCTTGTGGCACTTCGCAATGCTCCCTGCTTTATTCAGCATGGAAGTCATGTTTAATTAAACAAGACAAAACAGATGCTTCATCATTTTAGCTAGAAAATTTGGTACAGGGGCCCCGCTAGCACGGGGATAGTCAACTGGGGCTTCCCAGATCGCCTGCAGCCCATAAAGTTGCTACTGGGGGGCCCTGGCATTGTATTCAAAGCCACTTTTAAGAGCTAATATGGTAAGCTCTGCAAGATATGATGTGTAGGGAGCCCCATAAAATCTTTTAATGGAAACAGCATGCCTGTGTTGGAAAAAGTCTCAGGAGCTGCATACACCAGTATAAAGACTTCGACTCTGGTAAGGCACCACAGCCAGCCTAAGCATACAGCCTCCTGTAGCTCCAAACCTCACTGCAAGCTTCTGGTATGCCACTTTCCTTCAGAAAGTTTGCAACATCATGTCACAGTTCTTACAGTGAATATTGATATAACAACAGCAGATCACTTTTTGCTCCTTTTTTTTCGGATGTTAAACCATCTGAAGCAAGGCGAGTAGGTTAGCCAGCTAGAAGCCCATCAGTGAGATGGGATAGCAGAGCAAGCTTCCTGGACCGCATGCTCTGGGGAGGCAACACGTATCTAATGGGGATATGTGGCTGCCGCTGGCATGGTACCATTCAATGTCCCCTTAATGAATTCTGCTTAAATAAAGGACTATCCATCATAACTCCCTCTAGATGGAAGGCAATCTGAGGCTATCTCAAGGAGGGATATTCACAACACTGAGGGTCTTTCTACCTCTTCTTTATTCCATTATGTACAAATGTAACAACCCTTCTCTTTAAGAAAAAGATCTGCAGAGTTCTGCTACCATGACCTGCAGTGCCAAGTATTAGTAATTTCCAGACAGAGAGGAAGGCAGGCCCCCCCACCATGAAGAGCATTACAGATGTACATATGGGGATGAAGCCACCAGCCCTGCCCATGGTTATGGAGCACTCCTGACTCTTGCTTTGCTCCTGCTCTTGGACGCCAGTGATGCAGGGTGCAGCTTCTTCACTGTATGGGGATCTGTCAGTCAGCTACACTGGATACTCAGGATCCCAGCCCAGAAAAAAAGGCTGCAGGACTGCAGGGAGCATCTAGGCACTTCTGCTTCTAGGAGACTCATTAGGAAACTGATTCCCTGAGCCTGTGCTTATTAGACTTTCCCTATCACGTCATCCAAAATCCCCTTAGATAATTCACCAGCTCAACATAAGCAGCAGAATGTGACTATTGCTGTGTAACTGACTGTCACCCAGAATGTATTTCTTGCCTGTTTACCCAAGTTCTTCACAGGTTTCCCTAGCTACTCAGAGCAACCACCACTTGGCGAGCCTGAACTAAAAACAGCAGTGGCTCTAAGCAGGCCAAGAGACAAACACCACTAGAGAAGAGCCATTACAAACTGGACCTAGAAAAAAGCTGATCTCTCTTATCTAAATATGAATTACAATGCAAGGCCTCAAAGGGATGACCATAAAGTGCAAGCATCAACAGTCAAAATGTGAACCACCCACCACTACAGATTAGATCTTCTTTGATTAGATCTTCATTTCTAAAAATTATATGAAACCTGCAGCATCGAAAACACTGCTTGAATTGAAGTCTTTTTGAAATGCATATACAGTAATTGCACTTTCACTCTTGCTTTAAAAGATTAAGAACAATAACGTGGTCATTAGTTAATCTTATCTGTTTAAAGCCAGAAACAATCAGAATCCAGGGGGGAAAGGGGGAAAAGGGGGAAAAAAAAGGGGGGAAAGGGGGAAAAAAAAGGGGGGAAAGGGGGAAAAAAAAGGGGGGGGAAAGGGGGAAAGGGGGGAAAGGGGGGGAAAGGGGGGAAAGGGGGGAAAGGGGGGAAAGGGGGGAAAGGGGGGAAAGGGGGGAAAGGGGGGAAAGGGGGGAAAGGGGGGAAAGGGGGGAAAGGGGGGAAAGGGGGGAAAGGGGGGAAAGGAAGGGATACAATCACCTTTTCTTGGTGCTTGTTTTGTATGTAAGGACTAACACATTGCCCAGTTTTCCACTCAAACTACCATTTCATATTGGAAAAAAAAAAAAAAAAGTCTTTGAAAAAGAGTGAATGACTTTTTCATGACTATCTGGTTTATATTTGAACATACAGGAAATAGATTCTCCTAATCAGCCCTTTTTACCTACTGCCAAAAATATGAGTGTGCAGCTTTACAGCCAAAGCAAGCTGTTATCCACTCCTTTTATAATTCACTCAAAACCCCTACATTAATGCAATATTGCAAATGAGCACTTAAATGCAGCAGAATCAGGAAAAGCAAATAATAAGAGTCCCTCTGACACGTGCACACATCCTACACACTTCCTATTGTGGATCATTCTTATGCTGATTTTTCAAAGTACAATTCAATTTATTCAAACTCAAAAGTAAATCCTATATAAAACCACACATACAAAATGTAGGAAATATCATCTGTCCTAGGAAACTCTCTAAGAAAATACACCTTTAAAATGTCTGTTTGCATACAATATCATTTTGTTCATACTCTTTCTGCTTACTTAAAAAAAGAAAAAAAATAAAAGGGAACACACATTTCACCTAGTTTAAATGTGTTCTCATTTTCCAAAACATTTTTTCTTCCTTCCAACAGAAAATATGCTTTTGGCCATTTGTCCTGGAGAATGGCTCTTGTACCTTACTTAATGCACAATCACTAAGCAGACATCTTATGTATGTGCAATTGATCCAAACAAATTATACATATCAAATTTATTGCAAATGAGCTGAAAAATAGCACAATTCATCAACACACAGTAAATTTGCAACATTTAAAATGCTTCAGATTCACTGTCTGGGTAGAGACCATATGGCCATCCCTACAAAAATGTGATCTATTAGATACCAGCTATTAAACATGGATGTTCGCCATGCAACCGAACAAGCATTTTATCAGAATTGGTAAGAAATAAAGTTCATGGCATATTTAACACTGTTAAATGACAAATGATTGATCCATTTCTATCTCCTCTGCCAGTCAGGAAGGACTCGCTCAAGCGAGGGAGACATTCATACACACACAAGGAACACTTTCATTCTGACTTAAAGCTGGTGAGATCAAAAGAACATTCAAGACACAATTTGGGGGAACAGAAATTGAAAATAATAAGACCAAGTTTGAAAAATATGACAAATGTTTTAACAGAAATACAGCACAGTAGCTAATGTATTGTGACAAGGCAGAAAATACTCACTTTCTAAGACAGGGCACCTGAACAAACATTTATTATCCTGACCCAAGTTCAACCAAAGAGTTCCAGAGTTTATATGCTAATGTACCTTACTTCAAAGACTTCCTTAAGCTACATCAGAAGGCAACATCTCTAATGCCAAGAATTTTAGCTCTGAAGAAAGACTGACAAACTGTCATGCTGGCAAAAGGAAAAGACACTGAGAGGTCTTCAAAGATGTGAAACCTTTATTTTTGCCATTTCCTCTAATTGCAAAACCTGTACCTCGGTGAGCTTTGTTCCCACCCAGGACAAAACAAAACCTGGTAAAAATTCCTTTTCCTAACATACTACCTGACAGACACCGCTATCCTTCTAAGTTTTTTTAATTACTTTGTGCTACTGTGTGCCTGCAAATCAGGAATTTGATCTTCTGGCACCTGGCAAAAAAGAGATGCAGCTGAAGCATTACAAAGAAAAGGTCCCATGGCAACACAGTTTACCGACTGAAAGCTCGGGTCAGCTGCTGGGACTGTTTAAAGGGATGCTTGAAAGAGGATTCTAAAAGTAAATAAAATTAAAGGAGAGAACCAACTTCACAACTCAGGATAAATCCTAGTAAGGTAAGAAGAGACCTGCTCCTGACAAACAGTAATGGATCCCACCAGGGACTACCAAGAGAAAGAACAGAGTTAAGTCACTGAATTTGGGGTGTTTTCTCTTTATTACGTGATCCAGATTTCTCATGCTACTGAAGTAAGACTCCAAGCCTTGTAAAAGGGTTTGTTTCTCCATGTACATCTACTTGTGTCCTGAAGGAGTTAAACCAGAAGTCTGACACCTTCAGCAGTAAGTTTATGATTGGGCTAGATGGAGGATTAGGAGTCAGACATGGGTCCACAGAAACCAGTGGCAGGCCTTGAGGTTCCAGCTCCGAGTAAACACTGCTCAACGTCAAGTTTATGCCTGTCCCAAGACAGGAAGCACATTCAATGTTTGTATTCCTCAGGATCCAGAGGCTCACAGCACACAGTGCTTAAGACACCCATAGATTTGGTCTGTAACATTAAAAACAGATCATATTCTGGACAATTACTTGGTTCCAGTTATCAGTATTCATAGCTGGTGCTCACTGTTCAGAGAAATGCCAATTTAAAAAAAAAAAAATAGCCATGTACTCTATTTAGAAAACACAATTTTGTAACTAATTACTCCCACTTAATAAGTTTACTTATTGCTACTGAAATCTGCCGAGATAATTTGCATGACAGCAATGTGGAAAATTACAGTATCTGGGAAAACCAAGTGAGCAAAGAGGAGAGTAGGTGAATTGGCTTTGGAAGGGAGGGAGGGTGTTTCATGTTACAGGTATAGCTTCCTCCTCAGACTGATGACCAAGAAACAGAAGACCAGAAGCACTCATGGGTTGGGATGTGGGAGTCTGATTTGTTCCCTGTGCAGCAAGCACATGGGCAAGGGTTCCAGATCCAGGGCTGGGACACCAAACCCTCTTGATTTCTACATGGGGCTTAAATGAATTACAGTAAGTCAAAGCAGTGAAGCTAAAGATGAAAAAAACAATCATGCTTAGTAATGCTAAGGACAGCAACGTCTTTTTCAAGGATTTTGGGTGTAATGGTTAGCAACATTACAAGGTGGACATGATCTAACAACAATACAGAAATCACATGAAGTTTCTAACACACAGATTACATAAAGACAGAAGGTACCATACTAATCATGTAGTGATAATCCTTAATTGTACACTGTACCAGAACAGCAAGATAATATACATTGCTACCACAGTTAGATGAGGGACAACTTGTTCCTTTCTCACTGTCAATGAACAAGCCCTGACAGCATACAGCATAAATCCTAACAGGCTTGGATAAAGTGATCTCTTCTCCATTAGTAACTTTTAATAAGGTCTGCAATACTAAAGACATTCCAAAAACCTGCAAAATAGTTAATACTGTGTCAACATTCAAAGAAGGACAACTCAAGTAATTTATAGGCCATTTATAAGCTGACACTGATCCAGACAAGGAAAGGAAGTATTTTCAGGGGATTCAATTGATACAGAACCAATAAACAGTTATTAAATTAGTGCCAGACATCACAGGATCAGACACATCATGGATTTATGGAAAATAGATCTAGTGAAACAAAGTATGGTTCACCCTCTGATGAGTGTAACAAATTTATTGGATTAAATAAGGGTTTACAAATAACACACATCAATATCTGTGAGGCATGTCACTTTTTACTATCCAAAATTCTGATTTAAAAAGTTGACACTAAAAATAACTCCTAAGCATATGTTCAAACGACTGGCTGATCTCAGAGTCATCACCAATGTAGAACTGGGCTCTACTAGTAATATCTGTATTAAGGCTCTGCAAGAACATGTATTAGCCCAGTAGAATTCAACACCAAGATTAAATGTTTCTGCATGCAGCATTGCTAATACTAAAATTAGCTTAAAATTTTGTGGTCCACCTTTAAATGATATTTTTAAATTGGAGAAAGCAGAAAAAAAATCATCTGTAGCAAGCAACTAAAAGTCCAACTTCTTTAACTTAGAGAAGAGGTCTGAGAACAGACTTTACTGCAGTTTCCAAGTGCCACCATTGGAAGAAAACACCAACCTTACTTCATCTGAGGAAGGCATAAAAACCAAAAAAAAACCCAAACCACAACTCAGCTATTGATAGAAGTTCCAGAAAGAGTGATTAATCAATAGTTTAAATTACCAAAGCCAGTCATGTTGGATTTTTCAGCTCTTAATACTGAGAGATTAAGAATCAGAAAACTTTCCAGCACAGATACAATGGCAAAGTACAAATTCATGATAGACAGATGTGATTCAATATCTTAATACAGTGTAAGTGCAAGAATGGCCTGTGATATACAGGAGGATCAAACAACTTCTTCAAAAGACCCTTCTGGTCTTACTTTCTTTGACTGTATGCATGATACAAAAAAAAAGAAAAAAGGCAATTGAAATTAAAAGGTAAGATCCTTTAGGCAACAGCTGCATAATCTTTACAAAAGAAAGTTAACATTAACATTGCATCAACAGTGAAAAGGTTTTATTTATACAAAAAAAGAGAAAGACACACTGTTCTTCTCTTTCATTTACTGTATTGCCTTGAATACTTACAGACTGCTTGACGACTTGCTGTCTCTGACAGGAGGAGAATGAAGTAGAATGTGTCCAGTACAGTACCAACATGAAACTGATAACATGATCCCAACTTGAATGTCAAGTTTGCTTTGGTAGCACATGAGTGATATGAAGCCAGTGGGGGAAAAAAAAAAAAAAAAAAAAAAGAGCAACAAGAAAAATGCCTGAGACACTTAGAGGGAAAAAAAAAACCCCAGCTAAAATGAGAAATTGATCTCAGGGAAGATACCAGAGTCAAATTTAATCATATGCTAAGCAAAAGCAACCATGTCTCAGGCAAAGTGGATTACCTTCGCAAATGAGCAAGCACTGAAAGGAAAGTTTACTCGGTTCCCTTACATACTCACAGACTGGAAATACAGCTTGAAAAGGAGCACTATTGATAAGAAAAAAACACAGCAAGGGTAGACCTCAAAAACAGACAGAAAGACAAGTGGCAGTATATAGATTAGAATTAAAACATTGCACTACTTGAGAAATTTAGCTGTAGGAACAAACTGTACAACTAGATTAAGGAGGAAGGTCAGAGCAGAGTTGCTAGAGCACTTCACTACTTTCCCTTCTATCAAAACCATAGAGGGTTTGTCAATGTTTGCACAACGCCTGCTGGATCGCATACAGGATAAAGAGCTTGCCAGGCTGTGCTGCTGTTTGTTCAACGCTACTGCCTGCATTGAGAGTTGATAATGTTATTTTCAGAAATTCCAGCAAAATTTCATCTTCTAGGACACAAGTAGTATCCTTGTCACTAACTGATGGAATTAATAACACCAAACTACTGCCAAAAAATACAGAAAAGCTGCAGTGTCAATGAAGCAGCACTTATATGTGGAATTTTTGCCCTGCACAGAGTAAAATGCCAAATCCCTTCCAGCTGGTGTGTCACAGACATGATCTACTAGTAGCTCTGGTACAGTTAATAATGGAGAAAGTTTATGAGAAATGAATATATGAGGAATGAGAAAATTCTTTATGGAAACCAAAGACACTCCTGGTATCAATGCTAGAGGAAAAAGTTGCCTATCCAGGTATCTTGAAAATAGGTTTTGGTTTACTGAGCAAGCAATATGTAGCAATTTCTTCATGTCCCACATTTACCACTGTATGTGACAGGTTACTGCAGATGAGGAGCTTGATGAATTATTGCCATCATTTAACCCATTTAATTGACGAGCAGAGTTATTGCTCTTGTATAAATACCGCCTTTACATATACACTAGCCTTTTTAGCAGATGGAATATTCTTTTCACTTCCTGAATTCAGTGACAGACTACTGTACAATCTTGAAGGTTCACACAAATAAACAGAGAATTTGTTTCTTTATAAACATACTCAAAGATTTCTGTATGAACTTGGTCAACAGTCTGCATGAAGTAGTAGATAACAACAGTGTTTTGGCCAGGACTAGCAGCAAGGCAATATGATGTTAGAAGAGAATCAATCTAAGGCAAACAAACTCAGTATGCATTGATGAAGGCATTCAGAGCGAACATGAAATTGGCACTGAAGGTCTCATACAACAGTTCTGATTTTTGGTTACACTCCTACAAATGACATCTCAATTAGCTATAGGATGGCCCAAGAATTACAACTCAAATTAATGAAAAGGCAGGAGTCCTTATCCTGTATCATCATCTCATTGAAGAAAATGCAAAAAAAAAAAAAAAAAAGTTGCAACCCAGGAAATTGTTCACTGGCCCTCCCAGTGTGCTTTGTGTCCAGCTGAGGTTTGCTCCTTCACTATGGCTGCAGTTCACACAAACTCAGCCTTACAAAAGCCACCTTCTCCAATCTGTCAATATTTCTCCATCAGACGAGCACAAGGGAGAACTTACTTTCAGCTTATCTGCTCTACAGAATTTCTCTGGTCCAAAACATCAAGTAGTGGTTTTGCACTTTGGTGTAAATCATAAGAAACAATACACACTCAAAACTGAAATCTCACATGGGGAAACATTAAAGATAAAGAAGGTACTGTGCTGTATGAACGCTTTACAAGAACTGTATTATTGAAATCATGGTACTGCCAAAACTCTGGATAATTTCACTCCTTGACTGTGCTCTCAAGTTTCAGCAACATACAAAGAATTCATTTTCACCTTTTAATCTTATGGATTAAATATGTTTGAGAAAAAATTTGGACCAGAAAAGAGACCTCCCAGTTTATAATTCACACATTAAAGAGGACCTCCTGCTATGAGCAACTATTTCCTAAATGTTGATTTAACAAAATTCATCACTTTAAATGCATGGATTATGATGTTTGCACCAAAATAAATGGTTCCCAGTGCAAAAGCTGCCATACTTGATGAAATATGAGGGCAGGTGTTTTTCTAGGAAAACAAAATATTATGGAACTCTTAAAACAATGAGAAAATTACAGACACCGCAAGCAAAAACCAAGAAGTTTGCAAAGCCTGTTTCAGTGGAAGAGTCTTCCTGCCATTACTAAATATTTTGCCTCTTAATTCTGCAAAAACTGAATAATCCAGAAACACCCAAAGAAAATACAATTCATTGCTAATTTCTGGGAGAAAAATAAAAGTTAGCTTTACTTTTTTCTTTATTTTTACAATTAGCTTCAAGTGGAAAATACTATAGAAAAAAAGAAGCCATGTTTTCTGCTTCTTTGCAAATAATAAAACTTCAACCACCTTTCTACGTATATTTGTAAAATACTCTTCTGGCATGCTCTTCAGCAAAGAGTTAGCTGATAATTGTTATAAGCGTCAAGGGATTTGAGGGTAGCGAGTTCCTCACAATATGTCCTCAACATTTGGCAGAACTGGACTTTTGTAATGCTTTTGAGTTTACTTATTTATTGAATCTTTCCATCTTGATTCAGTAGCCAGTAGAAATTGTCCAATTTCAGGGAACACAATCCATTTGACTTATGGTCTGAAGGCCAAAAGATGGCTACCTTCTAAATAAGAAAAAGGCAGGTGAAAGGCATAGTGCAAGAATTATCTTTCCTTAAACAAATACACTGAAAGAAAGGCAGAGAAGTCCAGGGAAATTAAGGCATGGGGAAGAAATAACACATAAGTGGCAAAATATTTCTTACAATAAAAAAGTATCAGCCATAGTAGAACTTGCTAATAATACACAAAATAGGATTCACTGTCATTTTGTATTTAATTTTACTACAGTCCAAGTGTTTAGTACACTGTCTGAAGATGACTATTGCTCAAAAAAACAGAGGAAAAAGGAATTAGATGCTTTGCTGTTCACAGGCCACTTCTGATTTAACACACTTAACAAGATATATGAGTAAAAGACAGATTCAGACAAAAATCAGTTTATTCTAACAAACTCTCCAAGTGGAAAAAAATGTCTGACTTTGTTCTTGGGTTTACCCTCTTAATTAATACTACCTCTAGAGAGACAATAATGGTCTCAAGTCCTGCAACATTATTTTTCTTTTTATTGGAACAGATTATCTTTTTGAACTGTATAACATCTGCCTGTTGACGCAGCCATCCATGAAATTATTCCTTCATTAAATGTCTACCCTCCTCAAACAAGACAGCCCATAATACTGAAGAAGTCTTGATCCTATTACATCTGTTAAAACCTGGTCCTCCTTGAAATTAAGGAAACCTTTTTGGAGCAGGGGGGTCTCAGAACCACAACGGTGAGCACCTGCCACCTCACATGAAGCACTCCCACAAGCATCACATGCCCCAGTGAAATAATTGCTAAGAAAAAGATTCAAAGTCATCTCTATGCCTATGTGTAACCAATTAAATAGTATTGAAAGAGAGGGGGTCACTCAGAGGTTAAATTCTAATGTAAATTCCTTTATTAATCAAAATTTGGGGGCAGGGGAGAGTAGATGTAGTTAGTACAAATGCTAGAACCGTATTGTAATTGTCCTAAATTAAAAGCAGCTCTCTCCCCCTTGAGCCCCATTTAAGGAAAGCTGGCACACTGCCAGCTGTGCTAATTAAACCATTTGCAAATACTATCTCTACACACCTTCATTACAGACCTTTCCAGACGAGAAGTCGCATGCCTGATTTATATCAATATGATCAGACAACGTACTGAGATATAAAGAAAAGTGCCTAAAACAAGTGTTTGAAGTCTCGTATCTGCTACTGTGCGAGTCAGTAACTCAAGACACCAGAAAATGAGAGCATGAGACCCATGAGATTTTGAGCTGTCATTTCCTGATGGTGCTAAATTTCAGAAAGAACTTTACCTCACTTGAGAAATGCTGCATTTCCCAATTTAGAAGAATTCCTATCTTCTAAACTAAAAGTGCGCTATGGAGTTTTCAGGTATGGCTGGGAGGAATCCATGTTGACAGCACTTCAGACAGAGGTCCAGGTTTGCAGGGAGAACATGGGGCTGAGGAGCACCCTGCCTCTTCCCACCCTTGCCTCCGTGCTGTGCTCCATTACCGGAGTAACTCAGTAGTAAGAACACACAGTCACAATTGCAGGAAATGAGTTAGAAACTAACTTTTGTCACCAAAAAGAGTGTTTGTCACCAAAAAGAGTGACTGGTATCCTCTGTATCTAAACTGCTGCTGGGAACGTAATGGCATAAAGATACTTTTCACACTGCTATAAGTTCATTACCAGGACAGAAACAGGATTTTCTATGGGGTATAGTATGACTTACACTAAGAATAAAGATTAAAATATATATATATATATATATATATAAAGACTGAAAAAAAAGAAGAAAGAGCAGACAGATTCCTCTAATTGAAGACATACTAGTTCCCAATCCAATTCAACTTTTTCAGTTGCTCATACTTTTATCACACATTTCTCTTGACTCATTCTCATTGCCCAAAGGAAAAATGTTGCTAAATCCAGTTAACAAGCACATATATATTACTGAGTCAAAGGTGAATGAGCCACACAAATGTTTTCCAAGTACACCAGATGAGAAATCTTGCAACTAGGGAAGATTTCAGACAAGTAGTATTAACTTGGCTTGGTTTTACTTAGACTTCCTCTGGATTTAAAAATTAACTCAATTTCTAAGAAAATCAGTTCAGATAAATTAAAATTTACAAAGCTTTCAATTCCACAGCCGCCTGAAAGCTTTTGCAGAATATCTTTTTTGTTCTTCTAATTCTTTAAGAATCTTCAACTTCATGGTGAATGCATGTATATTCAGTCATTTAAATTGTTAATGCCTCAGAGGGAAAAATCATTTTTCCAATGCAAATTTCATTCACAGTTTATCATTTTTCAAATGAAAAATCTAAATTGGCACTAAAAGATCATAACTTAATTATTGTGCCACTATTTTACAACGTGAGTTGACATTCATATACCCAGGGCCCTGCTGAATCAGACACTAGCATTAGCAGTCCTGGGATTTCAGCCAAAAAAATAAAGTTAGCCTGAGAGGACCACTTTAGTTGTTGCTGAATTCCAGTTTTGAGCTCAAGGACAAAAAACTGAGACAAAGATATTCAGAAAGAACAGATATGGAAATCAGCATAGAGTTTTTCTTTCTCCAGTATGCATTTTACTTCTGGGAGCTTACTGATTTTGAAACCGTGCAAAAATAAAGCATCCATTTCATATTAGGTCAATTGAAACAGAACTACCTACATAAATTAAAACATCCCAAGTGATTTTTGTCCTTACTTATATATCTAGGATCACAGAATCAGAGCTCTCTATCTGAGAGGGCAACAAAAGCAGAAAAATGAGTGTCATAGTAGCTTACATAATGATTTTCTACTCAATTTCATTTTCAAGTTCTTATGCACTAGAAAATTGTGCAATGTCGAAAAGTAAACACTCTAGGCTAATTAAAGAACAAAATCATACCTCGAAAGTCTCTAACTTAAGATAGACAAGCAGGACAGAATATTAATGAAAAGGAAGTTGTAAATCTTTACAGTCACAGGAATGTCTCAGCAAGTAATATATAAAATAAATCACCTGTAAACCTGTATATATCTTTATGGTATTTCTTAGCCCTTGTGTGGCAGAAATAGGTTATTGGTCTTTTCTCAGCACATTCAACATCTCAAAACACCCAAAATCAGATACAAATTTTATGTACCTGAACCACATTCAAGAGACAGAAGGATGGGAACCAAGAACAAGTGTTTAAAATGTATGGCCAACTGGCAGCTTTTAAATTACTTTGCTACTACTTTTACCATAAAAAATAATCAAAAGTTGCATCAAAACTACAGCAGGAGTGTGCTGAAACACATGGTAGGACCCTGATCCCCTGAGCATCTGGGCCTAGATGTCCCCCTCCCTGGACCTGGGGTTAGTATCTGGTCCAGTCTACCATGACCTCAGGCTTAGGGGGGCTTCCAGTAGTTTCAAAAGAGCAAACTAACAACATTAATATTAAAATACATATACACATCTCACACCAAAACTACACCTAGCTACAATACTATTAGCCTTCAGCTATATAGGAGTTCAAATATGTGCTGATTTCAACAATGTAGCATCTTGATGTACACTTCCTGAAGCTTCCATACTTGCTGCTCATATAGCTTTCACTGTAACATTCTTCCTGATATTAGTTTTATACTCCATATCTGAAAAGAAAAAAAGTAAACAAACTTTTGGGTGGTACATATGACTGACACTTGCACTAGGACAAAGTTTTCTTCCTGGACAGAGACGGAGGGAGAGAAGAGCAGCAGACTTGAGCTCTCCCATCCTATACAGAAAACAGAAGCACATTTGCTAACTCAGGAGCAGGTTCCACAAGTGCTACGCATGAACAAACACATCAGGGAGAGTGAGGACACTTCTAGAGAAGCATGCACCTAAAACAGAACACACCTAGGCACTTCTGATGGTGCACAAGTTGAATTTAAGCAAGCCTTCTAATGCCTGCTGAGTATAGGAGGTATTTCTAGCTTTCTTTACAAATTGAAAAGAGTAGTTCCCAAAGCTTGAAAATGGATTATTTAATTTCATTTTATTTTTCCTGGCATTCTATTGCAAACACTCCTAAGACTGTTTGCAGGTTAAGAAAAAAAAGTGAAGGGAAAATGCACAAGTTAGAGTTTGCTCTTCTTGAAATTCAGCCCAGAATTGCTAAGTGTTAATCTCTGGAGGAAAAGTAAACTAATTCTGTAAGAGTGGCTCAGATGTGAGGCCGTACGACCTGTTTCCCACAACCCTCACAGATTTCATACAGTTCTTGACAATCAACCATTTGCACAAAATCCCAGGAAGATTTTATTCATTAAATCCAATGATTGTAACAAACTCTTCTCTCTTAATAAACTTTCAAGAGTGCATGCCAGTAGCAGCATTCCTGAACTACTAGCTACTGACCTAGTGTGGTTATAGCAGCTGAAATTTTGCTTTCCTCAAACATAAGCAAAAACAATACATTAATATCTGCTTAGGAAAGAAAATAGTTACTGAAAACAGGGCTTTTCACATTAACAACTAGTCAATGTTTCTTAAACCTCAATAAAATTTTTCACATACATAACCATGTCACTAGTGACATTTCATGAACCTGTACATTTTGAAATACAGGCTGCACATCAAGTCTCGTTTTCCAAGTAATTTGTATACATGGTTAGCAAGTCATGATTCTGCGTGATATTCTCCATTTAGCATTTATACACTAAGTGGAAAGTGGTTTTTTCCTAATCAACTGTCATTATTATTTGCTTATATTTGCTGGGGGGAAAAAAACAGAAGAAAGGTTTTGTTCTTTCTTCACTAACCTATTTAGCCTTCTGCAAAACATACTGAAGCTTGTTATTTTTGTTGCAACACTAGAACAGGTATTAGAATGGATGCTTCAGGAAGCTACACTAATAGCTCAGCTATATATACAGGGACAAATGCAAGGGACTTGGGTCACTGCAGGGCACTCCTAACTCCACAGTTCAGGCTCTCTATTAAGGTATGCTTTCCAGCTCCTCTTGCATAGTGCCCACTGTGGTTCTCAGTCCCTACCTACCCACAACCTATGAAAATAGAACGCTTAAGCCAAAGGCCCCTCATTCTTTTGATTTTTTTCTTCCCCTTTAAAAATACATTTCTCGACTTTGAAGGCTGCTTTTGTGCCCAGCTCCCCAGTGAGGGCAAGCCCTTCAGTGCCTCTTGGCTGAGCATCAGATGTTACATGCCATGTGCCCTTTGGGTTGTAAAGCTGATGAAGAAGCTGGCCAAAGTGCTCCATGGTTAAATTTACTTGGACTCCCTCCCTCTCCAGCAGCAAAGCAAATGAGTGGTGTCCATCCTCCACCCTACTATCTGTGAAAGGACTCAGATTCCCAGGCAGCTGGAATCTGTGCTTTTTCCTCTCTCTACCTCCACCCCTGCCCAAAAAAAAAAAAAAGGGGGAGGGAAAAAAGGAGGGGGACGGAAAAAAACACAAAGACAATGCAACAATATTTGAAATGTAAGTTGATCCTTGTGTGCAGAACTTTTGCCTGCACTGAACCTTTCCAGGTCAGTGGAGCATTTGGATAAGGATTTATATCCATCTATAACAACAGCAGGAACACTGCAACATGCACGGACATGAATGTCTTACCAGGGCCACCAGCAAATTACCTCAAAGTCAAAGCACAATAGGTGAAGGGATAGAGACAATACCTCTCTTAATTGTCATGGCTTTTAAACAACATGGCACAGCAAGCAGTAAAAAGGTTACACAATCTGATTGTACACCATGACAAGTTGACATCTTCTATGGCAAAGTGCATGGGCTTCTGCCTTTCTGACCAGGGTTTCCTGAAAACAAGTGTGTGCTGGCACTACATGGCACTTCTGCAATAAGCCTCCTGCATCTGGCACAGACTTATGGAGGTGCTGACCCACGAAGATGAAATGAACATCCTCCAAACCCCACAGACTAATCCTTACCTCCCTTCTGTTCCAAATCTTAAGCACATTTGTTCACTCTGCTTTCTCCAATGAAGAAAACATATAACCACATGTAAGGACTGCATAAATAAATAAACTTTAAATATGTCAAAATGATATGCTACTATATAGTTTTCTAGCAAGATACCTATGCATACAGTCAAACTTCTGCTCAACATGGAGACGACCCAAACAAAGGCAGGCTATTAATATTAACTGCTTCTTTTCAGATTAAGAAGTGAGGAAGGTTCTATTTTAAGAGAGATTTTTTTAAAAACCTAAAAGAATAGAAGACCTCGAGTATATTTTTTTTTTATTATTACTTTCTGTCACACCCAAGGCCCTATCATTCAAATTTAAGATAAATATTGTCATTCCAGTTCACTGCTATTATACCAGTTATTTTCTCCCCCTGCGATCACTATTCTTTTTTTCCACCCTTTACAGCCACAGTGCATAAATACAACTGATGCAGAAGGTTGGTGCCGTGCACAAAGCCAGCACTGAATGAGACTCATGGGCCTGATCTCCCGCACTGTGGTGCCTTTCTGAAAGGGAACGTGTAGCTCAGCCTGCAATGTTGTGCTTGGATGCCATACAGGTCTCCAAATTAAAAAAAAAAAAACAAAAAAAAACAACCCACCTTGTTTTCATTCCAGCCATGTTTACATAATGGCTCTAAAGATCACCACCGGCAGGTTATTTCTAACCCCCAGCCTCCTTCCCACCCCCTGTGCCCCTCTCCAGCCAGCCCCCACAGTAACAACCTGCCATTCTCTGCAGCGGCAACGGTTAAACATCTGGCTGTAAATTGCCAGTGCTGCACACTTCAAGTCATAACTATTTATCCTAGCTGGAGAAGGCAGGCAGAAATGGTTAATTGCATCTAAGCACAAATGTACTGGCACGGCAGTTTGTCTTACAGCATCTACGCAAAACCGGCCAACAAACCTGTTTTTAGCTGAAGTAATGTTTGTAGTGAATTAGTCAGTATTTATCTGACTGACTTTAATATGGGTCATTGAACTTCATCCAGCTTTTCCTCACAAAACAGAGGGACATACAACCTGGCAGTCTGCATCTGCAGTTACTTGTATACTCGTACATCACTCTCAGCCCTGCAGACAGAGCGAAGAATTACGTTCCCTACGAGCTCTTCAGAACAGGGACCATGGTTTTGATTTCACTTTGTACTGCAGAGTACCCTGAAGAATGCAGCAAGGAGGTCCTGGGGCCGCAGGTCCAGGCAATGTGTCAACACAAATGATAAATAATAAGAAAAAGCAAAGCAATCCCTGTTTTCACATGCCCTGCTGCAATTCTGCTTACTCAGCCAGGACAGCTGGAAGCACAGATTTAATCAGCAGAAAAAGACTTAGGCCAGTGGATGAGGTCTGGTGTGGCTTCTGCTCATCACTCGACACATGCCACATACAGCAAGGAAGCTGTTTCAAGTAACACTTACTAAGACGTAGTTTAAATTTGTGAGCAAGCATGACAGCACACTGAATAAGAAGTTACACACTTCTGAAGTTTTAAAGACCACTTCAGTACCCCACTGAAATCCAGAAGCATTTTGCCCCATGTCTTAAGGCCACTGCATCTGACCCTTATCCCCTCAGGTGACAACTGCACTGCACCTTCTGATCTAGGTGAGGCGCAGGCAAACACCACATTCCACATGTCTTCACTTTTGTAGCTTGATTTTGTCCATTTTATGCATTATTAAAGTAGCAGAAATCATTAGGAGAATGCACTGGAAAGACGTGTAACCTCATCAGTGTAAATATCTGACTTTCTATCCCAAACTTAAAAAAAAAAAAAAAAAAAAAAAAAAAAAAAAGCAGTTCTCTCATATCCTAGCACAGCATATATTGGGGTTTGGGGATATTTTTTTTGATTATTTTTGAAAACTTTTTTTCCCTCTTCACATATTCAAGTAAAAAGAAATCCACATGACTATCTTTATTTAACTTTCTCCAGCAGCACTTTCCAAGCTGATAGCCCCTCATCCCTCAGCAGTTAATGCCAAACTAGCTGGAAGCCTGAGATCCTGAAGCACTCCGAGCACCACATTTTACGGGTAGCCCTTACAGACCTACACAGTTCCTAACCACTATCTTAGCCCAGCCTATGTACCCACTCTAACCATGACCCCATGTACATCTATTCCTGAATATATTAAGTATTCACACATATGACATTGGTAATTTGATCTTACATTAAAATACGTTTCTTTGGAGGTATTTGTAACAGAAATCACCTTCCTAGGGCTTTTCACTTTACAGAAAGTTTATTTTTATGTTTCTAGTCAATTAATACAGTGCCAAGGAACAACCTTGTGTTGCTTATATTAAAAGCTGTTAACTTTTCATGTTTTCATGAAGTTCATGTTTAATACTGTTAAACTATGAAGCAATAATAGTTATATTTGCAAAAATCCAGAATTCTGGCAGACAAAACTGCCCCGCTGAATAACCTATACTTTCCTTCCAGTGTATTCTTTGTAAAATGTTTGGGCCATAGGCAGTATATCTAGGTTTGGTGCAAACTATCACACAAATACTTGGTATAATCTATGAACTTGAATCAACAGTAACATCCTAGAAAGTGATATAAAAGTTTCAACCTTCAGTGCTCCTTAATGAGGTAACATAACTAATACTAGGACATAAATAGCCCCTTCTTTTGCCTCATGCACAGACCCTCAGCCATCTACTTGAAACACCAATTCCATCTTTACTGCAAGTCGTGATCTTCACCTTTACATGTTCCTCATACACATTAATTTGCCACAGGACATTGTTGGAAGGTTGTCCAGTAACACGTAAAGAGAATCTCTCACATTTTATGCTGTCTGTAAGTAATAAAGCTATTACTGCTGTTCCGATACAGTTAGCCCATGACAACACTCTTGCTTGGTATTATTTTTGGCTTGGATCACAGGATTACTTGTATGCTGCTTTTTTTAATGTGCTTATTAGGATCATGAACTGAGGAGGAAAATCATTTCCTCAGAGGAAACCTCCAAAATTGGAGAATGTACTGAGTGAAAACCACAGCTTTTATGAATCCTTCTTAAATTTAAGTCTTACGATGGGGAAAAGAAAACAGAGGGGCGAACTTAGCCACTACTTAGTTCAAAAATTAGTTCAAAGATGTCAGTTCATCTCCCACCAGATATCCCATTTCATCTGTTCATCTAGGGAAAGCAGGATTTAGCATCTCCTAATGGCTATTCTGAATGACTGTTAGAAAGGTCGCAAGAAGGCACACTTTAGAGATCAGAAAAACTTATGGTCTGTTGTGCAAACATTATACCTGTGCAAATGAACATGATTTGTGGTAGCATGTTTTTCTTCCTTCAGCACTATCCCTCACAGCATACTTCAGCTCTGCTGGAATCAGGCACAGATATCCTGCTAGCTTCAACAGAAGGACCACAGGCCATAAACAGAGGTTGTAATAGATACAAAAATTACTAACTTGCACAGATGGAAGTATGATAGCCAGTAGCCATCAAAAATTTGTACCCTGGAAGATGAGCACTTGAAGTCTTGAGATATTCTCTCTCTGATTCTATGGTCCTTTCCCTTCCTTTTATTTTACTCAGTGTCTTTCAGATACAATTCTGTATGTGTTCAAAGCTAACCTATAACATCTTTACAAAGCTTACACTGCCATTTTGATATCAAAACTATTTCTAGCTTTCTACAAAAATCTCAAATATTTATTGTGGAAAATGAAGGTAAAATATACAAAGCCCCTGTGCAGAAACTCATAATTTTAAAGACCAAAACATTTTCCAACATGCATGATCCAACTGGTATTTTTAGTCATAAAGGAATTTGCTGATTAAAATATATTTCTGAGTTTGGCAGTCTTTTAAAATTCCGGGTTTTGTGAGATCAATCAAATTTTAATTAAAAAAACCTACTTTTTAAAAAAACTTCCGTAGCTGAAATACAAAACAAAAGCTAAATGAAAAATACAAGAGAAATCAAAACTTTTTGAACTGTTACTTTGTAATGCAGATGCTCCTTTGCTTTCATTTTTTTCTATTGCCATCACTCTGCATGTACAATTTTGTTGTTCTGCAATTAGGAAGTTATCAGACATTCCCTATGGGAGGCATTTATTTTAGATGACTTGGTTCTCTGTTAACATGGTCATTTTTAAATATCACAGCTCAGTCTTCATGACGAGAATACCTCTTTAAATGCATGTGTAATATGATCTAAAGAGTCTGTAGCAATTAAGAACCTATACTATCAAAACCCCTGATTTTTTACAACAGGTCTGGATCATTTTTACTGCATTGTTGAGATAGATCAAGGAGATTTTGATAGTTAAGGGGTAGTCAGTTATTTTCAGGAATGCAGGACATGCTCTCCTTTGGTATATCAGAGGAGACAGGCACTCGGCAAATACAAAGACCAAAGCAGAATCAAGACCAAAAGGCAACATTTGTTGCATGGATCTGGCCAGCTTACACCAAGCATTTGTTTTCCGCCTACCAATCAGGACAATGCAACCTCTATCAATGCTGACACTGAAGGATTTAGCTCAGACTGGAAAGCTCTTTCACTGTTTTTATGAAATAAAGGGCTTTGACAACTTCAGAGGATTGTAGAGACTAAGGAACTCTGACTTTTCCGCATTCTCATTACTTCCTCTCCCATGCCACAGGCAGGAATGTAATGCAATAAAGACTACTGTGGATAGAAAGGAACTAAGATAAACCTGACAGGACTCACCTGTGACAAACTTGCAGGTTCAGAGCAGTTCCACAAACCAACACAAGTCATTACTATCTCAAACTGATGCAAGTCACTAAGTACAACTAAACTGAGATGGAGTTCTACGCAGGAAGATTCTACTTCAAATGTCTGTCTCTCCCTAACGCTTCACTGGCAAATCTTTCGCCACCAGGAAAAGGATTACATGAGCTAGTATGTTTTTCAGATCCTATAAAATTTAGATGATTAAGAGTTGAAGAAATATCAAGGAGCCCACATCCTATGAAGCAAAACAACAGAAACCTCTTACTATGGATTTATGTTTGTTTTCCTGATGAAACATCAACTCAAAAGCTGCTCTCCTTCAAAAAGACAAAAAATAAAAAAAGATAAAGTTGATGCTGCCAACTTGACAAGAAAGAATATTTGCATAAAATTTCGTAGCATTTGTTTTTATTTCTTACAACACATTTTGCTATTGCCTAGCTTATATGTTAGTTAACATATAAGTCAATTAAATTCTATTCCCATCCTGCGTTTTGTTTTGGGTTGGTTGTTTCTTTCCCCAGTTTTTCTTTACTTGCTTCTCCTTGAAGTACATCCGATTTTTGACAGTACCCATTTGGACAGCCCAATGGTTTTCAAAGACACAAGCAGTATCCTTTGTCTTCGCATGGCCACAGACAAAGCTTAACTACAGCTGACGTCAATGGCCAATACAAGGTGTAAAGGTACAGCTTTCAATATTGCAGAGAACAGGAAGAAGTGCTAAAAAGAAGCAAGAACCTTTCCACTGGATTAAATGTCACTGTGATACAGGTCTATGCTGTGTAATGCAATAATGAACATTAGGCATTCAGGGATGCAGATGCAGTAAGTCCAGTAAACTGTACGACTTGAAGAAACACCAGTTTTGCTATACAAATTTGTCACTCAACCACTAAGGATACTGAACAGAATATTCTCTCTAAGGCCAACGGTTCATTTTTACTGTCTCTGGGACCTTTATATTCAAGTTTCAAACTCTCCTGTTTCAAACTCTCCCTATTTTTGTTAATATCCAGCCTCATAACTTTCTATTCTATCATCCCTTTGGATATGTGCATCAGATACTTTGACAACACCCACACACTTGCTTTGAGAACTTCAGCTATTACAGCCATATAGTGGCCACTCTTTCTTTGTTGGCTGCGAAATAAATAACCAAAACAAGAAATCTATCTTAACCAAGCTTAACCAAAGAAAACATGCAGCTATGTTAGGGAGCTCATTAGCAAAAAACACAGACATACAGACATTCCCTTACACAAAACCTCTTTCACCAGCATCAGATACAGAATACTTTCTGCATTTGTCACCTTTCAGGTCTGAGTTTCCAGCACGCTCCTTGTTATATGCAATTAGCCCCATGCCAAAGTTTGGTACATTTCATAATAAATCCCTGACCACATTTGCTTCGGGCTTGGCAGCTCTGGAAAGGCTCTATTCATCAGGGCAGCAGCAAGCCACAGGACTCACCACACCGCACAACTCACTCGCAGAATTCCAGCACGCTACAGATTTCAACAAGCCATCCCCTCCCTCCTCCTCTCAAACAGCCTGACATATGACTGTGATTAAGTAGGATATGAAAAAGCTCTAATCAATTTTTCTCTTTTTCATCCCTCACCTCCCTCTTTCCACCTCTTTGCCCTTCAGACAGCCCCCCCAAGAATACTCTCTCTTCTCTCCCAGCGCTGTATGTTAGGTAGGAATCTTTTTTTTTTTTTTTTTTTGCCTGTCTTTAAAACAGTAACCATCTGTTACTTGCAGGAAGGCTGTCTCTCCTTCTCAGGTTTCTTCAGCTTGAAAGCACTACCCACACAGCACAGCAAAAAGCCAGCTCTAGGCTGGGACAGCTCTCTGTGGGGCACCCAAGAGCAGTAAAACCAACAGCACTGGGAGCAACCACCAGTCAAACTGTCTGTTCACCGACAATGCAAACAAAAAAAAATGTACATATTTCCAAGCATTCACACAGCCACAGTGACAAAGAGGAGCAGGGAACAGCACCAGGCAAGCACGCAAGCCACAGAAAGCGTGAGTGGGAAAATGGTTATTTCCATACTACGTATACCGGATTTCTCTTCACACTGCACTGTAGGTCACGATCACTGGTGACACTGGGTAATCCTTTTTTTGGCATGAATAAACCCATTTAGAAGAGAGCAGAACTTTGGGTAAAGAGGCCTCATCATGCTTTGTAGCAATGTTGCAAATAGACCTGAAATGAGCTTTTGTTTCAACTAAGAAAGGGTGAAAAACTTCCAGTAACTCACTATTATTTTTCATAGAAGGGAACCCCAGCTGTTACACTAGTTCATAGTTCAACTTAGGCTGTCCATACAACATGTTCCAGCAGTGTCAAAGCACCTTTGCACGCGTTTCAATCCTCCTTCCAGCTCCAGGCACATGCACCCAAAACTTCATCTCCTTTCTCAGCAACTTTTCTCCTTCTGCTTAAGGAAATGCCACAGAAATAACTGGGATACTGCTACGCTGTGACACCTCCATCGTCCCTCCTTGTGAGGCAAGAGACTGACAAACTGACATTTAGTAGGCATAAGCTAAGCTCCAAAGAAGAGCTGTAGCTCAAGGCTACAGTCAAGAGACAGCATGCAAAAGATCAGGTTTTCTGCATGTTCGATTTCTCCTGGAGTCCCTCCTTTCAGGATCCATTCTTCCCAGAGAGCCTTCCCTCTGCCAGAAGGCTGTTCACCCCAAAACCTGCATCCAAATTACAATACCCCCTTTCAACATGATAAAACATAAAGTCATGCTGCAGCTGACTACACCCAAAGGCAAAACCTAATGTGAAACTAAAAGAGAAATTAAACAAGAAGTTTATCTAATTACTATCTTTGCCTTGTTAACCTATTCTTTACCATGCCAAAGCAGTAACCTAAATATGTATCCTAATTTTATGTCATCAGCTTGCTTGCCTGGAGCCACTGAATACCCAAATACACAGTGAGATTACCTGGCTTTTTTTTTTTTTTTTCTTCTTAATCCATTTTCTACTGAATCCAAGATTTTAAAAATAGTAGAACAATTACCTATGGCACAGTAAAGTCAGACATTAATACAATACTCCTTGTCAAACTGTAGCAGTCGCAGAAGTATTTTATCCATCTAAAGACAAGTCAAACTAAAAGCTCGCCTGAGACCTTTAAAACTATCTAGCTTGTGCATTATCTCCTTCCAAAAAGCTCAGTTCACCTTCTGCTCAAGTAGCGCCCGCTTGTGCATCCCAGCTCAGTTCTCTACAGTTTCATTCACGACTTTTGGACAACTTGATGACGCTGCATCACATCGTGTTTCCAAGGTTCCTATTTACCTCAACACAAAGCATTGCTGTAACGGGATCAAAAGCTGGAAAAGCTGACAGATTTAATAAAACAACAACACTACATTTACACATTACCTTGAAAGATCCTTCAGTTCTTACACAGCTCTCTTCCAACCACTCCATGACTATGCATACATAGCCCTGGCACAGAAGAGCACTTAAGCATCCCCAACAGCCCTTTGTGACTACAGAGGTGGGTATATGAAGTTCTACCAAGTTACTGAAGATATCCAGCACACACAGGCTGTTCTTTTGTTAATAAAAATGAGAAAAACTGGAATTGGAGTTTCTGCAACTTGCTCTTATCACCGACCCTTAGTCTTGCTTCTAAATTTACCAAACTTTCACAGACACCAGAGAAGTGTAGGTGTTTTTTGTGAGTATGAACAGCACCAGCCCCACTCAGAGGCAAAAAGCTTGACTTTCCCTGAAAGTCCAATCCGTTTTTACAAATACGTACACTTAACTTTAATCCAAGCACTATTTACATACAGACATAAAAGAGCATGACAAATTAATGGCTCACAAGAGGCAACAATGACTAATGACAGATCTTACTCTCCTTTCCAAAGCACTGGCAACAAGGGAACACAGCAGATAAAATTACCTAAGTTGACTTTTCGTGTTTCTGTTAAACCAAAACTTTGGTGTATTCTGAACTGTCTGTGTGATGTTTCCCATCTGGAAGACATGAGCTTTCCTAAACAATTCAGAACTTTAACATGACCTTACAGTCGTCATCTTCTTTCATACAGCCAAGGGATATGCTTGTTAGTTTATACAGGGTTTATCTTCTCCATCAAATTCTCCTGCCAGAGCACTGATGTTGCCTACTTGTGGCTGTACTGTCAGTAGAGCCTGCAAAAACCTCTCCGGTAATCTGACTCCTGGTCATAGACAACAGACAGTAAAACTGTAAAAAGCAGTTGTGCAAAACCCTTCACGGGTAATTACGGCATGAATGAAATGGTCCAAAGTAGACAGATATTCTCTATACATTGCTTTAAATCCACACGATTGTCCTTTTCTTTGCCGAAAATTGTTACCAGTGATTATTTGGTGTTGCCAAATTTGTATATATAAATGATGGCTGTTACCTGAGTTCAGAGGTGAAACAAGAGGATACTCTGAAACTCTTGACACTGCTGTAACTGCATGTAAATGTCAATTCTTGAGAGCTTATTTTCAGTGCATTTTAGCATGTTATAAAACTGAGAAGTGAGTGCCATTCCTCCTCTAATCCAGATAAAACTGAATGCCATTCACCAGAGCTTTTCACCTCCCACATCTCATGTTGCAAGGTTTACTTACTAAAATCTGCATAGGCTTTTCTGTTTACTTATCCTGGACAGTAAAGTGATTATACATGGAAGAACAGCATGTGTGCATACGCACTTGCAATTGAAACACGACAATTATTTTCTCCCCTCATAATTTTCTCTTTTTCCCTCGCTCCATAAATTACCTTTTCCAACACATTTCCTAGGTGATCACTTTTCTTAGAATTGAGCTGTTCATTTTCATCATCCTGCATTCCTCTTCAAACTTTTACCAACCCCATGTCTTCTAAAAGCCTACAAGTTGACAGAAATTTAAAAATACAAAAAAAATCTAAAATGAAATTAAAATGAAGGATGCAACTTTTAACCCTTTGTTGACAGGACTTCCCCACATGAAATATTACCACACCATCATCTGCTGTGCAGATGAAATTCCACAGATATTACTATGACCAGGCCAGTACTCCCTGTCCAATAACAAATTTTTACACCACTTCGGTCATTCACCATGCTCAGCGACATGTTCCTGAGTCAGGTTCACCATAGCACCAGTTACACTGATAAAACCGAGTATGATCATGCCTGATAAAGTCCCATTTAAGAAAAAAGTATAATTAAGTATACTTATTAAAAAAAAAGTATATTAAGTATAATTCTATCTTATAGTATGACTCCTGTTTATGAAAAATGGTTATATCATGGCAAGGAAGAGCACAGGTTTTGTGTGGAGAAGAGGTCAGGGGAAGGGAGAGGAGAAAGCAGCCTACTGTGGAAAATCCTCTTTGGAAAAAGAAGGAGGAAAAAATCTGCTCAAATTATACCCTGTCAACTACCAGCTTTCAGATAACAGCCCAATTTGCTTATAATACAGCTCAAATATTTAATAATATTACATTATTAATATATTAGTATTTCGTATGAAATAATAACAATTGTAAGCTGTGGTTCAACTTTAAAAAGCAGCTAAAGTTCACAAACCAAAAAAAAAAAAAAAAAAAAAAAAGAAAAAAAAAAAAAAGAAAAGAAAAGCGCTGAACTGGTAACAAGACGTTCTGCTGATACAAATAAATTTTAAAAATTTTTTTGAAAGTAATTTTATCTTGGTAGATTTTATGCCAGATCAGGTATCATCATTCTTCCTGCAGCTGGTAAGAGGCGGCTATAAATACTTCATTGTGTGCTCCTGCCAGGCTGACAAAAACACAAGCAAGTTCCCACATCTGACCTGGTTCAAATCTACATGGCTTGGCCATGCCACATTGCGCAGATGTAGCAACAAATATTGGTGGTCACGGCCTCATGGAGAAACAGGCCCTGTTCAACTCTTCACAACACCCAGAGCTCACTCATCAGTATCTGGGATCAATATAATGACTTCCACAATATGTTACAATGGGATTTTCAGCTGCAATATCAATTTATTCTCATTTAAAACCATGCAAATTAATACCAATGTTTCTAATAATTACTGGGGAAAAAAATAATCTTATGACACACAATCAAAATATTTTGGCAAATTTTAAAGTCTTAAATCTGATGGCAAACTTCCAAATTAATTCAGTGGGGTATGGATCACGCCTTTAATTTTCTACCTGTGGCTCACTCAGCTCCAGCTTAGACTTGACAAAATCCTGCAACTTTACCGTGTTACTTCATAATAAACTGTGCTTTTTAAGTCAAGCTAACTGAAAGCTGGAGCTTTTGATGAGTGTTTGCAATTAAATTTTCATTTCCCTTCGTCAGCTACGCACACAAGTGCTGTAAATCTCTATCATTTTAAATAAGGTCTTCAAGGGTAATCTTGGCAGCTGAACAGAAGCATGCATCACACATCATGTTTAAAGCATGCTAGGATCCTTTTTTCTTTTTTTTCCTCTCTTTTTTTTTTTTTTTTTATTCTTTTGGACTATGATCTGAAAGTCTGAAACAAATTCATTGCTCACCTATCTCAGATGACATTTTAATTGTAGCTTTTAACTACACGTAGGCTAATGGAAGAAAACTAAGTAGAAAGCTCTTTGAGTGTACATTCAGATGGAGGGGCTTTACTGACAACTTATTTTGCACTGCTGAACTTTGTATTAAGGTGATACCTATAATTACTGTTAAGTGCAACTGAGGAAAAAAACCCTTTAAAAAACCCTTATGGATTTCAGAGCAGGTTTTTTTTAAACTTTATTCGCAGCATATAAGCATTTCAAATCCAAACATAATTTCATAATTCAAGGTGTTATGCAAACAACTTCCTAAACGTCCATGTGCTACCTCTTATTGTTTAAACATTTTTTTATTCTGTCAAAAATTCCCACTACATGCGTGCATATATATATTTGTATTCCCAGAGCTAGAAATTCTCATAGGACTACCTGGTGATTTTATCTACTCATTTATTTTGCTTTCAGCCATCAACAAATTTATTCTCTCCCAGTCAATATTGTGACCCTCATAAAAGATATTCTCTAGGTGATCTTTATACGCAAAGCCTCACTGACAATATTTACATTCGTGAAAACATTTTAAAAGCACAGAAGGATGGGCACACTAAAAGCGATGTGAAATTCCCACACACCACAACTATATCAAACAAAAAGGAAGTGAGAAATGTCTACTAAGCCCCCATGTGGTACCACATTTGCTAAGGTTCTTCCCTTTTCCTTTGTAGCGCTAGTGTTTAGTGCAATTCTTCCTATGACTATAAACACCAGCGACATATGCAGAATAACAGTATTCATAGGTTTCATGTGTTTGTTGGTGGTTTAGATATGTATACTTTATTCTGAGAAAATTTGCATCACTGCAGAAACCTTGAGACTAAAACCAGTTTCTTTCAGCTTTGACAAAATGTGACACTTTCTGTTGTGGCTGTGCAATATTCACTGCATTTAGTTTTTTCTTGTTGTGAATGAGGACATTTATAACAAATATAACTAGCTAAATGCATCTGGAAAACCATTAAACTAAAGGCAGGAATCACTTATTACATCTGCTTTTCAAACGGCTATAAAGACTATATTTAACATTTGTTCCTATTTAAGCTGATATTCCCAAAAGGGAAGCCCAACATCTAACCTCAAAAACTGCAAGGTGTCTTAGAGGAATAAAAAAGGAAAGCAAAATGAAATATGAAAATACAAGCTGCAGATAATGTTCAGAAAATTTAATATGCAAATACAGTATGACAGCATTAAAACTTTCAAGAAGCAAGTACATAAGTACTCAACTCTGGTAACTACTTAAAATACCAATTTGAAGATGAAGACATTTGAAGATTTTGACATCTGATTATCAAGAAAATTCTTTGTTAGATAAAAGTGGTCAAACAGTGCATCTACATTAAAAACTTCACAGAAGAGCTATGCCTCATACATATTGCTGCAAAAACTGAAAGGCAGAACTTTTTAATAACTGAAACTGCAAAAATGCTTCTAGCATACAACCATGTGAACTAACAGAAAAAAAATATGGTAATATATTAGAGGAGAATGCTACCAATGGTGGTCAACCACCCACCATCATCAATGGATGCCTTTCTGCTGACCTTGGTGAGATGCAGATGAGGACGTACCACACGTAACCCCTTGTTGCACAAAGTTCTCCAACTCTGGAGGCAATTGAAACCTGCACTCAACAGTTTCACATTTTCTGATGGGAAATGTAAATATGAAAGCGTACCTATTAGAGCAGAGAGCAATGACTTGTACGTTTAACCAAAGAGAAAGCCTTGGAACTACAGTTTTAGACTGTGCTGGAAACCTGATGATCAGTATTAAAACATTGCAGAAGACCACTACAAAATAAGTTCATGCAGAAGTCTGACTTAAATACTCACAATAATTCCTTTCCTAAAGGCACTAAAATCTGTTCTCACCAGGGCTATATTTCTGCACTCAAGCTAAAAATCTGATTTTTCACTGAAGATATGAATCTGGTATATTTTACAAAATCATTGACCATATGATGTTAAAAAGGTTATCTAGAATTCAATGAAAAGTTCTAAATACATTTTAAGAGATGTCATAAAGCCTAAAAAATCCTTAAATCAGTATGAGTTCAAGACTGAAAGACTAAAAGACATATTCTAATTTAGAAAGCAATTGATTCATTCACAAAATACTCAAGTCTACTTTAAACTAGACATTTTAAGGAAATTGCCAGAAAGGTCTGGTATCTAAAAGAACCATTGCAGTTTTTTGTAATTCATGTCATCTTGACTTCCCAACCATACTATCCTACTTTGAGGAGGGCTTGAAATTTTAAGTTCTAGTCCTAAGTTCTAGTCCTAAATCCTGTTAACTTTATTGAAAACCCGGTGCTTCATTTTTGTAAATCTGTTTAAAAAATCTACAAATAGAGATTTATATCTTAATTCCAGCAGCATTAGGCTTCAGATGCAGCTAAATAACTTATTGCAGAAGGAAGACACTTGAACCTAAAACACAATAAATTTCCTGATAAAGGATTAGTTATTTGATCCTAAAAACTTACATGGGAAATGTAAAAAGTCTGGTTGCTACCTAGCTGTATTTAAAAATCTTACTAAAAGTCTACAGAAAGCTTTATATCTGCACTATATAAAATAAATATAAGTACATTATAAACACACAAAACCCATAATGACTCTCCCTTTCCACCCCCCACAAACTTAATACTTGTCGCAAAAACAGAAAGCAAAGTACGGGTTACAAAAAGGCAAATGCAAATTTATTTAAGAAACACCTTAAATAAGCGAAGTAGGCTACAACTCACCTTTGACAGCACATTACACCCACGTTGAAGCTGTTTGTTTAATCTTTCCTTGTGAAAGCAACAAAGACTAACTAGCCAATAAAGCTTGCTGCTCTCAGAAAGTGCAATGTTATTGAGAGCCATTTGCCAACTGTAGATTGTATTGCTATTACTAGCATTGTTTTTCAAAAACCTGTAGCATCATATCATGCATTGTATAAAACCCAAAAGCTGTGAGACACTTAACTTCTCTCACTGTCAAACATTTATATCCTCTTGGATATCCATGCCAAAATAACGATCAGAGAACTGGTGAGAGTCATTACATATGTGAACTTGCTTATTAACTGCCGAGAATTCACCATTTCTAACCATCTTTTTATGGACTTATATACAGGTTAACATTACAATCTTGACTTTAACATAGTTGTATATGATGCCCTTTCCACACAGCATATTTGTATCCTGTCAGCAGTCGTTTCCTCAAGCTATTGCAACAGGAAAAATAAAAAAAGGGGGGAAAAAAAATAAATTAAAATGATACCTCTGTCTCCTCAGAATAAGAAATCCACCAAGTCCCAGGATAAAAAATCTCAGGGAAAAAAAAAAAAACAAAAAAACAAACCAACTCCTTTCTGTAGTTATTCTCAGGATCAGTCTCTCCCCTCCAGCAGCACCTTAAGCAAGTATGATTTTGTTCTTCATTCGTCAAATGTGAACAACTGAGATTTTCCTGAAATTTAAACTAAATTACTAACACCACCACCAACAAAACAATCCCACAAAGACACCTTCCAGTTCCTTGGTATTAGTCTTAATGACAGTCATAAAGCTGCAAAGAGACAGAACACTCAATGGCTTTTAATGAAAACAACCACGTTTTAAACGTGTGTGTTTGCAAAAACTCTAAGCCTCTAGTGCCCAAACCACTTGTGGTTTCTCAGCACTCCTATTTTTCAATCATTGTGTCTTTATAAAATAAACATGTTTGAGACTAAATTACTTGTGTGTCTGTTGGGAATAATTATAAAATTAGCTTGTTCTAATTTACACTTGCGGGTTTTAAAAACATAACCAAATACCATAGTGAGTCTCCTGGTGAAACCAAAGCCTGGCACGTCAAACTTGGTTTAGATCATGCACATGGACTTTGATTTTCTCAGTGCAGCAGTCTGATCTCTACAGCAGGCTTAGTCCTTTGGGTTTGCCTCCTAATTCTCCAAATACATATTGCCATTTGTGGGTCTCCAGAGACATTCCTATTCCTTCAACATGCCAATAGGTTGTACAACATATTATACAAATAATTCAACTCCAGACAGAAAGCTGTGGTTATCAAAACGTGGTATCTTCACACATAGCTTCAGCAGTTTCCCATATGTTGTTCAGCCTTAACACATAGTTCCAACTTCATTACCTAGGAACATATTTAAGGTCTAGCCGGCAGCATTCAGGAGACCAACACACAATTTATTTTAACTGTGTCCTTCAGTCCCACTGATTTCTGTGATCTAAATTATGCTTTTCCAGAAAGATAAATTATCACATTATCACAATGCTTCTATTGTACTACCCTGGCACACCACACTACATTTTTGTGCATTAAGTATTCATGACTGCAGATAATAATTTCCAGGGATGTGCAGCGATCAGCTTCTTTCCAAAGTGTTTTCTGGTATTCCAACAGATGACACTGGTTGACACCAGTCAGTATTTTAATACTAATATGCCAGGATTCAGTTAAAATAGTCTCAGCAATAACGAACTTAGGCAAATCAAACTCTTGCTCCGCTTCCTCCTCTTTTGCCCTGGACTTGCCACTCAACACCTTTTCGGCACTGGACTTGCAATTCCATGGATCCACATGATACGCATTCACAACGAAAATTGTTCAGTGTTTCACAGGATGTCACAGGCTTGTTTCTGCTCCCAGCGGCTAGAAAACTTCTGTCAGGCATCCTACAATTTGTCTTTTTATCCAAAGCCAAGGGAGACACAAATCGTACTTTCTGTACCAAGATGAGGTGGTTATAGTTTCTGTGTTTACATCCTGCTTTTGATCCTTCAAGGCTGCAAAGGTTACATTACCCTGCCCTTGCAACCACAACTTGTTTTACCTTATTTTCATCTTTTCATAAATACCTGAACAAGTATTTCTTTAATCACATTACAGCTAATACTTTGGCCAGCAACTTCTCCATGCATACTGTGTGGTTTCAGATTTTTGTGCCACATCTCTCAAGAACTGTTAAATCTCCTTCTTCTACTTTAGGGGTTTTTTTTATAGATTTTTTTTGTACCACTTGCACTGCTGCTTCTCCTCCTACAATTAAAATATTTCTAAGACAACAGAATCTCATTCCCAACCTATCCCAAACTTCAGCCTTCAGAGGTCTAGTAATAAATCATCCTATCAACCTCTTTGCTCCCTTTTCCTCTCCTACCTACTTAAAAAAAAAAAAAGTATGTCAAGTACCAAATTCTCTCACAGTTAGGCTGACCCATTCCAGCCCGATTTCCCAAATCCTGCACCTACCAGCAGAGAATTATGTCACCCAGTTGCCTACAAGCTTGTACACCCTCACTGATTCCTCTTGTCTCCTCCTCCTCACCAGATAAAATTAAACATTCCTTTCTTCATAAGAGTACTGCTGATGAGAGACTATCTGTGGATGGATAGGAAGGGAAAAACCTGGAGTCAATCTTCCCGGGCCGTGCTTTGTGTACGTGTATATATATATGTGCGCGCATATACAAATGCATACCTATATGTATGTGTATACGTATGTGTATGCATAAGAAGGACTAGTACAGAGATTCTCAAACTTCAGGAAGTATCTTGGAAGTCAGGAGATGGATATACGTATATATAGGCACACGTGTATATTCATGTACATGCACACATACATATGTGTACCTATACACACATACATGTGTATATATACATATCTGTACACAAAAATGTGCATATATCTATATATCTGGTATGTATATTCTACATGTATATAGAATATTCTATATATGTGTATACAGCATAGCCTATATGTATATAGTATATGGAAAACACCACATATGCGCTTGCATTTAAGTGACCGTGCAGAGCGCAAAGTGCCACAGACTACACTGCCACTTTTTAACATCCTCCACAGCATATTTTTCCAGTTTGTTCTCGAGCTGATTAATTCTCTAACCCAATATAAAAGTCAATAGTAAACATTGTATTTAAAAGCCTGAACTACACATGGGGTATTATACCAGTGTGGTTTTTCAAGTGCAGTTGTTTACCTTCTGGCTATTCTAAATAATGAGTAACCTGTTCCACTCCATTCAGCAACATCCACTCCTCCCCCAACCTCCTTCTTCTGTGCTAATTGCCTTTCAGACACAAAAGAGAATCAGCTGCAATGTGGGAAAGAGGTGTATTTTAACCAGATACATTCCCCAGCATTTATACTTTATCATAGCCACCTTTCTAAGGTGAAAATTGCTTACCAGTAATCTGGACTATTTTGTTAGAATATGAACCAGGAAAGGTAACAAGATTTTCCCTTGTGTAATTTTCTACACAAATCAGTCTTGCTCTGTTGGTATTTGTTCTACATTATAACAGGCAACTAAGTTATGGATTGATAAACTGAAAGTCATGAGGAGCAGGTACTGAAGGATGGTTCCCAGTCACAAAACCTCGTACACTTCACCAAATCAGTGACTCCACTGCCAGTTATATACAGTATTAGAAATGTGAATGCCATTCGGTTCTCCTCCTTCCATGGAGGAAATCACAATAAATCTTTCCAAGGGCAGTCACTGTCTGTTTCAGAGGTCTGGCTCTATATTTTGATAATTAGACTACAATCAATTAGTTGAGATATCCAAATAAACAAGTCAAGAAAATGGCCAGCTTCCTGGAAAGTTCACCTCCCCCAGCAAAACAAACATTTCATCAGCATTAAAGATACATTCATATTTAAGGAAAACAGCAACCTTATTTTCCTTGATTCATTTGTGATATAAAGCTTATTCTTGCATTTTGTTTCCAAAAACATCACAAAGCAGGTCAAGCTCCTTTGAGGTAAATATTGTTTACCGGGGATGGTATCTGCTTTCTGACACAGCTCTTTGTTCAGCAACAAGACTGAGCAGAACAAGCTCTGCCATAAAACAGACAAATACAAAGAGTGCTGCTGCCCCATGGGGTTCTTGATTTTAAAAAAAGGTCAGGGAAGAAAGAATTAAGATGCATATGGTGAGGATTGTTGGTTTTGGACTTGAACTATGTTGTGATGAAAAAATAAAATTACACCATTTATCATAACTGGGATGGAAGACATGGGATAGATCAAGGACCGTTTTGGGTCTTCCTCTTCCCTCCCAACATATAATGATGAAAATAAGGCTAAATTAATACTTAAAAGCAGCCTTTATGGAGCAGACGGCAGGCAGAAGGCATGGAACAGTCAACATATTTTTCTTCATGAAGGCTGCAGCCACTGCAGGAGTATTTAAGCTGTAGAAGTAGTCATGATTTGGGGAAGCATCAGAGTGCACAAGCTAAAATATTTATTTTTCAGTGATACCATTAACTGATCCTGCCTGTATAGCTCAAGCTCCTCCCACAGCTACACACAAGCACCAATTCAACACAGACAGAAACTGAATCTGCCACATATTACGTCTGGGAATTACTGTCATTAAGTGTGATTCTTAAACCCTGTTGGGTGCTGATAAACTTAAGTGTGAACTCCATGCTCTTCCACTCGCACAAGGTAACAAAGAGCAAGTGAAGTGCTGCTGCCTTGTCTGTGTACCCACAGGGAACCACACACCCCAGAGACTTGAGATGTACTGGATTTCTTGAAATAGAGAAAGAAGTGCAGCAAGTCAGATCTAGCTTATTACATATATCACTGAGCAAGGCTTAATGGATGCACAAGAAGCACAGAGCAATCTCTAAGGAGGGATAACTTCTGTTCAACATTCAGAAAATGCAAGAGCACGCTGTTTCACGAGAGGACTTCACTGTGTACATGCAACAGAGTCTTACAAGGAAAGGAAGAACATTATTTGCCTCTAACCAACAAATTAACACAGTACGTACAGTATTATTAAATATTTAAGGCTATTATTTTAAATGAGTTCTCTTCACCAGTGCAGGGAAGAAGTGAAAAAAAGAAAGAAAAAAAAAAATAATTCAGACAGACTCAATTAGATCTTAACCCAGTAAATTCTCATTTCCTTCAACATGGGTTTTGCTGGAATGAGATTAAACTCAGGCCATATTAATTTATCTGTAAATTATTATTAATACATTTTCATGTATGTTAGCATAGCAGTTTTTGCCCGTGTCTTTAGCAATCTAACACTGGAACACATTCCTTCACTAAGAGTCCAAAAGTCCTCCAAGAGATGTACCACTTCAGAAGGAAAATATCTTTCTTCTTTCGTGATTGATTGAGAATTCATCCAACAGTAATTTAACTTTTGAGATTATACATTCTGGGTAAATAAATACTTTAAAAAAAAAAAAAAATCACAAAATATTAACATTTGAAATGGTGGGCAACAGCTTCGCAGGTTGCAAGGAGGGGAAGGACAGGAACACCAGCGTACATTAGAAGATTTTATTGAACTTGAGGGAATTTTTTATATTTATCAGTGAATAAGAGATCAAAGCTAAAGTCTAAAATCATAAACAAGTCAAAGATTTTGAAAGTACATTTTTACACCAAAAATATTTTAATTGTATGTTTTGCTAAGCAAGAAGTCAATGTAGCTCTTCATGTCTACCTACCCATGCAATCATAAGGATATGAAGATGATTATAGCTCTTTCTCATTCCCTGAAATAGTAGGCTGTAGTACAATAAGCATCTGTAAATTGATAAAAACTGCATCCATACATAGTGGCACGAATATGCTGCTTTAAACTACTGCTCAAAAAAGTTGTTTAAAGCTTACAAAGAAAACTTCAAAATCAGCTACAGCACCACAAAAGCACAAACCTGACTTCCAGTGAATCTTCTGATTTCTCTTCAGGTTAGTTAGAATTATGAGTCTTTTTCTCTTCTACAAACTATTTAACTTTCAAGAAGCAGACCTATGCCTTACTGTTCCTGATAATCTAAACATTAACATACAACTGGAGCCTTGATATTACCATCCAGTTAGACGCATGCTGAGGAAGCCAGAAGTGGATCTGCAGATACTTTACCATGCTCAACTAGAGACTGCAGCCTGTCAGATGAGCAAAGGTAAATGACCCTGTATGAATTCCACCCTCTTTGAACAAAAACTGAAACGGGCTAGTGCACCCTACCTGCATTGCACTGCACAAAAGACACACAGATGGTCAGTCTGCTCTGCATGTGGTAACTCTTAAACCAGACCAACCCCATCCTTTGCAGTTGTCACATCAAACTTACCTACAAACACTTTTCAAAATTTGCCGAGTGAAAATAAGACAGTGCTATGATGATTTCTGCATTGAAAAATGCAATTAAGAGGTCAACACTAAGTTGCATACTAAACCTTTAAATGTTTCTTGCAGGTTTTAATTTAATACTTTAGAAAATTTATAGACTCAGACCTTTTAGCACAACACAAAGCAAGAGTCACTGGGAAAAACATGCCTCTGAGAAGACTTTATCTCCTTCTCCTACTTCTGACAAGCAGAAGTGGGATAGGCATGTGCCAGTTACTTGTGAAGGTCTATCTCAATTAAAAGAGGTCTCAAGACCCTTCTCTCCCCACACCAAACCTCTGTGCTCTCATGGAACAACACAGAGTGGTAAAGACGGCACAAAGTAAGCCTATACATTTTCTTTGAGAAATGGCATGGACAGAACTCTACTGTTTTTAAGAGCTCTCACCAAATGTATGCAAGTGCGATGGTATGAACTTGGGTAGGCCAGTTAAATGGCATACAGAAAACGACACAAGTTCCAGCAGTAGAAGAAATTGCTATCCACTTTGTCATGCTGATCTACAGGTACTTGCTTATCTTCAGAGACTCTACTGATACCTGTGGTAGAATTACGCATTCCATTCCCAATACAAGTTATGTTATCACATATTGAACTTACTACAAAGCACAGAACTTGAGGGAAAAAACAAAACAACCAACCACAAAATAAACAAACCCTCCATTGACAAACTTTCTGTGAGCTCATAATAATGAACAGTGTCTTATCTTTATCAACAGATGCTGACTTACCTTTATCAGGAAAAGCTGAAATACCTTTTCTCCTATTCAGCTGCAAAGAACAAAAGAAATGAACTCCACCCTGTGGGCAAAGAACATTTTTTTAAATGATCAGTGATATTCTGAAAAAAAGGTTTAATTCATTACAAAATAATACCTTCCAATAAGACCATCCAATTCTGGTATGATACACGCGTGAAAACATAATGATATCTGGAAAAAAGCCCACTGATGGCATATAGCTGGTTATAGATTTACTACATTATTTCAACAACATTGTAAATGCTCCTATGAACTGCAGTCCACTGATAATGAAATATTCACCAATACTATTTTATAAGGAAAATTATGCATTTATTAGGTCAGCTTACAAGAGAAAATGGCACTAATGCAACCCATTATGCAATCTTCAATCACACAGATTTCCTTTACATCTTAATAAAGGCCCCAGAAGAATGAAATAATGATACACATTACTAAAAAAAAAAATCTGGATGCCCTAATAATTCACATAACTTATAAACTGAGGATCGTTGCTCCTCCCTGTTGTAATGAATACACGAACCCAAATACTTTCATGAGAGCAGGATGGGATTTGTACAGCAACAGATGTTATAAGTCTTAGTTAGGGTGAGATCAACAGTTTCATAAGCAGCAGAGAGACTGTGATTCATTTATTCTGCAATGTAGTCAGAAAAGCTTTACTGAAGTTCTCAGCAAAAGCAGCTTCAGTCAGCTGCAGAGGACTGAAGACAAGGCTGGAAAATTATTCATAGAACCTAGAAGGAAAAGAGAAAAAGAATCTGGAGCAACAGCTACAGTAGGATGATGATGATGATGATGAAGGCCACTGGAGAATGAACACATTTCATACTTGTATAGTAAGGAAAAGCCATTTCATGGGGTGAACAAAAGGCACAAAAGCACAGCAGCAAGGTGAAAGAGGAGGACCAGAGCTTTTGCTTCTTTGCTCTTTAACTACTTCATTATCACAATAGAATGTGAAGCAGAAATTTTTCATTTAGACAGCTTCCCTAAAATCTTTACAATGTCACTGCTTATCTTATCTGAAGTAGTTTTACACATATCAACACCAATTCAAGAGTTGCAGAATGGTTCAATTTCATTCCTGTCCCAAACACTGGCCAAATATTTATCATTTCCTTCAGAAGACTGGAACAGCTAGAAATTTTGCAAGGGCATAAATACAACTGACTTGCTGATAATGGCCTGATTCAAGTAGCTACCCTTGTTCTTACAGCAGGTTTGTTATTCTACAGTTGTGATAATCACAAGGAAAAATTAATGCTGTTTGTTATTAAAGAAAATACCTAGGTAATTAAGTGCCACTAAGCAGATGCTACACATTTTGAATATCCAACTATGTTGTAATGACACAGTTAATGCACAGTATACATTACAGTTTCCTTTCTCTGGGATAAAAGAAAATCTCCATGCATTTTGTTCATACCTTTTCTGGGAACACTCCTATATAGAACAAACTATGGAAGTAGGCTGTGATCATTTGGTTTTGTGCCTGATTAACAGCGACCAGCTGCTAATGGTGAGTACATCTTCCCAAAAATACCTGTAATTATATATTTCGACTTGGATTAAAAGTCAGAAAAATTACTGCTTTCACTCTGTAAGATTCACTAGAGGGATTCTGAAAGATTCCTTTTTCATTGCTGAATTTCTTGAAAAGGGCCCAAATATTGAGGATTCCACCCTTTCACATGCATCAAGTTGTGCACGTAAGGTCATATCTGTTCTGAAATACTAAGTTAAATAGTGTTTATACATCCTAGGGGTTTCTCTGGTGCTTACACAAAGCTACAGGTCAAAAAGATTTGTTTTAACAATTTATTTTCAATCCACTCTACATAAATATTCCATCATCAAATTATTTTAGCAGCACACATCTAACACAGCAACTTTCAACAACATTAAAAGCTTTCTCAAGTTAGTAAACATTCATTAGCAAACTTTCATGCCCTCTTCCAAACATTTACACGGCTCTGCTTCCTTTTCTCTTCCATCAGTTCCCATTTAGAGAACAGGAAGATGCACAACTCTTTCAACCTCACTTTGTGATCAAGCCAGCCTGGCTATCAGCAGACCAAGGCTTCACGGGATGACTTGCCTGGCAGCCACCTAGGGCTACAGCAAAAGGTTGCTCCTACAAGCTTCCCCACAGTGAGGATCCCACCCAGCAAGGGGCATAAACCTCCGAGTTCAAAGTAGTATGGATCATAATCAAGCACAACAATTTCAGGATTAAAACGCAAAGTATTATTTATACTTTAATACTAATTTAAACTCTACTCTGAGGTCTAGATTAAAGTAAACTTTCCCTTTAAAGATTTTAAGTTTATAAGAGAATGACTTAGGGGCTAAAAAGCAATTTCCAGTAAACAGTAATGACTTGAGCTTCTACCCTAAGGGTGATAATTTTCCAGTAAACCTAGCTCAGTCCTTCACTCCCATAGAGTACGATCTGTACCTTCTCACGGGACGTCTGTGGAGGAGAGAAACAGTAGTGCTATCCACAGTCACATGCATCTGAACTTACATTTCAGCTGCATTCACAGCTGAGACAGCAGTGGAAAGCAGACAGAAAATGCCAACTTCATGCTCACATACAGACCAAAAAAAAAAAAAAAATCTGTTCCTGAGGGAAAAAGCAATGGTCTCGGATAAGCATGCCACTCAGTGGTCTGAATTTCCCACGTTCTCCCATCAACTGCTTCTGCAGGCAGCCATTCATACCTGTTTCACTATGTCCTCTTACACAGTTAAAAAAGGATGAAGATCTACCTTGGAAGTTACAGTTTATGTATGCAGTTAAATGTCCATGATCTTCTCTGAAGGAGTTTAAACAGGATGGTTGGTAGTCAAGAATGACAGCTCCTTCCCTTCAGCTCCCACACAAAGCAAGAATAACATCCTTCTCTTCATTTCACCAAGCTCAGCAAAAGACAAAAAGATGATAGAGATATTTTCTCATGATTTTCTTGTTTTCTAGAATCTCTGGAAACCATTTTCCTAGTCTTTTTTACTCTTCTCCTCAATTCCACTCTGCAGAGATCAGGTATACCCTACAACTGAATGCCCCCAATAATCGCAGCACAGCTCATAATAATATTTTCCACTTACAAAGAGCCTTCAAGTATATTATTTCACTATCTTACTTTTAACAGATTCTTCAAGAATTTTCCCATGCTAAGCTAATGTTAAAGACACAAACGGTGATACATTTCACTACAGGCAAGGCAGGTCTGGATTCCTGCTTTAGCCATGACACTGCATGCAAACTTCCAGCTTCTACAAGGCATGTCTTCTTACTTAAGAATGCTTTCCCCTCTTCTTCTAATCTATTTGATTTTTTTTATTTATGATTTAGAGGACATGCCTAACAAACGTTTCAGCCAGCACTAAACCATATGTATCGGCTAGGTTAAAATGTAAAGATTTTTTTATCATTTGATTCTCAGAAAGACAGAATAGCTTAGAATGAGTTAAAAAAAAAAAGAAAAATACATAAACAACCAGTATAATCTATGCTGTGCTTTAGCAGACCAATAAAGCTGCCATTTGACATCTATGTGTTTGACCTCAAAATTGGTACACAACCCATACAGGAGCCAGAAGGGTCAACGTTCACTAAAACGTGAAGACGATTCAGCAAACCTTCACTTTAAATTGCATACAAAACACAAACAATCCTGAGCTAATTTATTATTCCTTTTAAATCCTGAAAGAACAGAGACAGAAAGTTGAATTTAACACTGGCTGACACAATTTGGGATTTCATGAGTAAACTGATACTATGGCAATAAAAAGCTACGAAATACTAAAACAATCATAAAGATGTCCTATTTCACAAGATAAGGAAGCTTTTTGCCACGACTGGTATTTGTTTTGACTTCTTAAACAAAGCTAAATAATATTTTCATTATTTTCTCACATGCCTTTCAGAAGGAGCCCACGAGCTCAAACACCTCACATGATGAAGCAGAGCGAGGACCACAGGCTCGGCAGCCACTAGCCGGAAGCTGCCCTTTCCCCCTCCTGCCATTTGTCAGCCTTGCAGGCAAAAGCTGAGAGAGAAGCACAGATTGGAATAATTACACAGATAGTTTGAGGCTAATTAAACAAATTGCTCAGAATCAGGAGTATTTAAATCTGTGGAGAAAATGAATAGATGCCATTTAAAGCTTCTAAGGGAGATGGATTATAGAAAAGTGCTACAGCATGAGTAATATGAGACTTCACTTGATGCAGCCTCCACAAGGCAAATAGGCTCAAAGGAAAAGCCTATGAGATATTTTTTGAAACATATGTAAACATAATGTACACAAATATGTAATTTGACTGTTGAAACCCAGATAACCCGTCTGAACGTCAGATTTCATCAGTGGCTTCAGTTCTCCAGTTACACAATGTTATGAAATCAATTTAATGCATTTGCACTTGTCAGTAGCTACAAATTTTACCAGGGAAAAACCTAACTCCCATACAGACAAGAAGCTGAGTAAGCACATCATTGTAATTACAAATAGACAAAAAAATTGTGTCTGAAACGGAATCAATTCTTCCTCTCTCATTAGACTACAGGATTTCATAGTAAGACAGAATCACATAAGATACCAGTTTTGCTAAGATTAGGACAATTTTAAGTTTGTAATTGTAAAGTGGCATATCAATGAGACAAGCAGGTGGTTTTAAATAAAAAAATAAAACAGAAGATTCAGAAAAACAGCTGAATTGACATGAACCCTCTCCTGAGGAGAACTGAATCCTTGGAAAGACATGATTCTAGCAGCAAGGTGCCCGTCAGTGACAAACTGTGAACTCTTCTATCACACACACAGTGTCAAACACTAGGGGAAACTACAGCACACCATGGGTAAAACACTGATAACCTATCAACTTCAATATAATTCACATATACAGATAAACTTTTCTTCATAGGTTTCCTAGGTTCACTATGGCTGCCAGCATTTAGGTTATCAGGAAAAAAAAAGGCCCTTTCTGATGACATTCTTAAATTACTACAGAAATAAAACTACTGCTGCTTTGCCATACAGTAAAGGCTCATCTATTTCCATGGATTTCTGTAAGGCCTTATTAATTCCTATTTCATGTACTTATTATGCTGCAAATTAGTGCTGTCAGAGATTCTTCAAAGTGAGGGCACTAATAATAATTAAAAAAAAAAACAAACACAAAACCAAAAAACCCCATAGGTGATCTCCTATGCAAAAAATTCCTTGTCTTGCTCATGCTTTCCCACATCCACCTACAATATGCTTTCCCTGCCTATGGTTCCATGACAGGACAAGGGGTAATGGCCTCAAGTTGTACCAGGGGAGGTTTAGATTGGATATTAGGAAAAATTTCTTCACTGAAAGGGTTGTCAAGCATTGGAACAGGCTGCCCAGGGCAGTGATAGAATTCTCATCCCTGGAGGTATTTAAGAGACGTGTAGATGAGGTGCTGAGGGACATGGTGTAGTGGTGAATTGGCAGTGTTAGGGTAACAGTTGGACTTGACGATCTTAGAGGACTTTTACAACCAAGGCTATTCTGTGGCTCTGTGCAATTCTGTGATCCAGGCATTCACACTGAGCCTCCCTTGCTCACTAATACAATGACAAGCACCTATCTAAACAGCCAGTATGAAACCTGATCCATCTATTTTCAACTGAAATCCACAAAAAAAAAAAAGAAAAATTTCAGACTGTCATTTGGAATAATACATTTAAATATTTTCTTAGTATGAAAAGACTAAACTCCACCCTTCCAGTCTGAAAAGTCTCTGCAAAGAAAAACAGCAGTTACATTCCCAGCATTACAAAGAACATGGGGAATTTGGGTTCAAGTATTTGCTGTGACTGTTCCTGTAGCACACAACTACCACAAATCAGATGCTCCAGGAGAAAAGTTTAATTCATAACGCATGAGACTAAGTCAGATTTATCCCAGGATTAACAGGATACAACACAATCATAAACAAGTAAGATGACAAGGGCTCTCACTGGCTGGCATTGAAAATTATTCTCATTTGGGGTTTTTTGAGGGTTTGGAGAGGGGTTTTGGAATGTGTTTTGGTGGAGTTTTTTTGGCTTTATTTTGTTTTTAAAGCAAATTCTAGATTTTTCAATTGCAAAAATCTTGGATATTTAGAAGACTGATGAACAGCTTCAATATATAATTAATAATCCACTCAGTTTCAAAGGATTTTAATGCCTCCCTATCAGCAGAAATGCAGTAACATTGTACTCCTTCCCACTTACTCATGGAAAAGAAACCAAGAAACTAAACAAATGTAATCACTTAAAACAAAGTCAACTTTTCCAGATTTTCTACAAAGCTTGAGTACAAACAAAATGAGACGGTATAAATATCCCTTAAGAGTACATGGCTATTGAGACTAATCAGAGTTGTCAATATTAGAATTCTGTATTCTAGCTAGTCATGAAATCAATACTGGAGACATTTTAGTGGGTTTTTAAACTCTGAAATAGAGGAGAAAAGGCACAAGAAAAATCATGTGTGTTGACCTTACGAGTCAGCTATTTATACTTTTTAAAGTAACTACCATGATTAGTTTGAGACAACTAAGTTTAAGGGAAGAGTCAGAAAATATATCTAAGATTAAGAATATAACTGTGGCTTCCACCTGCACTTAGTAACTGGAAATTCACTTCCAGTCTCAAGAACAGGCTGGGCCCCAAAGACCTATTTTATTCTCTGCACACTGACTGGATGACACCATTGGTAGAAACGCTGCACCTGTGTAGCTATATTTTCCACACAGAGCTTGTGGAGACTTCTGATAGAGATGTTGACAGGCGCACTAGGCTACAGACTGTAAAGGAGAGCGCTATGTGTTCCGTGAAAGTGACATCAGTACCTACACCAAGGCATGTGTAGGAAGACAGAACACAAAACTATACAATGCTGATGACAAAAGTATGTATGTGTATTTGAGAACTAAAAATAGAACTAGAAGCCTTTGCGGTTGCTCAGCGCACACACCTGGCAGATGACAGGCAGCATGAAGATGCTGCTCCAAGAGACACTGAGGGCCACATGTTCCCCACCCCCCACTGCTGGCATGCAGTGCACAAGCAGGACCCCCAGAACAGCAGTCCAAAGAGGAACTGTAGCCCCAAGCCCTTCTCCTTTCTCAATGCATACACTGCATCATAACATGACATCCACCTGAAATAAGCAGATGATCTCCTAACAGACCCACCTGCTCAGCTTAATTCATAACTCGGTGTTGATATGGTAGGCCATAACCATGGAATGCCTATTAAAACTGAAAAAAATTATCCAACACAACAAGCATATAAATAATTTCTGGGTGTGCGTCTAAATTCAGAACTTCTTCCATTAAAACAACAGGATTACATCTCAACTGAAATATATTTGAATATCTACCCATACATAACAGCTTCAATGTGAAAGAAAGCTATAATGGGAGAATGTTACAAAAAATTTTACAAAACTTTGATTTTAATTCCTTATTTTAAATGAGGAATGAGGCTAAAAATATTAAATAGTGAGAAACACCCGCAGGAGATAGAATTACAGGTCACTTCAGGCTGATGCAGTGAAAAACAAGGAAGCTAAAGCATTCAGCATAAAAGAGTAATTTCTAAATCCTTCCTTATTTACAGCATGATGTTCTTTTACCACTTTAAACAAGGAACAAGATCCATTCTCTTCTATTTTCAGACTTCATACAGAACCACTCTGCATTTTGCATTAAAAAGACTAATTCACCATATACTGTAAATAAAATATGGTGAATAGAGAAGGGGATGAGGACAGAGACCTACTTTCTTAAAGGACACAGCCAAGTTGCCACGTTAATCTACAAGAGAAATGACAGCCAGATCTTCTCCCTTTATGAACACACTTCATTGCCTTGAAGGAAGGAGACACAAAGGGAGGCTTTCTATCACAACTTGGAATATGGAATATTATGCTACTTCAAACTAGACGGCCAAAAGTAAACAAACACATGCGAAAACTGGTAACTCAACAAACACCACTTACTTGATGAAATCTCACAACAGTAGTAAACCATTGGAAGTAATTTGTGAACCAAATGGTTCAAATGGAAACAATGCACTTTACAGCAGAAAACAAGTTACTAATTCATTGCAGTAGAAAGTAATTTGTGAATTGAATCTCAGAGCATGTTTCCTTTTGCTTTTGTTTACTTCAGAGTTGAATGTTCTTGAACTATATGGGCTGCATGCTAAATAACAGTCACAGGTTTTGTGTGTGTATATATTGTATATGAGTCAATAAACAAAAGGAAATTGTATGAAGACTGGGAATGATTAGAAGCCTTATGTCACAGAAATACTGCATAGGCATAAAGAGTGTGTAACATTAACTTTGAATAATTAAGGGTCAGAAGATCAGCCCATGCATGCAGACCTTTCCTCAAAACAAGGTTACCGCAGTGACCTCTTAAGAACTGCCTGCCTCCTGATGTATTTTTTGCCCATCTCTGCTCCAGGTTTCCACGTATCTGGAATTCCACAGATGGTCCCCATCACCACCAAAAGAAATGCTCTTTCCAGATGAATTCCCCGGAACAGGACTTCATTTCTTAAACAGCAGTGGGATATTTTCCAGAAACTCATGATTCCCAAGAGCATCACAACTGTCTAATACTTAATCATTCCGTAAACTTAGAAAATCTGGTAGGAGTTTAAAAACATTTTCACAAGGCACTGATGTTCCAATAAATGCTGGAAGCTCTCCAACCAGCATGTGATAACTGTACATTAAAGGATTTAGCTCTCCCTTCTCATCATTTCAATATAAATAGCATATTCTTAATAAAGCCTATGCTAATGTAATGCTTTTGAAGTTTTAGTCAACTATTTTAAACATGGTATTCCAATATCTTCTAATAAACACACAGAGCAATCAATAGTCCAATGCCACAGATTCTCCTTGCTTTTACTATTTTATTTGTTGATGTTAATGATTTTCTAATTTTATTTCCCTTCAGCCACAGCCTCTGTGTTTGTCAAATTTCCTTAAAAATAACTTAAGTATCAAGAGACATCATGACACAAAGATAAAAGGAAAGATGTTTTAGTATATAATTACCCAGCTGAGCTGTCACACCTCAACATGCACAGCTGTGCCCATAAATGCTCCTCATGCCATCATAGAATTATGACTACACATACACTCTTTGGCAAAAATAATCCTCATTTATCACAGACTATTTTCATTCAGATTCCATGCTTAGTAATCCTTTTCCAAGATTTCTGCTTCAATCTCTGGTGAAATACTGTAATCCCTGCATTGTATCTCCATTCTTTACAAGAGGCAAAATACAGAGCTCCTCCTTAAAAGAAATATGGTATAATTAATAACAGAATAATTGCAATAAAGAAATAAGTTGTATCCTGTCTGTACACAGATATATGTATCGTACATACTAAGTGGACTTACTGAGCATGTTTATCAGGAAAGAGATAAAAAATTATGTAACTCGGATGACACAGAAAAGTATATAAAGAAAATCTTTAATTTCCTACACTAGTACAAAACTTTAAGAAAAAGTCAAAGAGGTAAACATGAATAGGATAAATCACATTTTCACTGGCTGCTGTAACCACTGAAACAAACATTAACTCTAAAACAAATTAAACCAAGATTTTAAAACAGTGAAATAGCTCACTAAAGATACCTTATGTGAGGGGTATAATGGGTTTACCCAACAGCTGTTTGATGCAAAATGAAGTTGTTAAATAAAGAATTTTCTACGAGAAAAGTTTATTCTAATCATGAGCCAGATTTTTAAAGGTTTCCCAAAGCCTTCCCGTGATCTTCACAGAGGATGAGCATCGTCATCTGTACCTTAAAATATTACTCCATTGAACAACTAAGAAAGCAATAATTAATATGTTAAGGAGGCACCTGCTGAGATTTTTTTAATGAGCCATGGTGAGCCACTGCTCCTTGATAACACCTTTGCACATTTCTTCTCACTGTGTGAAGCCCCCAAATGCTGCAGCTGGTAGAAGCTGCAGGAGGAGTGCTGTGAAGGGCTCACTTAAAGTAACCCAACAAGAGTAATTAAACACCAATGAAACATGGTAAGAACCTGCTTAGTCACATTATCAAACAGGATTAGCCAATTTCAAACCTTCTAATTCTAAACTTGTTTTCTGTTAAAGATTCAGTTTCTGAAAACTAGGCCAGCAACTGTTCAGCACATTTTTTTTTTTCAAAGATCATAATTCAAGTTGCTTCAAAGGCAATGCATTAATTACTCTCTTTCTAAAGAAACACACCAAATCAAATTTTAAATAACAGTTCATTCTTAAGTTATTGTTTTACTTAAAATACTAGAATTACCACCAATCTTGAATCTTTAATTAAGATTAAATGCTCTACTTCTGCTGTACCATTCCCCATGCTTACAGACTTTTTTTGTTATTTTTACCTCTTTAATCAATTTTGTCAATGCAGAAAGACAAATTATTTTTACTAGTTTCCCCTGCTTCCATTGTAGCTGACTCAGGCTTGATTTCAAATGTCTACAAAATATATTTTGTGTCTGGACTACTAATTTACAGAGACTTCTTTTTCAGCTTGTTTTCTTGGAAGGTGATGGAATCAATTCTATTACTGTTTCTTTCAGAGAAATTGACAGAAGTTCAAAGACTACTGCTTTGTTTTAACTAGAGCCAGCTTTTGAAATTCAACAACCTGCCAGTGGTCTAAAATGCCTTTTTAAGCAGTTCACATAACATAGCAAGTAATAAACAAAAAGAAAAACTTCAGCAAGTATGAAAAGATAGGAAAACACGCACATACCATTACAGCCTGTTTCAACCTACACATACAATATAAATCAAGCATAAGGTAACAGTAGCTTAACTAATTCTATTAATCTCTATGAGTAAGCATTTAATTTGGCCATTTTCACATCCTGTAATTATTCCAGAGGAAACACAGGTTAAAAGTTCAACTAGCACTTAAAATGTCTCTTAAAGCATAATTATATCTACAAGACTTAGTCTGTGGATAAAATTGGGAAACCTATAACACAAATCATTTCTTTTTCTCAAATGCACTGTGGAGTCCAATTATTCCAAATAATTCCTTTTTTATTATTTCTACTCATTTCTATTCAAAGTGTATCTCAAAAGAAAAAGCTATCTGCAGTATGCACTATTTGGGCTATGAAACATTATTATTCAGTTATAATAAATGGTTAAAACAGAATCATGAACTCCGTCTTCAACTTCATTCAAAGGAAGCATCATAAAAGCATAGCCACAGCAGTCAATTGCTCGATTCAGTAGGGGATCAAAATAGGGGACCATTACAACAGCACAGGCAACAAGAGCAGCCCTGTTAGTTAAACGGAAGAACATGGTTTCACACAAACACAAAACACCTATTTGCCTTTTTTGTAGTATGCCTTTGGAACAGAAACTAATTTTCAAAAATGGGAAGAGAGCCCACAAACAGTGCATGTCATGAAGTACCTGTTTAGATAAATTATACTCTTAAGAAAAAAATACAGCTCCATAAATTAAAATTGCTTGGCATACACTGGGAAAAGGCTGAGAAGAGGTGAGCATTCAAAATACGGAGGAATTCAAGTGGTTAATATACTATGATGAGAGAATCTTGCCATTCTTAACTATAGAACCCTCTACGCTCCTTCTTCCCATTAAATAAGACACATAAATAAAAATGCTATTTGTTTGACATTATTAACATAGCTCTGATTTTGCTAAGGTATGGTCTCTCTTTGATTTTTGATGTAAAAACATCAATGAGAGGTGTTCATAATGAAGTTCGTAAGCACCAATTCAAAGTTTGGGTCCTAAAAGACAACTACTTCACTACTTGGGTCCTGCACCTGGGTCAGGACAATCCTCGTTATCAGTACAGGCTAGGAGAATATGTGCTGGAAAGCAGCCGAGGAAAAGAACTTGGAAGTAGTTAGTGGATGAAAAGCTGGACATGAGCCACCAATGTGCATCTTGCAGCTCAGAAGGCCAATCTCATCCTCAGCTGAAGCAAAAGAAGTGTGGCCAGCAGATCAAGAGAAATGATTCTGCCCCTCTACTCTGCTCTGGTGAGACCTCACCTGGAGTACCGCATCCAGCTTTGCAGCCCTCAACATAATGATGTGCATCTGATGGAGCGCATCCAGAGGAGGGCCACGAAGATGATCAGAGGGCTGGAGCACCTCTGCTATGAAGACAGGCTGAGAGAGCTGGGGTTGTTCAGCCTGGAGAAGAGAAGGATCCAGGGAGACCTTATGGCACCTTCCAGTACCTGAAAGGTGCCTATAAGAAAGCAGGGGAAGGACTGTTCACGAGGGCATGTAGCAATAGGACGAGGGGTAATGGCTTTAAACTAGAAAGGGGTAGATTTAGGTTAGATGTAAGGAAAAAGTTTTTCAATATGAGGGTGGTAGATCACTGGAACAGGTTGCCCAGGGAGGTAGTGGAGGCCCCATCCCTGGAGACATTCAAAGTCAGGCTTAATGGGGCTCGGAGCAACCTGATCTAGTAAAGATGCCCCTGCTCACTGCAGGGGGGTTGGTCCAGATGACCCTTGAGGGTCCCTTCCAACCCAATACATTCTATGATTCTACTTATTGCAAGTGGTGCAATTGACAGAATCTGTCAAGCAAGTTTCAAAGTATTGGTTAAAAAAGAATAATAATACATAACTTGAAAAACTCATGTAAAGGATATTAATGTTTAAAAACCCAAGCTCTCAAATCAGTAAATACTAGAATTAAGGCTGTTCATGAAGCATGAATTCTGACCTCTCATATGTATTCAGTGTAATGGCTTTGCTCAATATTACAGATGAAGCCATCTATGCAGCCAAGGAAAAATAAACCAAACACCAATGTTCCCATGGCCAGCCCAATGTTTTAAGCTAAAATTATTCTATTCTCTTTTAAACCTTTATTTTACTCACTGTTTATCCCATTTGAGATGATACAAAAGTGTCAGCTATCACTGCACAACAACACATAAAAAGACTATTTAAAAACAGGGAAAATGGAGTTTCATAACATAAAGAATTCAACATTGAGCTACTATAGTGTCAAGCTGAAACTTAAATTCTAACAAAATGACCATAGGTATTGACTAAGAATTTTGTTTTACACGAAGTTTTCCATTATTTATTTTTTAAAACATTCCAGTTATATTAGAAAGCCTCCAAACCACCCTAACTGGTTTTGACATATTTTTAGAGATCTCCCAGTGTTTACTTTCCTTGGCAATTTTTCTTCAGAGTCGCATTAACATCTCACTCACCAACACAGACAGCTAATGGGTCTCTATAGGTATCTACCAAAGGCGGCAAGCACTAAAACACAGGCAAGAGAACAACGCCCAAGCTGTTATACATTTGAATTACTCTTCCTAACCATTTCAACCTTACAACATTCAGAGCTACAATGACACCAGAGAGCATCTTAAAAGGATTCCCCAGGTATCTCCTACAAGATAAAAAATAAAACTATCTAATCAGGAAGATACCTCTTTGCAACTAAAAATAGTCTTCTGATGGTTTCTCACTTAGTGCAGTTTATAATACAGAATCACAGAGTGGAAGGGGGTGGAAGGGACCACCAAATATAATCTAGTCACACCTCCATATTGATGACAACTAGGGGATGGAGAGGGAATGGAAAGAGCAATTCGTTGTTCCTCTAATTCCGGTGTCAGGAAATGTTGTTCATCAGTTTTCGAAGCAGCAGATAACTCCAAGGCCTCCCTGTTCCTTCAGGACTATGGAGCAATCTTTACACAAGTACTACCTGTTCTCACACAGTTCCCACACTGTACACTGTACTAATCTATTTGTTAATGCTTGGTGTTCAAGTTTTCTTCTTCTTTTCCCCCAAAAGAAAGGACTCATCACTGATGTAATCACAGCACAGTGATACAGCATAGATTGCTGCCCCAAACATAGGTCTGGCTTTAATAGAATAGCCTTGCTTTGAAAAGACCTCTAAGACCATAAAGCCAAGCCATTAACCTAACACTGCCAATTCACCACTACACGACGTCCCTCAGCACAACATATACACTTCTCTCAAATACCTCCAGGCAAGGGGACTCCACCACTGCACTGGGTAGCCTGTTCCAATGCTTGACAATGCTTTAAGTGAAGAAATTTGTCCTAATATCCAACCTAAATGTCCCTTTGCACAACTTGAGGCCAATACCCATCGTCTTACAACTTTTAACATGGGAAAAGAGACCTATACCCACCTCACTACAGCCTCCTTTCAGGTAATGGTAGAGAGCACTGAGGTCTCCCATGAGCCTCTTCTTTCCCATACTAAATTAAACCAGGTGCAAAGTGCTGAGAGCAGCACTCCCAGCCAGGTGGTGCTGGGGCCATCCAAGAGCTCCTTGGCACCAGACAACAGCAGCCACGGTACTGCTAGCCAGGTGGCATCAGGGCTTTCCCAGGGCTCCCCAGGGCGTGAAGAAGCGAGGGCTCCGTGCCCACGTTTTGCCTGGTGAGTTACTGCGGGGCTCCGTCCACCTTCCGACAGGCAGTCCCTGCCACGCTCCCCTCACCAGCTCCTCATCTCTTCTGCAGCTTTTTGCCAGCAGGCTTTATCAGAGTTGGGACGACAAAGATGACGTAGGACTCATGGGATTTCTCCCTGACGATATTCTACATACAGTCGAGTGGGCAGCATGGAAGGAGAGGACCTGGCCGTATCAGAGAGATCTGTGCCAGGAGAGGTTTGCGGGAGCTCAGCCCAGACCCCAAGGAAGAGATCCCAGCCCTGCCAACCAGCTCTGGGACAAAAGACTTGCTCCCAGCAGCTCCACAGGGGCTCCAGCATGGGAGCCTCGTCCACCAGGCAGACCTGCAGGGTGTGACCCAGCAGCAGCCACATCCTGCGCCCTGCCTGGAGCTGTGGGGCTGGCTGGGGAGGCCCTGAGGCTGCCGCTGATGGGGGTTGCTCTGCTCTTTCCAGCGCTGCTTTGTCTGTGGTGAGAGTGGGGCCAGCATCACCTGCCAGGAGACTGGATGCGACCGCAGCTTCCATCTCCCCTGTGCCGTGGAGGGTGAATGCGTCACCCAGTTCCTTCCTGGGTACAGGTAGCTCCTCTCCCCTCCTCGCCACAACCTGGGAAGGATGCAGTGCTTCTCGCCACTCCCATCCCTTTCCTCTTCCCCCCAGGTCCTTCTGCTGGGAGCACCGCCCAGAGCAGGAGGTGGAGGCGGTTCCAGAGGAGAACACCACCTGCCTCATCTGCCTGGACGCTGTGGAGGACAGAAAGTCCTACCACACCATGGTGTGCCCGGCGTGCAAACACGCCTGGTTCCACAGGAGATGCATCCAGGTAGGAGCCACTCCCTCGTCCCTAGGGCACGGCAGGCTCTCAGCAGAACCAGGGCCTCACTCATGCTCCTTCTGCTTCTCCTGCAGGGGTAGGCTCTGCACACTGGCATTACTTGTTTCCGGTGCCCGCTCTGTAGAGACGAGGATGTATTCTTGCCAGAAATGGCCAACGTGGGGATCCGAATCCCCATCAGGTTGGTGTCCTGCCCAGCTCACAAGACAGAAGGGTGCAAGTGCTGTGAAGTGTCAGGGGCTGCACCAGCAGTCCTGGCCCTGTGCTGCCCCGTGAGTCTGGGCTTCAACTTCACAGAGGAGTTTGAAACAGGGCAGGAGGGGAAGAGCAGGGACGCCCTGAACCTGCCTTCTGCTGGGGCAACAGGGGCTCACCAATTTTCCTTTCTCCATCAGACTGCCATCTTGGGCGGAAAACTGTGCATACGTAGCCGCGAGTCAGAGGCACAGCCGTTGTGATGCCAGCGAGTGCCTCTGTCCAGGAGGCAGGGAGCAGGCAGAGGAAGACGGGTAAGTTGCCAAAGCTGCACCCCGGGGCTCTGCACGGGATCTCTGTCTCGCCAAGGGCTCGAGGCGGAAGGCCTGAGAATAAGAGCACGGCCAGACAATCCCATGCTGCCGCCACTATGTGATCATTGCCATGGACCCGTTTGCTCCCCCAGGCCCTGGCAACTGCTCCTGTGCTGCTCAGGGCACCCACAGAGGCTGCTCCTACCTGAGGAACAGCAGAGACAGCTGGGAATGCGATGGCTATGCTGGCCGGGGCACCGGTAAGAGGCAAAGCACCTGGGTGCCCCTGGGCTGGGGCCAGGCAAGGCCTGGCAGCGATTGCCCAGCATGGGCTTGGCAGAGTTTCTCTGCTCCATGAGGGCTGAGGGCACCACTCTGGCCCATCCTGCCCTGGGCCTGGGGGGCTATGCCCTTGACCTTCCTGCTTCCCCTTTACAGACTCCAGCACCACCTCAGAGCTCACCGGCCCCAGCACCACCCGCCAGTCAGGATTGGGGCCTTCGGACAGCTCCTCAACGCCTGGCAACAGCACCCACAGCACCAGCAGCCAGGTGGCATCAGAGCCATCCCAAGTCTCTCTGGCACTTCACACCAGCAGCACCAGCACTGGTACCCAGCTGGAAGCGGGGTCATCCCACAGCTCCCCAGTGCTCGAGGGCAGCAGCTGCTCCAACCCCCCTGGGCCCAACCGCATGTGAAACCGCTCCCGCGTGCAACGTCGGACCCAAAATCCGTACAGCCGCCCCAGCAGACGCCACGAGAGCGGCCGCGTGCCACCACCAAGTGCTGAGAGCAGCACGCTCAGCCAGGCAGCACCAGGGCTGCCCCACAGCTCCCCAGCACCCAAGAGCAGCAGCCTCAGCACCACCAGCCAGCTGCCATCAGGGTCCTCCTTCAGACCGCTCCCACTCGCAACATCGAGCCCGAAAGCCCTACAGTCAGCCCAGCACACACCGTGAGGGCAGCTGAACCCCAGCACCAAGTGCTGAGAGCAACATCCCCAGCCAGGCGGTGCTGGGGCCGTCCCAGAGCTCCCTGGCACCAGAGACCAGCAGCCCCAGTACTGCTAGCCAGGCGGCATCGGGGCTTTCCCAGGGCTCCCCAGTGCTTGAGGGCAGCGGCCGCTCCAGCCCACCTAGGCCTGACCGCAAGCACAAGCGCCCCTGCTTACAACGTCAGACCCAAAATCAATCCAGCCCGCCCAGAAGATGCCGCAAGAGCAGCCACGTGCCAGCACCCAGTGCTGAGAACGACACCTCCAGACAGGCGCCATTGGGGTCCTCCTGTGGCTCCCCAGCTCTTGAGAGCGGCAGAGGTTCCATCCCCCATGGGCCCATCCGGATGCAAGACGACTCGCGCTTGCAACGCCGGGCCCAGAATCCCTCCAGCCAGCCTGGACACCGCCGCAGGACCAGCCGTGCGCCGTCCCCGAGTTCTGGCCCTGAACCCCCTCCAGCGACACAATAAAGCTGGAGCTTAATCTCTGCACTGGAAGATTCCACACTCATTTGTCGGCTGCTTCCTCCTCCCTTTTTCCAGGGGCAGCGTTAGGAGCTGGGCCCAGAGTCAAAGCCAGCGTGCACCCTTCCTTGGTGGGGCAGGAACTGCAAGCGGCCGTGCGGCAGCTTTGGAGCTCCCAAAAAGGGGCACGTGCAAGCAAAGAGAGCAGGGAACCCCTCTCCCCGGCTGTTTTGCCCATTACCAGGCCTAGCACAAAGGACACAGCCAGCAGCAGAATGAACCACTAATTAGTTTCTGTTGTATACAAAAAAGTCAGTATATGGGTGATCGCTGGTGGTACAAACAAGTCAAACAGATCACACATAACAGACGTCGACCCCCGGAACGACACAGCACGACCAAGTATAGGTGGAGTATACAAAGAAACAAAGTCTCCCATAGAAGAGATGGGAGACAACCAAGTCAAGAGGCTGATCAGATAAGATAGAAGTAGCCACATATTGTTCCCCCACAAAGCCAGCCCGCATTTGCAAATGCCAAACCTGACCGGGGCCCAGTTGCAGGGAGAGTCAGGAGGTCCTTCCCCAACAGGGAAACTGCAAAGTGCATCCACCTCACAGACAGACACTCCACCCTTCCTGCAAGTAGTCCCAGCTTTTATGCCCAAAGCAGGACACCTGGCAGTCATTAACCCAGTGCGGGGCACCTGGGACTTGTTTACCCCAGGGCTTTCCTACCAGGTCGGCTGCACCTTGGAGGAAAGCCAAAAGGCAAACTCCTCCCCTCCTTTTGAAGGACTGTGGGAACCGCCCATATGTCAACCTTAACTCAGGACTCCGGCTTCAGATCCCAGCACTTCACTGGCCTGCGCCTTCAAAGGTGATTATGGGGACCTCCCTGCTGGAGGAGCGAGAAGGGAAAGCTTTTGGGGTGAGTTTGTGACTCAGCTCTCTACATCTTGCCCAGTCTCTCCCCTCAGCTCAGTCTTTTGCCAGCCACATCCTGGTCCGTAAAGCTGGGCTCTCTCCTCTGGGCAGATCCTCAGGGTGGTGGCCACTCACTGCACGGGCCAGAGCCCCCCAGGAAGCTCCCCCAGGGCAAAGGCTGAACAGCCCCCAAGGCTGTCCAGACCCCAGGGTCTGGACCCCAAGGGGTAGCCCACCAAGTCAGGGAGCTCCCACCGGCACCGTCTACTGGAGAAGATGAGTTTTGTCCAGTTTGTCTCTTTCCCTTTTCTTTCCCGGAACAGCCTTGGTTGGAAAAGACCTCTAAGATCATCGAGTCCAAGTGTTAACCTAACACTGTCACGTCACCACTAAACTGTGTCCCTCAGCTCCATATCTACATGTCTCTTAAATAGCTCTAAGGATGGGGACTCCACCACTGCCCTGGGCAGCCTGTTCCAAAGCCTGACAATCCTTTCAGTGAAGAAAGTTGTCCTCATATCCAATCTAAACCTCCCTTGGCACAACTTGAGGCCATTACGCCTTGTCCTATCACTTTTTACCTGGGAGAAAAGACCAAGCCCTGCCTCACTACAACCTCCTTTCAGGTCGCTGTAGAGAGCAATGAGGTCTCCCCTCAGCCTCCTCTTCTCCAGACTAAACACCCCCAGTTCTCTCAGCCGCTCCTCATCAGACTTGTGCTCCAGACCCTTCACCACCTTCACTGCCCTTCTCTGGACATGCTTCAGCAGCTCAGTGTCTTGCTTGTAGCGAGGGGCCCAAAACTGAATGCATTACTGAGGAGGGTTTTATTTCTCATGGTTTTATTTCTGCCTCGCCACCTTTGTGCTTCCTTGGCCTGATGTCTCACTCTTTTTGGACTCCTGTTTTACACAGGAGCTGGGGCTTTTGCCATCCAATATTCCTTGGAAAAAGCAAAACTGAAGTCTGTACACCAACCCTACTGCCGCTATATTCTTCACCCACGAGCAGGAAATGCACGCACAGGCAAACAACGCTGTTTGCCATGGAGGAGGGCAGCTCTTGAGACCATTCTGTCCAAGCACCTGCTCAAGCCGGGTCCCCAGGACCAGGTTGCTCAGTGGGATATTGCCTGTCTCCGAGGCATGGGGGGGGGGGGAGGGGGCAGGTGGCCGAGGGCGTCCTTGCCCATTTTTGGGGCGCACAAAGGCCAGCGGTGCTGATGTCACAATGGCCACAATGGCCACAATGGCCACAATGGGCCAAGCCAGTGCCAAAGGGCGCTGGGCTCAGGCCGTGTCAGTGCGACTCGGAGAGGTGAGGAGAGCGCAGGGGAGGGACGGGGATGCCAAGGGAAGATGTTCCCCACACCTCGGGGCTCTGGGCCTGTGCTGCAAGCTCACCCGCCTCTCGCTTCCCCCTCAGTCAGCAGAGGAGCACCTGGAGGAGACACCCCGGCGCTGCTGGGACAGGGACCCTCCAAACGCTCACTGTCGACGTGTGCCGTGTCCGCAAGGAAGGAGAAGGCCCTCGGCTCAATGGAGCAAGGTGAGAGAGAGCAAAGCATCCCTCCCGCAGCCTGGCAGAGGGGCTGTCGGGGCTGTTAAGCGTGGGGCTGAGAGCGGTGGCAGGAGGAGGCAGAGGAGCTCCCCAACCACCCCAGGGCAAGGTCCCTCCTCTCCTCCCCAAGCAGGGCCCAGGCTGGGCAGCGGGCACCTGCCGGGACATGCGTGCCTGCAGTGCCCCTTCCTCTGCACGGCCTCCAGCCCTGCCCATCACCGGCCAGGCAGGGACAGAGCAGGGCCCTGGGGGACAGGGGCGCTTCCCCGGGCCCTGCAGAGGTGCTCATTCCCGGTGCCATTTGCTCTCTCCCCTCCAGCATGCATGCTGTGTGGCCGGGCAGAGGCTGACCCAGAGATCTGCGGGGAAAAACTGGAGAAGCGAGGGCTCTGTGCCCACATGTTTTGCCTGGTGAGTTACTGCGGGGCTCCGTCCAGCTTCTGACAGGCAGTCCCTGCCACGCTCCCCTCACCAGCTCCTCATCTCTTCTGCAGCTTTTTGCCAGCAGGCTTTATCAGAGTTGGGACGACAAAGATGGCGCAGGACTCATGGGATTTCTCCCTGAGGATATTCTACATACAGTCGAGTGGGCAGCATGGAAGGTGAGGACCTGGCCGTATCAGAGAGATCTGTGCCAGGAGAGGTTTGCGGGAGCTCAGCCCAGACCCCAAGGAAGAGATCCCAGCCCTGCCAACCAGCTCTGGGACAAAAGACTTGCTCCCAGCAGCTCCACAGGGGCTCCAGCATGGGAGCCTCGTCCACCAGGCAGACCTGCAGGGTGTGACCCAGCAGCAGCCACATCCTGCGCCCTGCCTGGAGCTGTGGGGCTGGCTGTGGAGGCCCTGAGGCTGCCGCTGATGGGGGTTGCTCTGCTCTTTCCAGCACTGCTTTGTCTGTGGTGAGAGTGGGGCCAGCATCACCTGCCAGGAGACTGGATGCTACCGCAGTTTCCATCTCCCCTGTGCCGTGGAGGGTGAATGCGTCACCCAGTTCCTTCCTGGGTACAGGTAGCTCCTCTCCCCTCCTCGCCACAACCTGGGAAGGATGCAGTGCTTCTCGCCACTCCCATCCCTTTCCTCTTCCCCCCAGGTCCTTCTGCTGGGAGCACCGCCCAGAGCAGGAGGTGGAGGCAGTTCCAGAGGAGAACACCACCTGCCTCATCTGCCTGGACGCTGTGGAGGACAGAAAGTCCTACCACAACATGGTGTGCCCGGCATGCAAACACGCCTGGTTCCACAGGAGATGCATCCAGGTAGGAGCCACTCCCTCGTCACTAGGGCACGGCAGGCTCTCAGCAGAACCAGGGCCTCACTCATGCTCCTTCTGCTTCTCCTGCAGGGGCAGGCTCTGCACGCTGGCATTACTTGTTTCCGGTGCCCGCTCTGTAGAGACGAGGATGTATTCTTGCCAGAAATGGCCAACGTGGGGATCCGAATCCCCATCAGGTTGGTGTCCTTCTGCCCAGCTCACAAGACAGAAGGGTGCAAGTGCTGTGAAGTGTCAGGGGCTGCACCAGCAGTCCTGGCCCTGCGCTGCCCCGTGAGTCTGGGCTTCAACTTCACGGAGGAGTTTGAAACAGGGCAGGAGGGGAAGAGCAGGGACGCCCTGAACCTGCCTTCTGCTGGGGCAACAGGGGCTCACCAATTTTCCTTTCTCCATCAGACTACCATCTTGGGCGGAAAGCCGTGCACATGTAGCTGTGAGTGAGAGGCACAGACGTTGTGATGCCAGCGAGTGCCTCTGTCCAGGAGGCAGGGAGCAGGCAGAGGAAGACGGGTAAGTTGCCAAAGCTGCACCCCGGGGCTCTGCACGGGATCTCTGTCTCGCCAAGGGCTCGAGGCGGTTGCCAGACAATCCCATGCTGCTGCCACTTTGTGATCACTGCCATGGACCCGTTTGCTCCCCCAGGCCCTGGCAACTGCTCCTGTGCCGCTCCTGTGCTGCTCAGGGCACCCACAGAGGCTGCTCCTACCTGAGGAACAGCAGAGACAGCTGGGAGTGCGATGGCTGTGCTGGCCGGGGCACCGGTAAGAGGCAAAGCACCTGGGTGCCCCTGGGCTGGGGCCAGGCAAGGCCTGGCAGCGATTGCTCAGCGTGGGCTTGGCAGAGTTTCTCTGCTCCACGAGTGCTGAGGGCACCACTCTGGCCCATCCTGCCCTGGGCCTGGGGGGCTATGCCCTTGACCTTCCTGCTTCCCCTTTACAGACTCCAGCACCACCTCAGAGCTCACCGGCCCCAGCACCACCCGCCAGTCAGGATTGGGGCCTTCGGACAGCTCCCCAATGCCTGGCAACAGCACCCACAGCACCAGCAGCCAGGTGGCATCAGAGCCATCCCAAGTCTCTCTGGCACTGCACACCAGCAGCACCAGCACTGGTACCCAGCTGGAAGCGGGGTCATCCCACAGCTCCCCAGTGCTCGAGGGCAGCAGCTGCTCCAACCCCCCTGGGCCCGACCGCATGCGGAACCGCTCCCGCGTGCAACGTCGGACCCAAAATCCGTACAGTCAGCCCAGAAGATGCCGCGAGAGCGGACGCATGCCACCACCAAGTGCTGAGAGCAGCACGCTCAGCCAGGCAGCACCAGGGCTGTTCCACAGCTCCCCAGCACCCGAGAGCAGCAGCCTCAGCACCTCCAGCCAGCTGCCAGTGGAGCAGTCCTGCAGCTCTCCACAACTCCAGGGCAGACTCCGCTCCAGCCCTGCTGGGCCCGAGCGGGTACGCGACCGCTTCCGCTTGCAATGTCGGGCCCAAAATCCGTACAGCCGCCCCAGCAGACGTCACGAGAGCGGACGCGTGCCACCACCACCAAGTGCTGAGAGCAGCACCCTCAGCCAGGCAGCACCAGGGCTGCCCCACAGCTCCCCAGCACCCGAGAGCAGCAGCCTCAGCACCGCCAGCCAGCTGCCATCAGGGTCCTCCTTCAGACCCCTCACACCTGAGCGGGCGCGCGACCGCTCCCACTCGCAACATGGAGCCCGAAAGCCCTACAGTCAGCCCAGCACACACCGTGAGGGCAGCTGAACCCCAGCACCAAGTGCTGAGAGCAGCATCCCCAGCCAGGCGGTGCTGGGGCCGTCCCAGAGCTCCCTGGCACCAGAGACCAGCAGCCCCAGTACTGCTAGCCAGGCGGCATCGGGGCTTTCCCAGGGCTCCCCAGTGCTTGAGGGCAGCGGCCGCTCCAGCCCACCTAGGCCTGACCGCAAGCACAAGCGCCCCTGCTTACAACGTCAGACCCAAAATCAATCCAGCCCGCCCAGAAGACGCCGCAAGAGCGGCCACGTGCCAGCACCCAGTGCTGAGAACGACACCTCCAGACAGGCGCCATTGGGGTCCTCCTGTGGCTCCCCAGCTCTTGAGAGCGGCAGAGGTTCCATCCCCCATGGGCCCATCCGGATGCAAGACGACTCGCGCTTGCAACGCCGGGCCCAGAATCCCTCCAGCCAGCCTGGACACCGCCGCAGGACCAGCCGTGCACCGTCCCCGAGTTCTGGCCCTGAACCCCCTCCAGCGACACAATAAAGCTGGAGCTTAATCTCTGCACTGGAAGATTCCACACTCATTTGTCGGCTGCTTCCTCCTCCCTTTTTCCAGGGGCAGCGTTAGGAGCTGGGCCCAGAGTCAAAGCCAGCGTGCACCCTTCCTTGGTGGGGCAGGAACTGCAAGCGGCCGTGCGGCAGCTTTGGAGCTCCCAAAAAAGGGGCACGTGCAAGCAAAGAGAGCAGGGAACCCCTCTCCCCGGCTGTTTTGCCCATTACCAGGCCTAGCACAAAGGACACAGCCAGCAGCAGAACGAACCACTAATTAGTTTCTGTTGTATACAAAAAAGTCAGTATATGGGTGATCGCTGGTGGTACAAACAAGTCAAACAGATCACACATAACAGACGTCGACCCCCGGAACGACACAGCACGACCAAGTATAGGTGGAGTATACAAAGAAACAAAGTCTCCCACAGAAGAGATGGGAGACAACCAAGTCAAGAGGCTGATCAGATAAGATAGAAGTAGCCACATATTGTTCCCCCACAAAGCCAGCCCGCATTTGCAAATGCCAAACCTCACCGGGGCCCAGTTGCAGGGAGAGTCAGGAGGTCCTTCCCCAACAGGGAAACTGCAAAGTGCATCCACCTCACAGATAGACACTCCACCCTTCCTGCAAGTAGTCCCAGCTTTTATGCCCAGAACATATATGTGTGATATATGTGAATATCACAAGCATGCTGATACCTAAAATTCACTAAACTACAATCAATTTGAAATAAACACTAGTCTAAAGGTGAACAATACTGGTAAGACACTTATTTAAAACAACTTGAAAATGTATATATAGTCAAATTTTGCTTTTTGTTGAAGGCAAGTATGACAGCACACACCTGTTCTTTACAATCACTACTAATGAAAAGGTGCCAATGTAAGCCAACTTGTGAACTCTCAGTGCTGCTCAGCAGAAAGAAACTATGGCCCTCATTCAGCAAGCACCTACTTTTGCTGGAACACATTACGCACCTTGAAAGTTCAAAGGACTGTCTCACCCAAAATGAGCTGTCAGCCCACAGTAATATTTCAAGACTTGAGGCTAAAACGGGTACCCAAAAAGGCCGCTCCAACACTACACATTTTAAGAAGTGTGATGTATGTTTGCAGATAGGGAATAAAGACCCTTGTTATTTTTGTCACATAAGGCCTGTCCTAGCTCATTAACTGCCCACTAGAGTAGCTATTGGCCACAGGATTTCTATAGCTGTGGTTGGCAGGCAGAGTTTAAAGTGATGGCCCATTTGTTTATAAAGAGGCTCCAAGCTGCTGATGGTGAGGCACAGCATGCTCTGTAAGTAACAACAGTTACTTCAGCTCTGGGTCCTGCCTAGCACGACAAGTGTAAAACAGCAACAACTCATCACATATCCAGTATGTCCTATAATTGTCTTCCACAAGAACATCAGTCTGTCAAAGGCTAATACTCAACCTATTTGTGCAGTGTGAAACAAACAAAATAACTACCTGGGAATTAGTTATATACAGCTTTCATTCCAATTCCAATTACTGTCAGTAAGGAAAGGGGGGTTGTTGGGTGTGAGACACATACAAATAGTTACTAGTGCTTTGGAAACATGAATTTATCTAGAAGCGTCAAACCTCAAATCTTAATCAATTGTCTTTACCAAAACACACAAAATTCCAACAAAGCAAGAAAATCACCAGCTCTTCTCACCACAACCCCGCCTCTGAGCTCTCAAGTGGGTGCAAAGCAACCCTGGTCAGCTCTAGCCAGCCTCCACACGAGCTGGTCATCTGCTCTCGTTCTCAACCTGCCTTTGCAGCCGCAACACCACACTTCCGTGCAGCGCCCCTAGTTACTGTAGCCACTCCTAATGTAAACCCACAAAAGTTTTTTGGCTCTAGAGATTAGTTAAGTATTAGCGTTTTCAAAATGCATCTGGTTGAGAAGGGAAAACAGAAACCTGCTAGACCTGTTCACCTCTGCTTATCTTAAATACCCTGATCACTGGTAAGATATTTAGGATCTTATAACACGTGTGTTTTTCAGATGACTTCTGTACAACCTTCAATTTTAAAAGCAGATTTCATAAAGTAATTTTATGGATCCAATAAAAGCAGGCATATGGTATCTTCTTAGATTTCTTTTTTCAGAAGAGATCTGCTCATCTGTAAGAGTATTTCCCATAATTTTTTTCTTTGCAGAATACATAAACATATATGGTTTGATTTATGGAGTAACTTCAAGTTAAAGGGTCACTTCATCATATGGAGATGTAAACCCCATGCATCTAAGCCTACAATCTTTTATTATATTTTCACACTGGTGAAACTCCACTATAAAAAATATCAGGCCAGATATCAGCATATAATAGCAGAGTTACAGCAGGCACACCACACCAACAAGGCTCTTCTATGAAACAGAAATGGCAAAAGCAGTGACGTTAGATAGCAATTAGAAATATTAGGCAGGAAAGTTAGGATTGAAGTACGTGGTTTACAACAGGCAAAAATGCCCTTTCTCCACAGCTGGTAGTGAACATCTTTGTGGCTAGATGAGGCTGTAGCGGGAAACTTAGAGTTCAAAAACAGATTAGGCAAAGTCAGGGACAAGATGCTGGGATGTCACCCCTAACACTTACTGTCCAACAGCGGTGGGTGCTGGGAGGGTCGATGGGGAATGCATGCTGATAGGGCCAGGCTTGTTTGTCCTCCCTACATGTCCTCCACAGTCACCATCAGGGAAATTTTCCCCAAATTAAACCCACTGTCATCTCGACTGCTCTTAGCAGCCACTATTATCATTATTAGTTAACCAAACAAAACCAAAACGTGAAAGTATTCAGTGTTAGAGAACAGTTTGTTCACTTTTGAAGGTTTTGGTCACTTCTCACACAGTGCATACAGAACATTTCAGTCCCACAAACACAACGTCACTGTATTCAGTTTTTTAATAAATCCTCACACTTTAAAATTGATTTCTCACTTTCGTTCCTTCACATTGTGTAAATACACGCACACAGTCACACATACATATAAGTGATACAGAACTGTCAAACGCAAATAAGTACTTATCTTTTAAAATACCAGTTTTGCCTTGCCTTCATCTATGAATGCTGCAAAGCGAAAAAAGACTCAATATTTAAGTTGTCTACTTCAGCTGAAACATTCATCATACATTCCAGAACATATCATGGCATTAAGTACCCTGTATATCAAGCAAATAAATCAAAGGCATAATATTTTTATTTTTAAGTACATCAATTATTATTTCTGGATAAGAATGTGTCTTCTATGGCAAGTGAAGGGATAATTCAGCTACTGCTATTAGCTCACCTTCTGGTTGTAAATTCCAGATACCACACAGAAGCATAGAACAGCCTTGCTTGGAAGAGACCTCTAAGATTATCAAGTCCAACCATTAACCCAGCACTGCCAGCAGAGGGCAACGAGGGTGATTGGGGGGTTAGGGGCATGTCTCCTATGAGGAAAGGCTGAGAGAGCTGGGACTCTAGCCTGGAGAAGAGAAGGCTGAGGGGTGATTTAACTAATGTTTATAAATACCTAAAGGGTGGGCTGAGGGAGGATGGAGCCAGACTCTTATCAGTAGTTCCCGGTGACAGGACTAGGGGTAACAGACACAAGCTGGAACATAGGAGGTTCTGCATAAATGTGAGGAAGAACTTTTTTTCAGTGAGGGTGACAGAGCACTGGCACAGGCTGCCCAGAGAGGTTGTGGAGTCTCCTTCTCTGGAGATTTTCAAGACTCGCCTGGATGCAGTCCTGAGTGATGTGCTCTAGTGAATCCTGCTTTTAAGCAGGGGAGTTGGACTAGATGATCTCTGGAGGTCCCTTCCAACTCTGAATATTCCGTGATTCTGTGAAACCATGTCCCTCAGCATCTCATCTACACGTCTGTTAAATTCCTCCAGGGATGGGGACTCCACCACTGCCCTGGGCAGCCTGTGCCAGTGCGTGATGACCCTTTCAGTGAAGAAATTTTTCCTAATATCCAATCTCACATGATTTGAAACAATCCTCAATATGTTATTATCAATTTGACATTTCCAGTGGTGCCACTATTGTTAATCTTCAGTTGTCATTCAGATGGACAGGGATTTTAACCTAATAATTACATGAATAAATAAGCTCCTAATATAAGTTATAAAAGTAATTACTGTAATTAATATTAGTATTATAGCAAATGTCATTATTATAAGAGTAATTACTATCACTAGTACAACTAGTCCTTGCCACTCTAGAGGCTAGACCTATTTTTTTGTTACATAAATGGCATATTTTCTGTGTATTTCTCACAGTTACTTTTTCTAAAGACTGGAGGTTCAATAGCTGAATTTGAAACATTTGGCCCCATTTTTTTTTACTCGCCTGGGTGAATAAATCCTGTCTCCACAGAGAACAGAAGAATTCTACTTCTTTATTATCAACTTCCTCTGTGATACAGAAAGTCCTTTTTAAAATACTGCCAGGTACTAAAAACAGATTTAGCATTTTCTTAAAGCAGGAAGACTTGTAGTAGGAGATGAGATCCCCATTATCCATCTGTTTCCAGTTGGTTTAATTTATATTACCAAACTTTCCAGATGTCATTCTCTTCATCTTTTGTCCCTGTGGAATGATAAACTATATTCCTTTTACAAGCTTTTTATATCAACTCTTATATTTAAACATTAAAAATTTTTAAATGAGAGATGTGTTAAATTCTTATTTTCTGTAGAGATTTCCAAGACCAGCATTCACCAATTCCCTCTTGCAAACTATCTAACAAAATGAGAAAGAAAAGGATGGAGTGCACTTCTGGGTGTAGGGATGTTATGGGGCAGCAGCATGGGGTTAAGTTAGCTGGAAATAAAACTCAAGGTAGTCTAGCCTCCAGTGAGCCATTTATATACATTGAAAGGAGGACAAGCTAAGAACAAAACAAATGCCAGACCTGCAGGTGTGCGAACAAAATAAAACTGGAGCAGGAAAAGAAAAAGTCTGCTATATCCTTTCAACCTCTGCTTCATCTCAGCAATCTCTATTATGCAACCTTTATTCTAAGGAGAATTGCACACAGTCAATCTTATCCATGTCTACACAGGTTGGTATGACTCTGCTGCTGCCCCTACCAATGACAGTCAGCACAGGAGCCCTAAAACTGTCCTAAGCTATTAAAAGATGGAGAAAGGGAAAGAACTGGATCCTTGCTTAACCATAAACACTAAACAAAAAAATAGATTTTTCTTGCAACTACAAAGTATTTTAGTTGAAAAATGAGTTTTTAACAGTATGGGGTACTGTTGTCTAGCTTCTCAGGAAAGCGTTGAGGAGAGGGTTATTCAAATAAATAATTTGCCTTTACCTATGTGATTTATCTCAGTATGAGTTACTCTAATGCAATGGAAAAGGGAGTACTTGTGAAACTATTGTGTGGTCTGCATCAAAAAAAGTCAAAATCATAAGATCTGTTCTTAAATCTCCAAATACTATTATCTCTGTACATGTTCCACTTGGAATTTTCCATATCTAGTAAAAATGCTGTTCTTTCCTCTATGAACAATAGAAATATTTACGTTTAAGTTCCCCAGAACTAAAAGGAAGAAGAAATTGAGTCTTGTAGGTCAGGCGTTAATATTTTAAATACCGTATATAGAGCTTTTTACAGAAACTGCATAGTACACCTGTAAATAAAAAAATAGTATATATGTGTGTATGTATAAAAAAATACATGTAGCTATGAAAAGGTTCATGTTACAAGCCATGACTTTGGGAATTAAAAATCACAGAATGTTAGGGATTGGAAGGGACCTCAAAAGATCATCTAGTCCAATCCCCCTGCCAGAGCAGGAATACCTAGGTCAGGTCACACAGGAACATGTCCAGGCAGGTTTTGAATCCCTCCAGAGAAGGAGACTCCACAACCTCTCTGGGCAGCCTGTTTCAGTGTTCTGTTACCCTCACTGTGAAGAGTTCTTCCTCACATTTATGCGGAACCTCCTATGTTCCAGCTTGCATCCGTTGCCCCTTGTCCTATCATTGGATGTCACTGAGAAGAGCCTGGCTCCATCCTCATGACACTCACCCTTTACATATTTATAAACATAAATGAGGTCACCCCTCAGTCTCCTCTGATCAAGCTTCTACAATTTGTGTCTGTACAATGGAACAGTGAACTTTCATGACTGCGGTCAATTTGTTTTCCTGAGAAAAAGACGAAACTGAATAGAAAGATTGTCACATCCAAGACTCATACTCATCACAGATATATACACTGAAGTAGAGTAGAGCAACCTTACAGACACCAAGCAGTCAGGCAACATGACACATTCATAGCAGAGAAATAAGAAGGGACTTGTGACATCCTTTAAGCACTGTAAGTCAATACAACACAAACACAGAAACTCAAAAACTCAGGAAGATTGTGTGAAACACAGGACTCCACAGAAGTGTTCTGGCAGAATAGGTTTTAGTTTGGAGTTTACCTCAAACATGCTTCTTCATAACCCGAAGTCATCTCTAGAAAATGGCTGATGTCAAGTATACTCTGTGGATAAAATTTGTTGCCTTAATGCTTCTCTTTTGTGATTAAGCCTCCAATACTGTACCAAGAACTTAACCCTTTTGCTTTACTAGAAGAAAGCTGCTACTTCTTTTAAAAACTGCTTGGTAACTGAAGTCCCACTAAGCAAGCAGCAAGCACTTTGCCTAAGGTGATAAATTTAAAGCCTGTTATGGCAAACCAATGCTGGCAATACTCTGCAGGCTTGTGTTTTGCCAATTACTAGGCCTAGTACAAAGGACACAGTCAGCAGAAAAACAATCCAGTAAGTAGATTCTATTGCACGTAGAGGAGTTCAGCATATAGGTGATAGCTGGGGGTATAAACAAGTCAGATCACAAATAATAAACAACAACCCCAGCGACCCCAGGAATGACATAGCATGACCCGTAATGGATGGAATAAACAAAGATACAAGGTATCCCATAGAAAAACTGGGAGACAACCAAGTCAATAGGGTGATCACATACGATAAAGGTAACCCCATGTTGCCTCCCCACAAAGCCCGTGTTTGTAAGTGCCAGACCTGACTGGGGTCCAGTTGCAGGGACAGTCAGGAGGTCCTTCCCCAACAGGAAACTCTGCAAAGTGCATCCACCTCACAGATAGACACTCCACCCTTCCTGCAAGTGGTCTCAGCTTTTATGCCCAAAGCAGGACACCTGGCACTCATTTACCCAATGCAGGGCACCCAGGGCTTGTTTACCCAAGGGCTTTCCCTACAAGGTCGGCCTCACCTTGGAGGAAAACCAAAAGGCAAACTCCTCCCCTCCTCTTAAAGGACCATGGGGCCCACCCATATGTCAACCTTAATTCAGGGCTTGGGGTTCAGACCCCCGCACTTCAGCTTGGGATCTGAGAGTTTGGGCCATGATTCCTACTCAGCTCCAAAAAGCAGTTTGAAGGTTGGTATTATCAGCTCATAAAATCAGGAGAAATATACCTATGTGGGATGACTATGTAGGTAGTTGAAAGACCCTGATGTCCTACACAGATTTTGCCTTCCACTGTAAGTCTAGTTTCTTCAGACACTTCCCCAGTAGCCACCTTCCCTGCTAGAAAGGAAAAGTAGCCTTTTATAATCCGATCAGAACTCCCTTGGTTTTGGCAGCTGCTGAGCTTTTGTCCTGTGGACAAAACCGCCACGGCTCGCTCTGCAAGGGCTCAAGCCAGATGTCTTGCAGTTACTTGTCCTGCAACAGCCCTGCACTGGAGTGCGTATCTCATGCCATTTTTCCCCCTTGAATATTTTTTCCCACACTTTCCTATTAAACTAGATATTTAGCATACACATACAGTATCATTCACATACACACGGTATGTTATGTATACTTACAGTATAAATACAGTAGGAATCATAAAATTAATTTGATTGGAAATGACCTTTAAGATCATCAGGTCCAACCATTAACCCAGCACTGCCAAGTCATCACTACATCACGTCCCTCAGCACCACACCTACATGTCTCTTAAATACCTCCAGGGATGGGGACTCCAGCATCACCCTGGGCAGCCTGTGCCAGTGCTTGACAACCCTTTCAGTGAGGAGAAACCCAGTTGTTATTGGCCATGTTGGCATGCAGACTGCATGAGTGGCTCCAGCAGAGCTCTGCCTCTGTCTCAGTAACTTCTCTCTGGTTCGCTGCAGCAATACCAGGTCAGGTCAGATGATGAACTGTCCATTTACAGGAGATAAAGATCCAGCTCTTGGCCTTAAATACAACTCATATAGCGAGAGTTTTTCCCCTATCAGCAACTAGAACTCTCTGAAACAATGCATGCTTGCTTCGAGGGGCAAGAAGATCAGAGAACTGCTGTTAATACAAAAGACACCCCTGCAGTCAATTTAGACTATTGTAACTCCATTCCACACTTGCTAAACCTTTTCACCGAACCTTATTAGAAACAGAGCTGCTCCAGTACAGTAAGGAATTAGAGGGTTTCTGCAGTGCATTCACACCACAGCAAGTTGTAGTAGGGCAGCTACGTGGTGGAGTGTTTTCCATGGCCTTTATATTAAAGCAACTCACTTTACAGGTCAGCGCTCTGGCAAGCTTGCTCCTTGGCCAGACTTGCAGCATCCACAGTGGCAGAATGAAGTAGCTGTAGCTGTACCAGTTGTATGCTTAATGCCAAGCACAGCTTCCCAGCAGCTTAAATAATACGACTTCAGTGTAGCAGTCAAGATTACATATTAAGCAATCATGAGCAGAACAGGAGCAATTAGAGAACAACTAGGGAGTGCTCAAATGTGTAACCAGATACTCTCACAGTCAATACATATCAATACAGCATATAAAAACATGGTCAAGCACCACAGCTCTCTCCCTAGGAGTGTTATAGTTGGGTGGTCTTGCAATGAGAAGCACGTGTTAAATCACATCTTGTCCACCCATAAAGAGAGCCAGCCGTAAACCCGCTCCTGACACTTAGAAAGTGCTCCAATAAATGCTGCCAGTAACTTGAGTAACCCCAGAGAGGACATTTCTGGACAACGTGATGGCTGACCATGGCTTTTCACAGGAAAGCAGCACTGGAAGGGACCTCCTGAATGACAGGTCTAATGCATGATTTCCTCCTTTCAGGCCAAACAGAAAACATGGCCCTCTCCATACACAATTGTAAATGCTCTATACCTACACAGCTATACCTTGACAGCTGCTTTACTAATAACATTGCACAATTTCTGCTACGCCCAATCCCATTAGGGTATGAAGCATTACTCACAACTGAACTACTACAATAAAGCCTCCAAATCAAGTCACAAAAGAAAAAAATTTTAAAAAGCACCAATTCACTGGTCCTAAAGTAAAATATAAGAATAAATATATTCATGTATAGGCAGACAAAGTTCCTGAGTGATGAAGAACAAACACTATCTAACAGAATGAGCAAGTACTATGGAGATGTAATTTTTTTTTTTAATTTTTTTTTTTTAATTACATTCATCGGATTACCTGTGGAAAGGATAGTTTTTCAGAAAAAAACTTTAAAAATGCAGATGGTTGAACACGCAAAGCAAACACTTCCTAAAATATTGAGGAACAGCACAAAAAAGGCAGCATGGGGAAGGTAGCTGTGAGGGAAGTCAGGCAAGGTTTGGAAGACCATGCTGGAAGCTGGAAAGTTGATGACAGCAAAACACAGATAGAAGCACAGAGATGAAATACATGTCAGGGAGAAAGGAAATGGGAAGGACAGTAATATTTCTGATGGGCTGGAACACCAGACACATGAGAGGAAAAACTCCACATGAAAGATTTCAAGGCATCCATTTTCTTCCTCCTGTACTAAAGGAATGTCAAGAGGCAACAGATTGAACAGAAGTCAAAAGTTAGTTGAAAGCCATGGAGGAAAACGGTCATTCTTTTGCCAAATGACTCTTCACCCCACAATTTTAAATTTCTGGGAAACGTACATTACTTTTACTGTCAGTTGGCTTGTGCTTTTTATGGGTTCTTGGGTAATATTAATAGACTAGTGAATTCTACAAGCAGTTTTAAAGAATGTTTACCAGGCTGTTTCCAAGATTTTTAGCGAACGTGAATTACCAAAGATGTGTTTTTAATTTAAGGACTTATAAACCAAAAAACTGTATTTTCTTCTTTGAGATTAGTTAATGGACATGAAAATAAACACAGTCAATGTGACAGCAAAATTCAAAAGAATTTAATAAACTCAAGTTAGGACTAGATAATTTACATCCCAGAGCTCTGGAAACACTGACACATGAAGCAGGAGGTGTTACAGAAAATATTTTAATAGGTCTCTGATGTTGAGGGTGGTGCCACCTGATCGGAAAATAGCAAATATAATAACCATAACTTGGGAAACAAAAAATGCAGTCTGGACAAAGAATGTCTAGTTATTCTAATCCCAGCAGAATGCAAGACTTTAGGACAACTCCTCAGAGAGTGGGAAAAAAATGCTGAAGAGATGAAAGTAAGCAAAGGAATATACTTCTACCTGCATTTAAAAAAAAACAATGTCAGAATAACTTGATTTATTTTTTTTTAAATGTGAGCATCTCTAGTTGATATCATTTATCTGGCCTTCAATAAAGCCCATGATAGCATGACATATAAAGCATTCTTTAGTGAACTCTGGAACAGAGGGAAAACTTGGAAGTACATATTAGCAGTATGAATGAACTGACTAGGTTATGGAGTTTTTTTAAAAAGGCAAAGCATGCACCAGGTAGAGATTATTAATATACTTCCACAAACATTCGTTCAGAAAGTCATCTTATTTAGTATTTTTACCAATGACCTTAGCAAGGAAAAAAACCAAAACCAGCAGTAGCTTATTAAAAACAGCTTCTAACATAAAGTTAGGAAATACGACCAACATGTAGAAGGACCATACAAGAATATCACACAGAACTTAATGGGTAACTTTGAGATACCTGAAGATGAAGTCCTGTAGTATAAAACAGGAGGCAACATGCATGGAATCATCAGAAAATGAAGCTATTTATCAACTGGAAAATTCAAGGAAGATAAATAAATACCTTGTTGACAATACTCACTGATAACAAATTGACTTTTACCTGACAATATAATGCAGACACCTCAAAGACAAATATGATGTGAAAATGTATCAGGAGTCATGTGTCCCACAGAGACAGGAAAGCATTAGTGCTACTGTACTTCAGGAAAAGCACATGAAAATCTGGCCATCTATGATCCAGAAAACTCAATACAAACCAGTGGCAGAGGAGGATTTCCAGGATGTTACAGAACCAGAGAACCACTCTCAAAGAAGGAGATTAAAAAAACAAAACAAAACAAAAAAAAAAAAACACCACAATTGAGCAAAACTAGTCCAGCAAAACAAATGATGGGAGAATGACTTCTCTCTCTAAGTGCCAAAAGACAACAGACGCCAAAAAAAGACACCAAAAGACACCAGAAAAACTTGGCTTGCTGCACATGAACTTCCACAATTAGTTGCTCAGACTAAGAACCCAACTGCTGATACACATTTTGTATTTGCTAAATTTGGTATTTTAACTATACCATTTCTACTTGACAATGTGCATATCTGCAAAGAGCTTACAGTCCCACTTACAGGGAAGTTTAATTCTACTGAAATGAACAGAGTCTGAAAGTCAGGATCTAAATCTCAGACACCCAAATACTAAGAATTCCAAAGGAATTCAGACATACAATTCTTAACATCTTTTGATTGGAATCCCCTATTCAGTTCTGTTAGGTCCTGTTGAATAACCAAGCTGAACTAAACAAACTAGAATAAAAGCTTTCCTATCCCTCTTACTGTACAGAAGATGACTCAAATTCGTCTGCCTGTGGCACAAGGTGAATAACCTCTCTATCAGACAGGAAGATATGACTAGACCATTTGGCCTCAAGAAAACTGGGTCCCTGAAGTGAAATTTGGGCACTTCTAAAAAAGATAGGCTGACCTCCACAGGTGCTGAACAATCCCTCTGCAGTCAGTTTTGGCTTATGTCGTCGACATTGTGTTGAGGTTACATGTGAGAATGCATCCCTGGTGTCGTTCTAATGCTCTCCTGGCACTCCCTACCGGGCCCAGCCAGTGGGCTGGGACTGTTGGGGTCCATAAATCAGGGCAAGGGTGCGTTTTTCACTCTATGAGGAGGCCCCGTAACACCTGCCTGTACCCTGAGACCAAGACTATACCCCTTGAAGAAACGGACAGTGAAAAACCTTCTTACTGACTTGAACATATTCACTAGTCTGACGCATCTCATAACCTTTATTAATCAAGACAATTCTGCCCACTTTTACTCTGTTGTTCTTTTTTGGAAATTACTCAAAGATTTCTTTTTGTTCAAAACCATAGCAGACTACTAATGCAATGTGTCCTTGTTTTCCTCTCCTCAACACCCTCATTTACAGCCCTGGCATAGCTTGAGCTGGACTAGGGATACTTTTAGTAACACTGAAGTTTTATAAAGCTAGGATATGTAGAACACTCCTATACATAAATATGCAAGATATAAAATTTGATTTACATTTACATGGAAATTTTTCCTTTCAATAGAAAATTTCTTGGGCTCCTATTTGGACCAAACAGAACTGAAAGCAGACTTGGCAGAGCAAACAACTGTTCTTCATAACAAATGGAAAGTAAGAAAATACTTATAATTCTTTTACTTCCTTCCAGCTCTTGTTCAAAACCAGCTTATTAAGTACTTTTGCAGTTGTCCCAAAAGGAAAAGTAATTTCAACAATAGATTTCAAAAGCCTCTTTCAACATATAGTTCTCAAATGTTGTCTCTTTGATCTCTTTTATTGGACTATCTAAAAAAAAAAAAAACCAAAACCAAACTTTCTGAGGTCTACAGTTGAAATGCAAACAAAATCTTCTGAGCTTTATATATAACACTCAAAGTGAGAAAAAGTGCTTCCACACTTGAAATTTCTCATAGCTTTATACCCATCTAACAAACATCAAGAGATAAACGAGACAAAAATTGAGAATAATCTACTGCACGAAGGGCACATGGTCAGTGGATGAACAAGGTAAAAGTGAAAGGAAATACAGAGCATGAAAGTTAAAACAAACAAGAAGGGGGAAACACCCCAAGATTTAGTCATCAAAAGGAAGCATTCAAGAAAACACAAAATGTGAAAAGAGAGAATAAAAGAAACAGGAAAGTTACAACTTCAAAGATCACCAAGTTCTGTCCCATCATGGATGTATGCAACATCATTTAATGGACTTCAATTGAAAATTCCTTAGGCATCATATGGTAGGCACCACAATGTATCTGACAACTGTCAATGGTTCAGCAGAGAGGTGTTACTGGACAGCTACTGCACTGGTAAACTGGTGCCTGATGCTTAATACTAACATCGATACAATGCCTTGCCTGAACGGAGTTGGGCTGGGCTCTTAGGTTATGGCATGAAGCTAAGTACTGTATGCTGAAGGGAAAATATATGTCCAGGAGCGGAAAACATAAGGCTAATTCTCAACCAGGACTGAAGCAGAAGTGGTGGAATGCACTCTTTCCTGAACATGAAACATGAAGGAAATGAATGTGAAAAGGCAAAAAAGTGTTCTTTCTTCTCTTCTGCTTTGGAAGAATGAGGGCTTCAGATGGTTTCTTGTTAACTTTCCCAGTCTGTGTTTGCTTTTTCCATGAAGACTCAGAAAAAAGGGAAGTAACTGACCTGTAAATTTATATACTACTTGAGGGGAATCCCATCTGTTCTTGTACCCTTGTTATTTCCATAGGTACTGAACAGGTAAGTATGAACACTCTTATTTCATGTCTCCTTATTCCTCCTCTTGGACACAGGTCCTTTTTCTCAAGGAGTCTGTTGCCAATTCCTCCACCGCCTTACTATTATCAGAAGTCCAACACAATGAGTCAAGCACATTGTGGATGCAAATACAGTTCAAGGTTCATGTGAAACATCATCTTCCCCTAGACAACCCTGCAGCTCTACCAAAAAGAGGTGCTTATGCACTTCTGCTTGCACAAAGCTTCTTTCAGTGCAACACTATGCAGATGATGCCCGAAAAATTGTGGTTTATAGCTCCCTCCCCCAACAACTGCACACCTACCCTTTTTCCCTTCCTAATCACACTGACATGAATATGCATCATATAGTACAGTTCTCTGAAAATGTCATCAAACAGTAAGCCATTTAACAAAACAGAAGCTAAAATGTACAAATTAAACATGTTGGAGACAGATTTACCCTTCTTTGCCACTGCAAAGTTAAAAGCTCTGACCTTGTAAATCTTTTAGCCCTTGGAATTATGAGGCTGATTAAAAACATAAGACAAATGATAAAAAATGACAGGCAAAATCTGATTTTTATTTGTCTAAGAAAATGCTGTCAAAAAAACTGCAAAAAATAGCACTCCCCTGTACTTATTGCCTAATTCAACTGAAAACAAATATTATACGCCATAGATGAAAATGCTTATTATGCCTGTCAGTCAGCCACATTACTGTGTGGATCTACCACAAAATTAAGACCTCAGTGATTTAAGAAGGCTCAAAAGCATTTCCGCTACTTTTCCTAAGGCAAAGGAATGAACATAACTGATGGCAAAAGTAATAGTCGGGAAGTAATGTTCACGTTTAAAAAAAACTGTTTGTTCTTCCTCTGAAGTCTGTATTATTAAAAATTGGCAGACTGGTTCTGCCTCTTGCGGTCTGACCAGTTTGGAGTAATTCACAAACGCTGAGCTACAAGCAAGTGCCACAGAAAGGTAGCAAGCACCTATACAGGGTGCAAGGAGTATTTTTAACCTCAATGTTAGTTTCCAAAGCAACTGGAAGAACTCCTGGCTAGTACTACAGCTTGGAGGAAGAACTCCTACTTTTAACTGGCAAATACTCACCAGTAAGACTGGATTCACTTTGTCCAGCACACAAGTGCTTTGTCAGTCATAACCATTCAATTACTGAATAAATGAATGAATAAAGAGCAGTAGGACGAAACCACAGATTGTTCATGGTCAGGAAGAACTAAGGAAGAACTAAGAAGTTCATGTTTAGGCTTTTTTGCTCACACAATCTTTCCTGCAGAATTCCTCTACCGTTCACACTCTGCCTTTTATACGCATGTTTAAATAAATTGTGCTACGTGAAAAACATAATTTAAAAATCAAATTAAGTCAAATTAATTTTCCAACAACTAAGTATTTTACATTCAAAGAGTCACCCTACCTATGTAACAAACCAACCACTAGTCTTCATGTGGACAGAATTCTCAAAGTTGTTACAATGATCCAAAAAGCTTATCATAATTGGGCTTTCAGATATAGTTATGCTTCAGAAGGTGATGCAATGCACAAGTGAAGAAAGAGGTGAGTGATGCAGTGGACAAACTGTCCAGATCCTTGTGGCAAGCCTGAAAGTAAGCTAAGCATTACAGTTTGTAGAAATGATGGGGCTTGGCAGAGCTATAAATGAAGTAAGAGAATCAAGAGAAAAACGTGGCTAGAGAACAAAATAAAAAACAGATTCTGACAAATTTAGCTAATCATTTTGCAAAACAGAATAACAATTTGCAGCAAGAGAGCTGAACATGACAACAATCAAGACGTCACCTTTTGCAAACTGAGAAACGTAAACCCAGTACAGAAAAATCATGAGCTGACAAAATAATTCTCCCAACAACAGTGTAATTTATGAACAGATGTTTTACAGGAATAAGCTAGAAATTTATAACATTTTGTTGGTTTGGTTTTGGTTTTTTTAAAATAAGAATTAAGACATTATTCTTCAGCAAGGCCTAGGCCACTTCACTTTTGTTCCCAAGATTCATAAACATTTCTAGTTAGGAACAGATAGAGCACTAAAAATTGCGTTGCTGTCAGCCTTGGTAACTTTTCCACTAGCTTTGGCATAATACTAGTATTTGGCTTCATAAAAAATAATACTTAAGTCTTACATAAAGTGTTTTGTTTAACTTCTATACACTCAAATAATGAAGTGCAAGATTTTGTATACTTTAAATATATGAAAATGTATGTTTAAGCTGATAGGAATATAAACCTTCTTATATTGTCTTGAAGAAAAAAGTTACCATAAAGGCTTCTTCATGAAATTTAAAAGGGCATATTTTCAGGAACACCGTGAAAATAGCTTCTTGAGCAAGAAAGTATTAAAATTTATGTACAAAATAGCAAGATTTATGATGTATAAATTAGCAGCTGCTTGATCAGTTAAAGACTTCAAACATGCATATACCAGTTACCTTCAGGAACATTTATTAATATCTCAGTAAATCTCTTGATTATCTGCTGATGACTTTTTTCAGGGTAATCTAAAACTTGTCCCTCAGCTGAATTCCACTGTATCAATGCAAAATGTACCCATAATCCAATTCAGTAGTTTCACTCTATAACTGCACAGCTAACTTAAGTGTTGCTAGCCCTCAAATTCTCACTTAAAGTAATGTTAATAATTACAATAAAGTGTACCTTACATCGAGCTAACTAAAATGTATTAGGTCCATTTTTTTTGAAGATAATAACATTCTTAACTTTAAAAAATTAAGATCTGAGATATAACTGCAACTGCTCATACATGAAGAAATATATAAAGAGTCCAATTCCATCATAGCTATTCAAATAATTGAAATACGTGGCTGTCCATATGTATTTCACTAAACTTTATACCACAATTAATATGCTGTACTTAGAGATATTTTATCTTAAAGGTAGGGGTCATGCTCCCTATTTGGCTCCTCCTGGGAGCTACTGGAAACAAACAGGAACAACTTGTAGTGTGTTATTCCCAGGCATCCAGCATTGGTTCAGCTTTTCCCACACACACACTGATTTTTGAATCAAGAGCAGTTTGAGACTAAGCACTTAGCTAAGACCCATCGTAGTCAGCCCAGGAGGAAGAGTTAACCATCATGGAGTCACTTTCCTCAAGGAAACAGCAAAGGTGTTTGGAGCAGGGTAAGCAGGGTAGTAACAGGAGTATGATCCCAGAAAAATAAGTGTTTCTACTACTCGTGCATATTCACAGAATCACAGAATCCTAGGGGTTGGAAGGAACCTTGAAAGATCATCTAGTCCAACCCCCCTGCCAGAGCAGGGTCACCTAGAGTACCATCACACAGGAAAGCATCCAGGCGGGTTTTGAATGTCTCCAGAGAAGGAGACTCCACAACGTCTCTGGGTAGCCCGTTCCAGTGCTCTGTCACTCTCACAGTAAAGTTCTTCCTGATATTCACATGGAACCTCCTGTGCTCCAGTTTGTATCCATTGCCCCTTGTCCTATCATTGGTCATCACTGAAAAAAGCTTGGCTCCATCATCCTGACACTTACCCTTTACATATTTGTAAACATGGATGAGGTCACCCCTCAGTCTCCTTTTCTCCAAGCTAAAGAGACCCAGCTCCCTCAGCCTTTCCTCATAAGGGAGATGTTCAAGGGAGATATTCAGAAGAGAAGAAAATATTATAAAAATCAAAACAAGGTTTCTGACTCCTCCCTGTAACTATAAAAGCATCTTCTATGATGGAAACAAAAAGAAGTCCGCTTGTTGCTGTTTCTAAGGGCATTTTTGAAAAACTTTGCCTTTGATATGGGGACTGGCCAGTGACAAACTCCTTATTGGTCTGAACTGGAAAGGAAGAATGACCTACGCTGGTGCCAGAAGCCCTGCATCCCAGCCAAGCTGATCTGACGCATTGATGACACCTGTTGAAAGCCTCATGTAGCTGTTGACCCATCCAGTTTGGAAACCGTTCTGCAGCTGAACGTCACTGAGACATAGCACGTACTCCTAATTCTTTATTCAGTATATCTCCCAAGTTGCATGATCCAGAACTGAACAATGCTATCACCTCTCTCCAGAGTTCTCTACCAAACTGCTCCTCAGAGGGTCATTTCTCCCTTTCTTATGGTTCTTTTATGCCATAACAGCACAAGCAGGCCTGCAGGATAAGTACAAACTTTGTCTAGGGGTGGGATCTGACTTCATTCTGCCAATAACTGTTCAAAGTGTCAACGGTGCAACGAGGGCTCTGCAGTCAGTGTAAGCACCCAGAGAAGCTCACTGAATACCAACAAGAGTCAGGCCTAAAAGAAGGCCAAGGGTAGGACACCATTTCCAGCCACAGAGGGATCTGGATTTGCAATGCTTGAAGAGCACAGTTAGCCAACAAAACAAGGTTCAATTTAAAAACATTTGCATGTCTGAAGAAGCTGATGAGTCATTTTGATGCTCACAGATGTGGACCAAGACCTGTCAAAACAATTCTGGCCTTTATATAAACTCCCAGAAAAAAACAGTAAATTTTGATTAGACCTAAGTCACATTCATCACTCTTGCTGTAGTAAAGCATCAACAGCAACTAACTCTCCATTCCCAGATTTTAGCATAGGAACTACATGGGGAGAAAAAACAATCAGTGATTACAGAATCACAGAATGGTCGGGGTTGGAAGGAGGACCTCTGGAGATCATCTAGTTCAAGCCCCCTGCCAAAACAGGTTCACCTACAGCAGGTCACACAGGATCATGTCCAGGTGGGTTTTGAATGTCTCCAAAGAAGGAGACTCCAACACCTCTCTTCTGGGCAGCCTGTTCCAGTGCTCTGCCACCCTCAAAGCAAAGAAGAATTTTTCCTCATGTTCAGACAGAGCTTCTTGTGCTCCAGCTTGTGCCCACTGCCCCTTATCCTATCACTGGTAAACACTGAAAAGAGTCTGGCCCCATCCTCCTGACACCTGCCCTTTAGATATTTATAAGCACTGATGAGATCCCCTCTAAGTCTTTTATTCTGCAGGCTAAACAGACCCAGGTCTCTCAGCCTCTCCAATCCCCTAATCATCTTCATAGCCCTCTGATGGACTCTCTCCAGTAGTTCCTTGTCTCTGTTGAACTGGGGAGCCCAGAACTGGGTTCTGGATGTGGTCTCACTAGGGTAGAGGGGGAAGATCACCTCCCTCAAACTGCTGGCCACACTCATCTTTCAAAATACTTGGAAGTATTTTACTTCAACTGCTATCAGTATGCTTAACATACATCCTAAAGCTAAGTTTTTCAAACAATCCTTTGTAACGCCAAGATCCATAATAAACACTTACTAAACCAAATAAAATAGTTGGAAATTAACGAAATGTTTGTTTTTTTGTTTTTCATTAACAATTTACAGTGGAAAAGAAACAGAAAATACGTAAGGTTTTCTTAAATGCCATTAAGTATCTTCATGAACATAGCATATATAGCACATCCATCATACTATCAAAAAAAGATAAATGAGAAACCCTCTTCACCACTAGGAGAGGAGCTACACCACTTTGTGGAGGAAAGTGTTATTGTACAGTAGCTCGTCTGCACATAATAATTTTGAAATGCGCTGACACGTCATACACTACACCAGACAAGTGGCTTGGCTATCGCCGCTTGCACTGAGTGCTGAATTTGCCGAATGTAAACATACATATCAGTGGTTCTATACCCTGAGATCGCAGAAAGTTGATGCTGAGAGTCCCAACCAACTGGATTAGTTTTGTCTGCAGCCAAGCATAACACCGCTTTAGAGCCTCACAATCTATCAAGGGAGAAATTCTAATTGGATCTAACAAAGGGCTCACTGCTTAGGCACATGTGTTAGAAAATAGTTTCCACATCACATAAACTGTACTACTAAGGAGAATTATAAAAGGACATTTTCAGAGCTCCGGAATAACGACACATTATATTACACACATTGCTTTCAAGTATACTGCTTTCATGTAAGTTATGAATAATGCATTTACTTGGGTAGCAGCAGGTACAGTGAATCAAGGCTGGATTCAGGCACCATTACTAGCACTCATTTTTGCTACACTTCACTACAGGGCAGTGTGGTGGAAGATGCTTCACAATGGAAATATCATAATTTTAATAATCATCAAAATGATGCACTAGAAACGAAAAAGTGATAAAAGGACAGTGAAAAATCTAAGGAGATATAGGAGGGGAAAGACAAACATTTAAATTGTGGCAACAGAAAAGAATACAGCTCAGCCTCCTACTAAAGTCATCTTTTGTGCCCCTCTCCGGCTACCACTTCTCTGTAACAGGCATCTCGGTCTTCCTGACTAAATGTGCACAATACCAGAATTACTGGTTGAGAGTACCACGCTACTACTAAACCCACAAGACTAATCCCATCAACCTTTCTTCACCAATCCATGCCTATCTCTTCCTGTGCATCTCTCCCATCAACTCTCCAAGTGGAATAAGCCTCCTTGGGCATCTCCGCTGCTTTAGCACCACAGGAGGGAAAAGCTGGCAATGCAAAGCACGAGGGAATCCCCCACCATAATTTTCCAAAATGTTCAGAGTTATGTCCATAACATCTTAATACTTTTTTTTGTAGGAGTACCAGGAAGAAGTCAGGGTTTATCAAATATGATTTGATACCATGATACCATGTAGTTCTACTGTAAGTAGTCTATTTTTTAGCTATAGTCACTTTAGTTATACTCGGAAATTAGGCACAGCAGAAAACCTGGGCCCATGCACTTAAAAAGCTAGACCCTATGGTTGTGAGTTGCAGTGGGAAGCAAATGTATGGTGTGACAAGTCAGGTATCTAGAACTCTGAAACTTCTCAGAAAACAAACTGATTGTCTAGCTGCAAGCAACTTATAATAAATTAACAGGAGAAAAAGTTTTTACATTATTTAGCATTGCCACCATTGATTTGTTCTCAATTGCATCCAGCCTAGCAGATCCCCTTATCTCAGCAAAGGAAAAGGTCTTCCTGACCTTAAGACATACTCCTGATTATGATGGGAGAAGAATACTGAATCAGACTGACCAGAGGTGAAAAAGCAATTACTGCAAAACCAGGACATGTTCTGCCAGGAAGCCTCACTATAGCCACCCCCATTGTCAGGGGGCACTGCCGCACCACGTAACACATGCTGCTACCACTGGAATTTCAATAACGTGGACACACATACAGACAGACCAATTAACCTGGGGGGTGGGGGAAGCAAAAGAGAAAACACATCACACCAGAAATCTTCTGATTTGGCTCTGGACTGAGAACACCAGCCACTGAAAATGGATCAAGTCTTCATTTTACATTTCCTTACCCTTGTACGTATTTAGCCCACCAGCTGTCCGACTTGCATTTCCTGCGCTGCTGATGAGGAAATGAGTACTGGTTTTGGCTGAGATAGAGTTAATTTCTTCATAGTAGCTGGTATGGGGTTGTGTTTTGGATTTGTGATGAAAACACTGCTGATAACACAGAGGTGTTTTAGCTATTGCTGAGCAGTGCTTGCACAGCTTCAAGGCCTTTTCCACTTCTCACATCACCCCATCAGCAAGTAGGCTGTGGGTGCACAAGAGGTTGGGAGGGGACGCAGCTGGGACAGCTGACCCCAGCTGACTAAAGGGATATCCCTGACCATATGAGGTCATGCTCAGCAATAAAACCTAAGGGAAGAAGGAAGGAAGTGGGGGACATTTGCAGTTACAATGTTGGTCTTCCTAAGTATCCATTAGGTGTGATGGAGCCTGCCTGTCAATTCCTTATTTTGCTTCGTTTGCCTGTGCAGCTTTTGCTTTATCTCATGTTTTGCCTCGACTCATGTTTTCTTACTTTTGCCCTTCTGTTCTCTCCCTTACTCTGCTGGAAGTCAGGGAGCAAGTGGCTACGTGGGGCTGAGCTGCCCACCGGGGTTTGCCCACAACAGAATGTCACTACAAACCTACCCACTTACTGCCTTCCTGCAGCTACATCTGCCAAGAAGCAAATAATGAGCAAAAATACATATGAAGAATGGCACTAGCTCTGCCTGCCCTGACTAACATACCTTAGCAAAACAAAGGCTAAGTGGGCATTTGATTGCTGTCTACCAGCATCTCAAAGGAAGGGCAGGAAGGCACAAATAGCCAAGAGGAGAAAGCAGCATATATGCTAAGGGCAATGTCAAGCATTGCGTATGAACTAGTTTTGATGATGTTCAGGTTGGAAATGAAAACAAAGGTCCTGACGGCTCCACAGGTCAGCATCAGAAAACACCCTCCACACAGGAGAAACAGAAAGCAGACATTCAGCCTTTAGAAGAAACTTGTTACTACTACAAAAGCAATTGTATAATAGATAAAAAAGGCAGAGAATTGGAAAGTGACCCAGGAAGTCTCGCTGGTCTGCTGCCAGGAAAGACTGAAACAGAAGCCCAGAGCACAGGGAGCTCCTCTAGGTAGTTTCTGGTAGAGAAAACAGCTTCTAATTAGGATTCCTCAAGAGAGGAAGGAATTAATCTCAAAAGCTTATTTTGATGTTGGGGGCCCTGAACCCTAGTAGAAGGCATAACTTAACTTCTGCATTCCTAAATAATAATAAAAAATGAAATAAAAAGGAGTGGAATTATTACAGAGATCAAGTATTGAATTTAAAAAGGTGCAATTTCTCTTTCACATGTATTCATCTACAAGCCCTAGCATTATTTTGATACTCCAAGAAAAAGGACCCTGGATTTACAAGTATTCATCGTTCTGTCTTAAAACACCTTAATAACGTTAGAATAGGACAAATTGAACTGTCTTCAGGAGAGTCCATTTCTCACCACTGTCTATAGAGAAATGCTAGAGAATTAAAGTTAAATGAGATGAACCCCAGTTACCAATGCAATGACACAAAGAAGAAAATCAGACAGTTATCCCTGTCAGAATGGGTCACTAGAAGACCTAGTAAGAAAGATAATGAACAAGGAATTCACTAGTAGTTAAGGTGTGAGAGTCTAAGCTCCTAGCTTAACTATTACACTTAGTAACCTGTCTTCAAGTGAATTACAAACTCACTTCCTTTAAACTTCAGAGGAGTACTAATTCCCAAATTCATGGGTGAACCACATTAACTAATAGCTCATAAATCATAATTATTTTAAAAGTTTCTCTCTTCTGTAGCCCTTAAGCAAGAACATTTCATTTTGATTTTATCCAAATATTCTTCATCAGTGTTCTCAAGCCACCTTGGAGGGAGCTGTGACTCACTCATGCCCCCGAGCTTGTGTCTGCTTTCACCTGGCTGCTCTGGTGGGGGGGGACTGCAACTCTGAGCAAGCCAAGAACTCCCCAGGAACGTTACATACACAGTACTAAGCCTTTCCTACTAACCTCACGAGTAGGAGTTGAATTATTTTGTCTAGGGGTTTCTTGTTTTGCTTTGAAACATAACCTTCAGAAAAAGACTTTCTTAGGCTTTGCAAACAGAGATGGAGGTAAAGGGGTGGTAAGACAAGGTTCTGGCTTGCCAAATTAAATTATGGTCCTATTAAAAAACAAGCAAGCAACTAATGAGAGCCCAATGACATAATATAAACATCTCTGTTTCCTTCAGCAGATTAAAGGCAGTTCATGAATGAACTCTGAAAAACAGCAAAAAAATCAAGATACACCTCCACCTCATGCACACTTAAAACCTAATTTTAAACTTTTCCACGGCTGATTTTTTTTTTTAATAGACAAAAATACTTCAGAAGGGATCACAGAGAAAGGTAATATAAATATCAGTGCATGTTCTAAAGAAATAAGTGAGCTGTGTTCAGGGCAACATGGAAGCACTCAAACCAGCACCAACATTTATCAAGTACTCCGCTCATTTCTCCCTTTGATACTCAAGTGTTATTTTTCCTACAAGTCCATGTAAACTTTGAAGTTTCGCACAAGACCTTGAAAGAAATATAGAGCCTAAGCAGCTGCTATGTATGATTCTCTAGCTAGTGATTTCCATGCATATTACATAGAAAGCATAAAAGAGAATAAGTTGAGCAATGTAAAGCGCCAACAGTGAAACCCTTTGAAAATTTATACTTGATAAAAGCATCTGTAGTCTCAACACTTGTACTCTGTAGTCCAGCACAATGATAAAAAACAGTGTCCAGAAGAACAGCTGGAGTCCACTAAAAGAGAGCAAAGCCAGCGTTTGAAATACGATTTGCTCTGGATATGCTCAAATTCTATGAGACACACTTTCACATCCACAATAAACTTCTTGTAACATCTAGCCCATTAGATGATCCATCATTTTTGGAAGGTTTAGAAAATCATAGGTGAGAGAAGTAGAACAAAAGGGTGTTATCAAGGCCAAGGTAAACCTGCAAGACAACATACTTTAAATTACACAAAACCAAAACTGATTTGCATACATGGGATGTGCCTGACATACAGCTATAACTAAAAGTTTTATCTTTTATCTCTTGTCTGCAGACCCTCCCAGGGAATTCAGAAACACAAAAAGCATACCGCACACGTGGCTGGTACCCTTGGGCAGCCTGTGCACTCATAGCAACACCCATCCTGAGCCACAGGAGGTTCTGTTGCCAAAATACTGCTTGCTTTCCAGAAACAGTTGATGACATGGATACAGCACCTGATGATAAATTAAAGGCAACTTCTGCTCTGTGAAATGAAGTAAAATCATTGAATCTGAGTCAAGCTCAAAGCCATGTAGGCATCTAACTACATGCACAGAAAGGGACCACCTGAATCTGCTCCTTGCAAAACCACCTTGCCCGTGGAAAAACTGCAGAGACGCACAAGACAGCAGATAAGCTCCTGCATGCATGCAGCAGCATTCACTTAAAGCAACCAGTCGCAACTGCAACATGGAAATGCAGAGGGGGTGGGTATATAAACACACAGCAATAAAAAAGGGCTTGAACATGTTACTGCGTTCAAGGTAAATGTTTGATGAATGCAGCAGAAAAGTAATTTATTAAAATGAAAAAAAAAATTGCTAATGAAATTGGTCTGGTTTACATATCAAACTTATTTCCTTGCGCTTCAGACTGTTTCTAAACTCTCATCCTGAACCATCTCCGAAGGGATAAAAGAGAGGAATTCAGTCAGTATTCTACTTAATGTCATGCATGAAAATTAATAGGATTAAGGTTCAAAACAGGAGTTATTTTCACAGCTAACAAACCACAAAACTGCAGTATAACCAGTGAAAATGAAAATTATTTTAATACTGACGAGTAGAAATTGTGTCTTTACTAACTGTAATCCACAAATTGCTAGAGTTTTGCAGCTAAGAAAAGTCAGGAGGCTTCAATACAGCAATTCCATGGAAAGGAGGTAAACGTCCTCCTAGGTGAGCTCTATCTGTACATAGTGTACACTGTCAAATACTGGAACACAGTCAGAAAGTCTGACAACCACTGAGCAGCACCAGACTAGCACCTGTCACTAGAGAAGCACAAATAACTGGAGAATTCAGAAAGCAAGAACAAAAAGCTGCTGCTTGAGGTCTGAAGAAGTGGATTTATAAGGGGAGATTAATAGTTGACTACATACCAAATTGAATAAAAGATATCAACATGCCAAAGCAATGTCTTCAAGCAATCAAAAGCACTTCACAAAAATAATTTGAGCATGCAAAACGAATAAATGATACAGTGAACAGAAAAAGGGTCTGAAGGCAACCTGAAGGTTCTGAAGGGTCTCAGACAAAGACAGAAAGAGGAGAGCTTCCCATACCCCAGTACTAAGGGATGCTTCTTTGGAGTCAGCGAGTTCAGACGTCTCCACCTCTCTCTCAGAAGTGGATTTAGGACATGGCAGGAAAAAGCAGCAGAGGGAACTAAATTTTGAGGGGGGGGGAAAAAAAAAAGTGGGTATCTGTGGAATAATAAAATGAAGGCTCCTTTCCACCTGCAGGAAAGTGTTAGAGGGCAAGAGGATGCACTCCAAGACTTTCTTAGTCAAAAATAGGAAGAGTCTCTAGAACTACTCAGACTCTAAGTTTTTTATTGTGTTTTAAAATAGGAAACCACACAGAGTACCCATAGATACAGTAATTTTCACATCGTAACAAAAAAAAAAAAAAAAAAAAAAAAAAACCCACAACTTTTTATATTGCTGCTTCTAATGTGATTTATTTCCACAGCTGATAATGGAAGAACTGTAACTTGGAAAAGCTGAAAAAGCTGATAAAGGGAAAATAAACAAGGCAAATGACAATTCACCCTCTCAAGGTCTGTAAAAATAACCAAGTGAGCTTGTGAAATTTTTGTATTTTCAGACTTTTGGTCAAATGGAATAGGACACTGGAAAATACACAATATGCACATATCTGAGAGTAGCAGAGTGAGGAATTTGATTATATTCATTAAGATGAAGTTAGAACTCCTCATGAGTAGTTTTGAAGATTTCTGGATAGCTAAGGATGCTTGTTTCTCATAAGTTTGAGGTGGTTTATTCATCATCATTTGAGTTTCTCAGTGTATTTTTTGGATAAAAATGTATTTTATAAGTCTGTTAAGAAACAATGACCTTCCAGTTTGTGATGTCATTTGCCTCTTTTGGCAGGGTCATTTTGAACTGAACAAAATCATCTGTTGCTTTCATTTCAGACCTTTCATATCATCTATTGCCATTCTTTCCTTCTAACTCATGAGCATAATGTCTGCAACTCCATTATGTCAAGTACTCCTTCCTCGTGCTGCTGAATACAAGGGCAACTTTCTAACTGATTGCTGCAGGGTCAGGTTTAAGGACCAGACCTTAAATCTGAATAAACAAGCTTAGCTGAAGATCCACTAAACTGACAGTTCTGTTAAATTTTCAGTGTGAAAAGTCTCAATTTGCCAGTGTATCCCAGTGCTCATCACCCCCAAGTCCACCTTCCCCAAGTGACAGTAAGATGGCAGCACCCCACGAGCTTAGCTGTAAAGACTCCAAAAGTCAAAATTAAATTCTTATGAGACAGAGATATTTATACAGACAGAACTGAAAGGTAAAGTAAAAAGTTGTTTGGCAAAGTTCTCTCTAGATATTTTTTAAGTAAACTATGTACATACACTCCATAGCCTGCTTTCCTAAAAATATAAGGCTTACAAGCCTCATCTTTGTCATTACCACCTCTTCTGTTCTTCCCTCCAGTAAGCATTGAACCATACAGCCCATGTAAACTATATCTAACAGAATGGAATTTACCCATTAATTGGATAAAACTCTCTCAAGCCAGTCACAGACATGAAACTACTGAGAAGTATCAGTTCTGTTTGTTCACTACTATTGCTTTTGTCTATACAATTATGGCAATTTTGATTGAAGCTTTCTGTGAAACCATATGCATGTTTCATGCATATTTCAAAGAGACATTTCACATACTACCAGTCTGCTGATGACATCTACCAAGCAGAGCTTAGTGTAGCCCCTTGTTTTATTTCCATGAGCAAAAAACCTACCAGAAATGTACATCAATTACCTTACAGTAGTTATGGAAATCTAATCCCGTTTTGGATTTCCTGTATCAACTGACACAGTAAGCAATGTGTTGGGGTTAGCACAAGTGTGGAAAGACAGAGATGCTACACTTGAATTTCACATGCAGCACAATTCCTTAGACTAATCTGTAAGACCAACTGAACTGTACATGGTACTTGCCAGTCTACTACGTCCAAATGATGCATTTACTAACTAGGCTATGAATTACTACTACGAATTCTCAGGTAAGAGTGGATCCCTCAGCTTCCTGGGGAAGATCATAACTACATCAAAAGAGAGTACAGATCGTAACAAATGTCAGCTAGTCATTTGAACCGGAATTCTTTTGGGGATCTCCTGAGTACTGATGTTTCTGCTCACAAAAATCAAGTGACTCAAAAAAATAACTTTAAATTAAGCTGATTTATGCAGATCAGCAGTTATCTAAGGCTTCAAAAAGACTAAGCATTACCAAGCTTGTTTTGAAATATCTGAGAAAAAGATGGACATATTCAATGACTAATAAACATATAAATCTTGTCAGTCAGTTGGTCAGCTGACCCCAGCAGATGGTGATGACCACCTACAGGAAGCACGCAATGGTTTCAAGGAGTAGTATTTTGAGAGGAAACCTTCCTCAAAGAAATTTTATGACCAGATGTTTAAAAGAAATTTTAAATCTTTTCAGACATGAAGAAAAAGTAAGACTTCGGAAAAAATCTCAGTACTCAAGGCAGACAGAAATTTGTTGCGAAACTCTCACAGCAAAGAGCTCAACATGATTTCTAATCTCACTAGTGTGAGGCTCTATTTCCCGGACAATTATAGTATCAGATGGACCCCTATGAAAAACAAGCACCACAAAAAAAAAAAAAAGCAGAGAATAACACCCATGGAAACCATCTCCAGGATGGTTTATATATGCTATAGTAACATTATTGATGGAACGCTGCAGCTCAAAGAATGAAGCAGGTTTACATGGGCATAGTTCACAGGATTTGCAGATGCCAGCCCATCAACCAAATATGGTAGTCACAGAATCTGCATTTATTGGAAAAAAACTCAGTAAAAAGATCTCAGAGAAGCAACTGAGGATCCAGCCCAAGCATTACTTTGAAAAGCACACAAAAAGGAAGTGCTCATGCCTCAAAATCTCGATTAGAAAAGGAAAATGATTGAGATAAAGCCCACATGACTGTTCTCTGTGCCAGAGGATTGCCTCCTTTTCAAACTACCTGCAGACTGCTACAAATAAATGAGGCTTCTCTACACTTCTCAAATAAATGGAAAGTATTATTTTGCATATAATTTTTTTGGCCTTAAACAATGGGTGCAAGTGAAGGCCACTGTTCTACCATGCCAAAAGAGAGAAAATAGACTCCAGCTAAGTCCTACTGTGCAAAGACTGTTTTTTGAAAATGTACTGCATGAAACTGTCGAGTAGGACTTTGGAGGCATTCCCCACATTGCACTATTAAGTCAGGACCAACAAGGACAACTGATACCAATGGAAGTTTCTCCATCAAGGTTACATGTGCAGTCTGGTCGCATCCTCACACCACACTCCCGATGAGATCATTGTGGACACTAGTCTTGGAGAAAGGCCCCAGTGCATGAGCTGCCATGTACTCTGGTCAGCTCCTTGAGCTCGATGCCAATACATCCAGGGCTCCGGAGAATAAAGCAGAGTGGACCCATCACTCTGTAAAGATGGATAGATGCAGCACTAATGGCAAAAGGTTTCTTCAAATTTCTGAAATCCGTATCAGTAAGCATCCGTGTATGCATAGGCTCAAGCGCACAGAACTAAGCAAGCCACAGAAGTGCAAAGACAAGTGCATACAAGATCATTTTAACACAAGTGTGTGGAAGAAGGATATTCTGTTGTTTGACATATACTCTCCTAGGTATTTTTTATACACATTACAGTATATCTGTCATTGGTTCACTGATGAACAGGGTTGTATTATTTGTATACATAACATTTAAGCAAGAAGTAAAGTTGTATTTATTACTGTCAAGAACTTTTCTTTACTAATAAACGTGCAAACCAGCTGCTATAAACAAGCACTTATCTTCTGACTGGAGAGTATTATTAATAAATGCCATGATTACTGCCACTAAGCTAATCCTCAACAAAAGTTTTCATACTACACAAGGGAACATCCTCTGAACAATAAAAACAGCTGAAAATTTTGACACTGGCTTATTTGGTAACAAGCACAGCAGTTGTCGGCTTTTGTTCAGGGAGGAATACTGGGGAAAGAGAGGGGACTGGGGCGGGGGGGGGGGGGCGGGGGGGATGATGACAGAAGACATTAGAGGCTGGAAGAGAACTGAAATAGTGCAGGAAGGAAGAGACGGAAAGTCACTTAAATGGAAATAATATTTATATTTGTTACAGAAATAGCAGAACAGCCTCCATCAATTAATTATTTCATTCATTTAATAGACACTCCATTTATTTTATTTTTCGCTAGTGAATTAAAAAGTTACCATTTGCAATGCCTTTTACAAGATTTCCTAATTATACTTAAATGAAATAATTTTAAAAGGCATTCTGCAATACTTATATTTGGTTTCTTATTATTTCTTTCAATTTAGATGATACAATTTCACTCTTGGAGTGCTAATGTAACAAACCACAGCAAAATATTTAACCTAGGTATAAAACATTTCAAAAAAACATCTCATTTGAAAATATATAAGAGTTTTATGTAAGAAACATCACAAAGAAATGATTGTATTTAAATGTGGACACCTATTTAAAAAGTGCATGCAACGGCCACTATTGTAGCACACAACTGCTCTTAGCAAAGCGAAACTATGCTTGGATCCTCCAAATTATACACCATTCATACCAATAAAAACCTTTGACTTTATCCTTTCAACTGTGGTGTATTTTCTTGACATTAGAGAATTCAGATAACTAGAGAAGGAACAGCCTTTTAAAGGACAGTATTACCAGCTGTAACTACAAAAACAGCTGTTTATCTCATTACAAATGTAAAACTTGGCCTGCACAGATCAACAAAATGTAAAGAGTTCTCAAGAGCATAAACTGGTCCTTGTTTTGCAGTTGAACAAACATTTAGCACCTCTTCTGTTTCTATAGCTAACCTGTTTTCCCACTTTAAAAAAAAAAAAAAAAAGGAGGGGTGAGGTGGTGAAACCACTAATTATCCTCCTTGTCCAGCCATAAGTTCTGTCAAAGCCATACTTTTATCCACATCTGAGGACAAGAAAGAAAATAAACGGACGAGTAAAGACATCCTAAGTTTACAGTCACGTACTCAGTTGCTTTGAAACTGGCTCACAGAATTTAAGAATATGTGTAAAAGGGTTGACTACATCATCCTCGCCTTCCTGTGCCATCTGCTGGAAAACGCCCTGCACCATAGCCAAAAGCTGCGTGTGGGCTGAAAGGCTGTAGGGGGGAGTGGGTGGGGAATCAACACAAACATGCAGCAAATCCCTGAAATTAATGACTTCACACATGCATCCCTTGTGCCGAGGCCTAGAGCTGTTTTCCCCAAACCACACAGTACTGCCACCACCATCATACCATTTCCTTCCTCATTGAGCAAAGATTAGCACATAGATCTGTTCACTTCATACGCTTGGCAGTACCTCACAGTGGGATGAAAACCACCCTAATTACCCTTTTCCAGATACAGGCTCTTTCAAGAACAGAGCCACTGGTCTGACGTTTCACTTTATACACTTTAAAGAAAATAGGGAAGGGGCAATGAGATTCAAAAAAGGTTCCTCTGTGCAAAAGGTTTCTCACAACTCTTGACATTCATTTATTGTTCATTCCCCACCATCTCTCTTGATTTGATGATATGGCTTACAGACTGCAAGCAGTTTATGATGGAGTTTAAAGCTGCTAGTATCCATTCTGTGAACATTTCCAGTCTCACAAAAAGAAAAGCCACTGCTTAGTCCATTCTTGCACCTAGAGAGAACAGGTAACTGGATCAACATCTGCAAGAAAGTTAAAAATTACCTGTAATTTAGCATGTGTTTTCTCTGAAAATACAAATCATCACCTGGGATAGTTCAAAGGCCTTACAAACCTGAATTAAAACTTGCAGTACACAAGCAAAATCAGAAAGGCAATTACTTCATTTTTAAAGGTGCTGAATACTCAGATTGCTCAAAGAAGCTAACAAGCCCTAGAGATGTACAGGCGTGCTTTGAAATCAAGCCAACAAACCAGTGATGATCATCCAGTGGTCACCCAGAAAGGTCTATCTAGGTTTGCAAATGCTCCCTGGGACAGTAATGCCATTCAGAGGACAGATTTTATTTTTTCCCCACTGGACTGACATGCCAATGTAAGCCTGATTTTACTATTTCAGCCTATACTGCTTTAAGTGAAATAACCTATGCAGATAAAGATCCACGCTGTTCATTACATGATGTCTACTGTGTAGGCGTGACATCTACACCTTGAAGTGCAGACTAAACAAAAGGGTCAACATCAGAGCCTGGAATGATAACAGGAATTGCTGTGTGCAGCCTTCAAGGATTTTATTATAATCCTTTCCAATGTTCACTGTGATCTCTAACCATTTATAGAACACATAGACAGCTGCTGCCTGAAGTAACCTGTCCCTTCTGTCTTTGGCCAATGTGAGAAGCAGAAGTGCTAGAAGTCACGACCTTCCTCTGCAAACTTCCCTGTGCCTTCTCTCCCCAGTATTAGGCTGACGGCACTCTCCTTTGGTCATACCATCAGACAACTCGTAGGATTTGTTTCAGGGTACTGAAGTCACATTCGTTCACTCCAGTCCAGCAGGGAACTGAGTACCTAGTACCAGCGTACCTGCTGGTAATTTTTTGCACTCTGCATGTTACACCAGTACTATTGGTTAGACTATTCACAAGACCAGTAACTTTGCAGTACCTCTGTTGGTATCGCTGTGTTTGGATCTTCTCTACCCTACTTCATAGGTGCTGCCATCCACTATTTTCAATTAAAAAGCTCATGTATTCTTTAAGATATTAGTTGCACACACACACAAAAATAATAAATCAAAACTCCTCCATCTCTTGCCTTTGACATCTGTAAAGTACCACTTGAGAGTATTGCTTATTCTGGAGTTTCAGCAAAAATAAATTAATTTCTGAGAAAGACAACATCTTCAGCTGTTCATTTGTGCGCTAGCTGGCTAAGCCAGGACCCACTTCACAGGAGGAGGGTCTCACTATGGCTGAAGACAGTGAGTGAGGTTCTCTCACCTCACAGACAGGGAAGAGAAAAAACAAGGAAACTGCCTTTGCACTGATGCAGACCAGGCACATTCCCATCACCTGCTGAGAGTGCTGAGGACCCTATTTTCCAGAAAGGAGGAGAACAAGAAGAGCCAGGCACAGCAACTCCTCAAACGTGCCACCAACTCCCAAAGTGACTGCCCATTTAGGTCCTTAATTTTACGCAAAGCACTTCTAAAAGCTTAACTCAGTCTTCAAATAATTAATTTATCCTTAACAGCACTGCTTTTGATCAATCAGACTATTTACAGTTTACTTTTCACCTTGAGCCAAGTCCAGTATTTAAGTATGACTTGCATAAAAAACATTTCAAAAGGTATTTCAATACATGTAGGACAACTCCTGCCTGTATGCAATGGCCCCAGCAACTTCTAAAGAGATTTAGCATCAGTGATTAAACCTGTAAGAATATATCCATTTACAAAAGTAGAGATGCAGAGTTTTAGTTTTTATTAAATTTGCAGTAAGAGAAAAGAAATGCCAAGAATGGTTTCTAGAAACAGCTGAAATGCTACTAAGGAAAGAAATTACATTGGGATTAATAATTTCAAATATATGTGCAGCATTTGAGAGCAGAAGGGCAGTATAAAAATAGATCAAACCCTTTTGACAGGCTCTCATTTCTTCACACCATTCCAAGTCACGTCGCCTAAACTGGCAAGGTGAATCAGAAGAATTTAGTTCTGCGCAAAGTATGAAATTTACTCTTTTGCAGAAAGCTAGCAAAACATTTATGCACAAATTAAGCTCCAAGTTAAGTAAATCCAATGCTATTATGCATGCACGCACAAAGTCAACTCAAGGTTCAAGCCTCAAAAAATAAGAATAATGTTTACAACCAAAGTTGACTAGAAACTATTCTTTGTGTTGCTTTGGTTTGGGGTTATTTTGTTGTTTGGTTTTGTGGGTTTTTTTTAATTAAAGCACTAATTCTCAATTAGCCAATAACTTCCATGAAATCTTAAAACCAGCAAGCCATTGGAAAATTCCATGAGTTCAAAACACAGGGTGTGTGCCATTCAGATCACACATCTGTTCTTACCAGTAAAGAAAACTTCACTCAAAATGAAACAGTCCCCAAAAATTCCATAATTTAGTTACACAGAAGTTTGATTATTCACTGTCAATGGATTTCTGAGTAAAAAAGTTATAAAGGTTATCTTCATTTTCTTTCATTTTTAATTGGAGTAAACTATTGATTTCTGGAGGTCCTCAATCAACAGCATCACTATTACACTGAACAGCCCAACAATGCTGAGTACTCCCCAGTGTAAAGAATTATTTGGGGCTTTTTTTTTTTGGTGATTCTGAGTTGCTTGTGGAAGAAGCACAAGGGTAACAGACAAGCCTAAACTGTTGTAATACGTGGTTATCGGAGAAAAATTAATTAGCTTCACATTAAAACTGTACTCATCCTCCTCTTCAGGCATGCAAATAGGGATCTGCCTGCTGCTCCAATGGTTGTCAGGAAAAAAAAAATCCCTTTCCTTCCATAAAATACAAATATGCATCTATGTGATGCCGTTGCTGCTCATATACCGCTGGCAAGTGTAACTTACGTGCCCTATGTAAATAGAGTTAATGCCTACATAAACCCCCAGACTTTACTATCCATTTCCAATTAATGCAAAAGTTCTAGAGGAGAACAGTTTTGCTCTTTAGCTATAGTAAAGCAATTATATCTGTGCCAAGGCAAACTTGAAAAAGGAGATTAATATCTGTGGGAAGAGTGTTTCCTGCCATAAGAAGCACACTTCATGTGACAGTGATGGGTGTCCCGTGAAAACCACTGAGAAGCGGACTGAAGTTTGAACACAAACATCACACTGGCGGTCTTAAGTCAAAGCAGCTCTTACCATTTCCCAAACAGAAACTATACTGGTATTTTAAATCCTAAACACAACAGAGATTCAAAGTTTCACATGCATAATAGTTGCAAGGTGCTGAACATAGTAGCCCTGAATGCTTACCTAGGAACGCTTGTGAATAAAGGAAAAAGACAACACATGTTAATATTTTTAAAGATGAAAGCGCAAAGCAGTCTGTGAGTAACTGAAGTCTCATTCTGTCCATCAATGGCAGCAGCTTGGACTCATCCTCATTCTTGACCCAGGGTCTCAAACACTTTACAAGGAGTACTTTTATCTGCACTCCACTGGACAGAAATCAAGACACTGAGACATTAGGGACCCATCCTATGGCATCTCCTTGAAGCAATAGGACCCTGCTCAGCTCAAAGGGTTTCTCTGCTTCTATTCTCCAGCAGGACAAGACCCTACAAGACTTGCCTATGAATAAAGAAGTCTATGATGGTTGCACACACTTAATTGTATTTCTGCAGGCTACAAAAGTCTTGCTATATTCATTTTAACAAACTCTACCAGATAGTTATGCCTGAAGAGAAATTCCCTGTTAGGAAAAAAACCTGTTCATCCAACTTCAGTAGCAAATGCAAATAGCTAATTAACCTTATCTCCATTACACTGTCCTGACTTTGCAATACAGCTGGCACAGAAGCAAGAATTTGTTTTCCTTGTCCAAATCTTCTCACGTACGTACAGAGCATACAATCAACAGGCTTTGAAGCAAATCTAAATAGCAAAGATTCAGCCTGTAAGAATACCTATGCCCTCTGCACTGTATTCTATATGCACACTTGTGTATGTCATTTCATCACCATTTCTGCTAGGGAAAAGAGAAACTGGCAGACACATGAAGAAAACTGTATTTAACTATCTGGTTACAAATAAAGATGTATTTATGTACTTAAGAGATAAAAACAGACTATCTAAACCCTGTTCAAACACACGTTATCAATCCAAGGTGAACAAAGCTATCATTTCACCCACCACATTTGGTTTTTTTCCCCAAAAAATAAATGTGTGCCTAAAATATGTGCTTCAACATTTTACCCTTTCATAGTCTCTTTTAAGTACAACTCTTTTTCCTTGGCCAAAATTGGTTAAGAATAAAGGAAAGCAAGTTGGACATTATACTGAAATAGAAATATTTATCAGAACAGCTATTTCTACAAAGGAAGATAATCACAAAGGTAAAGTCTCATTTGATCCTTAATTGACCTGCATGTTTTTAATTAGGAAGGAGGGCTGGGATTAACCTAGAGCTGATTACAGTCTTGATTCTACAAACCTGGAAGTGCATAATGTTATTCACATAAGTGTTCCTCAGTGAAGTTATGCATGAGCAAATACATTTGTAGCTTCAGGGAATAAGTCTTGAATAACTTAACCTTTTAAAAACTTTTCTTTTAAGTGGTTGCTTTATAAATACCTTTTATATACAACCTGTTTTCTGTATTAGGCTTTACCTGTGAATTTTTTTAGAACACCAGGAAATATTTGCTTGTGTTTCAGAAAAACAGCAACATTTGTATTAGGAACTAAGCGGTAGTTTTAAAGAATGTACATTTTAATTATGTGCCTTTATTCATCCCGGTCTGTGAAACTAGAGTCTTTGACATAATGATGTCAAAGCGAAGAGGTCTGTAGCAATGTATTTTGACTTTAGCACTGAATTAATTTTTAGTGTGGAACAAAATCGGTTTCAGAGGAAGAAACTTCCCAAGACCCGTGTACACGCAGAGTATCCTTCTGGAACATTTAAAAGAGGAACCTATGCTCACTGCCACTCTCCCCACACCCACATTGCTACTCCAGTCTCTTTATTACATTCAGTGGTTTGTTGCCATTTCCTCAGAGTTTGAAGAGTCTGTGGACCTGTATCTGCAGTTCTGCAAGCCACCACAGATGACTCCATATGCCAATGCCTCCCATATAGGGCTCAAAATTGTGATCGTGGCTTCCATGCAAACACCCTCCCAGCTGGCCATCGCACCAGATGAGGACTTGCTTTACATCCAGACTCAAATAGAAAATAATTCCATCAGCCTATTTTAGACTTGCCTATCTGAGGATAAACACGTCCGCCAGACCTTCTCTAATAATTTTGAGCCAATTGGCCAGTTATGACTAAATTTGACATAGATTTGGAGGCCTAAAAGATATTCAGTCCACTAAGTGGCAGAAAAGCAGGTAGCTGAGAATACAGCCCCCATTAGTGACCCTGTGAAGGGAAAGGCTGGAGCAGAGACTTACCGCTTAGCTCATGGGGATGCCAGCCTCGAGACATAATGCCTAGGAAAAGATGTTTCCTTGGTTTCGCTTCTTAACAGAATCCTGCAGCATACACTGCATATGACAGCAATGACCAAGTATTGCCTGTGTATCAGAGACACGCAGATACGCGCCCCCTGTGCACATGCTGCCTGCACAAGCATGCACACCTGGGTGTGCACACAACATGGCGTGAACCCATCATAAAGAATAATTGATCACATAGGAATTTATTTACAGCTTGATGAGGTGTTGACATTTTAAGCAGAGAAAAGTAAACTCAGTAATGTAATGCATGAAAAAGCTGGTATAATGTAATCAAACGCTACTTTGTAAAGTATTTTAGTTACCTCAAAATCATTTCCTTACTACAAAAAAGTCCAGCCCTTATAAAGCTGTAATAGATAAATCTTTCTTTCATGCACTCAGACGAGCAAGGCTGTTGATGTAAAGCATGGTACGTTTCACAGATATCATCAGAATGTTACAACTCGTAGACTTTTTGAAAACCTTATCACATAACCCATTACATTTTTGCTGCCTCAACCAGACACAAAACAGCAAGAGGAAAGTGCTTATCAGAAGCAAGCCCAATCTGGGATGTGCACTAGTGAAGAAACCTGCTTGACACTTGCGACCTTTAGACCAAACTGCAGTGTTTTCCAATCAGTTTCCTCCAAATTTTGCCTATCGGCAGCAACATTTTCAGTTTGTTCAAGACAATTTAAAAATAGGAACTCATATCTTCTGACAAGGAACAAAAATCCAAATGGTAAGAATCTAAGATATATTTGTTTTATGGGGTACCACTCATAGATCAAATTTGTTTCTATTCAATATTTGCAGTATTTACAGCTATCATTATATCTAGATCATTTTGACATGTATGAATCAAATACTGATATATCAATAAATTGTCACCAACTTCTTAAGTAGAGTAATTACAGCTGAGATGCTATTCTATCCTTGCAACTACCCTAAGGTCACTAGAAAATACCTGTCACAAGTTTTTACAGACTTTTCTTGCTTATCCCATATTCTATCTGAAGGCTGTAAACTACTTGCCATGGGTGCTGTTAGCAGCAGCGTTTAGTCTGGACGCAGAGATACCCCTTCACTCCCCCTCAGCATACTGCATCAGGTATTGCCTTCCTAAGACAAAGCAAAGCAGTCCCTTCCCCACAGGATTTACAGTCTAGGCAAGTGCTTTGTAGTCAATGGCAAGCAATCAGTGGTTAAGAACCAGAGCAGTGAATAAAAATTCATCTAAAAAAAAAAAAAAGTTACTCTTACTTCTTGGGAGTAGTAACACATTTCCCACCTGAGCATCAGACTTCCTCTCATTGTTTCCTTGCACCTGGCAACAGATATTATGTCTTACGTATTGAAGCTCTTGTTTTCTAGGAAACAATATACAGAGAAGAATGACAGAAACAGGCAAGAAAGACGAGACGCTGGGAACAGCCTTTGTGAATCTGTCAGTTTACATCATTACCAGCCAAAGCTCTTTAAAAGAGAGTTTCAAGACCCGAGGGCTTGATTCTGCAAAGCAGTAAGTGCTCTGGCCTCACCACAGCAGAGATCCCAGCACAGGCATCACTTTAATTACACAAGTGCACCAATTAAAATGCACCCACTTGTATCTTTAAAATTAAGCATGTACTTAAGTGCTAACTTGAAGCCAGAGCATTCAGTATACTGACCCACAGGAAGGACTGCTGGGTCAGGGATGTGCACACACACAGACACAAATATAGATAGGTATAGATACAACTACCTCAAAGGCCTGAGGGGTTTTTTTAGCTTATTCCACAACTGTCAATCAAGGGCAGCTCAGCTGAAGCCAAGCAGGACAGTAGGTTACAGGAAGACAGTTAAGGCCCTTAGGTTGTATTTATTGTGATGGATTCCTTATTTTGAAATAACTGCAAAACTGTTTCGTAACAATGCAAAATTTAAACAAGTGAAGCAGAGAATCTACTTACAAGCAGATTACGAATTCATCAAATCACTCTAATAGTAAAATACTGCTTTGGTTTTTTGGTTGCTTTTAAAAACCTCTAAAATAAATCCACTCCTGCATATGCAGACTTTGCAAGGAAAAGAAAGGAGTAAATGGTGCCGTAAACTTGTCTCTAGTTGTCAGAGGCAATTTTGTCCTCTGTAGGCAATCACACGGTAGCCACTCTGTCAAACTAATGCACGCTGCCTCCACGGGTTATTCCCAGAGACTGTAGCTTTTAACATCCTAACTTTAATACACTGTCATTCAAAACGATCCACACTCAGAAAATAACAATAGCTGTATTATTTCTCTTCTCTTAAGGTAAACTTCAAATGAAGCAAAAGAGAGCATTTCAGCCTGAAAAGAAGACAGCAGAGGAGACACTGGAAGTTTATATATAAAAGCATGAATGGGACAGAGAGGAATAGGAACCACTTCTGCACTATCTCCATGCAAGTCATAGATGCTATCAAACGAAGGTTCAAAAGAAAAGGGTGTTGTGCATGACAGTATAAAGTTAAAGCTACGAAATCCCTTGCCCCAGCATGTTGCAGACACTAAAAAGTTTACACAGGGTCAAGAGGCAATCAGAGCAGTTCGTGGAAGGGAAAAATCAGTGAGGGCTATAAAGACACCATTTCTCCCTTCGGAAACATCCAAGCTGCAAATGATTGCACACTGAGAGCACCTTCTGGAGAATCATCCTTACACGCCTGCCTTATTTTAACTCCCCACCCCCCATTACCGCTTTTTGCCCCATCAGACCCAGGGTGCTAAGCAGACCTCTGGTTTTCTCCACGAGAGCCTCTTAAACAGTGACACTTTTACTAATTTACATCCACCAGGGTCTAAAATCAAGTAGGTAAACGCTATGTTTCTGAACAGCATCACCAGGAAAATCGAGTGTGACGATCCGACCGGTGAACGGGAGTTCGTGTAGCTGCATCACAAGCGGCAACACCCGCCAGTTAACAGTATCCTGCCAGCGGGCGAGGGATTACCGCTTCCCCAACACTTACGAAACAAGATGTACCCTGACAAATTGGCGTTTTGATCTAAAACACTCATTTCGGGGGCGCTGAAGATGAACCGCCAGCTTCTGGCGTGCAAGTAATGAGCTGGTATCGAGGCACAGCGAGGGAAGGTCCGAGGACTCCGTCCCATTCTCCAGCCGGGGCAGGAACACGGGACGGGACGAGAGCCCAGCCCGCTGCGGAGCTCGCCTGGCAGGCACCAGGGCCGGGGTAAGCAGAGCCCGGGTCCGGGCTGGAAGGCGCCGGGGAGCTTTCGGGGCGCTCCCCTGGCTGCGGCAGGCATGAAGCCGGGGCCAGCCCCGCCTGCCTGAGGGCCCTCGCAGGCCGCTGCCGCCGGCCAGGCAGGGCAGCTCTCCGGCACCCCGCTTCGTCCCGGGCAGCTCCGGCTGCGCAGGTGCCCGGCCGCGCCGCTACAGCATCCCCGCCCCGCAGCACCCGCTCCCCGCCGTCCTTACCGGCTCCGTGGCGCTGCCCTCTCCCGCCGCGCTCGCACACACCCCCTTCCCGCCCAGCTCGTAGCCTCCGTACTTCGGTGTGGGGTGGTTTGGGGTTTTCTTCCCCTCTCCAGCTCCCACTAGTGATCGCACACCCCGCCAGCCAGCCAGGCGCTCGCCGCCTCCTCCTCCCGCCCCCCCGCGGGCACCCGGCGCGGAGCTGCCGCCTCCCCGGGCCCCGCCGCCACCTGAGGGGAGCCGCCGAGCCCCCGGGACGGGGCCTAACGGGCCGGTTACCACATCCATGAATCACCAGCCCAGTGACCGGCCGCCGCGTCCTCCCCCACGCCGGGCCGGCGAGACGGGGAAATGTCAGGGAATCGAGGCAATTCACTGGCGGGATGAAATTAACCACCGAGATAAAACAGACAGCGTGGGAACGGCCGGCTGAAAAATGGATCGCTGATCTGTCACGCAGCGTTTATAGCATCAGCGGTCATTTATGGTGAAGTGTAGGCTGCACCACAGCCCCGGCATAGAGACTCCTGGGGTCACTTGTACCACATCTCGTAGGCAGTCCCCACTGTCCCGTTACAGGCACCACAGAAAACTCAGCCCAGGCTTTTCCATCTCAACTATTTTACTACTTTTCCCCCTCTTTTCTATGACAGATTAAAGAACATAACAGCTCAGCTCATCATATTAGAAGTCTGTGACTACCATTTAGTCCATTATAACACACTAGAATTTGTGACTTCTGAGGAAAAGGTGACTTGAAAATGGGAATACTGGAGGTACGACTACATTAGCACTTTAACGTGCATCATGTGTTGAAGCAGTTGCGGAGTGGCCTCAGTGCACAGATAACAAGCAATAAGCCAGAAAACACATCCCAGGTGTGCACCTTGCAGGCTTGGGGGCCAACAGCCACCCCCTGCACACAGCAAGGCTGCAGCCATTTCAAACACCTTGGCCTGTGCACCAGGTCCTCAGCACCAGCTGTTGCTGATGGCAAATCTGGGCCATGCTCGCCAGCAATGCAGACACATTACCTTGACCTCATATAATTTTCATTTCTCACACTCAAGAGGAGTTAATACTCTTCCTCAGTTTCCGAGGGGGTTGATATATTATTGTTACATATGCATACACAGAAGCTGTCTATCCCTCTTTGACTCAGAACATTTCATTTGCAGAATATTGCATCAATATTTTGGGACAGCTTCACAGAGGAGAGCACAAACTACCTCCAAGGAAGGAGAGCTTGTTCCACTACATCTCCCTCTGCTCTTATGCCCAAATCTATACTCTCTCCTCATGGGTTTTTCTACTCTACACATGCCTCAGTCAATACTAGAGGCCGAAGTAAAGAAAGACTTATTACCAGCTGAGGCAGATTTGGAAACGCTGAAACAAATTGGAGAAAGCTTGTTCCAGCAAGATCTCTGGACTGCCGTTTTGTAAAATCTATGTATGCAAGTTGTCCTTGTGCACTTCATGCTCTGCACTTTTTTTTGGCCTGTATCCTAGCCACAGCTCATTATAATACAGGTATATTGTCTGTTGTGAGCCTAAGGTTTCCCTCTCAGCAGAGATACTTCACTTTTTTGATTGGTTTCCCTCTTCTGATTGCCTCCTGCAGACAAACAAGAGAAGACAAATAGAAGTACTGGCTCTTCTAGAAAACAGCTAAATAACTACCCCATGCTGCACTGGCAAGAGAAACCTAAAAAAAGAGAGAACTCAAATACAAAAAAAAACACTACACAACACCCTCAGGAAGCAATAAAGAGAGGGATGAAAAGGAAGAGAAGACATAAATAGAAAGGGAACAAAAGGAAGATGTAACAGAATTTAAAAGTGCAATAAAGTGAAACAGCTGGCAATGGGAAAAGAGGCATTATGGACACCTTTTCTTCACACTGCCAAACAGAGATTGAAAAGCACAGTTGCCTTTAAAGCACAAAAATAATTAAATATCTGCTGAGCATGTGAGAATCAAGGATTTGTGCTATAGTGCTCCAGTGCCAGTGTGCAGCCCAAAAGGGGCAAGTTGTTCACCAGTTTCCTTGAAAACATATGGCAAATCTCCAAAAATGCATGCCTGTCCAAGCTGCGATGAATCAGCAGCCACAAAAACTGTGCAGTCCTGGACTGAGCTCTAATGAAAGCATGACAGTTTCCTTTTCTCTCCACAATCTCCAGCTAATCTTTTCTAAATGGATCACTTCAGCCACCATTCTTGAACTCCTAATTATATCAGACCCGATTATAACACTTGAATAAAAACACTCAAAATATTGAGCTCCCAGTGACGATATTGAAAAAGAGATGTAGTATTTCCCAAGACGACACTGTTTCAGGTTGTTGAGTAATTGTCTAAATCTTCTATCATTCCTAAGGTAAACAGAAGAAACCACAAAAATGTTCAAGCCTCCTGGCAAAGTTTTCAACATGCTTTCACCTTCCTGACCTCCAAGTGTTGAGCACTGCACTACTCCTCTGCAATTCCTTCAGTTGCTATGTGTTGTCAGTGGAGGAGAATCCCCCCAAACATGCAAATAAACCATCCAGTGGAAAAACAAATACTGTGTGATCTCTTCACCTTTTGTCTATGTTTAGAAAAGACAACATAATCCTCTCTGTTCTAGAAACAAATGCTCTATAATATCTCTTTCCAAAACAGTAGTATTCTCTTTATGTCTTGTGAAGAGCTCCACAGCTCTGCGCTTTCTGCATTGCCTTTCCTCAGTAAACAACTTCACCAAGTCTGTTTGTCATTCAGTGGCCCTATGTATTTCACAAAGGGAAAAACAAACACGTGCAACCAATTTATTCCCATTTTCGTAACTGTTGGTCAGACACTATTATTTTCGTACTGTACTAAAGTCACAGGTTTCAGTAAAGTAGCAAGAAATGGTGTTATCATGCCAGACTAAATGGCATTTGTTCTTTACTGTACAGGTAGGATGAGAGAGTATTTCATGGCTTTCTTGCAATTCTATAACACAATTACATCTCATCTTCAAAACTCAATACCAAACTTCATTTGTCTTTGTTTACTTACAGATTATAGCTGATGGTCCTCTGCCATCTCTTTGCTGGAGTATAGTGACTAGTGCAGTGCTGTAATTTTCAAGTCAGCCGTTAAGCTGTGATAAACAGAATATCAAAAAGCTTCATCACTCAGCTAGAAAATGATTTAGGAAAGAGATAATTTCCACATACACTTTGTCAGAAATGTTTCTGTTATCTGTTTATGTACTGATCATCTACCTAATATCTCCTGTGGTATGCTTATAAAAACAACAAACAAGTAAAATGCATTTCAACGGCCAAGAGTTGACCCAAATGTTATTGGCAGACTCAAGTGATACTTATTTATATGCAGCACAGTTATTTTGTATTTGCTGTGCAAACTCTAGAAGCTTAGGATCAAATGTACTTCTTATTACCTCACTTTGCCATAGGATGCATATGCACACGTATGTATGTGAGTGTATATTACTACAGGAGTAGAAGACTGACAGCCCATTTTGATAAAAGGGAAGAAAATAAGAAGAAAGGGTACATGCTTCCCATGTGAAATGGTAATTGCAAGAGGGATGGGGAATTGGAAAGAACATAAAAGGCACTATATTTGAACAAAACAAATTAAGGCAGCCATTCCCAAACTGAGATCCAGGGACTAACTCCCTCCTGGGGAGAGAAGCTGGCTGCCTGCCTCAGCGTCTTCGACCAGCGAGAGGAGCCAGCAGTCAGCCATAACATCCTCTACAAGTTTCAATGTGCCAGAGTCCTCTCCTTATGAATTTCTGGCATTCACAATCCTTATTGATTTAAATGAGGCTTGAAAGCCATCGGAACTGAATGTTAGACATCTTTACTAAATAAGAAAGTTTACAGTGGAGAAGACTTTAGAGGAAACTTAAAAGAATAAAAACAAATTACTGTCTCTAGGACAATAGCACTGGGTAAGAATGCCCTATGATTAAAAATAAATCTGTTGCCTGTAATGTTTTTAATTTCAGTTAAACTACTCGGTCTCAAACTGCAAACAAAATATTCTGGGTTTAGGACACATACCAAAGCACCCACATACACCTTGCTGATAGCAGCGATGCACCCTAGTCCAGTGATCGGACTTGCACAAAGAGCTCTTCACTTGCCTAAGGCTTCCATGGACTGGGACTTCAGGCTCGACTTTTTTTGTAGAGTTTATTGTTTTTCCAACCTTCAGCAGCATTGTATAGCTTCTGCCCTCTGAACCACTAACTATTTTTACAATATGGATTAATCCCTTTTCCAGTTTAAAGAAACAGCTGAGATAAAAGACTTCAACAATTTCATATTCTGAACTCTAATTAGTTTAATGTAATGTTATTTGTTCAGGAGTGCTGGTCCTTTAGTCAAGTTTCGGTATAATCCCAACATAATCCTCAATTTTTTTTTCCCCTTTTACATCTCATACTTTTCTGAAAAATTTTTAAATGTTTTGATCTACTAAACACTTACTGTGTGCCTTGTTTTGTGCTACAGTATTTTCTTTGATCATATCTTTGAAACTTAATCCAACAGGTGTTGTTTTAATTAAAAGCAAGTCTGTCATCGTTCTTTTATAATATTAATTTCATTTCACTACTATGGAGTACATTTTATGCATTTTCTTCCTCTCGGAACTCCTTAATTTGGGGCTTACATAATAAATATCACTTTTATATTTGCTGTTTGTTATATCTCTCTAGAAATACTCTTATTCTTCCTGTATTGTAATGTTATTTGATATTAGTGGAATTTCCTCTTGGATTTAAACCCTTAAAAAGGGATGGACTTTCTGGAAAGCATAAACTGGCCAATTTAATACAATAACAACAGCAGTTCTCCCTAAATACAACTGTGTTATCCCACGGGATGAAATTCAACCTTTTGCAGAATGACAGCAAAAGATCTAGGCCTTCCTCAAGACATCAAAGTAAGCATAAGGGCTGGCTCGATCTTCAAGGAGCCATAGGAAGTTCTTGGAACAAAATCATTTAGGGTATTTTACTTCTATCCAGTGAACTATACAACTACCACCTGGGAAGGAGACACAGGTGGAAGCAGTGACAAAGCCAACAGAGCCTGCATTGGAAAAGGCACATTTACTTCCTTTGAACATGTTTTGCCTTTTCAAGTGTGTCAGGCTTGATCTGGAAAATGGGAGTAAGGAAAGGGCCAATTTCTACACTAGCAACCTGCCCACCACAAAGAAGTTCCATGCCTGTGCTGAGAGGCTGTTACATTATCACAGGAGAAAGGAACAGGGTCTCACTTTGTTTTAAATTAGGTGTCCTTTTATTTGTGGGTACTCATTTTGCCAACCACAGGCCCAACCATACAGTGCATTTCTCCTACACCCAAAATGGAATATGTAAAAAACAGAAAAGACATTTATTATCTCATGAAAGGATCCTTTTTGTTTGCTCACTGTTGTATGGTGTGGAAAGCAAAAAGAAACAAGCCATGGAAAACAAAAGAAAGATGACATGTAGAACACTGCATGTCAGGGATAAAACACCACTAAGAGCCAGAGAATTGTCATCACACTGGAGTTACATCAGACTATAACCATCTCCAGCACTATTTCGCTAGCTCTCCCTGTACACACCACTGTTCCATGGTGATCTGTCAGTCAAACAACTCTAAAAATAACAGCCAAATATCCTTGCATTTACAGCACTCCTTCCTTCCTTGTGCTATGCTTTCAAGATCTGCCATGTCACATAATCCATTGGACCGCTTCTCTCTTTTGCAATGCTGAGATGATTTCCAGTGGTTTAGTATCCTGGCTTTCTCCTGATGAGGCTCCAAGGAGTCAGCCTTTTGATGAGTTAATGACAGCACTGCATCAGGTGAAACCCAATGGATACAACATCCAGAAAATAAGAAAGGCTCTTTGTTTTAAGGTCATTCTAAAAACCAGAAATTTCTTGTCAAGAAAGCATTTAAAACAGCTTGTGTATCCAGGAATTACCCACCACATCCCACCCCCTCCCCATTAACGCTGCCATGCCTCCAGACTACTCAGATGGAAAATATTCATCATTGCATATTCCCCCCTACAGATGCTAGCTATGGGAAAGCTAGTCATTTGGGCCAGATCCTTCTATTACAGTTTCTCTTCTAAAATAAAGAGAGCTATCAAGATATGAGAACTTAAATCTTCATAATGCTATTAGAAGGAAAGAGAAAACTTTAAAACCAATTTGCAGCCATAAAAAATGGTAACCAAACAACCCAGAGGTAAATAGTATTAAAGAAGCAAACAAACAAACAAAAAATAATCACCACTTACATGTAATTTCCAATATCCTATTACAGTAAGAGATTAAAAAAATAACTTTAGAAAGAACCCTTTGCTTTCCAGCTGAAGCCCTCAAAAAGAGGCTGGAGAGCCCGAATTTCCTTCCCTGGCCCAGTGAATCCAGCTACTCCATACACAACAAGAGAACAATTTCAAGAGGAGCCAGTGAAATTTTCCCTCTCCTTCCCCCAACTTCTTACAAGAGAGGTCCTGAGCTTTCCACTAGGAACTGTTGCTAGTGAAATAGAGCCATTCCTGCATTAGAATTATAGAAATCCCCTTTAAATCTTGTCCTATTACTATTGTAACAACAATAAAAAGCAGAAGCTTTTTATGAGGCACCATCCCTTTTAGCACCATCCATCACAGAGATAAAATATGAGATGTCTATATTTTATTTCCAGCTCCCAAGGTGAAAAAGCAATTATCCTGCAGAGCATCAGCATCTGCCAGTTCTGAAGTGTTTCACAAAACAGAAATGCAGCCCTTTTTGGCCCATAGCTGTCCTACTAGAGTAGCCCTGGTATGGTTTAGGTAACTGAGGGAAGGTTGAGGGGTCTAAGACCCAAGTGAAACCCTGCTTGGGGGAGTCAGGTGGGAGGGAAGCAGTGCAAAGTGCTGGCACAAATACACCTCAGTGGACACATTTATACTGAGTGCAGAAAACACTGATCACAAGAGGTAAAACTCAGCAGACGCAAATATAGAAAACAAAAAGAGATTGTCCTGTTGACTTAGTCATGTCCTTCACTGACTCCTACAGACTTTCATTTTACTGCCGAAAACAGATATACTTATGGGACAAAAGTAAGACAAAAGTAAGATTTTATTTTTTTTTCTTCTACCTTGCAACCACAGGATCCAGTTTTCCTTTACACAAAAAAACCCACACCTGTTTTCACAGATATTTTGATTTGTTCAGAGTTAAGCCTTCCAAGTTTTAGAGAAAGCAGATAGATGTGGTTGCAAATCCAGAGATAGCACACACATTATATGGATTAATTTTATTTTTTAGAATAAGAGGGTGAAAATCCAAACTATTATTTGAAAGAAAAATCACCACAACCAAAACAGTCATGCAAATGTAAGTTGAAGAACTCTCCTATTACTGAAGCGCCAGCATTCCTCCCATACTTTAACTGTCATGACATAGGAACACTACTGTTCCTTTGAAATGCCATTTAAAGGTAGCAGCACATTACAGAGAAAACATTTAAAAATATGGCCTTATTTATCCAAAGTATATTTGGCTTTAGCTTTTTTCCTCTCCAGACTGGGGAAACCTACAAGCATTTTACAATCTGAAATTATTTTCATGAACAGTGTTAAATAAAGAATAAAAAAATAAAAATAATCAATTAATCCATTAATAGCTCGACTAATAAAATTTAAAGTGATTTCTATTGCATCTCAGCTCCCCTCTGGATGCAGTCAGCAATGGGTAAATGCTGGACCCCTATAACTCTCTGACTACAGTCCCTTACATTCTTTCTGAGTGAGGTGCTATGCCATCGGAGTAGCTGTTGTTTGTTGGGTTTTTTCCCCTCTCTGCAATTTTTATTTTCCAAACAGAGGTTTTCATTGAGCGTTTGACTTTAGATATTTTATTTAACCAAGTGTTTATCAAACACCTGGAAAATCACTCTCCTTTAAAAAAATTATGATGGAAAAGCAATTACCCTTTAAGCTGTGTTTCAAAGTCACTTCTTAAGAATCCTTTGGAAGTGAACCTTGGCTTTCTGTCGTGCTTAACGCCCAATGTCACCCATCAAGCATGTAAACAATTGCCGATTCTATTCTTTTAAGAGCTAGTAACAAAATACAGATTATGACTTTTCTTTTGCAATCCATAGCTATTAGTTCCTGAAGCCCTTAAATACACCGGGATGGAGTTAGTTTCAAATAGTTCTATTCCTTACTGGTGTTTAAATTTGTATAACTATTAGAGCCAAGTATGTCTTAAGCTTTTTCCGTACACCAAAAGCAAATGGCAGATGTGAATCAAAGGCCTTGAGATTCCAGAAGAAAGAAAAAGTAAATTAAAAAGTCTATATAAGAAAAAAACAACCTTATAGCAAGGATATGAAAAAAACCAACAACGAGCAAGAAACAAGCCAACAATACATGTTTAACAGTCTGTACTCATCTGAATGTGAAAGATCCTCGTAAGAATCCAAGCCATAAGGATTTCAAAGGTGCATTAGGCAGCAAACAAAGATGCCAGAGTTGTACAGAGGATTGCACAGGGGGATGCTCTGGTGAGGTTAACTTCATTTTTACTTAGGGAAGCGATATGCAAAGGGCTTTATACCTGTAAAGCAAACAACTGCCTTTGGGGTATTTTGAAACAGAGATCAAAGTTCAGTTTGACCAAAAAGACAGGAGCAAGCAGTCAAATCCCACTCATATCCTGATTTCCCAGTTCATATATTCAAAAATTTTGAGATCTGGTTAGTTTGTGTTAATTCACTATAGCACCATGTTTGTAACAAGAGGCCACGTTAATCAGCATTCATGCCCTCAGCTGATCTCAGCACAGTCAAAAGCCCAGTCACGCTCTCACCCTGTGACCAAGGCTGGAAGTGGTGAGCTCCCCAACTAGCCCTTCTCTCCCTCCTCTTCCACCCCAAATTATTGTATACTAAAAAGACAAACAGAAGCAAAGGGACCACATTTCAGAACTGCCTTTTAAAATTTTTGCATATCATACACCAACATATGAGACAACCATAGATTTTATACAAACTTATGAGGTTAAAATTGTTTGCATTACTCGTGGAATACCCAGGTGAAGGGCCAGGAGGCTGGGCCACAGTCATACACCTGCTCACTGGGTGGGCAAAGAGCCCCTTTAGGACACAAATAGCTTTTAGTTAATCTCCAGTTATGCTATATCTCATCCTTGCCCCACTGCAATGAAAGATGCTGAGCTGTGAGGCTGTAGAGTCAGGGAACAGCAAGACAGGCTGCCCAGTGGAGGGGGGAGCCAAGGGCAACCCCAACACCAGCCATACCATCACCCACCAGGACTCTGACCCCCACAGTACCTGAACCCAACAGGCAGAGCCTGGTCCCTCAGTGGCTCTGGACACAGGAAGAAGAGAGCCAGGTCTCAGGGATCAGGTAGGAACAGCAAGAGACAAGGCTGGAAACAAATGTGTTCAGAAGGACGGAGGAAGTGTTCAGACCTGGCCTTAAATGGAGCCCCTTGTCCCCTGGGTAGGATGTGGGGGTGCCAGGTGGAGCCTCTCTGGGAAATTAAGGCTTATTAGCATTCTCAGGCCTCCACAGGGAACAGCAAGATTGGTAATAGGTGGGAAGCTCACAAGATTACTGCAAGACTGGAGCTCATTCCCCAGTTTATTGTTTTGCACATGAAAACTACATGCCATAAATGCAAACAAGAAAAAGTTGAGACTCTCTCAAGGTCCCAGGGACAAGCTGTCTCCCTTAATTTGCCCAGGCTGGGGAAAGCTGAGGGCACTTAGTCGACAGCCAGCTTCTCCAACTATAATTGGAATATAAACAGGTTAATACAAGACACTGTTGACTTCCTCTCTTTTTTGTTTTCAAGAAAATGTATTCTGTTAAAGTGTTCTGAAAGTCACTGAATTTAAAAGCAACAGACACTTTATACTGGAGCAGTGAAGGGAACAGACTGTGCTGTGTAGATGGGCATAAATAAGCTTGGATGTCTCAGAAAAAAACATAAGACAAATTCCACATAGTACCAAATAGTAAGTTATAGCATGTACAAAACTCACAGAGAGTGTATGTTGTTTATCAAATCTCCATTACAGGGAATAAAAAATAAAATTTAACTAAAGCTTTGATTTGGTCAAGGTCAAATACTTTTGAATACATTTTACCACTGTTTTGGATTCTAATTCCATGTTAAATCATGAGAAAACACTGAGATTACCCTCAGGATCAGTTCACTAAGCAAATGACTGTTGCATATTGCCAATTAACACACATGTAAAGGCACATAACCATGAAATATTTTATAATATAAATGTTTATAATAATGGATACTACTGTCTTCAAATTCCCCAATGAAATTCCCTTTTTGTAGACACAAGCCTCATCAGAGTTATACTGATCCCTTCAAAGACAAAGCTATTCCATAAATATACATTCCATTTACTAACACTGCAACATTTACCAGAAAAAAGTACTGCTGAGAACTACTAAAGTGGACTCTCATTTCACAGTTCCCAGCAGTGATAATGTGATGTTTTAGATTTGTTCTTTGGACCAGATGCTTACCATTTATAAGATAAGATGTTACTATTGTCTCCTACATTAAAACAATCTCTTTTACAAATTGTAATGATGTTTCTTCTGTGCTATTAGAGGGTCCATGTAAGCTATCCTGAAGCATTTCCCACAGTCTCCGAAGTGAGACAACAGCAGCATGAGATGGGTACATGCAGTGGAGTTCAACAAAGTTTTAAAATCTGGCCAAAACAGAAAACAGGTAATTGTCAGCCATATCTTGGCTAACAAATGATGTTATTTTAAATAAATATACTTTTTGAGCCAGGGTCATTCTATATGTAAGGTATGCATGTCAGAGGAGGACATAAGTCATGTGCTCTTAAGGAATGTATCACTCATCTCACTGGTGAATAGTAATGTATGAATGCATCCACAGCTTACTTCCATCCCTCTTTGTAAGAGATACTTCTGAATATAAAAAGTCCTCATGTTCTTCCAAGTAGCATAGATAGGACAAGTTACATGAGCTGAGTGAGGATGGCGAGACAAGAAATCTTAATAAACAGAATCCCAGACGATTCCCATGGCCACAGGTGGGAAGCAGAACAGGCAGGAAAACAGGTAGCAGCCATTTGGTCAGGTAAATCATCATCTACCTCCCATTTACCTCTGAGGGTGAAGCCCACATGCAGAGCAGGTTTGGAGCAGAGCAGCTGTTACAGAAATCCACCTACAACCAGAATGGTGATGAAACACTCATAAAAAGAGCTTCTCCAGGTAACTTAGTGGTTATATAGTGGCAGAAGTTTTCTAGGGGCACTGCTCCATCACTGTAAACATGGGCATTTTGGAAAAGTCTAGATTAGATAGATTTTAAACTCTTAAATCATATGCTTCTTTGGGAATCAAGAAGTGGATGTCATCTGTCCTCTGGGCACGTACATTACAAAGCAACATACCAGCCAGAATGTGAACATGGGAATGGCTGTGGAGACAAAGGAAAATGCCAAATTCAAGCAGCTGAAAGAGAAATGGCTGGGCAGTGAAAAAAAATCAACGTTATACTGTGAAATAATGAGAGTATATGGCATGCATAGACTAAAATTCCTCCAGGCTGGGAGGCCATACAAAATCTTCTACATTTGCTCTCAAACACGCACTGCCTTGTGCTATATACTCTATGTAGCATATTGCCAGCGTATTAAAATGCTTCACTTCTGGAGCCTTTCAAGTTGTACTGTCTTCCTTAGTTATGATTTGTGCATTTCAGCAAATGACTTTTCACCTCATCGATGGACTCTGCCATGCTAGATTGTGCTTATAGGATTCAGAAAATTTAAATCTTCTGAGTAAAATTTTACTTGTCCCAAAGCATCAGCAACTTTTATTTTATAGAATTATTCCCTCAGCCCTTAACAACAATTTTTCTGAAGCCTTAAAACAAAAGCACCTGAGTAATCCTGAAAATTATTAAGTATGAATTCATCCAAAATATTTCCCATCATAATCACTTTTCAGCCAGAGACTCTGTATTTGCTCACCCATGCCCGAGGCAGCTGACAGGGCAGCTCACCAGTTTCCCCCAGCCCAGGAAGCACTTTCCACCACACCCAGGGTTTCTTACAGGTCAAAGCTTTTCCTTTCAATTATGAACCTTGGGCAAAATGTCAAACAAAACAGTTCTTAGCTTAGTTTGGGCTACCACCCTGCCTCTGAAGCTCATTCCTTTCAGTTCCTCTGCTCCAGGGACTACTGCAGGCCAGTGCCTGAAACTTCGACAGGGAACACCTGGACACATTTCAGACAGGTTTTATAACTGTATGGGGCTGACTGGCCAGAGGTCTCTCCAGCCTGTACAAGGACCTGCCTTTTGTGCTGAGAAAATGCTCCGTTTGGTGCACAATACTCATCTTTCTGTAGACTGGACTCTCATGGCTTTCAGGCTTCAGAGCTTTGTCTGGTTGCTTGCAGAACTGAGGAGGAAATGTCCTTCTCTATACATGTGAGGATGTCCTGATGCTCCTCACACCTCTCCCAGAGACATCAAACGTGACACTGTACAAGCTGGACTAATGACAGGACCAAAAGCTGTTCCTACACGCCTGTCTGAGGCAGATTTTTTGACAGATTTGGGAGCAAGAATAAGGTATGGACCATCTGCTCAGATCAGCTATCCATATTTTCCTTTCTTGCCATTTTGTAGGCCATCACTGTTTGTGAAATGTTCCCATTTTATTCTCTGTTTGTAGTGAACATCAATAATTCCAGTGTTGCAAAGTGCTTTATTTGACTTACAGGGGTCTTCTTAGGGAGCAGTGGGTAAGAAAACATTGATGAATAATATATGAAAGTTCAGACCGTGCAGTTTGTGTTTTGCCATAAAATTTAGTGGCATAGATTTTGGGAAAAAAAAAAAACAAAAACAAAAACCAAAACCCAAAAAACCAACAAAAACCCCAAACTCTAGCACTGACAGCATTTTCTTTTGTTCTTTTCTGGAAAAAAAAAAAGCACTGTTCTAGTGTTTGGTCCCCCTGGAAACCCCTCTCCCTCATCCTAGCTACCAGAACCTGCTACCAGAACTGTTCATGAAAGCAGGAAACATCAGGAAGGCTTTCTGATCTCTTCTGTAGCCACATCACTGAACCTCCTGGCTATATAAAATAAACATCTCCAGATAAGTAAATCTACCTAAATAAATACTTGGCTTAAGTTAAAGGTTATGTCTTCAGGGAAAGCCAGTAGCTTTACTTCTCCAGTCAGGCCAAACTGGATGCTGCGGCCAGCTCTAGCAGTGGCTGCTCCGTACCTTGGCCCAAGCAGTTCCATTACTTTGCCTCCATTTCCCCTCCCTCCTATCTGTCTTCTCTGTTCAGGGTACAAATTTGTTGAGTAAGGGATTCTCTGCATGCGTTAGCACAGGACCTGGACAAAAAGAGACTTGGTCTTTCACACAGAAACATGCTAACAAATAAGAAATATATGGCAAGAATCTTACTTTGAATTCTCTGTAATTTGGAAGTTTGTCTTACCATAACTTCAGCATCAGATGTATTGCTCTTATTTTCTTTGTAGCTGTTAAAAACAAACATGAAGCCATCAAGGGACAGATTGCTGTGCTAACTCTGTAGTATGGCAAGGCATTACAAACACTACTCCTAAAAAAATATTGCAATATTTTAGGCACATAAAATAATTTTTCATAAGATAAAAGTTGATTTTCCACTTCTGGCTCACAAGTGACAAATGCACAGTGTCTGAATCGATTTTTTTTTTTTTGAGTAAATTAACATTCTGAATTAGATTTTTATGAACCATGAATATGAGCATTGACAAAAAGAACCTTCAGAGCTCTGTGCTTTCCCTGACTTTGCTCTTTATTCCCAAAGCTGCTTGTGACAGCTTATTCATTCCCAAAGATTGTTTATGCCTGGTAAAAAGAGCACACCCAACTCAGTGCAGCAATACATGCAGATAAGTTTTCAACCCAGAAGGGTGGAGAATTACTTCTGGGGGACCACAAAGGGATAATACAAAAAGCAATTTCATATGTGCTGATCTAAAATATGCATAATTTCTGAAAAGATGCTCATTGTGACTGGAAAAGTTTAGGGCCTCAACAATGTTAAAAATATTGAAAAATTCTGACATAGACCAAACAGTATTTTTGATACATACAAAACAGATCCTTGATGATAACACCAGTTGTATCTGCAAAATGAAAAATCGGGGGCTACTAATATGCCTAGCAATGTTTCTTGAGGCCAAGGCCATCAGATAAGAGTACTCAAAGAAAATCTGGCCACATAACACCTTTAATATAGCAGCTTTCTTTTGTATAGTTATGGTGAGTAGTTTACAAAGTCCCTGGTGTCCTCACAGGTTGACAGCTGCTAAGGAAAGGAGTTTAGCCCAGCAAAGTACAGAGCCATTGACCTCAGAAGAAAATCCCACCTCAATTTCAAATCAGCCAGACGATGACATAAGATCAGAAACACCAAGTGAAGAATGTCAGTCCAGTATGCCTAATCCACCGAGCTGGTATACTCAGCAGAAAATAAGAAGTGCTATCGCTGAAGCCAGAGTTGCCGACTGTACATCATTCTTCCCATCCTCCTGTGCCAGAAAGCTGTCTATATTACATAAAAGACCTTGTTTCTTGGTTTGCTTACAGTCGTATAGGTGAGGAGCCCTGGAAAATCTCCCATCAAGTCAACAACTTGACAGGAAGTGAACAGAGTAATTTGCCAGATTTGGAAATTCAGTGGGGATTGTGTCAGGAGACCTCAGTACATGCTGATGAGGTCTTGTGCTGCTATCTAGCCTTTAGTAGTTGAATACCTCACTTCATTTTCCACAGTGGAATAATATAGAGGAAATTTAAGAGAGAGAGAGAACGTTCACACAGTCCCTCTTAAATTACTACAATGCAGATTCATTATCTGAATCTAAGGCTATAAACGATTATGCTTTGGCTGAAACAGAACCCTCTAAGAGCATCTGGACAACGCAGATTTACTCTATGCCCAAAATTTTGTCTTAGTATATGCCGAAACTGGTGCACATTACACAGGGTGACCTGCTTGCTGTCCTTCACATACAGTAGAGAACGCAAGCTGGGCTATGGAAATGTTGTGGCATATTTCTTTTTCTTCTCCTTTTTATGACTCAACAACTGTTACCTGGAAATGAGACTTTAAAAAATCAATCGTTAATGAGTAATCTTAGCGTACAGCCTTTAAAACAATTCATAGCACCATTTACAACATGTCCTCTGTCTCAAGGCAAGAAGTGACCCACCTCTAGCACAGAATTCAACATCCGTCTCCTTTTTTTCCATTTGTGATGAATTAGCTGACTGAGGTTTATATAATTTATAATATTCCTTGCCCAAATTGTCCCTCACGTCTGCCAACCCAGGTTTGTTCAACTTGCTCTTGACACTCTTGATAATTTGACTTATCATCTGAAAGAAAAACATAGCACCCATAAGAACCCCTGGCCAATCAACAGCTGAGACCTATAAAACCTTCTGGTACTTGCTACATGCATATCCAACCATCTAACACAATACGTACCAGCGTCACATTTAGATCTCTTAATACTGGTTTTCCATCAAAAAAATTATGATCAATACATTGGGATCTTTTATACAGTGACCACTATTACTAAATTTAATTACTTCACATAATAGCTAAAGAAGCCTTGTCTTCCAAGTGGTTTCTTTGTGGTTGCCAGGTTATTAACCTCTTTAGCCGTGAAAGAAATTCAAAAGTACTGTTCACTTAGGAAGGATCTCATTTCACATCTGTGGAATGTGGAGAATTTCTGAAAGGCGGTAAAGTATTAAGCACAGATGTTCTTCCATTTATTATCCTCAAGACAATGCATATATTATAAATAGTCAGGTTTAGAAAACTTCTTGCCAACTGTTGATCTACGATAGAAACCTGGAAATAATCTAGTGAGGACTGGTTATAGGACTGTCTGTAGTCAATCTGTAACACACTAACATCTGCTTGAAGAACTGTTGATAAACATTGGTATACAAAGCTAAGGGTTAATTTATGCCTGCCTCTGCAAAATATGGTGATGGACTACAAAGAAAGACCCTTTCTTCTCACCATGGTTACACCCACAGGACATAAGGATATCTATCCTAGGATACGATTCAGGGACAGACCTCTATTAGCTGAGCTAGATGACAAGGGACACAGTGAAGGACTTTGGTCTGTAAAGCCACATGGGACAATGAGCCCTGTATCAAGTACGCTAGCACTAGTATCTCACCGTGGGATGAGAGAATTTGGGGTGTCAGAGCTGGAGTGAAAGCAGCTGAGACCCAACAGAGGTAGGAAGCTCAGAGGATGGAGTGGTCTCATCCCACTCATGATTCTTTACTTAAAAGGTAGTCATCTTAGTAGGACTCCTCTCATTCAACAATCGAAGATGGATTGGACAGGAATAGGAAGTAGGTCTAGGCCCACCTCCACATAAAAGGACTCACCTGTGCAACTTGTTCAAGGTCTGGTTGCTGTGAAATACACAAACGATATGGGATAATAACCTGAAACTCTTCACATGTTGAAGCTCTGCTCTATAGGCTATAAAGTCACACATCTCATCTGGGGCAATGAATCTGGAATTTTTATTTTGCTCAGAGGCAAACTAAACTGAAACAAAACACAAAGACCTATAGCATGGAGCACCTATAGCACAAAGACCTACACCAAGCAGGAAAGCTCCTAGAGAGGTCAAGGTACCTCCAGAGTCCAGTAGCAGCTTAGCCAGCTTTTTCAGAGCACTTTTGAATGGAGGTTCCTAAGCTGTTTAATGGCCTTTACTACTGCACTGCTTGCTGATAGCAGTAGCAGACAGCTGTCTTTTATAGATTACTATTAAAAAAACCCCATCCAAAACCCAAAAAACCCAGCCCATGGAAAAAACGTCATGCCAGTTTTCTCAGAAGTTCTTTCCAAGTTTCTGAAGTGCACAGCAGTTGGCACTCCCATGAGCATTACCACCTGTAACTTCTTTCTCATTATGCCAACAGTGGGAGTGAAATCCCAGATTACAATCTCAAAGCCCCTCAAATGAAAGGACCTTATCCATTACTTTGGATCAGTGCTTATCCTTGGTAGATTAGCCACAAGAGGAAGTGTGTAACATGCTTTAGCGGTACATCAGCCAGAGAGACTCTGCTCACAGCATGGCAGTGTGTAAATGGAGAAGCCAGACTAATACTGACAATAGTCCTGAGTTGTGCTTAGGCAGGAAAGGATTACCATGACAGTATGGTTGTGTCAAGACAAATACTTTCCCCATGATTCTTAAGGTATGGGAGGTCAGTTCTGTATCACACCCATTCAGAGTCCATTATATCTGGTTTTCTTTTTTTCAAATTCATGATGCTTTTGTTGTCATCACTAGGGTCATATAGTGGTGGCTATCAGGTCACCAATGCATGGCTGTAGCAAGGAATTCTGTATTTCAGGAGATGCATCTGCAACTCATTCCTAGGCAGTCATCTGATGCCACTAAATTATATAATGAATTTAAATCTGCCAAGAATGAACAGGAATCCTATAACAATAGAAACCTGTTTCACATACTAGATCAAAACAGGCACGAATGATGGAAAGAAACTGTTTCTAAACTGAACTTCACACATTCCAGTTGCGAAGTTTGGCAGACTGTCAAGAGACTGAGTGGAGACTCTGGTCTGGGAAAAGGGAGTACCCTGTCACAGCAAACTCCACAGCATCACAGCTTGTAGCCAATGGCACAGACCCCTAATTGAAATAAGGCTTTCAGTCATGCATTAAAAATGATGGTTTCTGAGACAGCAGATTCCAAATGTCAGCGGGAACCTGATGGCTTCTTTCATTTACCCAGGCTCAGACTGGCTCTTCATCAACAGCACATGACTTTTGGGTCCAGCAGTTAAATAATCAGCAAAAGTTGATATGCTGTGATTTACAAACCATTATATTCCACATTGGAGATCCCAAGCAAGGAAGGACAGGCAAGGATTATAGCTGTTCCTGAGGCCGGAAAACCAGTGAAAAACAGGAGGAGCTTCTGACTGGATTCTTGGCTGTGCACTACCCCACATCTTTATGGGGAAGCTAATTCTTATGTGGAACAAGGCTCCATGCCACTCCAGAGGGGATGGTGTTTGACCAAAGATGTGAAGAATAAATCCTTAGCAGCAAAAAAAGTAGCTGGTGCTGTACTTACTCATCTCCCATCAGTTTAGGACATCATGTAGTATGAGTAACTGACTGCAATCCACTTACTTTCCATCAGCTTCTCCTAGAACAGATGCACAAGTGATGTTTCATTCTGCAAACTGAGTAAGATGCCATATATAGCGGCCTTCTACACATTAAATCCTAACTTCTTGTATATATATGTGTATCCGTATTTCTCTGTATATCTATACGCATGTTCATAAATTTTACATGCGCTGCATGTATGTTAATGACATGCACTGACAATTCTGGAATGATTTTTTTTTTTTTTTTATCATCAGAAGGCATCTCAACTGTAATGGATATACATTGATCATTTTGTTCTAACAGAGAAGACCCATCTTCATTAAGACGAGAACAGTAGTAAATATATCTTTGATGCTGGTCACTTTCCAAGCATGGGGCCTTTTAAATGAGATATCCCATATTTGAGAACAGCAATGAACTTGAAATCTCTGGTGAGCCATGTCTGGAGCACCCAGAAATAAAACTGACTTTTGATTCTGTCTTAAACTCTTGGGAACCCTTGGACCATTTGGATGCCAGTATGCAGATACTGGCGCTGACTGTTGATAAAGTTCTGTGCTCTGTAATATAGTTGTGCATTTATCACTTCGGTGTAGCATTGGACTCAACCACTGACCTTACTAGCATCTGTTTGAACCTCTGTGTTCTGCACCTGATAAAAGGGGGTGAAAGAGTATAGGGTCAAACAGCAGATCTGCTGGTTTTCTTCATCTGCAGAGCTCCAGTTTCTCAGCATCATTTGGGAGGAGGACTTGCAGACTACAGGATAACAGTGCTGCTGGCCTCTTGTTATGTCTTCTTTGCCAAAAAAAGAACAAGAAAAAAAATCCTTGCAAAACACATATAGCGGTGAGAAAGAGATTCCAAATGCTGAGGAGCTTGTTGTTGTAGCTGCCCCCTTGCCTATTGAAAGGTAAAGCTCAGCAGAGTCAGAAATGAAATCTGACTCTGAGTTGTTTTAACCATGAACCATTTCTTTCTAGGGAGCTGTGCAACAGACTGGAACTCAGGCAGTAAAAAAGTGCCTGCATTGCCACCCACCAGATGTCTAGAAGGTGGTCTACTACACTCGTACTCACTGAATTAATAAGACGTCTATACTTACAAAACCCAGATATTGATGTCTGACTTCTGCATACAAGCAACCAACACTTCAGTGCAGCTCCTTCTTATGGATTTTATAACCATGTCCTAGTTACTGATTGATCCTCTTCAAAAATCTACATTGAATCAATGAATATTTAACTGGCAGAATAACCCACATGTAAAAATGAAGGAAGAATCGGTGGTGCCAACAGAAACACAAACAATGCATATGATTTTAGTGAAAAATTTGTTGCTGTAATATTAAACTCAAAAGATCAAACGTGTACTATTTTCCCTGTTTGTAGTATATAAGAAAATCCAGATTCTATGTACTTCAATTTTCATGTTTCATATGAAACAACTGTTCCTTTATATTTAGTGTCCAGTCCACTTGCATGTCTCACATAATGGTAAAAGTAGGGCTAAGCTATTCAGTAACTGAATATCGCTTCTGGAGACTGAACCTTCGGTCTCATCTCAAACTATGTTCCATTACAACTAGGATAATGAAGTGTCTGAGAAGTGATAGATCAATCCCTGAACTGTTTAAATATAAACTTTATTTTTTCTATTTCACTTGTGAAATAAATGTCTCAAAACAAGTTTTGTGCTATATAAAAGTTGACAAACCAATTTCTTTTAAACTTAATTGAAGAAAATAATGATCTGCATCTTACTGGGGCATTTGTATTAGAACACCCACTGGGAATGAAGTTCCATGTCCAGAATCTAAGTCCCTGAAAATATGGATGCATAATGGAAGGATTGATACATCTTTAATGATGATAGTGCCAAGGTAATAAAACCTAACACCTCAATGTTACCTCCTTATACAAACAATATACAGAAATAAACAAATAGAACATGTTGAAAAATTATATAGAAACTCTGTTAAACGTTTTAAAGGGAAATAAAAATGCCTTTGGCCCATTTAATGTACTCTACTGACTATATGAACCATTGCCAAAAAGTGTCAAAGCTTTTACAAAGCAAAAGAAATAAAAGAAAAAGGTCCAAGAACTTGGTAGTGTATGTCCTCGCTGAATAATTAAACGAATGTGTTTGGCATAACCCAGGAAAAAGTATATAGGCCGTTTCATCTTGCAGAACCCCATATGCACACATATACATGTACCTATTATGTATATATATTTATACCCACAAGCACATTTGCTATGGGAGTTAGAATCCATGTGATAATTTGACAGGAATATGATACAATCAATTAGCATTCTGCCTGTATCTATTCAACAACATAATTCTTTCAACTTCCTCTAAAATTTAAAACTTCAGAGTACATTTTAATGTTACTTTAAGAAACCTGCATCACCTATTAAAAAAATCTCTTTCCTTTTCTCTATTATTTTCACCTCTAGCACTTCAGCAAGTTTCTGTCCACAGGCAGATGCGAAGGAGTATCTCACAGTCCCCAAACTAATTTCTTCTGAGCACTGAAAAGTCCTGGGACACGGATTTTTTTCCTGTTCTGCAAGTGATTGAGATCAAACTTAAAAACAAGTATTTCTTATTTTATCTCAGAACTGATTTATAGCTTAAAAAAATTTACATGTATTATCCCATCTATATCAACATGTATTTCTCCATCCCTTGTGCAGAGAATTCATAAAGTGAAATCCTAATCCCAGAATCAACCATTAAAATGACACATATTGCAAATTCTTTCTTAAAAGTAAACTTTACATCTAGTGCTACTGTGGATTCCAGGCACTGTTTCGTACCTAAAACTTGTTCTATCTCTTTCTAAATCATAACACTTTTGTTTTTAATATCATACATAAGTCTAGTTGCAGCAATCCACACTTCAAACCTTTTGAATGTATTTACTGTTTCTTTCTGTGGCGAGAAGAGACAGGACAGGCCCTGAGCATTAAATAATTATAGGAAAACAATAAGAATCCAAGTTATTCTTTTCTACAAGCTTCACATCTTCCTTGTAAAGACTGCTAATCTTTTATCAAAATTTTACATGCTCTATGAAATCCCAACAACAGCCCAAAATACGCCAACCTCTCTACGACATTTTAATTGCAGTCCATTACATTTAACCTCTTGGAGGATGACGATGAGCTCTTCTGTCATGTTATTGTCAAGTCAGCAGGCTTTTTAAGAACCCAGAAGACATTAAGAATCTCCTGGAGTCACTCTGACTTTACCTTAGTTTGGATCCCTTTAGTATGAGTACTATAAAATAAATCAATCGTGAAATAAGAGGATTTGGGCAGCCCTGTGAAGGGGAAACTGATGAATTGCTTGGAAAAATCCAAAGGCAAAAGAAATGCAGATGAAGACTTTCACTTTGCTCTTTGAAACAACCACAAAAGGTTGGGAAGTCAGTAGACTGGGATTACTCCAGCAATTGTATACACTATTCTCTTTGTACAAGAACGGTAATTTAATCTATTTACAGTGACTTATACCGTGACCTCTGGAAGGCGTCACAATGAACTCAGAATGGATCTATGAAAAACATGTTTGGAAAATTCAGAACTAACCAAATGACAAAAAGTTTGGCTTCCTTTCTGAACCAGATGGAAGAAATTTCACACAAAACCCATGTAGTTTCATTTTCTTGTGTTCAAACCCAAAACAGCTGTCTAAGTGACTTTGAATCACTAAATACTCAGCTGATTTTTCCCTTTACCTAATTACATTTTTCTTTCGCTGTTGAATTTACTCATCTTTTAGCTGCTAAGCTCATCTGTGGCATGTAACCTTTGTGGAGTTTTCCCTGAACATTACTACGTAGAGCTGCAGTCAGGTTAAAACAAGATGTATGTACACTTTGAGGCAAGAATATAGAGCTTCTTCCCTATGCTTATTCTAACAGCTTTAGCCAATCACAATAATATTTTACTGAAGAGTTCGGGATATTATGAATGGCACAAACACAAGATTTCAGATTCAGTCTCTTATACATCTATTTTTCTTCGGATATATTATCAGGAACACATGTAAGTAATAATAACACAAAGTAATTTACAGAAAAAACCCTGTAATAAGGATTATCAGAACACATATTGTCTTATCAGCCAAATCCAGAATAAGAATAAATAAGGACATGAGTAAAAATGTCAGAGAACATTTGGCAGCTGGCATAAATCATAGATGGGATGGACGAGGTGGTCCCGGAATTATTCCTGATTGGCTCTTCTGCTTTAGCAATAACTGCAGAGCCTGTAATTTTGATCCTGCATAGAATATTATCAACAATACGCTTAGCTCAACCTACTAAGCTAACATAGTTCACACTGTCCTGTTACTTCATTTGCCAAGCTACTCAGTCATTAACCACTCTTGTGTTTCGTCATTTATTTAACTTCCACATTTTGTAATATTTTCATTCACACCTAAAATCATAGAAGGCTATTAATGAAATGGAAGGTGATTTGATATGATATTTTCAGCAACATTTCCTGGAAAATGTGTAAAATTATATATTAATCCAGTTAAGTCCTTGCTTTCCATCAAGAAAAGTATTTCTCGCATGCAATCACACAAAATTTTGCCTAAAAGCATGAAATAAAAAAACATTCTTCTTTTTCTGCTTGATAGGGTCACAGAATAATTCAGTTTGAAAGGGAGTTGGGGAGATATCTAGCCTAAACCCCTGCTCCAAATGGGGTCACATCAAGTTGCTCAGGGCTTTGTTCAGTTGGGTCTCAAAAACCTGCAAGAACTGAGACTACACAACGTCTCTGGGCAACTCAATGGCCTAGTAAGACAGAAATACTTTAAATGCAAAGCAATAAGTTTTGTAGGCCATCCCACAAGTTGCACTCTTTTTAAGATGTACATCCTCTTCCTACATTTCCTCAAAAGCCAGAGAATTAAAAAGAACTGAAAAACACTCCCATCTCAGGTCTTCTATTTCCATTTTTCACCCACTTAATTTTCCATTAGTTGAACTCTATAAAAATTATGAATGTGAAGCTTTTCTTATGCATGATCCAAAATATGCACGTTCAAAAATGAATGGGTTTTTTTTCAAATCCAAGATTTTTCTTTCATCAGTTGGATGTGAACGTACCTGAAACCCCTGGGGTTGCATACACAGGTTCCAGGCATACCTCTATTTGTCCACAGCATGTGTAATAACAATAATAATAGCACCAGCTTAGTGTCCATGCCAAGACTGCTGTCCTTCCTGTGCCCAACTGTAAATAAATGCAAATACTCAGCTGAAGTTTCCAGTATTCTTCCAAGCAAGCTCAGCTAGATCATTTGGTCAACCACAATTGTTCTGATGTTACCAAAAAGATCACAGATTAATTTCAACTCATTCTGCTATAGTGGCCTTAGCCATTTATATCTGTTTTATGCAACACTTCTATTTTTAATGTGTGCCTGTGACAGTTTCTTCACTTTCCCCAGTGATGGTAGAAAAGGGCCTGATTAGGGCCATGAAACTTCTGCTGGGTTTCAGAGGAGTTTGTAGGAGAGGTCCCACTAGTTGGCTATTTTTATTTTCTGGCATCATTAGATGTCTGGAAAAATGCCCTGAAAAATTAAGTCCAGCACATTGACTTCAGAAATTGTTACATATTAACCAGAAATTTCCTCTTTACCCACCTACTTTTAAAATTTTTAACAGTGGAATATATTGAAACATGTAGAGAACTGTAAAACAGTCAAGTGGACTTACATAAAACTCAATGAAATGATCCACTTCTGCAGTGGAATAAATCGGAGGAAATATCAGCTAGGAAAGAGGATATCCAAAGAAAGTGACTGCAAACCCCCATTTAAAATTGAAGTGTGATATCCCTTTCAATTCCCATTTCTCTATTCCCGAATAGCCAAAGACATTTTCTAAATAAAGAAATTTTTCTCTGTTAACTGGATTGCTTTCAGAAAAACTCCCATCAAATCCATTTTATTTTCCATTCTTTATAGAAAAAGAAAAAGCCATCCTTTTGCTTGGACCAGCACAGGATATTTGCAGGCTGCTCACTTCAAGGGCACATTAGTCCTTTGGCATTGCATGCAATGCAGTCACTTCAAGCTGGCTAACGAGCATCTCCTGGGAGATGCAACAAGTGTTAAAACATGTACGACAAACCTCATTCTTCTGCCAGATCACTGCCCCCTGCATTTTATAGCCCGACATCTTTTGTCTGTGGGGAGGAAGGAAGCAGAGTGCCTCAAAGATGAGGGCACAGTTGGAAACTGCGATCAGAGCCCGAGTGCACTGACATCTGTTACAAGTACAGGGAGTTGAAATGATATTTCTGAGAACTCCCATGGCCATTTATAACTACGTATTCCAAGAAAACTCCCAATATAGTAGCCATTGTGGACAAAGACTGCAGGCTATAAGCAACAGATGAGCTAACCTTTCTGCCTTTTGGGGCATATTTTCCTTGGCCCGGAGCTGCAGGCAGGGACAGCTGTCCTGGTGCAAGGTGCAGGGAGCACCGGTGGGTGTGCACAGGGTGGAGGGCTGGCTCCTGCCCTGCCTCGGCAGCCCAGCCGAGAGAACACAACTGAAGCATCCATTGATGAAACAGCAATCGTAACCAGACTTCTCCCATCTGCCCCACTTCTGTAGTTCATAACGCTCGGTGAGGGTGGGAATGTGCCAGTGATACAACACATGGGGTTTTGGCTTCAGCCTCCGCTGCCCAGGCAGGCTGCGGTACGGAGAGGACATGCTTCGTTTTGGCTCCTTTTCTGCCAAGGACAGGCAGACAGGGAGCTCCAGGAGCTGCCAGGCACATCCCAACCACTTCTCTCATTAATAGTTTCGCAATTTTAGTGTTTCAGAAAAAAACAAACAAAACGAAACCAGTGCTAGCCCTGCTGACAATCCCAGCACCCAGCAAGCAAGCAGTGCAGCAATCACTTTAACTGCTTCCCACGAAATGCCCTCAGAGTCCGAGTTTTGGCTTCACTGGCTTAAGACTAATCATATCAAAGTCCTTACCTATGCTTTCTTTTCTATTTTTATTTCCTCCCATAATATTAGCTTCAGATTTCACTGTTTTGTTGACTTTTTAATTAAAGACTTTGACATTTTGAAGCCATTTTATATTTCCTATTCTGGCAATACTCAAAGAAGGACTACACAGATGGGCAAATAATCATATCAAGATCTGAGGCAAAGCTTCCCTTCATCTTGGTCCACTTGGGTAAACTCATACCACATGCCAGCGTGAACTATTCTTGTAACAAGGGCTGTAAATCTCTGCTGGAACTTATTTAGGAAGGGTAATTTTGGCTATGCGTAAGTGCCATACATTAAATATATTACAGGTGAAATCTGCTGGGAAGGACTCGGTGTATATTACAGAGGCTCCAAATTCTGAGTAAATGTAATAGAATATAATTTTATATAGCAATTTTACCTGCAGTCTCTTTGAAAAGAATCACTAAACCCATTTCAATTCTACAGCTTTGCTTTTTTTAAAAAAAAAAAAAAAAAAAAAAATCTCCATCCTTTACAATTAAATAATTTCACTTCAGTTCTTCCTGGGTATTCCCTATGCAAATGCACTGTAACGCTATCTCATTGTAGAAGAGGAGTTAGGAAGGCTTGGACAGCATCTGTAATGCAAGCTATGTAATGATGCAAACATTTACTGTCTCCTTTCCCTTTTACAGGGCGCCACATGTGCCTTCCTTGAGCTTTTCCCAGGGAGAAGGAAAGCTGGGAGCCCCACAAAACAGCAAAGGTACCGCCCCAAAATTCAAATGTGTGGTAAATGTAATGGGGCTGATCCTACCTTGGGAGGACATGAATGAGGAAGCACAGCTACAGAACCTAGCTTCTTTGCAGATATCCACTTCCTTCTTTACCTTACAGCAAAGATTTATGCCAAAGTTGGCTAGTTAACCCAGCAAGCTCTGGGATATCTGCTTTGTTAGAGTTATTTGCTACTGAATTCAATTCCTCTGTAAACCTTTTATTTATTATTGTGCTCTGGTGTATTGGGGACACCTGAGACTCACTTGTAAAACTGCAGGCGACACGTTTCTTGCACACAGTGCAATTCTCACATGGGTTTTTAAAAGTTAAAGCCAACTCTCCCACATGAAGGTGGTCTATCAGCTGTAATTCTTAACAGGTAAATGGCTGCTTGGCATTGTCTGCATACAATCTGTTTTGACATTTTGTTGGACTTATTTCCACAGCACTGCTTTTGGCTCCTCTGTGGCACTGCAGAAGGGAAACCGCTCCTGCCATGGGCAGACTGATGAACAAAGCCAGGGATGTGACACATGGAAACCCTCTCCAACATGAGCAGAGAAACTCTGATGAAACACAAGGTGCTTTAAAATATCCCCTAGAAAAACGGCAGCTGCTTTCTCGTAAGAAGGTGCGGCAGTTACCAGTTGCAGCTATCTAGGACAAGCCCTGTGGTGATGGCCACTGAGCCCTGCAGAGTCCCGCACCACCAGAGCACAGTTTCTCTCTTGGCTGCTGTATCTGCATCAGACTCCAACCTGACCAGCTTCACAGCATCTTGCAATATCTATTTCCTCCTCTAGTTCCAGCATACATCTTCTCCCTTAGTTTGTATCTGCCCAGTTCTGGATCAGTGACCTGTTTTAGATTTGACATCTTAGACCTCCATGCAACAAGAATGGAGTGGTTGACTTGAGGATAGCCTTGATACACCACAGGGTGCATGGCATGTAGATACAGACCTGGGAAGCAGCAGGATAGCACAGTCCCAATGACCGCAGCTATTTTTAGCTGTGAAGACTTGTCAAATACTAAATATGTCACTGGTTCAGAACTAAAAATTGTCACTGCAGGATCTTAGGTAGCCGTAACTTTCAGGAGAAGATGCACACTGAAACTGGACTCACATAAGTAATTGCACTGATTCAAAATCACTTAAACTTGTTATCTTCCACAAATTCAGCCATGCGGAGTAATAATAATGTTGTGAGTCATTTTGATAAAACTGATCCTCTACGTAAAGTGACAAATGTGAGGAGCTTCAAAAGCATATGTATTGTCTGGGTCTGCAAGGAAGAGAAGTAGCCTGCTCAATTTCAAAACAATAATAATTGAGAGAAAAAAAAAAAAAGTCTAGAAATATAAACATTGATGAACTTCCCTTACAAATATTATTTTAAAGATGTCTGTGACAGACTGCTTGAAGTCAAAGCCTAATAAAGGAGTTATCTTCAAGGAGACTTCTTACATGTTTAAGAGAAAGCACGTGCATCAGAGTTCCAGGCACTGAACACTGTGTTTGCAACAAGCGCTGGGCTACCTGCAACCTCTGCCTTATTCCAATGGGCATTTCCTTAGGTCCAGATCCCAGGTCAAAAGGCTGTACAGAGTGCTGTAACAGAGCTCCACTGTCTGGAGCCAATGACCAAGAATAAGAGAAATGCTGCAGGTTGTGTTTTACGTTCAACATCTTTATCAGTCAGAGCATAAAGTTTTCTATTCTTTGCATGCATCTGCATACTGTCATCCGTGTGACAACCATAACAAAAGAAACATAATTAAAACCAGATTTATTGGAATTAGTAGAAAATAAACAGTTTGCTTAATATCTCTGGCTAATTTATCTTACCAGAAAAGTGAAGTAAATGCTTCTGTCTAAGCTGTGGGGGAAAACGTCAGAAAAAAACCCCAAAATATTTAGCTTACCTCACCTGAAAGCAATCTCCTCTTTGATCCTGTTTTGCTTGAACTGCCAGCACCACTTCCTCTCCAGTATCATGAATTCCTTCTTCTCTGTTTGCGCTCTTCCATGCATCTCCTCTAACCCACTGTTAAAAGCCTAGTAACATATCAGGATGATTTTTATTAAATTAACCAGAAAAGTATTTAAGCCCTTACTTAGAATTTCCATTTTCAAGACAGGCTGTGCAATTAGCCTCTGCTTCACCTATACAAGTTTTGCTCTAGCTTTTTGTGTCCCTGCCTTGTGTATCAAGCATTTAATTTAAACATGAATGTTTGAATTGAGCTTGCCCAAAATACAAACACCACAGCAGTGTGCCTTTGCTGTACAGATTATATTCCATTAAAAGAACTTTTGTGAGGCTGCAAAGTCAAGGACTCCAAAGTTAGGAAGCAGATAGTGCTGATTCAGTCCTCGTTAGATACAACTTTTGAGTACCTGACTGTATGCTCCGGTTTCCATAGGAATCCAGTCTCGTTTGGTATTCCTCAACGCAATGAAATGAAGGTACCTCCTAAAACTATCCCCAGCCCCCTCAAAGCATGTTTTGGCAGAGATGCAGATCCTAATTTTCAATTATACTGGGACTCAGATAAATTACTGCCAGAAAGCTAATGAATCAAAAGCAAAATTTATTTCCATTATTTTTTTAAAGCTATTATTTGTAAACATCAAACTATATATATTAGGAAAGAGAAAATGGCCTTTAGCATGGAGTGTGTTGGGCTCCTCTAACACAATCACGTTACCAAGTTCATTTGTGAATAACATAAAGCACTCTGATGGCTAAACACTTGTGGGTTATTTTTTTTTTTCCCATTTCCTCTATGATTAAATACACTTCTCTGAGCTAAGCCATGTCTTTCACCCCATTTATGTTTAGCCTGTACCCAGAACTAAACTGTGGCAGTTGTTCTAACACCTGATGACACCTCCCCAGCTGAGAATGAGAATCGGGGAAAAAAGGGAGAAGCCCTGTGGGTTGAAATAGAAACAGATTTAATGGAACAACAAAACTAATACAATCACCAACATAAAGTATACAAGGTTCTACTCAGCCTGGTCATTGGGGTCAGGAGCAGAAGGCCAAGAGGGAAGAACCCCAGGAAGAGGAACTCCCCACCCACTGTGAACTCCCTCCTTTTATAATGCGCATGATGTCAGTGTTATGGGATACACCTGTGAGTCAGCTGCCCTGACTGAAACTCCCAGCTGACTCGGGGCTACTCATGGCCTGTCTGCTATGGCTGGGTTGTGGGGCTGGTCCTGAGGAACCAGGACACCACCCAAACACTGAAAATCCTTTGCACATTAAAATGTGCTGCAGGTTCATCCCTTGTGCTCTTCAGGACACCATCCCTACCCTGCCTCATGAGAGACAGCTGAGGCTGGACAGGCCCCAGGAGAAAGAAACCTGGATGAAGAGAGAAAAGCAGAAGCTCCTGGAGGCTTCCTCCATCCATAGTCCAGGGCACCAGCCTGGCAGAGGCCCAGGATGCCCAGACTGCGAGAGATGCTTCACTCCTCCAGCATCCTCAACCAGCCACCACTCAGTCAAATCGTAGCTAGTACCTAGCAGCCCGCAGTCTTTTCAAAGAGCAGCTGGGGCAGGTAAACAGAAGCATTGCCACTGGCTGCAGCACAAGCCAGCCCCTGGAAGATGGAGTGCAGTTGTTCTGGCTCACCCATCCCACCCAGTTGCAGATACCACTGGAGCTGGTAGCAGGTGAGAGGGGAAGGGCCAGGGAGCTCTTCCAGGTATACAGAAACTCCAAACAAGGCAGCACTGACAAAAATGACAAAGTGGGGTATCAGACTGCCGATTAGCTCTGCGGACCCTCATGCAGTTATTCATCTCCAGCTGACATGGAGGAGGATATGGCATCTATACACTGGGGTAGTGCTGGACAAGGTACATAATCCACAGACAAGAAGGAACGATGGATTTGTTTAACCATGAGCTACAGAAAGGAGCTTCCAGAGATCTGTCAGTTCCCAGAGTAGCTGGATGCCTCTTGCACTGGGGCATGGGTTTGCTCAGATGCTTAACGCTCTCATGTGCAGCATGTGGACACTAGCAGCTCCAACTTTGCACACAGAAACAGGTAAAAAGCTTAATTTTAATGATTACATGAGATTTTCCAGTCCATTTCACCACCTGAAAGTTATGGTACTGTACTTGAGCTGCAGCAGCTCAAGCTGCATTTCCCACTGATAGACCCATGCAGCTGCTCTGCAAAATCTCGATGTGGACTTTAGCAGAACTGGTCATGCCAGGAGCTGGAAGAAGTTCAGAGAAGCAAAGCCCTGGGGGAATTTGAGATAGGGCTGCTGCCTACAGACAGCACAGGATGGGACGGTGTAATCTGAAGCAGCAGCCGGCACTGGCAACATTAAACACCACTTGCTTCAGCCTCTGGGTAGCCCAGGGTCAGCCGACAGAAAAGGGTTTGTTTGTGCTCCCAAGTACATCACAAAGAAGAAAAAGCTGTTTGAACTCAAATAAAAAAAAGCCAGTAGAAGAAAAATGTGCACTATTTGGTGATGAATAGAAATGTAGAATTGGGAGGGAAGTCCCTATCCACAAGGCTGCAAGGTCTGTGTCTCCCTTAGGAGCATCCTCAGCTCCTGCCTGTTGTTTTACCTTGCCCTCTCCAAATCAGCTCCCTTTTTCAGACCATGCTCTCATGAATCTCTGAAAAGAAACAACTGACAAAATGTGTGACTCAAGGTCTTGCCCTTTTTTCTGAACACCAAACAGTTTCCTACTGTCACCTCCCCTCTCCTTCCATCACCATGCCTGTCTCCTGGCCTCTGCTGCAGCTCGCTTTTCCCTTCTGTCTCTACGGCGACTGAAAGCACAACTGAAAATTGCTGCCCAGCATGCCTTCTGTCCCTTCCAGGAGTAAGACAGGAGCTTACTGTATATCATGGGAAGACAAATAAGACAGAATAGCAAACACCATTGCTGTTCAAAGAGACTACTTTGGAATGCCAATTTCCATCCTGGTTGATTTTGCAAACCCCTGCCAGCAAGAAGTTAAGAGTCTTCTCTCAATGTGCTCCCTGAAAAAAACAAGGAATTTATTACTTTAACTCATACACGTATTGATAGAGTAGGCTCACACTCACACTCAACAGTGATTAGCTCTGAACTTCAATTAATTTAAAAATCTAACCTATACATAAGTCTCCAAAGACTTTGGCTTTCTGGATGTGGAAGAGCAAAGGCTCAGTGTCACCAGGGTGCTGCTGGGTGGAGTGATGGGAGATGAACAGCAGAGAGGCAGCGAGCTGGGGCATTTGTCAGGATGAACTGGCCTAGCTGGCTGCTCTTGCCAAGGTCTCTGCAGCAGCAGAACCTGTCCAAGGAAAGGAGCTGGATCCTGGATGTGGGTGGTAATCCACTGCTCCCATATATTGATTTTCGTTTAAATGTTTGCACGCTTTGTGTAGTGGAGCTACAGTTACCACATCTATCCCATCACGTTACAAATTACGACTCTCGGTTTCACAGTAGGAACATAACATTGTCTAACAAGCGTTACAGTGCTCCCACAATATACCACAATCCTTGAATGCTAACTGCCATGGAGCAGAAAAACGCAAGATTCTCCTACTACAATCAAATAGCTGCCTAGAAGATGAATATGGTGTTAGGAAACCTATGCTTACAAGCTCTAGAGACATTGTAAAAGACACTTCAAGCAAGAAAATACACTATTGTTGTTTTTTTGGTGGAGTATCATAGACTTCATCAGAACATCCTCAGAAGCTGATCTCCACCAAGACACCACAGACATCCACATCACCATAAATGAAAAAGGAAAGCATAAAAAAACCCACCTCTCCAAACTTTGCAGAAGGAGCTTCTAGCCCACTATGAGATGTGTGCTGTTAAAAGTGGGGAAAAAACATATGATGAGCCACATACTTGGGAAAATACATAAATAAATAAGGAAGAAAATGCAAGACGTAAAAACAAATGTGCAGCCTTATTGTAGTATCATTTTACTTCCATTGCTATGCACTGCATTATTTCAGAGAAGGCCCAACCTACTCACTTCTCCAGATACCACTGGTCAGAATTTCCCAGTAATCCTCTACTGATTGTCAGTGGGTACCACATGGGGAAAAAAAGTCACACAGCCGATGAACTTCACTGGGGTCGTTTAAAGCTGAGTATAAGTCCAAGATTGGATGCTAGGTGCTGTAAATATGAAGTTGCTCTATTTTATATCCCACCTGCCTCCAACAGGCACAGGCTGAGAACATACAGAGAAAAGCAGGCCTATATTTAAAAAAAAAAAAAGTCCTGCCCTAAAAAGTATTATTTATTCTTTGCACAAAGCAGGAGAGGGTGACTGCTTTAAGTGTTGTGATCAACAGTTTCGATAATGGAAGTCAATTTAAAAAATATATATACTCCAGAAATTTGAGACATCTGAATAATTCTCCATCCACCCTTAAAAGGACACTTCTAAAGGTTTAAGTAATTTGGAGAAATGCTGCTAGGACAACAGAAATGGCAAGAAAAGCTGAAAAACTCTGATGTGGGTAAAACCTGCAGAGAGCACCTCAACTTAGTGCAAATACTAACAGTTCATCTTTCATGCAGAGCCAAATTATTTATGAATCTATCATCCTTTTTATTCTCAGAGAACATTGATCCAAGCACAGGATGAGTACAAAATCTTTATATGCTATTTGAGTGGATGTGTATAACAATTCAATTAAATTTAATTGAATCAGCAAGGTGCTAGAGTAGGCAGATGAGTATCAGGGAAAGATTTTCACTTTCTTACCTAAGATGTTATGGGTCATCCAGAGATGCTGAACATCTGAGATCAGAGAAATGAAATGCACAGTTAGGAAGCAGTGTTATTTCTTGTAGTGATGTTTCTGTCTCTGGGTAGCTCAACTGTTTTGTCATCTACCAAACGAGAGCATTCCTTCAAGTAGATTTGTGACACTTAATGAAAAGCCTGGTAAAATCAAGGACCCAGATCCTTAGTTTAATTCTGTTGTCACTCATTGGGCAGATGTAAGCATAAAATTAATGCAGCTTTGATACCAATCATTTTTAATTTGGAGGGGAATAAGTTGAAACCAGTGAGGCTGTATCTACTTAAGTTATCAATGACTTTGGCCCTACACTTGTTTTCATGTATTTCCTTTTTGCCTGATGGATATCAAGGGAAAGAGTTTTATGTGGGATATAATTACCACTTTGGTGTAGTATCTTGAATTATTTTTCCAGCGGAAACTTCTGGGTGGGAAAACTTGACACTTTGTAAAGCATGCCAAAATCCAGTGCAAGTTTATATTTACCAAAGGAACATTTGACATTTCATTGATGCATCACAAAGAGAAATAAGGGACACACCTGACAGGATTATCTTGTACTGAAATACTTTAAAACAAACAACGGCACTGCCCAGCAGTATGAAAAAGCAAAGCAAAGCCATGAGTACTGAAAAGGAAATAACTGATCCTATGGAAAGTGTGAATATTGCTCAGAGCACAATGACACAATCCTTAGTTTCACAGTATAGGAGAAACATTTTAAAAGATACCCAACATGTTGAATATTTTTAAAGAGTTTAAGTTATTTCCAGTGCAAATAAAAAAGCACTTTATTACAACTTGCATACCTTCCCATTTTAAATAGTTTTGAAAAAAATATCATGGAAAATATTTTTCCAAACCAGCCATGTGTAAATTTTAGCATGATGATTTTAAATTTCTTTAGAGACATTTTTGCTTGCACTCCATCTTATTATAACATGCCATCCTGACACAAGTAAAACTTTCATGCAACCCCTAACAACAGACAGTGGTTTTCTATCCCCAAACTGCCATACATGTTCTAGATTTGGGTTTATCAGAGAGGTGAATACTTTGCCCTGTTTTTCAGTCATTGGCACAAGTTTTCTACCTATGCCAACCTCAACTTTCATGGCAAATGATAATGAAAAAAGACCTTTAGGCAAAGCAATAAAAAGCAATATAAAAGCTCATTATAAGCCCAATTAATAAAATTACAAGCTGTAGTGTGCAGTATGCACAAGTAAAACTGAAAACCAAGTTCAAGCATACCAAACAAGATTATAAACTAGCTGTTGTTTTTCTGTCTGGGAAAAGCAATTCTTTAATGAGCTTGGAAACACAGCTAAATATTTTCTTTCATAAATTCATGAAAAAAACATACCACTTTTGAGACTTCTGCTAGGCAGCTTTTTCTCCTCTGTCTTTTCCTCTTTTAAATTTTAAATACTGCCTAGGAACCATTTGCTCTGTGAGGTTCCCATAGTTAGGACCAAACCCTTCTCAGAGGAATTTTGGCACCTTATTAATTAGTTGGTTATGAGAAGGAGCTGCACTCTTTCAGTGACTCCTATTTTGCCATCAGTAAAGTGTGATCCCATAATAAATTTCCATCAAGCAAACTATTTCTGGTAATTCCCCCTAATTAACACCAGGCTGCTAATAATAAATTAGGCTCTATGTGTTTCTGATATAACCAAGATCTTGTCTGAGCACAAGATATTAACCAATGTCCCAAGAAAGTAAAACTCAAACCTAAATTAAGCCTTTGCTGGTAAAAGGATTTATATGCAATTTTGTGAGAAATCCTTTGAAGATCTCATACAGGGCATTTTGACCAGCAAACATTTTGAGTTACACAGAGATTTGTTCTGTGCTGAGCAGTGAAAGTGGATTTATTGTGAAAACACACCATTGAGTTTTAAGCCTGTAAATCTTACACTGGATTACAGTGTCTTAATGAATGAATGACAGATCTCTTTTTCTTTTTTATTTTTGTCGGTTACATGACGTTGTGATTGATAGAAACCAAACCTTTGCCATTAAAACGTCAAATGCAGACTTGATGCCTTTAAAAGTTTGGCTTCTGGAGTTTAATATACTGTTTGCAAATAGACTTGCATTTGTCTCATTCATAGCCTCAACACTGAAGGGGAGGCAAATTTTCTGTAAAGTTGCCTCTAAAATTTATAGAGGTGTGCGCAGTGTTTTCTTTTGCTTGTGTAAATAAAGGTAGAAAACAACAGTGCATTTGCCTAGTTAAGAGATACTCAGCTAAGGAGAGTCTTACCAGGCTGGTATTATCATGACGTAATTGGCCATGTTATAGTAGACCGTTAAATATCCCGCGGTGAAAGTGGAGACTGCTGCGCACCAAGGCTAAGTACAGTATTAGATCCTGCTTGCCAGAGCAGGCAGTATTTCCTTGAACAGTCTAACTTAGGAAAAATAAACACTTTTAAACAAGCATTGCAAAATATTCTAGATGGGCAATAGAATGAAGACAGCAAATAGTAATTGGCCACATTGAGCTTGACACTGTTACATATTCTACAGCGTTCAATACCATTTTATCTATCTTTCATTCCATCTTGACCAAAGATGGAGAATCAGAGAGCCATCGAGGTTGGAAGCGACCTTTGAAGATGAAGGGACCTTGTCTAGTCCAAGGGTCATGTCCAGTTGGGTTTTGAGTATATCCAAGGATAGAGCCTCTGCAATTTCTCTGGGCAACCTGTGACAGTGTTTGACCATCCTCACAGTCATCCTGTCACTATGTAGCACTGAGCTAAGTCTTGTACACATGGATGAGATGTCCCTGAACTCTCTCTTATCCAGGCTGAAGAGTACCAGCTCTCTCAGCTTCTCCTTGTATGACAAATGCTCCAAGCCCTTAATCATCTTCCTAGCTCTTCACTCCAGTACATTCACGTCTCTCTTGTACTGGCGAGACCAGCACTGGACTCAGCACTCCAGATGTGTCTCACCAAGGCTGAGCAGAGAAGGATCACCTCGCTCAATCTGCTGGCAATGCTCCACTTAATGGACCCCAGGAGGCTGGTGGTCTTCCTTGTCACAAAGGGGACACTGCTGGCTCGTGGTCAACTTGGTGTCCACCAGGACCACCGGGTCCTTTTCTGTAAAGCAAACCTCCATTCTAACCCAAAAACCTGCAAAACAGGCAACTCAAATGATATCTATTCATGTGTACAGTCATGACTTTCTTTTACTGACTATGATTCAGAAAAAAAAACCATCCAACAACCACAAAACAACTGAGGACAGATAGTTTGGGGTTTTGTGTTGGGTTTGTTTGGTTTGTTTTTTAATTATAATTAAATTTGCACATGTGAACAGCCAAAATTCGATGCCAAAGACTATTAACTACAAGGAAGGAAATCACCAGGACTTAACAGCTGGTTGTTTAGTGTAAAAAAATGAAAAAGAAGGAAAGTCAAACAAGTAATCTGTGAATTGTAGTTCCTCCCTGTTTGCAAAGCCACTCATATGGCTAGATGATGCAGCTAACTCAGGTCAAGAAACAGGTACACAACTGAACAGATCAACACACACTGAACCACAACTCAACTTTTGCTTTTAAGTTTATTGCATTGTTATATTAAGCATTTATATTTACACATAATTCTGCATTATTTAGTTATAATATCCTGAAACTGTCATCATAATTCAATTATTCACTTATAAAGACCTTCTACCTTCAGAGTTAAACCTGATTCTCTTACAGGCAGTTTGGAAGAAAAATAATTACTGGTGGAAAATGCATGCAAAAAACTACAGTAGTTAGGTTACTAACATGCCTCTCCTGACTTTCTAGCATTCCCTCAAAAAATGAATGCTGTACATGCGTTACATGAAAAATAGTTGGGAATCTCACAAAATCCCCAAATGATGATAGAACGGTGTTGATTTTTGCTGTGTCAGGTCTGCAGTCAAATAAATGTATGTATATGTGCATATATATGTATGTTTCTCAATGTACAAGCATACATGTGCATGTACAGAGTATATATAAACACATACACGTGCACACACTGACACACCAAAAGATTCTAGAGGTAAATGTGCAGGCTTACAAATAAAACAAAATACAAAAAAGACCAGTATGAAATAGTCCTAAACAAAAAAAGGTAATAAATATTCAGTGAGATATATGGCATTATTATAAAGTGCTCTACTAAAATCTCACTTATTAAAATAATGATAAAAATTATGTTCCTTTTAGTTGATTTGCATATTTTGGTAGAGCCATTAAATATTCACTATGTATCAGTGACTCTATGCTTCCTTTTAAATTTTAAACAAATAGATAAAAGCAGAAATTAAAAGGCAAAGCAGCTAAATGAAGCAGTACTATTGGAGCCTGTCAGGCTTTTGTCCTCAAATTCATTAACAACTGCAAAATTTCAAACCCTAGAGCATATGGATTAAGAAATATAATTTTCAATTAAAATTATGAAACTAAACAAAATTCAATTTGATTTTATGGACAATGAAACTGAAAAGTTTCTAACCCACTTTAAAATAACAAGGTTTGAATTGCAGGAATTACTGAACACCTTATCCTATGCATTCCCATCCTCTTTCCTCATACATGTGCAATATCGCTCTACTGAAACCTCATCTCTAAGTCTCATTTCTCCATATTCCACCAAAAGCAGCCTGGCTTATACATTACTCTATCTTGTCAAGTCTGCTTCTACCCTTTTCATTTTCAGCCAGACTCACAAAAGGGTACATCTACAGGTGTGCAAACATTTTCAACGGCTTTATGCCATTTCTTCCGTACCACCAGAAGGTAAAAAAAGAAACATGGTAGTATAGAAGAAAAACAACTTCAGGAAATAAAGTTTAACAGCCCCACAATGTGAACCTGTCTTGCTGAATTAATAAGAAAGCAAAATAACCTTTTCATATTTCAGTACAGCAATTTTGGTTTTCTTTCCCTCTCTTTTTTGATGCTCCTTGTCACAATTGCTTTACTCAACCATGGCAACTTTTTGTAATTTTCCCCATGGTTTTATAGATAAACCTGTCCTTTCTGACAGTAAAAAAAAACAAAACACAACAGCAAAACCAATAAATGGTTACTTTTAATGTCTACTGGAAAGAGCACTAAAGACCCCCTTCTCTGTTGTGCAGCTCTGATGGAGCCAAAGTCAACCTGTGCAGAGAGTCACAACCTCTTCCTTATCTGCCTCCAATTGCTCCATACCACTTCAGCCCTAATAAGTGGGACTCAGCTGGTACACAAGTCTTGCGCTGACTCTCTGCATGAAGGCGAAATTCATATCAAGCCACAGAACTGGCTACGTCTCCTGGCTCACAATAAATGCATAATCACAGCACTGTCTCTCCAGTCCCTAGCAAGAACTGAGAGATACTGAGCTGCCTAACTCAATATTGTATTATTATTCAACAAAATATACCCTACATCTGGAAGAAAAGAGAAATAAAACCTAAACTAATAAAAATCGTAACAGCTGAGCAAGAAAGTAAGTTTTTGGTACACTACCTGGCACACCACCAATATACATATTCATGAGCTACATAGTAAAGAATGTACTGATAGAAAAACAATGTCCTCAGTTGCACTTCAGCAGTTTCCCCTCATTCAACATCAGAGTCTCACATTCTGGATATAAAACACTGTTACCTGCAGATTCAGTGCTATTTCCCCTTTCCGAGGCACTTAGAACTATCTAAAACCTGAATTGTGTACATAACAGCGTAACTCCCTACCCCCTTATTTTTAAGATCTGATCTGACATTTCCTTCCTGTCACACACACCTTCAATAACAGGGTTTTTTTTGGCTAGTGTTCTGGTAGTACATGAGTTAAGGAAGAGTATCCCATTTATGTTTTCTTTTAAGTGGCATCTTCTAAACTATTCTTGTTCACCAGCACAGCCACTGCCTCACTTAGCTGCTCTGTAAAAATCTCTGGCCTTTGCAGACCCATCAGAGATTTAACTGCAAAGGCACAGGTACATGTACTTGTGCAGGAGGCTTCATGTATATGAGTATCAGATAAAAATACCAGGTGTTGAACTATATATTCCATGTAATTTTATCTTTGCTTTGAGTTCTTTTTAACGGAGTTCAGCTGCAATACTTCTAGACACACCTTAAAACACATCAGTGCAATAAAGTGATCTAGATCACTGGAGCCAATCTCCTTTTCTTTGTTGAATAGCAGCAAAATCAAAGCTTCTAATATCAGGTATTTCTTTTTATAGATGTTTCACTGCTCATACTGAAGCAGATATAAATGTGATCATAAAATCACAAAACCAATACAGTAATGTGCCAAGTGCAGAGGTAAAGGCACTCTAATCATTTGGCTTGGGTGCAATTCCCAATTCCTATCTTTTCATGAAGCAAAACCCTAACTGATAAATGCTCTAAAAATTAGTGTACAATCTCCTCCACAAGTTTCCACATTTCTCTTCCATTCTAGAAAATCATATATAAATAATTTTAACCAATTATCAAACATGGACATTTTAACCTTTCTTTCTGCTCAGTACATTTGTTACACAAGATGAGCTCCAAGCATCAGATGTTGATAGAGTGAGCATGTTTCTTGCAAAGTGGCTTGTCCTTCTTGGAGAAGAAAGTCTGACCCTCCAAACTGTCACTACATACCTGAAATGGGATACAGAAGAAAAGATCATCCAATTTAGATGGATGAATTACACCACACGTTATTTAGAATTCCAAATCATGGCATTGTTCTATGCAAAAATATATTAAAATAATAAGAATTATTACCTTAGGGATACTCTTTTGATGTAATACTAAAGGTTGATGTAAGCATAACCTTCCTTTCTTTAAGTCAAAAGTTTCTTAACTGTTATCAGAGATTGGCTCAGCATTTAAAAAAAAAATCCATCCTTAGGATTGGGGTGGGTTTTTTTGGTCATACAATATTAGCAGGTGATACACTGGCTACAGCATCTTCATATCAAAAGCACTCTTGCTAATTTAGAAATGCAGCCCGTTCCTGTATGGCCTTCAACTGTTGCTCCAAGGAAGTAAACATCAAGGGTTAAATATTCGGACACATGGCTGCAATTCAGGCCAGCTCCTCTGGACCAGTGCCAAAGGCTCACACTAGCAACACACCTTCCATATAACTGGGAAAGTGCTTTTTGTTTTGGCTTGGAACACTAAAAGAGCTTATAGCTGTTAACAACTCCCACATCGGTCAGGTCAGCACAAGCACTGCTGCCATGTTTGCTTAAAATGTAGACTAGCTTTACTTACTGAGCATACAAAGCAAGTGTCATGCCAAGTGTGGCCCAAGGCTTCAAGAAACCTGTCTCCAGCTTCAATGGGGAATTCACAGCCATGGCACAGAGTACCAAAGAGGGCATAGTAATCTGCAAACAAATACAAAAAGATTTTAAAGACGAAGCATATGCAGCAAACTAAGACTGAGCCTTTGAAACCTTTGTGTTTTTCTTTTAATGGCAGCGGGTTTGCACTTGTCGAGTTTTATAATACTGGGTACACTGAAGAAAGAGCTTCTAGATCGAAAGACCGGGATGCCCTCCCTTCCTGGCTAATTCAGTTCTCATCCCCTTCCTTATCATTTCAAGTGAGCAATGCTTCCATCTTCCTGGTGCTTCATTTCCTTGAGATCAATAGCGTGCTCAGGGAGAAGGGAAACACACCCTTTGCAAAGCACTAATGTGGGCTTCTACATCCTCCTTACTTTCTCTCCAGCTCTGCCTTGAAAGCACACCCTGACTGTTCACACAACAGACCTTCCCAGCAAGTAACAAACTCCTGCCTGCATTTTGGCACAATATTTGCCCCAGGCAGCACTACACGAAATCATTCAATCATTAGGCTTCTGTCCTAAACAGAGTCTAGCAATTTGGATCAAGTCAGAAATTTTTCTAGTCACTGGAGTTTATTACACAGCTCTTAAAAACAAAGAAACAAACAAACAAAAAAAAAAAACCACACAAAAAAAACCCAAACCAAAACCAAACCAGAGGCTTTAGGCAATTATTTCCCGCATTTAACAAAAAGTAACAGTAGGGCATCAGGATGGTTATTAGTGAGAGGAATCACTGCAGGGTATTTATATCATTCATTTTTAGGCACCAGATTGACTTGGTGCCTCTGGCAGCTTCCCTGGACTCAGCAGAGCAAAGCTCCTCCAGCAGTCTCACAGAGCAGGGACCAAAATCAAGGGCACCAAACTGTTCACATTGCCCACCAACTGCAGAGCTTGAAAAAGAGAGAGCAGGACAGAGTAGCAGGATAAAATACATGTATAAAGTTGGGTGGAAGGCACTGATACCCACCCCCACCCCCACAGTTCCAGTGTGTGAAACCCGCCTCTGTGTGCAGAGCCATCTCAGGGGCTACAAGTCAATGTAGCACTCCACTGCCCACCTGTGCGGATCTAAATTTCACCCCAGGTTGTCTGGTCTTTTCCACTTATTTCAGCTCTCAAACACCCCATTCTGAGAAGGAGATATTTTCTTGCACAGGCAACATCAGCATTGGTGCTATTACACGGGAGAATTTTGAATCAGCACACTGCCATGCCAAATGTATAATGTCATGCAACATTACAACCTCATAAGATGAACTACAGTGACAACCATAATGAAGCTTTGGACTCCATCCTTAATAGTAACACTCTGGCTCTGAGAAGGAAATTGGGTGTCAGGGGTTGTTTTCAAGGAGCCTTATAAGGAATGGCAAGCAGGGTACAAGGAGATTTTGTTTCTCTACTGGATCATACAGATCTGCTAAAGCTCTAGTGCTTACTGCAGCAGAGCCAACAGAGGCTTACCAGATGTGTCAAGCACAAGGGAAGAGTCCCGTTTTGGTTTAGTAAGACAGTGTTTTGTATGATGACCTCAAAAAGCATCATCATAGGAGGCACCTCAGCAGGACGGGGAACACAAATGCTCTGGAAAGCAAACGCCTTGGTGGCTGCCAGTGGCAAGAAACAGCTTCACTGATCACCTCCATAAACCCATGCTACTAGCATGAATTTGCAAGTGTTTAAGCAGAAGAGTGACAATAAAAATTTCAAATGGTAGAACACCTCTGTCCAAAACCCCTGAAGGTCACAGTCTCATGACCATATTGTTTCAGCTCCTTGCGTTTAAGTTCATACGGAATCTTTTACCAATATTTTCCTGGTGCCAGTAGTTAGAGCCTTTTGTAGGCTGGCCTGTGGTTTGTGTTGATAAGTTTATTGGCTTTTCATCTGAAGAAAGGGCAATAGATAAGGCAGAATGAAAGGCATCAGCTTTCTTTTGCTTTTACATGCTCGAACTGCAATACCACAGAAGCCTTCCAAGACAGACTTCTTATATAGTCACATATCAACGCTTCCTGCACAAAGCAGTTTCAAAACTAGGTTACTAATTCTGCACTTCAAAAAGTTCAAAGTTGTAGATATCTACACTTTTAATTTATTTTTAGAATTGATATCCAAACCCAGAACGTTTTGCAGATTAAACCCCCTTAATACTAATAGCTGATGCTGTTATAATTTCAAATACAGATTTAAAATTAGAACCCTTCTTTGCACTAGGAAGAAGGAAAGTTGGCAATGACATTTACTCCTTATTTATTTAAAATTAATCAGAGACTCTTAGTTCCAGCTGGACTGAAAAGTCTTTGAAGAATGAATATACTTAAAATTAACATCCAGTTAGAGTGTCAGAGCCATTACAACGTATCACTGCCAATAACACCTCACAGAATGTGTCTACATTAATTTGTGCTAGAAGCTTTCTATCTCAGAAATAAACTTTGCAAGAATTATAATATTCTTCACCTTTTTTTCCCAGTGTTTCCTGCTCACAGTATAGAAAGGAATGTATTTGTGTACGGGAGTCGTAACAGTAGCACAAATCAATGCACCACACAACATACAGGTCATTTGGTGGCAGGAACAAGAATTCAATATTAGCAGAACAAAGCTGGTCACGAGCTTTCCACCCAAAGGGGAGTTATTGATTCCTCCAGTACTATTTTTGAATCATCAAATGGCTCCAAGATTAGGGGCTTCAGATTGCTTCAGGATGAAATTTCACCGTGCTGTCACACTGGAGGATGCTGCTCATATATCCATTTCCTCCGCTGCTCCATGAATTCAATAGGAGCAACACATTACCCTACTTGTGTCACTGAGTTAGCAACAACCTACAGCATCCTTTTGTGTCTGCCAACCCCTCATTAAAACCTCTCCAAAAGAGAAATTTTGGATAATTTTTGCCTACTTTTCTCCTCCTCCCAGTACCTAGCGCTCTCTACGGCAGCAGCTGCATACAACTGTGGAATCAACCCAGGAGGAAATCTTAGCTCCAAACACAACACTAGGATTTCATACTAGATCTCGGTCAATCCACTTCCACCTCTAGTTAAACAACAATAATCCTTACAGTGGAAGAAAAAACACAGAAAAAATCCAACTGACTGAAAACAGACAATTTTGACACAATTTTGTTTCTTTTCATTTTGTGGGAATTGTTTTACAAATACTATTTCTTTCCTAGCCCAGAAGGGTATATGGAAAGTTTTAAGCAAACTAGGAAACATACATAAATAATAACTGTCCATATTAATCAAAAAAGGTGCAATTAGCTAGAAGTGCTAAAAACCAAACCAGAATCCTGCTGAACTTCTAAGCTGTGTCTTTCACATAATATTGCTCATCAGGTTTTCTAATGCTATAATCGTATCACTGTATTTTTTCCCTGACAGTCTGTTTTTTTGTCCCAAGCTTATGTTCAACAGATGTTATCCCTGATCCTGTAAGAAACTTCCTGGGCAGACTGCTTACTCTTGGAAGTCCCTCCCGGCTGTGAATAAGATTATTCAGAGTAAAACACATTACTCCACTGGTGTTTGCTTGTTTAGTAAATAAGCAGATTTACATAAACTCCAGATTATTTTAAAGCCAACCAGAAAGTCACCCTAAAGTTAACACTTTGCTGCATCACTGATACCTACAGCTGAGGGCTTAATAGGAACAACAAGTAAGACCAGTGAGAAGAAGCCTGCTCCTGCTGCAAACTCAGAGCATCCACAACATTTATTGCTGCTTTGAGTTGATGTATCAAAGTTGCATGACTGCTGGGACACTTGTTCTGAAGCGAAGCTTGAGAAAAATAAATTATTATTTTTTTCAACCTTATTAAGCTCTGCTTCCCTGTACAGCCGGAGTAAACTTTGGTTGTGTTGCTTCTTACCCGTCTCACAGTAGGGATCGCCATCTTCTAAGTGGAATACATTATTGCGGATGGGGTTATGACAGGCCACACACACAAAGCAGGAAACATGCCAGGTTTGTTTCAAAGCATTTATTACTTCCTGTGGGGATTAGGAAAAGCATTATTAACACATTATTTTCATGTGATGACTAGCTTGTGGTGACCATGCCTCCACACGTGATTTGTTCTGAGAATACTTTGTTTCCTACTGCTACTCTGAAAAGGGGTTGCGCACGCAGTCTCTGCTGATGTTAAAATTAACAAGGTGCCTTATTCGTCATAAGCAACCTTTCATATTTTGGAAGGTTCAACGTTAGAGTCAGACAGATCTAATAACTCATTTATTCACCTTTCCCATTTTAATTAGGATCACACCTGTAATGGTCCCCTGAAATGAGAAAAGCAGCATCTCCAACATCTCCTCAAGCCTGTGAATAGTTAAATCAGAAGACATCACATAAAAAACTATGACTGCTCTCTGTTGTTTTGGAAGATGTTATAGTGCCAAATATGACTTGAGAATCATGCTGCCAGAGCCCTGCATGACCCCAGTTACACAAGAGCCCAGACACATTGCTGTCTGCAGTAAAGCGGCGGACGATCAGCTGGCAGGCTCAAGTTAGCAATATTAGTGCCGAGTAGGATAATGAGTCTTTCTATCTACATTACCATTGGGAATATTTAGGTACTTTACATCTAGCTAACCAGCACATTCCCCAGAACTCAGCTTGGTTAATAAGGAGGATTATTTATTTTTCTTCCCCGTCCTCTCCAATTTTGTAAAATGCTGCCAATTAAAAGCATTTTGCTTAAGAAAATTTAGTAATCACAACAGCTACAGAACAGCTTCACAGAAACAGGAGCTGAACTTGGAAGAGCCAAGGAGACTACAGCACCTTTTCTCAAACAGACTGAAAAGGTTCAACACTAGAAGAGCCAAAAAGACATTCTGCATGTGATGGGAACTGAAAAAGCATGTCAGAGTACATTTGGAAGAATGCAAACTGGGCCAGATAAAAGGGAATTTCATTACAGAGAAGCACTGAACACTGTGATGATTGTTCCCACTAAAAAACAGGTCACTTGCTGGTCACTTACCCCAAGGATCTTCCTCTGGCACTTTGAACACTCAGGAGCGAAGAACTTCTCATAGCAGACCTCGCAATACAGGGCCCCCTTCTCTTCCACAAATCCAATGTAAGCCATGGAAGCTTTGCAATGAGCACAATTAAACTCCTCTGGATGCCACGACTTCCCCAAAGCTACCAAGAAGGGTCCCCTGATTAGAAAGAGTAGATTTTGTCAGCAAATGCCCCTTGGTTGACTCCTGCAAAAGCTGTGAATAGGCTTAACCTAGGATACCTCTGTGCCATTACTATGCTGTTCACAAACATATACTGCTCCATCCCTCTTTCCTGCTTATGGGCTCTAAGAAAGCCTCAAGTGTTGACTGTATCTATTCCCATTGAAGTATCTCCCAGAAACACCTGACCACAATAAATACTAATTCTCTTTGCTTCACTGCACTTCAGAAATCTTATTGTAGAACATTAAATACAGTGCTGAAGTGGCTGCTAGGGAAAAGAATAAGGATGTTCCCTGTGTTCCCAACTATTTCCATCTATTACAAAGAGATATTTGACTCAGTGATGCAATCAGCTCTCTTTCAGCGTGCACTTTTATTGAGGCCACAAATTTTGAAGTAGACTTGACTCTGTTAAGAGCTGATAACACCATTTTCTTCTGAGACAAAAATTCAATCACAGTCTTTGTCCAACAAGTTTGTTAAAATGGTGGGGGATTTTTTAATTTTATTTTTGGTGAGAAGGCTCTTTTTTTCAAAAATTTTCCTTCAGAAGCTAGTTAAAATAGGATCATTTTATCCAAATACAGAGCCTCCTCTATTATTTGCAAACACAAAATAATGAAGCTTTTAATAGCATTTGCAGTAGCTAACACAACCAAATTAAAAAACAATGTAAACATGTCCATTTCTCAGTCAACAAAAAATTCTGGTTTTAATGCATAAATCCCAGGCATATACCACTATATCTGTATTCACTTGAAAACATATTCAGCATGCAAATTTCTTTAGTTAACATATTTACTTTAATGAGGTGCATCCAAAGTCCCACCAACACTCAACCTTCCAGAATTTAGGTTTCAGGTGAAATTTGTGGTTCAAGTTCACCTCCCTCACCAGATTTCCCATTTTTGCAAGACCAATAAAGATGCCATTCTTTCAGTAACGCATAACTTTTCTGAGCTAATACTTCACTACAAAAAAAAGTGTAAGGTACTAATATCACCACCCTGTTGCTAAATATATTTTTGAAAATCAAGTAAGCTACAAGAACATTTTTGTGTAAGGTTAGATTTTCATATGAACCAAGCAAAAGCAACAGAGAAGAAAAAAAAACCTTAAAATTTGCTTCCAAGGTTATACTGACTCTTAAGATGGGAATATAAGCAGGCAGAGGACAGAGGGCAACTTCATTGAGAGTAGGGGGTAATTATTTTCATTTCTCTTCTACGTTTTCTCTGGAGATGCTATGCATTTCCAACAGGATGACAAGTCAAAGATAAGGGACTCAAAGAGATTTAGGACAACTCACGTAATATCTGAGATGACAAACATATTTAATCTGAAACAGTTTCTTCTATTTACCTCTGGTTATCGGAGAGAAAGCAGTGAAAAAGGGCACCTGGAGAGCAGCTCGTAGCCCTTTAAGGAGGGAGCCAGGGTTGAGTGCAGCTCTTTGGCCCCTGCTCCCAGCGGATGCCTGAGCAGTGCAAACACTGACCTAACCCGATACCCTTCCGCCACCCTACAAGCACCTTTATACATCAATGCCCTTTCAGTTATGTACTGATCAAACAATACAAGCCCTTATGTACAACAAAGTGCTCTCAGTGCGCCGTGTCAGCACAGGCTAATTTAACAGATTCATTAACACAGGGCTGACACCGAAGAGGCTCTCCTGGCTCCAGGTAGGATTGAGTTTCTGGCCATCTGCACCGAAACAATAGGCTTGGTAAGCTCTGCAAAGGAAAGCAAGTACGCTAGTGACGGGAAGGAAAGGAATTTTTACAACATCTGCTGCATTTAGCTCTCCAGAGTTTACAGCTTTGACATGTTGAGGCTAGCCATTCAGGACAGTATGCAGGAACCCATATGGACAGGGAACAGCCCAAGAGTGAATCTACAGAGTTTCTTTCCCAAAGTCCCCAGACAGCTGTGGCCGTGCCCTGCACAATGTCTCCAAGGTGTTCCATTAGCAGGCTGGCTCTCTGTGCACACGTGTCCAGAAGAACCCTTTCTAAATACAATTTTACTTTTAATCAGACTGTAGTTTAAACATGTCAAGCTGACACTGCAGGTCAATGATACCACTGACTTAAAAGCTGCCCCAAAGCACGTGGAAGAAAGAAAAAAAATATAAACACCTGCCATATAAAATACACTAAAACATGATATTCAGAACTTGGAGGTGTTCCTAGTCTCTGCATATTTTTGTGATTGAAACGATAGCTTCCTGTTATGAAAGGTGTTTATTTGCAGCATGTACTTGAAAAGGAGTTTAAAGCCCCAATTTGAGTAAGGGAGCCACATGCTCACACTCACACAACCTGATGGGAAGTGGTTAGGGCATGAAATCGTAGGAAGATAGCTGCAGATGGCTTCATCCTTCCTTCCCCATTTGAAAACAAAAAACAACAAAAAGTCCCATATGCCTCAGTCAACTAGAACGTATTTTTAAAGATAGTGCTAAAACCCCGTGTTCCTTCCATCCAAAACTATGGAATGACCCAACTGGCAACAGCTGGCTATGAATCCACTTCTATCCCAGGCATCACCATCTAGCCCATGTGAGCAAACTCACAGATGGAGGTACATCACCATATTTATTTTTTTTTTAAGAGTCTGATGTATTTACAACAGTATTTACAGAATCTTATGCCCTAAAGTATCACCAGGTACATAAATTTGGTAGCCACCTCAAACATCTGGGTCCTGCATGCAGCAATAATATAGAGGTACACTGGAAGGAGCAGTAAATACCATACAGGGAATATAAGCATAATTCCACTACCTTTATGCTTGTAGCTAAATATAACTTCATCGGTATAGTCATGATGTATTAGTATGCCAATAATCTAGGTTCTCACATGGTTTTTAATATGACAGCAAGCCAGAATTGAAATTTGGTGGTAGAGAGATCAAAAGGACTTCCATATCTGCTAAGCGGGATAATTACTTTACAGTTAACCATACAACAGTCTACACTTCGGGAAGTTTCTTTTTCTTCTCACTTGAAAATGCCACGATATACAATTTCTTTTTAGGAGATGCTGAAGGGAAGCACTATTTGTACTTTCTCCTTTGTGCCTTTAAAATAATTAAGCTGCACGAAAAGGTGACAAAAACAAATCATCATTCACAAGCAAACATGGCAAAGAGTACGTTCTGAATGGAGATTCAAGGAAAACATATGTGGAATTCAAAGGGAGAGACAACTCCACACTGCGGCACCCAGTGAGACTGCCCGCGTACCAGAAGTCTTCATCAAAAAGTTCAGAAGTTTGTCAGACTGTCACAGCAAGTAGATCACAGGAAATTTAATTTGCCTCCAACTTTGATTCTTTCAGACATGGAAAGAAAAGCTTACTGAATGAAGCTTTGGAAGAACCTGGAATCGTCAGACAACCACAGTATGAATAATTAAAGATATATTAAAAAGTTATAAGATGTCTCTAAGGAATGGTTTTGGCTGAATCAGCCATGGTTATTCTATGCCAGGGTGTAAAGTAACCAACCCCACAACGCATTTTAGCTTCAAAACAGATGTACAATGCAATGTCACTTGATCCTCCTCCTACCTTTTCATAGGTAATGCTACCACTAAGGGCATGAACTGTAATTATGCTAAAACTTCAATTCAAAATGCCATTGCAATCTTTCAAATCCACTGTATGCTGTGAACACAAGGCATATTTGGCATTGATTAACGCACACCAGTTCATCCTCAAATGAAACAATGCTTCCTTTTAATAATTGAGGTGGCATTTAATAGATGAAGAAATATAAGAATTTAAATACCACCAGCAAACTACAAAGAAGTTAGAGGTGGATATGAGTTACTATTCATGAAGAGGTGTCATTTACCATAGGTGATAACAGTCTAAGTACTGTCAAGTAGGGCTCAACAGTTTCTCCTCATGCAGCCTCCAAGGAGCAAAGGTTGCACCATGAATCAATACACTCCTCTACTTACAGGGCAGCACCTCATCTCCTGTTTAATGGTGATCAAAGCAGGAAGAAGCAGCAAGTGATCTGAGGGCCGAGAGCAGAGGTTGGCTGCTCAGGAGTTATCTACAGACTGTGCTTTGAGACCCTAGGGCACAGAGCATCAGTGAACCCCTGCTAAACCACAGGTACCTTAAAAGGTGCTGAAGTTTCTTGCGTGAAAGTGCAGGATACACTGGATTTGCTACATTCGTATTCATTTTTAAACTGAAGTGACGGTAACAAAAACAAAACTGCACGGTTGCTTGCATATTATTTGCTAGACACAAATCCAAAGCTCTCCACTGACCAGGGAATAAAAAAGTGAGAATACCAAAGACAAACATGGTGATTATAGGAGACAAGCTGTTCAACATATCAGATGAATCTCATCCAAAAACTGCATAGACCTTTATGATATCAATCTTCCATTTTGCTGTGAAGCAAAAAATCTGGATTAGAAAAGATGTACACCTGCACTGGGAATTTTGATAGGTTTTTTCTATTGCTTCAAGGGGATTCAGATAATCTATTTTTATTACCTTGACATACACAATAGAAGTAGGAAAAACTTCTCCAAAACATCACAGATGAGTTAACAAAAAGTCCTCTACAATTAACCCAATGTTAACTGAACCGATGGTGAACTATCAGAATGGAAACCTAGCAGAAATGAGCACACTGCACACAATCCCTAGAGATCAAGTGATTTGTTAGCTGTATCTTCTGATGCAGAATCCATGACAGGGCTCAAGAAATTGTAAAATGCCAAAGTAAAATGGCTGATTTCCTATTATTCTGAATTAACAGCACATAGAGCTCCTCATTTTTCATATCTCACTTTTCACAATCAAACAAGTCTTTTTCTTTAACCATGGTGAAAACTTAGTGCAGGCTCTCCTATTTTGTTCACTGAAAACACAGGACAAATGAATAAAAAAGAAAGATTGCAATGCATTACTTTGCCTTTGTAATTCAATAACACAGACAACTGAACAAGCAAGAACACATTTTATAAGAATACCTTTCTTCTAATAATGCCAGGAAATGTCTATTTTAGGGGAGAAATAAAATGCAAGGTGGATGAAAATCAGGATGATTAGCACATTGACATGAAAAGTGATTACCATTCCCTGGATGAGACAATTGTGACTGTCAGAAATCACTGACTGAACGATGGAACCTAGATTCAGTTCTTTCTCCATGTGAAGTTCTGGCTAACAACAGGATATCTTAGGGACCTAGCAGAACTTAATTTAATCTCCTTTGGCAAACTTGTTTGTGTTGCTTAATCTTTTACACCCATGTTGAACAAGCCAAGGACACTAGCTACCATACTACCCAAAGGCTAGAGAGCCCACCAAAGAGCTTGAGATCTAACATTGCAGAAAATTATTATTAATCCAGTCCTAGCAATTGTTAAGCCTCTAATCTTTGCTCTTCTTACATGGATATAGCTTGCTAATTTTCTTTTTCTCAATTAGAAAACCTAGTTTATAAATCAACATTTGTGACAAGTTAGTCTTTATAAGATTATACTCTCTCACTGGTTTCCAGTTTGCTAATCTTCTCAATTTTATTGGAATGGGAGTATAAGTGAAAATTAATTTGATTACTTTTCTTTGGTTTTACTTTTGCTTTACTCCACCCATATTTCTGGCTCTCTCTAAAACAGGTTGTAAGGCTGTGACTGTTAGCAGTTCACAAGGTTCTCCTCCATCATCACTCTCATTCTTAGTTTTGTTAGAAAAAGTCTACATGAAAACATTGTTCTGCAATATTGAAATGGAGCTTTAAAACACTTGTGACTAAGGAATCAGAAACCACAAAAGCAAAACAAAGCCCTGCTGTCAGAGAGCCCACAGGATGAATAGATACAAACCTAATGACTTGATTGCAGTGCGCACACATGGGAGTACGCTTTCCCGCAGGAATATGCTCTGCCCTCTGAACCAAAGTGTCTTGCTCATTTTGCTGAGGTGCTGCCATGATTTTTTCACTTGGGTCAGTTGTTCCAGTTGGTTTAATGCTGTTTGATGTCCATCCGCTGGCAGGAGCTGGAGAAAGAGCACCAAAAGCAGTTAGAAGACCATCCTTTCAGTACCAAGTAAATTATTTTGAAATACAAGCAACTGGCAACACTTGCCTAACATCTTTGACCAGTGTACACCTGCCTACCTAAAGGAACAAGTTAAAAAGCACTTATTTTCCTCTCCCCCCCACCAAGTAAGTCCTATGTACTTTATGAAAAGTCTGTGAAATAACACAGAAAGGTTTTGGCTAACTTGCAAAAGTAGTGAACAAATTTCAACATACAAAAGAAGTTAGGTGAAAGAATATACAACCTGTGAAGGCATTGTTTTGCTTTAGATACAAAAACTGAAGCCAAGAATATCAGTGTATGAATGGAGACAGGAGAATATGACATACCTACTCAAAACATTTTACAGTGAGTACAATAGATCATATGTCATTACTAACAGATTAAACAAGAGTATGCATTCAAGACAACATGTACAGGAACTTAAAATACAGTACTGTATAAGAAAAACATATTTCTAAGTCAAGTTTAAACACTAGTCTAGATCACTAGATACTGCCCATCTGAAGCACTCCAAAGGCCACATTTGTAAAGAGGATGTGAAAGCCATGACACTGAAATAAAAACCTGACGCTTTCAGAAATGTATACATCCACACACTCCCATTTGGACTCAGGATTTGAGAGTCATAGAATAGACATAAGCTTTTACAGAGTGGAAAAATGCATTTACAAACATGAAAGGCACAGATGATACTGTTGCCAAGGGTAATGAAGAAACAAACAGTCCTTGGCTTTTCTTTCTCCCCTATTGATATACGTACCTTGGTAACGTACAAGTTACAGCAACACAAGTTTATGGGAGCAGTTATTCTTGTCAAGTGGAGAGTTCTTTTTCAAGTATGCTAAAACCCCCCTGCGTTTCCATAGCCTTTTGTTTGTAACCACAGACAAAAGAAACTGTGAGTGTTTACCCAGTGTCCTGACTTCAGTGCAGCCGTACTAAACCTTGTAAATCAAAAAGTGAAATTAAGATCCAAGTGGAAGCTCAGAGAGAAGCAACCAAGCAATGAAAGAGACTTCAGACAGCTCAGGATAGTAATTCTGTTGCAATGATGCAGCTCTCCAACACGAGGTCAGGGTATCGGCATAGAGCTTTGCAAAAAAAAATAGTTTGTGGAGCTGTTAATCTTTGTGCTAGTCTTCCTCTCCCATCTTTCATACCATCTTCCAGGGAAAAGATGAAAAATTGTTTACCATTGTCTCCCTTAAAGTAATGCTGATCAGCCTCCACTCTACAGAAAAGCTGCAAATACCTTTCAGGTAAAACATTGCATTCCCTGCTCAAATTGAAGTGACATACTAATTTACAGAGAAGATAAATTTAAGCCACAGTGAATACACAGAAAATTAAACAGAAATGCCAACCCCTTGCTATTTACAGAAGCAAGATAGTCACACAGTACACAATTTAATCAAAGCAATACAGTTAACAAAACTCCCCCTCTACTCATGTGTATTTGTAGGCTAAGGCAACACAGCTGGAAGAGAAATCCTTTTTAACACCAATACTTTTGTGCTATAATTATGCTTGGTACTTTTACAAAGGCATGTAGCAATAGGATGAGGGGTAATGGTTTTAAACTGAAAGAGGGTAGATTTAGACTAGATATTAGGAAGAAATTCTTGACCGTGAGGGTGGTGAGACACTGGCACAGGTTGCCCAGAGAATTTGTGGATGCCCCCTCCCTGGGAGTGTTCAAAAGCCAGGTTGGATGGGACTTTCAGCAACCTGGTCTAGTGGGAGGTGTCCCTGCCCATGGCAGGGGGGCTGGAACTAGATGATCTTTGAGGTCCCTTCCAACCCAAACTATTCTGTGATTCTATGATTAATCTACTGATATGGGCTCAATGCCTACTTTTGTTTACTCTTTCTCTGTATGAAGCAGCAATAGTCATACACCTTTCTTGTCTAACTGTCTGGTTCATTAAATTTTCTCAAATCGGGTAATTTCAAGACTGACATATGTTTGGATCCTTTTCAGTATCGGAAGTAGCCAAAAGTATAACAGTTCATCAGGGTTTTTTGGTTGTGGTTTCGTTGGTTTTTTTTTAAAAAAATACAAAGAATATTGATTATACTTAATGGACAATTAATTTGCAATATCTTGAAAAAATAACATCTTGATTCTAGAAACATTCAGCATGCTTGAGTAGAAAGTATTTAGGAATAAAAGCACTTCATCTTGAACAAGTCATTCTGCTACTGTAGTTCATTTTAGATTATAAATGCCTGCTGAACTGAAAACATAGGAACAGATAAAAATGGAGAAGGTGGCAGAAAGGCTTTGAAGACATGAACAAAAGTGGTTTTGATAAATAGCGCTTTCTTCCTCTGTCATCACACATGGCCTTCTAATTTTAAGGTCCCTTTTCATGTGAAGACAAGAAAATACACTAAACCCAAATCTGTTTGAAGACTGCTTTTGCCATAAATCAAATTGCCGCACAGCTTGGAGTATATTGCTCATTTCTGTTTGAGTTATCTGCTAAATCCCAAAGCCCATTCAGGCACATTAGCTAGCTCTTGTTTGCACTGTGTAGTTAAAAAAAAAAAAAAAAAAAAAAAGAGTCCTTCTGCTTGCTTAAAGGGAGAAAAAAAAAAGTACAAATACCACAATTATTCCCTTTTCTTTGGTCTCATTACAGCTTTCATTAATGCTGTTTTTATGAATGATGCTTTTTGAACACTACCCAACTTTAAAGTTACTACTGTCCAGGAGCAGGATTTGTCTACATAAACTTTCTCTCGTATTTGTTAGACAAATCAGTCATTTCTAAGTTATTCAAAGCACTAAAAAAGGGAGTGAAGGAGAGAAGGAGATAGTCCATCTCTCTGGGAAATAACTTTGGTCTGTTAATGACCCTATGTCAAAACAAAAATTCTCTTTTCAGCGACCCATACTATAAACCACACAAATTAGTACTGTGTTAAGCAAGAGGTGTGGCCTAAGCAAAAACAACCTGGGCATTTAGTGTTGAGGACCACCAAAGGCAAACGGACCTACTCCACTTCCAGTGAAATCAGTGAACTCAAGTTCAGCACCCAGACCACCAGCAGACGCAGGACTCCCATGGGATGACAGCCACAAGGCAAACAGAAGGGGAATAACAAACAAGAGCTAAGCCTTCAGATACTTCTATATTTGCCAGAATATTTTTGGATACGGAACAAAAATTGACTTCTAAAAGGCTTTTTGCCTGTCATTTCTAAATTTATGTCACTATTTAGTCTACTATGATGGGAACAATGTCTAATTGATGACCATAGATGTCATCAGCAGCTGAGAACTAAGACAGAAAAGGTTGTCTTATGCTCAAAAATCCTTAAAAAGAAAGACCTTACAGCATTTTATTAAATGCTCTCTTCTTCCATCTTTTGAGATCAGTGTAAAGCCAGGAATCTCCCTGCCCTTGCTCACAATCTATCCCCACAGCATTCTCTCAAGGGGTGTTTTTCTCTTTGCTAGTATTCACATTAAGACCTTGTTGGTTTGCACAGTATTATTCCCCACTATTCCTGCTCTGAAGTGAACTCAAGTTTCTTTCAGTTTTGATTTCTCATCCTAAAGAAGAGGAGTCAGTCTGCTTCCATTGCCTTTAGATCCATACTTCTATTAAAGAAAACACACCAGTAAAGTACAGTAATAGCTGTTTCACCACATTTATTACATTGGTTTCTTTGTAAACCTTCTACAGTTGTTCTACTAGATTTTTTTTCACTATAGATCATTCTCCCTTTTTCACCACCTGATTTGCCTCAGTCTTTTATCTTCCTCATTCCCATTGGAACATGAGCCTGAGGACAGCTTCTATTGCCCACTTGTGTCTTTCCACAGGCCAGAAACATGCCTGTAACACTCCAGTAATTTTAGCAAAGGTTTGTTACTTCCACTGCAGTCCACGGAGCATATTTTTGGTGGTGGTGGTTTTGTGGTTTTGTCTGTTTGTTTTGTGCTTTGGTTTTGGTTGGGTTTTTTTTTATTTAAAAAAAATGAAACAACACTATTAGTTCCCTACTTAAGTTCTATATGAATTCTCAATATATTTTCCAACAATATTCTACCTCTTGTAGCTACAGAATTTCAAATATTATGTTTGTTTTTTTGTTTAGAATGAACATAGATGTTTCCTAACTGTCCCTTCTACTTAAACAGCAACTTAGTTCACTTCCATGCTAGACAAGATGTTTTTTCTGCAAGCAGAGAGGAAGACAACACTCAGAGTTCCTGTGTTCTCCTCCTCTCCTTTCTCTTCCCTATTCCCTTGGAAACCTTTCATATTGAAACACAACCACATGATTTAAAGAAAAACATCAGCCCCCAAAAACTTTCACAGGTGTTTTTCCTTGCAATGAGAAGCTTTTACCAGGGCACACCAGTGATAAGACAGTAGGTACAAATTATTATACTCAATCTAAGCAAAGACCTCTCGATTCTCGGTAATCAGTTTGAGCCTTCTTGTGGTTTGTGCTTTAATACTTTGCTCTTTACTTTTTTTGTATATGATTTTGGATCCCATCAGCAGCTCTGTTCTCAAAGAATGCTGAGGAGGTGCCCTGGTACCTGAGATCCCGCAAGGTGCACGAACATTTTTAATTGCGAACAGTGGCCAAGTGGGGAGGGAAAAGGAAACAACTCCAGCTGCCTCACAACATAATCTCACCCCATATTTTCTAGGCATCACCTTTGTTGCATGAAATGGGACAGGATGCAGCAACTTTCATGGGTGTTCTGAACAATTATAAATTATAATAAGTAAATACAGTAAGTCAATAAAAGAATTTCCAATTTATAAAAATTATACACCTCATCAGGAGCTATTCTACCCTGAGTGCCAGACATGTTCAGGTTCTCCACAAGTCATGAAAAGATCTCCGTGGCCAAATTTTGGAGTTTTACAGGCTTTGCTTCACCTTCACTCTCTTTAATTAAACCTTCTAAAGCACCGTTGATTTGTACTTATGTATTGTCATAGCTGGCTTTCTGAACACAGAAAACACTCTGTACCTATTAACTTTCTACTTTATTAGGTTTAAGTTTAGCAAACCCTCAGTGTTTGCTTTCACTAAACTCCTTGGTATGGCTAGTTTAATATTTAACAAAGTTTTAGGCAAGGCAAAGAACTGACTTTTTTTTTTCTTTTTTCAAAAATCCCAGTGTGACTTTGCCCTCGTTAGACTAACAATAGGCTGTTCCATTGCTGAGCACATGGATAACTGCAAACACTGGTGAAAGGTTTGGAAGACAAAGGGAGAAAGGCGGATATGTGGCAGTGCCAAAGTCACTTTGACAGAGGTTCTCCAGTGCGTAGCAACAATACAACAGCCTGAACTGTTTAACGCTCACTTAAACATAACATCAGACTTCATGTAATATCTATAAATAACAATGCTACTTTAAGCAGTGGGAGTGCCAGAACTTCGTTTTAAAGTGTTCTAACTCAGTGATTTATACACTGCTATCAAACTACTGTATTATACATGGAAAATATAAAGCTTCACACATCCAACTTTCTGACTTTTCTTACTACATCTGTACGGTAAGAAATCTTCCTGTTTCTTCCCTCCAAACCAAACAGATGGCCGGATGAAGCAACGTGTCTGAAAAGCTCGGCTGTCAGCTCATTACACTAGCTGTACATAACCCCCCATCCACTCCCAGGCCCACATGAAATTGCACAAGTTCAATGGAGGAAGCTACAGGACAAGCAAGAAGGGAGGAAAAAAAAAACCCAAAACCAAAACATAAAAACTCCAAACCCCTGTGTTCAGCAGTTCTCCTTTTGTTCCTTATGGAGTCTTGGAAGAACAGTCAGAGCTAAACCCCCGCTGCTGATTAAAGACAGGACAGGAAGGATTAAACCATTATCATGTCTCTAAAGACCAGCAAAGGCAGGCTGGTATGCACCCCGTGGAAAATCACAACAGGTGCCACTCTGGCCCAGTTTCAACAACCCTTGCAACTCAAGGGGCTAGTTCCTGTGCTAGCAACCAGCCTTTTAACCGGAAAGGCTCCAACTAAATTAACTGTAAAACATCTTAATTAAAATGAGTATGGTGGTTTTAGCTCACTCAGCCTGTCTCCTTGTGATTTGGTACATCATGTACCGTCACAAATTTGGTACAACCGGAGTCACTTTTACTGAAAACGTGCCTCAAGGAGAAAGAGAAAATGAAGACCTGTACAACAGTGTTTCACATTCAGTTGGTAGCTTTCAGCCAATAACATTTTGCCTTCCTTGCTTTTAGCTCCTATTTTGACCTCAACATCTTGCCTATGTCTGCGGACAGCATGACTGTCCACTCTTGCTCACACTCAGATTTATTTGCCAGTTTCATGGAGCTGATGTTTAACATTGAATAGCACTAAGAATGCAGTTAGCAGAGGAAGATTGACTTTTCATTTGTTGAGCAAATATTAGGCATAATTTTTGGATGTCCTACACCTGTACATCTGACCAGGGCACATCACCACTCTGAGCTGGCACCAGGAAATGAATGGGAACTGATCTGGCAAGCCAGTCCGTGACAACAGGCTAGTTGCTTTTTAAGAAATCAAAGATGATGAACATTAATTTTGTAAGTCAGTTAATGTTCCCACTCAATGGGTGTGAAATAACCACAGAGACAAATAATCTCTTCACCTCTGTTTAAATGACTAGCAAAAAGAACAAGCATCTATCTGATTTATGTATACAATTAATTTAAGTGCACAGCTTGGTGCAACAGCACATGAATTTAGCAACATCAAATCACAGGAAAATTGTCAAAGGTCATATTTGTAACAAAGCTGAGTTTCTGTTCAGAATATCTTGTAGTGAGGTACACCAGATCATTCTGCCTCCAAGAAGTATGTAGTACATTTCTGCATCATTACTATGATCTGTCCCTTCTAAAATATAAACATTCAAGTTTTAGAAACATATTCATTTTTTCACCATGTCTGCAGGAGTTAGAATTTCAAACTACCATCAATTCAGTTTGACGTTTATAAATTACTCTGGTTTCACAATGGGTTTTGCTTGGCTAAGTGACTTCACATTACTTAACTTGTAAGAATAAATTCTTGTGGTTTGCTGTCACATGATGATATAATCATTTAGATTAGATGAAAAATTAATAACAGTCCATACACTAGGATTAGGAAGCATTTGTATTTTGACCTGCCAATCATACTACTTATGGACACGGCTTTCTGGTTTTATTAATGATGACTGACTGCATCGTGCAGGAGCAACCTTTAACAATCTTTTGAAAAACACTGGAACTGTGTTTTGAGACTGTTTCTAGCAGAGGCCTTACCAACAGGATTTGCCTTAACATCTTGTAGTGTTACTCCAGTTTCTTTCCCAAGTTTAGACCATGATCCTCATTGGGCATGTAGCTCCTTGAACCCCATAATGATTAGTCCTGCCTTTAATTTCCTGTTCTACAAAGGAAACAACTGGGATAATATGGTCCTAAAGCCAAAATTGCATAACTTTATGAACAAGGTGATGCTAACACAATAGTTTGGTTACCTCTTCCATGCAAAAGTATTCCCAAAGCCAATGGGCCATCAGCTTAATTTACTCAATAAGCATGGCCTATAAGGTCAACAGAACTGAGGGACTGGGGTAATTAAAAATGAAACACAGAAAAACAAAGGTGACAAGGACAGAAAGTGCTGCAGTCCATCCCTTTATAGATCTTGATCAAAGTCTTACTGGCAGGACAAGCATTCTGTGATAGCACAGTACATCTTGGTGCCTCCCTCCCTCTCCCCAGCTTCATACTGTTTGACTTTATGGCCAAACACCCCAGTCTGATAAGGTCTGGATTTTCACCCCATTTTCCTTAGCAATCCTCTACAGAATAAGTCACAAAGGAGGAGACAAAGACCCAAACTGTTAGTATATACATAAGGAGATGTAAATAAATCACACCTTGGGGCAGGCTTGTATTTTCTTCTACTTTTGAAGTTCTAATATTATCAAGGGAATAGGAAATAGAAAAAAAAAAAAAGCACAAGACAGCACACTAAGGATAACTCCAGAGTTGGTAAATGCAAGTCTATCAAACACATGAAAACAACTGCAAGGAAATAGTAGGATTTTTCAAACAAAGTTGCCTGGGGAGTAGTTTTTGTATACTTACAGTCAGCTTCCAAGTGTGTTCCCTGTGCTGGAGGGAGCATGTGCTTAACACATGTGCTGGCTCAGGATTAGACAACTGACAGTTGTGGGTATTGCAGAATATGCTGACATTCCTGAGCAGCTCTACTGGAAGGGGATTATATATCCCAGTGGTATCAGGCTGAGAGAGACCCTAGCAATAAGGAAATTGGCACATGTGGGTAACCGGTCACTTAAAACTGCAAGCTTTGGACACTTCTATCACAAACCTTCCCTATCCCATCCTCGTACTGAGCTGCCAAGCCCAGGAGGAGCGAAGGTCATCAATTGCAACGAAACTCTCCTCTCCAAGCAGCAAGCAGCTTTTTTGGCTGCCTGGTGTACCAGCTCACCACAGGACCCCTGCCATTCCGCTGGACCCCCACAAGCGAAGCAGGATGCTGCCTGCCCAGCTCCCGCACAAGAAAGCTGTGCCTGGCACCCAGCCTCTCCAGGCCCCACTGTGCCAGCTCGCTCTCCAACAATAGCGTTTGGAAGATGCTGGGAAAGAGGAGATGATTTTGTATGAAAAAACGTAACACTGGAAGTACCAGTCACTTCTGACCATCGCAGATCCTGCTGCACTTTCCACGAGAACAGTTAGTCTCCTGGCCAAACTCTAGTTGGTGTAACTGCATTTATTGGGCAATTATACTTTCTTAAATTGTCCCAGCAGTTTCAATCTACCACGGTGCTATTTGCTTCCTTTCAAGATGTAATGGAGCATTACTGTGTGCTGACAAGCAGCTGTTACATTTCACCCAAGAAGTGACTGCATGGTGGTGGTGGCTGAATTTTTAAACATTGAATATAATCCTGTAAAAAGCGTCTCCCCCTGGTGGGTGAAGAGAGTGTCACAGCTCAACAAAAATGAAGTGAGAACTATTATAAATTCTAGACTGTACACTTAAGACACAGTAACAGCCACAGTTTGACTTATTTCAACAATTGAAAAAACTCAACAATACAGACAAGAGACTCTGATAGCAAATGCATTATTTGGAAACTTCTGTCCAGACAGATGCCACTGCTGTACTGTGTCATCCCTTATTTCCTCTACTAAACCACTGAGGAATCCTGTAGCATCAGGATTTTATTGCAGAGAGGGATAAAACCTCTGTTTCCTTCACAGTGGGTGACTAGTGTAGTTGCATTTGTGGGTACCCCATGAGTGTCCTCCAACAGCAGATGAGGATAGTTCAGGTTCAAGGGTGCTATCACTGCAAGATCACTTGGATGACAATTGACTTCCGTATAGAAAAACCAAATGCCTGGAGCATCTCCAGGTTCACTATCTCAGCCATTCATTTTAGACCAGCTTTTTCCTCCACACCCTTCTCTTGCCAAGTTGTGAAATAGAGATCAGTAGAGATCATACTTCAGTTCCAAAAAAAGCCCTCTGACACCTTTAGGCATCTCCGCACAATCTCAAAAAAAAAAAAATAGAAAAATCCAAACCCCTAAACCAAACCCAAAAAAAGAAACCATGCTACTTTCAATAAAAATATAAAAAGGTATTCTCTTGGTGGTTTATCCAAGAAAAGGAGATTCCAACTAATAAACGAAAAGGTACTGTCTGACCAAATGATTTTTCTGTGTAGTCAGACATCTTAATAAATAAAATCACTGGTAATATTCATGCCACGCCAAACAGCAGATAACAGCTTTGCTATGGAAACAACTTGGCATTATATATAACATTCATTAGAAGGGTGAGTGCTATTAGAGCTACAAAACTACTCCAAATAAGCTTCTGCTATTAATAGCATACTGATATACACATTTACATAAGATTATAAAGTCCTTCTAATTATTTCCTAAGATAGACTTCAACCACGAATCAGTCAGACTCAAAGAGAGGGGGTTTTGTTTGTTTAAAATTTTGTCAAGCCTATGACCTACAAAGCCAAATTTTGTTTGGCCTGTGAAGCGCTGGCAATTTTACTTTAAAGAAAACTTTATACTCACAGACTGCAAACAAACAACAGAATTAATGACTGAAGTCCAAACATGCCTGACAATACTGATAATCCTTTTGCTTCAACATCTGACTAATTTTATCAAAACACTTGACTACTGAAACAGTTTTACCTGTCAGATTGCTGGTTTCAGTCTTATTGAGGAAGCTCAGATAGAGCAAAACCTGGGTTTTTTTGGATTTTGGGTTGGGGTTTTTTTTTGTAAAAATACAGGCCTGAGAAAAAAGACGGTGATCCCATGATCCCATCTCTGCTGTAACCACACTTAAGTCTCTCCCATCTGTTAGTTTTGCATTACTGACTTCTTGAATGACTTGAGTCACAAAACCAGAGGTGAGTCTAGGGCAGGTTTATGGGGCAGACCAGCAGTGAAATCTGTTAGATAACCTCTGGCACCTTGGCAGCTGTTGGAATCTCAATCAAATCATGAAACTCTTCCTTTCATCTCAGAAACTGGGCTCGCAGGCACACTAGGTATGTCACTTCACTTATTTGCAGACTCTGATGTAAGATGAAGTCACCTTCAGACTGATGAAGTCAGATAATTTAGAAGACGAATGAAACCCAAGAGCATTTTGACATCTCCATATGGTTCAGTTTTCCTCCCAGTTCCAGTGGGCAGCTCTACAAATGGAGGATGAGTGCAGACCAGTCTCCCATAGCAAGCACGTGGCTCCGTGCATGCCCAAGATGCAAATGCCAAGTGAAGCTCTGCCAGCGGCTGGGACATCGTACCTTCTTCTAACTCGGTTAATTCCTAGGCAGCTGTCATTTGCACTGGTGCCTTTTTCTTCCTGCACTTTACATTTCAGGAAAATTTGGGTTTTCAAAGCCTCTTTGTCCTAGTGTTTTTATTTCTGGCTCCCCCAATATTTTTGGAGGAGGTAATGACTTTGCTTCTTTAGAAGTTAAGCAGTATATCTCAGGACCCTACAGCAAGGCAGCACAGAACTGACATCCTCATGACCATTGCCTTCTACCAGCTTCTCTATCAGCATCAGTTTCATGAGGTGTTTGTAAGATATTCTGGAACATAACCAAAAATTCTCTGTCTGGCTTTCCCCCTCACCTAACTACTTGGTACCTCTCATGTGAAAAAAAATATTTTCTCATTATCCAAGAGCATGGGCACAGATTTTCAGAGAACGATGGAATCAAGTGTAATTTATCTCATCCTTCTAAATCTTTCTCCTTCATCTGTCCACCATTTAAAAAAAACCCAAACACATCTATTTCAAGAATTGGACTTGTATTAATACTGAAACATGCTAGTAGGATTTCACAGTGAAACACCTACCAATATACTGAAAATGGGTGTGGTACTATCGAAAGCCCAAGCTGGCAGGTGGTTTCTGTGCAAGTGAAATAAATTTATCACTTGGTGAAACAGAGAGAGTTATTTCAAACATGGAGCACGATTAGTCACTTAGAAAAATGCAGGATTATCATACACCCACAAACATTTCTGTAAAGTACACGTGCTACCAAAAAAGTAACTTTAAAAAGAGTTGTGGGGTTTTTTTTTTTCTCTCCAATGATAGCTAACTCAAAGAAGCAAAACTGATAAAATTAAACTGATCCAAGTTTAAATAAGTCTTTATCACATCCTTAAGAATATACTCAATATTTGATAGAGAAGTATAGAAATGACAGTGTATTGCCATCTTGAGGCTTGCCGGCAGAACTGCAGGTGCAAAAAAATGTATTTGTTACCAGGCACAACAGTAATTTAGCCAGATATGCCAAAGCCATTATAAAACACACAGCATTAACACCATATGGTTTATCTTCATTTTTATGCCTCTGTAATTCCTTTTCTGGATCAGATATACTTTTAAAAAGGGGAAGCCCTTAACAGTTGAACTAAAGAATAAAAAGTAAAATGCTATTTAGCATCTTAGATCCTGTCAGGGGATCAAGAATATTCACCTAATTCTTACAAGAAAAATCTGCAGTTAAAGCTTAATTGGTAATAAAATTTCCTAGATCCTTTGAAATTACTACTCAAGTATAGTGCAGCACCAAAGACTGATTCAGTTTAAGAAACAAGTTACATTAAAAGATTACTCCAAGTTACTGAATGTAATATTATGGATATATAGGTACACACATATATTGCACGTCTTAATACGGATATGGTTATAATATAGGAGTGTTCATAAGAAAATGGCATGCTCTCCATATATAAGATGTTTTGGTGCAGGCTTAAAGGGGTAAGAATCACCAAACTACATTCAAAGGTAGTAGCTATGTAAGTTGTCCCTACAAGAACCCACTTTTAAACAAATGTTCATATCACAAACCTATGCAATAGGCACCCTGCTCAAATAAAACCTACAAATGTCAAGTCCATAACCACTCAATTTAAAAAAAGAAGAGACTAAAACATTAAACATCTACTTCCTAAAACATTGCTTGGAAAACACGTCTGTTGATATTCCCACCCTTAAAATCCCATGGAGTATGCTCTGTTGAATTTACAGTCACATGGAAAGTGCCAAGTCAAAACTATGAAGTGTATATATATATTTTTATTTTTTTTTTTGAATTGGTATATATGCTTTTAACAGAGGTTGGAAACATCTGATTTTACTTGTTTGTGAAACCAATTACATCTATGAGGCTACTTACAAACGGCTACTGGTTTACTAAAAGTGCTAAATCTGTTTTTCTTCTCTTTTCTATGCAAACTGGACTGTACTCAAAACACATAAATAGCCATTTGAAGGCAGCTGGTTTTACACCCATGCTCAAGTATATTTTCCTGAGCTATCCAAAGGTCTTTAAGTGTACTAGAAAAAGTCTCACTGAAAGTTACCTGCTCTGTTTGCAGGCTGCCAGCCCGAGGACTTGGCAGCACCCAGGGGTCCCGTTGGCTTGAGGGCTGCAGCAGATGCAGTGTTGGTGGGAGCAGGTCTCGCATCAGTGTTTTCTTGGTGGGCAGGCATGCTCCTTGCCGAGGTGGCGGTAAAAGCAACGGGCTGGGTAGCCTCCAGGGAATCACTGTTCAGAAACAAGGGAGGGAAAACCAAAATGCATTTCTTGCTAAAACAAGAGTATTTGTTAAATGGAGATGGGGAGCGACATCCCTGCACCTTGGTGCAACAGAGCAGCACCCACTACTCTGTCATCACCGATGCTTGGATGATCACCCCAGGACAATACTGTGAAGTTATTTTTTCAAGCTGTTTTTTAAAAGGTGGACACTTGAATAATTTCTCCCCAAAAGTCAATACAGACAACTAAACCTCTTCACAATTTCCACTGAAAATAACTAAGTGTTGGCGTGATACAGCTTAAAGCAGAACCCTTTCTGTAAATTTGGTACACTCGGAGACTTTTTCAATACTTTATCTTGGAGAGTAGGCAAATACTCATATAGTCAGGTTATACTCGTAGATCTTAATAAAAATCACTAATCTAAAAGTGACTTAATTATATGCAATTTTCTTCTATGGGGCACTGCTCTCCAAAATGATAAAGTATTTTAAAAGAGCTATAAGTTTATTTATTCATTAAACAACACACACAATATTTTGTATTGCCTCATTAGAGCAGTTTACAGCTGCTTTTATATTTAAAGGGTTAGCAGAACTCTCTTAGCTAAAAAATGCATGATGAAAACTGCACTTAATCACAATTCACATAGAGTGTAAGTAGCCACTAATTACATTGCCATAAAAAACATTTTTCATTTCTTATTTCCAGAGGCTGTTGAAGAATGAGAAAGTTATCATAACAAATTTTTTATGCAGTGTAACAGTATTTATAGAATGGATATCTGCCTTTGGGAAGCTGAAAACAAGTATTTTTATTAAAAGTCTTTAAAGTAGAGGAGTAATTGCTAATGAAGGCCATCTGCAAACTAAGAGGATCGCAAAACCAGGAAATTAACTCAATGATGTTGTGAAATACAGCCAAAAAAGATTCCAAATACATATTTTGTGCAATCTGGAAACCCATCAGTTAACACACTGGAAGCCTTGCGATCTCTTCTTATTTCTTCTATTGAAGAAAACCAAATTTACAGCATATGTGCATTGTGAGTATTTCACCAGGGTCATTCACAGAATTATAGCTTGTGCCAAGTTTTTAAAGTCAAAATCCTTGAGCTATTTTTAATTCACAAGTATTGCACACACACAATATTGCCTTGGCCATATGACATGCAAGAACTTGAACGCACCATGAGGCCAAATCCCAAGTTTATGACCTTGATTTTTTTTTGTCTCTAGATTATTAATTGATGTATTTAGAATCTTTTTCTGGGTAAGTGAATAAAAAAAAATAAATTCACAGTTTAGAGAATATACTTGACTGCTCAGTTTAATGAGTAACAGCTATTACATTTATAGACTTTTGATAAGAGCGACAGCTGTGCCAAACTGACGCTCTGGTGGATTTGCTATATGCAGCGTGCACAAGCCCAGTGAAGGACAAAATAAGGCCTTTCATTGTTAGACTCCTTAAAGGCTTAGGATACAAGTCTTTTTAAAACAGATTTTGAGGCAGTGGAGGTATAGTGCATAAAGGAGCTGTTGCAGCCTGAAAGAAAAAGGATAGGAAGACATCCTCTGACATGAAGTAGCAGGCTCAGTAGTTAAAGACAAGGGAGTTTAGGGCTGGCTTTCGCTATGAAAGTGTGTCTGCAACTTCAGTGTCGCAGAAATCTCCTTCTGTACTGCTTAGTGCATTTGATAGGTTACCCATCAAAGCTGCTCTACGCTAGAGCCCCATTATAACTAAGACTTCTTCAAAACACTATTTGTCCTAAAAAAAAGAAAGTTTCCTCCTCCTCCATCCAAAAGACTCATTGCCACTTATCAAATCACTTTTCAAGCCTAGCATCTCTTTACTGCCTTTGTCTGGAACATATAAGCCAAATAAATCATCTGTCATAAATAAGAAAATCCTGCTGAGCCAGCAGCTGTCTTTACATAGAAGAGGCTACTTAAAAGCAAAAATGGGTGCAAGACAAGCAAAAAGGGTATCTTTTTGGCAGAAGGATAGAAAAACATAGAAATGTCTGAGGTGTGCTGCTGGAAAACTGCAGCCTTATAGTAGGTATGGGTGAGGACACACACTGACGCTATGCACAGGCTAGTGGTAATGCCAATTTGTACTTCCCTCATTGCCATTTTCATGGTTTAACGCTGAGGCTTGTGCATGACATGGCATGCAAGTTCCCTAAGCAATGTATTGTTGGAGACACATGGGCTTTCACTTAGAAAACAAAAAGACTGGAAAGATGAATCCTAATGACCCCAAACTAAAAGACAATGATAAACCCAGTTACAAAACCACCTGTGATTTTTGACCACCTCTGGTGCTTTATGTGCCAGGAGCCTCTTCCTAGAGGGGAGCTTCCCAAGGGAAAAGCTTGAAGCCATCACTCTAACAGAGGGGATCATGTTGGCCTTGGGGCAAAACTTCTGACAGATCTTGGACACCCTTTTTACTTTGTGCCTGGTTCTTTCAAGCAAGGGTTGAATAGACTCAAGCAGGCACTACAACCTGTTAATTTAACAGGCAGGCTGCTACTGCAGCTTGGCAACTCTCTCCAGTGTGATACTGCCCACCTACAGTGGGCTGCAGGAAATAGTGCGTACATTGGTTTTCCTGAATTACAGCCTCTAGTCACACATTTGCCTGGGAGTACACATGCAGTGCTCTCCGTAAAGAGAAAGACAGACCCATCTTTGGAAGTGAGACAAAGTAGTACAGCACCCTGGAGATGTTCAACATTTAAGTGCTAAACTTCTTGAAACTCATGCTTCAAAATAAATTCCTCAACATTTCACTTTATGTTCTTCTACATTGAGAAACATTCAAACTCAAATTATTTTTATTCATCTCTATAAAGATAGCTATAATCTACAAAGCACACTTACCTTCTACAGAGTGGCTGTACAAACCCCACAGTTAAGCCTAGTAGTATTTTTTATCTCACTAGAAAAAAATATGAAGAGACAAAAATATATACAAAAATTCAAGAAAATGAATAGGTTACAGAAGAGAGTTCCCATCTGCTTTTCAGTGCCATCAGTAGAAAACTGAAGTAGAAATTATAAACCTTACATATTTAACAAGTTCCACATGAGTAGCTTTCTCAGACTTCCCAGGTGACACTTCTAGGTCAAGTTCAGGTCAAGCACATATTGATGTCAAAACACTTGTACTGGTATTAATGACAAGCCTATCTTCTAACTCTAGCTATAACCTTTTAACTTTGTTTCATAACTCTTAAATGATTCCTCCTCCACCTGATGAATACTTATAGAAAAAATGAAAGTTTTCCATGATGAACACTACTGTAAACAAGAGTCACATCCATTTTAAGAAAGAAAATGTTGCTTGCAAGATGTGAATGCCCTGCTGTCAAGATTTGGGCAAGGGGTTTCACACTGCAAGAATGAAGGAGCAGTGGAACATGAGCCTGACTGACCCAGAGTCTTGTGTCCTGAAAACCCACAATGTGTATAATTAATAAGTTATGGGAAGATTAATCAAAATAATCCTAGAACTGGGTTGCAAAGGAAACAGATTGCCAAAACAGCCTAACAAAAAGGTCCAGCAGAGAAGTAAGCCAAAGACACACCACTGTTTTTGAGATACGCTGGCTCATACATGACACTCTCCTGAATTTCCATGGAGAACAACTCCTACCACACAATGCAGACCTACTCTGTCAGAGTAAGGGCACATATGGAAAAGAACAAACTTTCTGGAGGAGCTAGTCTGAGACCTGGGGGCACATACAAGGCTCCAGTGCCAGTACAAAGTTTATCCGGAGCTCACAACAGGCTCCTCCTCAGACTTACCCCTCCTGATCAACAAAGGCAATGTGGAAACAGGCAAAATAGACTAAAAAACAAGTAATAATTACTCTGCTATTCCTCCTAATCTTCCTACGAAACACTGTATTACACCCTGTTTTTTGGTCAGAAGACAGCGAGAAAAAGACATTAGCCAGATGACTGTCCCATCGCTGAACACGTTACTGAGAGCTTCTTGGATTCTACAGAGGGGCAATGTGCAAGGAAGCTGGTCCAGGTCACAGGTGAAATAAGCACCAGTTTTTCAGAGACCACTCTGGGATAACTGCATCCATACCACGACCCCTTCCTTCCCAAAAGCAGGTGCACCAAGACAAGGCTAAACACATTTCAGAGGCATTTTAAGAAATTTGCACTGGAAAACCTTTTTGCATTTACTTAGAGGTTTTGATGCCCCCTCCTCTCTCCTCACAATCTAAGAGAAGAAAACCACATGGTCTTGCGGCTATAGATGCCTACATCTCCATCCATCCATGGAAATTCCTCTATAATACTGCCTAGAATTTCTTTACACACACTTTAGAGAAGACAACTATGTGTCAAAGGATAACTATTAGCCAAGGAGAAGCTATAGTCCTAACTGAAAATGAAATACAGCTTGTTGTTGTGTAACTTCTAAAACCACTAAAATGGTAACAAGGGCCAGGTTTCTCAGACTTTCCCAAGCAGGTTCAAGAGGTCTGGGTGGATTTTTTCCTCTTACAAGCCCAAGATACGAAGTTATCTATCTGTAAAAATCATCACTTGAGCCCTGAGCTCAGACTGGTACATCAGTATTTTCCTAATAGTTTGTTGGATTATGATATCTTAACTCCCATTTGTTGTCCAGAACAACTGCGTGAGTCAGAATCAAGTCCCCTGTGGTCTAAGGAAGCCTGACAGGAGAGGTCATATAGTATCTAAAAGACAGTCTGTAAATGCTTTCTTCAGATGGCCAGGAATTCTGTGAGGTTATTTTCCCTTAAGTACACTAAATCTTTAAAGACAAAAAAAAACAAGACCAAAGAAAAAAAGAAAACGTGAGCAAATCACTCCTCTTGGTTTCTGGCACAACCAAGTGGAATATGATAGCCATGATTCTGCTTTATGGCTTCTCAAACCAAAATAGTTTAACAAAAAAGTAAGACTTCCCTTGCATTACACTTTGCTGCCTGTTGGTTGCCTGTTAACCCCAAGAAGGCATCAAGCACTCTGCAGAAACCTGAAAAAATGGCTTCTAAAATATACATACAGTACTTGAGATAGCACTGACCCGGGAAAAAGACAGAATTTTTCATATGAACTTTTTGAAACATTTATATTAAAGAAACTTTGTGACCTCAAGGTAAGGAAAGAACGATTTGTCTGCCCTAAGACCAAGTAAAGCGTTACACAGATGCTTCTCCAAAGCCTGAATCTCAGATCTCAGTTTCTTGTTTTAAGCTATGTTCTTTAAGTCATACACATCACATGACGTGCATATTTGTCCCGTATCAAAATCCACATTAGCTGAAGACAAATACAGGAGACCAGAAAAGCCAGGTATGAGAATGATGACAAAACCCCATGAACGGGATAAATATATATACCTTTTAGCAAGGGCTTTCTGGTGTGGCAATAGAGAAACAGAAGACAAGAAATACTGAGCACTGACCTTCTTCCCACTCTTAGTGCAAACACATGGTCTCAGTCAGCTTTTTAAAACTGTGTTTGTGTTTCATGTTAATCTAGCAGTGTGCCAGTAACTTGCAAGAAAAAAGAAAATGCAAAATAAAGTAAAAAAAAAACCAGCAGAGAAAGTCATCTGGGTGGAGGTATTTTTATATCAAGTTACAGTCAGGGCGTATGTAACCCCTCCGTAAGCAGTGCTCTACACAGAAATTCTGAAAGATGCTTTGAATTATAAGTATTCTCTCAGACAACACCAGTGTTTATTTCATAAGGCCAGGCTATCCTCTTTTCAAGTAACTGTACGTGGCATACTGTCAGGTAGTTAAAGCAAAAACCATGTCAATGCTCATTCTTGCTAGCATCTCCCAAAATTTCACAGCGTTTTTCCTATGTGATTTGATTTTAGGGTAGTGCTCCAGTTCTTGGAAATGAAAGATATTAAATATATCATCATTTCCTTTGCTGCATATATGTAGTTTGTTAAAAAATACAAACCCACATAAACTTAAGGCTATCCCTGTTGCCATCACGATGAACACTTAGCTTAGTGAAAGATTGCATGGTTGTTATACAAAAAAAAAAAAGTCCATTTCTGAGGAGTCCGGTAGGTGAAGAAAACATGTGGACGTTCAGCACCACTTCAGGCCAGTTAATAACAGATATTAAGGCAGAAAAAGGTCAAGTTCTCTGGCAGCTACTCATTACAGAGCAGTTTAAAACAGCCAGCTTTTTGGAACAGACACAGGGGAATGAGAGGGATAAAAAGGAAATATTTCTGGAGCAACCCTACTGCAGAAAAAAATTGAAACCTTGCTTTTGTTACGGCTAAAACCTTCTCAAGTTTTTCCCCAGAGATAATGCAAACAAGCCTAAGGTACCTCAATAAAATAGATCTATGAACTTTTCATGAAAATTAGACAGGATAGAGCCTGAAAACACAAGCCCCAAAGTTGTTCCAGCTTATTTACTTGGCTTTCTTGGTTCAGACAGTTGTTTTCTGAACAAGTTGTTCTACTTTACAATGTTGTATACTCTTCTCTTTAGTTATGGGACATGAGATTTCAGATCTCCTTCCTTAACTACTGTGTTGTGGAATGAACTGCTGTCACTTAAAACGATTTTTCAGCATTACATTTGTGCATATATTAAAATATGTCATTACATGGGCAGTAAAGCAAAGACATTTTAATACCTTGTTTCTCACTCTCATTTGGTTTCTCTCAAACCTATTACATTTTTCTTCTTTTCTGGCACAATTGATTGGTGTTACTTATCTTTGTTGAACTTCAATGAGAATATATACTTTCTGACAGTAAATTGTAAACATAATTTGTCATCTTCTATCTTTCCCTACATGTTTCTCAGTCCATGCAATAGGGCTGTGTTCCTTTTTTCACCAGGACGAGACAGCACAAAGCTTCATTTCTCTGGCTCCATCTACTGACAATTCAGCTGGCAGCTCAGGATGATAAGGCAGCAAACAGAAATCATCACCCTGGTGTGTTTTATGATAATTTCAGACCAACACCAGTTATTTTGGAAAAAAAACTTCAAAAATGCAACTTATGCATAACATTCTCAGACTAATGCTACTGCTACATCACATTTCCCAAATTTTAAGTCATATCCTATTTGGGATGTCCCTAACAGCCTGAAAATCATGTATTTCCTCTATATGGCCTTATGCCACCACCTGTACGCAGCAACTTGAACCAGGAAAACCTGGCTATTGCAATGGTTTAAGAGAAAATCCATTTTTCAGAAGTTTAGAAATAACATTTTCAAAACCCTAATCATCTGTGGATGTTTATTTCAAGCTGTTCAACCTGAATCTTGATATATCTAATACCGATAAAGTTCTTTTGGGCAGGTTTATATGGTCTCTGTATTCTCAGTATACCTCCTGGCTCCCCAGCACATCTCTTTCTAGCTCTGCCAGCTGGAAGATCAAAACAGAAAAACCTCCAAAACTGCACTATAACTGTCGTGGGATGAAAGAAGTTCTCCATAGCTTGCTGGCTTTCCCAGAGGAAGTCTCATGTACTCATAAGGGACAGCAACTGACAGAGCCAGTTTGAGAATCAAAACCTTCTAGCAGAAATAAGTGTTTGCACCTCCAAAAAACACATGTTCAAAACAAGGAGGGTTTCTCCTGGTGTGGTGAGCAAATGATGGATAAACATAGAGCCAGTTTCAGAATCAGGAAGTGGATTGTTTCCATTCTTTTAGCAATCTGCCTTCATTTGCAACTTATGCCATAAAAAATACACATCAGTGAGTGAAGGAAAAAAGAAAAGGGAAGTCAAGGAATGCATTTTCACCACCATTATTTGCTCTACTAAAGTATCAGCAAACAAACACCACAGCTAAAGAATAAAGTCTTGCTGGCAGCACATCCTGACTTAACCCATGGAGACCTGGAGATGTTTTCCCTCTGGATGCGCACATAAAAAGATTTCCTCATAAGTATCAGTCGGTGACAAAAAGGTATTTAAGGCTGTGTTATATAACTACAATTCTTTTAATACTTTTTTTTTTCTTTTGAAAGTAGATATGCCACAATGTCGGAAAATTTGATACAACTAAGACTGTGTGTTGGTGTCTAATAACTACCATTTCCCCTCCCAAAGTTAGGACTATTTTAGCCGTTTCTAGTGACTGAGGTCACCTTGGAAGCCATGAAACAGGAGGGAAAGATCTAATACTTTTTACTCAACAGAAATTTCTGACATCAATTGGATCTCAGCTCTGCTTATAATTGGGCTTTATCTCTAGAGGGTTTTAATCTTGTGAAAATGGAAATAAATTAAAACCCACAAATTATTTGTTCTTTAGCACAACTTAATACATACTGTCCTGTAAAATAACCAAAGAGATTTCTGCCTTTGAGGCTGAAGCCCACTACATAAAAGCAGCTTTCCACAGTGTTAACATAGCTGTGGTCAGGAAATGAGAACAAAAAGTCCTGAGCACTGAACAGAATCAGTGCTGGAACAAAGGGCCTAGACAGCAAATAAGTTTTAAAATAGTTATTTGCTGCACCACATGCCAGTTACTTGATTTTATACATTAAAAGTGAGCTTTGAAAAATAGCAGCTCTTTGTTCCTGGAGCACCCTTGCAGCCTAACATGCCGCTTACTTGCTCAAAGAACTGTTGCAAATAATTCACCTGAATAGAGGTCTCAAGGCAGAATATCTTGTTTCTTCTCCAGCTGGCTATTTAGACTGACGGTGCCTCCCTCAGAGGTTCACAACACACTACAAACACCACCGTGCAGCTCAGAAGGGCACCTGATGCAAGTGAGAAAACCTTTGCTTAGTACGGTGAACTTGCACAAACACCATGGGCAGGACCAGGGTGCAGATTAGTTCTGCAAAGAGGTGAAAATCAGTAGGATTTGGGGTTGGTGACCTTGTGCCATTTCCACAACAGGCAGACTGCTTCAAGCGTGCAAACAGAAACAGGCTTTGAAGAAGAAGCCAGTTTCTTGCGAAGCCTCAGCACCAACCACATGTCACACTCGGACAATACCTCTTGCTCTTTTGCAAGTCTAGAGCACTTGTGGACTTCCTGGAGGGCCCAATGGCCTGAAGAGGAGGCTCAGTGACAGGTGTGATGAGCAGGGCATCCAAGAGTGAGCGGTAGACACTAGGTTCGGAGAGTCTAGCAAGTGTTTAAAAACATCACATAAACAAACCAGCTGACCAAACAATGATCCAAGTTGGCTGGGATCACTGAAAGCCCAAACACCCTTATGAAAATGCTGTAAATTCTGTAGCAGTATGCGGAAACTGAACCTAGAATAACGGATTTAGAAATTATGTTTAAATAAGCAGTCCTCAAAGTGGGGGTCGCACATCACAGGGCATGTGCAAGACAACCCACTGGAGAGTGAAAATAATATTTTTTAATTTTATTGTTAACATTAATAAAGTAAAATATATTTTTAAATAGTGTTCATTTCATCTTTTTCTCATACTTTTTTCATTTATGTTTTTGTGTATGTTTTATAATGTACATAATATATTAGTACCTTAGGACACATATAATTTAGAAATATATAAATAGACATATATATTGGAAATGCATGCTCAAAAGTTTTTTACTGATATGGGTGCATGTTCAAAAAACTTGAGACCAGCGGTCTAAGTAAGCCTTTATAAAAAGCAATGTAATAAAGAATTAGATGCAACTCAGAGTTACTGTCTTCAAGCACCCAGAAGTTACTCAAAGATGTAGATTATTTTTTGTCCCCCATGTAACAAATATTTTTTACAGTTACTTTACTAACTGAACTGTAAAATGGATATCATGAGGATCAGAAAGGTAGAACTACTCACTGATGTTCAGAGCAGCATTCTGGAGCTAAGCTGAAAACAGTGCATGGGAGCCTTGGGCATACTCTAACTTGCCCACCATACTATTGTCAAAGAGTTGATTTTGCAACCCTGCCAGGAACTGATAATGCTTGTGTGAGCTTGAACTTTCTTAAACCAAACTATAAAATGTTTCTTTTAAAGTTGATGTCTACCTGGCCCGGACAGCAATGGCAGCAGACACGGCAGCAGCAGCCATGCTCTTAATTTTTGATCTCTGCTTGAAAGGAGAAAGAATGGGAAGAGGAGCAGGTCCAAACTTCGGCAGGCTTCCCAAAGGGTTTTCCAGCAGTACTTTTCTAGCACAGAAGCTTTGAGCATACAGAGGAGAAAACAGAAAGCAGGAAAGATTGACAGAGACACAGTACAAAGCTATACTGCATTAACCACTAGAAAAATATGATTGTAACTTACAATCTGACAGAGACATCAGGCAATGCATTAGCCACTTGAATACTAATGTAGAAACCAGCATTTTTTATTTCACTCACAAACAAAACTCTTCCCTCATCAAGTGAGGATTCAGCATCTATCAGCCTTCAAATTCCCCATTCCAGACTCTGCCTCACACCCCTGGGTCATTCCCACTGAACTCTAGGACACTCCACATGGATCCATCTGAGTCAGTAAAACGTGTAAATATCAAAGAGTATGCACACTGTGCTGTGCCTTCCCCAAAAAATCTTCTTCCACACTTTGACACTCTATATTCACCCTACGTCACCAACATTTGACTGTGACTGCTTTCTCCATCTCCATCTAAGGGACACTTGAATTTTTGAGTTATTTTTCTAACATTTGTCTAAAAACTACACAAGATTCCAATTGCTATGCAGATTTCTGTTGCAGCGCGAGGGTCAGGAGACACCTGTGAGCTGCTCCACCTTGACAGCATCATCATTTAAAAAAATAATTAAAAAACCCAAAACAAAACAGGTGAAACCATATGTAAAATTAGAGTTTCTGATTGTGCCTGTTTAACCCAGCTGGCTCAGATGTACCTGGCAGGAGTGGGAGGCAGCACAAGGGCTGTTTCCACTGGGGGGGCTGCAGGAGGTGGCTGCAGGGTGGCGGCGGCAGGCAGGGTGAGCTCAGATGTCTGGGTGGCCACCGTGCATGTCGAAGGGAGAGGAGGCACTTTACCAGCTGTCAAAAAGCTTGCAGCATCTGGAGCAGGTATCTCTGCAGTTATTGTCCTAGTTGATGTTAATTTCACAAGTAATTATAATGAGACAGCATATGGAGAAGAAATCTCTCATTTGATTAAAAATACTAAACAGTAATGGACAACTCTTCCTAGCTGGTGCTCCTGCATCTTTCCTAAGAAAAAGTGAGTAGCACACAAGGGTGTTTTTTTTCTTCCCTAGGAACCAAATGCTCATCCCCTAGGAATCAGACCATGCTAAAGCTGGTCCTTTGGGGCAGGCTTGTTTAACCACAAACTCAAACTATTTGGGTAGTTTAAAGTAGTTACTCAAAAAATAGACAGCAAACTTGAACGAGAGCACAACCAGTATATTAGAAACTCTACCTAGTGTAAGTAGACGACACTTTAGACACTGTGGTTACTTGGCTGATGGTATTTAAAAACCTCAACAATTCCAGGGGGATGAGGTGCACACTTGGGGTAAGGATTCCAAGGGGTTCTCAAACAAAAGTTCTCTGAAGTAATAAAAAAAAAAAGCAGATGGACAAGTAGCATTCACCACAAGAAAGTAATATTTTTCCCCCAAATTTTACTCCCTTTTGCTTGTCACCAAACCAAGACAACCATAAAAGTTCTGACAAGTTTTAGTTTAGTCAGTCCAAGACCTCTCTTCTCCACAGCCTGACACTCATTTGCTAAATAAACGAGCAGCTCCTGTCTCTGCAAACTCCCTTTTGCATGATGACTACAACCAAGGTAAGCTGTTAAGGAAAATTGATGTAGAAATGTCAAACCTGCCAAAAAGGAGATCTGGCTGAGCTGACGAACATAAAGCAGCAGTTACAATTCACAACAAAACAGGGGTATGCACAGACTATGCCCCTTCCTGGAGCTGCCTTCAAGTTCTCCAAAAGTTCATGCAGTATCTTTGTGAAGCTTTATAAGTCACAAAAAGTCCTTGAAGAAGGTGAGGAGAAGGGGAATAAATCACACTGGGTATACGTTCCAAAGGGAGAGTAAGCTGACTCCAGGTCTTATTCATACATACATACATACATACTCAGTGCATTTCCATTTTTCACTTGCTTTGGCAGTAGCTAAAAAAGGAGTAAGAAGTTACCCTCGGAGATTACAATTTCTGCAGAGAATATTCTTGGCCGTCCACTAATCAGACAACACACCAAAAAAATGAGGATTAATACCTACTATTTAATACTATGCCTTTGTATTTATAACTATCAGGAATAATTCCATTAAAAGAAAAGATAAAAGTACGTCTGTATGACTGTAATAAGTACGTATATAAAAGAGCAATCTAAAGACTTGCTGGCACTAGATCTGCTTTATATTAGTTTTATATTTCTCAGGAAGCACCAGATTCTGTGGTTTACGTGGTCTAAAGTTGCCAGGATAACTTTTTAAGATGACTTTTTGCAACTTTCTGGAAAGGCTGTAATTGCTCTTAAATATTTTACTGCTGAACTTATAGGAGTACATTGCATATATGAAATTGAGTAATAATAGACTATAAACTACAGCAGTTGGCTCTATTGCCATGACTAGTTTAGGCTTTCGATAAAGAACTAAAACAACAATAAAAAGCATTATGCTTTATATTATGAAGTCTGCCTTATAAGCAGCAAGCCTAACTTTATTCTAGTAATCAAATCCAGATCCTTTATACATTTCACAGCAAGCTCTTTCTCCTTCTTGGTGGTTCAGTAGTGGGTGGTACAAATCAGAGAGCTTCAGCCAAGAGAACATGGAGCCCATTAGGAAAATAAAGACCTATGCCAGTCATTGACAACAAATGCAGGGCTTTAGTGGCAAAACAAGTCTACTGACCTTTGGATGGCCCAATTCTGCTTTAGTAAAAGTCTGACATGACACACACCAATTGTTCCATTTGGATTTCTGATAGCTGCCATTTTATAAAAAAAGGGAGTTTGGAGATGAGTTTTGGGCGTATCTTCCATCCCAAAGAGTGTTATAAGAGCAGTGACAGCTCAGTAACAAAACATGAACACCACTCATTTCAGGAGAAGATCAAGACTATATAGCTTTGTCAAATAATTTATGTTCTTCCCACACTCAATGCTAATCCTTCCTTCTACAGTTCTGCAGAAGCTGCTTAGATTTCTGCCATTCTTGAGTAGAAAATACTCATCATCTACTTTTTTGACTATTTGTATAAATATTTCACCTCATCCTAAACCACCATAAACCTAGCTGTCCTATCTGATTTCCTGTGGCTCATTTTAAAGCTGCTCTCTTCCTAGGTTTATTTTGCCACATAACAAACAGAGCCATAGGTCTCGAGTGACAGTAGATTTCAATTTCCTTTCCCTGGGCACAAACCCAGAGCCAGGATTTAGAAAGAACTTCTTGGTAACTCAGAAAACAGTAATTGTAGCAGTATCTGCAAGGCATCTGCAGCTCAGTAGGTGATATGCTAGAGTTTGATTGGTAAACATGAAAATCAATTATTGAAGTAATACTTTATTCCCTGCCTTTTTCATCCCATGCTTTCTGCTTAAAAACCCAAACCACCATGAGTATTGCCATACCCTTCTTGTGTGTCTTTTTCATCTTTGGTGACTCATAACTACTCACCCCATCTGGTTCCTGGTATTTAAGAAAACATGCTGCTGAAACCATCACAACCAAATCTTCCTTTTTGTATTGGCTCAAACCAAAGGTTACTATGAAAGTACTGCCCTGTTGTCCACAGCAAACCTCTGTCGTCACCCACCATCCCTTCCTGACTAATCTCGTGTTAGCTTGTGAAGGTATTCTCTTCTCCCAGACATCAAAAAAGCCTTCAAACAAAACAGACCTGACATTTTGTTGTGAGGTTTCACCTCATCTCTCTCAGCTGGTTAACAGAGATGAGATAGTTGCCCACATGCTTCTCAGAAGGACAAGTCTCTGTCTCAAGGCCTGGCAGGACCACGCACTATTCATTCAATTGTCATTTTTAAAGGAGTGCCTTTGTTTCATGTTATAACTTTGTGCTTGTGCATGTGTAACAAACACTAGCTACCTGGAATTAAAAAACACTCCTGTACTATGAAACACAAGCCATCAGAAAATGCTATTGACCTTCAATAATAGCCTCCAAATTACCGTCATCGTTTTACATCCAAAATTACCTTTGCTGTCTAGTACTCAATCTCCAAAACATCACCAATCTGCCAAGATAAGTGCCAGTGAACCCATCCAAGGCCAATGACAAGATATTTGCCACATAATCTAGTTTTCTTTGATTGCATAGTAGCACAGCACAGTGTTATGAATTAAATAATCCAATTCTTAAATATATTTTTATAGGCGCTTTTCTGTGTGATGAAGAAATCTGATTTCATTTTTGTGTTGTTGAGGCCACTGAAAAGTTACTCTATCCAAGTGACAGTGTAGACACTCACTGACAATATACCAACACACACTAAATATTGTGTCTTATTTTGACTGGTATCCATGAGACTGTTCAATGAATCAGCTTATTTTTCTTTTTCTCTTCTTCTACCCTCTTCCTATCATTTCCAGAAAAAACCCTAGTTACAGAAGATTAATAAAGTATATTTTAAGTGAATGACAGACAACTCTCCCCCAAGACAGACAAATCTAGGCTAGAACAACATATAGATAGATTGTTGACTGAATCAAAACCCCCTCTGAATGATTTACCTCCCAGGAGCTGCTGCAGCAACATGTTCGGAAAGCCTGGGAGAGGGGACACTGCCAGTGGAGGACTCTGCTATCGGCAAAAGAGCAGCTGCAGACTCTGGTTTAGCACCGTTTTCACTCCATTCACAGTTATAAAACCAAATGGAGACACACAGAGAAAGAGATTTTTAATGCACATTGAAATAGTATGCTGGACAGGAGATGCTGTGCATGAAAGTGTTAGGTAAATTGCAAACCAAAACAAAACAAAAATGACAAACCCAGCAATCAACCAAACCCCAGGGAGTTTACAGCCAAATAGAAATAGGGGTATAAAATGAGGCCAAATACACGTAGGAAGCATCACGCTTTTAGTGAAGGTTGAAAAGTGTCCTGCTGCTTATAAACTCAGAAAGACAAATAGTATTTGTCTTTCTGAACATATATATATATATATATATTTTTATATATATATATATATATAGCATTACACATATATTTAGTGTTACATTATGTGATTTAAAACCTTTACTGGAAAAGAAACAGAAAACTGCTAGTGGGATTCACTCCTAAAGTTTTATGTGCTTTTTGCTGCAACTTTTTTAGGGTGTTAGTTTTCAGAAAGTTAGACCATATATTTCTCAATATTTTTTCATTTTTTTTTTTTTTTTTCAGATGTGATAGGAAAAAATAACTCTAGAAAATGTTGTCTGAAAGCCCTCTACTTGAAGAAAAGCACCTGACAGACATCTCACTCTAATACACAAAAATAAGAGTAAACTATGAGATAAAGAGCAATCACAACCATAAGTTTTGATCAGACTAAATTAGCCACAGGAAGCTGCATATTTTATTTAATATATTGGCATGCAGAATTAAGTATTTTAATAAAGTATGGAGCCTTAAGTGCTGAAAATTATTGAATAGACTTAAGAATTGACCAAGGAGCAGACCTCATAGGTGGTAAAGGTGTGGATGGAAAATCTGGTGCAGGTAGCATCTCCAAAGTCTGGGTAGCTCTGAAGTTTTTATTCAGATTAATAAAGGTATCCTGGGCTCCTGCTCCATTAGGTATATCTGCAGATCTGCAGATGCTTTACAGATATTTATGACATCACAGAGGAGGAAAAAAACATTATACAATTTATGACAAGTTGTTTCAGGACTGACCAAGAGCAGGACAAATTTTCCAGTGGCTATGGATTAGCTAAACTACAAATCTGGAAAATCGAGACACATCTTCAACTCAGGACGATGAACCACCTCTACAGTTTAAAGCAAAACCCAAATCTGTACCTGCTTGCTCAAAATGAGATGATTAAAAGTGAACATCTAAAACATACTTGGAAATAGGGTGCTGCAGAATTAGAATTAATCAGTTACTAAAACTCATAAATAAACTTTACATAAAGACTAGACTTTGCCTTTCTAAGCTTTAAGTAACTGGTTTAAGAGTTGCAGTTTACACATTTCAGTGAAGGCTTTCTCTATTTCTATTTCCGGTCCTTCCAGCTGCTGAAAAGAAAAATCTATTTTATCTGCACAAAAATCCCTAGTGGTTTACAGTTTAGGGATAAACAACAAAAGTCCCCAGGGTATTTGTCTGGGACAATGCCTGCCTGAAAAGTTGAGTGTTATTAAATTAGGATATTTATCTGTAGATTACTGATAGAAGTTTCTGTTTCATTGTTTGTCACATTATTCTTTCTAGGTGATCTTTTAAATGTAAGCTTATTCATTTATATTAAAAACCACTCAGAACAGTTTTTCAAGGATCAGATGTATGCTGGGAATTGGATATGAGCTAGGGCATGTTCTGGAAAAGCAGTCCATTGTTTTGGAAACAGTAACAAAGTCCAAAATTCAGTGTCAACAAGTGTTGTGTAACAGGGATATTCCACAAAGAATTGACATCTTTCAAGCAGTAAATGAAATTGATTTCACACATTCAGAAAACATTTTTGGAACTAGTGATTTGTTACTATGAATTTATAAGAACCTAATAATTTTGGTAGCCTTTCGCAAACCATTCTCATATCCTCAATGGATTGGCTGTATGACTATCTGTGCTTAATTTTAACCAAAACAGAGGCTTCTATACTTTGGACTATTTAGAGAGGCTTTTTTTTTTCATTTCTCACTAAAGCAAGTCACCCTTCAACGGGATAACGTCTGGTAAGACAGATAATGTAAAATACCAATGTGAAGATATTCTCATTAACTAGGGACATCTCCAGAACATAAAAGTACTTGAAGATCAAACCATTCTGCCCTTATGAAGAAATTATGGAAAGTCTAAATGATACCCTTTCATAGTTTTCATTGCACTGATGTCCCCTGATACTGCTGTCTTCCATTCAAGTCGCAAAAAAATCTTTAAATCCAGGAAAACAATTTTAATACACTACTTCACATGCCTACTTTAGCACACAATATTCTACCAATTATATTGTGCTGTATGTGCACTCAGCAACACACTTGGGTTTAGTAACACAGTGCTCGCTACAGATTTACACAACTAAGGGGGGTGCGGGGGAATCAAACTGATTGGCACTTCTCATCAAAACAGTCTTTATTGAAATTAAAGTAATTATTTTCCACTACGATCCCTAAGGAGTTAACCCAAAAGGTGTGTAAGTTATGATATGCCTTGCTCCATCATTACAAAGACAAATCTAATTGTGCTTTATGCTGTGCACTGTTAGGCATCCACATCGGTGACTGTTAGTGTTAAGGTAACTTGGCTATTACCTGAAGTCTCCATTTTCTGTTTGGCTTTTCCTAAAGATAAAATGACAAATATCATAAGCTACTGCTGTACTGTATAGTAGTATAAGTCATCTGAAAAGGAAACACAAGCTTAGAATGCTTCCAGAGGTCTCTATTCCTTTCAGTTTTCCAAGTTTTGCCATTTAAAAAACAAAACAAAACAAAAACCTTAAAAAAAAAAAAACAAGTCTGCAGAAGCATTTTCACAGGACATCAACCTGTTCACAAGATCAATTCCATCAGAAAGGCATGTAGGTCAGCTGCACAAACTACAAACCAATTGCAATGTTTCTCATTAAGCAATTATAAAAGATTGGGCTTTTATATGTGCTTTAGAATTCACCTTTGAGGTTTAAAACTTCTCTGATTCAGTAAGCGCTGCAAAAGCCAAGAGCGAGTTTTACTTAGAATGCCCCCCAAAAGGTCAATTTTATTGATTCCTGCAAACCTCTTGTTGATTTTCAGAACAAAAATACATACCCCATCTTTAACATGAGCAGGAACGCTGCTACTGTGACAGTTTTGTACAATACAGATTGTTTCTACTATGCAGCAGGGATTTGTTTCTCTTACTATAACCTGTGAAGGTGCAAAGAAATTACAGTTCCATGCATGAGAAGACTACTCAAGGAGTCAGAGAGACTCAAATGAAAGACAGACAGAGCTAAGATAAAAGCAACTTTTATTAAAATACTCTTCAAGCTTCAGAAAGCATAAATTAATGAATGTGTAGCTACTATAATACATTATTTTACAGGAGAACCATAGGGCCATGAAGCTTTTATAAACACAAGAAAGCCAATGAGCTTCACTCTGTAATAAATAAATACTACCATCTTATCTTGTTCTTGTTAGAGGATGTATTGAAGCTATTATAGGTACACAGCAACATTCTGCTCAATTTTTTCTAGGCTTCCACAATATGAACATATTACTAGTTTAAGCAGTAGAATCTTTATATTGAGCTTGTGCTTCAATCTGCAACATTGTATTTTTTGAAATTTACTTTTTATTTGCTTAAAAGCAGTATATCTTCCTGCTCTGCTTTGTAAAACATTTACAACCACTCTAAAACTGACCTGCTGAACATTTAGTGAAATCCAAGATAATTATCCTGGTAAATACAATAGTTTGAAATAAGTGCATACAGTCCCTCTTCATCTTCTTCCCCGGGCCCCAAAAATCCAAGTAATGTAATTTCTTACTCTTTTGTTCATAATTTTCTGCTTTCTAACAACCTACAGTAACTCAAACTCAGCAATGCAAATGACTCCTTTAAGGCAAAAAAAGAACTGCAACAGCCATCTCCTCCCCCATGTTGGGAGATTCAGCCACCCAAGTTGTTCTGTTTTAAATACGTATTTTTGGTTAACTAGTGATTAGCACAAAACATTTTCATTTCATTTTTTACACATCAGTAGGAAAGTGTTAGAAAAGTATAGAAAAGGCTAGAATTTCTCTCGCAGTACAGCTGCTGAAATACGTTTTCTTTTTTTGATGGAAAAGAAGAAAGGAAGTATTTGTATTTTGCTTTTGCAACTTGGGCAAAATCACTGGACATTAAGAACACGTGCTGAGACTTCATGGTGCCAGTCACGTAATTTTGTATATTTGGGGCTAAAGACGTGGATGGGAACCTTTTCCCTGTGGAAAGAAGTGATAGAAGAAAAATAAGAAAGAAAGTTTGTCTTCAGCAGTTTCACAAGTGAGCATGCAATCTCCATGCATTATTCCTAGCCACACATTGCCTTCCTCTCTGTCAAAAACCTCGATCCAGTGTTAGGCAAAGCGAGTAGAAAAACTCCCACTGACTGTAAGAACCATTAGATTTAGTCACTGGTAGGTCCTCATTTTGAACAATGCTTATCCCAAAGCAAAGAGACAGCTGATCCTCGGGTGCAGTCCAGGATGGTAATACTTTCCAGCTATGCCTTGCAACCTGACCCACACTCGCAAATCAAAAATGCCTCGTTAGGTTTAGGAAAACACATTGACACGCTGACCTCATACAGAAAACCAAATCAGTCCAAGTTTAGAGAAAATTTTAAACTCCTGCACGAACGTTAATACTGGACTGCACAAACAGATTTTGAAAGGTCTGTCTACGCAGAAAAAGATCCTGTTCTCACATGCTGAAGTAGAAGGCAAAAAAAGAAGTAACACTGTCAAAACATCCAGATGTCACACGAATGCACCAAACACTGTCAGTTAAGAATTAAAGCATGCAAAGTATTAAAGTAATAAAAAAGTAAAACATCAACTCACTTAGTCTTCTTTGCAGCTTCATGCTCTGGTTCTTTCACTGCAAGAAAACAGAATTTTTTTCTTTTCTAAGGCACTAAAGGCACTGTACCACCATACACTGACATTCTCCCCCGTGCCAATGCATTCAACAGAGAAATTACAAGAAGGCTTGTTAGGACTCATCGATTCTAAATACAGCCCAATGGAAATGAGGTGTATGTCTATGAACTTCAAGAGCCCCTTTGCTAACAGGACTGCTGAAAGGTGGCTCTGCTGGTCTCTGCCCTTTCCCTTGGCCCACTCTCCACGTTGCCATTGAGAAAGGTGAGTTGAGAAAGGGAAGATGAATGAAAGTTGGGAGGCATTTCTTTTGGACAAACATCCATTGGGTTTATATCGGGTGATAATCCAAGCATCTGTAGCCAGGCTGTGACCTATCGAGGTGCTACAGGACTACACATGGGATAACGTAAATTTCCAGCCCTGATTTTAAGTTTGGTAAATCTAGTTGCAGTCACTTTCTTATAGTATTTTTCAACATGATTAATTCATTAGTAATGGATGACATGTTATTTGATGTTCCAGTCTCATGTTCTGCCCTTACAAAGATAAATGAAGAGAATCCAAAACCACACAATGATCCATTAATAGACTAGAGCAATACAGGACCACAAACCAATCAGGTAACCGTCCAAGTTCAGAATATTTATCACACATGGACAATATCCTTATTTGGGGAGAGGTTATCATTTACTTGTATAGAAATTAGACCCAAGAATCTATAGTTGATTTAATCAAATCTGCCCCTGAGGAGGGAGTCTGATTTCCTCACTGCCTTCTTTATCGTAGCTGTAGCTGTGAAAAGCAGAAGAATGAAATAATCACCTCTACATTAGCTGCCTCAGACTGAACATGACTGAGCTCAAATCTCCTGATGGCACTTCTGATGGGTCTTACACAACACCAAAATTCTGTATACTGGATTTATCATCCAAGAGGGAAAATGCAAGATACGCGATTGAATCCTTTTACTATTTCCACCCTTCCTCAACTTTTAAAAACACCTATCTGTCCAAGGCCATTACTTTTATTTCATTTACACCAAACTACTCACTATGATCAGTGCCGGTGATTTGGGCGAGGATGCGGAAAGAGCGGGACTGGGTGGTGCCTGTCCGGGGATGCCAGTCTTCGGTGTCTTCAATCAGTCGCTTCTTGCTGGCATCGCTGTGGGTGGGCGTGTGGTAAAACTCTGTATAGGTATCCACAATGTGCTTCCGCGGGGGGCTGAGAGGAGAGAGCAGTGAGTGAAAAGCTTCAGAGACCACCTGGGTTGGGGTAGCTACAAAGACACTGTGGCTTTTCACAGCATTTAAAGGCAGCTTCTGCGTTCTGACACAGACTAGCACCAGTGAGCTCTACAGGCATACCTGAACACAGACTCAGCTCCCTGAATCAAAGACAGCTTTGTAATTACTCTAACACAGTTGAAATATTTTTCCTTATTTCACTGCAGGCACACTTGAAACACTAAAAGACAGTATTATCAAGACATTTACATGTTTAAATTTTTACCGTTTGGGTGGGTTTTTCCTTGGAGATGACAGAGTAAGATGGCAAGAGAAAATTTTCCCAGCAGAAACCAGAAAAGTAGAAAAAGAAAAGAAGAAATAAAGTCAGAAAGTTGAAATAGAAGTGCAGCTAATTATTCTATTGAATTAGTTTTGTGGGAAAGGGCACTGAAATCCAATTAATACCAATATTCTCATTCTGCTACCAAAATGGCAGCCCAGAACTCCCATACATAAATTAAACTCATAGCAATCTCCTTACAGGGATGAGAGGGGAACCTGTTTTGCCAAAGCAAGGTAGTCTACTTAGTTCGGATCAGGTGCCTCTCGACAAATTTTCCCCATGCTTCACAAGAAGCAAAGAGCACTCGCTGTGTGCATGGACTGCCCAGACACACCAAGTCTATTGTGCCAGGCCATTTGAAAGTGTAAGCAGCAATGTTCTGGAGCGTAACATTGAGATACTTATGCTCAATACCCTCTCTGAAAGTTAAAAAAAGTGGGGTGATGTTTTCAATCGAAAATTTTCCCCACAGTAGCCCACATGTCATTAGCAATCCCTGCACTAGCAGACTTGCAAGAATGTGGGATTTTAAAGCTTTGCTTTCAGTAACTGATGTAAAGAACATGTAATGGCACTGATAAGTTTAGGAAAAGCAAACAGAAGATTCAAACTAATATATAACACCTAAATAACTCCTAAATTCTACATTTTTTATCCCAAAGCATTAATCCTTAAGTGTACATGTATTTTTACTTAATCTACAGGAGATTAACTGTGTAAAACTAGCTCCTAAAACATAATTCAAATAGTTAAAACAAACAAACAAAAAACCCCCAAACTTTAAAAGTCTCTTATTTTTGCCACTACTTCCCCACTGTACTTTAAATGTTCAATGTATTTGTTGTGAAGAACGTAGAAAATATGAATGAGAATTATGTAAATTATTGATTTCCAGCAAGTAAGAACTAGGCCCATTCAGTGGAATGCATTAGTAAATACTTAAGCTTAAAAGAATACTTCGTACTTGAAAAAATGTGAAAGGTATCATACAAAATTATATCAAAAGATTGACTTAATTGACACACAGTATTAGTGAAATATGTATATCCTCTATCAAAGTTACTGAAAGAGGGAGATGTATAGAAAAAAAAGACAGTGGTATTTCCAGTATGAAGTACAAGAAGCACAGAGAAAAATGAAGTTAAGCATCAAAGCAGTTAATAATAGCAAAAATAAAATCTGAAAATTAAAGCAGCAATTTAAGGTGTGGAACTACATGGAAATGTAATTATTTTCATGCAGTTGACTGCATTCTAGCAACTACCACAGTGAAATAAGTAGACTTTCACATTTATCTTAAGTGATATTATAAAAAAATATCCCACTGACTTCTCTTGTGGACCCTAATGGTTCCTTTTTTAAGGCTTACAAATCTACTAGTAATGCGTCACTGAGGCAACAAGGTGGTGCCAGAGACAAAGGAAAATTCAATCAGACAGGATCTGTCTTAACTCAGCCTCGAGGCAAGGGAGAAAAGACAAGCCAATAAAACAACAGTTATATTTATCATCCCAAATACATACAGACCACAGTATATGGTTGTTACTCCTATTTTTGTTGTACGAATTCAGTATCCAGCCCTTCATTCCATAGTCCTCAAACCATTTTTGCTTTTATACTGTATTTCACCATTTACTAGTTGTATTACCAACACCAATTAGCCACAGGTACACCAAGAGTTTATCAACACACAAGTGTTTTGTGGAATACAAAAAAAAAAAAAAAGCTGCAAAACGTAACACAGTGAAAAGCAAAATCACATCATGTCCAATGCAGATAAAACCATTTACTACACTAAGAAGTTACTAAGAAAAGCTGAAGGTGTTTTGCAAAATTTAAATATAAAACTCCGTAAGAGCTATAATTTTGCAAAACGAGAATACATGCTGGTTATTCCAACAGGAAAAAGGACCATAATTCAGCTCCAGTTCTGTTGATACTAACTTTGTCACTGTTGTTATCTGCAAGGGAAAAAAAAGAAAGTATTCGAAGTGTTAATACATTCTTTGCTTCTTGAAATATTACAGGAGTTTCCAAATCCAAGCTCTGGTAAAGCCATATCTCGTGTAAGTCAAACTTACAATCATCAAGAGAACCTACAAGGGAAAAATTTAGCCCAGCTGAGCTTAAACCAAGTGAAGTCTATGGACATCTTACCTGTTCTAAGCAGCAGGCACATTTTTATGCAAGAGTTGGCAAGAAGGTCTTGATAAAAGCATAACTGCACTCAGCAGTTAGTGAAGGCAAATCGCTTGCTTTCTAAGCCAGGACTGAACAAGGGAAACAAAACTTCCTTCCCCATCCTGAAGTGAAGGCAAATAGTTTATATCTTAAATGTGGATTTAAGGGTGCCAGGAAGAAGGGAGGAAATTCTGAATACGACAAGGTGCACGTCTGAAGAACTTCATTTACTCAGCAGTGCTATCTAGAAACAAGATGTAAATTGTCTTTTTAAATTTTTTTTCTTTTTGAGGTAAAATACAAAACATACAAGCAAAATGGAGTTCATTTCAGGCTGTTCAATTATTCCAAACTTCAATATTTCTGATATTTCATAAATTGATTCCATTTTAAGTGAGGAGATAGCTAAGCATCATTGTAGAAACGTAATTCTAAGTAAAACTACATAGTGTAGCAGCAGACCAATATAATAACTTTAGGGGGGTGGGTTTGGTTGGTTTTGCTTTCTGCTTTAGGACTGCAGGACAGTTAAACAGCCCATACACTATTGTAAGAAAGATGGCAAAATAAAGCAGGTTTTTGAAGCTCTGAATGTTCTCAAGTTTTCCCAAAGTATATCTGCAAGGCTGGCAATGAAACAGGAATTTCTTCACCTGTCAGCTGTAATACTCTTCAGTCAGTATTATGCATCCCCTAATGGTAAGGCAGGGCACATAACAGCACTTACCCCAGTCATCCTATCTTGACTGTCAAGTGCTTACTCAACGCCTGCAGCACTTCCTTCCAGGAGATTTAATTTTGTTTCTATTGTTCATCTTTTTCAGTGCTAATTGCTGCTTTTGAGTACTCCTTACACAGTGTTTGCTAAAACAGCATTCCTGGAAAGACAGACAGAGTTTGCCAAAGTGTATTCAACAAGTCTATCAGCATTGAGGAAGTCTTTGGGATCTCCCGATTTCATCCTGCTTCTATGCATTGTGGACTCCTGCCACCAGCTGTTTAAGAACAGGCTGGAAGTTACCATGACACTGGTGTGATATAAAATGCATACAGATCGCATTATATGAGTCCACATATGGAAAATATTCATACGGCAATATAAAGGGAATAGGTAAAGAAGGAGGTTTTTTTTCCCCCTCCATGAGAAGCTCAACTGAAACTGCAATTTATTCTGTATTTTAGTTGACATAGTTGTCTATCTTTCTGTAGGGTTCTTCATATACTTTATACACTGGGAGAACATCAGAGGAGAGAGGTACTAGGCCTATTCCTCCAGACCCTTTCCTTTGAGGGATAGGAAATAGTAACCATAGCTTTTAGGTTTTAAGCACAGATTTTACTTTTTTAAGATCGAGGAGAAACCTACAGTTCCCCTGTGCCCAGCCTCCTCTCCCTGGGCACTGCAGCTCCCGAGCTCTGCCCAGGAATTTCTGGAAGAGTCCAAGGCAACCTTGGCCAAAAGCGTGACACAAACAGGGCAGTGGTGCAGGTCTGAGTTCCCAGGACTGCTGCTGGGTTCAGTTTAATTTACTTATCTATTGTTTACTACTCTAGATGCTACACCAGATATACTATAAGCATTTTATGCAGCCTTACAGTCCCTTAAATATTAGGTCTCCAATACCCACTTCAACATAAACAATTATTTGAATACAAAAATTACTCAAGTTTTAAATCTGTGTTGCTTTTTTAGGGTTAAGGGAACAGTTAAAACTGAGGTGTTTACATCATAACACAGAAAAAAATCTGCACACATCTTAAAGTTTCCCATGCATTGCACAGAGAAGTAATGTGGCACTGGTCCCTTTGCCTCCCCTTCTGAGACCTTTCTGCAACCAGTCCAGCTGGGGCCACAGTTGGTCTTTCAGAGCATCTCATTCCTGGCCATTGCAATACCTGACGACCCTTCTTGACAGACTGCTCTGCATTTTTGAGTGCCTGCTGCTCTTAGTCACCATATCGTGAGTCAAAATACACAGTGAGACATGGACATTGAAATTAATACTGGGCTTGTTGTAAGGTCCAGAACACATCGTGATACAACCCATCACATAAAGCATTTTGTGGTCCTGATTCAATTTAGCTGTGACACTTTATAAACTGATATAAGGTCATGTCTGAGAAAAATCATCACCGAACGTTTGGCTTGGCCCTTCGAAGCATCCATTCTAAGAAGCGAGTCCTTCCTCACAGATTTGTTTCTGAGAATTAAACGCCTCCTCTGAGCTGTGTTTTACTTAGCCCTTAAACAAGCCCAGCTTTTTTCCTGCAAGGAAAGTTCCTCACCGCAAAAATAAAACCCACCTACCCATTTTGCTGTTTACTCTCCCCCTGGTTTTCTCTGAATCCTCGTTGCAGCCCCTCGGCTACATCCTGGGCACCATCGCCGGCAGAGGCGCTCGGGGCGGCATTGTGTGTGGCGGGCTGCTGTGGTACATTAACTGCAGGTTTAGCAGCGCTCGGCACAGGTGACGGCTGCTCAGCATTAGGCTTGGCATTAACATGCAGTCCGGGCACAGCAAACGGGGCCGGGGCGGCAGCTGCCAGGGATGGAGCCACCGCCTGGGCCAGGGTGAAGGCGGAGGATGGTGATGGGATGGAGGTGACTTTGGAGGAGGTTACAGCTCCAAACGGCCTCGGTGTCTTATTGTAAGCCACGCTCGCCGTGGCAGTGGCTTTGGGTGCAACAGCAGAGGCAATGGGTACAGGCTTAACTACTTCTGTAGGTTCTCCCTATGCGAGATGAAAAACAGAAAAAACACACACAAAACCACGCCAAACGCATGCACATCCCTCAGCTGGGAATTTTGCTGCTCTCAGGGGAGAAAACCTGCCTAGCGTGAAACGAGGAAGCACAGAAGCAAGCTTTGCAAAGACTGCTGCCACGAAATGTATGGAAAAAAAAAAGCCAGGCATATTAGGAAATGGAATGATCCAGCATGCACAATCAATATGAAATCCCATGATGCTAACTCTCATAATATCCAAAACAAACACCCCACAAATCAAATTCAAGACAAACTGAAGAACCAGTCTATTGCAAAACGCACTGGGCAAGTCATGTGGAAGATATTAGTGTTTTTTAAAAAAATCCACATTCCACCTCTCAAACCCAATTTGAGATATGCACGTTCCCTACACACAAACGGCATATGCGTACACAGAGACACACACACAGAGACTGTATTTACTGATCTGTTCATACAGCCATTAAGGGGGGGAACCAGAGCCCTGAAGCTCCTTTATTAGAGTTCAGTGTTTCAGGACTCTGAGCTTTTCCAGTTGCACTCCACTGATGTACCCCAATGCCTTCATATACCCTTGTGATATCAAAACACTCAAAAAAATGTGATTTTTAATTTTTTTTTTCCTTGGGAGTTATGCTTTAAAATGGTGATTCCCAAACTGTGAATCACGGTCAGCAGAGCAGTAATACAACATACATTATGTCCACTGGAGAGGATTTTCAAGTACAGGCCATTTATAAGCAGTTTCAGATTTGCAAATTGCCTTCTAATCAAAAAGCAGGGCTTTGAAATGACTGCTTGGGAACACAGGATTAGAAGAACTCAAGAACAAATAATTCCCCAGGGCTTTAAAGAAAGTGAGGGGAATTGTTCTCTGAAACTCTAATATTTGGATAAGCATCTTTCAAACACAAAGGAAGATTTCAGTGCTCATTAAGACAAATCTTTTAAAAAACTAAAAAAAGCGAACACCACCACACACACAAAAAAAAAAAAACCAACAAACCAAACAAGAACACCACCACACAAAAAAAAAACACCAAAAAAACCTCCCACCACCAAAAAACCCTACTACTGCATCTCTCTGAGGGACAAAAGAAAAATTTTAGCAATATTTGTCAAAAAAAAATGTTTCTTCCATGAGTTAGAAGATAACATTTTATTCACATTATTTTTGTGGATAACCATTTACCGGGTCTCTCAATTCCCTTTTAGGAGAAAATAATTAAATAACTCACTCAAAGATTCAAATGTTGCAATACTCATAATGTAACACATGGAAATGAAGCATGTTATAATGAAAGGAGAGTTTGAATGACAGTGCTTAACAACAGGGTTTGACAGATGGATAACAGTTAGTGCCACATGCTGCATTTCTTGGTTGTGATGATGAACATACCTTTGGTACATGAACAAGATCAGGTTTTGATACAGAAGCCACTCTGGAAGATGAAAAACATACATAGAAGTGTAAAAAAGAAGTTCTTTAATGTTTAAACATTTCCCTCTTCCAACTCACCATGTCTACCCACACATATATAAAATATTTAATTTTCTTTCCTCTAAAAGAAACAAGAAGTAATAAAGCTACAACATTGCTATTAATACAAGGAAAAGGTAAAACCAAATTGCATTAATTTATCCAGATACAACATTAGGAACTCTAGCATCTTTCAAGTACTATTTGATTTATAAATTGGTAATACCATATCACCAGTTAGGAGACTTCAGCTCCAATTTGCTTATTGTTTTTCATCCTTTCCTAAGAAACTAGGTCACATAACTCATAAGATCTGGTCAGATAAATTGCATTTTAAACAGCACAACCTTTTTTCAGGTTTAAAACGGAAAATTGCCTTTTAGAACAACAAAAATCCTTCTGAAGGACTTAGCAAGTTAAGTAATACAGAAGCTTTCTGCACAGTCTTTGGTCTTCAAAGGTAAGGTTAATGTCACTTGAACTCCAGAGCAGATGGCAAAAAAGTTTCTTCCAAACAATGGGTGCATTGAAACTACTGTGGAGTGGTGGGAAGGAAAGTAAATATCACAACAAAAAAGGATGAAGAAGATAAATAATTCACAGATTTTGTTATACCTAAAATGAACTGGCAACATGTAACAGGTAAAGGCATCTCACTTATTCAGTTTTGGGGTTTTTATTTCAGATTTGCACATATATATGTGCAAAAATACACACACACACAAAATTTAAAAAAAAACAAAAACAAACAACAAAAAAACAACAACAAACCCCGACAACAACATCTGACACACTGACATTTTGTCTGCAAATATTGCTGCTGATACACTTGAGTCTTTTCTTGCTGTTTTGGTAGAAAAGTGGCTTCCTGCCACATTTCAAAACATTTCTGGCTATATTTGGTAGCTGCTCAGAAAAGCTAGCACCCTTAATGATCCAGATCCAGCAATCATATCCTGCCTGAAATCACATAACCCTGATTTCTGATGAATCTTCTTAATAGGGTTTTGAAGAACTGAATCCAGATTCTTATTTTCCAAAAGATAATTTGCCAGAGAGGGAAAAACATTTGTTTAATTCAAGATCAGAGAACAGGGGCTACAATTTTAATTAAAACACCTCCTTTGTACAAACCAGCTTTTCTATTTTATACCAGGAAAACAGGGAGAGGTACATTTGAATAAGGCACACTTGGCCCATTTAACAATTCTTTTTTTTTTTCCCCCTAATTACATTCAAAATGTTTACTCCTTCCCTTGAAGCCATTTTGCCCTCAGGGCTCACAAGAGAGAACTGCAACAGCAATTCTGCTGCAGGTTTAGTAGCTAACTTACAAAAATGAAGACACATATAATCCACATGCCATGTTGGCAGGAAAAAAAAAAAAAAAAAAGAAAACTAAAGAAACTCATCCCATGAGAAGATCATCTTCTGCACTTTGCCTCCACCATTAGTGCATTGCTGCTGACACACATTATGTCCACATCAACAGTAACTCTCAACAGCAAGAGGGTTTTGTCCTCTGAGGAACGGGTCTGTTCTCCCCTTTCCCACAGAGCACACAGCCTATGAGAAGCCCAACCTCTGGCCCTCCAAAGCACTGGGGTGCATCATTAATCACTCCTAATTGCAGAGTTGTCAATATGCAGCAACAAAAGCAACGAGAAGAAAAAAAAAAAAAAAATGCCAACACATGCAGAAACTTCTCTTTCTTTTTTAAAACCAGAGTTAGAAGGAAACACGCGTATCATTCCATATCTTAGATATACATTTTTTAAAGTAACTTGGAATGCTTTGTGTTTATTAAACTGATCTAACAGTAAGTAGTAGAAAGACATTCTTTATTCAACTACCATATTTCATGCTTGAGAAAAAAACTTCTCTTTGCTAATGCTAGACCATGAAGTTTCAGTCTCATAAAAGGAACACGCTTCATTTTTTTTTTGTTTTTACAAAAAAAAAATCAAATTTGAGTTTGCAATGGATGAGATTGCTCTGCATTCATCAGTACAGCACTGAGCAAAAGTGACTTCAGACCCCTATTTCCAGATCATCTGAAGACATACCCTTCAAAACTCATCTTCAAAAATATCATAAAAAAAACAAAGAAAAAAAAAGTGAAAAAAAGGCTTAACTGAAATATTTCCAGTATTCCTTTAACACTGGAGTCAGACAGCATAACATTACTTTATTTGTCCCAAACATACTTGAAAGAAGGACATAAATTTGTGTGTCCCAGACATACTTCAAACAGTTTAACTTGGCCTTGTTGACTTCAGACTATAATCACACTAAAATCTGTGATTTATCCTGTAGCGTATAAAGAAAATGCTCACCCAGCAAACTGAGCCACCAAGTCCTGAACGTGGAAAATGCACAGCGGTTAGACAAGACAGTACAAAAGGAAATGCAAGCTTCAAGCTGAAAAGCAAAACATGTCCAAAACGTACAACTAAGAAAATACTTCCTTCAGGGCTATTTCCCTTAAGATTTTGATAGATGCTATCAAATTGCATAGCAAAAAAAAAAAAAAAAATAAAAATTAAACTGCAGAATCTTGTATGTTTTCTTAGCTGTTAGCACTTCACTTGCCACCTAGCAATTAAACACATTAGGATTTTATGCTGGTTTGGTCACATTGAATGTATGAATAACTGACAACAAAGGCTTTCAAAATGAGATGACACACTTGCCCTGTTACCGCTTACTGGAAAAGTAGGATGGCCTGAAGCCTGGTATTTTTCTGAACAATTTAAAACCAGCAGTTCAGTACATTAGTTTACGCAATATTTTCAATAACATACAAACAAAGCAAAGACATAAAAGCTCAATATAAATGCTTATTATAAACAAAGCACACAAAAGACCTTGGCAAAAAGTTACAGTTTCAACCTTCTTAAGAATTATTATAGACAATGAGAATAGAATCAGCAGCCATCCCTTACTGACAGTCTAATACTGAAAACGAAAGTTCATGAAGTTTTTGCACAGACTTCTCCAACTAAGCCATTTGTTCTTTCAGAAAAAAAAAAAAGCTATATTTAGCCTGTGTACACAGTTCATTTCAACCAACATGATCAAATTTGCTTTCTAAACATACCACAAGCAGTTCCTCTTCGATGAATACTTTCATGTCATTTAATGCAATTCAAAACATTCCAACTTCCAGCACAGCCTTATTAGGAAAATAAATTAGTCTGCTCTTTGCTGTAAGCAACATGCCCAGAAAAAACTATTCATTCTTCAAATTCTCCTTTTATTCATTCCCTTTCCAAGTATTTCACCCATAAAAAAGACACAAACAATTCCACAGAACCCTTCTCTAACTAGCAGTAACTGGGAAAAGCCATTATTTAAGATAAAGATACAGTATTTCATGCTTCTGCAATGAGTACAACTTGATACATCATCTCCAAAGTCTGATCATCAATGGAAACATTGTGGTCTCAATACTTAGCATTATGGAAGTAAATTCAATGCAAAGCAGGATTTTTTTGACAAGTCGCAGCTGAGTGTATAACCACACAACCGAGGCACATACCCTCAGCTAATAAATCCCTAAAGCTTCGCTGAACCTAAAATCCAAAAGAGATTTCAGATTTGTCTCTCCTCTGAACTCCATTTAAAGTCCCACTATCCCCAGTCCTTCTGCCCCTCAGTAAAGGCACCAGATTATATTCATAACTTAAAAATGCCAAACTCAATGGAAAAATCACAAGAAGGTAATTGGTTATGGGTCCCTCTAGAAAGAAGGGGAGCACACAATATCAATATAGGTATTGCTCTTGGGATTTTTGTATCTCGTTAACTTAAAGGATTGCTCAAACTCTAGCGTGAGATGTAACAAGAAGCAGCTGCAAAACCTTCATTGCTGAAACTAAGTCAAGGCTGGAAAATTGTATTTGTTGTTCTGAACTGAACCTTTCTAAGGAGAGGAAAGAGGAAAGGAAGGAGTTTTTCCCACCCCTCTCATTTTCAAAACTAACTCCTTTTTCCTAGCTGATAAATCAGGATACAGGTTTTGTATACTACCTACCCAATACGCCACTGGTCAGATCTCCCTTCTGAAAACCTGGGGTCTTTCTAGTGGTCTTGCCATTGCAGTCTGCATTTCTATTCGTTTCATTTTATTTCTACAGAGCAACCGGTTGACAGTGCAGAAAGCTAAATGCATTTGCTTCTTATAAATCAGCCAACTAATGAAAAAAGATGACAGGTAGAAAACATGTAACACACATAATAAGCCATGACTTTAACTAAGGGTTATCTGAATGAAAACAGATGCAGATGTAATTTAAAGCAGAGAAAACAGAACAATCCAAATAAATTTATTTTTTCCTTAGACCCAAGCCCTTTTTCTATCACAGACATAATTCATTTCTTACCAGCCTTTTTCTGGCTCACAACAATAGAAGAGCAAAAACATTCTTAAGCTTGTTTCTTGTTGCAACTGGTACACCATCAGAAATGGCTGCCTTACATACACTAATACAACATACATTTCCCACAATTTTCTATAAACACACACACTGCCCTGGGCAACACCAACTGTAAATCAGCACTTTGGCAATCTTGCCATCACAAGCACATGTGGCCTGAAGACTGTAAACCTGTGCACATACCAAAGCAGAGACAGCAAAATTATCATTAAGTATTACTCAATTAGAGCTGGAATCCATTGCAGTCATCACAAAAAGGAGATTACTTGTTTTTCTCCTTGAAAAACATAGTACTGTTTCCAAATCTATACTCTGGTCATTGTGCTTGCTAACATACCAACAGATGGCTGTCAACAATATTTCTTAAGTCATTCTCTTTGTTCTCATTTATTATGTTTTCATTTAGTTGAATAGGTCGAATTATGAAAAATATGGAAATGTTAATTACAATCAAACAAAGCCAACTTCATTGCTGACTGCCTGCTTAAGATAGGAAACGGCAACTTCAAATGAGAGAAGATGGGATGCCTAATGTCATTTCAGACACTATCCATCTCCAGGCATCTTAGTATGAACATCTCATTATACAAATTAATTCTTATATTAGAAGTGCATTATTTCTCCTCTTGTCCTAGAAATACAGGCTGTAAACTCATGATAATTCAGATGTTAAAAAACAAGCAGTCTCAGTATTAATATTAAAAAGTCTTTCTGTGGATACTCCTTTTGTATCTGCAATAACAGAAAGGGATCCCTTCAGTCAAATGAGCTATTTTTAAACATGTTACATCTTTTGGGCTTCATGCCACTTGATGAGATATATTTAATGGAGTATGCTGAGAATATCGGTATTTATTTCTTGAAAGTACAGTATCTCAAGATAATATGGTGGTGAGACACTTGACCAGGTTGCCCAGGGAAGTTGAGGATGCCCTGTCCTTTGAAATATTCAAGGCCAGGTTGGACGGGGCTTTGAGCAACCTGGTCTAGTGGGAGGTGTCCCTGCCCATGGCAGGAGGGTTGGAACTAAATGATCTTTAAGTTCCCTTCCTATCCAAACCATTCTATGATTATTTTTAGCCTGGCAATATTAGCTCACAAGTCACTCTCAACAGATTCTACATTTCCAGTAAGTTTAAAGGGGGAAAATTAATATAACATGCATGTCTGCATTCTACATTTGGTATAAACTACATAATACCTTTATATCCTTGCATTGTGTACTCCCCCAGCACACTAGATTACAATGAAGCACTAGGTCAGGTAAAAGCAAGGAAAATTATGTTCTTGCTTTACTAGCTATTTGGTAGTGGGCCAAATCAAACATGGGTCTCCTCTCTTCAATTTATATAAGGTTTGGGATTTCATCATTGTGTGTTAAAAATTAGAAAATTAGAAGGGCCAAAGCTCAAGTGGAACTCGACTTGGCCACTATGGTTAAGGACAGTAAGAAGAGGTTCTTTCAGTACCTCAATAGAAAAAGGAAGACTAGGGAATATGTTGGCCCACTGATGAACAAGGCTGGCACCCTGGTGGTGGAAGACACAGAAAATGCAGAGGTACTGAATACCTTCTTTGCCTCGGTCTTCACTACTAAAGCGGTCTCTCATGAATCCCAAACCGTGGAGGGAAGAGGGAAGGTCTGGAGAGACGAAGACTTTCCCTCAATAGAGGAAGACTGCGTTAGAGACCACTTGGCCAAACTGGACATCTGTAAGTCCATGGGCCCTGATGGGATGCACCCGCTAGCGCTGAGGGAGCTGGCAGATGTTATTGCTGGGCCACTCTCCATCATCTTTGAAAAGTCATGGAGAACAGGAGAGGTGCCTGAAGACTGAAGGAAGGCCAACATCACTCCAGTCTACAAAAAGGGCAAGAAAGGAGACCCAGGAAACTACAGGCCAGTTAGTCTCACCTCCATCCCTGGGAAGGTGATGGAGCGACTTGTTCTGGAGGTCATCTCCAAACATGTTGAAGAACAGAAAGTTATTGGGAGTGGTCAACATGGATTTACCAAGGGTAAATCATGCTTGACCAATCCGCTAGCCTTCTATGGTGTTATAACTGGTTGGCTGGATGAGGGGAGAGCAGCAGATGTCATCTGTCTTCAGCAAGGCTTTTGACACTGTCTCCCATAACATCCTCATTAGGAAACTCAGGAAGCGTGGCTTAGATGAGGGGACAGTGAGGCGGATCAAGAGCTGGCTGTGTGACAGATCACAGAGGGTTGTGATCAAAGGAGAAGAGTCAAGTTGGAGGCCTGTAACCAGTGGTGTCCCCCAGGGGTCAATACTCAGTCCGGTCTTGCTCAACATATTCATCAATGACCTGGACGAGGGGACAGAGTGTATCCTCAGCAGGTTTGCTGATGATCCCAAGCTGGAAGGGGTGGCTGACACGCCAGAGGGCTGTGCTGCCATCCAGCAGGACCTGGACAGGCTGGAGAGCTGGGCAGAGAAGAACCTCATGAGGTTCAATAAGGGCAAGTGTAGGGTGCTGCACCTGGGGAAAAAAAATGCCAGGCACCAGTATAGGTTGGGGGGGGACCTCCTGGAAAGCAGTTCCGAGGAGAAGGATCGGGGAGTCCTGGTAGACAGTAAATTATCCATGAGCCAGCAATGTGCCCTTGCTGCCAAGAAGGCCAGTGCCACCCTGGGCTGCATAGGGAAGTGTGTGGCCAGTAGGTCAAGGGAGGTCATTCTCCCCCTCTACTCTGCCCTGGTGAGGCTGCAACTGGAATAATGTGTCCAGTTCTGGGCTCCCCAGTTGAAGAGAGATAGGGAACTACTGCAGAGAGTCGAGCAGAGGGCAACGAGGATGATGGGGGGGATTGGAGCATCTCCCCTATGAGGAAAGGCTGAGAGAGCTGGGACTCTTTAGCCTGGAGAGGAGAAGGATGAGGAGTGATTTAATTAATGTTTATAAATACCTAAAGGGTGGGCTGAGGGAGGATGGAGCCAGACTCTTTTCAGTGGTTCCTGGTGACAGGACTAGGGGTAAGAGGCACAAGCTGGAACATAGGAGGTTCCATTTAAATATGAGGAAGAACTTTTTTTCAGTGAGGGTGATGGAGCACTGGCACAGGCTGCCCAGAGAGGTTGTGGAGTCTCCTTCTCTGGAGATTTTCAAGACTCACCTGGATGCAGTCCTGAGTGACGTGCTCTAGAGGATCCTGCTTTTAAGCAGGGGAGTTGAACTAGATGATCTCTGGAGGTCCCTTCCAACTCTGAATATTCCGTGATTCCGTGAAAATAAGCAGTGCTGACATTTTAGGAGAGAAATGAGCGCCCTCTCTGATTTGGTATTCCTACCCACAAAGGATTAGTTGTTTTCAAGACCTCCCAAAGTCAACCACTGCTCATAGTCTCATTCCTGTGGTCTGTGGCAACTCTGCCCAATGCATTTGTAAAGAGAGTTTAAGTGCAGGCAGATCATATTTTATTCTATTAAGGCAAAACCAAAAACCAAACAAAAAGCCAAGGAAAAAATACTGTGGAATTTATCTTACTTACCTTCTGGCTGTCAGAGGCTTTTAAAAACTTGCTTCTTGCTCCCATGAAGGCAGAGAGTTTAGTAACCTGGAGAGCCCACATGTATGACCATAGCAGGACTAGGAGGCGTGTCTGTCTGTTCCTGCCCATGACTGCCCTGGTCAAAGCCCAAACAGGTAAAGCATCCCCAAGTACCAAGCATGGCAAATGCCTTACAATCCTGTACAGCCGATCACTGTTGGTTGTCCTACAGAAGTTATAGAGCAACCTATAGACAAGTTCAGTAGGCATGAATCCCATCTTGTCACTGCTTGACTACTCATGTCTTCTATGTAAGACGTCCTTATACATTACCTTTGCAGTGACAGGGGTCATTTCTACCAGCTATGCCTTGCCATAAACTGATTTTTTTTTTTTCTTTTCTTTAAGCTGTCTGGCCAAGTAACAATATCCACATAACAATTAAGTGCAAATAACAAGACAGAACAACTATATTTGAGCTTTTAATAAAGTAGAATTTACACATTTGATTTTCTTTAGAAGTGCTTATTAGATACTAATTCCACCACAGCAAGCTACCTTTTAAAAACAGCCAGCTTAATGAAAAGCATAGGTCTAAATGACACACAGACCTAGTCAGTCCTTCAAAGCCTTCAAAAAAATAAATGCTCAACTTCATGCTGATTTCAGTCTTTCATCAAATCTAGGTTATAATTTAGGAGATTCAACACTAAACACTAAGTTATTTTTTCCAGTGCTTTCCGCAGTATGGTGACTAACATTTAAATTGCCTCCTTTGTCTAAAACACAGCCCAAATAAGCTTGAAAGTGCAGTCATATCTATTTCAACTAGAAATTCATGACAAACAGTGCCCCAATCCCCAACATATCCTTATTTGGGATTTTTATTTTTTCCCCCTTAAGTAGATGCTTGGGAATGAGCACTTATATCATTTTTTTTTTTTCTCTCAAATGAAGAATCTGTCAATTTAGAAAAGCACTTCATTATTATATTTTAATTCTTATAGGAGCTAAGCACAGCTCTCCTCTACAAAGCAGCTCACCCATCCACAGCTTCAAGGAAAACTGAGAAATTTAGTAGAAGCATAGTTAAGCAAATGAGATAAAAACTGTTTCCAAGCTGTCAGGCAGCAATGACAAACAAGATCTACGTCCTTCACTGCATGGTCACCAGTATGGGAAGCAGTGTCACCCACCCAGACCCCAGAACTACCTAGGCATCTTTGGCCAAATCCTGGGTGCTCCCTCACAGCTCCTGCCTCTTATTGACTTAGGGTGATACAGGAACAATACGAACAATCTAATATTACAACTTCCGAGCTTGCATCTGGAGTGACTGGAGCTGTACATCATCTCAACCACGTGGATATGCGGAGAATCTGCCACAACTGCATAGCTGTCAGGAAAATTGCTGAGCCTGGGGCTGGTCCAGAAAAGCCAGGGACATGGCAGAAGTCACCAATAAAGAAACGTAAAGACAAATATATTAAAAAGTGTTAACTCTGTTGGTTTTCGTAGTATATGTTATAGTTTTAATTCTTTCCAATTAAGGTCAGGAATACCATTAAGTGTTTCTCTGACTCCTGAGCATGACCCATTTTCTTTCCCATCCAGCCGCTCAGACACCTTTCTCCTCCCTCCTATGCTACCCTAGCAGTGAGGAACAAATATGCACCCTCAAGATGCACAAGGGCAGGGCTTGGCCAGCAAGCTGCCACAAGAACAACCACAGACCTTTCCACCCCAGGGACACTGCAGTCAGCACACAGCTGCACCAGTCTGCGTTGCAGCAAGTATGTTTAGAGGGGGTCCTCCAGGCTGTCCCCAAAGGGAACATCACCACAGGTAGTGGTGCCTGTCAACAGCAGAGCTGAAGCACTATTAAAAGCATTCCAGAATTATTACAGGATAACTTAATGAATGTGCACTTGCCAGAAGTTAACTTTCCCACTACAGGTCCTTATGTTTGCTACCCATTATCATTTCCGTGTATTGTTTATATATTTATGGTGACTGGCTTAGCAGCATGTATTGCAGGTCCAACATGCTAAGAAAAGCTGTTTATGTCTCAACATGGTTGTCTACTATAGCTTCAGATATCTAACAACTTCATTTTGAAAGTCTTACAAGGAAACCTCCAACTGCTGCATCTAGAAGACATCAAGTTAGCCTGGCCAACAGGTATCACTGCACCTTTAAGAGAATGGGCAGTCAAAGAGCCAACTGTAATCAGTAAAGTGGACACAACCAATTATACTGGAAACCAACAGTGATTAAATAAAGATGCATAAACCAGAGTGCTGTATTTTTTCTGTAGATGAAACAACTGTGAAAGAACAGAAAAATTAATAATTCCATCTGACTCTGATTGATCCAGCTAACTAAAGTCTTCCCTTCCCACAGTCTAGCTTTAGAAAAGTAGCTTTTACCCTCCTCAGCTCAAAATACTTTGGGGATAACATTCACAGCATGCTCACAGCTTATGAAGCAATTAGCTGCTTTTGTGGGCAACTTATCACTGATGCAAAACAGATGCAAAACATCTGATGGTCACAAAACCTGATTAAACTTTAAACAGTGCTGCAAACATTACTTCGGCTATGAGGTAAGACAAAAGTGAGTGAGCAACATTTGAGAGGCACAATATGCGCTTTTATTACCTCATGAGGTTTTGGGGTTCTGTGCCACAGACATGACTTTCTACTGAAAATACCCTGGAATTTTTCAAAGTCAGTAATTTTTCAAAAACTGAGTGGAAAAAAACCCCCAAAACAGTGCAGCTGTGGAATTCGGCTATTAATAGACATTTGACTCTGAACCTACCACTTATCTTTCTATTAGGTGGTGTAACAGATACATATCTAGTTAAACTTGCAGTGGTGGCTCTCAACTTGTATTTATCTTTGTTTCAGACCTCTAGAAAATCCTGTATACCTGAAAACCTTCCTGCTTTTCCTGGCATTCCCAGAAATCTGATCTTTCTTATGCTGTTACACTTTCATGATACTACCACTATCTTTCAGGAAGACATTTATTTTCCCAAGAGCCAATCATTAATTTATTCTCATTCCACTCTTTACTAGGGGAAGGCAGTAAGAGCCCTATTGATGAGTCAGGACACTGCAATTTTGATTCTCAACAGCTGAGAGATGATCTTGCATGGCAGAGGACAGGTTTTATTTAAACAGTGTCTCATTTTTTCCTGTGGGCTGATGCTTAGGAACAGTTTATCTAACAACACTGGTCAGTTCACATATTTGCCTCATGGGTTTTTTTCTATTCTTCACATCCCACATTCACAGCAGTGCAAAAGTTACTATCTTAAATTGAGAAACTAAACAGTTACTTGCATAGGTACTAAAGTTATACTATTTAGCCAGGTCAAGCTAACTTAAACCATTTTCAGAATTTGGAGGGCACAGCCCATTTTTAAACCATGTAAGCTTCTTCTAATCCATTTAGAGACAACTGTCCCTTGACAGATCATCTCTCTTTTATAATTAAAGAATGCCTGCAAGTTAGCATCATAAACCATGCATGTTGGAGTGATATGTTTTTCCAAAAGGAAAGCAACAGGTGTGGGGCATATTCTGTATTTGAAAAACAAAAGTGTAAATAGAGACAAGTAATATCACTTGTGACACCCAAACAATGGGATCATGAGTGTTTATGAAGGAAAAATGACACAGATAACACAATGGACTGATGTAGGATGGACCAGGACAGACTTGACTCTGATTGGGTCAGATGTCCCTACAGTACCAGATTTGGAGCCATAGGGAATCCATAGTAGAGAGAACACAGTGAAAATTATTCTTTTCCCATTCTTAACATTGAGATAACAGCAGCAAGACTAAGTCAATTTTCAAAAGAAGATTTGAAATAAATGCTATTAAGCATGTCATACAATTCAGATATATCAAATACAAACTCTCACATTTTCTGAAAAAGAGGACAAAAGTTTCACTTAAGTAGATTCACATACTATGGAAAGCCACAGGTAAGAGCAGCTGTATTGTAAGAAATGGTTCAACTTTCCAAAATGCAAGCTTTTCCATTTATCTAGTCTTGGCCAGGAACACAGGAAGCACCGCTACTCACGCATGGCTGCCTAGCCACTGCCAAATCCCATGGCTACTTCAGGTTCTGGGAAGTAAACCAACAGTGCTTTAGAAACTTTTTGATCAGAAAACTTTTGGACACAGGTCAAAAGACTATTATTCAAACTTGTTGGCTTTCTGGCAGTCTCATTAAACTATTGAATTCAACCGACATTTAACTTAACACTAGCATCGGAGATTTAATAGCAGCAGCAGCAAGAAAGTTTTGCCTAATGTTTGCATAGTCATCATTTTCTTGACTTTCTGATAGCTTCCTAATAACGCTTTTCTTTATGTAACTAATACAAGTGTCCCAAAGCACTACAAACAGTACAGTAATGCCAGCCTCAAGAAGTTTTTAATCAGGTTGTTTGCAAATTGGGAATGCAGTCAAAATCAGATTTGTGCTGCTGTATTCCTTAGGAAATTACAGTGCACACATAGCACATCAGACTTTCAGAGTGAAGCCCCTCGCGCAGGCTTCCCTTGTTATTTCCTAGTTGGAGACCTTGACAGCTTTGCTCTCCTTTGTATGACATAACTTTCTGCAGTTGAATCAGAGGCTGAAGGCTCCCTCTAGTAAAAAACCCAAGGGAAAAACAACACATAGCATGATGACAATGACGATGACAAGACTGGCTTCCATCATGGTGAAATAATTTCTTCAACTTTATGTTCCAGTCCTCAAACACTCAGTGGCACAAAACATGCCTCAGCAATAGCCACAGAATAACATTAGCTGTTACTACCAATTATTTTTATAGCTATGCACTGGCCTGCTAGAAGAGGCACGAGCACCCCCAGGATCCTTGTCTCCATTTGCTACTAGTTTGTTATGGCATAATGATTAAGTCACCTACAATTTTCTCATCTTTATCTTTAATTAACCATTCTACATCTAATGCTTTTAAATTAAAGGAACAAGTACAAAACAAATACCTCTGGCTATATAAATAAACGTAAAATGAAGCAATTTGTAGGAAAAACAAACATACAAAGTGATCTCTTTCATCTCAGTCATATGACAAATTGTATGTGCCTTACATAGGTAGTAAGGGTATGTATTTCTTGACAAAAATATGCCATGCAAGACACTAAAAAGATTTTGGCAATTAAGAGCTGAGTCCTCTCAATCTCCAATTACCTGGGGAGGAGATCTTCAACCATTTCATATCCTCATACCACATAAAATCCTGTCCCATTGCTGGATTATAGTGCTGGTACATACAATTTAAAGGCTCTCGTTTTTTCAGTGAATCGAACATGGTAACTCTCTCACACTGCCCATAAAGGCCAGGCTTGCTCTAACTCAATGACTGTAGCTGGCATAAAACCTTAGTAGGCAAAATTTGAGAAGGAATTTATTACCCACTAAGAAAGGAGCAATTCTGAGAAAAAAAAAAAAAAAAAATCCATATCTAAACTTATCATTACCTCTTTAGCAAATGCCTCACAGAGCCAAGAAGAGCCTAGATTACTGACTTCATAGAAAAGTGCCAAAGAGTTGTCCTAACACGTGGACACAGCTTACATTGACACATCCGAGTGCCTTGCCCTTCAATACCCTCACCTACTCCCTTGTAAACAGTCTCAAGATTGGGCATTTTTTCCTCTTCAGAGTAATGAGCAGCCAAACACTGCATATAAACAGGAATCCAATTGAAATAGAGGATTATTTCTTTCTGTAGCAGCACTGTGTATTTCGCAGGTACAGCAAAAGCCTGCAAGGAGGTAGCACTTAAACATATTAGATACTGTACACACAAACACTATAAAACTTCATTACAGCAACGTTTGTTTTCAGACACCAAATCAAAGAACCTCAGGGCTGATACTGTTCATTTGCTCTGCAAGAATGGGGTTGGACTATTTTTTTATATGTCTGTGAGTCTGCTTATACCTTACTCTCCCCTGACAGAATATAATTAAGGACTGATTTCCACAAATGAACGCATCCCAAATGATTCTCTGTATCCTCCAAAAAAGGCATACAGATATACCCATGAGTAGTATTTGGACCAGACAAATACATGTAATTCTGGGGCATGGAGGAGTTTTAACAGCTGCATTGTTCTAATGCAGCTGTTCAGTTACTAGCATGAGTTGCGAGGCACTTCTGATTACTGTGCGTTTAAATCTATACACAAATGCATTTTTTCGCTACTCCAAAGTTTGGCATTTAGATGGTATCTGCAAGGCTTCAAAATTGAAGTCTGCCTGTGATGCCCCAGCTGGCTATGTCAAAGTGTGCCAACAGAACTAAAATGTCACTAAAGATCATGCCACTCACTGAGGTATCTGTGTTATTTTAAGAAGTGCAGATAAACTGTGGCCAACTTCATATTGTTTCCTTAAATCTTTCACTCAGTAACTAGAGACACAGCTTAAAATAAATGTGCAAGGTCAACAGCACCTACAATTTACATGCTAGCTAACAAGCCTCTGAAATTTCAAACAGGTTGCACAGGTCAAACTAGAAACAGGTAAAAAGTTTTACCTGAGATTGTGAATAGCAAATCGCCATCGGTTATACAGAAGAACCCACACACTCCTTCAAAGTCATTATCAAGAAAACTTGCTGTTTGACAGTGGCGTTGGGGGAACATTTAAATTACTTACCTGAGATACAAGAGCTCTGAAATTATTCAACCATGGATTGCAGCAAATATTCCTTACAAACCATTGCATACTAATTCATTTCTGCAAATTATTATTATATGGATGCTGCTTCAGAAAGAGAGACTGACCTCATAAGCCATGGTGAGGAGTGCAACTCCACAGTCTGCTACTGAATGCATTTCTCAGGGAAAAAGGGCCTTGGTCTCAGATGCTTCATACAACAGGTTTTAGGCATGTCTTTGACTCAGGGCTAGGAAATACATGATGTGAAACATGGGTTTCCACACTGTAAATTGCACTTTTTGGGCAATCTCTTTGGACAAAAATGAGAAGCTCAACTGTCCAGACATCTTTTCTTAATAATGCATTTATGTTAAGCAGACCAGGGACCAATGCTGTTTTTCTTGGGCCAGCTGCTATCTCCAAGAGGAAACATCAATGAATAAGGAAAAAAATACTTCACTGACCTGTGGAATGCTTTAGATTTCTGCATTCTCATGCAAAAAATGAGAAATCATTTAGTCACAGTCCTAAAAGATATTCTGTGTAGTTAAACAAAGCATGAGTCTGGTAGCATGGTTTGGAAACCAACAAAGTAGTGCTAACCACCTTCTAGTCTCCATACACAATATCCCATGGTCTTCCTCACTCCAGGAATGCTCAGCTACAGTAGCCACATGCACAAAGACTGATTTTTGAAGAGTTCTCACCAGTGCTGATCCTTGCCTACCAAACCTCTCTTACAGTCTTGACCAGCCACAGGGATACATGGAATTTGAAATGATTGTGACTACAAGAGGTCTCTAATCTACACTGAAACACTTCCCCATCTACCATCACAAGGAATCTGATCACCTTTTGGGTCCTGCCCATTTCTGCCAGTTTCTGCCCATTTCCAGCAGTTTTTCCTTTTGCCTCACTACCTGACCATTAGAAATCTACAGTGACCTAAAGCAGGGAATAGTATCAGACTATTAATGGCATATACTGTATCTTCATTTCCACATTTTTACCTAAATAGGTAGCAGCAAAGTCTGACAGATCCTCTTTAGGAAGAGCAATTTAAAAAAAACAAAAGTCCCCCTACCAAAAAAACCCACCAAAAAAACCACCCACTCAGACTGACAAAAAAAGGAAAAATTCTGAAAATGTCAAGAGATGACTTAATGATTTGATGACTCATCATGAGAGGAGTTTTCTAGGTTGTTTAAAAAAAAAAGCACAAAACCAAACAGCAGGAACACTGTGTCATGAAAAGGATCAGATGAATTCTTAGCATTTTTAAAGAATAAAATCATTTGGGCCAATTATACAATGAATAGGGTAGTGAGGAGTGAATATCTAATGTTTGCAATTATTCCAGCTCACCCCCATACTTCCTTTTGGTCTCTCCCACAGTGTGTAGCTATTCACAGTATCTCATCTTAACAAGGAGACATTCTCTAGTGCTAATGTATTGGGGGGGGAATAAAAAAAAAGGAAAAAAAGACCCACCTCAGCCAAGAAAAATATCCATGATCAAAATCAAAGGTTGTTTTGCCAATCACTAGGCCTAGTACAAAGGATGCAGCCAACAGTAAAACAAACTAGTAACCAGATTCTATTGCACACAAAAGGGTCAGTACATGGGTGATCACTGGGGGTACAAACAAGTCAATCAGACATCAATCCCAGGAATGACGCAGCATGACTAACAACCTGTGGAACAAATAAAGCAATAAAGTCTTCCATAGAAGAGATGGGAAACAACTAAGCCAAGAGGCTGATAACATAGGATAGAGGCAAACTCATGCTGCTCCCACAGAGCCCGGGTTCACGAGTACCAACCCTGACCAGGGCCCAGTTGCAGGGAGAGTCAGGAGGTTCTTCCCCGAAAGGGAAACTGCAAAGTGCATCCACCTCACAGACAGACACTCCACCCTTCCTGCAAGTGGTCCCAGCTTTTATGCCCAAAGCAGGACACCTGGCACTCATTTACCCAATGCAGGGCACCTGGCACTCATTTACCCAATGCAGGGCACCTGGCACTCATTTACCCAAGGGCTTTCCCTGCAAGGCCGGCTGCACCTTGGAGGAAAGCCAAAAGGCAAACTCATGGCCTCTTTGCGAAGGACTGTGGGAACCACCCATATGTCAACTTTAGTTCAGGGTTCAGACCCCAGCACTTCAAAGGTGTAGCTTTAAAATAAAAATTTGCCACAAAATTACATCCTTGGATAAAGCCACATAGCAAGCTACAACCTTCTCCATCTCTCTTGGGGAAAAAAAAAAAAGAAAAAGAAAATAAAAGGAATAGTTTCACAGTGTCTTTTATTCAGATCTTGATCGAAGGTGTACTGTGTCTGCTAAATACTGGCTTATCACAGAATGTTAGGGACCTCAAAAGATCATCTAGTCCAATCCCCCTACCAGAGCAGGAACACCTAGGTCAGGTCACACAGGAACATGTCCAGGTGGGTTTTGAATGTCTCCAGAGAAGGAGACTCCACAACCTCTCTGGGCAGCCTGTTCCAGTGTTCTGTCACCCTTACTGTGAAGAAGTTCTTCCTCATATTTATGTGGAACCCAGCCCAGCAACCTATTGTGGTTCTCCAGGAAGGCTGCTAAATGCCTTAGGCACCATTAACAGCAGCTGAAGTACTTCTCATTAAACAAAACCTTTTTGAGAAATTCAAAACTTTCTAACTGTACTTTATTCCAAAATGCATTTGTTACCTCTAGTATAAAAACAAACAAACACATAAAAGTTAGGTATCCATCCTCCCTACCAAAATATATCTGCCAGATTATACCGCCTTATGATTACAAGAAATATAGTTCCAATTTCTTCAACTTCCCCCCCTCCCCGTCCCCTAAAAAGATCAACAATAACATTTAATTGATACATTCATAATTTTAGCACTGGCATGCTACCTCCACTCACCCCTATGCATTCTTCATAATGATCTGTAAGTGGTATTTGTTCCTTTACTATTTGCAACAACTTTAACAGCTAATGCAACTAAGAATCATCTGGTTTTGTTAAAAAAAAAAAACCTATAAGTGACCTACAGATTTTATTCATTATTTTTAAAATATTATTTCTGAAATATATCTGGATCTGAAAAAAAAATCCTAACCCTAACAGCTTTTCATAAGGTGGCTAGGAAGTGCACAAAGAAATTCGCACTTACATGAGATATATAATTCTCTTCTCCCCAGTCCCATTTTCTGTCAAAACACCTTTTATATAACTGAGATTTAATGTTGACTTTTGTCTGATTTTTATTTTTTTTTTTTAAATTACAGTATCATTTACCTGAGCTGTAGTAAAACTTGATTTTGTCCCAACTTCCACAAAAGCCCCAGATACCCCTTCACAGCACTGTGCCACCTTAGCCTGACAGCCCTGCCATGCAGAGAGCTTCAGTCTGCCCTTGCTCCAACTCAAACTGCGCTAGGAGCTTTCTGCTCCAGAAAAGCTCCCTTCAGCCAAGTGTAATAGATACAAAAATCCCACAACCATGCTCTCTTTATAATGTAGTTATTCAGCATTGCTCATTTGTAGGCAGCTCCAAGAGATGCAATTCAAAAACATCAGTTCCAGCATTCACTAAACTATCCCATTAATGTGGTGGTCTCTTATGGGTTAAGAAGACTTCGTAGAAAATGACTGAACTTGTCAAGCCATCACCTTCCTTCCAAAACTTGGAAAGGAGATAACAGGCAACTCTTTTGGCCAAGGGAGTCCAAGATCACTATCAACAGCAGGCACACTTATAAATTTCAGTACTTGAGATGCATTGAGTGGAAAATATTACACATTTTTGTACTTGCAAAAAAAACCTGTTATACATTATACTTAGCATGTATTTTAGTATACATGTATTTTAGTGACTCCATGTGTCACTGAAACTTATAGTCTGCTCATGTGGAGTGGCTTTGCATGTAAAGGAAAAATAATCTGTTAGTAATTGAGAAGCATTAGCTATCTCTGAAGTCATTGTGCTCATTAAAACTTTGGCTTCCCAAACTGTGTAATACATTTTAAGAATGTATTCCACAATCCATTTTTCGCATAGAAGCTTAGTAGTTAGAAAGGATACTATATGGTCAATACACTGACTGCCCTGGGCTTGGTCATTTTCCATTCCAAAAGATATTAAGTGAGTGTTAAAAGGCCCCTCAGCTGAAGCTCACATTATTTCTATAATTCATTCCCTTCTGCCAAGATCTTCTCAGTGGCACTCAGTCATAGCTTAAACACAAACAACAGACAAGGCAAAAAAAGCAAGCCCCCAGAACAACTGCCACTCAGAAAATCCATTTAATTGCCCGGTGAAGACTTTATTCCAAACAGAAAGCAGCATCAAACACTACCTTTGAAAAAGTCTCACCTGCCGACATAAATTCTCTATGAGGTTTGTTTGTGTCTCAGACAGTGACTTATGATGTCTCAAGTTTTACCATTTTTTTCAGCCACACACACATAAAACTTCTAAAACCTTTAGGGTTTTTTGGTTTCGTTTGGGGTTGTGGGGTTTTTTTTGTGTGAGTTGTTGGTTTTGGTTTTTTTAAGTAGTATTTTAATTCTACCTTGGTAAGAAATAAAAATGTTAGAAAATTAAAGCTTGCCAACACTGTGGAGAAAAATACTCTGCAGACATTAAAAACTTGCAAGGCATTAAGAAGAAGATCCAAAAAAACGAAAGCATATAAATCTGCTGTGAATTTAAGCATAACAGTGATTGAAGTCATTTGCAAATTTCATTTTAACAGACAGACTCTTCTCAGCTTACACAGCCGACAAGAATGCTGGAAAAAAGCTAAAACTTAAACTTATGCCAATGTTTTACAAAGTATGCACCAAACACTTGGTTAGCATCATGTTCAATTAAACCTAAACTGAGAAAATAAACAAGAAGAAGAATCATTTACTCAGTTTGTAAGAGCAATAGATGTCATTAAGTAAAAAAAAAAAAAACAAAACAAAAAAAAACCCAAAAAACCCAAACAAGTTTAGTTCTGATTCAAGAGGGTACAACTCCTCCACTGCAGCTATGCAAGTCCTTGCATCTAAGGCAAGTAAGTAAACTTGACCAGTATTTTCAGTGGGCAAATTACTACCCAAAACATTCTTGAAATATCTGCAATAACTTTTTTTCCTTTCATCCCTACACATTATCGCTAGTGTTTTTTGTTTTAAGCTTGCATGCATCAGAAGCAACGGCAACTCTTTGTCATCTTACATTTTGGCAGAAGACAGGACAGTCATTCAATGATATGAACAAACTAACATGTCTGCGCTGAGGATGTGCCACATCATTTTCACTGTCTTTTCCCCCCATGTTTGCTATTTTTCATTTCCTTCTTCCTCTAAGAGTTACACTATCTTTCCTTAAAAGCCTCCACGTTCTTTGAAATAATGTTCTTCCTGACAATTGTTTTTATCCTGCTCTGCCCTCTCTTCTCTCATCTTTATAACCTATATCCAGATACCCACATTCTCATTTCTCAGAGCTCCCCGAAACTGGCAGCATCAAATACTTCCCTTACACTGAGTTGCCTTGGGGTTGAGGAAAGCAAGATATGACATCTCCAGCCGCAGTCAGTGACACCAGGTCACACCCAATACAGAGGAGAATTGTGGAGCAAACATAAAACACACGCAGCAGGTTAAAAGGGCAGTTCAAAACCTTTATAAAGTTGAGGTATAGTCTCTCAAACCTCCTCACTCATCACAGGAAGGAAGGGAAATATTTCCTTCCAAGCACTTTTTGGGCAGAGGCTCAAACACAGAAAGGATCCACCAAAAGTGTAATAAGGTCAAGAGGAAAGCACGTCCTCTGGGGATCTGCCCCAGTGGGAATCAGAGTCCTTTCAAGACCAGAAACTGCTGCAGCTCCAAGAGTGAAAGAATGTGCATATGAGCAACTGCAAAGACAAAATGCTTTTTTTTTTTTTTTTTCTAGTGAGAGTAAGGATTCAGCTGTGACTGAAAGTGTCAGGTCTCCAACCACAAAGTTGATAAAGGCTCTGATCTGGTGCAGACCCTGCCAAAAGTGGAAAAGGTACATAAAGGTGGGTAAAGAAAACTGACAATTTTTTCCTGCATAACTCACCATGCATTAGGTGAAAGTTGGGATATACTGTGCGCAAAGCTGGAGGAAAGCGCAATTAAACTAAAAAACAAAACCCAGAACACATCAATGTGAGAAAATACTTTTCATCTGCACGCAGCACAAACACCTTGACGTTGTCAGCCTGAGACAAGAGTCATGTTGATAGATATATGAAACAACACCCACAAGACCCCAATTTAATTATTAGTTACAAGTGTTTATAATAATCAAACCCACATCTCTTGTGTAAGCACCCAGGTTTTCACCATGCAGAGGTTACAAAGGCATGGTTATCTTCTCACCCTCCTCCTCTGCTGAATCATCAGATGCCAGCCACAACTGGTCTGGATACCAGACTGACAGGTTCATTGATCCAATACACTCCTCTTAAATAAGGCCATCCCTACAGTTTTTCAGTTCTCTTATTTTTCAGGCTTAGTGTTCAGACCAGAACACGTCCACTGAAACATATCCTATTCAGTGTCAGGCCAAAACACATCCCATTGGAAAATGTGAGGCAGTGGTGGGGATATGAAAATCAATATGTACACAGCTCTTTGTTATTCAACACCAGGCAAAGCTGATTTTACTTCTAATTCTGAACTAACAGCAGCATTAAAAGCTGAAGCTCTCAGATCTATTTTAGAGGGCAATGAAACTCTATAGTGTTTTGCACCAGAGCATCCAAGAGCATACCTTTCTTATTTTATTTTCTTGTAGGAAACTTTTCTTCAGGAAGTGAAACCCCAAACCCCACATATTTTTTTGCAGTTCAAAGCAGAATTAATGCATCATGGAAATGTAGCAATAAGTGCAATCGTCTATGCCTATGGTGCTCTTAACAAGAAGAAAATATTTGAGGGGAGAACACAGACATTTTAATTCACAAGAAACTAAAGAAAAATGACTGGTAGTAGTAAACCCTAATTTAGTGGTCATCATGATACTTTAATTTTTTTAGTATCTGTTATTGAAGTCCTCGGAGTCTCAACAGATACCAAAGTAAGATCAGATTTAACTGTGAATGTGTGAATGGTAGATAAAGATTATCTGAGTAAGAAAAAGAGGAAGCTTCTAGTTTCAGGAAATAAAACATTAAAGCCAAACCAAGTCTGCTGCAAATCCAGAAATGGAACTAGAAATTATTAATTTAAAACCTACACTTAATCACTAAATCAGTTCTGACAACTAAACACCTGAAATATCAAGATCGCTAACGGAAAACAATTTGCAAGTAAAAAAAATTACAAAAAGCTTATAAAAAGCTGTAATTAGCTGCTACACACAGTAGGTAATATTACTAGAGAAACAAAAAACCCCACGGTTTTGCTACATTATGTTGTAGTGTTTATGGAGTATTGGTGACTGTCACTGTGAATACCATGGAAGTCCATTAGAAAATAAGGAAATGAAAGACAGAATTGCATCAAAGGCCTCCTGGAGAATACTTCCACTGAAACATAATATAACATAACAAAATTCTAAGAATATCACTTTTCTGAGGGCTTGGATTAACTCATTAAAGAAAAAAACCCTATACTCCCCTCTGAGGATTGTTTATAAATGGGAGGAAAACAGTTACCAAAAGAGCTTCCTGAAACACAGCTATGATCCTTTTCCTCAGAATAACTAAAAAGCAGGACTTAACCAGAAAAATCACACTAAGAGCACACAATATTGCTTGCCCATTAGCCATCAAAATCTTAAACTATTCAATGGCTCAATTTCTGCCTTTTTCTGAAACACAAACCAAACCCCCAAACCAATTCCCTTCCACCCTCCCACTCAAAAAAACCCCAAAACACCACAGCTTTCAGCATCATCTGTGTGAGAAGATATAAAGAAAAATAAAAATCACAGAGCAAACTCCTATGGTCACTACAGGTCTTGAAAATGGTAGTGTAGCCCAAAGTACCTGGGATATGACGACTACAGAAAGGCTGATTTGGTATTTCATCGTCAGCTGAGAGTAAACGCTTTCCTCTCATGTAAGAAGTTGGCACCTCTGCCTATTAAATAGAAACTTTATTGCACATGTACATATAGACGGTCACCAAAATAACTCCCATGGTTTTCAAGAGTTTTTTTAGACTTCTATAATGAAGATTAGATTAGTTTTGTTCTCACATTCTTAAAACACATACATTTAATATTTTGGAAATAAATTCAATCTACTACTTAGAAGCATTTATGTTATTTAAGATCACTTAGGAAGAGATGCGCCTCTTCAAAGTGGGTACTTTTGAACATGTATTGCATTTTCTGCTTCCGTTCTTCAACAGCCATGAAAAGGCTTTTCAACACCCAGAATGTAAATCAACTTAGAAGAAAAGCAAACCTAACTTCAGGAGTTTGCAGCCTGCAGATTACTGTCAGATAATGGTCAGACTCCTAGTAACACTAGTTACCATTGTAATCAACCTAGACATATTTCTGTATTAAATCTCGTCTTGCACATGTTAGTTTTTGCTTACAGCACATCGATCGAACCACGTAGAGTACATCAGGCCATTCTCTGCTGCCTACAAATGTACTCCCTCGACTCAGCTTTCTTAATTCTGAAAGACAGGAGAAAGCTATTGGTATTGCAGAAAGTTATTTCAAATCACAAGCAGTTGTTTATTATTAGCTTGTCTTTTACCCACTACACAGAGCACTGCAAACTGGTCCTCACCTCGGGTACTGAGACATGCCAGCCATCCAGCACATGCCGAGATCAAAGTAAGATCCTCCAATTTCCGTGTATTTCCTACTAAAGTATACCTTTTCGGGTAAAATATATTGGAATAAATCATCACTGTTTGTTTCTGTATTCAGCAACAGAAATCAATCACGTCAGATATCAGCTGGAACACAGATTAGTTTTAGTTTAGTTTTAAAATAGAGTGAAAATAGGCTTCTAAACTACTATACTTCTAAATATCAATCCAAAACTGTTACCTTTCTAATGATCTGCTTGTGTAAAGCCACTTTTGAAACTCACAATCTTTTGCACTGCATATTTTTCGTTTTAGTAATCAGAGTAGTTTAATCCCTACAGTAGAACTATAATGGAAGGCAATTATTTTCATATCTCTCTTAAATGTAGGAATTAATGAATATAGTCCATATATTAACAATGAGCGACAAATACTTATTCTTCGCTTAGGCCCAATGTATCTGAAAGATACACACGATTTCAGCCCTTACAGCAAACATCTATGGTGTCAGAAAAATCACTTAAATAATTTTAAAAATAAAAAATATAAAAGAACTTTACTTCCCTGTCTGAAAAAAGGAATCTAAAAAAAAACACACACCCCCCAAAAAAAACAAAACGCCACTACACCACAAACCAAATTAAGAGGCAAAGTTCAGAAGTAGATTTTGCCATACTTATCAGATGTCTGTGCTATGCAACAACTTGCAAAAAGCAAAGGCAGACATTTCTCACTGGTTAAAGAAAAAAAAAAAAAGCAAGAAGATTGGTTAAGGCCCTTTAGTTACCACTTGATCCATTGCAAACAGGTGGGAACTTCGAGGATCCAACACTTTCTATCTCCTTTTTCAGTGAGGGACTCTCAGATTACACAAGACTTGCAAACCTCTTCCCACACACACTCACTACCCTTCAAATAGTGATGCCCCAACCCATATCCCACCCAGCTGCCTTTAAGCCTCTGCTGACTATAACCTCAGAGCTAACAGCTGGCCAACCTTTATTCCATAGAGGACTCGGACTATGAGGGTAGAAATCCTGAAAATATGTCCCAAATTGAATTTCCAGGCTCCCAGTTTGTGAGAGACAATTACTTGATGATGACCTCCTTATTTTCATACAACTGAAGGTGGAGTTCTGAAATATCCTCCTAGTCTGACTGCCCTCTGGTTCAGCCCACCACATTACAGTACGTAGACAAAACCCCAAAAGCATAATGGTAAATTTGCTGCAATTGCTGCAACTCAAAGGTGAAATTTTGCATTTCCCTGGGGGCAAACAAACTACAAATAACAATTAAAAAAAAAACCTAACCACATTATGTGTCGTTTCTTTAACTCTCACTGAATTAAATGTCTAACTCCAGGGCTGCTCCTTTGCTTCGTTTTCTTTGCCTTTTTTTCTCCTGTGCTGGTATTAATGATGAGGGGGAGTGATATTGAAGTAAATTGAAGTAAAAACTTACTTTGAACTTAAAGTTGAAAGAAAAACTTTGATGTTCAGTAAATAATGACCTACCTTTGACACCCAGCATTGTCCACTATCTATATTTACTACTGTATTTATGTTCCTATCCTACAGACTGTATCAACCTCAAGAAGCTGAACGGCCTTTACAAATCCTGATCTTTTGCAGTTCTAAAGATTCCCAGGAAGGCTGTAAGGTACACAATGTAAGGAAGACTGCTATTGCTCAACTAGCCCTCACTCCCACCCATCTTCCTGGCAGATGGGTAGATCATACATCCTACAATAAGTACCATTTTTACCCTGCAACCTTCCATTTTCATCCCATCAACTCTCCTTTGAACTTCCAGACAAGTCTTCAGTTTGTCAAGTTCACTTAGCTGCAGCATGTTTTGCGGTTCATCTAATTGCTAGCTGACATGCAGCAAAGTGCTGTGCACAACAAAAGATTTTGGATTCCAGCTGCAAGAGCTGTACCCTTCCATTTATTTAGTTTGTGGGCAGGCTTTCCAAAGGCATAGCTTAGCTAGCAAAACCTGTTCATCTGCTAAATTAGGAGCTTTCTACTTTGCCTCCAGTAAAATTAAATTAAAAAGTGCACATACTTATACAGCAAGGCACCTTTGTATGCAAAGAAGAAACCAGCATCTTCATTATCTTCAAATTCTTTGGACAACTTTTTACTAAATGCTGCTTAATTTCAAAGCCGGATAAAGCAGGACTTAGGATGACCCAATTGCTTGTGCTGCAATGCACAGCATGAAAAGCCACATGCAAAATCCTTTCATCTTCAAAAAAGCTCCTGTTAAGATGCAAGAATAGGCTTCGCATCAACTGCCTTCCAGGCTGACCCTCATTACAGCCCTGCTGCTGCTCTCTGCCCCTTCTCAACAGAAGTTTCTGAAAACATGAGTAGAGTACTGCTTCAATAGAGAATTCAGAGACCACGGGAGGGACTACAAAATGAATCACCAGGTACTTGTAAACAGTAAACTCTGAGGGCTGTATTACTTTCTCCGCCATATTATTTTTCTTGCCTGGTCATGCAGGCCCTTTTTCTGCAGCCCTAAATGACATATTTTTGGTTTTAATGGGGACTCTTCTATTAACGCATTTTCCTATTTCTACATGATCAGCTTTGTAACCTGAGTGCTTCTTTGGAAACACTTTCCCACACAATTCTGTAAAAAAAAAATACAATAAATCAGAAGAGACTCAGGAATTTTAATACACAGAGCAAGGCAGATCTGTACCCGCATCATTAAGCCAGTTGGATTCATTCTCCAAACCTCTGCCACTTTGAGCTTTACAGGCTACTGAAAGCTTAAACAGCTGATCCTTTTAAGGCTTCAATGCTGGCATTTGGCAGGGAGGAGGCCATGACCATTTAGGATCAGAAATAGATCAGAAATCGTTTAAGCGTTCTCTATGGAAACTTTCAGAAAAATGGTCAATAACAGGAAGTTGAACAGGTATGTTTAAAGTCTTGTAGGGCCATATACAGCTCCACTGAATGAACTACCTGGAATAACCACTACCTCAAAGCTTAGTGACATAGCTGAAGAAGAGAAGTGAACCTTCTCTTCACTATTTTTGAGGCACTATTTTTCAGCCAGTTTATTTTCAGGCATAATTATTGAAAACTAATATTAATGATTGAGGGTAACAATCTAGGATTGAGGAATAAGTTGTCTAAGGTCTTGACTAGCAGCTAAACTATAAATACAGTTTTGTTGATATAATCCTAGCCATATGACCTCTACTGAGTTTTGCAATTTTTCTGTGTCTCAGCTCTCTCAATTAAAAAGGCATAATGGCAATTACTTCCTTAATCAACCAACACGCAGTTTTGACATCCTTGAAAGAGGAGTTATGCAAGAATTAATATTACAGGAAAAACAATTCCAGCAAAAAATGGGTTTTGGGTTTAGATTTCAACCAGTGTATTGCCTGTGTTCAACTGGCACAGGACAAACAGCCTTCTGCTATATGCTAAAAAAGCACATTGCTGAAAAACAAAACTCAAGTCAAAATGCCTATGTAAGGGAAATGATAACAACTAGTAAACCAAAGTTGGAGAAAAATAAGACTTCCGAATGCATTCTTATCATAGCTTCCTTAAAGCTCATCCTTATATGGTTTATGGAAACAAAATATCCACCCCAAGGAAACTGTGACTCATAAACCTGAAAGCATGAGCTTTAAGCATCATCTGAAGTGAAGCCTGTATTGTTAATAGCTTGAAATCTTTTTTATACTTGTATTCTTCTGCTTGCTCCTCATCTTTTATTTTTCTTATAATAGTCTCTCCTGCCATTTTATTTAGCAGTTCTACTATTTTTTTATCTTTCTATAATGACAATTTAAACATCTAAACCTTAGGACTTCAGATCCCCCTGTAACAATAACTAAGGCTGACCCTTGGCATCCACGTCGTCATTCCCCACACTGTCGGCTTTTATTTTTGTGAAGTTAAATACTTCGCAGCTAACCTACAGTAGATTAATATTTCAACATCTGAGGAGCAAAGAACTCCAACTTCTTAAAACCTGATCTACATCAAGGCGCCTCATTTCCCCATCTTCAAAATAGGAAAAGCAGTATCCGTTTTGTCCATATAGTTTGTCAGAACACACATTCCTCACACAGCAAAACACTCTTCCTCCTGTGCATTTCCAAAGCAGAGCAGGGGTCTCAACACAATAAATGGCAATATCATTACATTGTCTTCTAATAAAAGCAAGACTGGAAACAATAAAAATAGTAAGTAAAAAGCATACTGAGCTAGTCTTACTGCAGACAACCCTTTCTGAAACAGATAACTTGAAAAATTACCTTAGGAAATAGATATAAAGAGATCCATAACATTTTTTCCCTATGATCCCACCTCAAATCATGAGAATTTCAGCTGTTCTTAAGCTAGAAGTCTAGACTTAATGTTTGCTGAACAAAAACCTGAAAAGATGAGGGAGTATGGTATGATGAAAGATTCATACTCAGGCAGGCTGATAAAATAAGTGTCACTGTTTTTAACACTTGAGTTCATCAGCTGCAGAACCCAGCCTTAAGGCTCATCTGAATTTTGGCCTTAAGTCCTGTCAACATGGACATCAAAAATGCCCACAGGGCCTACCCTCACCTGTGACATTTGGGCAACCCTGTGTTTTTAAAAAGTTGGGGGGGGGGGGCTGGAAATGTAACAATTTTTTTAAAAAAAACAAATCAAAAACAACAAACAAACAAACACCAAGCAAAAACCCCAAAAACAAACAAACAACAAAAAAAACCCCAAACAAACAAACCAAAAGAAACCCAAAACACCAAAGCCCCAACCCATAGTCATCACTGAAATTCATCTATTGCTTTGTAACACCCACACTCATTTGCAAAAGTCCATAAAGTCATCCATTAAAGTGCTGGAAGCAGAACTGCAGTAACTGGTCATTGCTGACCTACAGCACTCAAAAATATTTCTGAAGCACTGCAGTATAGCAAGAGAGAGGTAAACAACCTTGAGAATCCTTTTACTTCCCAAGCCGAGTGATCCCAATGTCTTTTGGCCTAAATGACTAAATTGACAGTGAAAGAAATTCCTTTACAAAGCACACTACAGCTGTGCAGATCTGTTTAATGAAATACAGGGGTAAATGAGTTCTATATTAGAAAAGCAAAAAAAAAAAAACCACTTTCCAGGCTTTTCTGTATATTTTTTTTTTAATCCCTGTATTCCTCACTGACACTTTTCCCACGAGCTTCATGAGTATCACAATCTCACATAACAGCACAAATACACAAATCTTTATCTTTCTCACTTCCAAAGAATCATTAAGGCAGGAGTCTGGAGAAACAGTCCCCCAAAATAATATCTAAAATAGGTGGTGGCTCATAATTGCTCAGCATCTTACAGATTTATTTATGGAAGTCCATGCTAAGTTACTGAACTTTAAAAATATATCCAAAAAGCAAGCATCTGGTTTCCATCTGTCCTCATGGGAACCAGGAAAGGGCTTTAACTGAAAACAAAATATTGGGGTGCAAAAGAACAAGATCTCAGGGAGGAAGGAATGCATATGAAGGAGTCCCTATGCAATTCATTTTACATTTTAAAAAAACCCACCATGAACCTGAAATAGCATGTTACAAAAAGAAAAACTAAAAAACTCCCAAAATTTTAAGCCATATCCAAGATTAAAAATAAAAGAATAAATAACACACCAAAATTGTATTTTATTTCACAATTTAAAAATTATAACCTTCATAATAAGCATCATGACTTGTTGACAGAACTAATTAATTTCAAAGGCATAAACCTGAAAATACTTGACAACACATGTGAATATTAGGCACCTACTACTGTACATGGCTGGCAAGAACAAATTTATTTGTATTTAAGAAAAGAGGACTTGCAGTTGTGACAGCTGTAATTCCAGTTCCTTCCAGACACAGAACAATTCCATATTTTAAAAACCCAACATGTGATATTGCCTTACACAGAAAAAAAAAAAGGGGGGAGCTTTTATTCTCCCTTCAAGTATTTTGCCAACATTCCTTTACAAGTTACAAAACACCTAAATTGGTTTTCCGTAAGAGGTACGTCCACATCTGCCTCCATAAATATCCTGCTTTGAACATGTAAGTAAAGCTTTTAACAGCATTGCTTTAAATATCCCTTCCAACCTCCCAGGCAAGCTACTTCTTGCCCTGTATTTTGTTTCTCTTCATTTTATTTTTTCCACTTTGCACATAAAGAATAGAGGAAGTCAAGTGAAAACCTGACCAGCAGTACAAAAGTGTATCAAGTTAAAGTGTTCATAATAAGGAAGCCGATCATAAAGAATTTCCTGTCTTGCCTTTGCCACATAGATCCAAAGTTTCCCTTGTACCTTTTTTAAAAGGCAGGCTGTTGCCATGCCCTGGTCACTGTGCAAACTGGCATGCTGTAGCCCATCAATTTCAGATGAGACCCACTCAAGTTCACTGGCCTACTAATCTCTAGGGTGTACCACCACTTTTCTACCAACTATCATTTTGATCCTCGTAACATACACAAAAAGAAAGAAAAACTAAAAGGCCAGAGCAAGATCCTGTTTCTTTTTTCAAATAACTACTGATTATTTTGGTTAGTCCCTCCGTAGCAGAACAGCACAGCCAGCCCTGTCTGACATATCCTGAGGCTGGTGACATACGCAGCCATTTTTCCCCCATATTGCTATTATTTTCACATTACACTTAAGTCTGCAGGACTATATTAAATTCCACATACTCCACATGGATCTGTGTCAAATTATAACTGATCAAGAGTAAAGCAGGCATCCACAGATGAGTGCACAGTACTTCTTAAAATTTGTCATGAGTAAAGGCCACTTGGCGCTACCACCAAAACCATACCAAATTGAACTTGCAAGATATATTCTAGTTCCCACGACTAATTTGATCAAACTGAGTTCTTTCACATCTTTCCTATAACAGCACACAAACACAGTCACAGTGCAAAGCCATAGCGCACTTCAAATTTTCTTGGACCTCAAAAAAACCACCACTAACCAACCAATCACCATGTTGAAACAGCAGCAAATTAGGGTAGTATCAAAGAATTTATATATGTTTTCAAGACTAACCTCAACATTCTTGCATGGTAGTTCCAACTGCTAGCAGTTGGTGTGGAAATAGATAAAAACTCAGGGAAGTGTAAAAAAACCTAAATATAACTAAAAGAATTTTAATTAAAATAATATTTAAAAATTAAGATATATATTTTCCTACCTATAGCAACAACTCATATTTTGAAGACCAGCATAGTTTCACATTGACAGCATCTCTTTAACCTTGCACATGAACAATAACAGTTAAAAATATTTAATTTAGTTCAGTTTTGTTTGGGGAAAAGAGGCAAGATCAGAAGAATGTAATTATGGAGATCCCTCAATATTAAAATTGCTTATCTTGCCACTCTGTTTATAATCTCAAGAGGTCCTTCCCATGGGCAGCCAGGATCTGCAGTTAGTGTGAGCCAGTCCGACTCCAAGAAGCACTATCTTCCAGGCTAAAAAGAACAAATAAACAACTGAAGCAAATCTCCTGCTGAACAGCAATCAGAGCAAGGAAGTTTTCACAGGCTGGGGAGCTGGGAGAGCACTGTCTATGGCTTTGGTTTTGTAGGATCCAGGCAGAATTAGAAACAGCTGAGACCATGGGACTACAGACCAGCAGAGCCACAATACAGGACATCTGTCCCACCCCCAGATGCTGGGACAGAGGCTATCCCTTTGATCTCTGCTAGTCTGATCCTGACTTAGCCTTCAGCTGTCAGGTAGCCAATGCTAGTGAGTCAGATGCTACGCTGGGTAGGAAGGGTGAGAACAGGAGGGGACTGGGCTAACTCATGATTAATTCAATTTTCAAACCGCTCATCTCTGCACCCAACCAGAAGCAGCCTCAGACAAGTTATTGCCTGACTGAGACACACCTGCTATTCCTTTCCTATATCTGATATCAACCCTGCCCATCAATTTATGGTGACAGGAGAAAGTGGGCCAAACCCCTACACTCCCAGGTGTCTGCTAGAGTGACTCAGTGGGCTCCTGGAAAGTGCATTTCTAAACGACCTGCCTGCCTTGCTAGGAGACAGAAAAGCAATTGACACACTAGATACAAGGTGTGATTTCTTCTGATGAGCTGTTATAGTACCTCTGTTACATCAAGAAACTTTTAATGCCAACTTTACAAGCTTCACTCAAGAAGATGCCCTAGGTATGAGCTACACCACAAGATACTCCTTTCCCCAGAGGCTGAGCAAAGGGAATCACTTACTAAGGGTAGCTAAGCATCAAAGATCAGGACAACAGGAAAAACAAAAAACAACAAGTAGGGCTGAACTGTAGCCTCTTAGAAAAAGAAAGCACATGCACAACCGTTCAACTACACGTCACATAGGGCTGGAAACAAACACGCTGGAGAGCTGGACGTGTGTCAGACCTACAACCATGTCGTCACTTTTATTCATATACCAATGAACTCTGAGAGAGGTGGTCCTTTAATGAAAGGGCAGGATAATTTGCAAAAAAATGTAATAACTGGTGAAGAGACACTGTTACGGGCCTCAACCAACATTTATGGAGGGACCGTGCACTGCTGAAGGCAGGCACGAACAGCAATAACAGGTTGAAACAGCTGTTGTTTTCTTTAATAACAAGAAAAGATGGTTCCCATTATGTGATGGCTTCAGAGGCCAATCCTCCTCCAAGATGCTTGCTCACATCATTAAATAAAAATAGCAGACTTCTAATAAAAGCCAATATTTAGCCCTGGGAGACTTTTGGGAGCTTGAAGGAATTTCTTGCTTGTGCTGCTGCTTTTTCTGATTCAGTTCTGATAACCTACATGTGAGCATCCTGCTCCCTTCTTCCAACTCCTTGCAAAACCATAGTCCCAGGCTAACAGAGATTCAATAAACTATACATTTCAGGAATGGGAAGACTGGACCAAGCCGTAACTTTCACAGTAGATGCTGCAATTTGCAAAGGGAGGCTGCTACTTTGTGAAACAGTAGTCTCAGCCTTGGGAAATATCGCTCCATGACTCTGAGCTGCAGTGTTTTCATATATATATAACTCAGGGGTTAAACATTTAAATGCATCATTCTGTTTGTCACAAAATGACAACGTAGGAATTGACCCAAAAAATAAGGGCTCCTGTTCAGTCAAGGAAGGAGGAGGGGAAAAGAGCCTAGATAAGACCCATTTTTAATTAAACAAGCAGTAACAAAACTGAAGCTCAAAAGGAAGAGGAATTAGACTTTCTTTGATGTAGAGCAGGCGACAGAAGGTTGGGAAAGGTCTTTGTCAACTCACATCATCAACATCTAATAAGTTTACTAAAATCCTATAAATCAAGACTCATTTCAGGCTGCAGCAGCATATCTTTCAATGGTGACCACTTAACTCCATGCACTTTCCCAAATCACTTACATGTTTTTATCCTCAAAACAACTGTTACAACAAGGATTAATTATCTTTTCTTAAAAAAAAAAAAAAAAAAAGAGAGAGAGAGAGAGAAAAAGGTATATTACCTTTGCAGAGTCATGTTCAAATTGCCTGTACAGGCCTTGATCTTGTTTTGTGCTTCTAGATGAGTCATCCCATCTGTACTTATCCCATCAATGGTGAGAACCACATCACCTATCCCCACGTGTGCTCGGGCTGCCTTGCCACCGTCATTAAGCTGAAATATTACAAGAATGGTAAGTGAGAAACCTGGATGGTTTATGTTTATATTCTCTGAACACAAGACCACAATACCTTATTGACAGTGCTGGTTTATAGAAAGAAAAATAAAATAGATAAGGTCTCTTTTCTCCTTTGTATGTCCCTGTGAAAGTTGCTGCACTGTCCTTCTTCCTGATAAAACAATATTTATAGGTTCTTGTTCTTATTTCACTTGAATGATGGGAAAAGTATTGCACAGTATTGCATATTTTTCAAAACTAAACTCCACTTCTACTTTACTGGCTGGAAACTCTGCACATTTACCAAGAGACACAAGCAGAGACAGGCACACAGTTTTCTGGATGCCAGGTTCCAACCTCTTCTCTCTTCATAATTTTTTTTTTTCCCTCAGCAGAGAGAAGAAGGCTGTAAACCAGCTTTTTCCATTAGAGATTTTGCTTCTAAACAATCTTTTCAAAATTTATGTATTTGTCAGTGACTGGTCACATGTATGGAAGGACTTCATTAATAGTGAAGCTGACTTTTCTCTGGCTGCAACCACTAGAAAGTCAAAAGTTCAACATCACAGACAGACTGGTTACAGGACTTAGTTTTGCCTTTCTTTCAGTAGGTTTATAGTCCCCAGCAACCCGCAGTATATTCAGACCAGAATAAGAAAGGCCTCTTGAGCAGTATGCCTCTTTGATCAAGGTCACTGCCAAAGTTCAGCACAACTGCCTTTGGGCCACTAGAATTAAATAGTCTTGCAACTGAAACCTTTGTAAAGTTCATATTATTGACCCTGATTGAACAATATATTAATCTCTTCATCTGATGCCACTGAACTTCAACTAGCTTCATACCCAAGAACAGAAACAGAAATAAAGGAACGCGTGGCAAGATCTACACACTGACTTGTATCCCTGGTCCTCAATCTGTTAATCATTTTTGGCTGCAAAGAACAACCCTGGATGGTGCAAATTCCCTCTTTGTTTCCAGATGTATTTCCTACCTTACAGTAGACAAGCTACAGCTGCTTTTCTTGTGCATACAAAACCTCAGAGCTCTTTACTTTGCCTGCAAGCACGAGTTTGCTCTTTGAATCAACTGCTATGTTTTAGAGAGGTCCTGCAAACAGCAGAATTACTTCATCCTTATTTCCAAAAGAGGAGTTTACCTTGGGCTACAGTCATGCTCTAGTAAGCGACTTCTCAAAGGGAGGCAGAAGGAAGGCTTTCATCTCTGTTGTTTTTTAACTGCCTCTGGCACCAAAGGGTGCTAACAAGGGAAAATTAGCAGAGCAAGTTCCACGCAAGGAAGAAAAGTAGAACACAGAGGAAAAAGGAGATGCACCAATTTCAGAAAACCTTTTTGACTTGCTAAATTCATCAGAATTACAACTTGGAAGCTACATCCATTTACAAAAGGCTTCAACAACAAAGCCAAAATTCCTCCAAGATTTGGTGTTCAAACCCAAATTCTGAGCTAAGAGGCCCAGTTACTATAAAACACGTGTTAGGGAACCCTACAAGCATATAGAAAGTTATGACCAACACAGCTATTTATAGGGCAGATCCTCAAACCTTTGGGTGAGGGGTGGAACCTGCCATAAACAGATCCCTAAACCAATTCGTTACGGCATGCTGACATTTGTCAGCAAGGTCTGGAAAAGGGAAAGGAATGTAACAGTGCTAAAAGCTAAAGGTCAAACAGATTGCTGTGCTTTGTGATTGGACTGCTGAGGTAAATAAAATCTAGCCTCCTCCGAAGGTACGCAAATGCACATGATGTTCACACATAGTAATTCATGATGAAAAAAGCAACCTACACATTCAGCACTGAGACTTCAAAAGCAGGCTTCAAGATGGCTACTTTCATGGGGTGGGGAGGTGGGTAGCTTACCATCCAAAGTAGTATAAAATAAATCATATATATATATATATATATATATGAAAAATATGGCTGGAAAGTGTACACTGGAGTTGGGGAAAAAAAGCAGGGCAGTCATGAGAAGTGTGACAAGCCCCTGGCTTATGTCCAGGAGACCTGCTGTGCAGGTAGGGGACTGAATCTGCCTTATAGGTGAGGCTGTCACAGACAAACCTGAAAGAACAAATTGCTGGACGTGAATGTGAAGAACTGCATGTGCAGAGAAATGCCAGAGCAGTAATCTCCGTATCTAGATACAGTGAATAAGATTTTGGATAAGAGATCTGACTAACCAAGAGAGCTGAGGCTGGTACTTCTAGGAAATCTCAGCTGTAGCACGAGTCTTCCCTGAGCATATCGGCCAGCATCCTTGGCTCATGAAGCGCCGATAACGAAGTGGGACTGAAGCTACAAGGGCAGAGTTTCACCACAGATAAAAGAGGAATATAATGACAAAAATAAGTATGTAAAAAACAAACATCTAAACACAGCAGGAGGAATTAGAACGCCTGAAATAATTAAGGATCTTCTCCACACTGCAGACATATTCCAGGAGCCTCACTTGTGACACTTCTTTGACTCCATAACTGTGCATTACCATTACAAACAATAAATTTATACACATACTTGGGATTATGTATGCAAAACTGTTTACATATTTGAACCAAAATTGTGTACATACTTGAACCAAAACTGAAAGAAAAGGTTCCCCGTATTCCTTGTCACAATGAAAACTAACTCCATTTAATGTGTTCACCTAGATTTTGAAAAATCCAACCGATGGAGAGCATGTAAAAAGCTGTAGGTGCTAATATATAGCAAACTTTAAAATGGTATTTATAAATCATTGCTATTTTTGTACTGCATTTTTTTTGTCCTGTATGAGTGATTTTGTTCTTAAACTGCAAATTTAACCTTAGCTTAGCAAAATTATCTGGCATTGTGTCCCGGTGAAATACAGTATTATCTATACTTAAATATCAAAAGACTAGTAAAAACTGACGGAAAAAAACCCAAAACAACCAAAAAAAACCCCACCACCTGAAGCTTAATTCCTAGTAGGAAAAACAGCATATCCTTAAAACACATCCTTATTAAACATGCATGTGTAAACAAATTGAATAAATGCACGCACAGAGAGTACAGCATTAAAATTATAAAACTGGCTACCTATGAATCAAACTTGGAAATCATCACAAATATTCTTCAAATCCTTGATGGATCTGTTTATGTTGTGTGTTTACAGTATGAGGCAAGTATTTAAAATCAAGCATGGTTTACAGCTACAAAAAATGGGACTTTTTTTTATGTTACTCAGACTTTAAAGCTACAAAATTGCCAAACCAGCAATGTTTCCTCCTACGTACTTCTGTGTCTCTGCACTCTGGGAAGCTCATTTGGAGAGACAGGGGAAGGCAAGTAGGAGAGACATTTCATGATCAGGCACCTGCTGAAGCCAATCACTCCCACAGCCCCCAACAGCAAAACTCTTCTTGGCCCCTCAGCAGCCATCACCTTCATGGCCCAAAGCCAAAAGCCAGCCTATGCCATCCAGAGACACTCAGGATGCTTTCTAATAAACATAAATAAAATCACTCATCTAAGATCAGATTTCAGCTTTGTTAGACAAAAAAAAAAAAAAGTTTGTTGTTCTTGTTGTTTTAAACATCAGAATTCCAAAACTGCAAATATTGTTCTAAAATACTTCCAAATGGAGATAAAATAAAAATAATCCTGTTCTTCCATGATCAACTTCAAAAGCAACAGTATACGAAGTAACTTCCTCATAGTTATATGCCTCAAGTTTTTAACAGCCAACAGCCCAAAACACACTAGAACACAATTGTTTTCTTGAGCTATTATTTTGTTTTGCCATAACCAACATTAAAAAAAAAAAAAAAAAAAAAAAAAAAAAGAGCAAGACAAATAGCCATTTTTACTTTTACTCTCAAGTTTTAATGAGATATATTTTAAAAGATCCTTTCCAGGAAAATTGCATGTGTGCACATACATGTGCATCTATCTCTGAATCAACATAATTTGTAGCTTGCTTAATTTCTAATTAACATATAACCATCTATTCCTCACATAACTAAGAAAACTTGACAAGCATCTCTTCTTTGAACAGTTATTATTCAGCTTCTGTGCAATAATAAATGAAAATACCTAAACTGCAATTACTCATAAAACAAAGATCTATTTGACTAGAGATGGAAATTGTCTAATCTTGTCCACGCCACCTGCCTTGAAAAAATCCTATCTACAACTGGCCCGTGTGACAGCACACCACAACCACGCTCCCAAAGAAACTATTTTATAGTTTGACAGTAAACAATGGTCCCACCATCACACAAGCATCCTTTAATGTCATCTGCAACTTCCTCTCAGAATGCAATTCATTGTTCCCAATTTAAAACTCCCTGGGCTAGCCGAAATCCCTCCAGCTTGATTTTTACCCCTCAAGCACTTCTGATATGCACCTTGCTACAGCAATTCAGTTTAAAGACATGCATAATCAAAGCAGACATCAACCAGACAATGATCTTTGTATCATTACCACTCTTGCTTCTCTTTTAGTCTACATCCTTCCCTGTATTAAGGTACTTTCAATAATTAAAAAACCAAAACACAACATATCCACATACAGAAAGAACATTACAGGATAACTTTGCAGAATCACAAAATAAGCAATCAAGAAACCTCTCTTTTATCAAATAATGCTGTGCCTTTTCACACAGATGCTCAAACCACAGGGCCTTTATCTCCCTGCTATAATACACTTTCTGCTAATATTTACACTCATGGCCTATTACTACTTTGTTTATCCCTGGTCTCATTTCACCTGACCAAAGCATCACCTTGCACCAACAGCCAGCATTTTAACAGCATGCTCTCAAAGGTACATAGAGCTCAAAGTACTCTAAAAAGCACCCCTTTGGTGAATTGCTACAAGCTTGGAGAAGCAGCCCTTACTGTATTTTTCAAGAACACAACCTTGCCCCAGAACACGAGGCAAAGGCACTTAGCTGCACCAGCTTCCTCACACAAATTTTGCACATCTGACCTGACTCCTGATGGGCAACCTCAGCACGACACCACCTGTGAAGGCAGCAGCACAGCATACTCAGGTCGGACATCTGAACACCACGAGCACAAACAGGGTATTGTTGTGCTCCAGCGCGTCCTACCTAACAGTGTCTCACCAAAGCCCTTCCTCACCTCTTTCCCTGCCAGGAAGGAAGCACAACCCAGCTTACACTCCGGACTCCCAACAGGTTTGGGACACACGGGACCTAGCTTACCACTTCTGCATGGAAAAAAAAAAAAAAAAAAGGAAAAAAAAAAAAAAAAGAGCCACAGCAGCACCTATTTGTGGCAAATAAGCTTCCTCTGCACTCAGTGGAAGCTGAGAGCTGTATCGTATTCCTCACAGCCTTTACTACAACAATATTATTCACATAACCAACAGAATAGCCAGCCAGCCTTCATACTTGCTTCCAAATCAAGAACATACATGCCAATTTTAAAGTCCAGATTAAATTTATACAGCTGAGTTATAAGAACCCTAATGCAGGGTTTGTAGTGGAAACCGCTGACACAACCAGCTATAAAAGGGGTTATAAGGCAGTCCTGCAAAAAAACTGAAGGTTTTCCCCAAGCCAAGCAGAGATCAAAATTAGCTTAGGTCCAAAAAGTTTTTTGATTAACAGAGTATTTTGCTACATATCACTGACAGGATACCTTGCCCTCACCTCACTCCACGAGGCTGTACTCCCGTGTGCTCCTGTAAGTACACAAACATTGCTGAACATGCCTGGTTTTAGGAAAAAGATAAGTTTCAACTCTCTCTCTTTTCTTCTTACCGCATTTCTCTTCCTGGATTTCAGCCCTTAATATTTAACTACAGCCCTCCAAAAAGAAAAAATTTAACTTGCTTTTGCACTTTAAATGAACTGTTTACACATGCGCACACACACAACTCCCTCTATCCATCCTTACACACACTAAACACAGAGCTAACCACCTACAGAGGAGTATGAGAGGATGTTAGCTGCTAAAGACAGTAGAGGCATCACACAGCATTCATTACTCTTACACATGTTTGGGTTGATGCAGAAAAGGGATCCAAAATATAAATTAAGTTTATAGAACAGGGAAAGTGCAAAATGCATAGGCCTTTTTGGATACATACTGTTTTGTTTTTCAATCAGCTATTGCTAAACAAATCAATTTCGATGCCAGGGGACTGAAGTGTAAGAAGCAGCCCTACACTTCCCTAGCTTTCCCCAGAACAGGTTTTTAATAGGCAGCAATGGTTTCCACATGCCAGTGCCAGAAGGGTTATTAGCTGGTACCTTCTCTCACTTGTCATGGCTTGACTGATCATGGTTTCCTTGCAGCTCTACTCTTCCATGAACAGGTTTCATCTCTGTTACCTCTCTTATTACAGCCCAGCTGCTGCAGGAAGTAAGGAAGCAGAGGCAAAAAACTGCACAAAAGGTGCCTTTAGCTTTAATTTTTGACATAGCACCAGTACAGCATCATCACTGCAAATTCAGTAGCAGTTACCAGGAAGGATGATCCCTGCTTTTGAACTTGCCCGTATGAAATGGAAGCAGTTAACTACACACACAACAATAAATTCTGATACATCTGGAATTTAAAATATTATTAAAATGAGTCAAAATTCACCCTCACCTCACAGGAGGAATAAAGAAACTACAAGTGTACCTCTATTGGCATCTAGCAAGACTAAACAATTGGTCTTGCTTTTCCAAGCCGCTTGAAGCATTGAGGAGAACAAGGAGGTAAAAAAATTGTCACCGAGATGGGATGGGCAATACTTGTGGGTCTCCTGAATAACAGGGGACAGCTAATGTTTTCATTTGGAGAAGAAATAATGTCACATCGTCTAAAAAAAAGTTGGCAAAAGGACTGAGGCAAAATAATTTAGACATCATAGCTAAAATCATATTTGCAAGAACACGGGCAAATCAACAAAATACATGCTTTCCAAATACTTAAGTGATGGAAAATGATTTACAATCAAGTGCCAGAATGTCTGCAGATATTTAAGACCCAAAATTAGTAGCTTTCACTAAGCCTTCTCTCAAGGAGCTCAGTCATGTTCTCATGCTGCCGCCATGCCTTAGAGCCCTATTTATTTTAACTAGCTGTCTTCTCTCTGAAGATTATTCTTCCATTCAGAGAGTTTACAGAACTAATCCATGTTTCTCCCTGGGAGACTATATGCCAATGGGTAAAAATTACTGCCTGCTTAATTTCTTGGAGAGACAGAAAGAGGAAATGGAATGAAAATGTAGGTAGAAACACAACATAAGCTTTGTACAGCTGCTTTAGCTTTTAGATAAATGTCTTGTCTGTAGAGTCTCTCTTCAAGTTATAGGGTTGGGGGTTTTTTGGATAGCCAACACAAATTAACTCCAGAACCAAAGTACAAGAGTACTTGGGACTGCTGAGGCAGGATCGATCACTTCAGGAGCTGCGTGATTTGCATCAGAAGCTTCAAGTACCTGTCTCATTTGGAATAAACAGTTCAAAAAGTTAACTAAGTTTTATTACTAGGGCCTCCTGAGCAAACCCAAAACAAAGCAGACTTTTTGTTTTTGCTAATAGAGCTTAAGTGTGAGGTAGCAAAAGGGACTGAGCTCAGCTTCTTCCCAAGAAGAAATTAATTTCCATGCTGTAAAGGCAATACATATGAAGATGTCTGCAGCACATAGTGGTGTATTTCCTCCCTTCTCAAACAGGATTATTTTCATTAATTTACAGATATAATTAGCCCAACTAACCAAATATCCATCTCCTTAATAATCTTAGTAGCGCAATATGTCATCTTGTTTTCATAAGGTTTCATGCTCTATTATTTAGTATATCCCATTAAGAGGGACCTTTCCTGCATCAAATGTGATGCCATCATCCCATGCCTTCCAGAACATCCAATTTAGGAATACAAATAGACAAACATGTTATACTGTGTAATTTTAAGGTATTCTGATTTTGTTACCTTGGAGTCCCTCTCAAAGGAAAGAGAAGAGCCTAGTATATGGCAGCAGTGAGAAGGAAATACAAGTAATGAAGCAATCCCACATGTGCAAGCAGTGTAGTGAGTTAAGTGAGAAAGTGTGAATCAAAAAGTCATCTGACAAAACCTAACAGCCAGTGGCCAAAAAAATGCTACTACAAATTGAATCCCTCATGACATACCGGCCGTTCTTTCACTGTCTCCTATCCAGGAACAAACCCGGTGTGCATAAACACATAAGAAACAACCTGCTTGCTTCCAAAGAATTGAAAGAATGATAAGCTGCAGCACATAAGCGAAGTGGAGAACAGAGGCAAGTACAGGCACTGTGGGTATTGCTTCTTGACACAAATCATCTGTCTGGGAAACACAGCTCACCAGAATGCCTTCCTTAACTGGTACTCCGTAAAAACTACACAAGTCCATTTTCAAGGTGAAACCCAACTGCAGCAATGAGAGCCACCACATCCACTCCCCACAGAAAGTTTTGCCACATTTAGAAGTAACATTTTAAAACAAAATGAGCAAATTCTGTTCGCATTATAGCCAGCAGCCAAAAAGGCTGGAGACTCAGAGCTGCCCTGCTGCCAGCTCTTCTTTGAGCATCCATCTCAACACCCACGGAGGAAGTGCAGAAAAAAAAAAAAAAAAAAGTATCAAGGTGCAGAAGCTTCTCCAGCTCAGCCATGCTACATCAATAGAAAGCTTACATTTTAAGTATAAAGACACTAATGCTTATGACACATTCATTTGGTAACGCGGAAGAAAAAGCCAACCTTAAACGTGTGAAAGAAGACAATGTTTCAGATAAATAAGCTTGCTCTGAAGTGCATGGAAATTAACAAACCAATTATGGCTAATATGCCAATGGTGCCGAGATCTACTCCAGATCAACGAAAGGACATGCCTATATGTATGTGCCTTTGTTTAATGCAATGGAGAGAGAACTTGTCACGATTAGTCCAACGCAAACTTCTAGTACAAGGAAATAAAACAGAAATAGAAGACATCAGTAAATCCTAGAGGATATCTTGCCTTTTATACATCAAGGGAGTATTATAGCAGACATTTATTTTAAGCCAGACATTTATTGGCTAAAACTCCAAAGTATAAAATACTGCAGAAAAAAATCCAATAAAAAAATTCAGAAGACAAGAAACATATTTTAAAGGACTTGCACATTAATTAATTCATACCAGCTGTTTATAGATAAGAAAAAAAAAATGTTATTTCCGCTTACTTGACTTTAAACATCACTTTTACATGATTTGTCTACACAGATCCACATGTGGGGGTTTTATGTATATACACATTTATTTATATATGTATTTAAAACACTGGTTTTATTACTATGGATGGTGTTACACACATTTATTTTAAGTAAATATTTATACATAAATATTTATTGCATACACACACACATCTCTATATAAACGCATTTGTCCTCTCTGCTGGCTACCTGTATGAGAAGACCACATGAAGATTGTCAGCATATCTGGGTTATTTTAGGCAGCTCATGACAAAAATCACTTGTCCAGAGAAAACAAGGAGACAAATACTCTGACTGCAAAATGAAAACCCTCATTTTAAGTAAATTCTTACTACCATTTGATTACTAAATGTATTGCAGACATTTAACACTGAATATCAACCCACAGGAAACTTCCTTACTAAAGCTCCAGAGAAAAAAATGCTAATGTAATTGTTGCCACTACGAACTTCATCTAAATTTCTTGCTGCTGTATTTTCACAGTCTTCTGAGTTGCACTGCTTAGAGTTGTACTGTAATTGCTAACCATAATAACCTCAAGTCTGAGTTAAGCTGCAACATGTTTTTTCTTACTTGGACATCTGGAGATCTAAAAGCTACACAACTAAACAGTAATAAGACTGGTTATCAAATAGCTCTGAAAGGTGTCTGGCCATTCAAACCTTGGACTTGCAGAGGAATCCTGTAAAATAGAGCCTGATAGTTACCTCTCCAAAGACTCTTCAGTTTTTTCTTCCCATCCCCCACTTGCATGTCATGATCTCTGAGCTCTATACTACCAAAGCTAAAGTCAGAACATTCCAAAATTAATACAAAAATAAATCCTCCCTAAATATTCATTGTAAACTCTATGTCATTATCACATCTAAGGAAATACAAAATTATATCATTTACAGTCTTAAATTTTAGGACCAAACCCAAGACTGCTCCAGCATTCTGAAAAAAAAGTCCAGTCTGTGCTGTTGGTTACAGACAAAGCTAGGAAACTAATGCCAGTTTAAACCGCGCAAGACCAAACCCCAATATCTACCACTTCTCCAACTTGATCCAAGACAGATGGTATGGAAAGCCTGAAGGTTGGGTTTTTTGTTTTGTCGGGGTTTTTTTATTATAATTGCTGACAACAGTACAAAATATTGATCACTTGCATAGGAGTCACTGGCCTCCATGTGATTTACACTCTTCTCATAACTTCTAGGACCTACATACAACCTCTTGAATGCCTCCAAATCTATTCAAGAATAAAAGTTTGACCATCACACAAGCAGGAAGCTTTTGATAAACATGTTAGAGCCTACCTTCATGCCTCCTAAATCTGTGCAGTTTCTTTTTAAGCATATCACTTCAGGTTTTTTCACTGAGCACCCAACAACAACAAAAAAATATACTGTAGGAAGAATCATAGTAGATTTCAAATAATTTCTAGAAGTAAATGTATTACTTCTACAACAGCTGGAAATAATACTTTGGAAGAGTTTTATAAATAAGTAACTGAAAATCAGTACTTAAATTGGTTGGGTTTTTTCAGGTTGCTTTTGCTTGAATTCTGCATGAACTACACCAAATGAAAGGCAAAGTTTCTGGCCCTTATAATAATGTCCTTTTTGACCACTCTTCTGGAGACAACCACAATTAATTGTTCTTTCTGTCCCACCATACTACCCTGAACATTACCAAATTGTATACCTCAAGTTTGTGTAGGCCACTCACGAGCAAGGCTGTGGTGAAAGCTGGGAGTGTGAATGATTATGGACCCCTTGGCAGAAAAAAGATGGGGAAGATATTTTCAAACTGAAGAAGTATTCAGAATAAATTGCCAGGGATGTTCATTGCTGAAAACTTATCCTCAAAAGAGGTTCTCCTCATCAGTCCAAACCCAATAAAAATTACACAACTAACATAGCCTCTCGAAAGCAGTGAAAAACCTCTTCATCTATCTAGAAAAAGTGATAATATCCAAGAAACGTCTTGGAAAGAGGGGCAGGAGAACTGTCCTGGCAGGGTTACTCTGCCTTCATGCTTCTTCCTGATTGGAGGCTCACCACAGCTGGGACTGCTGGCAAGGTCAGTACCACCATGCAGAAGATGCCAGTGCCTACTGCCCAAGGCAGGAAGGATGGCAGAGCAAGCAAGCCTTCACTGCAAGCCTCTGCAGTAGCCACTCCTTCCCCACAGGTAACAGCAAGATCTGACTTGACACTGTTCAAAACCATGATTTAACAAGACACATAAGCATATAACTCACTTAAGCAGGATGTAAGGCTTCTTTGAGCAGTGGTGCATTGACTCTTCCAAAAACAGTTTTTCAAGACAAAAGAAAACTTTTGGCTGCAAAACTTGCAATGAGGGGAGGAACCCAACCAAGCAAAACCACCCCCATATACTGAGGTTGGATGGGGAATGCCATTTCCAAAATTGCTGAGGCTCCACCTTTAGTTTATGGGAACATAAAAAGAAGGTAGAAATATTTCAGTCCTGTCCATTCCCCTGCTTTCCTAACATCACCAGCCAGGATAAGATGCACTATTGAAAGGCCATCACAGAACTGGGCTGGCCACTAGAACCAAAAGGGTCCAATGGCTTCCCACCCAAGACCACCATTCAAGGGGCACTCTATCAGTCACCAAACAGCAATAACATCCCTGGTTCTGCTTCTGCATGTGGCATGCAGGAATAACCACATGCATGAAAGCAGAAAGTGAGACTTAACAAGCAGCCAGTGACCTTTGGCAAGCCAGTGATCTCATGTCATATGAGCTGAAGACATCGACAGTCACGTCACTACAATCATAAAATGCACCGCTTGCATATTTACTGCCTGTTTAACCAACCAATTTTATGGGAAGGCTTTTTCCTCATAAGTACATCATTTTTATTCAATCACTTTCTAAAAGCCAAATGGGTTCAGTGGAACAATGAAAAAGCTACAGAAGGATCTAAGCTCTTCACACAGCCATCCATCATGCTTTCCTTGAAATTAACACCTTCTTTATACATTCCTCTCCAGCCACCTATTGGAAGGCATCAGATATATTAAAATTACACAACCTACCAAATGGAAGGGAGGCCCTAGACTTACAGCACATGTCCCTGAGCAGCTCTTCCAGAGCCTGAATGGTCTGGAAGCATTCCATACTTTTCGCTAGTGTTCAGTTACAGCCTGTACCTCTAATCCAGTAAAATGTTTGCTTTTCCAGGAAGGAGAGGGATGTCTTCTCTATCTTCTAAGCTGCTTGATTTAAATGGCAACTTAGCACAATTATAGCATAACTGAACATATGTTTGATGGTGTTTTCATACACTAATAAGAACCAGAGCCCATTGCGATCAGACTTTTGAAGAAAGGCATATGCACTGACATGGCTACAAAAAATATTAATATTTGTCCTTACTGGATTTTGATACTGGAGTTATTTTAATACATATAAACTCTCACTTTGAAGTTTTAGTTCACTCACAAAGTAATTTGAGCTAACCTGGAATGATCACATGCAAGTTCCTATTAATATCAGTAGGAGTCTTGCAATTGTTTATAAAGAGCAATGAATCCTAAACAAGAGAGGCCTGCAATATTGTTAGAGATGCTTTTTCTTTGTCCTCCAGCTTTCCAATAAGATTGTCCTTATACATACCTTGTATATACCTTTTTATACACCATAATATTCTGACTTCTGCACTATGCTTCAAGTCACCAATGCAAACAAGAATCACCTAGGCATGAGGACTGAAGAAGACACCTTCTGCAGTCTCTTCTACCTCTCATCCTAGTGTAGAGGCAGTGACTGTATTAACAACAGCACTTCTGAAGAGTTTGATACAAAAAGCTCAGTGTTCACACCAGTAAAGCAGAAGGCAACATGGCCTTTTCCAGGGCCACACATTGAGCCAAGCATGTTGTTGCACATACTCCTAACAACTGGGAAATAGCAGCATCCAAGCTAGGACTTATGGGGGAGGGGCAGAAGGGGAGAAATTGTTCCAATTTGTAAATGTTTTCTAATAACATGAACACAGTAAGCAGACTTGGAGGTTGATGGATATGGGTACTTCAGCATTCTCACTAGGATGCTCAGGAGCTGCAGTAACAGTCAGTCCTCCCCTCCCTTGTCTGTGTGCACATGAAATTGAGCTTCCACAATTGCTACTAGTATAAGAAGCCACTTACGCAGCAATGAATGGGTATTTCTTAGCCCGACCAAGAGTTACTGGCTAAATACAACCCTGCATCAGAGTCACAAAAATAATTCCCATCACATATTGGGACCAGTCATCTGGTGAATTCAAAGTCTCCATCCCAGGTGTTTGTCCCACTAGCTCCCAGAGGCAGAGCACAGCCCTCCCGAGGGGACAGGCCCTGATTCATCAACAGGTGCCAACCCAGCCACTCCTGGCATATACACCTTCAGGTATTTTGCCACCCCAGAGCACCTGGATGACCTCAGTCTCCCACTTATAGGGCTCCTTACTAGCATCAAGTTCACAAGACAGTTAATTGCCTCTTAGGTGCTTCTCGCATTAACTACACAAACTAAACAAGCCAAGGGAAAGACCAGCACTGGTAGCGTTATATTTTGTAGGAATGACTCATTGAAAAGCATGATACCGTTAACTTAACTGTGGAGGAAGTTACATTTCAAGCCCTTCAGATGCACAAACTGAGTTTACCCCTTCAATCTGCAGTGCTTAACTGGAGTGAAGAAGCTCAAGCCTTTGGGAATTGAAAGCACACAAAACTCAAAAATTACAGCAGCACAAGATGTGAACTAGGGGAGCATTTCCTCCACATTCCTATTAAATTGAGGGGGGAGAAAAACATCTTTTCTGAATAAATAATGCTTAAAGCAAAACACAAAATCTTTTTTTTCTTCCAGTCTAGACCAAGATACTAATGCAAACAAAAAATAAAAGAAGTAACAAGCAGATGTATGAAAATCCCAGCGCAGCTGAAATTTTGCATTCAAATGTCAGTAACAGTGATTAACCTGCCTGAGGTTACACCAGACCTCCCTGCTTCTCCGTTACTGTCACATGCACTTCCTAAACACTAACCACAGCGCCCACTGAACATAAAATAGCTGTCATTCCTCCCCCTGTTGCAGAGAAGACACAGGCAGGCTGGTTTTCATCATGCTGAGGAGTACAAGACTGATGTAGCAACTCAAGAGCAGAAGGGGCAAGTTGGAACAACAGCAATCAAGTACAATCTGCTGGAAAAACAAAGCAACTCGTCACATTCAGTCTGCTAATTACAGCTCAGAGAAGAGAGGGCAACCCACACCACTGCAAATAAAAGTGTGTACAAGAAGATAAAGAAAAACATGAATATTTGCTTCCTCTCATACCTTCAAGTGAAGCGTTACTAGTCATATACGCTGCGTAGCATCGCCCTTTTTACCACCAAATCTAAAACAGGTCAGTAACAAGTGAAAGTTAATTTCCCAGCACAGGTGGGGAAACTCTTCTGTCCCTGGGGTGGAATTAGGCAAAATTCACCAAAACAAAACAAGAATGTGCTCTAACCTCCAGTTTATATAATCAAATTTGATGCTTTAATACCACAATGCCCTGCAGTTACAGGTAGTTCTCCTGGAAACCAAATTTTACTGAAAAGCTGATGGTACTACCCAGCAAAAATAAAAATGAAGTATATTTTTCTGCTCTTCTAGTACAGCATGCAAATGGATGAGCTATTGTTGTAGCACAAGGGCTCAGGGTGGTGCACGCGGTGGGAACAACAGGGTTTAGGCAATACTGACTGAAGACAGTGCTTAAGACTGGCTTCCGACCCAAGGTTATTCGAGATAAGGCTCCAGAACTCTCTGAACCATAAAGGCAAAACTTGTAACACCAGAGGAAACACCCCAAGATTGGAAAAATAATTTTAACTAACCTTGTGAACCACATCATAACAGAGGCAATCCCAGGCAAGATCCTCTGAGTTTCTAGGACACATTGCATGAAGAAATTAGTACTAGTCACACAGCTCATCAACAGTGTTGCCCAATGAAAAACATTTTTATTTATTTTTCCAACTAATCTGATCTTTTTTGGTTGATGGAGTAACAACTTTGCTAGCATAAGACTTCTGGCTTAGTTCTGCATAATTAAATACTTTTAAATACTGCTTTTGAATTTTAACTATCATCCAGTTAAGATATTTTGGTACAGTTGCCCCCCAGAAAATCTGATTTTGAACAAACACTGTCTTCCCTATATGAAACATCTGGAAGTAAAAATAAAATCACTCTAGCCTAATTTAGTGCTACAAAAGACAGTAGGGTGGTAAGGAACAGGAGTGAAAAGGCCCACAGTCATTTATCTACAGACAGAGCATAGGAAACAAGAGCTTTGTCTATAGAGTTGTCACTTTAATTTGGCTTTAAAAAAACAACACACAAGTCTGATTAAAAAAGAAACGGAAGAGCAAGTGAAAGGGGAAAGCCTCCAAAATGGACACACATGCCCCAGTGCCTACGTGTTGAATGGCAAGCTCCAACCATAGTGTGGGCTGCTCAGCGAGGGTCTAAACTTTCATCTAGTACTCAGGGGAGATGAGTGCAAGTCATTTAAAACCACAGCACATCGAGCTGGCACATCACTTTAATATGCTGTCTATAGATTATGTTACAGCTCTGCCTTATAATGAACCTTTAGCTTAATCTCCAGCTCTCTGGTGAAACAGAGCAGACAGAGGGCCACAGCTTTAGGGTTTTAAGAATTATGGGATGCAATGCTTCTGCCAAATCTGGATGTGCAAATGTGTCCCACAGCAGTGAAAAACGCTATAGGTGTTTGGCAAAGTGTCTCGGATTGAACAGAGATAAAATTTACAGTGAATAAGTAAAACAAACTGAGCTTGCAACTGAATTTAACTATGATTTACAGACTGCATCTGATTTACAGCTTCAGTCTTCACTGCTTTCTAACAAGGAACAGATGTCCTATTTCAATGCTGAAATAAGAAAAGCATCCAGGTATCCACCTGAACTACACTTAGCACAGATCGAAGAGCTTGTCTGCTTTCCCAAGGCCAAAAGCAATCAGCAATACAAGAAAATGCAGGATGGCAGAAGAGGTAGGGCAGGGAGTGCACCAGTGCTCTGCCAGGACGGCTGGGGCACTCATACCCACAGCATGCACGTAAACTTGCGTCAGGAGGGATGGCAGGACACGGGACAGGCTGTCCCATAGCAATGGCATTACGAGCACACAGACTTCACATTAAACGGCAGTGTGAAAAATGGAAAAAAATACCAAACCGCTGCAGAACACTGCTGCTTCATGTGGTAAACAAACACCATGCTCCCATCAGGTATGTACAATATAACAACCAAAAGAAGAAAAGAAAAAGGATCTTTGCCACTCATTTGCAAGTGGTATTTAATTTGACGATGAAATTCATTGCACTTTGAGACCCCAGTGAGGGAAGTGGCTTGAAAACTAGGTTGGTTTTCACAGTAAATTCAAGCACAGTTTAGCAATCACCATTTTTTGCAATGCTGCCAGGCAGGAGAAGGGTCAGGCCATATCAAACAGCTGTATGAATGAAGCTGCCCTACAGGACATGGCCTGAGCCACACCTTCCACCCTCCCTAAGAAGGTACCAGAACAGATACTGATTTTCTTGCAAGCAAGTTTTTGATCCTGGACCAAGGGCTGCAGTGGGTGCTTGCAGAGACTGGATCTGCCCCAAACGGAGCAGCTCTGCCTTAAAAAAAAAATTATATATATATATATATACACACACATACACACACGCACACACATAGTCCTTTCTCCCTGCCCAAAATCTTCAGGAACAATATAAATACATACTGCCCCTGAAGATTTTGGTAATATTGCTGTACTGAAAAGTTTTTAAAGGCTTTATGCCTGCAGATATTTGTTACCACCTCTGTTTCAGGGCTGGTATGCATCAATAAAAATTTGTACTAAGGAAGGTACTGCTGATTTCTCTTTCAGCTTTGCGTGACAGCTTTCCAGTGCATGCTGGCAGCAGGTCAACTTGTACTTTGAACAAAAAACTCAGTGTTGCAACATTCTCTCCTCATCGTTATGCAGCACTAAAATAAAACATACAGAAAGACATGCACATACACATTTTTTATGTCTACATTAAAACATAATAAACATGAAAACCTACTTATGTCAACATAAGTCTGTTTAATCCTTGCAATAACTTACAAATTAACTTTTGAAGAGCTTCAAGACATTCTCAACAGAAGCAAATAACATCCTAAATAAAGTTCCAAAGTCCATTAGTAACTCAAAACGTTTTCTAAGGAGAACCAAAGTACACTTTTCAGCTAATTGCTGATGGGGAAGAGCCTATTGAAAGACAACACCTCATCCTCCCCTCAAGGGTACGGCTGTTTGTATTTTGGTCCCTGCACTTTTAATTTTTTTTGTAGCCTGGCTCAAATCATCTAAGATTTTCTCTTTCCAATGTGAAAATATTTGAGGTCTGAGGAGAGTGCCAACTTTTAGAAGAACTGAAGGAGAAGAGACAAGAAGAGGAACAAATTACAGTTTTGGCAGCATTCAAAACAAGCATTGAAATGGAAAGGCAAGGCATATTTGCAAGGATAAAACCACCTTCTTATTTCAGCTTTGCTATAAAGGGGAGGGATGTGGAACTAAAGAGTAACTTTTCAAGCAAGAAGTGAGAGTAAAGAAAAATGTAGCTTTAGTAGAGAAAATCTTACTGAGTAAAAAACAGCAAAACGTTTAAGTTCTGGGCTCAACACTGCATGTTTTTAATAAATAAACGGTTAAAGTGAGCGGTTAGCCAAGTAAAACCTTTAGACAAGACTCTCCATCTCCCCATCAGAAAAGAAGGTTTGCATACTTCTCCTCCAGGCACTTCATCACTACAGTGTCAATTCACATGCTGAAGGTGGGACCCCCACGCAGCATTTCAGCACTTTTCACTGTTCCGTCTCCAGAAAAGCCCTTTGTATTGCAGCAAGTCTGTGTATTGGTGTGCTGAGAAAGTTGTAACTGTAACCTGTCAAGCTGAACTATTTATGCTTGCAGAGTTAGTATTAAGTGCCCAACCAGGGAAGAAAAGGAGTAGAAGGTAAAATCATTATGGTGATTGCTTATAGTAGGTGACGGCTCCAGACCATGCATATGGATCACAATACCTGCATGTTCAAGCTCAGATTTCAGCACCTGCTTAGATATTAAAGCACGATGGCCAGAGTTAACTAGCATGAGCTATTTGCCCACAAACACCATAAAATTCCTCATGCAGCCTGAAGGAACACAAAAATATTCACTCAACAGCCAAATCAGCTCTATGCCATATTCTTCATTTGTCTGTAGGTTTCTGAAGCCAAAACACATTAATAAAAGCGAGGAAAATTCTCTTGAAAACAAAGCTTCTATTCATCACTTATGAAAATATTAATTTACAAGCATCTAAATACATTTTAACATGTGACAAAACAGGATTGCCTTAGCTTTCCTTTTCTAAGCAGTAACACTTGCTAGGCAGACTTCTGCCTGACCAGGAAATTTATGAAACTCTGCTAAAATATACAGGAAACACAACAGCATTGCAACAAATACAGAGAGTGCAGCATTTTGACAAGTTTTGCTTCAGATTTTGTTTTGGATTTGGGATAAATTCCCTTCTACAAGTTTGCACCATCCCAATTAGCTGCAGCATGCAAGTCTGACGTGTCCTAGGAAACGTCTCAAGAAGCTTGGGGACAAGGCAGCACCCCGGCAGAGCTCTGCAATGCAGCAGAGGTGGAAAGCACAAGCTCTGTACCCATAGACAACGTACAGGAAATGCTCGAGTACTTTACTGTCCAGGTGAGCCAAAGGAGGAAAGCTCAGGGAGTATTAACATTTTTCCGTGTGACGAAAAACAGACTACAAAAGATATGAGAAACAGATTTGTCACTATAGAGCTTTCCACACAGCTCCAGCTGCCAGAAATCCTAAATGGCACAATTCAAAAAGAAGGCATCACGCCAGCTGTCATATTCTTGTATAGAGAGTGAACCAAATGAAGAAAGGAAAAGATATTAAGGCTAGAATTTCGCTTAAGGGGAATGTATTAACTCCTTTTTTTTTTTTTCCCATAATGTGTTAGTTAAAAATCCAAAAGCTAGTTTAATTTATGATATAAAAGCCCATTATTTACACTGAAATTCAGTTTTCAAAGTAAATGCATTAGACTTGTAGATGGCCAATCAAAATTACATCCCAGTGATACCTGTCGAGGACTGTGCTTACACATTTCTTACATTCTATTCTCAGTTACCTCATTTGCAACAATAGCATATAGACACATAAGGTAAATACTGTAAGCATCAACTTTCTCCTCTGTAGAAAGAGAAATCATGAGTTTACTTATATTACAACTCCATATAGTTTACAATGACTGGGCCAAGCCCAGGTGTTTATTCAACATGATATAAACCTTTTCCATACCTTCTTCCAGTATCTTTATGTTGTAGTGCTTTTTAAAGCTATCACAAATTTGTAAATCAAGCAATATATTTCCTACACATCTTCAAGAGAGGTCTGAGTTACTATTATCCACGTATCTACTTAATTCAATATTTCCTTGGGATCTTGTCTGCCATGCTCCATCCCCTACTTCCAAGGATTTCCTACACATGACTCATATTGTTGAAACAGCAGCAAACACAAGACACAAAGAAGTTTTCTGGAGAAAAACACATTTATCCACTGGCTAAGGACTTGTCTCCCCCCGATCAGAAGACACCAGTGAAGCTGGTCCAGGAATTCCTGAAGGACAAAGGAAGCCCAAAGCTTTATTTGTTAGAGGGGTTATTCCACATAGCACAGCAGTTTGGGTTCAGCACACTCATGATGGACAAATTACAGAAATGAGCGTACACATTCATCGTCCATCTTTTTCATCTGGCTGTATTGCAGGCAGAAGAGACCCACCACCCACCGCTTTCCATCCACAGCACTCAACCTCATTATTTGACTACTGCACAGAACAGGGCACTGGGCAGCTTGTGCACACCTGCATATATTCAGCAATCGGAGTAGTAGTTCAGTTCTCATTTTAAAACACAGATGGACCTCATTCAGCATTTCTAGCAAGTCCCACCCGAGAAATTAATGAGGCCACTGCTCCTAGCCACCCCCTCCTCCCCATGGTGCTGGAGGTGACCCCACGGCATGGCTGGCAACATGCCAGCTCCTCTCCTGCGGCACTCTGCACTCCAGTGTCCAATGAAGTCCCAAGCCATACATTCCCACACACCTCCACTGAAAGTCCCCTCCACCCTTTAACACTCTGAGCTTGCAGCAACTTGCAATGCCTCATGAAAACTAACAGAAAAATACTTTCCCCAGAGCACAATCTGTCAGAGGAGAGCTCATTTACAACCTGGCTAAATGAGTTTCAGGGCACTGAGGGCTTCCTGGCAGGCAGGAAGAATTATTCAAATCCCCCTTGATTTCCAACGCTTTCCCCCGCCCCGACCTTCTTTTGCTTTTCCTATTCTGCCACCAGAAGTTGGAGCCACTGTTAATAAGTAGGGCAAAGTGGCTGGTTATTTCCCTAACAGGGTCAAATTCTATTACACATAGCACATACTGTTTATTTCTGAAGGTCTCTAGCAAGCCAGCTGCTCTGCAATTCACTTTACCGCATATGTATGAAACTGCATACACCATGTCCCAATAAAACAGCTTTTAGACAGTCAGCAATACTGTGGTCAACTGTCTAATTGATTTAAATACTCGGATTTGATGCACTGTTTTCAGAAGCTTGGAGATTTGACATGTTGTCTGTTTAATTACACAAGCATCCCAGGTTATAACAGACCTGCAAAAATTTGTTTTGGGAATTAGGAAAAAAAAAAAAAAAAAAAAAAAACAAGCAGGAGAGAAATATTTGGCACAGGTCTGTGCCCTAAAGTCCTGAAATATTTATAATGCTACTTGACCACAGGAGCTAGCATTGCCACCCTCACACATTCAAAAGCCATGAGTCAGGCCCTAGAAATAAGGAGTGTTTTTTAATCTCACGATTTTAATGCCAAGATACATTCTGAGGTTTCACTGGGTTTTTCAATTTATTTTTCTTGCATCTTCAATGCAGCACTGAGGGATTATTTCAGTGACATAAACTGAATCTAGATTTTGATAGAAACACATCGGTTCGAAGGACTGGGAACTTAACAGCACCCCCAACTGCTCCCCTCCAAAAACTTCACAATTACTGTGACACTCAAGAACAGCACCAGCAACAGTAACTCTGGATTCCTCTATATTCTTGATTGAATCAATCTTCCCATAGACACCCCCCTTGGGAAGGCTGCTTTATGAGTATCACTCCAGCATGCAAGAAGACAGCAAAAGATGGAGAGCAGCATAGGGGAAAGGGACCTGGAGGTCCTGGTGGACAGCAGGATGACCATGAGCCAGCAATGTGCCCTTGTGGCCAAGAAGGCCAATGGCATCCTGGGGTGAATTAGAAGGGGGGCGGTTAGTAGGTCAAGAGGGGTTCTCCTCCCCCTCTACTCTGCCCTGGTGAGGCCACATCTGGAGTATTGTGTCCAGTTCTGGGCCCCCCAGTTCAAGAAGGACAGGGAACTGCTTGAGAGAGTCCAGCGTAGAGCCACAAAGATGGAGTGGAACATCTCCCTTATGAGGAAAGGCTGAGGGAGCTGGGTCTCTTTAGCTTGGAGAAGAGGAGACTGAGGAGTGACCTCATTAATGTTTATAAATATGTAAAGGGTGAGTGTCATGAGGATGGAGCCAGGCTCTTCTCAGTGACATCCAATGATAGGACAAGGGGCAATGGGTGCAAGTTGGAACATAGGAGGTTCCACATAAATGTGAGGAAGAACTTCTTCACAGTGAGGGCGACAGCACTGTAACAGGCTGCCCAGAGAGGTTGTGGAGTCTCCTTCTCTGGAGACATTCAAAACCCACCTGGATGCGTTCCTGTGTGACCTGATCTAGGTGTTCCTGCTCCGGCAGGGGGATTGGACTAGATCTTTTGAGATCCCTTCCAATCCCTAACATTCTGTGATTCTGTGATATAAAACAGCTAGGGATGGTCCTGGGTAACATCCAGGTGGTATCACTGGTGATGGTCTCAAAGCACTTGCTCCTCCATATATGGGACAACTGGCAAAACAAACTCAGCTCTGTTCTACTGCAGTGCAGCCCCTCTGATGACTTGGATCTTGGCTCCATTTTAGTTTATGCCTTTCAACAACTCAACCTTTACGCTTCCTCCCAGTGTGAAAAGGGATGGATATGGCCTAAGTGGTATCTTTTGGGTGATTTTTAACCGACACTGCACTTATAGACCATATTTATTGCTGAAAAGAGATCAACCCAAGGAAGTTGCTACTTTCTTTGCAAAGCAGTTTAGACCCATCGCATTGCAACAACCTTATGGGCAAGTGAAACAAACCCTCTGTGCTCTCCTGAATCAGAATGGCCTGAAGTGGCTGAGGGAGGAGAGCTGCTAATGTTGCCATGAAGCTGAGAAAGCAGCAGGGAACTTGTGGCAGACTCCAAAAGGCAGCCCCACACACAGAAGAGAAAGAAAATTAAGTATCTAGTTGAGTCTACACATCCAGGGTGGTCATGCATCTGACAAGAGACTGAAATCCAGAAGCAGCCTCAAGACCCATTCTCACCACCTCCCACATAATATCAGCTACAGAATTTTCCCTGAAGAAGTCAGTAGTGCTTTTTGGGACTGGCAATCCAAAGTGTGCACATGCTGCTGACAGCATCTATCCTCATTCAGGAATCCAGTGGTACCCAAGTGCTCTCCACAGCATAAAAAAGCAGCTTGTTTCTTGATGCTGAAGCATTTCCTAAAACTGTACCAATAAAGCAAAACCACACAGCCTTGCTACAGTCGTACATGGAGATACTACAGTCTAGCAAGGACTAGCACAATAAGAAAAAATTGGAAGGAAAAGGATGGTTACAGACTTACAATGCAGTACTTTCAATTCAACACAGAAGCAAGATATGCCTATAAATGCCTATACCATCTGGTATACAGAGTCCAAAGATTTCATCATTTGTCATTTGGAGCTCTGACAAATATCCTACATATTTGATTTTAATACTTTTGTGGAATTTCGTAATTTGGGAATCTTTTTTGCTATCTAGCTCTCATTATTCTCTTCATTCCTATACCATCATATACTTTTCTGAACCCTAAACCCTGTTAATGCCACAAATAATAATGGCTTCTGAATGGCATTTGCCTTAAATAATAACTAAAAGCAAAACCACCAAGTAGACTTATTTCAGCAGTAAAACAGATGTCCTCAGGCTAAGGAAAGCAAGGGGAAAATAAGTTAGGGTAGTACAAATTACATTCTTGCAAAACTACCTTCTTTATGCTAAAAGAAAAACAGGTGACAAATTGAAAGACTCAAACATACTTGGCAGAAACTCAAAAAATGGCACTAGAAAACCAACTCTGGTTCGAGTGGTTAGGAACCTTAAATGCCCAAGAGAGGTATTTCCTAAGTCATAATGCCCATTGTTATACATTACATTTCCCAGAATTGATTCTAATATTACATAAATGTAATTGCATCTAAGTCTAAACTATTTGCACTCTCAAGTATATGCTTCCCCTGAAGCACAGCAGCTACACGATCCACAAATCTCACCTTTATCTCCTTATTCTGGAAAATATTTATCTTCATGAGGGATCCCTTCTTGTGAAGTCTCACCTATCCCCCCTAATCAGCCCTGCCCACCCTGTCCCAGCTCATACAGAAGTTTCTTTCCAGGGAATGAGTCAATACTGTATGATAAAGGCTGACTTGTACTAGGTGACCATCATCAGGGCAAAGCAGGACAGGAGAATCTCTACAAAACCTTGTTTGGTACCCTGGGGATATGTTCTTTTCTAAAGAGAGGAACAAAAGTCAGAGCACATGAATGAGGTAATTACTGAGCTAACCAAACAGGCATAGATTAGGATATGCAAAAAAAAACAAATACAGAATTACACACATGGTGAGCAAGTGACAGAACAGGCCAGGAGGCCTGCTGATAAGGTCAGGAACCAGTTGACATCAATGGCTACGACATCCAAAATCAGGTACTTAAACCCATCTGTCTCCATCACCATGCCAAAAGTGTGTCTTATGTTTGCATGGAGGAAGCAGTGGGGAAAAAAAAAAAACCCAGCAGTTCAGCCTTCTCCAACAGCAGGAGGTTGTAAAGCAAAGCGTCAGCATCGACTGGTTTGCCCTAAATCCTTACTTTGACTGCTGTAATTGGAGTTTCCCATGAGCAATTTCCAGTTATTTAATCCCACACCGTCCAGGACAGAGTTATAAACTAATCTGGGCTGTCAACTGCAACAGCAGCAGTTTTCATCAGGTCAGGTATCAAAACAAATTAATGTCATTTGAAGTTTTAATAATCAGCAGTTTCTACATTTTTAAAGTTCAAGTGTAGATGTGTCAATGGAAGAAAATACTCTCACAGAGGAGCTACTCAACTGGCCAGAGTGTATCATGTTCCCTCTGACATAAGAGGGATGGTGATACTTTTATCCAGAGAGATACTGCAAGAATTTAAGTCTCTAAGATTTAAGTGCACACCTCAAGGAAACCATCTCAAGGTTTCCACATTGAAAGTGAATTGCATTTCTAGACTATACACAAAGTTTATTCTTTCAATCAAAAAAACTACTCATCTATATTTTGTTCATAACCTCAATTATTTTAGTCTATAGTTCAGAAGAGAGTTTTACAGAACTACCCAAAAAAGGACCTGCTCTCAGGTACTAATCTCTATTTTAGGAGTGCAGTAATTGCATACTGCAAAAGAGAGATATGGGGCCAGAGCCTATCTACAGCATTTCCAGAACAAGGAGTAGTAAAACACCACCCCACACATAATACACAAAGACTCCTCGTCCCCAAATGCTACTTCATTTAGCCCTATAGTTTTAGTGATGGAGGTTGCCTGACTGGTCAAAGGTTTTTTTCTACTCTAGCTCTCAGGATGTCACACAAATGCCTCTGCTAGCCAGTTCTCTTACGGCTGACAATCCCTGGCCAATGCATCTTTGAGAGAAAGTAGAAAGTTGACTGGGAAAGGTCAGTCGTCTCCTCCAAGCAAGTTAATATTTCTTTCCTTCTGGTAACAACAGACCCAAGACCCAACACTGCAGGGTGCTGAGCAGCAATGCACATCACCATAGGCTGAGCCTTAAGCAAGAGTCATCTTACGGAGACAACATATATGCCTAAAATTACACTTTTGCTCAAGTGTTTTTGAAGCGCCAAGGCTTGGGTTCTTAGCATTTACAGGATTAGATTCAATCTGCACAATTGTAAAATAATTTAATTTACAAACTGAATATGCTCTCAAAGGAGATTCATGTAAGCCCCTGCTACAATGACTTCTGCTTATGGCCAGTTGCCAAAATACGACAGCTGGAAAGTAAGGAGAATAGACTGTATCCATAGCTGACAAAAGCTGTAATTTAATAAGCATTCAGTGGCAGTTTTCACAGCTTAGTATACTGACAGACATGTCCTAGCAAGTCTGGCTTCAGCACTTCCAGACTGTACTGTCCCCAAGTATCTGACCCTACCACTGTGCCAGCAGCCCCAGCTCCAGCAGTTAAGCCTTCTAGGCTGAGCAAGCCTCTGCTGCACCAGTCCCACCTACTATCCCTGCTTAGGGCACTGACAGAGGAAGAGTTTCATCCATAGAGTTGGCTTTGAGCTCTGACACAGAGATGCAAGCATAGGTTTTCTCTTGCCAACCTTCTTCAGCCAATTATTTCCACTGACCAAGGAGCGGGGACCAGTTCACATACAAGAAAATTGTTAGTATTACATGAGCTTATTCCTATTTTAGTGAACTGCCAATGTTTTGAGGGTTCTCCCCACCGCTGTGCATTAGTGTCTACAGTTAGCCAGTACTCAGGGCTAAACTGTAACAGCTAGTACATCACCCAAGGCTCCCTCCCCAGCGGGGATGGAGAATTGGGGTAAAATGGAAAAGGCCCGTGAGTTAAACAGATTTAATAGAATAACAAAACTGAAAGAACATAAAGCATAGAAGGTTCTACTCAGCCTGGTTGGTTCTCAATGCTGACAGAAGGAACACAGCACTACCAACAAGGAGCCTCAGGGAGAGGAGGAACCCCACTCTCACCGAGCTCCCTCCTTTTGTAATGAGCATGACCAGGTGGTACGGGATACACCTGTGAGTCAGCTGACCTGATTGGATCTTCCAGCTGGCTTGGGGCTACTCATGGCCTGCCTGCATGGCTGGCCCATGGGACTGTGCCTGGGGAACCAGGACAATTAGGAAAAGATTTAAATAGGACAGGAACTCAGGCTGCCAGATAGGATGACACGCTGCCTTGCTCTCCAACCTCTAGTGCTTCCTTTGCGAGGTTGATCTTATCCCCTGATCACTTACCTAGACTATATTTGATCAAGCCATGAATCCAGACAATCTGTCCCTCTCAAAGATCTAGTGCACTGTCCCCTGAGGGCTGAATATACTCTGCTTCTAAGAATAGATATTTTGGGGGATGCCTTTTCATTCCCAAATAACTGCTAACAAGCCACCTTAGGCGCTAGGCAGAGAACAACTCTTACTCAGTCTGGACTTGAAACTGATTTGATAAGGTGCTGCAGAAAGCCAAAAGGAAACAAGAGAATTTGTTCTACCAAGATGTCTTTGATGTTTAAAGCTTTACAAGCCTTCCATTCTCCTATCAGGCTAATAAGGGCAAGCCCAACCCAACTTCCACAAGCTTTCTGGCTTGCTGATCTCCACTGTTTTTCTGTTAATTTTTTTTATTTTTTTTTTTCCCCTCCCCTCCTCCTTTTAAAGGCATTAGGTAAAGAAAAATAGAACAGCACATCTTTCACAACACCAAGCTAAGTCTAAAACTGCAAAGAGAAGAGGTAGAAATTTCTGGGGAGGGAGCCTCCCAAAAAACCCTAACAATTTTGGCCTCTTCAGAGAAAAGAAAGAAAAGTTTCACTTACTGGCTGCATTGGACTCAGAACTACGTCTGGCTTGTCATACGTAAGATGTGCATTAGAAAGAAAAAGCTTTAATAACAAATTACTATAAACATTGAGACTAAGTTGCTCTGCCTGGCAGAGGGAGCATTTGCACGAAGTTGTCTGTTTTAAGGGTTCTGTACAAAAAATGTTCTACATCTAGAGTTTCTACCAAGGTGATATGATTTTTTAATAATAAAAATACATCTTTATGTCTGCATTTTTCACATTTCAAGTATTTTGCCTTCGCTCTATAGAATTTGTTTTTAGAAATCTCAAATGCTAGAAAAATACAACACCACACTTGAGAGACACTTTAATAAATTTTAGGCGTAAGAAAGATCATCTAAAGATGATGCAATTACATTCATAAACCCAAAAGCTTAACAAACTGGGAGCTTTACCCTCCTGAAACTGATACACACTACATTCTCCCAGGCTTAGCATCTAAATCACTATTCAAGCCTTCAAAAGAACTATGAAATAATTAACACAAAATAAATGTTTCTAGTGCCTTCCCATGGTAAGTACTTCACATTGTTCGATCACTTGTTCAGGAAAGAACTAGATACCACATTAGGTCATCCCTTAATATAGACCAGGGTAAGCCAACCTTTTTTCATACCCAGTTAACATGCAAACCATCTGACCTTTCCAACAAGACTACTAAAGACATGGCAAGATTGACTTTTTAGCCTATGGAACTTCACACAAGGCATTACATTTTACTCCAGGGCTTTGTTACAGGCACAGCTGACAGCAATTGCGAGAGTTCATACATTCAAATACTATCAGATGCCATATTTTTTTTTCCTTACTTTTACTAAGCTTAACTATTTCAGGTATAGTTTCTAATACAAGACTAACTCAGAATGAGATAGAAACTAAAATAATAATCCATAAGAGAAAAAAAAAATATGATGGATTATTCTACTTGAAATTTTCTGGCCTATGTTAAAAGAGAAAATATCAATCTCTTAAGGAATGCATAGCATTTTCCTGTTTTGAGTGGGGACTCAACACTTTGTACATCCTGAAGCTTGACAGTATATAAGCAGAGCAGCCACCCAGGTATCGCAGAATTACTAATTTCACTCCAACTTTTCTGGATTCTGAAACACTAAAGACTACCATTTTCCCTGTTAAGTTAAAAAAAAAAAAAAAGGGGGGGGGGGCCCACGACTGACAGCTGGCAGCAGAAGTCTCTGTGCTCTGTGGTTGCTAACTGTAATTTACACTAAAACTACTGAGTGCACCACTCATTCCTCTGCTTTGAAAGTGTGCATCACGATACTCTTCAACTTAAAACATGCTGGTTTTTGCCTTTAATACCTCTCTACTTGGGTCAGCATACACAAGAGACTGTGGTGGGAACTTCACTGGTGTCTGGAAGTTACAAAAGATGTAAAGGGGGGTGTGTGGGACACCATCCCATTAGCTGACAGTGTCGAAAGAGGAGTGATGAACGAAGCAGAGAAATGAAAAAAGAAGGTGGGAACACCACCCAAGTCATTCAAATCAGACTTTTTACAGCCTGTCCAGTTAAGGGTGGCCTTCATTCCCCAACTTGAAACCTTAGGTCTGTTCTGCAGAAGCGTTTAGTGGCCACAGGCACATGCAGCTGGCTGGTGCTTGAGTAGCAGCCATAGAGTAGCACCTGCCCCTCCTCACAGCTGTGTCAAACCTAGCAGCATCTACATTTTGTTTCTCCATTCCTCTGTTGACTCCTCCTACTTTTTCCTGAACTCATTTCCATATGTATCTAGTTCTAAACAAGTCATTAGAAGAGGTTGCTCTTACTGCACAAACATAGCACAAGCTCCTAATGCCTTTTTTTCCCCCCCCTTCTCTTAAGAAGATGACACCAAATTGCCACAACACGACATTACCACTATGACCACTCTCCTGAAAAAAAAGCCCTTTCCAGAACAGTTCCTGGAAGTGAATGTAATTACAAGCCTGATCAACCAGGAAACTTGTCTGATGAAACCACCACAGTCCTAATCTAGACCAGTATAGCCCACAGTCGTCTACCGACAAACTTACAGCAGTAGCTTGTCTGCATTTAAACCGGGCTAGAGGAATTAGTGACACTCAGCCTCTTAGCTGTCAGCTGCGTCTTCAGCATCACACATAAGAGCAGCAGGATAGTATGAACTCCTTAACACAAGCAAGGCTTTTAGTCAGCATGGTAACGTAAGCTACTGGCACCTCAAAGGACTCTGTGCTCACAGTTCATAGGCTTTTTCTTCCACCCACGTCAACACTTCTGATAGTACCTCTGTCTGAGAGTTCAGCTTGAGGACCTCTTATAGTAAAGGAACCTAAACAGATACTTTTGTCATTTTTTTCCCTACTTTTACTGCTCTGAAGACTTGAGTCATTCAAAGACTCCTATAACACCAGCCTTAGCAGTGGCCTCCTTTCCTTCTGTCTCTGTTCTTCTAACAGCCACGTATGGAAGCAAGTGTACTTCTATTTCTCATATTTGTTCAAACAAACCTCAGCCTCTTTTTTTTTTTTCCTTTCTGAGCACTGGCAGAAGGAGTATCACCTTTCTCATATTTCCACTACATTAGGCACATGAGACAGTTTTCTCTCACACTTTCCCTTATATTGATAACATATGAAATCCATTCTTATAAAGGCAAAACAAATGAAAAACAAAAGCCAACAATGTTATATCCTGGCTTCATGCCAAAGCCAAACAAACAAACCTTTCAACACCATGTCTCTTCTCACAATACCTTCTGATAGCCATCAGCCAATGAATAATGAGAAAAACAGTTACACTAAAAATAGTATATCCAAACGGTGGGGAAGTCGACAGAAGTTGTCAGGCCTTCAGGGCCAGACACTTGCAAAGAAAACATGTCTAATTTTTTTTACAGTAACTATTCAATATATGGTCCTGCTTTTTGGCCTCTGGAAGGACTGCCAATTTTGCATCTGCTCTGAACATCTTATCAGAGTTTATTTTTTCACTACATCTGTCTTTGAGAAGTGGACACTGCAAACAAATACTTCAGTTTTTTCATCATGAAATATTTAGTTTGTACTCCTCATACTGTAACTAAAGTGTCACTTATAAGGGGAAAAAGAGTTACCAGCATTTTTTAATGTAAAAAGAATACATTCACACATCACATCAGATATCCCTCAGCTACAAGCTTGTTGGTTCCTTTTTCCAGCTTCTCTTTTGGGGGAATGACATCAGCAGAGGAACTATTTCAAAACAAGTTAGCTTCCTACTTGGTCTGAGGAGGTTGTCTGACAAATAAGGTCATGAACAGATGAGATGCAGACACTTCTCTTCTGCCTCTTCTCCCCCACGTCCTCCCTTCTTCCTGACCCCACTCCAGTGATGGTCTGTCTTGCTTTAAATTGCATAGCAGAATAGACAAGGGAAAGAAAACAAATGGTCAAGGAAAATATGGCCCTTTTCCCACTTTTCAGCACAAAGAGGTTAAACAGCAGTGGGAAAATTCAGAAATTACAGCTGTACCAAGTGATCTATCTTTCCATCTTTAAGTTAAACTGAGGAGCTCTCTAAAGGAGGATCTTGCTTGCAGACAACTATGCAAACTCTTGAAGCACTAACCAGCACTCCTAGGATTTCCAGAAAACTCACTCATATTAAAACCATTTGTGTACCTGGGAGCTTTAGAACTGTCCCTATTCCACTCAGTTCCCAAAGAAAAACCTCTGCTCCTTCAGGACTTGCTGAAAAGAGGAGACAGACTTTGGCACTGGTAGTTTGTCATTCTCAGTATGTTTTTCAGTAAACCACATCTTGTAAACAGAATTAAACAAAATGGAATAACACTTCTTGCTTTATATCTGGGCTAATCTCATCCATTTCACAAGCACTGATAGCTCCTGTAAAACAACAGTTATTGCCCTAGGAGCGGGATCAACAGGTAAGTGCTGTGACCTCTGCAGGTGTGTCTGACCCTGTGTGAGGGAGCTGCAGTAGTGGAATTCGTCTCCAGCTGTATTTTGTGCAAACCATCACAACTCAGTAGCAAATCAAACCAGCACAGCAATGCCAGCAGCTGCCAGTTAGGTCTTAGTTAATAGCTTTCAGTAGCTTCCAGGATGAAATATAAGGTTACCAACACAATTACCACTGGCCAGGCCAGCAGTTGTTCTAGTGTCTCTCTCACGTGCTTGCTTGAAAGACTATTTCCCCAGTCCCCCACTGCAATAAGTTACTTCATACTTACACAAAACTTGGTTTTACTGGAAATGGCATGTATGGCTTAATAAAATAATTCACACAAACACGAGGGCAAGAGGCCTAGCCAGACTCTAGTCAATCAAAGCTGACATGCTCTAGGTCTATTCAAAGCATCATTTTCCTTTATTCTCTTCTCACTAAGATTATTTTCACAGATGTTAACAACTTTAAAACAGCTTGCTTCCAAGCATGTGGGCAACTTGCTGCGTAACCACATATGCACCTGGGCAAGAAGGAACGAAAGTGGGAGAGCAGAGGAGACAACTCCTCTGATAGTGACCTCCTGACACCAGCATGAAGAATGTCAGCATGCTCACATGGGATGAATACTGAGCAGCTGATGTGCTGCACATGCATTCCCTACTTCTTCCCAAGGTGGGCTGCTCTTCTACCTAACTCCCTGGTTGTACTGCTTCCTGCCAGATTTATTATCATGAATCTTCCATCAACTACAAGCTTGCAACAACAACATATAAAAAACATACTTGAAATAGTTTAAATCATGAAAACTGCAAAAAGAAGGGGCTATTTCTAAGGAGGGTTTTTTGTTTGTTTTGAAGAGGCAAAGTGACCAGCTGTCTACATTTAACCTGTACCCATGGCTAAACTGTAGCAGTTGTTCTACCACACAACGACCTCTCTCCATCTGAGAAGGGGAATTGGGGAAAAAAGGGAGAAGCCCTATGGGTTGAAGTAGAAATAGATTTAATGAAATAACAAAACTAATACAATCACCAACATAAAGTATACAAGGTTATACTCAGCCTCATCCTTACGATCAGCAGCAGGAACAGAAGGCTGAGAGAGAGAGAAGCCCCAGAAAGAGGAACTCTACTATCAGTGAACTCCCTCCTTTTATAATGAGCACAATGAATTGGTACGGGATACACCTGTGAGTCAGCTTGGGGCAGCTGCCCTGACTGAATCTCCCAGCTGACTTGGGGCTGCTCGTGGCCTGCCTGCCATGGCTGGTCCATGGGTCTGTTCCTGGGAAACCAAGACACCAGTGAAGCAGGCAAAAGCTGGAGGGGAACACACTGAAAGAAGCTGCAATAGAAAACCTGTCAGAGCTGTCAGTCAGGTCAAGCATTTTGAGAAAACCATATTCCATTTCATTCTTACAGGAGGAGAAAGACAAATAGTGAAACATCTTCTGAAGGAAGATGGCTCGAGTTACCACCAGGATTGAACAAAAAAGCAACTTTTAAATACAAGAAGACATCCTCTGTATTTGCATTAGGTGGGAGGATAGCATGTATTGCACGTAGGCTACATTACTGTTCAAACTATAGTTTCACTTTAGTATTTCCTTGTTTCTGGTGGTAAATACCGCCATAAAACAGAGACAAGTACTGTTTAGTGTCTGCACCACAAAAATGTTGATAGGTTACAAACACATCAAGCATACATTTAGAACAAATATCTAAACTTCTCACAGGTCATCACAACGTAATGAATAAATACATAATCAATACCAAACATTTATTTCAATCCACAGAGAACAGCAGTTTTGAAAATTCTAATGCTGCAGTCATGCTTACAGAAATTATTCTGATTATGATAATTAAGCATTGGCAACTAACCAGATCCCAAAAAAGTAAAGCAAATATAATGTTAATCCAAACTCTAAAGAAGTGTGTATTGTTTTAAGAGCTACTGTGTTGCACGTAAACAACATAGACCATGTTGTAGATATAATTAACCCCAAATTCTGTAAATATAATACTTCGCATGCCCAAGAGCCATTCCAGGAATCCTACCTAGCATTGTGTTTGCATTACTTTATCTCCAAAACTGCATTTCTTTATTTTAATTCAGCAGAAGAAAAACTCTTGCATAAACAAATCTAGAAGGCAAAGATCTATGGAGTATAGGCCAATGTTATTCCCAGACTGGACATATCCCTAGCATCAGTAGGATATATCCAAGACCACAGAGCTATATGGATAACAGCAATAGCAGATCCCTTATTATTGGCAATCATGATTAAAAGCAAACTAATTCAGCTGCAATCATTTTGGCCTGATAGTCTTTTTTTGACCCAGATGTTTTTTAGCAGAACATCCTGCAACTTGGAAATAAATTTTGTTTCAAAATAATTGAGAAACAAGGAGGACCCATAATGTAATTCTTGCAGTGTAGCCAACAAGCATTGGGACAACACCTCACAAACCTACCAGGTGGAGATGGAGATGCCTACTAAGTAGTTGCCTTTTCAGTGGTCTGTGTTGATTCAGAAGCAATCAATTCACTCATACGAATACAATCATATTATGGCAAATGCCACTTCACATGACTACATATATTTCTGATAGACAGATAGACATGAAGGTTTCTCTTCCACAGAGAGAAAGTCTGAATCTTAGTTGTTTCCTACAATTGCTACTTTACAACTAATTGACATAATTAACCTCACATCTCAGCAATTTGTTCTTATCTGCTCTACCCTTCTGTTTTTTCAGTTTTGCACCACAACACAGGTATTGAAAGAATAAGGAGAACGGTTACTTCTTTAATTAATATAAAATGCTGTGAGGAAAAAGTAAGAACAGCATCTCAGAATAATCTAAGTTTGCATACCTCAGCTCCAATAATTTCTACGTTCTTCACTGCAGGCTAGCTAATCACAGTTGCAATCTCTCATTACACAAGTACCACTGCAGAATAAACTACCTGGAAGCCCTACAGCACAGTTTTATATGGTGGCCTGAGCCACTTTAACACTTGGCAGTTAAAAAAAGACGTAGATCTACCACCTCAGCCCACCCTTCACCCTTAAACCAGGGGTAAAAAAAATCAAACTATTCTACATTCAGAGCAGCTTCCTTCCCTTTGACCCCTCTTTCATGAGGGCCATACCCCCACCACAGTCCCATCACCGCTCCCACCCCACATCAGCTTCCCGGCGATGAATTCCTGACCCATGACAAGGCACTCTGCAGGGCTCAGACAGGGGCCTTTGCAAGGTAAGGAGGAGGACTGTGAAAAGCCACCTCGCTGAAGTCCAGCCAGATACAAGTATATGTAACAAGTACTGCACTCATTTTCATTGTACTGACTCATGCCACTAATTATAATGTGGTACTGACATATGCCACATATATATATATATAAGGCTATATCCACACTAAACATCAGATGTTACTTACCATGCAATGTGTACAGCTGTACAAGCATACATAGCAACTTCAAAGCACTAATAGAGCTATATTAAGTGACTGACATAACCCTGCAATAACTGTTGCTATTGGTTATGACGTTGCAACTAGTTTACAATATACCAGATTATGAAAAAAATCAAATGTTACTGCTATCTCTGCATTAATGTTAACCTGTTACACCTTAGCTGACAGGAAGAATTTCAACTGAAGAACACAAAACAGGCTTTTTTTTACCTTGGAGAGGCAACAAGGAATACACTCATTTAAACTGCTTTCTGTACAAAGCCAGTAACTTAAAACATTCTCCAAGGAACCATGAGAGCTTAATTTGTTCAAATCATTAGTAAAAAGATATTAGCTTTTCAGATAAACAGCTTTAGAAACCAGTGTATTTTCTGTGCTTCTTAAACTGTACTTTATTTGAACTTAATTTCAAGGAGTTTAAACTAAAGCAGGAAATTAGCCCTCAGCAGCACTGCCAGATTCATCGTCAACATCTAAAGGACAAATTAAAAACAAAACCAAGAAAGTTCTCCTTGCCAAAGAACATAATTCTACTGTTTCATTACTGTTTTGCTAAAATAATTTAATTAGCAGTCTTCAGATACAGGAAGTCATTTATGCTTCATTGGGAAAAGAAGGGCTGGGAGCAGTAAATGGTACGCGCTGTTCTCGCATACCAGGAACACAGTGTTGAATTCTTCCAGGGGCCAAACCTGGATTGGCATACCACAACTAAGCATTTTTTTGATCCAAAGGGGAGAAAGAAAAAAAAAAAAAAAGCACAGCAGGCAGTCTAATATTTGCATACTCTTAACTGGAAATAAGAACAGTTCAGCTAAGAGCAGTGCTGAGATACAACAGGCGAATTAGATATTGTGCTTCCCCCTGCCATGCCCAAACTGAAGTCCTAAAACTACCCCAGTCCCTATCTTTCATTACATTCTGCTCTTGTGGGTGCTGACATTTGTCATTAGGGAATCCCATAACTGAGGCTTTTACACATAGCTATTCAGGCCAATTCCCCTAGGCTACTCTGTGCGACAGCATATTTGATTCCTGCAATAAAGTGGTAGTCTAGGCTAATTTCAACATATGTTTCGTCTTTAGAAACTTTTAGATGGGAAGTCTACTTACAGCAGGACTAAACTCCAGATCTCCAGGACAGCAGAGGCCCCTACAAAAAAAGTACTACCCTTTCCTAAAACTAGTTGTTTACTATGCTTTACTGCCTACAGCACTTAATTGTTGATCAGTACCATGCACAGTACCCTATAAAGGCAAGAGCCTATGCTTTTGCAAATCCTTGTCATGAGAGCACTTCTACCACCAAATCAGAAGAGCATTATCCACATCTCCAGTTCAAATTTCTCATTAGAGTAGGAGTAACTAGCTACCAAACAAGAAACTGAATTAGTTTATCTTGAAAATCCCCAGAATTTCAGAACAAACTGCTTCTCAATCCCTTTTTGGCTCAGATATCAGTTCTATTCATCTGTACATAGGCATTTCTACAGCTCTCCAGTCATTCCAGTCATATAAAAATAATTTTGCAGAGCCCAACTGTATTTTAACTTCACCAGCATAATCCACAGATGGATAGGATAAGCCAAGTCTAAATGAACTGGCAGATCTTGAATCACTAGTTTAGATTAGCTAAAAATATTGCCATGATGCATAAACCCAAATAGAAACCTGCTCTGTCTCCCAGGGCAGTATCAACTCTGCAGCCCCAACAGGTGTATAAAATAATTAATCTTTGTCATCAAACTACATGAACATGCAGGAGGGGGAGGACAGTCGTTCACAGAAGGGGACATTTGCACGTAAATGCTTTCGCACTGCAAAGCAAACGTAAAGGTGCCAGAGAAGCTAGTTTCTTAATCCAGAGATTTCCAATGATCCTGTAAATTCAATACTGCAAAGTTTGTCCCTGTATTTTGTATGTGAAGTGCTTCAGCCATCTGAGGAAGGCTTTGAAACTCAGTCCACGTAAACAGACAAGCTTTCCCTGAAAACATGGTTTTAAAGTAGGAAACTAGTTAGATAGTGCCCAGGTACAAAGATCACATTTGCTTTGACTTAGTTCCTCAAATCCTTTGAATACCAGTTCAGAGCACGTACTCTATAAAACGCGCCGGAGAAACTGACAGTTCACTTAGGTACATGTTGATGAACCACTGTTTACAACTACTGCCATTTAAGTGCTTTTTTATTGTAAATAGTGGGATTTGCAAGAACAGACACCAGAAGATCCTCATGCTGCTAGGAGCTGTTGAATAAACAAGGGTAAGTGATTTTTTCCCACTGCCTCCCATTTGAACTGCATAGGCTCAGCCCTTCGAAAAAAAAATTGCTTGTTTCCTGTCAGCCTCCAGCCTCCGCATCTCGGTTTTTTGGGTGGGAGCACAGAGGGGAATTCAAGGGTGGTTTCTTTTGTTTGTTGTGTAAATAAATGCAGATAAAACAACCATTCCTAATGAACATGTCCTTCCTAAGACAATTTTGTTGGAGCCTTCAGACAATAAAGAAGATTTATTTTCCCAGCTTTTTTTTTTTCCTCTCCCACCCAACATCCCTCCATGCTACAGGGCAAGTTGAGCCCCAGAATCTGTAATTAATGGCTTTGCATACTTAAGTCTGAAGGTTGCATGTTGGCCACAGCACAGAAGATACCCACATGCAGGCAAAGACACAAACGCACTTACCCGAGAGATAGACAGAGGCATGTTGAAATCCTTGCCCCCTTGAAGTCTGAAACCCCAAGGAGCTGGGCCGACCAAAGACACACTGTAGTTGCTCATGATGTTTAGTATTCAAGGATCAAATCCAAAGAACTGATGCCTGTGGAAGAGGATTAGAGTTTAAACTTAAAGACAATAAAAACAACAGGCACTGTCTACCATTCTGAAAGCCTTCTTTCTTTGTCAGTGCTCCCCTCCATAGTACAAAACCAGCCAAAAACCACACACCAGGTCAGTCATTACTTGTGCTTTTGTTCCTCACATGTTGTGTTCCTCCATAGCTTAGGAAGAAACACAACTAGGGAACTTGTAACATAGACTTAGAACTTGGAGAACTTCTGGTGCTGAGATGTTTGACAGCTACCTCTTACTAACAATACTGTGTTAGTGAGAGGTAAAAAAAAAAAATTCACCCAGCACCTCAAACACCCAACATTAAAGCTCATCTCTTTAAAAACCAATGTTGAGACATGCATGAATTGACAGTATCCCTTAAATTCAAGTATGGAAGAAATAAGCACTACTAGCACATTCACTTCTAACAAAATGAGTATCATATGCTGCCATGTCATCAGCTCAAAGCTTGTTTCTAAACACATTATGTCTTGACAGTTTCAAAACAATGTCAAAACGTCAAAGCTTTGAAGTTAATCACAAGAAAATAAAATCCCTGTGACTTTTTGATTTTTATAGCATAGCTTCATATTGGTAGAACAGTGCTACAGACAGAACAGCTATTAAATCCAACCCTCAAATGTAAGCTGTGAACTAAAGCTAAATACCCACAGCCACAACTTAACACTGAGGCAGCAAAACTCAAGGAGTCTCCCTCCCAAAAATGAGGGCAACAAATTACCTTTAAAAGGCAATCGAGGTACTTAATTACCATTCCACGTCAAAGATAAGGGCTTCAGTTTCACCTCAGATAAGTAATGTTACAATGACATCTTCGGTAGTGGATCTCATCTATTTTTGTAAGGTTGAAGCCAGGCAGGAGCACACCAGGGAGGGCCTGTGTAAGACTACACCAGGGCACAGCCAGATTCCATACTCGTAGAGGGACATTTAAGGTGGACCTTCAGTCAAGCACAAGCAAGTGGGCTGCAAACCCCACCAAGCTCTGCAAAGCCCAGTTTTACCTGTTCATACACTACAGGCGGGGCGGGGGGGGGGGGGGGGGGGGGGGGCGGAATGGGGGTGTGTGTACTATTTTTTTGTAGGTAGTGGATTTTTGCAGATGCAGCCCAGCCTTGCAGACCTTCAGAGTGGGGCTGTCACGTAGCCCCTGCGGGTGCAGGGAAGGACATTTAACATCATCCCCTGAGAAAGCCATCAGAAACATGCGTTTCTGGGTTCACCTCCCAGAGCCACAGAGATCTGCTGCTCAGACCTGTTTCTAAATCAAATGGCAAACTTTATTCACACCGACAGTGACTCAGGTAACCAGAACGGGGCTGCCCGCATTGGGCAGAACAAGATATATATACTAGGAAGCAGAATTTGGAGCTGGTAACAGAAGTGCCTGGGTAGCTGGGCAGCTCCTGATGTGCCCCTGGCTAATGGCATCCAGCAAAGGGGCAGCTGTGACCCCAGGCACTGACTCAGCCCACCCTTAAAAGGCTCAACAAGCACCAATGACAGAGGAAGAAACGCACACCACTGAGGCTTCCTGTGGCTGAAGAGACAAAAAAGAAACGAAAAATCTCCACCAAATTTGAGCTAGGACTCTTAGGGGACTCGCTCACCACTAAGGCAAGAACTGCAACTCCTTTAATTGCTCTGTGCACCGAATTCGTTCTAAAAAGAGCATTTTAATTAGTCGCAGATTTCTTTCCATATAAAAATACAAACTCTTGTCATTCCCTCCAAATGAAATCCACCACAGTGACAAGCCACTATAAATTAGAGACTGCAGAAAAGCAAACTACATCTAGCATGCAGCTCCTCGGCACAGCCAGAGGGTTTTACCTATCAATTAAAACTGAAGCACTTGTGTAGCACTTTCTCTTTTTTTTTTGAGCACCAACTAGTTACAATAACAGATCTAGGAAAAGATAAAGTTACATTAGAAAAGGATACTGTTCTTTTTCATTTGTAGCAACCACAAATAGGAGGGAAGAGCCTGGATGCTGAAATGCCATGCATCACTCTCGGCATCGCTCATCTTTCCTTTCTCACCCCCCCGATTCTGCCCTGTCTGCATCCCTAGCCCTACAGGCACACCGAGAAGGAACAGCACACAAAGGAGACCTCTTCGAAGTTTAACTTCACAAATTTCTTAAAATACGCTAGAGCAACATCTAAGAGAAAGCATCGCAACCCACCAACGCCACTCCGCGTGGGGAACATTGCTCAAACCACCCTACTACGGGTAAAATCGTGCAACTTTCCTTTAGAAAATCAAACGCCTGGTGGGGCTGCTTCTGGAAGGGCGAATTTCAAAACCCGGGCAGAAACGCTCGATGTCACCACAGCGCTCTCGGGGTCCTCCTGCCCCCCGGGGAGGGGTGGTTGTGCCCGGAGCGGCAGCGCCAGCACAGACCCTCGTACCCCCAGCACCCTTGTGCCCAGCTCTCCCACCGACACCCTCCAAGCACCCGGGGACGAGGAGCCCCACGGCTGCCGCAGCCTGGGGGACTCGACAGCCCTGCAGAGCCCAGGCCCGGTGCAAGGCCCCCCACAGCACCTCCACCGGGCAGCCCCACAGGTGCCACAAAGCCAGGGGACCGCGGCACCTCAGAGCCCCGTGCCCGAGCAGCCCCATAGGCACCCCAGCATCCTCGGCCCAGGGCGAGGAGCCCCACAGGTGTCCCACACCCGCGGGACGCTCCGAGACGGTGTCCCCGGGGCCAGGCACTGCCCACCGCCCGGCACCGCCGACAGCCCCAGCCCGGGGACTCCGGCATCCCCCAGTTAAGAAAAAATAAAAATAAGGACCGAGAAGTTTTAAAAAGCCCGTCCAACCTGCTGGCTTTCCACTCCCTCCCCCGGCCGGGCTGGCACTCACCCCAGCGGTGCGGAGCGGCGAGGACACCCGCGGCGGTCTGCAAGGCGGCGGCACCGTCCCCCGCTCTTGTTTTCACTTCCGTCTGCAGCCGCTCCTCCCCCAGCCCGGCCCGGCCCGGCCCGGCCCGGCCCAGCCCAGCCCAGCCCACTCCAGCCCGGCCCGGCCCGGCAGCGGCGGTGCGGAGCGGAGCGGCGGCAGGAAAGACTCCACAGCACCGTTCCCGGGCGGTCCCCATTTTTCACTTTTTAAATAGAGAAATGCGAGCTTTTTTTTCCCCTTTGCTTTACACACAGATCATAAGCACGGCGCACCTGTGACACGCGTGTACAACCTTTCCATCCTCTGAGACCCTGCTAGGGCACAGGAGACCCTACAAAAGGAGTTTGGCATGTTTAAGGTGGAGCAACACGAGCACTGAGAGGGATGTAGGCGCCTGCTGAAGCGCATCAAAGCAGAAGAGCTGTTCAAGCTAAGAGACAAGGCTGGCACAAGAACAAATGGCTGTAAATAAATCCAGCTCAGAAATTAGTAGGGGTCCACCAGTGAGGAGGAAAGGGAGGCTTCTGGCACTGCCTCTCCGTAGGAGTGGGTGCAAGAAATCAAACTGGTTCTGGGGTGACGCTTCATCGGGTTGATATGGGATACACCTGCCTGCGAGCAGAATAATTATTGTACGCAGACACTATCAGTTTGACAGCCCCCAGCTCGCCGAGGCTGGCGCAGGACGGACTTGCTGAGACAGCGGGTGCTGTGCTAACAGAGGCAGGCACTGGCGCTGCCTTCTGGGAGGGAGGAATGCGGTGAAGATGAAGCCATAGCACTGCCATTTCAGTTGTACCCCATGGCCAGGTGAGGCTTGAGGTTCCCGTCATACTTCACATGCATTAAAAGTCATCACAAATAGAAGTGGCTGTGAAAGAAACATGCATCTAATTAACAGTACTATTAGCACTACAATGCAAAGGGTTTCAATCCCCTATTCAAGCATGGGTTTACTGTGGAGAAAGAGCCTTAAATTTCTTACCACCAGCCGACATAACACAGTCCTTACCATGGATGGCCGTGCCTAGCCCCACTGTCCCCATTTAAGAGGAGGGCAGCACTGTCCCTCACTTCAGTTGCCACCTGCACAGGCTCAGAGCCCAAGTTTGGCCCAGCTGTGCCTGTTCCTACACTGGATACTCCAAGTCAGAGCCCCCTGGCTGGAGGTGATGCTGGGGAAGGAGGCTCAAACCCCAGGTGCCTGGGTGTGCATGAAACTAAGGCCAGCCCAGCCTTGCGAGTATCAGTTACATGAACTTCAACAGGGGTATTTTAATGCTGTCCTGCCAAGCTGTGTGTCTTGTCAGCTGCCATGACTAGGACAAATGCATCTCAAACCACATCTCAAAAATAAAAGCATCTAACCCCCGTGCTAATGTAGCCAAACTGCTTCTTCACAAGTCTTCCATCTTTGCTCTGCTCTTTTCCTGTTAAGTATCTCTAATCAGGCAAAACTGAAAATCCCCATTACACACAGGCTCTCTCACATGATTTTAATTCATGGAGGTTAAAATTCCTCAACACAGGGATTTTTCATTGTGTCACAAGGGCCTTAGGTCACTCCCATGCTGCTTTATTTACTAGAGTAGGAAAAGCTTCAGGAACCCACTCCCCAACATGACTCACATGACATCTGTAAGGTCAGCGTGCCTCTGCTGACTGCTTGAGTTGCAATCTGCTCTCAGCTCACCAGAGTGCACAGCCTGCATCTTAGCCTGGAATACCATCTAACCACATTAGTGAAAAACACCCCTTTCTATTTCAGTTCTTCAAAAGATCTTCAGCTTTTCTTGGTGGAGGAGTAGTTTACCCAAGTTATCTGCACATGCAGCGTCTCAAGACCACATCATATTCATTCATTCACCAGGACTAAAGGAGAACTTGCAGAGAGAAGTCTGCTGGTAGGCACTGCAGTAAGTTTCGCCCACAGTGAGCACTCTGCACCGTACCCACCCATTGCACCCAGGCCAGTTCCTCTCCTGGCTCAAAGCTGGCAGTCTTGTCTTGAAGTCCATTATCGCTTTTCTGCAGTGTGATCAGTTTGTGACAAACGAATCTGTTTTCCTTTGCCTCCAGAGGCTGGGCACAAAAATTAGAGGCAACTCATTAGTTCGAGATCTCTCCATTATTGTGCACTTTTCAGATATTCTCTTCTTTGAGAAAAAGCTTTTCATTAGAGCTGAATGGTGAAATAAGAGATAGCAAGTTGAGCAAGAAACCTCAGCAGCAGCCACAACTGTGGCCCGCCTGTTTTTCCTGCCACCACCGTATTTTAGACAGAGCTTGCATTTTTCCCTCTGAACAAGGAAGGAAGAAGTCTGGAAATTAATTAAATGCAGTAGTCTGTGAGCCATGCAGATACAGACTATCTCAAAATTACTCAGATACTTAAGTCTTGTTTAAATGCTAATGAAATGCCTTAGGTGCCAGATAATGGGCACTGCAAAACTCTGACGGAGAATATCACCCGCGGTCCTTGTAAAGTACAAAAAGCATCCTTAAATGGAAAAAGCAGGCCATAAATTATGAACAGATTAACAATGCACAGTAAAATGATTCTCAATTAAGGAGCAATTAATCTAACGTTAGCTTTCCACGTGCTAAGGCACTGAACTAAGTGCTGTGCTTTTGCTGCACTGCTACTTTCACTTTTACTTTTCTTCTAGAAGTAAAGCTAATGCGGATATTTACAGTCAGCATATAGCTGGGAGTTCAGTGTAAAGTAACCCTCGCTTACAAAAGGTTAATATGAATATCGCCTGTAGCCCCACAGCCTATTTCCAGTTCCAAGATAGCTCTCCGGCCAAAAACGAATTAAATTAGATACGTTCTGAGTGTTTCTGAGAAGCAGGGGCTGCAGTCAGCTTTTGACAGCCACGGAGAGCAAGCTGCTAGGCACAGTAAAGCCTAAACTGCCTTGAATTGGTATCACAGAAGTGCTTTTGTTCTTCTGTTTACTGTTTTGTGGTTGTGGTTTTTTGGGGGTTTTTATTATTATTTTTTAGCTCTGGGTTTTTTTTCTTTTTCCTGTCCCTGGCTTGGAAAGATACCCAGTACTGAATTACACCCTCTCTCACACATCCTGTCCACCACAATAACTCCAGTTAGGCAGAGGACTTCCTTGTGCAGAGCCACCAGCAGAGAGGTGGGCGCAGAGCGGCCAGCCAGGGAGTCAGGATCCGGCCAGCTGGGCAGTTACACCCACCCAATTCACTTCGGGTCAGCTTTGTCAGCCAAAAAACCCCCATGGTGAAGTTTACTCGTCACTTCTTTCCTTCTCCTCTTAGAGCCTTGATTCTTCCTCCAGCTGGGCCGACCATCGTCATTTTTCATCAGCCTATTTTTCCACCAGGCCCTCTTTCTCGCATTGCTGCTTCTGTAGCTGTCATTCTGTCTGCCCATCATTCACCATGTTGGTGATCAGGCCAGCTTGTAAGCCCATGGACTTTCATATACCAATTTTTCTTTATTTTATCTTATCAAGCCTTCTTTAATTTTTCTTTATTGGTGCTTTTCTTTTCAAAGGAAATGTAATATTTACTATTAAAATACTCCTTACTTATAATGTCCCCCAGAATCTTGGTAAATTGTGTAAACAGAGGAAATAAGTGTATGTTATTACTGGACTCCTTTATAGTGACTGAGCAGACACACCAAGAGCCTAGTCATTCCTCCACAGGTGAAAGAAGGACCACCTATGTGGAGGTCACACCCCCTGCTACAGGTTAAACATTTCCTCCCCACGAGTCTAAATCAATGAAACAGCAACTGAATCTTTTAATTATGAGGAACATGGGAAGCCTTTTGAGGAACTCCAGGTTACATACTTATCATGTTAAACACGGCCCATTTTAGGGACTGAAACCCATCTGAAGCTTCTCAGTACGTCACAGCCTGGACAGCTTTATCCTCAGTCCTGCTGTGAAACATTAGCCTCATTTTACAGATAGTGACCAGAGGCAATAAACATTTATACTTGCAAGGAATCAACTGTCAGATAAAGGATTGAAACCAGTTCTTCCAAATTCCTGCACAGCCCCTAACTACTGGATTATCCTACCCTGGGTTGACATAGTCCTTTCTGCTCCTTCAACCACAGCAATGCCTGGAAAGAAAAAACTTTAAAAAAAAAAAAAATAAAATTCAGACTTCATATTTACTGTTCTTGACAGAGCCAAGTGTGTTACAGGAGTAATACCGTCAAATATCCATGCTCTTACCTCTTGAAGCAAGCTGTCTGCTAATCACAGAATCACAGAATAGCCCTGGTTGCTTAAATTTCTTTTTCCTTGATGGCCAGGAACAGTTAATGCAGAAATCTGTGGCTTGGTGTGGTTTAATTACAGTCCATCAGCTGCATAGGAAGGGCTTGCTGAGTGATGGCTTTGAGCTACGTTTAACACACACCGCGAACACCAATTAAGTAGGGTTTGGCAGGTAAACTGCCAAACTTTCGGAGTGATCCTTACAGTTATTTATGTTAATGTCATGGGAGAAGAGGTGCAGCTTCATCTATAATCTTTTATAGGCGAGGGAGTGGGTGCAAGCTGTGGCATGAAAAGCGCTTTGCCCAGCAGGTCGGGAGCAGCCCAACACATGGGTAGGGACAGACGTCTCAGGAGGGGAACAGGCAGCTCCCCTGCGTTATTCCTACCAGCACCACTAATTCACACAAGCACGACTAATTCACACCGCCTTTTCACAAGACAGGTCTGTTCTGCAGCTTGGGCAGGGGCACTCGGTAAATGCTGTTCGGGGCTTGGCCACCATGACCCTATATGGCCTTCACCAAGTTAAATCACTGCAGTCAGTTCACATAACTGAACTGATACAAAAAACAATGTACTCTAAACTAGTGACATTCCAGTGCCTCGAAAGGTCTCACAATACGTTTACAAACACAAAAGAAAAAAAATCCAAATCAACATAGCTTTCCTGCTGCATTGAATTAACTGACGTGGATTTTATAACTGTTTAGGTAAATCCATACAAAAACTTCTGCATGCAGAGAAACCATTGTAGGCCTTTGCAAGCACCTCTAAATTATAATTCTCGGGGGGGGGGGGGGGGGGGGAATGAAATGAAATGAAACAAAACATGAGAGCAGCAAGATCTGAGCACTTCAAGGAGATCTTATTTTAGCTGCTGCCTACAAAAAATACTAAAGCAGCTAATAGCTATTCCCACAGTAAATAAAATACATCTAATCTTTACTGACAGAGGAGAATGGGGAGAAAAAAAAACAGAGAAGCTTGTACTTATACATTTTAAGAATTTGCACAAAATTTACTTATACCAGGAGCATATTTACGTGTGAATTATGTTACAATGATTTATATCCCTCTTGCTGTTTGTGAAAATGTTGTTCCATTGTGGCTTTGCAAAGTCTTCTACCACATAGATCTGGGTGTCACCAACAGAAGAATGAAACCTGTGCTGTGACAATATTTTTGGCTGAACCACTGTACATCAATCAAAATGAACAGGAGGGAGGGAAGGGACCACAGGCACCTAAGAGCACCCTGCATCTCTAGCTGTCAGTCAGAAACTGTCGCCTCTCTACACACTCCCCGGGTGAATCGAGGAGTCACGCAAACATAAAGAGTCACCAAGCCTGAGCCTTTCCCACCTGAGATGCTATAGTGTTTCTTCCCAATTTAATTTACATCTTAAAAGCACTTGTGCTTTTCTGGTCCCAGTTGTTCCCATCGGAAGGCTGTCCGCGCCTCTGTTTGTTTTAATGGCCAGCAATCTGAATCTTATTTCCAGACTAAGTTTAGTCACAGACAAGTTTAAATAGTTCTCCTTCCCTGCTGTTTCACTCCTGGGTATTTTTAGATAGAAACCCTATCCCCTGCCAACCTCCATTTTTCTGGGCTGGACAAGTCGAGCTTGCCTTGCCTCCATTTGTAAGGAAAGATCGTGGTACCCCTGGTGATCTCAGTAGCCTTTCTTTACACCTGTTCACGTTTGTATTTTCCTTGGACATGAGACATCAAAATCATATATAGTGTCCTCAGGACACCTCACCAATGTCATCTTCTGTAAAGGATTTAGTGTTTCTACTGGATACTACTTGTTTGACATGTCCCAGAATAACATTTCCTTCTTCTCCAAAGAAAATCGTATCAGTGCTTCAGAGGTACGAGAGGGTTGCCCAGTTGATTCATTTTTTTTCTACTTTTTTTGCATTTTCGTCTTACTGATAAGTAGTCTCCATATGTGTGCTCTTGTCATATACACTTCCAAATTTAGCTTCATTGCATTTTTGTTCTTCCCATAACATTTTTCAGATCTTCCTCCCTCCTGCTAGTGCCTCCCAACTTTGTCATCCATTGTCCTGGTTCTCCAGGCACAGACCCATGGGCCAGCCATGTCAGGCAGGCCATGAGTAGCCCCGAGTCAGCTGGGAGATCCATTCAGGGCAGCTGCCCCAAGCTGACTCACAGGTGTATCCCATACCACTGACATCATGCTCATTATAAAAGAAGGGAGTTCACTGAGGGTGCGGAGTTCCTTTTCCTGGGGCTCCTCTCTCTCCAGAGTCTTCTCCCCTTTTTTCCCCTGATTCTCCTTTTCATCTGGAGGGGACATCAGGTGATAGAGGCAACTGCTACAGTTTTGTTCCAGATGCAGGCTAAACATAGACATCCACAAATGCCATCAGCAAACTTGTAGTCTTTGTTCCTAGTTCACTGATGAAAACATTAAGCAGGAATGATTTCAAGACCTTTTAATTTATATAACCATATATTTATACAATTCTATATACATATATATATAAAAACTCCATTAACTACCTTTCTGCCTGGTACTTTCTGTTGCAGTATTGGCCAATGCAGTCTTCCTATTCACCTTGCATAAGAATGAGTGTAAGGATTAGAGCAGGACATCAGATGCTGTCCTGAAGCCCTGCTAAATGGGATCTGACACATTCCTTTTGTTTATAATCACAGTGACGAAGAAAGCTGTGAGGCTGGTCTGACATGAGCTGCCCTTGGCAAGCCCAAGAAGCCATGCTGGGAGGAAAGCACAGAAGTTCTGCAAGCACTGTCTGTAGTCATGTTCAGACTGGAGCCAGCTGGAGTCAAAGGTCACCCAGAGATCAGAGTGAAGAAGGAAACAGAGAGAGTATTAAAATAGAGAGAAGTTTCATGACATCTTGGATACAAAACATCACCATGCCATTGTTGGCAAGGCAGCAGAAGCAGAGAACTTAGGAATGTGGACAGCAGTTTGTTTCTAAACAGGACAGGGAACAAAAGAAAGATGGGGAAAACAGTGTTTTCGGCTTGATTTGGGTTTGTTAAAGCAAGGTTAAAATATTTTCTTACGTAGATTAATGAAAGAGGAAAAAACAAAATAGTTGTTGTGAGAAGCAAATCTCACCCATGCTTCCCAACAGCAAGGTGGTGGCCTTACATGGATAAATCAAAACTGTAGGTATCTGGGTTATTCTCTAAGAGCTTATTGACTATATCCACCTATGGAAAAACATATAAATCAATTCCTGTAGGGAATGAACAATATATAAACAACCGCAAGTGAAGCAGGACTTAATGCAATTGGCTTTACAGGCTGCCTTGTGCTGTTTGCAGCATCTGTGTGGCTACAGGTGGGGCATGTAGTCAGATTAATACATCTAGGGATAAACAGGAGATGACAGTACTTTGGAGGAGCATGAAGTGCCTGCAATGTATTAGCTGGGCAAAGGCCTGTGCTGTCCTTCTCTCTGTATGAGGACAACTCTCCAAAGCAGAGCTATACAGTACCCTCATTCCCTAAGCTTTCATTCTAAAGAAAATATGACAGTGACAGGAGGGTGGCATCTATCATCTTTGGCACGATGTACATGCTGAATGCGTGACCCAGGTTGCACAGCAGTAGCCGCAGTGTCTGTGCTGCATGACAGAAACATATATTAGAGACTAACTAAAGCAACAGCTAGAAAGCTGGTGGAAGAAAAATAAAAGTGAAAACGGGAGGAGGAAGAGTTTTAGCCACTGCTCTAATAAACTGCTCTAATAAACTCTATTATTTCTAAAAATACAAAAGCAGAAAGCCAGCAGGAAATTTTAATGCTGATAGAAAACTTTCAGCAAATAGAGGGCCATGCCAGTGCCCAGCATAAAACTGAGCCTCCTGAGCCCCAGGATTGAATCAATCAGCCTTGTCCTCACACTGTTGCTCCACCATCCGCTTGACTGACACTTCAAAGCCTATTAAAGCCAAGTAGAAACTTTCTGCTGCTCCACCTCCTAACTTTAAAATTGGCACTGGGCTTTGTCTCGCATTTCGCCTCTTCCCCAGCACTGTAGCTCAATACCCCTTGTTAGCCCTCCCCACATGGTTTCTGTGTGTCTCTCTGGAGAACATTTGTCACACGGGACCGCTCCAGCACCTTCTTATTTTGCAGAGAAGGAATTTTGGCAGCAATTATCTGAAGTGAATTTCTGGACCTTCAGCCTGTTTGTTTGACCTCTGGAAGTAGGTGGCTAATTCAAGGACAATGGAAGCTGTCGTGTTACCTGTTTCCAACATGAAATCAATCAGCGGAGAATGGGATTGAAGTCAGCCTTTCTGTTTTGATAAGAGGGTGGCCAAAGATCTCTGGAATGAGAGGCACTCCAGCAGCCACCCAGGCGCAGGGACGCCGGCTATTTATACACCCAGGGGCAGGGCCAGGGAACAAAGTGTTTCTTCTACTCCTGTTTTATTTGTCTGAATCTGAAGGGGAAGGGGACAGCTTTTGTCATCCAGAAACATGCATAAGCAATGTTGTTCTTTTTTTTTCCTTTTTGACTGAAAAAAAAGTTATCAGGATAGCGCTATGTTATATACATATTATTATTATATATACTTCAAATATTGTTTCATCTTTCAAAAAAATAATCACTCTAAAGGCAACCCTTTTTTAAAAAAAATTAATCCTGTATCTCATGTGTAATGGTGATGTACCTGGTCTGTTCTCTGCACATCAGCAACCAGAAGACTGCTTCACACTGGAAGCAGTTGCCTGAACAAAACAGAGGGATAGGGACAGGAAAGCAGAACAGCTGAGAGAGACACGAGGCACCACCATTTTGGATTTTACATGACAAAAGTGAAATTAACAGCGTTCCATAGAGTTTCATTTGTGTGCAGAACTATGTTTGAAACTCAGCTATACACATATTTATGCTAAGTGTCATTGAAACCAGGTTCAAGTCATCCCAAAGGCTGGGATTTGTCAAATCAACCTGAGGCATAACTTGCACTCATTGTTTTTTGCCTTTGAGGAAGGGAGCAGTAGCTCTTAATTTCATTCAGAAGTGCCCTTTTCCTGTTGACAGAAATAAGCCCCAAAAGAGTCACATCCAATTCTCCTGTGCTAAATATGTCAGAAAAGAGTCTTTGGGAAAAGAAGCCCAGCACAAAACTCTAGGGAACACTAATTGTAAGCTCATTTTAAACATCTTGCATGGTCTGAATAGTTTACAAGGCTGTTCCTGTTGCTGAGAAGTCAGAAGTCCTGGTAATAAAGACCCTTGGGAAACTGATCCATCAGTTTTACAAGTTTACAGCACTGCTGGAAAAGGGCCAGTGAGCTAGTCCCTGGAAATGAATGAAATATTTCTGTATTTCCTCATATATCTTGCAACACCATAGTAGCTGAGTAACTTGCAAGCGTTACTGCATTCATTGTTGCAGCATCTGAATAATCCAGGGAAGTGCAAGCACAAGTGGCTATAAAAATAGTTTCACCTCTCTTTTGTGGGCAGGGTTTTCACCACTCTTAGCCTAGCAGGGAAAAATCTCCTCGAAAATCTTCCCGCCATGGGGCACGACCCAGACCCTAAGTGAGGCGCCTGGCCCTCCCAAAGGCATGTTGGTCTCCCATTCCCACCCCAGCCTGCTTCCAGGCTTGGCTCTAGCAGGGCAGAAACACTCACCTAACCCCAATTCCTGTTTCTCAGTGGATTAGACAGTGGATCAATGACAATTTTCTAGGGGGACAGAGGCACATACAAGAATTACCAGATAAGCCTCTGTTGGCTGGTTTCTCTCATCTCACAAACCATGTGTACTGAAATAATATGATCCAAACACGTTGGAAAGGGCACGTAGGAGCCATAGGAGCTATTCATTAATAGCTACATGACCTATAACTTAGGCCTTCACATAGATTATTAGCATTATGTTATTTTTAACACTAGCAGTCATTGGATATATATCTGTGTTTTCAAACAAAAGCATGGCTCCAGCCCAGAGGCTTTTTGCAAAACAATTTGCTGCTCCTTCCTCCTCCAGCCCCTCTTTTCCTTCCCTCTCCACCCATAAAATTTACATCCAGATTCAGTTATCTCTGTTTAGCCGATGGGAAGGGCAGAAGAAAAAAAACATAACTGATGATAGATTTAAGAAAATAACACATTGTGCATGCAGTACATACATACCATTGAACACTTTAAAATGCCATAATCCAAACTATGTGCTAGGAGCAGGCTAATCAGACTTAGTTCAAAATAGCTGCTATTAGAACTGAAAAAAGATGAGCCGATTACAAACAGAGAGAACAGAGCACATTTTCCATGTCTCATCAAAACTTTTGCAAAACAAATGCTTCTAACCAGCTCTATTGATGAGAGGGAAAACAGCATGAGAAATTACTTTTTTCCTTCTTGCACAAATCAGAACTTGACTGCTGAGAACAATACGCCCTGTCCCGAAGCGTTAACCTTACTGCCTCGGGCACTTTGCTTGAAATGCCTCATAAAGCAAACAAATCCTTCTGGAGTGAACCACCTCCTTATCTGCTCAGCAAGAAAGGAAGAAGCAAAGGATGAGCAATGGCAGGAAACTCACATTTCATTCCAATGATGGATTTTGACCAGCCTTTCATTCCTGTCACTAGAGATGCAAGCACTTAAGAGGACTACAAAGGCAGGGATGAATGTACACAGCTCCTTGTAAGGAGTGAAGCTCACTTTTTGGCAACTAAACGTGTTTCCACTGTTGTTCAGTCATCAGGATGGCCAGACAGAGGGTGTGGGCTTGTGTCTTTTCTTTTTTTGGGTCTGTCTAGCCAGACTTTTGCATAACTTACCCCACCCTGCCTCGCTGATCTCTCTTCAATGATTTGGGCAGTCCATCTGCACAACTTGTGTGTTCTGGCTAAACTGATGAGTGATTTCCTAGGAAATCAATTGTACCAGGAATTCCTTAATACCTGCATAAGTGCTGATCCAGTTCCCTGCATCGCCAGAGACAGTTCTCATTACCAGAGCCACCCAACAGGGGCTAAGGCAGCCTTGGGCAAGGTGGCCACACCAAACCAACTACCAAACTTGTGGGCATCTCTAGCAGGTGGGAATTGTAATCAGTCTTTCGAGATTGGGCAACTTAAGAGCACACACATGGGGAAAAGGGTGAGTTTAACAGCCATATATAGTTATTGCAAGCCCAGAAATATGCAGGACTGTAAAAAAGCTTTTCATACGATGGAGGTAGATACAGATGTGAATGAAAATTAGGACAAAAATAAGAATATTGGCTAAAAACAGGTGCTGTAGGACTCACTTCATCGCTCTCTTGGATAGGAGAGTCCCTTTGCTGGACTAAGGAAATGAAGTAGATTTTATCTCCCCACACTTCAGGAAAGCATCAGATTTAGGACTGCTTGGGAAGCTATTAAACAAACTGCAGGAAATGAGGACGTCTGAAAAAAAAAAAAAAAGTTGGTGAGAAACTCCCAAATGGGAAATTTCAAAGAAACTCACGTGTCTTTAATAGCATTGAGAAGGGATGTGTGGAGCTGCAGGAGGGCTTTGTGCAGAGCTACTCAGAGTAAGTTTTGAAGCGGAAATTTACTACGTACCCCATTGGCTGTGCTAAAGCAAGAAATTGATTATCTTCTTTTTGATGATAAATTACTACAGGGACTATTGTTAACCCAGAGAAAGGGTGGAATAAATTTAGGCTGGGCATTGGAAGCCTTGCAGCCATCTGAGGACTGAAATCCTACAGCAAACTTCAGAGCAGCTGGGACAAGGCAACCTCACCGATTTTTCTGAAAGCATCTTCAGTTTTCTCCATCTAAGAGTAGCCTGGCCCATCAAACTTACTTCTACCTTCTAATTCTTAATCAGAAAGAAAAACTACTGAACTTGGAAAACACTTGTCTATTAGTTTCAGCCTGCACCTCTGGTGATTGCTGGCCAGCCTCTCCATGGCTGGATGTGTCTTGTGAACTGTGATTTGGTCCCTTCGGACTCAGGGAGAGTTTGACTCTCTTAAACATCTCCCTTCATGTGTTGACACTGACAAAGAGTTGGTGTTTACTGCCATTTGTGATGCAGGTTTGCTCTTTAGGAGGGAAACCAGGAGCACCTATTTTCAGTAGCCTTGCAACACCCTAGAAGAAAGCCACAACTACTCATCAGTGAATTGGGATTGTAAAAGGTCAAGACAAAAATCTGACGAATACCTTGTGAGGTGCTTTAATGTCATGCAGACTGCAAGCACTGATAAACTAGAATTTATTGTATCTGTTATCAGGAATAATAATACACACTTGCCCTTTATAGGCATTAATCTGTTTTGGAGGACAGCTGTTTTCAGAGGAGAATGGCCTAGAATAAATTTACATTTTCACTTTGTCTTATAAGTTTGTGGTATTGAACATAATCTTTCATCCTTGAAACATTTTAAATACCAGGAATAAATTATACAGTTTACGGCTTTTCCCTCTTTCTCATGTATTTAGGAAGTATCAATTTCTCTAGCTAAGGGCAGGATACAGAATGTATCATTCCAGTAGTGATCGTTCCTCACATTCAACTTTATTCCAGTGTCTAGAAACCTCGCTTGACCCTAGCTAAATTAAAAGGAGAAACTAAAACAGGAGTTTTAATACAAGTAACATTGTATCAGGTGCACAAACTTTCTGGAACAGCTAAAGTTTGCAAACAGAGCCATGGATTTTGGGAAAGCACTGGCATGCTTTGATGGGGTCACTGAAGGTGTAAAGTGACCACAAGACATTGTATTTGATTATCTCTTAGATCTATAGAGGATTTGCTTGCTTGGAAAGAATTTTTAGAATGATTGGCATACACAATTTGTGTAAGCTAACTGCGTTGGGATTTTGTATTCAATTCTATTTATATACAAACTGGGTGTAGTTTTGCTGCTTGATCTAAGCTCGTGCGTAGGCAGTGGTTGTGAGCCTCCATTTGCTGCTTACACGTTCATTTGGACACATCCCTACAGCAAATGCAAAATGATCCCACAGCAGAAGGGCAGCATTTTACTCACACTGCAGACTGCCAGAGACAGTCAATAGCCACTGGGGCAATAACAAAATTGCTCTACTGAGAAATGGCATTAGCCAGCAAGGAACCAAACAAGATTTATTAGAGTACGTTATGTAATGGATGCAGAAGGTTTTGTCTACCTTTCTTTTAATAATGGCCTATCCGAGTGATGAAAGGGATTTAACAGAAAGATAGTTGTAGGTCCTTGGTGCTTTAAAAACATATGTCCTAGGCTCTCAGTGTTTATTCTTTATCTCTTTGCTTGCTCTCATATTTCAGTTCCACACAAAGGCATGTTTAGGCCGTGTACATAAGTGTCCATAAATTCCCTGCAGCTTACCATAAAAGTAAGGAAAAAGTATAAATGTAAAGATTTGAAGGGTACTGGGTGAAGTTACTCTGCTGACATTTAGTTACGAGCCCTTCTTCCAAGGAACAGCCTCTTACCAAGGTCTCACTGCTAGCACCCAGGTCTCCTGGGGTGGATAAGGTGGAAAAGGGATTGAATTAAATCCTCGCTTTTCCCATAGCTGTTCCTTAAGAATGGATCCTGAGCACCTTTAAAGGCAGCTAACTGTTTTCTTCCCTGTGCAGATGAATAAAACTGCACCTAAAGGACCAAACCCAGCATATCTCAGCAGGAACAGAGGAACAATGGCAAAGGGCTGAACAAAAACACTTCCTACTTTAGAAGCAGGGATTGCTTACTAGAAAAATGGCAAGAAAGGAGGAGGATCATGCCATAGGGTTTTACTTTATTGTTTTAAAATGCTAAAGGAAGCAGTTTTACAAAGATGGAAACAACATAGGGGAAAAGGGAAACAGGCTGAAGATAGGGAAGCACGTGAGAATCAGAGACACAAAGCCTTTTACCTGTGTGCTGAGCGTGTCGGTGGAGAAGACATCACGAGGTTTGTACGTGAATTTGTTGGAATCACTCCACTGTATGTTGCTTTCTAGCTGGGACACCTAAGTGAGGGGCAATGCTGTCATGTCTGTAGGTAGAAAGTTCAGAGCAATAGAAATAAATAAAAGTTTATTCTGGCTCACTTTAAAGGAGAAAAAACAGCTGAGCTAATGTATACCATGGATCCACAAGAGTTAATTCTGCCAAAATTAACTCTGTGTTTAGTCATAACCATCTTCAGAACCACGTTGCCCACCTTCCCTCTGTCTTGGTGAGGCACAGCCAAGGCTCAGCAGCATGTGTGGCTGAGAATTATCACCTAGCATCATTCACTTCCCCAATCTGAAACAGACCATGGGGAAAAATCTGATTCTTCATCAGATGAGGAGGAAAAAATGCTGCTTAGAAACCTTTTTAGTTAGGAAGTAGCTACAGATGCTGGATGCTAACTGCAGAGCATGACATGGGATCACATCAGCTAGCAGTGTTCTGTGTGAAGGTCCTTTTACTAGCAGGGTCAACCCAAAACCTGCTTCTCTGCTTATACATAATAGAAAGCTACTTTATCATTTGCCACTCTCTAAACTTTATTTTGCCAATTTCTATTTACAGCAGCATTCTCTTCCACAGACGCTGCTGTCTCCTCTGCTTACAGCTAATTCCTCATGTGCTGCAATTTCCTGAATATCTTCTTGCTTTTTCATGGTTTAAGTGTATTCTTACTGTTTAATCTAGGATTTGCACCAGTCAGCTAAGGTGAATTGGACTAGGCCATACATTTACTTTTCAGATTATATGAAGAGAATCTGCTTTAGTTTCATAGATGCTAGACTAGATTGGCCTTAGATTTTATCTTATATCGTAGTTTTACAGATGCTACCATTTGAACCACACTCCTTTTATAGAGGGGAGTCTGAGATACTGCTAAAGCTAGTAGGGGAGACAAAAGGGTTTTCTTCTAGCCCAGAGCACATACTGACTTGTGAAGTGCAATTTTATACAGGTTTTTGAACCTAAATTATGGCTAGACTGCATGGGTGTCAGGATTTGGAAGTGTCTAGTACCACTACAGCTGATACCTGCAAGAACTTAATTGAAGATCAAGATCACTGTGGTGAGTTTAATCCTTAAACACAAACAGATGAAACTCCCTCATTCCTGGCATCTCAGAGAGTGGTTCTCTGAAAGAGAAAATAAAAATCCTGTCTACCTAGAGTGTACTGAAAAACCTCTTCTATTTGGTATTAATAATAAACATACATATCTAGGAAAGGAAGGGGAAAACAGATAAAATTACTTTTCTCTTTTTGGAGTTTGTCTCTTTCCGGCTGCCACCTCCATCCTTGTAATCTTAGCACCAGAGATGACCAAGAGGCAGAGGAAAAGAGAAAGGATCATTATCTAGAATGAAGAAAGTGACCTCCTCCTTGTGGTCAAAAAAAAGCTCCTTTTCTTCTCTGGGGCTTGGAGGACTCAGCAGGGGACAGTGAAGTCAGAGCCGAGGCAAAAAGGAGACTTTTTTCTGCCTGAAGGAATTTTAACCTCTTTGAAAGTTATTGGGGCAGCTGCAACTCCTTGCATTTGTCTCTGTTCTTCTTTTATTTTTTATTTTTTCCCCTTTAAATCAGATTTTTAGTGAGTTCCCTGCCTTCTTTGGGGACAGAAAGTTCCTCTCAGACCAGGAGGCAGAGCTGTGCAGGTGCACTGCTGTTCGCATCTCAATGACAGAAAAACGCCTATCTGAATAACAAGCTAATTGCCACTTTATTTTAGGGACACAGGGAGAGGTTCATGCAGAGAGGAGAAAGAACAGAGAGAAAAGGAAAAAAAAAAATAATTCCTCAATAAGATCTAACTGATAACTAAAAAACAAATAAAGGAAAAATTCTACTTAACTTGGTATTTTAATAATGTTTTCATTCTTCATAAAAGTAGGCTTTAGAAAATAGCCTTCTATGCACTTAATCAAACCTAATCCTGACATGGTTTTTACTGGACAACCTGAACTCTTGGCTAGACTTGTCTGGGACAGGGATTTCAGAGACTCTTCCTGGCTTTCCTAAAAATATGCATCACGATCCTGGGCAAATACTTGATCAAGAGCATCGCTGCCAGTTCTCAATCGCAGATGTTACTGCTGGAAAAAGAAATCTCACTGATGACACCTAGTGTTTTCCCAAATCACAGCTGAGAAGACTTTAAAGGGTACCCAAGAGGTCTTTCCTGCCAGGGATGGCCCTGGAAGAAGAACTCCTGTGGGCAAAGCTGCAGTTTATGCCCAAAGGCTTGCTTTTCCAAAACTACATCCATGAAGAACAGCTACTGAAACCACTTTGCTGCCATCATGTCGGTGGGGAAAACGACCAAACCTCAAGGAATTAATATCTGCGGACAAAGCACAAAACCCACCGATTACAGGCTTTGCCACTTTCCCAGCAACGTAGTAACCGATTCTCCTAGAGGATGTTTGTGCAAGGAGATTTACTTCCATAAAAGTAAATCACAGCCTTAGATACAGTATTTCATGCCACTTTCAAATTGACTACATTTGCTGTAAACCCATAACAGCATCTGATAATAAAAGACACTGGATGTGCAAGAAGTGGTTTCTACTGATCTTCAATAGAAGAAATGGATTTCAGACTCTGGATGTATAATGAGCCAAAGGATAGAAACTTTTCTTTTTATTAGTTTGAAGAAGTGGCTGTAATGAATTTAACAGCAGCTACTTTTAGCAGTAGGTATACAACTGTGTTTCTTGACAGGGAAACTATTTAGCATCTGTACAATAGCATAGTAGAAAAAAGTTTGGAGTCAGACTTCTCAGCTGATGTGAAGCACTCAATATTGATACTACAATAAGAAGTCCAAAAACACAGTTAGGAAAAAGCCAGACTGAGTTCAAGTCCATCCTACAGGAGTCCTGCTGGATCCTGCCAAGGGACAAGTAGAAGGTTTTGCTGGCTGCGAGGAGGACAGTGTGAGAGTCACATATCTTTGTTTCCATCTCCCCACTTCAGGCAAGTGGAAAACCAGACAAAGCAACTGAGAGGATCACAAAAGAATGAAAAAGCAAATGAGTTTTCTCAAGTCTCTCAATCCTCGAACACCAGCCCAAACAAACAGACCAAGTCACATACAATGCAAAAGGCCTGTACCCAGACTAATTCCTGAAGAGTTATAGACAGTGGATAAAGCTTTACTAACGTTTAAAAAACAAAATAAACCCTAATATGTTTTTTAAAGCAGAAGAGCCCTGAGACTTGCTGAGAAGGGGAGAGAGGAAACTTCTTTGCCTTGCACCGTTGAACACAGCATCCTGTAAAATTCAGCCTAAGTCTATAGATCTTGAAGACAAATGAAGAAAGATATAGAATTCACATGTGGGAATGCAAATGCTGAGAATAAATCAGTGGAGACATTTCAATAGAGGTATAAGACTGGCAGAGCAACATATTGGCACAGCCTCTATTTAACAAATGAATTCTCAGGGCAGTATATTTCTGGGAAAGCTTTTGGTCATTCCTCTCTCACCACCCCCTTGCACCTCGAGTGAAGCGATGACTGAGTATTTACAGTCTGGCTGTGTCAGGAGGTTGACAGTCCTGCTGATTTAAAGCATGGTTCTACTAGGAAAAGGGATTCTGTGAATGATAAGCTCACAGCTTTCTGTTTATTGCATCTCACTGATTTCCAGATCAAGTGAACTGGAAAAAAAAATTACAAATAGCTTAGCCAGACAGGTTTCATTCTTGTTTACCCATCAATGTCAATTAACAACCCCTGAGTCAAGCTCTGTTTTCATAGCTGAACAAACCAAAACTGAAAGGTTCAGTGTAGCTCTTCTGCTTTTGCCGTTTAAGTGAAAAAAGTGCCTCCTTCCAGAGCTCTCTTCCCTGCAATGCACAGCTCTTTCTCGGCAGCCAAGTACCCTGGAGCCCTTCTCCAAAGCGGAAAAATTCCAAGGTCTTCCCTCTCAGATAGCAGAAGGGGAAGAAGGGAATACTGTACCTGCTCATTTCTTTCTTATTGCAGAGAAAAGTGAACTTTAGGCTTAATTTTAGTGGTTGCATTCCCCTCTACTATTCTTTTAAGCTCTCCTGCCCACCCCTCCACCCCAAACTGTCCTGTACACTTGAAAAGTCTGTTGTTTTTACCTTAGTCCTACTCTATTAGCTATATATGTTGTGTTGCAATATAAATCATTAATAACTCCATCAAAGTAGGTGGAACCAAGCCAGTAGAAGAACAAGAAAAAGCAGTCCCATTTTTTCCCTATTAATCTGGCCCATGTGTTCTCCATTTTCTGTTCCATTAGGCAAATAGCCATTGAGTATTCAATGCTGTATATAATATATTGCAAAAATGTAACCAGGCAGCTTAGTTCAGCTGCTAAAATCATGCAAAGCCATCAGCATTTTAAGACTGCTTCTCAGTTTGCTCTTGATCAAACTCTAACGGGGCTGAGATTTCATGGACCAGGATCAGACCTGGCCACAGAATTTATTTTTCTGTTTTTTCTTTTATTCCATTTTTGCATGAGAAAAATGAATGCAGAAAACTCTGTTCTGAAGAGATTTTTCATCTTGCTTTGTTTTCCAAAGCAGAAAAGACTGGTTTTTCTGTTGCATTCTTTCCTCCTGCTTGCCCCTTTCACTCTGCTATGTGGCCCAGAGATCCTTTCCATCAGTTTGCTTTGTTATGCTACATCTTTCCAAAATTTGGCTATGTTTTGGAAACTGTTGGAAAACAGGAAAAAGAAAAAAAAAAAAAATGTGGGGGAGAACTGCCAAGCCATAGATGCAATTTACTGTGTTACCTTCAGTGAGGAAGCACAGAAACTGAGGAAGACTGCTTTAAAGATGTAAATACTTCTAAAAGAAAGTATTTCATGAGAACTGGGAGACAAACAATCCATATAAAGCAAAGCTTTAATATGTTAAAGGAATCTCAGCTCTGCTTTCTCACAGAAAGCTGAACTCCAACTTTGACCTCCAGTTCTTCCATCTCTCAGCTTTAGGTAACAGATGGGATCCTGAGACACTCTTAGAGTAACGTTTCCGTTTTTACCAGTTAAAAATGGAAAAGAAAGGGGCTCTGGTTACTCCCAAGGAGACATTGCTTCTCTTTGGGCAATATGCTTGAATAATGGCTTATATAAAAAAAATAAAAATAAGAGTCATCCCGAAAGTGCACAGCACAGAACCAGCAGTTTGATTTCAAATTTTTCTTGCTTGTGCCCACTTTGCATTTAGGGTGGCACAGCCACTATTGGTTCTGGAGATCAGAGCACATGGAATTAGGAATAGAGTGACAAGCACCACTTCAAAAATGCCTGTTTAGAAAACGGATTGCTCTTCAATTAGCACATAGCTCTTCACTTGAAAATTTCCCTTGTATCTCTGAACACAGCTAATAGTGAGCTCCAGTCTCTCCCAGAAAAGACCCTGACAGCAATTAGTGGAAAAATGGGTTACTATTATTAATAGTTACATTTTGTACACCTACTGCTTTAATAGCAACTCCTGCTGCTGTCTCATCCATTATCTGCTAGCAACATGATGGGTGGCCACGAATACTCATCAGACTGGGATTTTTTTACTGTACTGAAGAATTGGCTCTTGATAGCAGACAAATAGAGTGGCAGAGTATCCTTTCTGTCTTTTTATAATTTTTCTCTGTCTCCTTCGTCTGCTCTTTGTCTCCTCATCACTGCCAGGATGCTTCCCATTGGTATGGTTGCAACCATGTATTAATGGCAGCAATAATATGGTAATAATATGCCACCATAATGGCAAGACAGCCTTGGCAAAGCACATCGATTTCTGGGGTGCAGAATATGACAACCAAGGAACATCTTGATTTAAAGCTTAATTTGCCTGTACATCTCACAGTTACTGCCCTATTAATGACTTCCTATATTACTATTAGTATTTCAAATGCAAGCTTTCAAAGCCGCAGTAGAAAAAGGTATTATTCCTTCTTTATAGGATTTAATAATTTTCACAATCTTTTTCTCTCAAGCTGCTTTGTAGCAATAAGGTTCTGTACTTGCTGACTGCAGCAAGAGTCATCATCATCAGAATCTGCAGAAGAAATTCAACTCACCTCTCACCTGCAGCTTCAAAAATTCAAGATATATTTTCACCTGGTAGCAAACACCAAGCATTTTTGAATCGGGTTATAAATAAATAATGTCCAGGTGTAACAAAGTACTAAAGGCTTCAGGACAAACTGGAAAACACTACTAAAGGTTTTTTCCAGGCTTTGTAGTTGTGAGATTGAAAAAAGCACACCACTTCTTCAGTATCTCCTACACTAATAAAAGCAGCTGAGAAACCCCATAGAAGCCTCTTGCACAACAGAAAAGGGGCTCAACTACAAATGTGTACTGAATATTTTCTCCTAGAAAAATAGCCCTGTTATCTCATAGCACCATTTTTGCTGGGCCTGAGGTTGATAAATGTATGCTGGGAGGAGGAATGCAAGAGGCACAGCACAAACCAGAGCCTGTGTAAGTAGGGGGACAGCAGAGGCTTTCATGCCCCCAAGCTCCCTTTGCTGCCTGCATTGGGCCATGACAGAGGGGATGCCAGGGGCACCAGGGCTGTGACAACCACAGGTCCATGGTACAATGACCTACAGCATGCTGCTCAGCAGACAGAGCACCAGGGAGAAACCAGTACCTCCAACAAATTCTCCCTCATTGCATCAGATGAGCCTATATATATGTACACAGCATTTAAAGACCACGCTAGCAGGCATGTCCTTGTACTGTTGCCTGCTGAAGGGATGCTGTCTGCAGTCACATTATCTGCCCCCTCAAGTTTGCCTGTTCTCTTCAGCATATTTGAAAGATTTCTCAGTTGTCACACCTTATTTTGTTCACATTCAAATATTCCATTTTTTGTTTCATGTGGGAACTTACGAAAAATAAAAAGAAGCATTACCTGACTCAGACCTGTTTCTTCAGACCCTTTCTTTGCAGGAATACCCCTCCCATTCTTAATTCATAAGAGGAACAAAATAACTCTGGTGTTGTCTGATGTTGTTAACTCTAGACACCGGCCATGGTGGCAGAGCTGTAGCAGAAGTGTATCTGAAAGAAATGCTCAAGATCTGAGACCGACTGTGAATTATTTTCCAAGTTACCCTGCGCTCTGCCAGTTTTAGGTGGTTTTCATCCTGCCTCTCTTTAGTCTACATTTATTTCTTCCCCACTGTATTCCCACTTGCTGCTCTCTTCTGTGCAACTCTTCCAATTTTCAGCACATCACTAAAATTTTTTCTCTTGCTTCTTGGTCCATACATTTCATGCTTTAAAATGCCAACACCTCTGTCTCTCCTCACAAAACAGTGCGCCTCCACTATACAATAGCTTTTAGCTATACCATAGCTTTCAGTTCTGTTGCATATTCATCTTAAAAATTGCATTTTAGGGGGCAATGATCCCTGCTGCTTTTCCTCTGGACTGGGCTTTGCCAGGCGCTTTCTCATTATGTCACTCAGATTCAATTTCACTTTCCTTTGGACTAAATATTGCTGCACATACCTAACACTTTCACTCTGCTATATAAAAATAGAGAGACCTTTCATCTACTTTTTAAAAAGTCTATCATGTTTCATGTGTAACACAACAGAAACCTTTGCAGCAAGTGTTTCTGGTTTCTCCCCAAACTACCAACCAATTACTTGCATTTAGGTGGATGGAGTCTAGCCCTTCATTATTAATGTGGAGAGAAGTATTTCTATCCAGGAGCTGGATATAGCCTCTGCGTCACCTGAAATCCAAGAGCAACCCTGTGGCATGTAGCACAGGACATTCCCGGGAGCTGCAGGCCACTGCCTAATTTTTAACGTGCTTATTTCCTCTGAGTGCTTTAGAGGAGTATGAGAATAAAAGGTTATATTTTTTAAAGATATCGCTGTTTCACATTGCAGTAATGTATGTAGCTTTTGCCTGGAGAATGTCATTACAGCTTCCCTTGTCCTTTATCTATAAAACATCCTCCTTGCTTTTACTGTTCCCCACTTTTTCTGCTAGTAGAACTGGGAAAAGGTGTCTTTACTGGCAAAAGCCCCCATGAAGTATGTGTGGAGACACCCATGACAAACTTTGTGTAGAGAGGGGCTCAACCGGACATAGTCAGGGGTTCAGGTTTGATACAAAAATCCCTAAATCAATCATAAGGAATTTTAAAAATACCTGAAATACCCTTGTTGTGGATGGAAAGGGATTATGCCCAAAGGCCTACCTCCCTGCCTGCCCCAGGCTACCTTTGCATACAGCCAGGTGATACATAGGTGAGTGCATTTTGGGTCACAGCAATATGAAAGCACCCAGGACATATCGGCTACAAAAGCTGAAGCCATTGATGCAAAGAGGTTTCTAGGTGTGTTTTCTCTGCAAAACACTTTCCCTTAATAGGGCTGGCAGGAATGGGGTGGAAGCAATAACCACAATATTTAACAGTCTGCTCAAAAGCAAGCCCCATTCCCTGGTAGTTGATGACACTCTCTTGCTCATCCCATGGTTTTTCTTGTGGGGCTACAGCAGATCTGGTGATACCAGTATGCCCACCACAGCAACACCTAGCTGTAAGCATTGGCCAAGGAGAGCAGCATATGGAGAAGAGCCACTCATTAAATAGGCTATTACTTCATGTAATGAATTCCAGGAAAACGCGTTATATTTTGATTATGGGCGTTCAGAGCGGGAACTGCTAGTACAGCTCTTGAGATAAGGAAGAGGCCAGATAGACTTCAATAGCAAATCTTTGTATGACTTATTATGTAATTATCTGCCCCTCATCACCATGAGGTCTGCATGTCTCAGGCAGCTGAAAATAGAGCAGCCTCCCCCCCCCCGCCTTTCACTCTGTCCAGCCTGTAGGAGGAAAGACTTGACTCACACGCTAATGTTTGGGTGAGTCCTGTGAGCCACAAAAGCAAAGGGAAGTAAGGGTCACATGTGTTGGAGCAATGCTGGTCTCTCCCTAAGCTGCAGCAGACAGACAGACAGAGAAAACACATTCACAATTTTTTAGTTGACCTGAGTGGACCTGAGGCTGCCCAAGGAAAGTGTTGCTTCTCTGTGCCCCAGCTCTGGGGAGATGAATACTTCCTGCTGAGGTACCCCATGTTCTAGCCACTGCAGAAAACAAGTCAGGGCTTACAGACACTTACCTTTTTGGGTTTTTTGGGTTTGCTGCACCAAAAACAGACCAATGCTTTTCCTTGTCCACCTGTCTGTGAGCCTAAGGGAGGTGACGACTGCCTGGCGGAGGCATCACTGGGGATGACAGTGTTCCTCATGCTTCACCAGGGCAGTATGAGGACATTTGGGCAGGTGTGCTGCGTGTCCTCATCTTTATGGCACCCTTGGCTGCTTCCTTTCAAAGACAATATAAGCATACTACTGATTTTCTAACTGGACAGCACATGCAGCACACTCACAAGATGGTGGGACTTTCACCGTCATTGCCAATGTTTTATAACATTGAGACTAGAAAGCTCAGTTACTATGCAAAAAAGAAAACATCTTACAGGCTGGAAGAGAAGCATGGGCAATACTTTTTCCAAATTGGTTATTAAAAAAAGCTATATTCTTTGGGTGAGAAGGCTTGGAAACCCTGCCCTTAGAAATACCATTTTTATATTAATTTCTGGTTACTGACATGAGGCATGCCAGATTACGGAGTGAGGATAATACGAATCCAGTGCCTGCTATTTAGTCACGTGTCCTAGAGTGGGTCTCTGACATATATTTTGGCGACAATTCCAGCTGTGTGTGTGAATCCATCATTGAGATTCACCATATTATACAGGTAGAAATATTAAGTGGCAAAATTTGGGTCCCAGTTGAGATCTAACATCATGGTTGTTGCATTGTTTGAATCTAGGGATTAGTTTTTGTATTTTTGATGTGGATCTCCAGGGAATGTGCTCACCAGGCAGCAATCGTCAAAGGGAGGCTCTGTTTCATGTAAATCACAATTAAACCATAGAGCCTGCAGGATGCTTTGGTAGTTAGGCTTTCACATGAGTCCCAGAAGCAAGTCCATACATCCGTGGAAGAAAAAGAGGTCTGTGAAGGATTATTAAATTCAGTTTCTGGTGTAGAACTGCTAAAGGCTGTGAGAACATAGCAGGAAAGAACCAGTACCTGTTTTGCTTCTCTTCCTAGACACTTGTTGCTGGTCACTGTTAGAGAGAGGATATTAAGTCAATTGGACCCTTGGTCTGAGTCTATATGATATTTTAAAATTCATTTTTCTGTGAAAAAAATCATGTTTCTGTCTATTCAGGCTGGAGAGCAAAGCTTGAAATAATGGTCAAAACTAACAAAAATTCACTGTGATAGTTCTCTGTTTTTTACCCAGTTTCTTGGTTGTTTTAGAGTCTGGCTTGAGTGTTTGCAATTACCCATCCTGAGCCTCAGTGTCTGCCAGAGTTCAGGCCTGGACCTCAGGAACACAACAGAAGAAACTTCATTACTGCCTGCCCTTTACCTTGGCACGTCCATTGATTCCCACCTACAGACTGATTTTCTCCCTTTTCTTCCTTGGGTAGCTTGTAGTATCAGAGTTTTCAGTATTTTGACACCAATGATACTCCAGCAGTGCACAACAGTCTTTTCTGAAACAGAGGCATGTAAAAAAGAGAGAGATTCAAACCAGCAGACTTTGTGTGGTGGTTAAAACCACCCTTCAAATTTTCCATTTTCAGCCCTTCTCTTACACAAGTTTGGAAACAGCATCTCAGTCAAAATGGAAACATGCCGTGGGAGTTTGTTCTCTGGAAATCTTAGTTTCTAATTTTGCTGGACAGGAAGAGCTTCACCCAAAAGCAAATGTCTTGGTGCATCAGTAGCACTCGAGTGTGGCAGGACAACCCAACCATGAAGGATAGTCTGTCGGGCACCTTGAACAGTGCTCAGAAGCTGTTCCAAGAAAAATCACCACGTGGGGAAAATAAATCCAGACCAGCACAAAAACAAAGGCTTTCTGATGAAGCAACCTATGCCAGCAGGGGTGCATGCCAAGGCATTCATGAGAAAAAAAGAAGAAAGGAAGGAAAAAAAAAAAAGGAAAAAAAAAAAAAAGAAAGGAAAAAAAAAAAGGAAAAAACCCCCAACCTGTCACTTCCAAAATAGGCAAGATAGTGAAACCATGGAAAACCACAGAAGACTTCTTTTCACTTGCCCATTTCCCTTGGCCTCACAGACCACACATCTGGTAGTCTAAAGGCTGGGAGGATAAGACATGTAGCAGAGAGCCCTGGGCCCTGTCAGGGGGTTCAGCACTTACTGCTGAATTATCTGATGCTGCAAAATAAGGTCTTAAGCTACACTGCAATTGAAAACGCAATTTAGGGCCAGGAGGAGAAGGCCAAACCAGCTCAACGCCCAGCCCCAGATAATGTGGCTTTTAGGCAGCGTGACAGCAAGGAGGGAAATATAACAAAACGCAGGCTCAGACCTTCCAGGCAGCTGAAACTCAAGTTATTTCTACATTGCAAAATACCTTAGGGGACAGGCAATTTTTCCACTAAAGTTTGCAAAAAGGACAACAGAGATCCTACTGGTCGCTTGGCAATTTTTCCCCTCAGCAAATCAGCAGCAGTTATTTGCTTGATGGCTGTACATCGTCAGGAAATCTGCTGTATTTCTCCAGTGAGAATCCTGCCTTGTGCACTCTCCTGACAGTCACCCGTGCACTGAGACTCAAAACAGGCTCATCCTATTTAAAGTGGTCAGCAAATGAGCCATCTCAAGATATTTTTAATACTGGCATTTATTTCTGTGGGTATTTACACTTTTAAAAAATTTCTTATTATTCTACTGAAGCAATCAGTGTCTGAAACTCGCTACTGATGGCTGTCACTGGGGCTACAGCTGGCCAGATGGCACTGCTCATATGACGCTTGAGCTCAGCATAAAACACAGTAGTTTCTTTTGTGTACCCACAGCACACATGCCCCAGGCTCAAAAAAAAAAAAACCAAACCCAAAACAAACTTGTAATTTTCAGAATACATTAATTCACAGACAGTTTATGCTAACTTACTCCTGTGCCAAAATTGACACTTCACTTGAACAGCCCGTTTTCCTCCTGAGATGCATGTAAAGATAGAAGTCATATCCCCTTCACTCTTTTACTGCTGTGTTTAACAAGGCAAATGAAATTTGCTCTTGTAAGAGAAACTTATCATTCCCCTTTACTCCACATGCTGGTGCCCAGATGGTCAAGTCTGGTGACAGTGACCCAAGCATGACAAAGCTGCTGGTGTCTCTGAGTTCATTTCTGTTGGGTTGTCCACAGACAGGGTTAGACAAAAAGACCTTAGTTGGAGACAGCTTTTTACATCTTTTATGAAAATGGAGTTGGCCATTTTGCTGCACTCCTGGTGCCTCAACAATTTCCACTATAAGCTGCTGTTGTCATTTGTTTTACATTTACCGAACTCGAATGTGTTCATTCTCACATTTTCCAGACTTGTAGTATGCTCTGGACTGGATTTTTTCTTCTCCAGCTCAGGAAATAGGGATCATTTGTTTCCAAGAGCACACCCATGGAAAATTAGTTGTTAGCATTAAATACATCCATCTGTTGCTTTGAAGAGCTTTACCACCTGCTTACAGTGGAAAGGAACCTGAAATTTGGCAAGAAGAAACTCTGCTGTCCCCATGAAAATCTACCCACAAGTAGATCCCCATAAATTTCTAGAAAATACCATCTTCACATGCACTCCCCCCTAGCACACATGTCTGGTTGTTCCATGGGGATCAAACCTGCTCCTCAGCGTGGAGGGAAAGGGCTGGCACGCATCACACTAAGGACCACGCATCAGTGGTAATGGCAGCAGCCCATCTGCTCATATGTTATTGCCTATGTCTTTGGCTCATTCAGTCCAGGACAAAGTCCTGAAGATGACAAGGGTCTTCTGAAGCTTTGCTTTATCCAAATTTTTAAGTAAAAATGTCTGCATGATACAAAACCACAAATAAAGTGTAAAATTCTTTCAGAATAATGATGTCAATGTATTGTATGAGACTATCCTCTACAGAAATTTTCTCTCAGGAAATTTTCCCATGACATATTGGTATCAGGACTGCTGACAGACATATCCCCACACTGACACAGGGAAGAATTAGTAATGGTGGATTTAAACTGGACTTTGACATTTTGTAGTTAGCTTTTCATGTCCTGCTACCACCTGTAGCACTAACAAGTGTAACCAGAGTGTGGACAGGAATGCAATCCAGACACATCATAAAGCAAGCAAAATATACGGACAGATGTCTGAATTCTTAGTAAGCCATAGTGTATGTTAATACACAGGTAAAAGTGACAGGCACAGCAAAGACATCCCAACACCAACTCTCCACTTAAATACTTGTCCATTCAAGGTGTGCAGACAGAACATTGATTTATAGACTGAGGATGTGGATAAGGTGGTACATAGCAAGAAATAATCATCAGCTTGTGTTAAAACAACCAAGGAGGGACAGCTGCATCTCAGCTGCTTCCACCTTGTCTGTCTTCATCCTGCAGGTTAAGTGGCACAAGCACACACTGAACCAAAACACTATGGTCAGTTTTGATCTACTCCTATGAGAGAAAGGAGTCCACACTTAAAACACTGCATAATACACAGATAAGTTTCCAGTTCCCCACTAGCTTGCACAGCTTTCACATATTTGTGAAAGAACCAGACAAAATACATCAAGAATAACCTACACAGGGAACCAGTAAAGAGCAGCTGCAAAAAAGAGGGGAGTGAAGAGTAAGTAAATTAAAAGAGAGGGTATTTGCCTCCCAGTATTTTCCAGTTTTATGCATCACAACATAAACTTTTTTCAGAAAGCAAAATGGAAGGGTTTTCTTGTTCAGGCATGTCTCCAGAAAGGAGGGAAATAGACAGATGTCTGCAAATTGAATGAGCTTTCTGGAAGAAAGTGGTAGGTCCTGCTTCATACCAACCCAAGACAGCAAGATTCATTAAGATTCAAGTGAGTAATTTTTTTCTTCTTATTTGAAACCTTTGACCATTAATTTAACTATATAAAAAAATAAATTCATTATCCATGGTAAAAGAAAATGTTTACATTTGTGATCTGAATTTTCTGTTACTTACGAAAAGTGGAACATAACCTATAGCTGTGCTGTACAAAGATTTAGCAGAAACAAAGAATTGCTGGTTAACTGTCATTCATATTTAGGACAAAGATCAAAGACTGCTGTCACAGTTCTAATGTATTGACTTTGGTTAATTTTTTTCAATTTTGTTCACCTGGTTCCTGACATCCCGGCTGAAGTCACTGTATTTCAAAAGTTGATGAGCAACTTCAGATTTTACCAAGTCAGTGAACTCTAATTTTAGATGCACCGTGCTCAAGTAGGCATGCTTGATTGCATGTGAGCAGTCTAAATGGCTTGAAAGGAGCTGCTCATGTAAATAAAGTTATGTATGTACATTATTATTCGCTGGATCAGAGCACAGGTTTCAAAAACTTTGACTCAACTTTTTCATTCCTCCTTCCAGTTCCTGAAATTAATGATTAAATAAGAAAAACAAACAATGAATAGTTTAGATTAACTCCTAAGAATTTTTTATTCCATTTGAGTGAACCAATACATTCCTTTGTGAAATGGGATGTAACAATTAGTATTGTACATTTTTATGTGCTGTCTATTCTATTGTGACAACATAGAAGTTCGCAAAATTTTTCTGAATTATGGTAGTCAATTTAAGACTCATTTACTCTGTGACTGATGTTACTGCAAAAATCTCACAGTGAATGTAATAAATCTATCTGATATTTCATACAGCTTTATGTTTTATCTCTCTATTACTATCTCATTTGGGATTCTAGTCTGCATCAGTTGAAGTAAACAGTAATCTTGACATTAGCTTCAGAAGCAATGGTACTAACAGCATACAACATGAACAGTACAAAAGTGTAACGCTGCTTTGGACATACCTCAAGCCCACTAGTTTTCTGAGATGCTTTTTTAGTATCAGCACATATGCAAGACATCACTGGAAAGTCACCTTGTAGGCTAACAAGTAGAATGCAAAACTGTCTGGATACAGAGGAGTTTGTTGACTGTTACTTTAGGTCTTACTTTCTTCATCTTAATGAAAACTACAGCAAAATCCTACCTACAGTCTTACCAGCACAAGTCTGTTGACATCTGAGCGCAAAATCTGCTCCAGGGCATGCTTTTATATCTTGGAACACCAAACATATTTTCTCATTGATATTTAAAATAATTGCAACAGTAGAAGTTGGGGATAAGACTTAGAAGCCTTATAAGAACACTCACTTCCCAACATCTGTCTTGAGAAGAAAGGAGATACAGCAGCTGAGGATATTAAATGCAAGAAGAAAGGTCACCAACTGCAGAGTTGACGTAGAAAAAAAAATAATCAGAGAGGACAGGTTCAGCAAAGAAATGAAAAGGATCAGAGATGGCAGGATAGTATGTTTAGCCTAGGATTAAGCCTCCACCATTTTCCATAAATGTTGTATTTAATTGACATTTGATTACTCATTGTGGCCAAAACTATGCACTGGATGAAAGCCTGGCACCAAGGAGTCACAGGCAAGCATGTCCTCGTTCCACTCCCTGGCAGCAGCCCCATGCTGCCTGCTCACTGTGCCAGTCCTCGAATGGAGGAAACACTGAGCTGATTGCAGACGACCTTGGCACTCCTGACCCCGCTAGAAAAGCCAGCACCCAGTGGGCACAGCCTTTGGCAGCCTGGCTGTGGGCACTGCAGCATGGTGCTGTCCCAGCTGAGCCCTGGCCCCTGGCCCCACGCACTGGGGCTGCACACAGACAACCACATGCATGACATGGCTCCACCACCCTTTCCCCTCTTCTCTATGAGGTCAAGTAAGGTAATGTCAGCCTCATTTCTGATGAGGGTCTGTAGACAGCAGGGTACCTCAAATAACAGCTGCAGCCTGCTTCAGCAATCACCTTTGTAACCCACCAGTGTATTTTTTCCTGAAAAGAGCACAGCCTATACCAAAAGCAAGTGTCTCAGTCCTCTTGAAGGTCTGTTGTGCTGACACCCTGCAAAGCCCCAGATCTACATGGCTGGAGGTATTCCTCACTCTCCTGTGCTGCTTTGGGTTTTATTTTGATCTTAAGTGGTGTTTCTGTCCAGCTAGTTGCAAACAAGATTTGTGTTACCTTCTTTTGTAATAAAAAAATAATTAAAAAAAAATAATATTTCTGTGATTCCCCTCTTTCCATTTGTTCTTTACATCAGGAGAGCAGGAAAAGAGAAACTACTTCTCGAGGCCAGCCAGTGCATACACAAAACTTGGAAATGTTCTCAGTGGTCTCTGCACAATCTAGGATACAGTCAAAGGAATAAACCAAGACTACGAACATAAACTCTCACTCTCTTGCTGGATGTCTGAATGCTACTAGACTCACTGGACCAAATATTTGCACTATTATATCCAGAGAAGCGCCTGCTTTCTACTAATATATACTGATATTATGTGGAGAGCAATATAGTTCAACTTACCTACATTTGAAAGTCAGAGACTAAAAGGGAGGATGTCGAGAACATGTTCTAAAAAGGGAAAATGAGTAAGGAAAGGAAGAATGCAGTTAGGAATGAAATGCAAGGAGGATCTTGTGAGCCTGAGCCATAATGTGAAGCACAGATAAAATAAGCACAATCAGTAACCACAGATAAAGATGTGACTGCAGATCCTGTAGCTAACACCACAGTACTGTGGAGTTTCCTCCCCAAGATGGTGTTTTACCTGCTCTGAAGGCCTCTGGTAGATGACCTGTAGGAGAAGACATCCACTGGGTCATTTTAGATGAGGAAAGGAGAAGAATCCTCTCTGAAGAAACAAGTGATATACAGCAGCCAAGGCTTTATTTTTATCAATGACTTGTCAAGCCAGCTGCGAAAGTTCACCCTTTTAATCACAGTCTTCTTAGGATCCATACTTACTTAATCAACACTGTAATCAACACTGTAACTGGGCTCTAAATGCTTCTACAGGTAGTAGTGCATGTTTTAGCATATAGCACCTTGCATTTCAACATTCAGGTGATCGTGCTAATACGAAGGTAAAATCTAGCATTAAACTTCAAACGCAAGCAGTCACTTCCCAGTTACACCACTAGTTTGTTCATTTATGTTTAGCAAGCTGCCTATTTAAAAAACAAAACAAAATCAAAACCACTGCAAATAATTTGATTCAAAGGTAGTTCAGATGTTCTAGCCATCTGCGTTACCGCTGGGGCTGGAAGAAGCTGTGGTCTTGTGCTTCTTCCCATCACTGTCCAAAAGAGAGCTGCCAAAACGGGAGTGCTGTTTCACGCACAGGTAGCAGACACATTCAGCAGCTGCCCCTGCTCTAGCTCAGTCATTTTTCCTTCTGCTGACACCTCCATCTGTGGTTACAAATCAGGGCTTCACGAAGCAGGCAGCCGCCTCAGCCGATGCCACTTGATCATGCTGCCAGATCTTCCACTGCTCATTTCCTGCAGCACAATCTGAAAGAAAGCCTGTTTCCATGCCTGAGCTGGTCTGGACAAAGATAAATCTGAAGGCTGCCTAGTGACTACTGTATAAACATACAAAAAATCCGATGATCTAACCTACAAGGCTTTGGTTATTTGGTGTAATTAAGTGGAGAAGATGCCAAGAAAATAATTACCGGAAAGTTTTCTTTTGACAAATTCACGATAGAAATTTCTCAACAGCTTCAAGGAACTCTGTGGATGAGTTAAGCCCTTCCAAGTCCAACAGATTGCCTTTTTTGTCATGAAAGTGGAATAATGCAGTCTCTTCCTCTTCCAGTTCCTCTCGAAATAGGTTGGTCTCCGAGGTAGGAATGATGATGATGCGAGGGACTGTACTGCTAATGATAGAGCCCAGGACTCCATTAACTTGACTTTCTTGAGTTGCCACCTGTGAAGTACCCGAGTCTCCTCCTCTGCTGACACTGCTGTTATTTAAACCGATGGGCAGAGACGCTGCTTTTAGGGAGCTGGTCGTGAGTGTTGTAGGGGGACTGTGCAGGACTGGCTGCCCAAGCACCTTCTCTAGACAGCTGGAGGAGAGCGAAACCTGGAGCGGAGACATAAGCTTTAGTATTGTTACACAGCATATGACTATGGAAAACAGTATTTGAAATATTCATTACCACTAGTTGCTATTTGAGTCACCAGTCATATTTGCTGAACACTTGAATCACTGACTAGAAAGAGGGGAAATCATGATGTGTTAACACCTACACCTAGGAAAGCAGGATGTTCAGTGAAGCAAAGACATGCTCAAATATCAGCAGAGACCAAAAAGAAGAAAAGCCCATTCATATATCTGACTTATTTTATGTTTAAAAAAGTATTTATCCACTTTTAACACATCTCAAGGTACTGGATAATTGTACTTCTCTCTTTCTCATGGAAGAGATCTCAGATAAGACTCAAACACACTGTATTTTTTAATTGCCTAAGGTTTCATCATCCTTGTGACAATCTCTGTCATGGTGTCCACAAATGGCTCCTGGTACTGCCACAGGGCAGTCAGTGGCTTTGCATTCACACATTGGACAGTACTTCCACCAACAAAGGAGGGGAAAAGAGTGACTACGATTTTGCTTCGCTAACCATTTCCCATCTGCCTATTTCGATAGAACTCTAATTTCTAACTTGGCCCTGATGGCAACTGCCCTGTGACCTTTCCATAGTAATTCATGCACAGTATGCAAATCCATAGTAAACAAAGTAAGCTTTGAAAGCGTTAGTTAATATTTAAATACACTGGCAACAGATGGCATGAGTGATCAATTTTGGCTTGCTTTAGAAAATGACAGTTAAGGTTATCAAATTGCTGTGCCAGATATAGAGAGAAGTTACAAGACCCTCCTTCCTGGTAAAAAACAACACTTAAAGTAAAATGTAGTTTTTACTTCATTCCTATATGAATTCCCATGAAGCCTAATGGAATTCAGAGTACAATGAAGATTTACTCAGATTGCTATAAAGCCTTTTTCAGAATTGCAGTTCTATTTATTTATCTTAATACAGTTCTAAAATATATTAATTAGCTACACTGAGTCTTTCCATAGCTTGAGCTTCCCATAATAGTTCGGCAAAATTTTTCCTCTATTTCAGATATTCCTGTTCTAGTCATATAACCTCATTAATTCAACTTCAGCCTTCTTGAAGGATTCAGGCATTTAATTCCCATGGACTTATAGGGGCTTGGTGCTGAAACATCTGTTAAAAATACTAGATCAGTTTGTAGCCTCCTTTGTCTCCACCTAGTCCATGGCCTGTGAAACGCTGCCTTTTTACTGACAAACTAAATGGTTCCTTAAATAAAAAAAAGGGAAGGTGCTTTGGTTTCAGTTTTTGGTTTTTACTTTTTAAGATTTAGGATTCATCATCTCAGTCTCAGCAAGTAGTTTGGCAGAATATGTTACTGCATAGCATAGGTCTGGTCTGATTTTACAGACAGAAAACCAAACGCTTTTGTTTTCACACAAATGTTGTTGTTTTTAAAAAAAAAAAAACCCACACAAGAGAATTTTTAGTCTCTATCTCACCCTCTCTGTCAGTCTGGGTTTAAAATTAGATACTGCTACATACTGAAGCATTGTGTAATTCTGCTCCAAAAGCAGGAATCATTCACCAATATCTATTGATAACCATTTCTCCAGCCACTGTACCTACCCAAGTGGAGGGAAGAACAATGTGCTGAAAAAAATGGTTTAAATCAACCTGACAGAGAAAAGTCCGTTCTTTCAAATAAAAGATAACAAAGGAATGAGAAACCCCAAACCCAAAGCCTCTTGCCCCTGCCTCAAATGCTGTTTGCACTGCAGCAGAAGGTTGGGTTTCTTTTGGATATGGCGTAGTGGGCAGGACACCACTTCCACGTTATTTTTAATAATTTGGAGGTTTTCACACTGGGTAATTCACTTGACACAAAACCTAGATTCATAGAGCACACTTGGCAACTCTCCTTTGAAATAAAATATCCAAACCTATAATACATGCCTACATTTTAATGCTTCAAAAAAGGCCTCTTCAGTGCCATGCCAGGTTTCCAGGTGTCAGTCTACATCAAGTCTGTTACCATCCTAACTAACTGCAATAAGTCATGGGGACGGGTCATATTTTTGTAGCAGCAGTCCCATGCATTTTTGTGCTCTGGAAAGCACCAAGACACTGATTAGCTTTTTTACTTTCACCTGAGGGATGCCTTTGCTTTTTTGACAAACCATCTGCAACTGTGCATTAAGGAGTCTTGATCTCAGTCAGTGAAAATAATTCAGAGGTACATAAATATTTGAGATGTTGTTGAGATAGTCTTCTTAAAGAAAACAAAGGAAGTGTAAGATTCTTTTCCTAAAAAAAAATTATATTTTGTTAAATCAAAAAAATCTAGGCGACCCTTCACCAAATTCACACTTGTATTTCCATAAATGAGCATTTTTGTAAGTGCTATAATTGGAATTCAGTCATGGATAATTCAGTAAAACTATTAAAACCTTAAAATAAATATCTAAAAATGCAGTGGGGTTTTAAGAAAAGCAAAGGAGGCTTTGAACATTCAACGTAAATGAATAATCCAACAGATGCCTTTCAAAAGATGAAGTATAGCATTTGAGCTTTCTTGCGGACTAAATTCCAGAATACAGGTTTATTTATTTAATTACCGAACACTTTTATGCAGACCACCTCAGATTTATTTTCCTTCTCCTTCCTTGCAGACTGAAAGCTGGTGGTTCTCCAGAACCTGCAGACAATCTCTTGTCTTTGCCACTTGCTTACAGCCTTGGACACACTGGGCTACTGAGAGAGGGCAGTGGAGACGGATATTAGTTTTGAGTCCATGTTGCTTGCCACCACATTTGGAGCCATTGTTTTTCCATCAATACTATTCACAACAGTTCTAGGAGAAGACGAAGGTTTCTAAGGACTTGATCTTAAGGAGACATACGAAAGAAGACAGGGCCAACATGTGCAGGAATCAGGTCATCGAATGGATGGAAATTTCCAGAACAGCTCCTGCTTTAAACTATGCTGTCGCTAAACAATTAGCCTCCAAGCTGGAAGGGGGGACAGAAGCAGATGCTGTAGCTGCCTAAAGCATGGGTGTTTGGTTACACACACTAGAGTAACCCCATGAAAGGGTGCCTCCATCAAAAAGTGGGTGCTACCCAGTCCAGTCACAGACAGGACTGTAAGTCTATGTCTATCTTCTCTTGAAAATGCAGCACTGGTATATGCTTGACATTATGTCACCCATACAAATACTTGTTTTGAAACTGGTGTTACAGATCTGGCAGAAGCTGACTCATGGGTGACCTACTGCTCCCATCCTCAGTAGTTCCTCAGGGAATGGGGTGCTCCACAACAGCATGAAGCCAAACCTCAGCAGTTTGGGCAACAAGCATTGTGCATCTGCAGAAGATGCACTGTGTACTCACCGTCTCCTCTTTCAGTGAGAGAAGGGTGGCAGCTGCCAGATTCTCCTACCCTTAGGGAGAAATGAGAGTTTCTTTCTTGTCTTCCCCCTCAACAGAAATAAAACATTTTGATGTACACTGAAAAGAAGAAAAAGGGTGGCTTCTATCATGTCAAACTCTGTTTTGCAGCCCTGACTTTGTAATGAAAGGAGGCTGCCACAATGTGGACACAAGGATCAGGATGGGAGGAACCAGAGCTGGGGTAGATAAACAGGCACAGAAGTCAACTTCTTATATTGCGTGCTCCTGACTGTGCTTTAATGCAGCTTTAGGGCTAAGAGCTGATGCTGACTTTCCAAAACCAGGTAACATATCAGTGAAAAGAGTTAATAAAGCATTATTGGCATTCTTATTAGTCACAAAAACAAGAGGATAACGGAAACAGTATAAATAAAACCTACAGATGAAACAGACGGGTATAAAATCTGAATTACTATTCTAGAGATGATATACTGTAGCAAGATTAACAGAGAGTTAAAAACAGAGAGTTAAAACAGAGAGTCCCCAGCAGAGACTTTTTTCCTTACCTTTTCTACAGTCACTGCATCGCAGTTACAGGTCTTTGGGAGCAGGTCTGCCTTCTCCTGTCTCAGACTTGTTGAGAAAGAATGACTTCGTCGAGGCTGCAGTTTCTTATGAGCTGGCTTTACATGATCAGTCTCTGTATTGCTCCAGGTCTAATCACAAATGAAGAAGGATTTCATACAGTTACATCCTTTCTCCAATTCTAAACGTTCTCAAACTCTAGCAGAAACCATGCACAGAAAAATAAAGTTGTTCTAACACAGGTCTTACACTCAAAACTCCTCTGGGGAGTGGCTTGATTTTTAATCTTGTCGCTTACCCTGGACTATAATGAAGAAATACTTAATGTCTTTTCACCAGGATGTTTTTCACCCTTCTTTTATCTCATTGCTTGTGCTATCTGTATAGCTGGATAGCACCTACAGTCTAAAGATGGGAGCAAGTACAACCAATCTGTTTAATATGGCTTAGGGAATTCTGTGTGACCATGAGCTGGTACAAAACCATGGACGGGTCCAAACTCACAATTGAATACATACAAGCTGGATACTCAGAACACCCAGGGCTTCTCAAGCTTCCTGAGCTTTATTCTTCTTTGAACAGTTATTAGTGGATGGGAGGCAATGGGTGGGCTCTGCACTAATTTTCTAAGCGCATGCCAGCAATGGAGCACAATAGTGTCATTGCAACCATGCCATTCCATTTACAGGTTTGGGCAGAGGCCATCCATCATCCATTTGTAGTGACTTTTTGATTATCTGTAATGAGATCATTCCACTGTTTTCCACATCATCTTTTGGATATGGATAGATACACAAGCATGATGCTAGTGCATAATTCCATTGCATCACCTTGCTCATACCTCTATGTATTTTCACCTGTTTATTTCTCCTCCCTTGTAGAATCAAACAGTAAATACAACTTTATGTGACTCATGAATGTGTTGGCTCCCTGCACTAATATGTACAGAACACACAGAGGAAAGTGTTGGTGGCAACAGCTGCAGCTTCTACAGTGTTGCTGGTGTCATTCCTGCCCATCAATACTTTATTGGAGCATCCAAAATTTCACTCAGTGCTGCTGTCATGTGAGAGTTGTTGAGCTGAGTTTTTATTTCAGCAGCTGCTCTTTCAGCTAAAATCTCTACAGCTGCACTGAGCTGTCAGTTGCCCCAAGAACAATTACCTTTGTCTGCATCAACTCGGCACAACATGGTGCAGTACATAGCTAACAGCAGGTCTTTTATTTGAGACTCCTAAGCCAAAGTTATGCCAAAGGCTGAAGCCCCTTATCCACATCATCCTGTCTCTTTAAACACCAACCCCAATCAAGTACACACAACAACCTGCTAACCCCAATGAAACAAGACCAAGTAGTGACCAACAAGGAAGAACAGAAAGCTTCTTCAACCAAGATGGATGATCCAGCTGAAATTACCTCATTTGACATAAAACAAAGGATTAATGGGGAGACAATATAGGAATAAGCTTAAAGTCAAGGAAAACTAAAAGTTAAAAGGGGCAAAAAGGGTTGGAAATAAGTAAATTAGGAGCTTCCCATTTTTAAACTATGTCAACACATTTCCATGTCCCTACACTTGCTATCTACAAGTGAATGAAGTACAAGTATAAGCAGACAAGTAGTCCCCATGATCTCAAGAGTTATAGAGATACGTGCGGGTGCTCTATTTGCTCAAGCTGTTAAGCAACCCCGACAAAATATACTCTTTTTGTTACGATAGGATATTGGCATGTTGCATATACTAACCTCATATTGCAAGGATAATCTGGGTATTTTACAGTTTATGAAATCATCACGGTTGATACTGTCATGCATCATTGTGCAATCAGTGGTCTGCAAAGGGAATTAAATAATCAGGATAGATTATTTCATTTTCATTTACATTGCAACAGAAATATTTATGCATTTATTTGTATTTTCAGGGGCCAAGACAAATGCTAAATTTCATAGCCTGTACCAAGTGAGTCACTCTTTTTTTCTATGTCCTTAAGGTCTTTTGCCTTAATACGGCAACAATGAGATAAACATGAAAGTGCTGCCCATGTCCTGAAGACTATGAGAGCCTAGACAAGCAAATTTGAGGATCCTTGAGCTATTCAGTGTGGTACAGTAGAATCACACACTTCAAACTCTTGAACCACTCTTATATTTATTGTTTTAATTGAAAAAAAATTTTATGGTAGACTTATTTTAAGAAATGCTGTAGAAAAACTTGTCAATTCTAGAAGTAGCTTGTCCATTGCATGGTGTTTAAACACCTTCTGATTTTCTATGACAAAACACATCCCATTAAAGAGATTTCATTAATTAGTCTTTAATTATCATCATTGTTACCTGTCTGTAATACAATAACCTGCAGGCTATTTAGTGATAGCCAGGAATGCTGTTGGGATACACGACATTCAGTCACGAAGAAGAACCTTGTCCCCGAACTCAGGGGACAGCTTCACAAGTTGTGTGGCTGCAGCTACCCAGTAAGGCGCAATTAGTCATTTTAACTGGGAGTCTACCTGATGAAGCTATATGGTTAATGTGCAAGAGAGGCAGTAGCAGGGACTGCAAAGTTACCTGCCTTTTCTAATGGGATAGATTTTGTTTCACTACGGCTCAGGCAGTAAGCCTTCACCTCAGGCACCTTAAGTGGGTTTTTTGTTCTGTTTTTCAATTTCACAGCCAGAAGGCCTGAATTTCTTGTCAGCACCCTGGGCATAGTGCTAGCACCAGCTGGGACTGCTTGCTTTCACAGTGAACAGTGCAGATTTGCTCAGGTGTGTTTGCTTTACTACCTGTCTGCCATGAAAGAGTTCAGAAATCCCCCTGGTGCTGTTACCTGAAAGGAACAACTTCCATTCTCAAGCAGAAAATTCAGTGCAAAAATTTTCTTGTTCAAGAATGGTGCACTGTTCAGGCTAGTTTTCCTGGTGGTCCTAGGTCCATTTCCAAACCAAGGACTCCAGTCTTCCCCAAAATACCCAAGGTGGTTACAGCAGTCCCACTGTTGTTCCAGAGTGTTGTCACTCCCAGTGACAGCACCCTGGAAGCAGCAGGCTACTGTACACAGATCACCGAGCCCCACCCCTGCTCAAGCTGCTGCCACCTGGCTCAAAGAGAGCCAAGAGTTTGCCACTCAGCCCATCAGGGTGATTTATACCTTTGTGAAAGGTTACTGACTGCAGCCATTGCCCTGGGAGGTTTCTTACACCTGAGCAGAGAGTCAGGGGAAGAGATGGCCATGGCTGCCATCCCTCCCTTGAATTCCTTTAAAATAATAAGGCAGCTTTTGGATAGGCCAGAAAACTTTGGATGGGAAACTGTTTTCCTGTCCTCTAGTCCTCTCAACACACTGAACTATAGGAAGTGGTTGGTGACATGGGGAGTGCCTGACAACGGCTCTTTTCCATTCTGTAATTTTGAATATGTATTTTTAAAGTCACTTATTTTGGGAGTCAGAGAAACATTATAGCCACTTTCCTTCATGGAAACAAGAAAAGACTTACAGCTTCTCCAGCAGAAACTGATGAAACACGAGTGCTCTTGGTTCTGCCAGCAAGAGACTGATGGCTGGAGAGAGAGGTCCTGAATGATGACTCAGTTACGGAGCCTCTCAGGAGGTCATTCTTCGATATTCGTATTAGGAACCTCAAGCAGGGAACAGCATTGTGGATGGTTTTTCTGAAGGAAATTTGGAGAAGAAAAAAAAAACCCAAATGGCACATTGATGATCCGGCTTTGAAAATCACGTGGTGAAAGTATTGTCTCTTTCCACAGCTTCAGCATGGCTTCTGTTTTGATTGAGGAGGTCTTAAAGACTAAATGGAAACAGCATGCTACACCTAGTGAAAACTACTCAACAGGCTGAAAGGAAAACAGCAGGTGGCTTCTGGGCCTCAGGTCAAAACACGTATGGAAGAGCTGCATGGATAAGTAGTAAGAATTGAAAATATCTTGAAGAGCATGATTGCTTCTGATTTAGTTAAAAAGGATGAAAGTACATATTTTGAATGGATTTTTAATACTGTACATGTGAAATATAAAATATATATAAAATTGAGGTGGAGATATACATATTTTTATAACCCTCTGAAACGGAAGTCACCCAAAGGTAAATATGTAGTAATTGCAAACAAATTTTTGAGAAAATACTACAAATCAAAATTGTTCATGATTATTCAGTTATTTATGATGGAGCAGGTTTGAACAAATAATTTTTCTATAATTGTGCTTCACTTGGGAGCAAGTTGGAAACACAAAGATGCAGAATTTCCCTGTTTATTACAAGGAATGATTATAAAACATAAATCTTCCAAAATCTAAGGAAGTTTCTGCAGTAACTCTTAACATAGCCAAGTGATATTCTCTCACATACAGATTGTTAAAGGAGTGAAAGCTTTCCTCCCACACACAACAGCATTTCATGAATTAAAGCTTTGCATACATTTCCTTACTTACTCACATTTGTTATTTCCAGTGATACCTATTAGGAAGAGAAGCATTTTTCTCCTTTGGACTGGTAGCGAGTGGGTGGGCAGGGGGGGTATATAACAATTAACCTCTCAGACCAGTTCTTAAAAGCAAAGAGCTAGCACATAGGTCACTGTTACATTTTCAGTTATGTTCATTGTAATGTACTTTTTTCTCATTGCTTAAGGTAAGGAAATCCCACAAAAATACTTGTTTGGTTTGTTGGGTAGTTAAGATGCAGTGACAGGAATTCTCTATGCAAAAAAACACATCTTGCTTTGGTAGTGGTACATCTTTGGTTTTAGCCATATCTGAACTCTTTAGATCCTGTTTTCTAGATGCCTCTTCCTAGAAGGATTTGGAAAATAACTTAGGTTTAACTTGGTTCAGTAGTTCCAATACAAAATGACAACTCATCCCCTGCCCAAACGCTTAAGTCTTGGGTCTAAACAGACTGGCACATTTATCCATCATTGGATAAATTACTTTCAAGACATAATGTGACTTATTAGGGGACTTGGAAGTTATCCAGAAACCCTGATCTTTATATACATATTCATTGCTCCCTGTTCAAGCAAAATTGGTCCTGCCAACATATTTTCACCAGCTGACTTGTTGGTGTACTCTAGCTGCTTTTTCAGTTTTAAAAGTGAATGCTTGATTCATCGTGAAGGAACAAACATTACTTCTTTTCCTGACTGGATGACTCGTAAGTCTACAAAAAGTCTTCACACCACCTCCATAAGCACTTCTCTTGTTGATATGTCTAGAAATACAAATTAGGAAGTAGGGAAAAAGGAAAACAAAAACACTTTTTAAGAGAGTATCTGAAATCCTGTTGTGGACTCCAGTCTTTTTCTTAATACAATCTTTCTCAGAAAAGCCATTGCTGGTAGGAAAAAGACTAGTTAAAGCAGTTCACTATATAGTATCTGCTTTGAAAACACTCACTTGACCTTGCAAAAAGAATATAAGGACTCACTGAACACAATGGCTTTGGATCAAAAAAAAAAATACCAGGTTTATAATGTGTCAGCCAGCCATGCAAAACTTCTCATTCAACTTCTGCAACCACCAGAAACTAGTCATTCTCCTATTCTAAACTAAAATGCTCTGCAACCTTCAAAAAATAAGATGGACTAGGGTTTTTGGAGGACGTGAAACGGTTAGTTATGGCAGCACACATTTTCAAACAAAATATGTTTTGCACCATTTCTTGGTGTATTCCCACCAGCCATCTGAGAAACTTTAACTGTTCTTACAACTACATTGTCCTTCATCAGGAATTCAAAACAATGAACTCAAATTCCAGCTCCCAAATCCTAATTTTCAGGCAATATAATTTAGCAGCTTTTACACTTCTTGGATGAGACAAACCTCATATCGGTAACTAACCCTGCCATCTAGTGGCATTTATACATTTATCACATTTATTACCACGGTATCCTCGTGTTTCGTCTGAACTTTTGATACAGCATCCTTTTGTGGTTGATACACTTGGAAAGACTTGCAGAAAAATTGGGAGATATGCTGAAAAGCAGTTCTGTTACAAACATTTATCCTTTTATATAATTATTTTTCACTGCCAAGGTTTCAAAAACACATTCGGTACAGCTACAGGAGGAAATTGCAAGCTCTGAGCTATGTCTTCTGCGTGAGGTATAGCTTCTTCTGAGTACACTGCTGTGAGTTTTAAAGGTGAAAAAAGACTATTTAAGTGCCCACCTAATGCTGGAGATAGGTCTGATAACACGATGGAATTGTACCCCTTTCCTTACTTTAAACAAACAAAAAACTAAAAAACCAAACCCCTAGAAAACTATTTTTGCTGGATTTTTGTAAACTAAGTATTTTAGAAGTTTTAAAAGAACTGACTGACTTTGCCAGTACTTGAACATGCTTTTCAGCTGAAGCTGGAAGAACATTTCTAGATAAAATGTTCACTTCAAAATAGAAGTTTTAGCTTGCATAGTGTCTGGAAAATGCAAAGTAAATTAATCCTTGTATGAAACCACTCAGCAGAACACCATGCCAGTTTAATTCCTATGAAGGCAGTCTTCAGAGGATACTTCTCTCCACAAAGTAGAGTATTTATGAAATGCCTGCTCTATTTTTTGAAGGCAAATGCTTGTTGACCAAAGTTACCAAGCCTGCTAATGAAAACAAGTATTTTCAGTATATTTGGAAAAGTTTCTCATTTGCAGGGAGCTCTATCTGGATTACTGGCTTCCTACAGCTCTCACTTGGCACAGAACTACGAAAATGCTGTTTTCTTCATACAGAGCTCCTCCCAAAGACCAGCACTTTGTTTATGTTGGTACTGAAGTCTGTGTAAAGAGAACAACTTAAGTGCTTCAGAAAACCAAACCTCAAACATATGCATATATAACTCCTTAAATTGATGACAATGTCATTTTTGAACCTCACTGGTTGGGACCTTTTATCTGGAGTGCTCTTTAGCAGCCGTCCCTGATATGGCAAAAGGTGACCCTGAGCATCAGCTCCTCCTTCTGTCAGTCACAGTGTTGTGCAGCTCCACAGGATCGAGCAGGGTTGGGAGGGGGAAGAAAGGTGGAGGGAAGGACTGTTCTTCACTGTTGGCCACCCCTGAAGTCACATCTGGAGCTCCATGTGCAGTCTGGGCTGCCCTGTACCAGGTGGACACGATACAGGGTCTGACCATGTGAATTCCATCATGGGGTGGTCAGGGCAGGAGCACTACATAGGGTGAGGCTGAGGAGTGAGGGTACTTTGTTCATTGTAAAAATCACATTTGCACGTACAGTTATAAACATACTGTTTATAAACATTTACTGTACCTGTATCTTGGATGAATTATTGCATATATGATGGGGTTGTAGATTGCAGAAGCTTTGGCAATAATTGCTGGCACAGATTTGGAATATGGTGTTAGGGTGTTGCCTCGACTAAAACAAAGCAAAGACATTACACACAGCTATGCCATGGAATAATACTAAGTTACTTAAACATACTACTCTTTTTGACTGCTTTTGTGCTGTGATCTCTTTATAAGAAATACTGCTGAAATGTTAATTTATTCAAATACATTCTTTGCTCAGATGGAAGGCCTGCATTTGACAGCACGTACTTAGTTTCATTCACTTGTGGAATATGAAAGACATCTTAGTTATCTATTTGAGGATGACCAGAAACACAAAGAATCACCTCCCCTGTTTCTACACCAGGCAAACCCCACCCCCAAAACCACCAAAACAACTCCCATTGAGATCATCTGGGAAAAGGGAATAACAATAAAAAAAGAAAACAGAATCAAATCTAAAAATCTTTCAGCAGCAACATCCGTGCTGCACAGTAATGGATGTCAATGACTCAGTTGCAAACACTGCAGAAGGAAAAGAGGACTGGAAGTGGTTTGAAACTAATATTCTTCTCTTGACTTTAAGCTCCCACACTCAGTCACGCGTGATCAATTTCAGTGCAGGATAATCACAATTAATATTATACAATCACAGAATAGTTTGGGTTGAGAGGGACTTTTAAAGACCACCTAGTCCAACCTCTCTGCCAAGGGCAGGGACATCTTTCACTAGGTGAGGTTGATCAAAGCCCCATCCAACCTGACTTTGAAATCAAGAACGTGCACAGACAAGACAACAGGTCTCTTTGGAGCAGAGAGCAGTTGGAGGAAGATGGGAGCTCAGGAATGAATACCAGGGAATATAACCTGTCAGAGGCAGCTTCCTGAGAGTACAGGTACTAGGAGAGAAAGAAGTAAATCCTCCAGTTCATACAAAGAAAGTAGGATGGAGAAGAGGAAACTGTGTACCAAAAATGCAGATAAAAAGTCATAATAGTTTTAAAATACATAGACAAATAATCCCTTTTCTGGCTTTATCCACAAAGATATAGTGAAGAATATAATATCACTTCTGATGTAATAACTACTTAAAACCATTTCAAAAAGAGAGATCTGCTTATTGTGGGTGACAGTACTAACCATATTTATATTTCAGAATAACTCATACTCCTTGGATTATGTTTCTGCTTACCCTGCCCAGGCAATCATGGTGACACAAGCATATGGAGACCAGGACAAGACAAACACAATGATGACCACAAAAGCAATTTTTGCCAGTTTCCATTCATTCTTCATGGACTGCGAGAGGCAGGATTTTCGGCTGCAGGACCCCAGCTTTTGAACATCTCTGTGAGGGGGAAAAAATACAGCTGTGTCAGCAGGAGAGTGAAAAGCAAGGTGCAATATCTCTAAAAGGTTCTCAGCAATATGCAAAATGAAGCAGATTTCATCTTTCCCTGCTCTTACTCTTGTTCTCTAATATTTAAAAACTCTAGAAGGTAATTAATATAGTATAATGGTCCTAGACATTCTGTCTGAGCTTTGTTTGCCTGTGGGACTGAGACAGAACCACTCCTGGGACTACAGAATGGGACTGCCATGTCCTTATCCTAACACAAGGAGGGTTTCAAGTTGGGAAGGTAAAGAAATTGGTATCTCTTGCTCTTCATTGCTCTGAGGTGCAGCAAGCAAAGGTACAGCTGGATGCAAAAATCAGATCTTATGGTTTTTTGTTTTCAAGGGAGGAACAGCTTGCAGAAGTTCCAGCTCATAAAGTAACATGTGCTGGAATACGCTGACTATTCTGAAGAACCTGGCCCCAAACACTAACAGGGACATTTTTACTTCCCTGCAGATTTATTCACTGGAGAAGAGTATTTTCAGGGTGGAATACACAGGCAGTCCTAATATCTCCACCAAAAAATGTCCCATCATACTCTCTTCTCACATCAGACAAACACCCCACACTTGATTAAAAAAATGGGTTTATATGGTTTAGCATTTTATATAGTTTAGCATAGAAATAACAGTTTTTACATACGAGTGTTGATAAATGAAGATATATATCAAGCTGATGACAGTAATTACCAGCCAGCAGAATAGCAAACTGCTTCCTGGTGCACTGTGAACATACTCATAAAGTGTGTTTACTGTATTAGTGAGCAAAAGGCATAGAAAAATCTTGTGGCCACTGTGCTTCACAGGTGCACAAGACACAGTTGTTTTAAGGATGCATTCTTTGCTCCTTCACTTGGTATCAAATATGCATATACAAGAATAGTGAAAACCAAGACTAAGGCCAAAAAATAGAGTTCCATAAGAACTTCAATTCAGGCATACAGCTAAACATGCTTGTAAAAACAGATTTAGCCTTGTGAAACAAAATAACTTCAACAAGTGCCTGTAGATAGGTGCAGAGAAAAGCCATCAGAGCTGATGACACTGCGAGCAGCAGGAAGGACTAACAGCTCCAACTGGTGTTGGATCAGAGAGAAGAGCAGTCATGCGCTCATTAGGATAAAATAGCTGATAGGATGAACTACCTTACAGATTTAGCACCCTACTGATGTCGAATTTCAAATATAGACCACGAACTTGGAAAAAAATTAAAAAGTGTCTTAACAAGAATAGCCAGATATTGTATGTACAATTATGATGCTTGAATGAACCACAAGCTTTTCTGGGATGCCTGCCTTAAAACTGTCAAAAAATAAGAGAACTGCTATGTTACAGAGCAGCTCAAAGGCAGATGATGCCCCCATTTCTACATGCTATTTATCATCCTTTGGGGCTGAAAACTGTGCTGGAATACACAAGGGCCACATTCCTTGTATTGCAAATCTGAAATACAAATAATCCAAGATATCAAATTATCTGATGTACTATTAATTACCACACTCTAGGATAAGATTAGAACCACCAGAGACTTCTTTCCCTACTCTAAAATGTATACGCCCATTCCAGTTTTCACATTAACAAAAGTATTTCTCCAGTTAAAGCTGTTAATGATATGCCACTTCAGTTCTAATTTCAATTCAGATTAATTTTTGATTGAGATTTTTCTGCAGCTAAAGAAATTGAGAAAGTCTTCTAATGCAAGAAAAGAGAGATTTACTTATTTCAGCTGCATTGCTTACCTGCCAGTACGTCTTATGGCCAGGAACATAGATAAGTAGCAGTGGAATATTATTATAAGGGGAATAAAAAACACGCAGCAACATAAAATCATGGTGTAACTTCTATTTGCAGGGGAGTAGGTTACATAGTCCCATGTACAGGATATCATCAAGCCCTCAGGCACATACGAACCTATGAAACACATGGAATACATTATTCATACATACACCCAAAGCTTGTGTAGTTGCTGATCCAACAACTGAGCATTTAAAATAAACCCTGTACTGTATATATAGTCACAGAATCATAGAATGGTTTGGGTTGGAAGGGACATTTAAGTCTTCAAGGACTATGCTGGCCATGTTATACATGTGATCTGAGAATGCAAGTGCACATGTGGAGACGAGGTCCTGACTACCAGATTCCCAGATACACCTAATACTCCATCTGCAATTTGCTCTGCTTGAAAACAACCCAGGGGCAGGGGAGAGGAGGGTATCTCTAGTGCAATAGGTGCAGATATACAGTACGACAAAAAAACATCAGGTAGTGACTAGGCATCTGCCTGAGGACTTATCAAAACCTCATTTTTTTTATACCCCAAGAAAGGCTAAAACAGATCGTGTGGTGAACACTAAAAGAGATAGAGAGCAGACAACATACTCCACCCGAAGAGCGGAGCCACACTCCATCCCAGCGAGTACAGCCACACGACAGCGATGACCTGTATGGTGCGTTTCTTTGAAGTCCACTGTATGGATTGCAGGGGCTTAGTGATCACAAGGTAGCGGTCAACAGAAATAGCTAATAAAGTCATCATTGAGGTTATTCCGAAGAGTGCCCCACAGAAAGCGTACAAGTCACAGCCTGAAGCAGAAAATAATGTCAGGGATTTTCTCTCAGAGGCTGACATGATAAACCTCTCATTTTTTTCCTGGATCAGGACTTCTCTCCCATTAGAAGAATTTTCTTAGTCTCACAATTTCATAGTTATTAAATGTTTAATAGCAAAACCCACAAATATAAGTACATATGCTTGTATTTTATTAAACAAGTGCTACTCTCCCCTGCAGGTTGCAAGTGGGAACATTTCGTCAATGGAAAACTGCCTCAAAGAAAATCCAGTCTAATTAAAGTTACATTTTCCTGGACTGTTGCCAAATATATTGATCTTAACAGGCTGCAGCAGATATATGTTTGCTAACGACAGATGGGTATTTCAAAAAATGACTGGTTTATGTGGCTTAAAAATGTTGAAGTGGTTTAAATTTGGTGGCTAAAAGCCCAGCTGTAAAACACAGCTCCAGCTCCTATATTTAATAGTAGCACTTTCAAAAAAAACTGTCAGTTTTTACACGAAACAGTTGGGTTTTTTTTCCTCTCTTTGCATGCAGGCATTGCTCTAGCAGATGAAAACTCAGAGTTTTCTCATCCCTAGTTTGATTCAGAAACCTGTGTTGCATGATCATTCATTTTTTGAGATCTTGCATCACCCCTTGTTGTTATAGATGACAGCACACCAGGAATAGAGGCAGTTGAAATACCAGATTCAACCTTAAAGCAGACTTCTTCTAAAGTCTTTATAAGTAAACTGCAATTAAGGAACAAATCCCACTCAACCCAAATCAATTGCTTTGTTTATGGTAGCACGACAATTTACACTGATTGTATCTAAAAGCAAGACTAAAAACATCTTCAAACAAAAGAGGAGCCCCTTCAGTGCTGCTAAATAATACATGGTCTCTGGGCTTGCTCCACCAACACACAACCACTACTTGGTGCAACTTTCACCCAATGATGTGATGAGCAGTACCAAGCAGAATACCAAGCCTTCTAAGGAACTTGCTATACTCACATTTCAGCTATAATTTGAGTGTATATCACCTTCTCTTTCTTGCAATTAGAAAGAAAGGAGCTTAAATTTGCAGACTTTTCAACTGACTATCATTATTAAAATCTCTTAATTAAATGTGAGATTCCTAGAAGCATGCTAATGGATAGCAACATGCATTCCTAAATAAAAATATTAGCTCCCTCTTCAAGTAATGCAGGAAAAAAATATTTTTGACTTAATAAAACTTTTCTTCCTATCTTCAGCCATAGCACCTGCCCTTACAAACTCAAGGGTGGCATGATTACACGTTGATGTTGACTCCTTTCTTTGAAAAACAAGTAAGACAAAAGAATTAAACCTATAACACAAAACATGTGCCATCATGCTGACTGATGATGTCAAAAACCTAGGTTGTCACCCAAGAGTCTTGTGCTGCTGTTTCCACAACACAAGCCAAGATTATTATGGCTAAAATAGGCTGCAGGCAGTGTAGACCTGGTGAGTTACAAATTGTTGTTGAAAAGTACCTATATCTCCAAGAATCCACTCTCTGTGCAAGCTGTTGACAAAGCACATGGGTGCCTGAGAGGCTGACATCAGGAAGTCGCTCACAGCCAAATTCATTATGAAGTAGTTTTGGGGTGTCCTCAGCTTCTTGTTGCTTAAAAACATGAGAAATACATGATTTTTAAACGGACAAAGTGAACAGTTAACTTTATAATTTTGCTTACTAGCATAAACACATACTATCCAGGTTGGAATCGGTGTTTACTTACAGTCGATCAATTGCTAATCATCAGCCAATTACCACAGCTACAGCTATAGTCATTTCAAAACCATGCCTGACAATAGCAGGGGGGATAAAATGGATTGTTTCCCCTTCAAGCTGTGGAGAATTCCAGCTGCCTTGAAAAATATGGATTTCTTCAGGAGAACAGGAGTTCTCTGTAAGTGCATTAACAGTGAGTGTGTCCTAAGCTGCACAAAACCAGGATCTGAAGCAGCTTACATAGCAAAAGGACTGGTGAATTTTTAAAAGCTTCTCACCTGAAGGGTCACCACATTACCACTAATCAAATGACCCTTTGCAAAGTGCTGTGGCACAAGCAGAGCACACAAGAAGATTTGAAAAAAATACCCATGTTCATATACATTTCATAGGAGAACTAAAGCTCTCAGCTTCAGACGATCAGGCAGTGCTAACCACCACAAGGAACGTGAAAGCAGCAGCTGGTCTGCAAGCAGTCTATCCAAAGAAAACAAACATGTCTTCCATTTTTTGCCCCCCTGCATCTCACCACCTCATATAGTCTCACTTCTTAGGTATATCTGGAGTTATCCCAATCCAACCTCCTTGAAAACTTTCACTGGTATTTAAGGTTACCCTTGGCTCTGACTAGGAGATATAAAGATAATGGTAACATGATAAAGAACCTCTCACTTGTACTTGGGATTATTTGGTATGAGTATGTTGCTCTGATCAAATATTAATTCCCACTAGGAAAGTTAAATTAATTTGTGAGTTCGGCTCACCTAAATCTACCTTAAAACTGGCATTCTTGAGGGATATACAGAGAAAGTGTAATGCTGAGCCTGTGGTCCCTCAACGTGAACCACTGTATTGGTTGCATGGCGAAATAAAGAGCTTCGATACCTAGAGCTGAATTCGGGACTTTTTTCAGTGTTAGGTATATATAATACAAAAAGAGGTGACTTGGCACACTCTGTGAGACATAAGGAGGAAGCAGGATTTTATAAATAGCTTCATTCTTGCAACCTGCATGCAGTAATTTTCAATAGTTTGAAATAATTGTTTTTATTCTCGCAAACACTTCTTTCAGTGTAGAAAGTTGAAAAATGAGGCCTTTCTGATCTGCTTTAAAATGTAAGTGTTTGCAGCTAACATGAATTTCTTTACTTATGCTGATAAAGACATACTGGAAAAGAAATTGAAAGAGCCATCTCAATGCTGTCGCAATTCTAGCAAAATCTTGGGTCTCGTAACTGCCTGCAACAAGTTGGTGAGAGAGGGCGCAAAGTTCATACCTCCACAGGTGCTGTGGAGATTTTCCTACTTAGACAATTTAATGCTTTTATTACACCAGCTAAAACAAACAGATTAGAAGAATGGAGAGCTTGAGCTGCATTTCAAAAATCATGAAGGTATCTACAGATGTGGGGAATTCAATTTCTCCTCTATCTCATATTAAAATCTAGTTATTCAAAATCAATTCGTTTAGTTGTCTTAAAGGTTTAATAGGAAACTAATTCTTGGTTCATAATCCCACTGGTGTTTCCCCTCTGCACCAACATGCATGATGTCAGCAAGCAGTGAGCGAGGAGGATTTTGAAATCCAGCATCACAGTGTGGGACTGCAGGTGGCCATTTATTTTTTTCATGAGATTTTTGCATACTCTAGCTGCAGTAGCTTTGACTGTCTATTACACTGTCAGAAGCTGAGCAAGCACACAAACTGACAGAAATCCTATGATCTGCCTCAAGCAGGGAATACACTGATGGCATGAGCTTATTTCATGTAGTGCATTGCTTTCTTGGTCCTTCCAGGACATCTGGGCTGCTGGGATGAACGTCAGTTTTTGTCAAATATTTCTGCAAATTCTACAGGGTGACTGAAGAAATCTGCAACAGGGAGACTGGGGTTTCTATCATTAAAAATATTAAACACTTGAAACTTTCAATTGGAATTGTTTATAGAACAAGGTTTGGGTTTTTTTCTCATTTTCTTTGATTCCTTAAAACATGAGGAATTTACACTGAGGTTATCATGAATGGAGGGGGGTTGCCTTTCCCCCCCACCATTTCTTGGCACCGGCCTTTGCTTGGAAATTTAATCCAGGAGGGAACCAGTGCAGAACTTCACACAAGAACATGGGAACATCAAGGCCAGTAAAGTTAACCATAAAAGGAATTTTTGTACCTGTAAAATGCGTAGAGAACTAGGAGGTTTCCAATGATGCCAATGGAGCCGATAATGAGCACACACGTTCCTACAGTGTATAGAACATGGTCGGGGATATTTGCACCGGTCACAGAGTATGCCTGGGTGCCCATGTTCAAACCCTGAATGGAAAACAGAGAAGAGGAAAGCTTAGCCCATTCAGGACACTTATTCCAGGGGACACGTGCTCAGTCTGTTAAAGCAAGGCAGAGCATTTGCTCCCACAGTTTGTGCAAATCGAATACACACATCTGAGCTCTTTTCATATCCCCTGTAATCAAGTTTCCCTCAGGTTGCCTTTATTACTTTAACAGTAAATATTTATACCAAGAAATACAACAACAGGGAAAAGAAACTGGAAAAAAATACTAAGGAAGTTACGATGATGATGTGAAAAAGGCAAAAGATGTGCTAGCATAACAGTCACTCTGGGTAACTCCCGTGCTTTGGGGTGCAGGGCTAGCTGATAACACAAACTTCAGTTCAACAAGGAAGACCCTATCATACTTCAGTTTTATTAGGAGGACTGATATTAAATCCTACATTTATAAACATTGAATCCCTCGGGTCTCCCCAAGATTCATATCTACTAATCCACAGTGCTGCAAAACCTAGGAATTCCCCATGGAAAACGTAGGAAACCAGTAATAAAATGGCAGCAGTAGCATTGCCTGTATAAGCACAAATACATTAAATAGTATTGACACCTCTTTCTCTGCCCTTTATCACCAGCACATGAATAAAATTATGGTTGTTTTTTTAAAAAAACAAATTCAGATTTATCACTGACTAAATTCAGCAGCAGAGCAGCCTACAGCTAATCCCACTCAACTCTCATTACCATTATCAACAAGAAGAGTCCAAATTGCCTTATTTACCTAGTCAAAGGCAGCTAAGTCATGCAGAGGGCTCAAACACACCATCAGATCTGCACAGCTTAGTCAAAGTCATGGCACCTTGTCACATCTGAGGACCTACTTCGCATCACCACATTTCACTGCTGTGCAGCTCCACGACATGCAGGGTGTGGGACAAGGCTGATTTTGGCCTGTGGGAGAGGAGCTGCGTGACAGAACAGGTTCAAGATGACAACTATTGCTCCACTGGTAGTATTTAAGTGGCCATTCGAAAATGGTGAGAACAGCCTTTTTCCACCACCCCCCTCTAATCTCCCGTACCGCTGCTTCTCTTTTTTGCCTTCTATTATTCCTCACTCAGCTATGAAGTGCATACACTAAAGCTCCCTCCTTGTACAACAGTTCTAGCAGCGGGCATTATCCCCTCAACTGTGTGATCTCACCAGGGGTACTCCTTAGGCGGGTTGTATTCAGGGATGGGGAGCATCCAGTCAGACTCATAGCACCCCGTGAGCATCTGCAAAATGGCACGTCAGGAGCAGAAACTCTGACAGCAAAGCTCCTGGGGCTGAAGTGATGTAGCAAATGGTACAAAAGCTACAGCTTCAAAGCAGAAAGACACTTTCAAACCTTCTCAGCAGTCTGACAGGCTCTACTCGTAACAGGATGGCTACTGCCAATGTGACACTTCACCAAATAGAACATCAATATAAAAGTAGTAAGAAATGAAAGGGAGTATCTGCTGGTGCTAGCTGCATTAGAGGTGGTCACTGCTATTCCCAGTGATTAGGCAGCAAGAAAAAAAACATCACCCATGTAGCATTTACCCTTGAAGAAGGTGTGAGAGGCAGTATAAGAGGGGGCAGCACCTGGGGAGGTGGCCCAGCAAAGAAACACAGCTGTGGTCATTTGGTTGACCAAGCACAGAGCTGGGCTGCCTGGACACACAAATTAACCCTGTTAAACTGGTTTCCTCTTCCCTCAAACCTAATCTTCTTAGCAGTGTGCATGCACTAAATCAGAACCCTGCCTCATTTCTGGCAATGCATACCAAAGGGACTAAACTGGGGAGAAAGGAAAAGGATCCTTTTTTTTTTTTTCTTCCAGCTTATCTGTTAAGTATGCTCAGGATTTATTCCTGTATAGAGAGTTATTCTATAGAGGAGTATTATATAGATGTTGTAATTCAAGGCAAGTAGTACGTCTTATGCTTTACTTCACCCTGTGGGAACTCACTGTTGCAGAAGCTTGTTTGAGAAATGAACTATGAATTTCACACCCAAAGATGACTCGCCTTATCTCTCTGCTGAAAAGAAGTTGACTGGGACATTTTGGCCTCATTTATTCAGTTGTGGATGGTCAACTGTGTCAAAAGGTAAATAATGTCTCATGCAGCACATTTGTAAACTCAGATTACAGTTTGCTGGCAATCCTGGATGAAATATAAACTATTGGTACTTACTGAGTGGAATTTGGAAGACAATAAATACTGGGAATTACAGAGAGCCTGCAATCTTAGCAAGAAGCTAAAGTGAGGGATGTTTAGATTACACAGGCCTTGGGGAGAAAGGGTCTTGCCTTCAGGGGAGATAAAATACCACAGCCACTTTTGCTGCAATGTTAATAGCAGTAAGAACAACTTTTAGATCTGAATGAAAAGACGGCTACTTGTTTACTCTCTTAGTGTTGTCCTGAGACAGCAGGATGTGGCAAGCATCCAGCTGCATGAAATGTGGCAAGCTGATAAAGAGAAAAAAACATTTAAAACACTGTGATTTGGATCTAAGAAGATAAATGTGCATATCTCTGTGTGTGTGTACATATATTACAGCAGAAAAGCTCAACTTTGATAAAAAATAATTTCATTAGACTAGTGGAAATTTTCTAAATAAAACAGGCTAAAACAGTACAAATAGCTGTGAGCTAATCAAAGAGAATTTAATACCTCATTTTATATTACTTTTTTCACTAATTTGACATAATTTCACAATAGAAAACTTTAAAGATTTAAATACTCTTAAGGCTGAGATTTTAAAATCTACTCTACTGAACAAGTGCTACTTTTCTAATAGACACCCATTCGCAGTACACAATAACACCCAACTTAAGTCACAAAACTTAAGCTTTTTTCTCTTTTCCTGCAGTATCACCTCTGAGAAGCTGGCCTTTTTGGTAATTTTTATTAACAAGCTAAATACTTGCTATTGTAAATATTTTACTCTATGAAGATGAAGACTACAAATATGAAAAAAAAAAAAAAATCTAAGCTTGGAGATGAGCTCTAATGAGAATCTGGTTTTTGCTGATATTCTCAAAAGTTGTAACCACTCCATGTGTTCTTTTGTTACTTTTAGTTTCTCCCAAGCAGTAAGAATAAAGTTAAACTATAGGAGAATACTCCAAGTTGCTGTGACTCTTTCCAACCCAAGAAAACCCAAATAACTCTCACACATCTTTCCAGATGACCTGATAAGCAGGAGCAGCTAAGTACAGCAGGTAGCATTCATTATAGTCACCACTGTGTGTTACCAGATTATGTCTACATTAGCCTCTCTTTGCACCACAATGATGTATGGTCAATCACAGCTGGCATGAATCGGCAAAGAAAATCATTTTATCCTGGTGGAAGAGTCCTGCCTCTTAGACTTAGCAAAGCACGGATTTTGGATCCATCTCATGCCACTGCTCTCCAAGAGTACTCTCTAGAATACACTGTGCAGTTATACTTCAGAGTATTCACTTTCATTTTATTAACAGTGAATTTAGATCCCTTGAGAATGCAATGGGAAGACTAAGTTAAGAGATGCTGTGAGATGCTCCCCCCAGCTTCAGCTGTTTTACACAGCCATGGTAATGCACGGCTGCCCTGGATTTATCACATCTATCTCAATAAATTGTTTGTGGGTGCTCAGTATTATTGCAGCCACATAGAATGAAAAGCCTTTTCTGTATAAGCCACAGTCCAGCTCCTTCTCTTTAGTTATGTGACTTAACATAAAGATAATGAAGGCAGGCCTTAAATTTTATTCAACCAATATATTGAATCTTTAATGGATGAAGCAAGTTTTCAAGAGCTCATGTGAGCTGCATTCACTTGTCTGTTTTCCCCTCAGCTTGGCTTTGCCTCTCTCCATTTCTGGTCCTGGGACAAAATGCCAAGCACTCTGCAGAAGGCGCACCCATTTCCTAAGTGAAGATTTTAAAGACACCACTCAGAATGACCCGACTGTTTCACTCGAAAATGCAAATGCAAACCAGTAGCCCATGAAGATACCAGTAATTGCAGCAGGGCCAGCTTCTGGCATACTTGCCTATCCTGTACTCACTTTGTTTGGCTCCTTCTAAATTAATGCTACAATCACTTGCATTTTGACTCTGAGATGTTGGACCTGACAACTCACATAAATCATGAATTGGCTTTACCTTTATATGGGACATGACTACAACATCAAAACATTGTCACCTACATGGCTGCTTGGAGGGCTTTCCTGGCAGGGTAACTAACAGACCTGCAGGCAAATGGAGGATAAACAATTAACAGCTGTCCCTCAACTAGCTGGCAAAGAAAGCAGACCCAGATATAAAACCAAACTTGGTCTATTTCTCCTAAAACAAAGATGAAAAACTTAAAAGATGAGGAAAGTTATTCTAGGAAAGCTTTTGTAATTTGATTTTTAGTGATAAAATGACATCCAAATAGAGCCATCTATTTCTGCTTTCCAGCTGGTAAATTGAACAAAAATTGCAATGCAGATGACAAAAATTTGTGGTTAAAAAAGGAGGGCGAGGGCAGGTTCCCTACAGTGGGTAGGGGTAGAAAATAATGGATCGAATTCAGAAATGATTGTGTGATTAGCATTAGGTGTATGTAAGAGTATCTAAAGCTTAATCTACGCTCTGATTTTGATAATGGATGCCAGCTCATCTTGTGGAAATGATTTGCACTGAAATGAGCTTAAGTAAGGGCTTGCTTACATGGGGGATTACTGTGCACTAACAAGGACATAAATTAACAGCATAGCAGCCTTCCTGTGCTGACCTGCTACATGGATTCACAACACAGAAGTTTGATATTACTGTACAAGAAACGTAATATTTCCAAGTTACTCTTGGAAATGTTAAAGAAAAATAATAAACGATACCTCGGTATGATGAGATAGGAGCAATCAATGTGTGCCAGCTATCAGGCAGTACTTGCCAAGTTCCTTGTAATTTCACTGATGGTCAACGTAAGAGGTGATTTCAGTATAGAGCACCATCTGGTTTGAAATGAGGACAAAATTTGGGGCTTAATGAATATCTTCTATGTAGGAATGCTTAAATCAGCAAAGAGAAGACTGTTATGTGCTAACTATAGTAGAGCTAGTGATGGTCAGATATTTTTTTGAAATGTGATGTATTTAAAAAGAATGCTTGTAGAAAATGTTAATACCTTTGAGTACTAAAAAAAACCAAAACAACTTTGCTTGTTCTGGTTAACAGTACTGCATTACAACACCACACAGTAAATACAGATTAATTTGGTCCTCAGAAAGTCACATCAAACTGCGACCATCCACATGTGGAAAAGTTACTTTTCTTATCAGTCTCTGGATGACTTTTCTTCCACAGCTCATTCCAATCAGTTCACATGCCAAAGCCAGGACCACTCAAACATGTATTTATAGCGTGCATTTAATCAAGCAGACAATTGATCTCACAAATGGAACTGTGAATTTGATGCAGTTTATCCAAAAGTGACAGACAAGAACAGTAACTACCAGCGCTGTGTACAACAGGACAAACAGAAAAGGCAGCCGGGTACCAAAGTCAGGCATCTACTCCAGACCTATGTGGGTATTTAGCCAGACTGAGGTCTTAAGTTTGCCAAAAAACCTTGAGAAGTATTTTCTATAATAAAATACATATCTAGTTAATTCCATTCCAGCAAGTGCTTCTAGGCTGTTACTGAAATTAACAGTCAGTTGAAAAAAAGCTTTTAATATTTGACTTCAAGACTCATTTGGGTTATGTATTCTTAAGATCTCATGTTTAGCACAGCCCCTGCTTTGCGAGATGCTTTCTTTCAGGCCCTTGATATCTGTGCTTAAAGTTCTTCTCATAGTTGCAAGCAATCTAACAGCATATGGCTGGGGGGTTAGAAAAATTTCTAAAAAAACTCAAAGAGAAAACCATCAAGACCTGATCAAGTTCTCAATATAATGAGAATAAACTAGTTAGATGCTTAACAAGGTAGGCAAACTCAGGTGTCTACATATCCAGCCTTGAGTCAATGTAAGCAAGGGGTATTAATAATCAAGTTTTATAATTAATAAGACACGATATAAAAAAGATTCCCATAAGAATAATACAGCAATCAGAATTAAACAATAAAAGTGAAAATAAGTAATGTCTGCTTGTTACAAAGCAACCTCAGGGCATATTTTCGTCTCTCTGGAGCCTAACGAAAAGAACCTTAAAATGTAAATTCAATTCTGGAAAGCTCATCCCCAGCCACACCACTGAAACCAGTGATAAAAGACATATTTGCTTCCTGAGTTTTAAAAAACAAAAAAGAAAAAGAAAGAAAAGAAAAGAAAAAGGAAAAAAAAAAAAGAAAGAACAACAAAAAAATCAGCCCAGCTGAGAAACAAGCTGCCCTGTGTTCCAGCTGAACATGTCTGCACAGGCCAGCCTTGGGAGGAACACTGTTACTTGCTCCCTTGTTTTTGTGGGGAAGCACTGGCAAGTAACTAGCACATATTTTCCCCCTGCCTTAATCCAAGTTACTATAATCAAACCTTGAGGCAATGGATTTTTATTCCATGACCCGAAAGTTTGAAAGCATGATACCAAAGGTAAGTTTTCTGAGGGCATTTATGTTCCAGTACTGATCTACTTGTATAATCAAGACAGGTAACATTAACCAGGACTTCACAACATTTTCCTCTACAGAAATTTTATGTCCTATTTAAATACATCCAAATCTAATCTGAGAGTGCAAAACCTAAAAGAACCAAATTCAACCATGACTTCAGTGGTTTTGAGAAACAAGCAAATATAAGCCCACTACCAGAAGCTGTTAATACTCAGTTGGTTTGAGTTCATCTTCCCTCTCTCATCTCTCACAGGCTTGCACACCAGCACAGCCAGTTCCTTAATGTGACCCCCGAGACACTCATCAAATTGTCCCCTTGCCCATAAATGCCTTAAAAATTATCTGATGTTATGTACAAATGCACTTCAAATTACAACACAAGCTATGCATGCTTAGGCAGGCAGCACGCTGAACAAATCTCATCAATGCTAACACTGCATCAAAATTAGCTGGGCTATTACAGTTCAGTGCATATTTGTTTAGCCGTGAGGGAATGGATGACTGTTCGCACAGTGCAACAAAAAAGCAGAAATCTCAGGATATATTTTCTAGAGCATTAAAGCATGTTTTTATAAAAAAAAAAAAGCATGTGTATTCAAATCATTATGTTGGAGTTATTTCCTTCAGTGGAAGAAATTTTGCGGTCTTCAGGGAGATACCATTTACATGCTACAGTAAATAGTTAAGCCTTTATATTATTACTCATCATGTTTTCATAGGTTATTTTTCTCCCTCTGAGCATCTTGCTGCTAACTGCAGCTCTTGAATAATCACATAAAGTTCACTTAAAAAAAAGAAATCCCTTTATACTACGTTTGCCACTCAGCAGTGAGAATGCTCCAAACTCTCTGGTGCTGTAACCCTTCAGCATAACATGGGCTCCTCACCTGAGCTGCTCTCCCCTCTCTGCCTCCTTTGAGCTCCTGTAACTCATCCTGGTCCATTTTGCTCATCCCTGACTGCCAGATGACTACTGCTTCTCTTTCATCAGCCATGGATGCCTCTGACCAGGCTGCTCCCACTCCAGCCTGCCCACCACACATCTAAAGCCGTTACATGGGTTGCCACTATTTGCTGATGGCAACCTGGAGCCACAGTACCTGCCACCTGCTCGGACAGAGTCCTTTCCTGCTCCTGCAGCCCCAGGCTTCAGGCCGAGCAATAGCAAGCACAACTACTGAGTGATGCTCACATGTTACTGCGCGTGAGAAAATGTCTTTGCCGTTCCACAAACATTGACACTGCATTTTGAAATTCTGATCTCTGCCAGTGGATATAATATCCTGCCCTGAGGCTTCAAAGAGCTTCAACATATACCCTGGCTTCTGGACAGCCAGACTTTTTATTTTTTTAAAAAGCAGTATTTTCTCCCTTACTCTTGATAACTCAACATGAATCCTTCACCAGCCACCTCTGGCTTTATGCATCTCATCCAGATGTCAGTAGTCTTTTCATTGCACTGTTCTGCTTCTCTGGGAGACCCAGTCAGCTGCTGCCAGAAGATCTGTGTGTGAAAACTGCTCTCAGAAGTGGGACCTGCATTTTAAATAGATCCTGTGAAAGGATGCACTTATTTTTAAGAATTGTAGGGGAAAAAAAATATTAAAAATCAGCTGACATCAGCTTTTCAAAGGGTGATTACAAAATGAAAACACATCCTAATAAACAAGTTAAGGCAAGATGTTAATAATTTACACTAATCCTACATAATCTTCCTAATGCTACTTTAAAAAATACATATAGTTATTATTTTTCTTCAGTTGGTATTTTACTTCCTTCCAGATTCTCTGCTCTATATTTTTTCTATTGTGCAATGGTGAATGATGAAGGAAGTGCAATGATAACAGTAGAAAAACTTCCTCCATTAACTACATTTCAATGAAGTTTTACTTACCATTTTTACTAGCTGAGGGTAAAGAACTGCAGTTTTACCAAAGAATCCATCTCAATCTATACATTTCCCTATTTATAAACATACTGATCTTTCTTCTGCAGGAAATATTCTTAACTGGAGGCCTTAAACCAGAGACATTCTTCACCAACTAGGTTAATTTCCATATTTCAACAAGACTTTTTTGTCATGGGTAGTAGGGTGGGGGTGAAGGGCAATTTGAAGCAACCCCAAACTTCCTGATGCTATTTGCATCATTCCATCATGTACATGTAGGTGCATGAAAACCGCTAAAATGAGTCAGGCCAGAGGTCCACCAGCTCCCATATCTTACACCTGACACTCTGGCAACAGATGCTTTTAAGGGAAGATTATGTGGAATACAGCAAGTGCAGATCCTCTTCAAAATATTGAAGTTGGCCCTGGTTGGAGCAGAAGGTGGGACTTGACAACCACCCTTCCAACCTAAAATAGTCCATAATGCCAAGAATAAAACCCTTCAAAGCATACAGTTAAAAAATGTGAGTGTAAGCCATAAGTAAAATGAAATATTATTTCCGTTACTTGAGGACAGTTATGCTGTCTCAGTAAATTGAAAATCTTCCTATTCTACCTTCTACTTTCACAAGGAATTGGGGACAGAGAACAAAAGCCAAATAAACCTACATACACATCCTGCACCTAGATGCTGTAGAACAGCACTAATAGATACGCAATCTGTACAGGGACCATATTTCTTGGATAGAAAGGCTGCAGTAAGTGCTCCACTTTATTTGTAGCAGTTTCTCATACTGTGGCTTTAAATCCTGCTTGAAAAGACAGATTTCCAGAGGGTTTTAAGCACTTAACACCTACTGATTGTGCTGATGGCAATATGCCTACTCTACTTCTGTGCTGTTGAAAATACTCCTTGGGGTCTTTTCTGCACTGTTAGATGCCTAAGTACCAAGAAAATCTGTCTTTGGAATATTTTATGATTAATTTTAAAGTATCTTACTGGATCACCAATACATTGTTTAATCCAATAGCCTGTGCATTTTAGTATGACAGATTCCCAGTAGGTACTCTAAATACTCTATTTAGAATAAAGCACCTGGCCACCACCGGTGATGGAGATGACTGGGAAGAGAAGGAAATTAACAGGTGAGATTAAGACAACCCATCTCTGTAGCGAGAGGAAAATCTTCATTGCCAAATGAAAGCATTTGGCGGTAGCACAACCTCCATTAGCTGTCCAAAAACAAGGGTAAAGCAAACTCTCATCCAGGAAAGAGATCATTGCTTTTCTAGTCGCCTGGAGAGTGAAGCACTTACGAATTCCTTGTGGATTTAGCATCACTAAAGGAACAAACAGACCAATGTTCAGTGAACAAGTTAAACTGGCAACTCCATTTATGATTAGCAGGCTGCTGCAGTACTGACTACTTATTCCAGAGGAAGGTTGAAGTAGCATTAGCAAACTAATAAGGAACTGCAATATGGGCATAATTAGAGAGCAATTACAACATTCATAAGACTCCCATATTTATAAAATACTAAAATAACGGAGCATGCTTTGACACATTTGGTGGGAATAGATGTGTACAGTAACTTCTGTGTCTCTCAGAAAACTTAATTATCTCATGGCAGCGCTTCTTCCAGTGGAGGAAGAAACAATATCTCACACAAAAGCAAGTGCCTTCACTTTGATCTGTAGAAGCATCAAGACAACTTTGATGTAGCAGTGAAGGAGCTTCATCCTTTCCCTCTTCACTGCTGTGTGTAGCACATCGAAAATAGAAACAACGTAGTGGTTTTTTAATGTGGTCTCTTTTCTAGACTCTAGGAAAGGTAACAAAAGTTTTAGCACATCTATATTACGAAACACCATCTTCCTCTCACACTTGCAATAATCTCCAGATATCGGGTGTATTTGAAGCAAGTCTTACATTGCCTTTGCAACATCAGCTAGAACCATAATTAACTACCAGAAAAGAAAATCTCAGCACAAGGCAGCTTCTTTTTCTGAGTTAAGGAGAAAATGCCATTTTACAAAAAGAGAAGCCCACAGACTGGTTAGGTTCAAACCTGGTTTTTATGTGACAAGTCAGAAAGCTGCGGGGAGTCCCCACAAGTTTGTTCTGCAGAGCTCTACCTCTCATCTCGGAACAAAACTAGCTCCTTCTGAACCTTTATTTCTAAAAAGCATATAAGCAAGCCAGCAAAGTAATATGCACCAGAAGAATTTCACAAAATAAACAAAATTAAGTCTAACAAAGCCTTGTGTGTTTCTCAAGTCCTGTTCATACTAGGTTTTAGCTCACACTGGGCCTTTCTCAGTCCACTTGACTGCAATAAAAGCATTGCACTAAAGAGCATTTCTCGGAAAAACAGGTAAAGGGACAATCTGCTCACAACAGCTGTAGGGGTAAGAGAGATACTCATTTAAGATTTCTCTGCAAGTAAAGAACCCATTGAAAACAAATATTTACTGTTAATTGCAAACTTGTACTGAACTTTAATAGTAGTTTATTGCTCTTAGCTTTGTTGTGATCAAACAGCAAACACTGAGCTAATAACAGAGTTGAAAAGCAATTTCACAGCACTTGAACAGTCATTACAGCTGAATACAAAATACTTCTATTGCAAGTGGATTACCTAAGGGTCTTGATCACCCAGGACAACATCAGACTGATACCTTATGCAGTGTTGAGGAGGGACTGTAAATACTGCACATCTTGCAGCCCTCCAGGATTTGAGACAATCTACCTTCCCTCCTCTGCTGCTCTAGGAGTAACTGAGTGACCCTTACCTGCAGCAGCTCCGCTAGAGTTTTCCAAAGCACCAGTATTAATCCAGGGGCTCTGTGAGATTGCTGCTGTCACTGCTAACCTTCATTTGCTAACGCTCATCTTCTGTGCAAAGGTCTACTGCAATGACACTGAGGGAGGGGCTTTTTATGCCAGAAAAGCAATGGCAAGGGCAACACTACATGTTTCTAAGCCATATTCACTCTCTATCATGGTGAAGGTTTAGTCAGCTACATTATTTGAATATTAGCACAAGTTTCAGTATAGAAATGGTAGCAAAAGATATCAAGTACATAAGAAAGTGAGTATGTTTTTCCTTCTAAAAAAAAAAAAATGGAGTTAATTTGCTGATCATGGGGGTTATTGCTTGCAGAAAGTTCAATGGAAGTACTTTGTGCTTTTTATAATTAAAAAAAAATTTCCTTCTCACCTGAGATCAAGTCCTTTTTCAGGCATTGCTAACTTAACAGGGCACAAAGAAAGCACATTCCTTTCTGTTACTCTGCTAGCTCTAGACTAGCTGTCACCGTTTAAATTGTTAGCAGCATCATTCAGTCAGTGTGGACTTAGTTTCATCTAGCCAGTCATTGTGTTGGCAGCACAGCTGTGCTGATGGCAGGCAGTAAATTTCCATGGGCATCAGGCACATATCCTTACCTGCATCCTCCATTAAACTCACCGGCTTCCCTCAGTGCTCTGACCGGTTGCAGGGCAAACGTCAGAAAGGTCCATCTGCCTATTTATTGGGCTTTCCTCTAGGGTACTTTTTAACTCTGCATACGCTTTCACAGCAAGCAGCTAATACCAATCCCTGGGTCTGCTCTCTGCAGGAAAGCCAGTGACTCCAGGCTCGGCCCTCACTGCAACAGGCTGCCCCAGAGCCATAGGTAGGGATCCATCTGCACAGACCAAGTCCCCACGCTTCACCTATGTCATAGATTCTGCATGCATCTCATGGCATGTTGAGCTACTGACTACCACCTAGTATCAGGCATTTCTGACTGGTTAGTTATCTACTTGCTATGCATACTCTCAAGTCCCAGTATTTACCAAAGCTGCACGTTAAATTTGAACAGTATCTTTTTTACTTTGATATTTCCCACAGTGACTGTCCTTATCAAAGAATTTATAGTAGGTGCCTAGTGGCTATATTTTTGAGTGCTTTGGTAGAGTACCATCATTTTGTGCAAGTCAGCCTGACAGTTGCCTCTCAGCTGCATTATGAGTAACTCCTGCAATTCACTTGTACCAGTATAGTAAGGTCTCCTACTTTTCAGGGCTCAGAGAGCTTGGCTTGCTTTGCAGCTGCAATACCAAAGGCTGAATCATCTCATCTAGTAACATTGCTTTGTCATGTTCAGATGGATCAAGAATGTTATCAGCCTCATTTAATCACTTGCAACAATATGCAGACACATATTTCTATTCTGGGCCCAACCTGGCGTATGCAATGAATTCTGCTTAAAACTCTGCCTGGCCAAGAACTGCTGGATTAAGCAGACCATCTTCAGGAGTCACACTCTCTCTGCAGGCTGGCACCCCAGCACACTGGAAGTACCATCCTGGGAGGGATAATTTGCAACCACTGAGGGCAGTCAAAGAATGTAAAAAAATTTCAACTTTAAATCCTTTGATCAATTTACTGAGGTATATTTGCACATACACATATTTTTGTACAGCTAAGTGCACGGCAAGAGAAAGCAACACAGAATATGAACAAATTCAAAATTTAGTGAATACATAATGACAAGGAACAAACCTTAAACTCCCTAGGAAACTTCAGAAAAAGTTCAACAGCAAAAATACCCCACACAGCCATCACGATAAAAATGTGATTAAAAAGACAAAATCGATTAGAAGTGAAGACCTTCAGCAGTGCCAGAATGCACTTAGTGCATTTAAGTAATTTGGAGTTACGAGTTACACGCTCAAACTCCTGTTCACTTGCCACTTATTTATTGCTTAACTTCAGAGGATTCTACAAAAACCTTGCCCGACATTGTTCTTTCTGATTTATTCCAGAACAACAACCTGTTGTGATGAGATGACATCCACAGCTTCCTTCCCAAGCTGTTTCTCCCAATACCACTCCCACAACCCTTTCTCTTCCACTCTTAAAACTAGAAAAAGAAAATAAATATTCTTGGTAGACTTCTTTGAGCTGGTTACTGAAATTAAGAACAGGCAAACTATCAAAGATTTAGTAGGAAATCTTCTATCTTAAATTCTATACAAAGTACTGTAACAGTATAAGATCAGAGGTATACAGGGACAAGAGGTTATGAGGACAGGGCTACACAAATTCTTCATATTTCATTTGCTGACCTATCTCAGTTTTCTGCCCCAAATCATCATAACTAATTTGCAATGCAGAAGAAAATCCTCTTTCTTTATGAATGCTTTCAAATAATCCTAGCTAAACATACAAACAATGGACAAACCTTCCTATAGCACTTCATTTAGGTCTATTTATATTAATCAGCTTCACAAAAGGATAACAACTCTGAAATCTGCTTTAGGAGTTAATTTACATTCTTTTTCTCAGTGAAATTTTCCTGCTGTTAATGACCAGATCACAATAAGGTTTAATCAACTAGATCTTGATGATCCAACAAGTACCACCATAAGCAATCACCTGCTACATTCTCCCCTGCATAGCCAGGGTTTTCCTATCAGCAAAGACTCCAAATCCATCCTAAAAATCTGAACAAAACAGCACAAAGAAAAAACGTTTCCCTTTGGGGAGAGCTGGGTCAGCTGCACAAAAAAACAAATCAGCATTCGTTACATCAAGACAACTTCAATGAGATTTTTTTTTTTCCTTTTAAAGGAGAGGCAATTAATTTAAACCATTCCTTAGAAAACAAAGCAGAAGATAAACGCTCCCTTTCCTTCTCCCTGCCCATCTCCCACTTTCCGAAGCCTTCCTCCTGGCACATACTTTTCCGGTTCAGCTGAAAGCATCTCCTTTCCCTCCGCACATCTGCTCTGTGCAGGACTGCTGAGCTGCGACTCATCCCGAGGAGCATTTGAAATCCCAGGGCTTAAAAAGCCACTGGCAAGCAAGCCCTCCTCTGCTCCCAGCCTGACAGCTCCAGGAGCATATTGAACTGCAGCGCTAGCCCCCAGCAAACTACCGATCCCGTTATTCAGCCTGACTGGTCCCCACCATGACTGTTTCAAATGCAAAAAGATTACTTAAAAAAAAAAAAACAACCCAAATACACACAGGGTTCTGGGTTTTTTTATTTAAAAAAAATATATTTCCTCCCCCCCCCTTTTTTTTTTTTAAAAAGGATGGATTCCAGGAGAAGCTCGTTTCCAGGGCTTCCCAGCTGGCTACCTCTGCCCAGCCCAGCCGAGGAGCATCCCAAGCCCCCAAGGGTACAACTCATGAGAGTGGGCATCCTCAGGCAGTTGGTGCCTGGGGTCCTGCCTGTCCATACCTGCTCCCCACGGTTCTGGGCAGGCAGTGTTGGCAGCCAGAGATGGAGGGCAGCATCCGGGATTTCCCTCGTAGTGGCTTGCACCTGTGGCCTCTTATGCTTTTGCTGTGAAGAGCCTGGCTCTGCCTTCCCTGTAACCCCCCTTTAGGTGGCTGAGAACATCAGACAGGCATCCCCCACCACCCCCCCACCTCTTCTGGCTGGTCAAACCCAGCTCTGGCTCTTTCTTTGCATGCCCTCTGCTCAATCCCCATAGTCCACAACCCCCCGTGGCTAGGTTAGGGTGGCTCTGCCCTGCTGCACGTGCCTAAAACCACAGCTGGGTTTCTTGCAGGGCTGTCAAGGAACAGGGATTGGGTATAAACACAGCCACTTCCCAGCAACTCACCCTGGAGTTACTGAAATTTCATCTGCAGCATATGCCTTGACATTCAAACATCGCCTGTCCCAGAGATGCTTGAATAAGCACAGAAAATAAAGTGAACTTCAATGAACGTGGCATAGGAATTTTTTACCTCACAGTGTCTTGTTGGTGTCATGTTTGTAAACCTGAGCACTTCAAGGGCACTGAAACGTGATTAAAAGAGCAGAGATCTGATGGCAGAGATGCTGTCTGAGAGCCTCTTTCATCTTATACTCTGGCCAGAAAGACATTACAAAAATAGTTACACTTCTATCCCTATGGTTTTTTCTTCAATACGTTGACAGTATTTTCAACATGTTGGTTTCAGCGTTCCCCTTTCAAAAGACATGAAGGGAGAGGTTATGTAAGACTGAGCTTTGTCTGGAGAAAAACAGGCTTCAAGTAGTAGAGAAAGGAGAAGAAACAGCAAATTAGACGTTATTCAAGGGACTTACATGCCCCCTCCATCTGGGGCATGATAGCAGTCCAGCTTTGCAGGAGAAGCTTAAAACTATTTCTGCCCACAGATTAGCTCTTCTAACTGACAATTTTAAAGATGACAGAAATTCAACTACACACATAAAACTTACCAGTATGATGAAAATATACCATATAGATAATCTGTAAATGCTGGAGAATATGGCAGAACTTCCTAAATTGGAGGCCTTGGTTTCAAAACAAAGTTTGCTTTGGCATTTAATATCCCAAAGACATAATGGTTATGTTACAATAAAATTAATAATGTGCCAGAACAGAAAAAAAATAAGTGCTTCAGTGAAAACACCTTACACTGTTATGCATTGTATTATAAAAAACAAAATTATGGTATCATTGTCATACATAAATGTTTAGACAATGGTATTGTATGTTGATCATTATTACTTTATCCTTGGTTTTCATTCCTTATTGAACCACCTTATTTCCATTCAACTGTTTGACTGACAGATTCTACTTCCCCCCTCTGAAGATGCCCAATAAAACAACAGATCACCTAAGTATTATCTGCTGTCTGTTACAGTTAGTTGTACCTTGGCATCTTGCTGCTTTATTTTTCAGGTCCACCTGTTGACTTGACCTCTGTGATCTGCTGGTTGCAGATAGGTTTAGAAGCAAACTACGGTTCTTTCCATTGCTGTTTATGCTCCAAGCTCAAATACACCAAATGACACATCCTGTAGACATTTTAACAGTTACATACTTATTTCTTCCTTTTTTCATTCCATCTCCGTTACCTAAATTGTGGGATCCATTAGATTACCTTTGTTACCCTTAAAATATTATGTTAATTTTCTAGATATATCATGAGGTACAAAGTTTTTGCTTACAACTTTTTCCATAAATATTGGCTGAGAAAAATTTGTATACAGTTTCAGAAATACTATATACTGTCTGCAGTTTCAGAATATGTCAATTTATAATTTGTTGACTTATAGCATATTTTACCACTAATGTTTTAAATATTTTTTAAGGCAACAAAGGCCATGTGAGAAATGATCAGCTTTCTAACACCCATGAGTGGGCTTCCTTTTTCTCTTTACTTACAGAAATGTAGAAATGCCACTCTCTGAAACAATGAGACCCCTGACAAACTGTTCAGATGTCCTTTCTGAGGAATTGCTCGCTTTGCTCATGTTGTTCATTCCTACATCTGCAAGTTGGAGCTGAAGCTTCTCTGAGATCAGGCCACTAGACAAAATATACCTCACAGAGCTGGACTCAGAATGAACCCTATTTTGTGTTGGATATTCTAATTAAAGCTAAGGATTGGATGCCAAGATAGTTAAATGCCAACTAAAGTAAACTTTTTCAAGCTTCAGACTTTTTTAGGCTGACAGGGTTTTGGTTGATGGTTTGACTTGGCTCCATGAATGACAGTGTTTAGGTGCAACTAAGCCTCGAGCTAGAGGCTTACTGGACTGCTGTCTCACATCTCTCTGCTGCACTCACATCAAGATCAGTTCTTTGTCAGGCCTTTCTATTTCAGCTGTTTGTAATTAATCCTGGGACATGGGAAAATATGGTAAATAAATCATGTAAGTACAACTAGACAGAGTATTTGGACTCGCTGAGCACAATGAGCACTGAACATGTGTGCATGCTTAAACTCATGATGTGTTTGAGTAAAAGGCACTGAAAATCAGTACCTTGAAATTAATAACAGAAAATAGATTGCTCATGTAACTAAAAAAGTAGTTAATGTAAATAACTGCCTAACAAAGGTCAAAAAATGTCCTTTCTGAGGGTAGTTGAGATCCTAGACTAAGGGACTAGCGGATGTAGCTCCATGTGGAGACTTAAGAAAACCAACCAAACATCGATCAAAATGTGTGACAGCAGTATATAAATTTTTCTTCTTTTTTTTATCTTTTGAAAGTGGAGCAGAGTCATTTAGGATGAATAATAGCACTTTACATTCCTCTGACACCTTCCATCCCACAGGCTCCCAAAGCAGTTGGCAAACTTAACAAGGACATTATCTACTGTACATCAAAATCATTTTATCTGTCACTGAAGGCATCCCCACTGGAGCAAAAAGCAGTATCTGTTTAACAGGTTAGATCTGTTGTGACAAACACCACATCTACGCAAAGCTACAGGGAGAGTGTAATTGTCAACAGCTGGAACTGGTGCTGAATCCTAGATTAAGAGTTGTCAGGAAGTGTCTGCTAGTATTTCTCCAGTTACCACTGGTGATGAAGACTTTATCGCAGATTTTACAGACCTGCCATTCCCAGGGCAGACATTCTCACAAGCCAGCTCCTTGGGGTACCCGCCTCAGCATGAGGTGCCTTCACAACTCATAGTGCCCCTCCTTGAAAGGCTTGAGTGTTATATTCACCTGACAGGAGGAGAGCAGAGGTCCCGTACAAAGACAGACACAGTGGTCAATCAAGAGGCTCTGCACGCTTCAACAGTCAACTTTGATCTGAGCCTTCATCAAGGTCATCTTCCTTTCATTGCAGCTTGAACACAGGCACTCCAGAAAAATATATTTCTTCTGCCAACACAACAAGGTTTAAAGGTGTTTCACATCCAACAGACAATTCACAAGTGCTGCTTCCTAGGGCACATGGGTCTGACAACAGCCTGCCTGACCAGCTCCTCAAAAGTCATAGAATCAGAGAGTGGTTTGGGTTGGAAGGGACCTTCAAGATCATCCAGTTCCAATGCCCCTGCCATGGGCAGGGACACCTCCCACTAGACCAGGTTGCTCAAAGACCCATCCAACCTGGCCTTGAACACTCCCAGGGAGGAAGCATCCACAGCGTCCCCAGGCAACCTGTGCCAGTGTCTCACCACCCTCACAGTAAAGAATTTCTTCCTAATATCTAATCTAAATCTAACCTCTTTCAGTTTAAAACCATTACCTTTCAACCTATCACTACAGGCCCTTCTTTGCTGCTTATAGGACTCTCATGTACCCTCTAGAAAGGCTGTTTGAACTGGAATGGAAATGGATCTGTCCTGGAACAGTGTCCTCAGATGAACATCTTTGCTGTGCTGTCAATCAAGTAAACCAACCCCAAATTATGGTTGTTTGATAAAATTTCAGTTTACAAGATAGAGTATTTTTACTTTTAACACTCTTGGTTGAAAAACACATTTTGTGATACCAGAATTTACCACTGGATAGACATGCTGATTTTTTACTAAATCATAACTTTTTCTCTGGCCTCATTCAATCACAAAGTTTTCTGCAACAACTTATGGAAAAACCCTGAAAGTCACCACTTTTGCTGTCAAAGTCATGGCAGTGACCTCCACACAGAGACATTTTTTGTTGTTGTACTGTTACCTTCTATACTGAAGTTTTGCATTTTTGGTCAAAGGTGTCTTGCTTCTATAAACAGAAACATTTTCACACTTTAAATGCTTAAAACAAAATCCTTTTGTGTAAAAAGCCAGCCTGGAGAATTTCATCCTGGAAGCTGAATGCATCAGAGTCCTATCAATGCTTACAAGAACTCTTTGTAATGAGGTTAAAAAGAAGAAACCCAAAACTTGGTATAGGCTCCCTAATTCAAACACTGTTTTAAAAAGAGACACACAGAAACAAGGAAGCCTTCATAGGTCTTCAGCTTTCCTAAGTCAAAGGAGGGAAGAATATACTTGGATATAAAACAGCTATGAGCCAGAGGGACAACTGTTAAAAGCCAGAAGGAATACATGTCAGGCAACAGCTGTGCTACCGCCCCAATGTCCCAGTCCCAAACACTTCACAGCAAATGCTCTGCCCTGTTAAGTGTCAGCTCTGGGGGATCCACCATGGCACCTAACACAGCTCCAACAGTCCCTGGTGATGTGGTAGCATACGCTAGGCAGTGTGCTCATAGGTAGTTGTCTGCCATGTTCCAACTACGGCACTTTGCATCATATGGTGATGGAAGCACGTGTGATATGTCCTTCTTGAGCTTCACCCTGACAGATAGCACCTCAGTGATCAGACACTAAAGAGTTTCACCTCTGCAGGTCCCTTCATTGTGATCTGTTCCCACCAGCCAACTCTCAAACCAGGGGAACTGAAATCCAGTTCCCATTAAAATTAAGGGTATGGATAGTAATAAATTTCAGAAGCTCTCGAGATATAGTGTGATGCAAAGATCCATGCATAACAATTTCTTTAGCCATTTTAGTCCCAATAATCCTGTGTTTTGAATTGCTCTTCCCATAAAATTATCCTAAAACAAAGGCTGTCCAAGAATAAAATGAAATTTAAACTACAAACTCCTTTTAAATGTTGTTTAGAGTCTAAATAGCTTCCAGACTCAATGGCAAATACAAACCCCACTGTTGATTTTTACCTCAGAAAACAGAAGCAATAGCACGCAGTAGCTGAATTAGATGCATAATAATACATTTATCCTAATGTGAGAAGAAATTTGAATTTAATCTCTGCTCTGAAAATAAGCCATCAGTAATACCTTCTGGATGACAATTTGACATGTGAATCTGAGACTGGTTTTCAAATGCAAGTGTTAAAACAAAAGAAAAATAAGCTTAATGACCTAATATTTCATACAGGCAGGATCTGCTGTTATTTTTATTTTCACAAATTTCAATTCTGCTCCAGAAAAAGATAAACACAATTTTTAAGAAACACCTTAGAACGAGATTTAATACTTAAATTCACATTTTTTCCAGAAGAAACAAAACAAAAGCTACTCAAAACCCTGTTCTTCCCTTCACCATACAATCTCTGGTCTATAACCTCTTCTCTGTCATGGACTGAGCCCATTTCTGGGCTTTTCTTGGTCTAATGCCATGTGAGTTTCTATAATCCCTATTCCATCTGGTACAGAAATCATCAGGGTTTGCTTACCTTCTCCAGCAGAATAGATATTACTGAAAATCTAGCACTTCACTAAAATCAAATATTTAAGATAAAACCCCTTTCCTAAGAGCATGGCATACAAATGAAGAGAATACCACAAAGGAAGTTGGTACAGGACTCAGGTGTCTGGGCTTCTGTGACCAGCTGGTGTCCTCCTTCCCTTAGCAACAGGCATGAGCAAGAACAGCTACTTCTAGAGGTTCTTTCCTGCATTTCTCACAGAAAGCAAAACACAAAGGTTTCCCGAGAAGGAGATGAAACATTGCTTCCTCTAGAAATAATTAATGAGGAAAGCTTTGAAATGAGTTAAACTTTTTTCCCCAAACACACAATGAATAATGGACAGCCAGAATGTAAAAGCAGCTATCAGCTCTAGGTGGTTTCAGGGATAGATACACTCTTCCCTAAAGCTCAAAACTGCAGGGGAGAGGGAGAAGCAGGTGGAATAAGACATTAAAACAACAGGCCAAAAGGAGATTTTTGTCAGGAGATGTGATGAATTACATAGAGCTATTTTGAGGACCATTTCGGGTATATCTGAAACAGAGTTCGTATTTCTTTTAAACATTTTAAATAGAGTATTGTGGGTATTTTTAAACCACAGTTTCATGCATAAATGTTACAGAAAATTTTTAATTAGAGCTGTAAACAGGTCAGATTATACACTCTAAACTGGGATTATATACAATATATATACCTGGCTGGGAGTGTCTGCATGCATGTACACACTTTGATAAAAATTCATTTCAATTAAAAAAAACATTTCCTAATATCATGAAAAATTCTTATTGCTGAAGTTAGGTGGGCCTTTACTGAACATTTCTTCCCGCAACTGCAATTTTGAACCTCCCATCTGACTGTTTTGCTCACAGAAGGCTGGGCTACAGAAGGAAACATTTTTTGCCCTTTCAGAAACACAATGGGATGTTAAACTTCGCTATAATTAAATTTAAGAAATACAGCTCCATAGGATAATAGGGAAACAGTATTAAATACATACTTCAGTAGTGTTATTCTTTTTAAGTGTTTCCCAATGCTCCCAAGTGTTCTCCTCATTTTTTCCCAAATGATACAAAGAAAAAGAACTGTATATTTCTTTGTCAGAGGTACACTCCAGCAGAAAGGCACATGTCTTTGAGATTTAAACACTTCAGCAACACCTATACTTCTATGCAAACTAATTTCTGGGTGAAAAGAAAGGAATAGAGCACTGAGAAACCAAAAATTCAGAGATCGAAAAGATCCAACCAGATCATCCGCTTCTCTCTTGCCAACTACATCAGTCAAAATGATATATCATCATCATTCAAGGAATGACTGGAACCATTCATTTTTATAACTGGAACACAAGAAGAATTCGTCAAATTTGCTTCAGAGGAACCAAAGCAGCCAGTGCCTAATGCTTCACAAGCCACAGGGGAAAAAATCCTGTGCTCAACTGACAAGATTTTCTGTGTTGGTATTTTTTTAATAAATAAATGAAATTAAAATGTCATTCCATCCATCTCAATCTAATAAAACCAAATGATGGCAAATTTGGATTTGGTGTGATAAACAGGAGAAATACTAAGCTTCTTTTCAGCAAAATCTGTTTATACAAATTCAGTTTTGTTATTCCTCCTGTTGGTTTCTCCTTTAGCTATTGGGACCTCAGTAATAAATCACTTCCCTGAAATCATGGAACCAAATTCTACTGTTATATCACAAACTCCATTTGGGCTTGTGTACTTGTGTTAGGGCAGTGAGATCAGAAGTTCTACAGCATTGATCTTCACACATGCATTAAAAACACAGCATTATTCTATTTTCATATTGCTGATGAGAGTGATTTCTGGGCACAAATCACTGTAAGCCTTTCCTTTGAGAGGATCAACCCTTCTTTTTCCAACTTCTTCACTCTGCTCGCTTTTTTCCCCCACCTAATTTCTGAATTTAAATGTCTGCCCAACACAGAGCTGTTTCCATCAAGCCTCTGCTGGGGCTTTTGGACATTTCAGTGGCTAACAGTCCTGACAGAAAATGAGAATCTACGGCCAATTTTGGAGGAACAAATTTTCCAGGAAGCAACAGACCCAGAACAGATATTGAGATGCTTGCAAAAGTAGTGATTTAGGCTAACACAGATAAACGTCAAAAGAAATTGAAAGCTGTTGCAGAGTAATGTGCTGTGCTAGGAACCAAAAATGCGATTACTCTCTCAGGGGTTCTGAATTTCAACATGAAGGTTAGATAAGACTAAGTCAGTGCTGCCCGCCAACAGATCCCAGGACCCCTCAGGATATCTAGTACACTAAATCTACACCCTAGATCTATATTCAGTAGCTAGTTCCACCACCAGCAAGAGCTGCTCAGGTCAAGTTTTGTATGGAGAGCACACAGTAACAACTGCCCTGAGAGAGAAGGGTTTTGGCAACGTGGCAGTGCAGAAGTAATGTTAGGCTGGGCACAAGAAACTGGCTGTGGAACAACAACAAAAAAAATGCTACAGCTCATGTTTCATGCCACTGCCTTACAGATTTCAGAAGTGAAACAAAAACCTGCAAGTGTCATGTAGTCCTCCCTCTCCGGGCAGCTTTTGCAAAGACACTCGTTGAGCAGCCCATACACAGCTTCAAAGTACAAAATGGTTACGTACTGGCTAACACGTTCAGTAGCTAGCTAGGATTGGAGAGCTACTAGAGTAAGGATTAATATGCTTTCCTCTCTTGGTTAGATGTCCACTAAGCCTTTTCTGCCAGATCTGCTGGGCAGGTGGTGAAGGTCCAGCCTCCATCACACCTTGGGTAGGCTGGTCCTTGGTATCGCTGACATACCAACTTCCAGCTCCGTTTTCTACTTCAGTTTTATACCTCTTCAAATCACCATGTTTTGTTTTTTTTCTTGAACCCTTGAACTGCTAACCTTGCCTCTATCCGCAGTTTAACCTTTCTTATCTTGTATGGCTCTTGTCTCTGTACTTTTTCTCAATTAAGCCATTTTCTCAAAAGTCCAAGCCAAGGCTTTTCAGCTGTACTATATCACAGCAAGGTCTTGGACCACAGACAGCTAAAACCTTCAGGAAGAGAGTCATGGCTCTAGGATCAGGCCAACAAAAGGTAACTGAAAGGAACTGAAGTACCAGATAAATGGCCAACAGATTAAGCCTTTGAAAAGCTAGATAGAAAAATACTACCAGGTAAGTAAAGGGGGAGGAAGAAGTAAAAAGAGGAGATAAACTACCAGTTGGCTAGGCTGGTAGGCTGGAAACAGAAGTGAAAGTCATTACACAAAGGAATCGTAAGGAAAAATAGTAGAGCACAAGGCAACCTCTGTCTGAACTGACAAAGAAACAGAGAAGACCAGCAGATGAAGAAGAAACTAAAGGGTAGAAAGGAACACAGTCAAACATAGAAACAGGTGAAAACTTCAAATATGAACAATATGTAACATCTTTATATGTCTTTGTCTAAGTTTGGCCTATACCTGGGGCTAAACTGTAGCAGTTGTTCTACCACCCAATGACCCCTCCCCAGCTGAGAAAGGGAATCAGAGAAAAAAGGGAGAAGACCCCTGGGTTGAAGTAGAAACCGATTCAATGAAATAACAAAACTAACACAACAACCAACACAAAGCATACAAGGTTCTACTCACCCTAGTCCTTGAGGCCAACAGAAGGATCAGAAAGCCAGGAAGTAGAAACCCCAGGAAGAGAAACTCCACCCTCAGTGAGCTCCCTCCTTTTATAATGAGCATGATTAAGTGGAATGGGATACACCTGTGAGCTGCCTTCATTGGATCTCCCAGCTGACTGAGGGCTACTCATGGCCTGCCTGCATGGCTGGCCCATGGGTCTGTGCCTGGGGAACCAGGACAGTCTTTTATTGCTGCTCTTCAGAAAGCAGCCATCTCAGACATAAATCTTCTAAAAGGGACTTATTTATATAGGGCTTATAATGAAATGACAGAAAAACTTCCGCTTTCTGTCTCCTTTGTAGCTGTGGGTAACTACATAGAGATTTGTAATACCCCCATATATGTTTGTAGGATCCAGTTTTTCCCTTGGCCAAATACCACATAATGTTCAGAGATGATAGCTGATGATGCAGCTGGATGCAACCAAACTCTTTGCATTCAAAATGATTTGAGAGATTTAACAGCAACAAGAGTTGATAAACGGAGACTTGACCAGAATATTGCAGATTGCAGTGACATCAGATGGTGAAGAAATATATTCTTGCACAGGCAGCTGTATGTTTATGACCTACTGATCCCGAAGGACCATCTGGCCATGGGAATGCCTCTCAGGATACAGGGAAGCGATAGCACCTGATGGCATTACCACAGCCTTGTGAGTTCCTGACTCGGCTGAGCAACATCAGCTGCTCACGCCTTTGCTCCTAGTCCATTGTGTATCCAGATCTCCTTTTAGGAGCATATTGACACAGGGTAATTTGCAGCAGAAATCGGCTAGAAGCATAGATGCAGCTGCTCAGTTAATTATAACATAGTAGATTGCGATAACCAGGTCAGATGTAGTTGACCCTCTTTGGGTAAGGATGTGATACAGGCCCTTGAGAGTCTGTTTCCACGGTCTGTTGTTGGGTGTAGCTTGCGATTCCTACTGCTAAGCATGGCCTGAAAGGGCTGGTCAAGTGGCTGACATAAAGCTCCCAACAGTCCTTTCCCAGGCAGGCTTCAGCCTCCCAACAACCAGAAAAATTCTTCCAGCAGCTGCCTGATCTCCTGTTGGGAGTTGTTGCAGTGTGTAAATAATACCAGTGAGCCCCAGAGCAGCTCTCCTACTGGTAAGTGGTATGGGAAACATATGTCCTGGGGCTAGGGAAAGCCTAACCCAGGAGGCACCTGACTTGGCTTTAAATGCTGGAGAAAAAAACCAAAAGCACCAAGCTTATTCAATAAAGCCAAGGTTTAAATTTTGGATAACGAGCATGAAACAAAGCTAGAAAAGGAAAACAGGAACATGACAATACTTAGAACAAACCTAGCATCAGTCTGCCCTTCTAGCATGACCAGGAATTTCTTCAAGGCATTATCTTGGCCCAGATAATGAGGCTGGTGACTCAGCACGCCTTCTCCACCTTCTTGTCTTACCTGTCAGAGCTGACCTGTGGCCTTGTTCACCCACAGACCCAAGAGAGCAGCCCCCAGACCCATTTCCCTCCTGGGCACTGTCTTTCAGAACTGACTTTTTTTTAGTGTAACAGGCACCTCTGTCCCAGACGTCTCTGGGCTGCATTGCCTGAGATGCAGCTGAGGCTTTACCTCCTCCCTGCTTTTTATTACTTTCAGCACCTCTCACTTCAGACCTCCCTGATGTTGTTTTCAGTCTAGCAGGAACATGGTACGTAGTGCAGTACTGTGCAAAATTGCACAACCTCAGTTTTACCCATGCATCAACTTGTCTTTATTTTGTTTAAGTGGCCTCATTGAAGGCATGACATTTTCATTAACATCGTAAGACTTTGTAAACCATGTATCAACCAAAGGATTAACTACATAAACATCTTGTTAAGACTGCTGTCACTGTTTCCCTGTGATCTGATGATAATTTCATAACTTATTGCTAATACTAATTGTTAGTCTTGACAGATTTGGCAAGCATAACTTCTACAGTCCCTTCCTGGCATAAGCATTTCCCCACTACCTCCTCCTTGCCACTGCCTTTGTGTCACCTGGAGAGAGTCCTGCTTTCACCACAGGATTTCTTAATTCTTTCTTCCGATCCCACAGCAGCTCTACATCCGCCTAATTGAAGTGGTCACATCTGGAAAGGAAATACAAGCATGAGTTGATAACATGTGATTGCTTCTGGACATGGTATTTCCTAATGGTGTCATACATCTCATGAGAAGACTGGAGGCAAAATGCATCTTAGGTAGAATTGAAAAGAAGAGTTAAGGTCAAAGAAGGGCAGTTGATGAAGACAACTTTTTTTTTTCCTTCCTTTGTGGCAGAAAAAAATACAGTAAATGACCTGGTTGAATAGTTGGCTTGTTAAAAGATGAAAAACTCAGTCAAAACTCTGAAAACAAAACTGTGGGGTTTTTTGTTTATAAAATTTATTTTATTGATTTTAAACTATTTTTGTTTAAAGGTGGTAACTCAGCATGCTTAACAATAAAGTGACAGCAAAGTGATATTTTTAGCTTTACAAATGCTGCTAAAACAGTGTCTCCCAAAAAAAATGTGGCTTCAAAGTATGAGAAGTAGATGCCTAACAAACTTAGCTTGGGGTTTAGATTTAGTTTCCAAACCCATGTTTTTTCCAGGTCCTGGCACTGACAAACAAATGTAATGGTTAATAGAGGTTTTAAAAAAGCACTGCTAAACCTTTACTGGTTTGGAGAAAAGGATATTTGGTAGATTTTGGAGAGAAGTATAAAAGCAGAATTTCTCAATGTGAACGTCCTAGCTAGTGAGTGTCCTTCACATTTTATAAAAAGCAAAGGATTCCCCAAAAGAGACCAATAGTTTCCAACTATGAGTTTACTGCATTAGTTTGCCTTGTATCTTTTTTAAGAATGAAATTGATTTTGCTTCAGAGCAAAAAAATATCCATACATATACTTTTAGCATTAACTACACAAAAAATTGGTTAGACCTTTAGAGGATTACTACTGTAGTAAAAGCCATATTTCTTAAAACATGCTAGCATATATTAGCTAACAGATTTGCGTGACACTTTAAACCCTCAGAACTCTTGCTTAGTATAAAGAACAAAGAAGGTCTGTTAATAAAACTAGTGCGGCTCTGTTTGTAAGGTCTAGCATAAAACAGTATGTTCATTAAATGGTATTACATCAACCTACTGCTTTGCACCACCCATAGATCAGTATATGAATACGCAGCAGTATGACTTAGCTAAATATAGTGGATCTGTGACGATTTCACCTAGCCTTAAAGACCTGTTGAAATTTGATTAACCTGTGGAAAGTGAAGAGACAATGAGTTATGGAGATAGCACTTGCTTCCCCCATAGTAAAGCATCTACCACATTACACTTAGTATAGTGCTACTATTTGAGAGGGACTTTTCACAAAAGAATTGACACCTTACATGCCACATGGTCTGCCCTTCAAAGACTAGTTAGATACTGTAGTTAGACAGCTGCAGCACTTGACATCCCAGCATTAATGGCACATTCTTGTCTGTCATTAGCAAAATCCCATCCGGTCTAGCTTTACAAGTCTGTGTGTAAATGAAGGATAGAATCACTAAAAGTTTATCACATCTAAAAATGTATTAATGAGTTATAAATTATTTGAATTGAGCAATTTTTTGCAGTCATATTCAATTGTATAAGTACTTTTTCCCTTTGGCTTGCTTGCTTAAGAGCTCTGTTAAGATGTCTTCCCAAATGCATTCACAGACATTTTCTATACTTTATATGTTGCTGTTTTTTCTATTTCTTACCCTGGCTAAAAATTTAAAACATTTAATGCTGCTTCTTAGTTGTAACTTAGAAAATCAGTTATGCAATTAAAAAAACCCCACAACAGTGGGATATTGCAGAGATGTATTAATATTACTCAACGTTCAAGTTTTGCTAAAAACAAGAATCCAGCAAAGGACTAACTACATCATCAATGTATTCCATAGAACTAACCAGGAACTCTTTGTTGGGATTATTTTGAACAAAAATCCATTTTCAGATAACTTTTTTCCAGGGAAACATAGATTTTAGCAGAAATTTTCTGTATTCATCTAGAATATTAAAAAAAATATATATTTCATTTCAGGTTGGCTCATACAGAAATGAGCATATTTCATTTTGGCGAGGTGACTCATATGATTTACCTTCTGGCAGATAACAACAGAGGAAACTACCTCTCCCTTTGCCTCAGAGGAAATACAGTAACTCCTATTTTTTTTCCAGGGATGACATTACAAGTTTCTCTCTGGCTAAACTGTCTGATGTATGGGAGTCACAGAGAAGTAGGTGATTCACAGAATAATTATTTTCTTAAGAGAAGTATATCTCTAAAAGATTTTTTAAAAAAATGTTTTAAAGGATACTTTTCTCCTTGCTCACCCCTCCAAGGTGCTCAAAATGGGAAAATTTGGAAAAATACTGAAGTTACAAAGTGTCTTGGAAAGTCATGTGCAATTCACAAACTTTGAAGTATTAAAATATCTTGTTGAGATTGAAAACATTTCTACATTTGTAAATTCTTGATTTTTAAGGGCTTTGATTCCCTGGAAAATACCTTGAAACATGAGCATTGCATATCAGCAAAGCTCACATGCAAATACCAGAATTTCTTGTGCAGGGCAAGTCCAAATCCTGCTTAGCTCTCATAATAGTCCCCTTCAGCCTGAGAGGCTTCTGTAGCATGCATCAGGTAAGTGTAATTATTACTCCCCTAGAAATACTTCTGTTAACACTTTCTGCTTATGCTTCAAGGTAAAGAACATTTCCTTACCCAAGCTGCTACTCAGTGATAAAACTGCAACTTCCTGGAGCTGAGATTTCTGTGTATTGCTCTGTAAATCCAAGAAATCTTTTAAAGACATTTCTCAACTACATCCTGATTGTGCAAACAGAAGCCCGTGGGGCACTAGGTAGATGCAAAACATCTCACGTGGAGAAGGCCTGCCCTCTTAAACTCATCTTTCCCAGGTCACTTTTGCATAGAATACACTATGGTGAAAACAAAGCAAAACTTATACCCCAGAGCAAAAGCAGTTGGACGTCTTGAATTTCTTTGGAGCTGCTGTGGATCAAAATGATTTAAAACCAAAGACATTCGGGAGTCTAGTGTTGTCTAACATTTCTACAAAGTATTCTCATGTGTTTACCCTTAAGAACATGATGGATTCCTCATTCCAGCTCAGCAAAGAACTTATTCTGTGACTGAAAGGTGAAGTGTCCAGTGTAGTTTTTTGCAGTCCCAGTTTTCTCCCTGTAATATAAATCTGGTCACATCAAAACAACCACATCATTATTGCACTGACAGCCTCTAAGACTGAGCTGTTGCTTGCGTATCACTAAGTAAAATCTGTCAAACTGTTCTATGACCGCTAAACTAAGAGTAACGACTTCTTCAGCAGCAGCCACTGGGCTCTAACGAGCACAAAATGACATTGATCTTAATCAGATCAGACACCAGCTTCTCTCAACTCTACCTCAAAGTCTGTTAGATTTCATGCTTCATTATAAAATCAATTAATTGTTTCATTGCATAGACATTTTACATGTTATTTATAAAGCATATTGTGTTGCTATTCAAAAGGTAGCAAGTTAATCAGGATATTTTATGCTAGCCCCAAACAGTATGCATGGGAAACAGCTTTATTTTTAAAAGATGCAGCCCATAAAAACCAATGCTATGAACGAGTTCTCCTGACCATCCACACTGACATGATCAATTGTACCAGCCAGGAGGCCTTTCCTGCCCACCTAAAAGCCGTGCTTTCACAGGGGCTTCACAGCCTTTGACAAGGAGAGAAGTGCCAGTCAGAAAGCCATCCTCAATGTCACCTTTTGCCAGTGCACTCATATCTCCCTGTAAAGTGCCCAATCTCCTTAGAGCCAAAACATCTTCAGTGCAGTGAGGTATTTAAGAAGCTGAAACTAAGCATGGAACACCAAGTTAACTAGTACATACCTTACAACATGGATGTGGAATATTTAAGCCAAAATGAGGCTCTTTCGTCGCTTTGCAATTATTATTTTATTTTCCAAGCAACTTGGAAATTTCAGTGGATGTTTATGAAAAACAGAATCATTCACTCAAGCATGAGGTTCCAAATGAACTTTATTTTTAAAGAAGTTACTGATAGTTTACTCTGTCAAGATTTTCATTTACATCTAGATTCAGTAAAGCACTCAGCAATGACGCATTTGAGTTCAAGATGCATTTCCATGAATATATAACTAGAAACGTTCCTTTCAGACAAAAAGGATTCTAGCATTAGCAATAAGAGAAAGAATTGGTTAACCTTCAACCCTGCAAAATATATGCGTATATCTTTCCTACTGCAGAGAGTCATTGCAATGGGTGTGGGCTGGAAAACTGTATTTCTGGTTTTATTTTAACTTTCGTCCCAGTTGTCATGCACATTTTCCAAAGAGCACTTCACCTTAGCTTTCCTGAATAAATGCTCCTATAACAAATATTTGGGTTTTTTAACCTAGGATTTCAATTATACAGTGTAGTTTTATCCACTATTCCTTAAGATTATTTGTTGATAATCTGTCATGTTCTCTTCTTCTGTGATTTACAAATGTTCTTTGGAAGTAGCACAATGACATCATTTTAACCCTGCCCAACTACTGAGGTATCAATAATTTATATAACCCTGTCTTGTAGCCCTTCTGAAACCATTCTTTATTCATGTTGAAGCTGTACACGTCTCAGTCACAGCTGAGTTTCACCCTGTGTGGTATCCTGATTTTGACACTGACCATCACTAATTCTTTCAAAGGAGGTGCACCAGGACTTACAAAAGGCAGATATGGAATATCTTGCTGGCTATAGAACAATTCTTTCTCTATTGATTAGAAGTTGATTTAGGTCTCCTCCCACATTTAATAATTTTTTTCATTTAATCAATTTATTTCATTTAATCAATATCATGTCAACTTTTGATGGTTGAATTATCTGTAAAAGTATATACCCTTTTTTGGAGACCTAAAGCCCTGAGTGTGTAACAGTGCCCATCTGACCACTCTGAGACACCCGCAAAGGCAGTCCACTGCCTTCCTCAGGCAGGACATGTCCCATCAGTCAACATAATCAACCCACAGACGTGACTTAAATTTGGCAAGTACCCTACTGACAATGCAGGGGAACAACTGGAATTACAAGTGACTGGATGGCTTTCAATAGGCTAAGTAATATTCACCCAGAACACAAGTTTTTGAGGGGTATCACAGAATTACAGTATGTTAGGGATTGGAAGGGACCTCAAAAGATCATCTAGTCCAATCCCCCTGCCAGAGCAGGAACACCTAGGTCAGGTCACACAGGAACATGTCCAGGCGGGTTTTGAATGTCTCCAGAGAAGGAGACTCCACAACCTCTCTGGGCAGCCTGTTCCAGTGCTCTGTTACCCTCACTGTGAAGAAATTCTTCCTCACATTTATGTGGAACCTCCTATGTTCCAGCTTGCACCCATTGCCCCTTGTCCTATCATTGGATGTCACTGAGAAGAGCCTGGCTCCATCCTCATGACACTCACCCTTTACAGATTTATAAACATTAATAAGGTCACCCCTCAGTCTCCTCTTCTCCAAGCTAAAGAGACCCAGCTCCCTCAGCCTTTCCTCAGAAGGGAGATGTTCCACTCCCTTCATCATCTTTGTGGCTCTGTGCTGGACTCTTTCAAGCAGTTCCCTGTCCTTCTTGAACTGGGAGGCCCAGAACTGGACACAATATTCCAGATGTGGCCTCACCAGGGCAGAGTAGAAGGGGAGGAGAACCTCTCTCCACCTACTAACTACCCCCCCTCTAATACACCCCAGGATGCCATTGGCCTTCTTGGCCACAAGGGCACATTGCTGGCTCATGGTCATCCTGCTGTCCACCAGGACCCCCAGATCCCTTTCCTCTACGCTGCTCTCCAGCAGGTCAGTCCCCAACTTATACTGGCACATGGGGTTGTTCTTACCCACATGCAAGACTCTACACTTGCCCTTGTTATATTTCATTAAATTTCTCCCTCCTCCCAGTTTTGTGTCATCAGCAAACTTGCTGACAGAGCACTCTGTTCCCTCATCCAAATCATTGATGAATATATTGAACAGTACTGGTCCCAGTACCAACGCCTGAGGGACTCCACTAGATACAGGCCTCCAACTAGACTCTCAAATGAGTTTAAAGTACCTTATGTTTTAGGTACCCCTCTGCCTTTTACACAGAGGTGGCTGAGGTCCGTACTGTTTCACATACTCCCTACTAGGTCCGTGTCAGTTGGCCAGAGTCTCATTTCTATCCATTCCTGGAAAGTGACCCTTATACGGACATTATATTTTGTGAAGCTTCTTCACTACTACTCTGTCCTCCTTTCCCAGTACAGAGCCCTAACAGCTGCATTTACCTGCGTTGCTTAACTGCTGAAAAATTGCCTTAATCAAATTTTTCCAACTAATGAAAACACCACGTACATGATTTGAGGTCACAAGAGGACAACTGTGTCTGGTGGCAGATATGCCCCTGTGAAAGGGATGAGCACACTTAAATACTTGATGCTTCTAGGGAGCCTGGCTTCAAAGGACATGTCCTAGCAGCTCACATACAGCCTCTGCTCTGACTCTCCCAGGGGGCTGACACATTGGGCATGTTGAGTAGAGTCCTACCTACCCCGTGGGCTCCCAGAGTGGGAGGGCAGCACAACTTCCATGCAAGAAATGTAGTAAATGCCAGTTGGAAAGCATTGGAAAATAAGGTCTGAAAGAGAGAGTCTCATTCTGAACACCCAAGACTAGATAAGCCAGTTTGACAAGTCCTTGTCTTCTTGAAGATGAAAACTACTACTCTTCTGGAGTGAGAAAGTGCATTTAACAAGTAAACACACTTGGCCTCACTGAGTTACTGATAGTTTCCATTGACTTAGTGAGGGATTTAATAACTTTTTTATTTAAACTATGTGTTACTAGGAGACATTTTTATATAAATATCTATTTCCAATATCTCTCTGAGGCATAGAGGTCAAACATAGCTGGATTATTTATTCAGCAGTCTCTGTTCTCTTTGCTTGAAAGATAACAATCTCTAAGAATGAGGTTCAAATATTTCTTCTGGCAAATCTACTTACAATAGCACTTTCATAAACTTCCATATGTTAGGTTAATTATATACAGTACAGTACAGCTGAGAATTAAATTTCCTCATCTATGTCATCCATAAGAATACAAAACTTTGCTTCCAGGCTTCTGCCTTCACTATTTCAGAATCAAAGTGTGATTCAGGACTTACTAAATAACCCTCTCATCCTGTGACTAGGAAGGTAGTCACCTATTTCAAATTCAGAGAATAAACCAGTTTCTGGACTGTGCCCCAGTAGAGGAGAAAAATAGCTATAGATCGTAACATCAGTGGCTTTGACATCTATGATCTGTCTTCTCTACTCAGTTTATTAAAAATCAATATCACCATTTGGCCCCTGCAAGGATGCCACTTAGGAATAAGTGATTTTAAGTCTAACTTAATTGTGAACAGGCCAGGTTGTTTTCACATTTCTGTTTTGTGGGATTCAAGTCCTTTGCTCAGTGCTAAGGGCTCGTATCAAGTTCTACAGAAATTCAGACTGCAACACCTTCTTGGAAGAAGTCCTAAATGTGCATAATTTGTTTAGGTAGTCAACATTTTCCCAGAGGATAGGACAAGTCCACAAACAGTTTTAGGTTATCACTTCTGGTGAGTGTACCTTTGCCAGCTCCAGTCACAGTCCTGGCACCCCAGTAGGAGAAAGATACGGACTCACTGGAGTGAGGCCAGTCCAGGGCCACAAAGATGACTAAGGGACTGGAGCATCTTTCATACATGGAGAGGCTGTGGGAGCTGGGGATGTTCAACCTGGAGAAGAGAAGGCTCAAGGGATCTTAACAATGTATATAAATACCCAAAGGGAGGGGGATGAAGATAAGGGAGCCAGACTTTGCTCAGTAGATCACTTGACGAGGCAATGGATGTATATTAAAGCACATGAAATTCCATCTGAACAGACAAATACACTTTTTTTACTGTGAAGATGGTGGTCAAACACAGGAATAGGTTCCCCAGAATAGTTGTGGAGATAGTAAAAAGTCAACCGGACATGCTGCTGAGCAACTGGCTCTAGCTGCCCCTCCTTGAGCAGGGGGGTTGGACTAGAAGATCTCAAGAGGTCCCTTCCAATCTAAACAACTCTAACATTAACATCATAATCTGCAGCAACAACACTAAAAAATTATTCTGTTACTGCTATGTTCTTGAACCTGTAGCATTAATTTTTGCATCAACTGTAGTTTTCATTGGGCTACAAGTAACTGCAAATAGTTCCTATTGATTAGCTTCTAGCTGATGGATAATGTGAGGAAATGAGGTCAAAGATAGCTTCAGCAATGGAACAAACATCATCTGCAGCATTAGAGGTCAGCTAAAGTGTTTGCAACCAAAGTCATACAAAGGGCAAATCCTGTCTCCAGCAACTCATTGTGCTAAAAGACATAGTCCTTGCATTGCCTGTGATTGCTTTTGGTTCAGTTCTCTGCTTAAAAGTTCTCTGAGTAAAAGAACCTACGTAAAATAAACCTCGTGTGAAAGTGTAAACTGTGCTGAACTTAGAGAATGTGTGCCAACATTTTTTACCTTTTTTTTTTTCCCCCTGAAGAATGTAAATACATTTCTGAGCCACTGAGTAACTAAACCAACATACGTACTTCTGCAGGTGACAAAATTCTCACTTGTTTTCAAACACTAACATGCACATATAGCTGCTCCCAGAAAACCTTTACTGCATTTTCATCCCAGAACACTGTGCTAGGTCTCCTGCAGTGTCACAGAATCACACAATAGCCTTGGTTAGAAGAGACCTCTAAGATCATCAGGCCCCTCAAAGCCCTTACCCCTTCTGATTTCTACCAGAAGGTAACTGATCCATCTCAAGTTGGAAAGAGAAATGTCACTCTTCTTTGACTGGAGATAGAAATCTCCACAGATAACTCAGAAAAGAGGGATCCTTACCTCACTAGCTGGATTTTATCATCTGTGGACTCTTCTTATTTCCTTTCCAGCCAAAAGTATCCGCACTCATGGTAAGAGATCAGCAGTGCAAGGTGTAGACAGATAGCACCATTCCTCTTTTTTATTGATATCAACTTCCTTAAATGAATGTACAATGTTAATTTTGGTTACTTTAACTCAACAGCTTTCCAAAGTTTGCAAAATATTGTATTAACTATTGAGAACACAAAGCTACTTTAATTTCTTTCAATGCTATGATAAAAAGGTCAGAAGAACTCTCCTATGATTTTGTTGTTTCTTGAGAGGAAAAGCAGAAGTGTATTACTGAAAGCCCGTGTAATAGCAGAGTCTGGCTAACAGAAAACTTAAAAGGAACTTAATAAGTTTACTGACACCTTAACAAAAGTGGAAAGTCAAAGCAGAAAGTACTCGGTAGGGAGCATTTTAGTATGGAAGAAGAACTGTACGCAACGTGGTGAGCAGATTCTGAAATGCTTTTCTATTGCCTGAAGACAGGAAATCCATTTAGCTGGATTATGTATTCTGCAGTAGGAAACAGATAGTGTTCACCACTTAAGGAGACACTTTTCACACTCAGCACAGAAGGAAATGATACAGTATCATCTCATGTCAGGGAATGCAGCGATTGGGAAAAGACAAAAAGGGGGAAATTGCATCTGAAAAGAGACAGTGGTACCCAAGGAAGTGCGCTCTTTCTCAACACATACACCAAGACTGCAAGACCCAGCTTGCACACAGGCAAGTGTCTGTGTAGGACATGCCAACTGGTCTGTGAGATCCCAAATATCAAAGTTGTCACTTGGCTGGGAGTGCAGACTGTGTCCCTCCAGCTCTGACTGTCACCTTTTGAGAAGGGATGTCATGCCCTGTCTGAGCTACTGACATTTGCTGCATGATGGGGAAGAAGCAGCTCTTGCTATATGTGGATCAGCAGGGAGACCAAGATGGAAATGAGATGAAGATGGCTCAGGTGACTTCTAACAAATTCAGGAGACTACCTGGATAAGCAAAAACTCCCTAATCACTCATTCAGACAGATCAGGAGATCAGTGAAGAGGTGAGAAAGCTGCCTGCAGCTTAACACTTAAGGTTGGACAAATACCTCTGCTTTATCTTTAGACATGCATGGTCCTGGTGCAATTGTTCATCTGATATTCAGCCTCACCCCAACAACACAGTCAGCTCCTCCGAGCCCCGTGTTGCAACCTGCTTTCTGCTTTTCCTGCCACTGTCTGAATCAGTGGAAACAAAAGGGTGCATTGTCTAAACAAGTGAGTGGTTTCCTCATGGCTTCCAGAAAAGCTGAGCATCGAAAAACAGACAGATACACTATCTTGTCTCAGTTTCAGTCCCCTGTAGAAGTGCAGAGATTATTTAACATACAGAGGGCTGGGGGGAGCCTCTGTCACTTGTGGGCTGCTGTATATTCACAGTCGTGATGCTTAGTATAAAGTAGCATTGTATGTCAAACCATATGCCATGCAGTGAAACATTGCTCAGTAGGTCAGAACACCATAAGAAATCGCAGGTAAGAAAATATCTTAGTTATCAAAACAGTAAAAAAACCCAAAACAACACCATGGAGACAAGGACAACTTAGACAGGTACTTAACACTCTTGGAAAAAATCTATTTTTGCTAAGAAAAACACACTTACAGAGAAAGATGATGTTGCGAAACCCTTAAGATTACAGCAAATATTTTGGATAAGACATCAAAATTGTTATAGTTCAAGCAGTTTATGTTTTCCTACAATTTTATGAGGGTAGATGAAATGGTCCAAAATATGTACGAGTAAATCAGATATTTTACATCAACATCCAAGTATTTTTCCTTCCGCAGTAGACAATGACAAAAATACCAACGTCTACAATGCTGCAGAACTCTGTCTTTTCACATGGTGCACTTCTAACATTTTTATTGTTGTTTCTTTCTGTTAACAAAGGACTCTCAAACACCATTTGCACCCAAACCCAGAAATATTTCTGGTGAAGTGCCATGTACTTGTCTAACCTAAGCAGTGCAATATTAACACTTCCAGTACATGCAGCAAACATGGAGAGTGAACTGCTATGCAAATGCCACTGCAGTTTGCCACTAAGACTTTCTGTATTTCAAAATCAACAACAATGACAAAATGCTATAAATTTAACAGCAAAATATATGTAGCCCCTTTACAGTCCTCACAGTCAGTATTTGCTGGATTCATGAAGTCTGTTATATGGCAGCATCTGTCAAAAGAAGGAGGTTCCCTTCTGATTTTTTGACTCCTTAAAAGTCTGCAGTTTATAGAAAAAAAAAGAAAGGAACAAATAACTGAAGGACAGTGGCCATTTGAAAGTCTTAATATTTCTCAGAGACTTTTATGCTATCTGCATCTTCTGAAAAGAAAATTGAGAGGAGGGAGGGCAGAAATAAACATTTTCACAATATCATGATTGATGGAGGACAAAGCATTCAAAACCAGAAACCTCTTAGGAACAACTCACCAAACAGGAATCTTGATCATTTCAGACTTCTGCCAGGGAAGGTAGAACACATTCTGACTTCTGCGAGGTGATAAAAGTGCTGATAATAATCGTGGAAAGCTTGTATCCAGAAAGTGGGAGGCATTTCACATTGTTTTTTGTTATGCTAAGGAGAAAAGAAAACAAATCCAGCAATCCTATCAAGGCAAGCTCTGGTCTTCATATGAGTTAAAGATCAAATCACTGCAGTTGATGAATAATTTTGCATTGACAGAAAACAGTAAGTGAATTGGTTTTAACTAAAGCTCATTTTACCCAGAAGTGACTTTCTCCAGCTATGTCACTTTGCTCAGTGCCATCTCTGTCACTTGGAAACCGTACCTTAAGAACAAATATCTCTGGCTGATTGCTGATGATCGTCACATCTTGTCTCCCCAAATGTATGTGAGGCACTTAATACCTTCAAATATCTCCGTAAAGCTAAAATAAGCATATTACCAGAATCAGTGTAAAGAGAGAGTCTTTGGAGTTTTGCTCTGTACTTTCATAATTACCACTATATCTGATTATCAGAGTGGGAACAGAGAGCACAACTGCTATTGGAACTGCTCATCCTTCCATGCACCACACTGTCAGGGCTGTTTTATGCTCCATGGCACCTGAGGAAAAGGGCAGACACCTCTTTGTTCTCCAGAGCTGCAAGAGGAGAGTCTGAAGCCAAAGGCAACCCCTTTTGCTCTCCCTGCAGAGCTTTTCCCCATCAGATTCTCATTCTAATAATGCCTGGTATTTTATAATTTTAATTAGTTTTTCAGTTTACACATGTCTAATGTCAAACAAATACTAGCTCCCTTCCCCTTCTGTTGTACTGTAAGCCATTAAACAAAAGATGCTGCCTTAATATATTTAACCTCTGGACCTCAACAACTGCTAGTCAGAGAGAACTGGACAAGCTGGAGAGTTGGGCAGGGAGAAATTTAATGAAATATAACAAGGGCAAGTGTAGAGTCTTGCGTCTGGGAAGAACAACCCCATGTGCCAGTATAAGTTGGGGACTGACCTGCTGGAGAGCAGGGTAGGAAAAAGGGATCTGGGATTCCTGGTGGACAGCAGGATGACCATGAGCCAACAATATGCCCTTGTGGCCAAGAAGGCCAATGGCATCCTGGGGCGTATTAGAAAGGGAGTGGTTAGTAGGTCAAGAGAGGTTCTCCTTCCCCTCTATTCTGCCTTGGTGAGGCCGCATCTGGAGTATTGTGTCCAGTTCTGGGCCCCCCAGTTCAATAAGGACAGGGAACTGCTTGAGAGAGTCCAGCGTAGAGCCACAAAGATGATGAAGGGAGTGGAACATCTCCCTTATGAGGAAAAGCTGAGGGAGCTGGGTCTCTTTAGCTTGGAGAAGAGGAGACTGAGGGGTGACCTCATTAATGTTTATAAATATGTAAAGGGCGAGTGTCATGAGGATGGAGCCAGGCTCTTCTCAGTGACATCCAGTGACAGGACAAGGGGCAACCGTGCAAGCTGGAACATAGGAGGTTCCACTTAAATATCAGAAAGAATTTCTTCACAGTGAGGGTGACTGGGCACTGGAACAGGCTACCCAGAGAGGTTGTGGAGTCTCCTTCTCTGGAGACATTCAAAACCCACCTGGATACTTTCCTGTGTGACCTGATCTAGATATTCCTGCTCTGTCAGGGGGATTGTACTAGATGATCTTTTGAGGTCCCTTCCAATCCCTAACATTCTGTGATTCTGTAACTGCAGATAAGGACAAGACAGAGATAGAGCAGTAAAATATTCACAGCTAGATTTAGAAATGGCCTCTAGGTCAATGCACCTAGCTTTGTGCTCATTTATGGGCAAATCGGGAATGAGGCTGCCCACCGCACATGGTTGCCTGTGGTTTTACACCCAGTTTCAAGCAACCGAAAGCAAGTACCCTTAAAGACATCTCCACAGCACAAACCTAAAAGAGGATGGGAACAACAGGCTGGGAGGCCAAGTGATTGCACCATGGGGCAGGGCAGCACAGGTTAGCCGAAGTCCCCATAAGACTGAGCCAGTCAAAAGCACCACCACATGCTGCATGTGGCTCACGCACAGCACATCCAGCTCACCTGGGAATACACACACTACATGGTCAAGCTGCGCTCGGGCAAGAGCTGTCTGTCCACAGCTTCAGAAACCATCAGACAAATGAATGGGGCAAAGAGTAGAGGAAGCTAAACCCTTTCTGCCTACCTGCTTTGCTTTTTCCATACCCAGTATAAATTCAGACAAAGAACACCAGAGTAGCTTTTGTTCAAGCACTTTATACTACTGCTTAATTCAGGGAGGAAGAAGAACAGCTAGTATTCCAAATATGAGATTATTTTTATGTTGACATGGTCTTTGAAAGGCAGAACACACATAGTCCCTTTTTCCTTAAGCACAAAAGAATAAACAGACAATTTTCTTGTTCATAAATCCAAGACAACTTTCTATGCACTTCTGTTAATTTCCCATTGACTTCCACACTCAAAGCTTCCCTGGTTTTTGAGTTCAGATTCGTTACTGCTGCACAGAGACAGTGATTCACTGTTTCTTCCTCCTGTCTCTACAATCGGTTCCAAGAACTGCCTCAGTCCCTTGATGTTAATTCTTCCTCAAGATAAACCATTAATCAAAGACATCCAGTGTTTCAGCTAAACAAGTTAATTCCTCACTTAGTATTTTCAACAGGGTTTTCTTATATATATTACATGTGTATTTCTAACCTCCTTCAGCACAGCAGACCATCAGACCATCAAGTACTTGTTCATGAGATGAAGCAGCTTAATGTTCTTAAGAAGGCTTCTTTTTAAAAGCTTTTGATATTTGCTTCTTAAGTAACACGTTTGTGTGATGTTATCCCTGCTGAAATTGGTGTGGATGGAATCAGGCAGACGGCACATGTTATATTGCATTACAAGGCTTAACATTTCACTAAGGGCATTGGCCTACTTCTGTGAATCACAGATTGTCCTCCTACTCATAAAGCATATCTGATTCCTTTACATAGTTGTTCTTGCAATGTGATACAATTACAAGGGTCCACAACCCTTTGCGAAAGGGGACAAAAACCTCGTGATTTAACTATCCAAACATAAACTGATAGCATCTCCAGTTTTCATCAATACTCTGACCACATGCATGAAATGAGGAACAAAGCCCTCTTGTCTTCTGTAACTTGTATACAGATATTTGTTTCTTAACTCTTACTTCCCTTTTACAGAGGGATAACAAAACATTAATTGAAATAAGAAAATCAGCTGACTGGCCCTGTCTTGGCTATGTGGTTTTTTCAGTTCTATGAGGGAATTTCTGCAGGATGGAATGGGAAAGAAAGCATCCGTACAGAGACCACAAACGGGTATGGGCCAAATGTCAGCTGACATATCAAGGACCTCCACCCTGTGTCTCTGTGCTGAACTGCATCTACTGAATAGGTGGATCCTCTGGCTATTCATCAAGAATTTGTGCTTAAATGTCATGTATGAGTGTAACTCTGTATAGGTTGGGAAGAGTGCCATTGCTCCTCTGCTAAACTGGAGAAGCCATCAGGATAAATCCATATAGGGTAACTGTTTTCTCCTTACCTTGGCCAGTTTCTCTTAAATCAGAGTGCTAAGATAAAGATAAAGAAAGTAAATAGTCTGCCAGCTAAGTCAGGACTTAGCATTACTTACATGAAATGCTGAAGCTAATGCACTAGAAAAAGTAATTCCAAATACCAACTAAATGAGCTATCACAACCCTCCTCATCTTTTCAAGTGCAAAACCAGCACCTGATTCAAGAGTCTGCTGAAGTTTGCACAAGTCCTTAAGCCAGCTTCCCTGGGCTTTGGATCAAGGTCTTTCACATACAGCCATCTGCACCTGTGAAATTTCCTACTTCTTATGAATAAAGCCAAGAGATCACTTCTGAACATGAAGAGCTGTCTCTAATGATCTGCTTGTACTGCTTTTGCTCTCCATATAGCAATCTGAAGGTGAAGCTTTCAGCTGAGGCTTTTCACTCTTCTATGCACAAAAGCTACCTGCTGCCAGGAGCAGAGTTAAAAAAGGTATCAGCTAAACTCAAATGCCTCACATTACAGGCTCCTCTGTAGCTGATTGCTTCTCTAAGCTGCTCTGCCTCAAAAGCAAATCTCATTATTGTTTGTTTAATGATCTTATTGATCATTAAACATTGCCTTTTACTAGAGCTACAGGAACACTGGAAGGACATTTGATTAAGAACAGATAATTTCTTTCAAACGCATTCATGACCCTTCTGTACACTTTTCACAAAATATCATAAAAAAAGCAATGTGCATGAGCAAAGCAAGCTGCAAATATATATGCGTGCTTATATTCATACAGATTGTGTTTGTAAAGTACACTTCCTGTTTTTTAAATGGTTATATTTCAAACTAGAAAAAAGTAACGAGAATTCACATTAATTCACAATAAGAAGTTTAAATGTGTAAACTTTTCAAAAAAAAAAAAAAAAGACCTGGTATTTTCAATTCCCCCACGGCACTTCTTTGAGCAAAACTGTTTGTAAAGCTAAGTTGCATTTGTCAAACATTAGGTCTGTCTGAAGCTGACTTTCTCTGGCTGAATTTACTGCTTGCTAAAAGAGAAGGCAAATTGCTGAGCTCTATTACATATAAACATAAATTTTCAAGTGCCTTTGCTGCATTTGCAGGTTTTTAAATACAGGTCAAATATCCCTCATTAATGGGCTTAAAAATTCCGTAAGACAGCATTGTTCACTTCCTATGTCTTATACTAAATGTTCATTTGCTCAAGTCTGTAATGGTAGCATAACACTGTAATTTAAGAAAAAAAAAAAAAAAGAAAAGAAAAAAAAGGCAGGGAATGCTCTGAAAGGGACATCTGCTGAATTAAATCTTGGATTTAATTTTGATCCACATGGCTTCCTCTGTCTTTATCTAGGGCTTTCAACCTGAGAGGAAAATCTCCCTGCTGACCAAGAAAGAAAATGTGTCGTATAGTTAAATGTCTTTGAGTCTCTGTATAAAACACACAGAAAGCATCATTTTGGTGACTCATGACTCCATGCAATCACCTGACACAGGCCTGCAAAGCTGTCCATGGGGCTTGGCCAACTGCAAGAAAACTAGATGCTGCTTCATGCCCAAAGGGCAAATTGTCAAAACACAAACTACTAAGTCACGGGGCATTTCACCACAGATCCTGCTACAAAAGTGCCTCTGTCACAGTCCAACGGGAAGGTGTCTGACCTTGAATAGATGTCTCTCCATCTACATTTTATATAAGCTTTGTTTAATACATGATGATCTTGACTGGTTTGTTCTCCTAGTCCTCAAGCTTCTCAAAGTCGGATAGAAGCAAAAGACACTTTCGGACAACAGCCTCGTGCAACAAGCTGTGATACAAGTCCTGGATTGACTGCATACAACTGGCAGTTCAGCAAATTTTTCATGCCATCAATAGCTGTTGCAGGTCAAAAGAGCAACAGAAATGAAGAGCTTAATCTGTAAGAATTCGTCAACAGAGGGAGCTAAGGTTAAATCAGTTCAGCACATTACTAACTTCATTATTTCAAACTTGTACGCACAAATCACTTCCCATTTTAGGAAGCACAGGAATTTTTTTGATGGTTCACATGTGCATTGAATAGAATCTGGCAGAAAGGAAGAATTACTCTTCAGGATGAGAAAGCTCTCTCTTGATCCTGTAAAGATCTCTACTCACCTTGGTAATAGGTGCTTTGTAAATCCTACTGTTTGTAAAACTGCCCTCTCTGCCAGACCCTAAGGTGTTAAGAGCAGCACCAAGGGGAGGGAGGGAATGGTGCCTGCCCATGATAGGTGATCTGAGCACGGCTTCCACTGGACAGGGACCCATTCAAAAATACAAAGTTAAAGTTAAACTGTGCAGGACCCCAGCACAGTTTGGAAAGCTTTTCTCCCTCATCCACATCAAAAATTTCCTACTGACAAAGGGAAGAAGGGCTTTTTACTACTTTGTCAGTCATTTGAGGTATTGCAGTGCAAAGAGGTGCTGTGCTTTGTACCAGCTAAACAAAGGAAACTCATGGAGTGAAGGTACAGTTTTAACTCATTAACTATCTCACATTGAAAGTAAAGACTAGATTACCAATATTCTTAGTAATGATTTACCATGTATTATCACTGGCAACCCTGTTAAGGTTGGAGCAAACTGCTGTCTGTTGAAAGCAATTCCTGAAGAATACCTTCTGCTTTCCCTTTGAGAACTAGAACCTGCAATGTACTGCTGCGTTCCACACTCTGCTCCAACTTACAATAAATTAAATTTCTCAATGGCTCAAAAGCTTGCAAATATGTGTAAAATAAGTTTGTTTAATATTAATATAATTTACTTCTCTCCAAGAACAAAGTCTGAGAACCATAAATATTGCTTCAGTTTTCTGCTAATGAAATGGGGAGGAAAAATATAGTCTCAGCTGCTTCTGTGCAACTGAAGGAACTGTCATTCCCCATAGAGGCTGCTTTATGTACAATGAACTGCTAAAAACTGGTGAAACAGGATTTTAGTTAAAACACTTCAAACTTCGCTTTTTGGGATGTACTCAAAACCATGGCCCCCTCCATTGACATGCTGAAGAAAAGGAATGTTAAAGCATGAATCTGCAGTCAAGGCATGTCCAAAAGCAATGAAGTGCCACCGTTGCGGTTGGCCTTGACAATTTGGCTCAAAACTCAGATTACACCAGTCACTATTAGAAGACGCTTTGGGTCTTGGTTTGGTTTTGGTTTTTTTAAATTTTCTCCTAGCTGTTAAGGCTGCTGGTGGTTGAAAACTCAGCTGCTAACACCAGGTGAAAACATGTATTGCATGGAAATGAGTTGACCTGTGGCAAATGGTTAATGGTGGAAGCTCCAAGGATCTGGCACCTCCTCATCCCAGAGGAGAGCACTTTGGTTAGCACTGCTCTCTGCACCTGCAAAAAACTCCCACAACCATTTATTTATACAAAGTCAATGAGGCTTCAAACAGATTTCTGTGGTACACAGCAAACCTCTCTCTTTAGCACCAGAAAGCTTTGCTCCAACACTGCTGGGTTCTGGTTGCACCCAAAGAGGAAAGCAAAGCACAGCAACGTTGAACAGACTTTGTTGAGGTCAAAGTTCAAGTGAACTGGAAAAGGGAAAAAAAAACAAAAAAGTACAACATCCACAAGTGACAAGAAGCAGGAACATCACAGAGGTCTGGATACTAACGTGCATTACTCATGGACAGAGTTTGCTCAAATCCTCTTTCCCTTTCTTCACTGATAACGGGGAAAAAAAAACCAAAACAAACCCAAACCAAGAACAACCTTAAATAACTTTGTTCTTTATAACAAAGGTTTGGAAGAGGTTTTTGTTGTTGTTGTTTTTATTTCTGGCTCCTCTGTTTTAATAAGATTGCAGCTATTTAAGGCATCGTCCTATAATTAGATCAGATACTGCTTAGAAATATTCCAAAACAGATGTTTCTTGGTTTGCTCCACACTTTACATTTTAAAAAAGCACTCATCATTTGTCTCAGACTCCTGGGATCTATATTTTTTTATGATTATATTTTTTTTAATAGGATTTTGAAGTATTTCTCACGCTTGAATACAAGCTAAAAACACCAGTGCCCAATTTGCTGTACTAGTTCAAGAAGTCACAAAGCTTGCTTGTTATCTGAGGCAATGATGCATTTGCTTTGTGTGTGTCTGCGTGTGTGAGAGAAGGGGCGGGGGGGGGGGAGGAGAGTCACGATGGCATACTTGTCACAGGGAGTGGTTTGCATATTAATAAACAGTATATATGAGCCTTTTCCACAGAGACCGGCACTTGGAGGGACTCCTGTGCACTGAGGAAGGGACCACATATCACTGCACCGGAGTGAGTTCTGTTTCAGCTTTGCTTACTGCCACAGTCTGGCTCCTCTCTTTCCCCTTTCTTCTAACCCTGTTCTGCCCTCCCAGGGCTACTGTTATACCAGCTGCAGGGGAGTTAGCCTCATCAAATTATGCTACATCTGAGAGTATTTCATTTTTAGAGGTCTGTTAGGTTTATTCAGCATGAGTCTGTGACTAGTGCTACCGGCATAGTGAGGGATGACCATGAGCTCTACACAGCAACTGAAAGTGTAACTCCCATCTGTATACCTTTGTTGTTACTTACCGGCATCTTTAAACGGCCTGCTGTACTTAAGACCTCTGTGCACTGCTACAATTAGACTTCAGAAATCATGAACTGCTTTTCTGGAGGCAGAAAGGCAGATCACCAGTCTGTTGTTACAGCAAGCCTCCAAATCTCAGCTGTGCCTGGCGCTATCAGTGCCGAGCTACTTTGATAATCAGGGTACGTGCCAGAGGCATATTTACCACAGTAAAGATAACTTCATGAGCACAGCAGCAAAAAAGTTGGTGTGGGGAAGCTCCTGGCAGTCTACAGGGAGTTTTCGGAGTTTTCAGTGAAAAACCATTTCAATGCAATATTCTACTAGATGTAAAGGCTGACTTCCATATATTCACTTATATAACAAAGCCAAATCTAGGCTAATGACAGAGGAATTAGATGAATATTAAGCAGCACCAACCAGTTCCTCCAGGTCATTTTTGTGCACTGTTCTGTCCATTTTCCAAATTCCTGGCTTTTGGTTCACCAGTGGATTAATGCACCCTCGTGCTAATTCCCACAATTACTCTATAGAAGAAAACCTCCTACATCTGTTTCCACTTGCTCCATTTTTCTCCTTATCAAAACTCACAGGGGTCTTTTGCTGTTGATTTTTGTCTTTGACTTCAAAATGATACTCTGAATAGCTGCTCAGGATTTTTTTTTTCTTTAGAATCAAACTGCTGTCGTTTGTTTGTGTGCATAATCCTCCTGCACACATTTCTTCTATTAAAGCCATCCTTTATACATTGCTCATCTCAAATTATCCAAGCAAACAAACCGTAGCTATAAAGTATTTTTCCTGGACTTCTATGCTCTTTAGAACTGTTTGTAAACACTGGTACTTTCATACTCAAAAGTTGCAACTTTTGTAAAGCAGAAGTTTACTCTTGTTTAATCTTTTACTTTCCTTAATGCAAAATAGAATCCACCTCTCTCTAAAAATGCATATATAGTATGAATTACTCCCTGTCACAGATGCACATATGCCCAGACACACAATCAAATCTCTTTGGATAGAAATAACATGGAAGTTCTCCAAAAAAATATACACAAAGTAATTCTCAGAGTTCTGGGTTCATGCATACGCAAGCATGTTAGCCAGTCATCTTCAGTGCAGTACACTCCTGTGCCACTGACAAACATACTCTGCTGCTTGTTATCTGAGGCAGTGATGCATTTGCTCTTAAGATTTCTGATTGCTGTCTGCTATACACAACCTTCTTCTAAGCAGTTAGAAAGCAGAAGTAATTGAGCATGACACTCACTTTCAAAATACCTTTGATCAAAATCTCACCAGCAAGTAATCTCACCAGCCCCTGACATATTGCTGGTGCTGGATTAGCAAATGGCATACCATGCTGCTAAAAGCTGTGCTTATTCACATCAGCTGAAGACCTATCATATATGCTGCAGATCTCAAACAGGTGAATTTTTCACCCTTTTGCCAGTTAGTCCAGGAAAGCGGGGTGGGGGGGAAATCTGCCAAGTCCCACATATACATTTTAAAGTGCTATAACTTTGAAGAACTTCACTTATCTGGAATCAATCTGCTAAAACTCCCATATAATAAGCTACAACAATGAACTGAATAAAACAAAGTGCTTAATTTTGCACCTCTTCAGAAGCAACTAAAAACATTGCTGGAATGACTCTGTAAAGGATGAACATGAAATGGCATAGGAGAGAAAACAAGGTCATTCAGTGATACCAGACAGACACATCTGTGATTTGGATTTGGGTAGCAGATGGCAAAGGGAGAAGGAGAACAAATAAAGGCGTACCAAAAGGATGGTTAGAACTGTCTCACAATCCTTCTTTAGTTGATGTTTGACAACAGGAAACAACAAATGTGGGACACAGTCTAACTGTATGCCTCCGGTAAACGAGCATTTTTTGTTTGCCAGGGTGCTCTGAAGCAGAGCAGGGAACCCACAGCAATGGGCACTGCCCCAGAGTCAGGCTCTGCCTGGTGTTTCCAACAACACAGGTGAAACTGGCTGCAAACTGCTGCTCGGAAAGTACTTTCTTCTTAAGTGCTGGGACACACAGGTTAGGGTTTTACATACTGAGCAGTTTGTGACCATAACTCATGGGGTCTTGGATATTTACCACTTACAGCCAAATCTAGGTGGTCCCCAGGCTGTAGGCCAGCAACATACCAGGGCCAGGTGTTGCTCGGGGCTGTAGGTCCACACTTGCCAGTGCTGGTCCTCTCAAGAAGACTGGCAATGTCCAAAGAGTGCTTTAGCAGGGTCCTGGGTCTCATCAGGCTCACTTTGGCTGTGAAAACAATTTCAAAATACCTGAAAATACACGAGTCTGTGCCCCAGCACACTGTGCTGCTGCCTGCTGGGCAGGGTGGTATGTGCCAGGCACCCCAGGACAGAGCAGGAGGACATCAGGAATTCATGACCAGGAGACCTGGTGCGTGGTGCTGGAAAACTGCAAACTGAATAAGACCTTGCCTGGTCTCATTCCTGCCAGCTACAGGGAACACATACTGTGCTGAAAAACCTGCCTAATTCTTTTTCTTTCATGCCTGTAATTTTGTTTATATTTTGACAAGTTGTACAGTGGTTTCACAACATGCGACAGTTCAAGAGCAAAGTAATTTAAGGCTAGGAGGGGGCAGGATCTGGTGTTTGTACTTCCTCTTGTACAGATATGCACACATATACATGCAGCTGGGGAGGAAAAAAGGCTCATTTTTTTCACATTGAAGGAAAGATGCTAGGTGGCCAAGACAGTTGTTATACAAATTACTGTGCTGGACAAGCTTGAGAGTTGAGGAAATGGACATGAAATCATCCTGGTAAAACCAGCAGCTGCCTTTGGAGAGCTGACTAACTCACTTAGAGCAATGTGATTCTCAATTGCGCTCTTTGCTTTGCAGGGATATTGCGAGAGGGTGCTGATTTATCTGAAGGCTACATAGACAGATGCAAGGCATGAATTTTACAGGGATGACTGTTGTTGGCAAGAATTAAGATTATTTAGGCTTTTGTTCTACCACAAAACGCTTCAGGGAATTCATAAAACATCTGATGAAGAAATAAAAGACTTAAATAGTCTCTGCTGAGAAATTATCCTAACCACTCCTTAGTCTGCATCTTTCCTGAGATCTCTCATCTTGCAATTTTATTTACCAGTGTTTTGCAGTCTCAGGTGTGCAGTTTATTCATTTGAAGTTCATTACAGCTTGGGAGGCTGCACAAACAAATTTTATAAGTTATTTACATAAAACCGGGGCCAAGTAGCTGCAAATCAAAAGACTGAGGATCGGACAGAAAGCCAAGTCATCACAGATGCTCAGGCCCTAAACCAAAGAGCCTGGTATGCGAGGCAGAAGGAGCAGCATGCTGCTGAGGCAGCCCAGCGAAGCCTCGCCGCATTTCTGCCTCCTTGTACCTGCCAACATGTAAGCACTCCCTCACACACTGCAGTTAAAATGAATGGGGTGAACTTCAAAAATCTGAATTCTTATTGTTTTGACTGTAGTTGCCTGAGAGGCAGTCACATGAAAAGCAGCAGCTAGAATGTCAGCCTGGAGAAACCCAGTGGACCCCTGTATTCTCCTTCAACAACAGTCTTGACAGTGACCATCCATTCACTGCCCAGTCACACCAGACCCTCACCTGCAAAAAAACCTCTCAGAATAAGTATTTTTCTAATTCTCCTCTTTCACCAACATGTGTTTTTCTCTGTGCTCTTGAAGGATTTTTCTAGAGTTCCGATTTTCCATATCAGCAAACCAAGCCTGGAGCTTCCTTGGACAGATAATTGCTTTAAGCTCTCCTACAGCCTCTTTGACAGATCAGGCTTTCAAAACCCCTCACTCACATAGCTGAGCTTTACTCATCAGGTCACTTAACATACTCACATCATTGTTACTCCTCACTTATCCCACAGCAAAGTCTTAAAAACTCTTCTCATGTTAGAAGGCTAATTTCCACCACAGGTTGCAATTAACCAGCACACTAGGTAAAGACATGCAAAATCCCACCAAAAATAATATATATGCTATAAATTCTGCATATATCTTAAAAACCATGCTGAGAAGCACTAGGCAACAACCACAATCTTTGGGATTTGTTATTTCACAACTCAACCTTACATCAAATTGCATAAACATTTACTTCAGATGATTTGTGTATTAAATGGAAAAGAGTGTACAGGTTTTTACTCTTTTCTCTCCAAGGTCCAGATGGCTATCTGGCACAGAATAAAAAGGGATCAAATTAAAATGGTTATTTTCTAGAATTGGGGTGGAGCAGTGAAAGAGACCATCGCTTTTCAGGAAGAGAGTTTATGTCAGACTGACAGAACATAGATAGAATTACTTAAAGTTTTTCACTTTATTCTCTGCCAAAAAAACCCAGACCATTGTGGAAATCTTCCATTGGAAGATTCAGTCTTACACTAATCTGCCAGTATTTTCCAAAACTTCTTCCTTGAAAGGGGGGCAGAAACTTTCTTATTTTTTTTGCTAACAAAGAATTCATAAAAACATCTTCTGGCAGAAAAATCCCCACTAAACAACAAATCATTACTCCCTTGATTTTTCAAACTCTAATACTTTTGAATCTGTGTTAAAACCAGAAGTTGTTTATGCTCGAGAAAAGGAAAATGAGCATTTTACCTGTTTGCTGTGCAATAAGAGAGAACCATCCTGATTCTTCCATTCTGTGTTTCCTAAAGGGAATCTCAAAGTCATTAGCTTCCCCATTCATGGAGTACATCATGTAAAATGCACGCGGTAGCCCTCAGTTTTTTCCAAGGAAAGGCAAAAGTTATTTGTTATATTTTTACTTTAACCTGTCTAAAGAGCTTGGATTAAGCCAGTGCCTCCACCAGGCAGAGTCACCAAACTACATCACAAGTGAGAAGTCAGTAGGGGACCAATAGCCACCTCATGTCTGGTTCTTGCTGGTACAGACAGATTTCTCTTTTCTCTCCAAAAATGGCCAATATGTCACTATTTCTATTTGTAATTTCACCTCTGAATTTAGACATAAAATATAAACACAGATAGTCTTTAGAGAGAATAATTTTTCATCTGAGGGGAAAAGAAGATAAGGCATTCCTTCTGCAACCAATTTATTCATCAACCACAAGGAGCCCTGTACTATGCACTGGGTACAGGGCAAGTCTGCTTCCCAGCCAGCTCCTGCCCTTTTGGCATTGCTCAAGCAGGAGAAGGTAACCAAGCATGCCTTTCCCCAAACCTTTCTGACTGTTATGTTAGATTGGTTAAATAAAAAGGAAGAAATACTGGGCATGGACATTTTCTACCTTGCTAAAACTGCGAAGTGCATTTTATAAAGTTACAGCTGTGGAACCTTTTCTTTATTTGCCTTCTACAACAACTATTTGAGTCTTCTCTCTCTGGTTCCTTCCTCTGAAAACTGAAAAATTAAAAAAAAAAAAAAAAAAAAGAAGGTAGGAAGACTCATTTGGACAGGGAAACATTGTTTAAAATTGAGAAAGGAGAAAGCAGCTTTAATACTCAGCTCTCCAATTACAGGGATGAGGAATTCACTTATCTAAGACAGACAATAAGCAAGACAGGCAAAACTGAACTTAATATTCTGAATGTTTCTCAGGTGAAATAAGGCAGAGTAATTCTCTTTCCCAGTTAAAAATCTTCTTTGTACACTCCATAAAATAACACAACTCTCCCCAACCCCTAAGGATCAGAACTAAAAATCCATGCTTCATACTTGGATAGGTCACTCCTGAGATAATCACCCAAGGCAAAACTCTCCTTTAACGTGTAAAGACTCTTTTGTCTGTATATACAAAGAAAAAAAACATAAACCCAGCCAGCTTCTCTCCTTTCCCCTTCCAAACTGAGCTTCCTAATTGATATTAGCACTACTGGGCCCTGTGACTGGGAGTAAGGAAGAGAAGGAACAGTTTTTCCCTTTGAAAGCCCAGTGATATCATTAATGGAAAACATTCAGCTGATACCAGTTATAAGAATTTCAAACTGTATACATGGCATGGTACATCTAGGACATCAGAGGAATACATGAGTGAATACATGAATTGGCTGAAATTGGAGTGGCCACTCCAGCCCAGCAGCATATCCAAATCAGGCTGGTGGCTATACATCGATTTCAAACCTACTCATCTCATTGCCAGGCCAACTTTGCAGAAACACCTTGTAAAGAAAAAGGAACTGCTTTAAAAGCAGCACTAAGAACAAAAAGGGATAAAAATGTCCACCAAGCTTTTCAGCTAGATTATTGCTTAGGGAGGACATGCACTCTGTTTCATACCTCATAAAGCAAGACGCTTCCTGGCAGAAAGATACCTGTAGGCTTACATGAGCAGAGCTGATTTGTTGTTACACTTTCATCTTATAAAATCATGGAAATGGAATGTATAATATCAGCTTCAGCAACCCCAACACTCCAAACTGATATAACAGCTTAATCTTATAATAAAATAAACAGAGCTATCTGTTGACTGAACCATCACTCACTAGTCCTTGTAGGGACTTTTTCACCTTCCGCTTCAGACACGGCAGCACCCTCCCTTCTCACACCCTTCAGCAAGCATTGTCTTCCCTCTGAGAGATCCCAAGGTCCAGCCTGCTTTCCCGGTGGCTGATGACAGCCCTGAGTTCACAGAGGCAACCCTAAGTTGCATTAGCACAGGAAAATGAAATAGAGCTCAATCAAGGTCCAGTTGCAATTCAAGCAAGGCTGACGACACCAGGCACCCGAGCCCTTACTCCAGCTCCCACTTTTTGGGTGGTCCATGGCCAGGGCAGTGTTGTGTCAGGTGCTAGGTGTGGTGCTTTTCATAATTGACTCCTAAATTAAAGAAGAACCTTCCTGTTAAATAAATACCTATACAATGCAACGCATCACCTCTTCCAGGCAGACAGTTCGAGTCCCAGATTTTTGAAAATACCCAGATAAACCTTAATCCAACCCTATCAGCCTTTCTTGCTGGAGGGAACAGTTAGGCTTTTTAAAATCCTCTAACAATGATGAAACCTTAAGGCAAGAAAACCCTTAATTTCACACAGTGCAAAGTACAATTAAAAAGGACTTTGCACCACGAGGTCCTTTGTCAGACTTTGGATGGATGTGAACAAATCGCTCAGCTTATCTGTTTTTCCCCCTCTTTTCCCAGCTCAGGAAAAATCTCTCTGCTGCCTGTCAACTCACATATTAATAACCTTATCCAAGAAAATGAAATAAAGTGCTGCCTTTTGTTTTCTTTCTTTTTTTTTTAATTCTGAATTCACATACTGAGTATTTGCATCCAGGTTTTGGTGTTTGTTACTAGCCTGAGGAATATTTTCTTATATTACTTTAAGGGCTGGATTTTCCATAACAGACATGAAACACTGTTCCTCTACAAAGGCCAGCAGAGTTTTGGTGTTTACTTTCCTGCTGGGCGTGCAGGAGTGTGCACCAGCTGGCAGAGGCAACCTGCTCTGGGTTGCACTGGGCATCCACCCGAAACTCATCTTGAGCAGGCGAAATGCAGGCAGTGCACTTCTGATTTACCCTTTAAAACAGAGCAGAGACATGTACACTGTCATCCAGTAAAAGCATAAGTATTATATACCTTACAGTTTCCAGTCTGCTAGTGCTTTTTCTCTTCTGTACTAATGCTATTTGAAACTCAGCATTTTAGCTCTCAGAGAATGATGCTGATTCTTTCCTAGGCTCTGGTTTTCCACTCTAATCTTGCTTGGAGTTCTCAAATTAACTTCTCGGTCCTCAAATTCATCAGGTCTCAAATTCATCTCATCTCGAATTCATCAGGTAATACACTATCTCCATAAAGACATGAGCAGTCTTAAATTATTTGAAATCTGTCTTAAGATGTCTGAGATACTTGTAACTTCAAGCTGAATTTTGACTCATGAGTAACATGGAGGATGCCACTTTTAAACACTTTTGACCTCCTCTCAGATTTTCTCTTTGACTTCGTCACTGAGTGGCTCCAAAACTTAAATTCAATCACAAGATCCACTAATCTTTTGTTTAAAGGTATGTAAAAGCCAGTTAAGCTGGCTTTAAGAAAGTCACAGAGGAAAGCTAGAAAATCAGCTAAGAGGGTTAACAAGTTTAAAGTATTACAGCTAATTTAATAGTAAATTTAGACTGTTTGAGCTCACGGCTTTGAAAGTTGTATGCGATAAAACTGGGGCTGAGGTTTCCGCAGACTCTGTCAATGTAGAGCAAGGCAGGTGTATAAGTGGGTCCCGGCCATGTATTCATCACTTTAGAAATTGAAAAAACACTGCTTAGATGGCAAATTTATTGGTGGAAGGTAAATCACACCTCCACCACCCCATTTATACACACTTGGTTTTGCAATGAACTCACCTGAACAGATTTAATAGCACTAAGCAGGTGGCTAAAAGTTTGCAAGTCAGGGCACTAAGGTCCTCCCATCACCAACATCTTCCAGTATTTTTAAGCCATGACTAAACCTTAAAAAAGAGAAATAATTTCAAATAGTTTTAAAAACTCTCCTCCCCCCTCCAAAAAAACCCCCAACCAACGAAAAGCAGAAATTCAAAGACCCAAAATAGATCTTTTTCCCCTCAAAGTGACATTTTTCAATCACTTAATAACTTTGGACATTTTAAAAATGTTTTTTATTTGTTCATCATGGTCCATTCCTTTACAAAACCTACTAGGAGAATGAGGTAAAGGAGGATAAGGAAAAGACTCAACAACTTACTTTGTATGTTTGGCAAAAGCTGTTCTGAACACAACCATTTCTTTCCTTTAGAAACCTATGTGGACTTGTTTAGGAAGCACTACTACTGACATTTCACAATGAATACAAATAAAAAATAAAACCTACAAACATTTACAAATCATGCTTACAATAAAGCTATAAGAGGCCTTTAAAATGTCAAGTATTTTTGGTAAACTCCTTGTAGGGTTGGGGTTTTCTTCTTCACAAATGGAAAATAATCCATAAGCTTAAATGTGCATCAGCACTGCAAATATTTGATTACTCCTTATGGTGTATTCATTAGAAATTTGTTTAGCTTTGCTTTAGACATTTCAAACAATAGTTTCCACTGCTTCCTTGACAGACCAAAATATTCCACAGTCTACCACAACAGCCAGAAAGACTTCCTGAACTTCGGCCAAAATTCCCTTTTCTTTACATCATCTCACTACTCCTGATTATACATGCCTTTGTATATAAAGTTCTCCCACAGTAAGAATTAGACTCTTTCAAAATACTCACCACCAGAAACATTAAACTTTGTTCATCTCTAGCCTGCTCTACATATAGCTGTCTACTGCCTTCCTCATGACCATACCTTAAAATCTTCTGTTCTTGTACTTTTAAATGCCTTCCAGCTGTTGATAACTTTTCACTGGGACGGGGCTGAGCGGGCTAGAGGTAGCTGAGATCCTGGAGCCCTGTGTGGGTGGTGTAGGAAGACCAGAACACTGGAATTCCTATTGCTGTTTATGAAAAAAGCTCTGCAGACACCATGGGTTTTGCACGTTAAAGGCTGTACCCTCTCTAAATGCAGATCAAATCAGTGGTATTTGCTTCCCTCTAAAAAAAAATTGCAAAGTAAGAATCAAGTGGGGCTCTTTTTTTTCCCCCTTTACTCCCAAATCACTAAGTCATGTCTAATGTGAACCTCAGATAACACATGCTCTTTTAAAAATGCCATTCCTCACTCTCAAATGGCCACACAAAATCAGAAGCAGGGACAAATTTGGGGAAAAAAAGCGCTACAATCCAAACTCATCCTGCATAAATAAATAATGAAGTGTAATAATATATAGTATTATTATATAGCACAATAAGGCATAGTAATTAATAAATCTGGACATGAAATTTGAAAATACAGTAGCAAAGTTTTGCCACTTACCTAAAACATCCCTGAAAAAGAATTGTCAAAATTTCTCTCTTTAGAGAAAGAAACAGTTACACCTGTAATCTGTGAGCTGCATTTGCAAAGCAGCAGACAAATGTATTTTCTGGTAATGAACACATCTAGAAAACTAACCACATCCTAATGTAACTCATTTTGCCTGCAGGTTCCCTCTTTTGTACAATGCAAAGGAACACATTTGCTTGACTTAAAAAAATTATTGTAGTGGTGTCTGCTTTGAAGCACTTGTAGATATCTCCATTGGTAACTCTCCATCTCTGCTGCTTCACTGCTGGGCCATCAGCTGTGAAAAATCTCCAGTTACTAACAATCTCTTTTGACCCTGCTCATTTGCTGTCAATTTTTTTTTTTTTCCCCCTTTGCTACTCTGCAGACAGAAAGCAGATATTTTGACTTTTGAGGAAAGACACAAAGGCAGTTCATTTTTTTCAGCATGAGTTAAGTGCAAGCTTTCCCAGTTTCTGAACAAAGAATCTTACCCTCCACAGTGAAAGCTGATGGTACATCTGCCCTCAAGCATGTGTTTTCAAAGGCAAGGTGACTAGGGGGTTGTTTCTATTGAAAGGTCGTGTTGTAGCACTTGCTCATTTAAAAAAAAATAAAAAATTAAAAAAATTCCTTTCTTTCCTAGCATGGATGATCTGTGTTCCATGCTTTATTACACTCTGAACCTGATCAATATAAAAAAATGGTAAATTACATGCAAGGACTACTTTAAAGCCAAAATGAGAAAGGGTTTTGCTTTTAATTTGTTTTAATTTCTTTCAGCCAGTACACATTTAAATCTCGACTGAGTTTGTAGATCTCTTAGCAAGGTCCTATGTGTGCAGAGTTAAAACTTGTTTTTTGACTTAAAGGAGCCTTAGCTGTTCACCTTTCCTGCACCATCCTTGCTGCACAGTCAAACTTATGAGTATTTTCTTTTGTTGCCTTTTACACTGAGAAACAAATAGAGCCTTCCTATTACATGATTCCTAATTGTGACTGAAGAAAGAATTCATATGAAAACCTAAAAAAGTAATTTCAAGTTTTCTTTTGGCTTCTTTGCAAGAAATTGTGAGAATTTGATGATCATTTTCTCAAAACCACAGAGTAGACTAGTTTCCATAGCAAATTTTTGCTTCTCAACTAACTTGGGTCAGTTGCCTACGCAACTAAGGTGATAGTTAATGAGAAAAATTACAAGAGTTTGGCAATTCTCATGATTTGTTCTTGGATGAAGGTCTCCATAAGTAATAGAGGCTGAGCAGGGCAGACTTGAACAAAGCTGCTGCTCATGACAGCAGCTATCTTCTGTTATAGTATACGAATTTAGATTTTCACTCTGAAAAACATATTACAGAAATGGCCTGAGTCTGAAGTCACGAGAAAAGTGAAAACTGAAAGTCCTTACTATGTCTGCAAAAAAAAAAAAAAAAATCAAGCCATCTTTCTGGAGATACGCAAGGAGGAACTGTGGGTTTAACTGTCACAGTCTGTGTCTGAATATTGTGGCTGACAAATGCAGAATGAAAAATCATGACTAATGCAATGATTGCAAAGTACAACACGTCATGGGTTAGTGTAATATGTCCTTTGCATTGTACAAGCATGTGTTTCAAAAACAAGCATATGGTGTGCTTTTGTGAAGAGGAGTTGAGTTACTCATATTTAAAGCAACATGGTGCCTTCCTCTCCAGGAATCCAGCATGCCACAGTACAAGCTGACATACTTCAATCTGCGAGGACGAGCAGAAATCAGCCGCTACCTGTTTGCCTATTCGGGCAAGAAGTATGAAGACCACCGGATAGAAGGAGCAGACTGGCCCAAAATCAAACCCAGTAAGTAGCATGGGATCTTAGATCCAAAGCTCCACTTGAAATTCTATCAAAAGGCAAAGCAATTGAGTAGGTAACTATGTTTCATGACCAGAAACACATTTAATCACTGGCTTTAATGAAGCCTATGGGAATTTTATTGCTTAGACAGCCAAAATGTCATTCCAGATACTTTCACAGAAGTCTGGATCCAAATCTTCTGACAGTATAAAATGATTTTTCTACTGTTATCCAGCTGGGCTTTTACTCCTTAGGAAATCAGTTCAGCTTTTGTCAGCCTAAAGCTGACCAAATGCATGTTCATCTTCTCAACTTCTTTGTAGAGTTTGGTCTCAAACACCAGACCACAGCCTTCACTCCAGTTTTAGAAAGCCAACCTAGAAATAAGTGTCAAGAAGGACACTGCTTTGCAGTCAGAAAGGACTTCAGAGAGGGAAGGTGATGATGGAAAACAAAAGGCATCAGTTGATAAAGACAAAACAAAAGGATCAAAAAAGGTGCTAGAATATCATTGTTCCTCAGAACAGCCCTTCAGAGAGTACTCTGCAGGCTACAATACTTCATTTCATGTTTTCTACTTACAAGTAACCTCCTTCTATCTGTTAAAGCTGTTTATTAGTTCTGTTCATTAAATTAACCTTAGTTCAAATGAAACCAATCTTGAGTTTGGAATCTGGGGATACGAAATCAGAGATATCTGTGTCTTCATTTCATGGATTTGGCCTGTGTTTTGCTACACTGTTCACATCCAGAATGAAGAATAACACCTTTAATTTGGGGAAAATGCACAACGAATGTACAACGTGATTTCCGTTAATCAAGCAATGTTTCTTGCCAGGCTTTCACACCATTTCATAAGGCCTGCCAGCAGGCTACCAAATTCTTGTAGGGCACAGTTAAATTTGATCTTTCCCATAATGTTCACCGTGACTTGAGTGACAAATACTCAAGCACTGTTGCTCTCCAAGTAGCAGCTGAAGCCCACCTGTGATGCTCAAATCTAGGTAACACTGGCTAATAACCCACAGGCAGGAGTGCAAAGGAAGCAGTGGAAGCAGGATATTTTCAGTCAGGGATAACTGACTTCAGAATCCTTTTATTTTTTAGGAGCTTAAGCGTGTTCACCATGTGATATAGCTTATGTCTTTCCCAGTTCTCAGAGAAGCAGAGCAGAAGATAAAGGAAAGACTGAGAATTCAGAGAAATAGACGAAAGCTCTGCATAGGCCTTTTTCATACTTAACTATGCTTATATTCACACATACACACACCCACCTCTGTCCTGAAACAAAATTCAGAGAATATTAGCAATGTATAATTCTATGAAGAGTTTTTCACTTTGGTGTTTAAGTAAGACAAATCAAAAAGAAAAAACAAAAACAGTGACTTAAAGGCTACAGAGGCATTCATATCCTAGGACAAGATGTTCTAACAGTAGATCTATCAATCAATATTTATGATGTCCCCAGCATCCCAGGCAGCACAAGAAACAATGCAGGAAAATCCTACCTATGCTTTTCTTCAGTGCTCAACGTCATGAACTTCCCAGTGAAGCTCCATTTGTATGGTACTTGTTCACTACAGTGTATGCTCAGAGGCAACACCACCACCACCAAAACACTGGGAGCAGAGACATCCTAAAAATCTTAAGCCATACAGTTTGTAGCTGTATCTGCTGCGTTAAAAAATGTTGGGTCAAGTCATTTAACCTTTGGGCATCTTTGTTTCTCTTTCTGTGGTGTGAAAAGTTTGTTGGCAGGTTTACCGAAATTAAATTAAGATTTTTCATTTTCCCTGCATAGTGGCCTTTCATAGTAGCCTCTGCTATGACTGATCCCTAGATGAAATTCCAAAGCAGTTAAGAAGTTTAGTAAAATGTGAGAGCTGCTGCTCTCAGATCTGTGAAATCATCTGTGCAAAATGTATGCTGGCCTAGGAGTTCTTTGAATTTCAGGCTTCTGTAGATAAGATGCTTCCAGTCAGTCACTGGATGGGAACTGGAATGTGTCATGCTATTTAAGCAGGAAAACCTCCACCTACAAAGAAACAGTTGGATATATGTCTGAAAGTGCTATTACATCTCATACTGAGATGCTAAACTCTTGCTTTTGGAAGGCTCCCTGAATCCTAGCTCAAGCACCAATGTAATGATGGCATTTGCCAGTAGTGGCATCTGCACTGCAGACAATATGAAAGTTAAGAGGTTCATCAACTAAAAGAAGAGTAAAGGTATCTTGTTTGTATGGATAATGATGTAATGCTGCTAAGGAAATTGCGTGGAGATCAACTAACCGATGATTACCTCCTCCTCCTCCTTCTCCTCCTCTGTGAAGCAATCCTTACTCATGGTATTTCCAGACAAAGTAACCTCCCACAGGCAAATCATTCAGCAAAACTCTAAATAAAAGGTAGCAACAGGGCTATGCAGTTAGCCTTATGCTGTACAAGACAATCAATAGCCACTGCCCCAATCTGTCCTAAGGCACATAAACACTGGCTTTGCAGGCCATTACACAAGAAATGGTTACCTCCCAGCTAGGGACTCGGTCACATACGGTTTGTGTGTCTTAACAGTACAACAATATTGCATATGGCAGAAAGGCACCATTGGCCATAAGGAAAACAAACCACTTCCATTCTTTACTATCCTGCATTTTCAAAATGTGCCTCAGCTCCCTCCATGGGTAACAGGATCCTTGCCAAAAACGTTCAGTTTCTGCTGTGTTCAACAGTAAATATGAAATGAGGGTCTCACCTTGGGGAAAACCAGAGGGTGGTAAGTGTTTAGCGACGACAAGGGGAATTACAGCTACATTTGATGTAGCAGTAGATAATGTAATAGCAATTTGTTACATTGCTTATTTTGCAGCCCTCAAAAATCATTAAAATTGGTCCAATAAATTGGACTAATTACATAATTATATAATTATATAGTGAAGTGAGACTTAGAAATACCAGACAAATTGCTATGCATACTTGCATACACCATGTTTGCATTTACCCACTTGCCTATGAAAGATCTGAAATCAGTTTTGACTGCAGAGTCTGCAAGTACAACATAATGTCTCTGGTTTTAAAAACTTCAAATATGATAATAAAAAATACTTAGTGAAGAAGTTTGGACAAGGAGAGCACTTCATGTTTCTTGAGCTACTAAGGGAACAAATCAAAGGATTCAAGTTTATCTAAAATCACAAGGAGTCAAGTTTCTGCACAGAGGATAAGTTTGCTTCATCAGTTTTGACAAAAGTAAAGTAAGGTTTTGCAACAAATAGCAACCTCCCAGCCAAATCACCATACCATATGAACCAGAAAACTCTGTCATTGTACTGGATAAAAAGACTTATTTCTTAGTTCTCCTGTAAAATCGACAGGAGAATAGAAAATGTGTGCAATAAGATTAATGTGCAGAAAGGCCATTTAGAAAGCAGACTTGCTGCAAGTTTTAATTTTGACCTAGACTGAAGACTGTGATGGGTTTTGCTGTTTGTTTTGGCATTTTTCATGTGGCTCCCTCCAGCAAGCTGTAAACTTAATGGTCCTTCAGGTGAACGAGTAACTCCTTGCTCCTAGAAATACTGTCTCACCTGATTTTATTTACACCTAAGCGGTGCTTTTTTTTTTTTTTTTGTGCGACAGGGAGGCATATTATAACATAAAAAACCTATGTAATTTGGCTTATATGCTCTGAAATTAAAGTTTCTCTATCTCAACATTTCTTTCTTTCTCTTCTGTCACTGATCAGATCATGTTTGGTAAATTTCCCAGTTGCTGATTTCAGGCAAGGGTTGTGCTTTACAACAGTATATAATATAAACAAGCTTAAGGAAGCTAGTGTGTATGAGCATTGACTAGCTTTAGCCCAGAATTTTAAAAAGGACAAATATCAAGTAGAAGCTTTATATATCCCTTCACTCTATATAAGTCAATAGTTATTTAAATAAGTAAACAAACTCACATTTTAATTCTCCTTTTGAACAGACTTTGACTTGACCATGACACCATTTATATCATAGTCAATTCAATATCTATACACTATCACATAATAGACTCACTCAAGAGGTGCACTGCCACATAATACGCTCCTTACAAAAAGCATCATTGCATCATGATATAGCAGAAAATCCACTGTAATGGTGCACAAAGTTACCATCCCCTGAGATATTAGGCTAGCACACAGAAACAGCTTTTGCTTTGTGGCTCATCCAGGGAATTTGAAGCAATGGCAATTACACAGACTATCGTCACAGCAAGGGATGCTTTCATTGTGCTGACGACTGTAAATGTCCCATAAACTGTTTAGGAGGGGCGGAATGGTGCTTGAAAGGTCCCCAGGAAACTTGACAGACTAATTATTGCACTGAAAATAGTTCCAAGATCATAGATAAATCTTGAGAGGCACCTGACAGCAGACAAGAATTCCTCAAGGGAGCAGTTGTCCTGTTTCCTGAGTGACTTGCTGCTACATGGCACTAGCTAAGATGTGTAAATAGCTATCTTTGGGTACAAAGCAGGGCTTAGCAGTCACTTCCAAGGAGAGTATGAGTTGTAATAGCTAGAGCACTAAAGCTGGGCAGAGGTTAGATCAGAGCGCCATCCTGGTCATGCCTTTATAGAATATATGGATTCTGGATGCCTCCAGTTCCAAGCCAATCACTTCCTAGGGGCCTTGCTCCTCTGACAGCCTTACAAAAAATTCATCTTTCATATACTTCTTACAAGAAGATGCAAACTATCTCATATATTTATTTCTCATCATCCAATTTAAATATGAATGGAAAGGAAAAGCAGTTACAGTTTGTTATCGAGGTAAAGAACAACTTATTTTGACAGAGATATTACAGTAAGACGCATGGCTATGACATTTGTTTTCCCCATCTTTGACCAGCCCAGCTGCCTTGCTATGGAAGCAATCTAAGCCACTTGATTGCAAAACTAATTATTACAAAATTAATTATTCAGGTTTTGAGAAATAATCAAATGCTTAAACACAGGCTGCTTAGCATCAGGGCCATGGATGATTTCAATGCAGGCAGGAGGAAGCATGGGCATAGAGCAGGTCAAACCGGGGGAAATAGGGGAACCTGAACTCATGTCTGGGAACAAAGCTGAGGTGAGCCGGGATAAATGTGGGGAGGAGAGACAGAGGTGAGGAGAAGAATAACGAAGAAGTTAAGATGCATGGAAAAGGAGAAAGAGCTAAGTGAAGGAGAAAATTAAAAACTGTACCTGTGCAGGGGCTCCTCGCTGGCTGGGGGAGAGCAGCAGTGAGACGCATAATGCAGCACCAGGCTCTGGTTTCTCCACACCGACAGCCAACCAGCCCAGCTGCCAGGCTTGGACAAAACCATCCTCACTCTGTGTTGTGTTTCGTCTCCCTGTCCTTGACAGAGAAACAGGCCCACATGAGCACTGGGTCGTGCCCAGGAGCTCATGGTCCAAGGGAAGGCCTGAACACAAGTGAGAACCTATAGGCATGCCAGGATGGGAATAGTTATCACAGCCCTTAGGGATTTCATGGGATAGAGACAGTTTATATAGATGTCCTTTCTTTTAACACACATCAGGCCTCATCTCCTTGGCTTAGTATCCAGCAGAGACTATATAAACATCACAGTTCTAGTCACAAAAGCCAACCAAAATTAAAGTATGTATAAAAAGCAATTCATCCAGCTCCTAAACACTGCACAGATACTTCAGTGAGTCCTTCCGAAAATGAGAGGACAGACTGCAGATCAGTCTGATGGCTCACACACCCTCCCGTCAAGGTTTGCTTCATGGGGAATGTAAAGTCTGTGCAGATTTCATTCCAGCATGCAATGTTAAAAAGAACAAACAACCAAGATAATAGGAAAAGCAAGAATTTGCTGGTGAAAGTTCAATTCAAAGAAGACTTACAGGTTTAGTTATTCAAACAGAATGCTTTTTAAAAAACCTCCTCCTTTTTTCAGTAAGTTTTCAATCTAAACCTGGAAATCAACACAAGCATTCATAGTGACCTCTACTTCAGATGAACAACAAAGCAAGCAGAAACTAAAAGGGAAAGGTCATAGATTTGGTGCATGCCTGAGAAATGACGCTGTTTGTACGATGACGGCAACAGATTTTTCTAGTTTTCCTTCTTAAAATGTATTTGCTCAAGTGGGAGTCGGAAATTTTGCAAGACAACACTGTTTTAAAAAACATGGAAAGGACATCCATATGGATACACAAGGGTATAAACTGACGTAAGTATGGAGCAGCTCCCTAACTGATCAAGGTTAAAGAAAACCGCAAAGCGACGCACACATCCTTCCTGTCTGCACTACTCTGGCTTAACCATTCATTCACGATTCCTCTCCGATGCATGTTCTTTCATGATTTTCCCCCACAACCCTAATTCTACTCAAATGAGACCCCTTTCACGCTCCAGATTCATCTGCCATCTTTTTCCCTTGCTTATCTAATGTAGGAGGAGCCTGACAGGAACTGACCTACGTACTTTGTTCATCTGGAGTCACACAAACCATGCCTTTCACCAAAAATGTGTAAAATTTAGCAATTTTAACACAGTGCTTACACACACGTCTGGACATCCCCAGAAGTTCCTTGAATGTGTGTTGTCAATGAGGAGACCTAGGGCCAAAAGCACCACAGGAGCCCCAAAGCAAGCCACAGAAGCCTGTGTCCATGAGTCTAAGGGTAACACTGCTTAAATTCATGCACAGACAGATGGTTTTTTGTCGTACTTTGGAGTCCCTGACTAGATGGCCTGGCTGTGGTTTTTGCTGAGCTTCAAAAAATGGGCTATGGGCAAGGTGTCTAGAACCACATGAAGGTCATTTGCAAAACCCCAAGCTTACCTCCAGCAATCAAACTGCGCCTGTCCAGTATGAAGGCTCTTCACATCCTTCCTTAGGGTGAACTGCGTGACCCAAATCCACCCCACTCTTCTCCACTTGGAAAAGGAAGCCTCCAGTTTTCACAGGGAACACAGTCCTGCCCACAGCCGCCAAACTTATGTACACAATCAGTCTCCAGGTTTTGATACACATTTATTAATATAAGAAATTGTTATTTTAAATTACAAGAGCAAAAGACACTTCACTGCAAGTTACCAGAAATTTGGTCATCACATGAACTTTTGATAATAATGTTTCAAAGGCAAAGAGATTTTTTTTATTTTCCTAAACTTTTCTGGACTGAAAATTCAACTTTATAAGCCATTATACCTTTTCCTCCAATACAGAGGAGATGTACTATAGATATTTTCTACCCTTTGACTGTTCTTTGCTATTTTCTTCAGCTGTAAAGCAGCCTGGACATCTGCCATACTTTCTGGTGTCCAAGAATAGCATGCCCTGTAGCCAAGAAGAAACGACAGATTTTTACAATGATGGGCGCAGCACAAGAGTGCTTTCTTCAGACCTCTCAGAATTGCACTCATTTACAGCTTATTAACTCAATACTCAACAAAAGTCAGTCTATAATCATATACACACTCTATCAGCAAGAAAAAAAAAAATATCTACGTTTATATTCAAATCACATTTTTTTTTCCTAGTCTTTGTAAGAAAAAAAATCAAATGGCATTTTGAGCACACAAGAAAGGAAGGCACATCTCCCATTTACCATCTGTTATGCTTTAAATAGTCCATTGTTTAGTAATGATTGCAATAAATATGCTGCCTCTTAGCAAAAAAGCCCCAAAGTCTCATTATAAATCAAAGCATAATGTCTTTTGGACATTTAAGGCTCGTGGGACCACGTCCAATAAAATCTGCTCTCATTTATTAATTTTATACTTGCAGTCTGAATCATGCAAGTGTATGAATATTTTTATTGCACACAAAACAGAGCCATATTTGTATATTTTTAATTGTAAACTCAGTTTCTTTTCCAGGAAAGAATAATCAGATCATAATGAAAATAGCTTGGCACTGAGGAGGAAGCACTTTGTAGGTATTGCTCATGTTTTCAAGAAATTAATAGCAATTCCCTTGAATTCTGTGGACTGCTAGGAGGAGAAAAAAAAAAAAAAAAGTGAATCCAGAAATGGCCAGATTCATGAGAAATGCAACATGAGAAATTACCACCATTCTGCCACCCAGCTGCCTTTCACACATTAATCCATGTTCCTCAGCTGTCAGATGCAGCCCTCCTTTTCTGTAATCAAGGGTTTCTCCAAAAAGTTAATACATCTATACAAACAAGTCAGATTTCATTTTCCTTGTAGTGACTGACAAAGTGAAACATCAGTCAGCACTGTGGCTTTTAGACTTTCCCCGTATGTAAACACAGCAGAAAATGGTCTGTTTGGTTTTTAAAAGAAGCAACTGTCGTTTCCCAATCTAAGCAGCGATCACTGTGTTTTGACAGTTACTGCTACAGAGGCTGGCTTAGTCACCTCCACTGAGCAAACTGCAAAACTCCTACAGGTCCCTCCGAAAAAGGCTGGTTAACTCCTTCAGGGGCAGCAGTTATCGCTCCAGAGCTGGCCACATTTTGCTGTTACCTGTTGTCAGGCGTTGGTGTACAGCCTTGTGTGGTCTGGGGGGATCTGAAGATGGCTGTAGGCTGACCACACTGGCATATCCAGCAGTCACGTGCCCTCTCATCTCTACTCACACTTGCTTGCAAGATGCACTGGTATCCTGCATAAGCAAATGATATTTCACAGCTCCGTGGCTTTGAAGGCAGTGATGCTCAGGGCACTCTGCACCGTTAATCCACAGTGCAGAACCAAGGCTCTTCTCATTTTCACAATCAAAGAGCTTTTCAGTTTAGCATTCAGGGATATGTCTTTTCCTCACTGGATTCTCAATGAAGCAATACATAGACTTGCCATGACCTTGCTGCTCTCTGGATAACAAACATACGAATTCTTCTGTACAAGTATATTATTGTTTCAATAGCAACTAACAGTGCACACATTCTCCCTGAGGTAGAACAGCTGATGCTCTTTGAACTCTTTTGCTTTGGCTAGTCATCATCATCCAAATTCATACTGGCCTTGCAGCAGGCTAAACTTAGGGGAAAAAAATGTGTATCACTAGTACTGTGTGCAGATGCAGGGGGAAAAAAAAAAAAAAAAAAAAAAAAAAAAAAAGCACAGAGTTCACTCACAGAATCCACACTAGGTTCCAGCGAGCAGATTCCCACAACCCTAAACACAACAGTTTTTCCCAGTTTAGGTTTTGCTCCGAGGTTCCAGACCCATTGATATCATGTCAGCAGCTTGTCCAAAATGTGGCAAAACAGCAGCCCAAGTTTTCACATACATTATGCTACTATATCTGTGACGCCTGCTAGTTTGTCTTCCTTATACTTAAAGTCTGCAGGTTCCTTTCCTATGACTGACTGAGTTGTTGGTTTGTTTTTTTTTTAATGAAAGCTAAGTCAAGTAAATTTGAGTATCTTAGCATTTGTGGTTCAGTGTGAAAGCTCCATTTGTCTCTTGGTGATGACCATCAAGTGAAATGTCTTGTCATAAGTTCTGAAATACAGATACTTCTCTGAATCACTGCTTTTGAATTTAAAACAAGTGCAAGTGAAAAAGCACCTTTCTAGTCTTGACCCAATCTCTTGTTTCATACCGCAGCTGGATCCTGCACTATGAAATCTTCAGTGGTACTTTGCCTAGCCTTGGCAGTCCCTCTCCCTTGGAGGAGAAAGCAGAAAAGAAAAGGGAGAAAGCATTCTACTGAAAAGTTTCCCTGCACTAAGAATTCAAGATATTTAGGAGTACATTCAGCCTTTACAGCACAAGACTAGGAAATAGGAAATGCAATACCTGGTTTCAACGCTATAGTTGCCTCATTGGAGTGTTATATTGGATCTGGTTATATCCTTGACCTTACTTTTTTGTTTCTGTTTGTTGTGTGGGTTTTTTTGGTAGGTTTTTGGTTTTAAGTCTATTGTCTACATTTAGCCTGTACCTGGGGCTAAACTGTAGCAGTTGTTCTACCACCTAATGACCCCTTCCCAGCTGAGAAAGGGAATCAGAGAAAAAAGGGAGAAGACCCCTGGGTTGAAGTAGAAACAGATTTAATGAAATAACAAAACTGATACAATCACCAACATAAAGTGTACAAGGTTATACTCAGCCTGGTCCTTGAGGTCAGCAGCAGGAGCAGAAAGCCAAGAAAGCGAAGCTCCAGGAAGAGGAACTCCACCTTCACTGAACTCCCTCCTTTTATAATGGAATGATTAAGTGTATGGGATACACCTGTGAGTCAGCTGCCTTGATTGGATCTCCCAGCTGACTTGGGGCTACTCATGGCCTGCCTGCATGGCTGGCCCATGGGTCTGTGCCTGGGGAACCAGGACATCTATGCATTTTCCTACAGATATACTGTGAAACTGTTAAGTGCTCCACTGTTAAGAGTGATCCTTTAAATTTTTTGTTGTTTTTGCTTTTTCTCTTTCTTCTCCAAGCCATCCCATTTGGCAAAATCCCCATTCTGGAAGTAGATGGAGTTATCATTCACCAGAGCCTGGCAATAGCAAGATACCTTGCCAGAGAATCAGGTAACATATATTTGATTAGTTTCTTGCTCTGTTCTACACCCATCTTTAATGCTCAGGAAAAATACATCCTACCACAGCAAAAATAGAAACAAACCAACAGCTTGGCAGGCCCAGCCAAGCAGAAGTCACCACCAGCATGGCAATACTGGTACTAGGACTTCTCCCAGGCACAAATAGCTAATAGTTATCAGCCTCTCATTGTATCTGTAGTTCATCTGCCAGGGCCAAGTGCTGAGCACAGAGCACAGTGTACCGTATGGGATGTTATTAGAGGTGCTGCTCACAGACCAATGGTTTAAAAAGCACTGAGGAGTGCTGTGCGTGGCATGCCCTTGCCATAAATAGGTGTCAGTTTTTCTTGCAGGGTTGGGGCTGCTGTGGTAATCCTGATGAGCTCTCAGGCTACATCCCCTGCAGTTCCAAGATCAGAAAGAACAAACACAGCAAAGCACACCTGCTAGGATGCTGTACAACAGGGTTTCAAGTCACTCAAATGTCACATAGAAAGTAAAAAAAAAAAAAACCAGACCAAAAAAAGATTCAAAATAACAACCTGTAGTGTGAAATACTAAGATCTGACTGAGTTTCCCCACTGCATGTAATACGTCGGGTCTGAGCTGACTTCTCCAGCCGGTAAACTTGATAGTCACCTGTCGCTGCAGGACAGAAAATGTATGCCTGTAGCTTCCTGGAAGCCTCTCAGGGCAGTTTCCCCTGAAGCCAAACATTGAGCTGCAAATCTAACCATCAAGAGTACCAGGAGGAGAAGGAGGTTTTGGAAGCACTAGAGATTATCACAGTCAGCAGGCAGAGCACTCTGAAGCAGATTTAGGCAACAATTCTGAGCTGGCAGAGACATTAGATCAGGTGGTGGCATCATCTGCATCTTTAAATACTTCCATGCTGTGGAAGCACTTGACCAGTTAGATAAAGTGATAAAAGACTTAGTAATGCAAGTAATCAAACAGAGCAGTCAGAGCCTGCTTTAGGTCAGCAAGCTGTCATTCAAAACCAAACTGCTCTGGTTCAAAATGGATGTGTTCTTGGTGTGCTGAACATCAGCAAATTGAAGAGGGAGGCTGGGAAGTGTGTACTATCCTACATTTTTACACTCTGAGCAAAGAGATGTTAACCTGCCTTTCAAAATATCTCATATTTTCTAAGTGAGGAAAAAGGCAGAACTGCAGAGCCTTATTCTTCAAGGCACTAGCGCAACACATTTTCAAGCATGTCTGCAATACTGTGTCCCTGCCAGTTTCCTCCATCCTTGATACAATCTACTACTTGCAAGAGAAGAGGATGACGAGTGTCCAGCGGTTAATGAAAAACGATGAGAAAGCCTGCCTTCCACCCACGCTGCCTCCCTTCCCGTCTCCTATCAGGAGGCTGATCTGGAGTTGTGCTCCTTTTAGTCTGAAGTTCTGACATTCCCCTGACACATTTTCCACCAGCTTGCAACAGCCACAAAGGCTTAGGTTCTGGCACATCCTGGCCCACTCAGCGCATCCTGTTCTCCTTTTGGTGTTAATCATGCTGTGAGCTACAGCAGGGAAAAAAGCATGCATGGAGGGGGGGAAAAAAATACATATTCCAGTTCATAGGGAAAACTTGCTACTTCTGCTGTTATGTCTGCATATGTGTCACTAAGCCTTTAAAATTTAAAAATGGCACTTTTAGGTACCTGTCACTAACAACTCTTTACTTGCACTCACAGAACTTGATGCCCAAAAGGAGAGGCACATCCCTTGCCTTCAAAAGCATAAAGTTTCAGTAAGGGAGATGACTTTGCAGAGGAAGGGCATACAGTTTATGGGAGGCACAGAGCTTCCAGGTGAGGCTTAAGGAACTGAGAAAGGAAGAGAAGGATGACCTGAACCTGCACAGAGGTGAAAGCATGAATGCAGGTCTGTGAAACGAGAGCAAGGGAAAAAAGCAGCAGCATTGAGAGGACTGCAGGCAAGCCAAAGGACAACCAGGGAGGAGATTTTTAAACAAGACAAAGTTTGGTTAAGGTGTCTGATTACCATGAAGTAATCAAAAGCAAGCAGGATGTCATGAGACGGTTCAAAATGGGGCTGAATAGGGAGGACAAAGGGAAAGACTTCCACAGAAGCAGGAGGTTGTGTTGAGAGATGGAAAGACCATGAGATGGAGAAGGACATTGAAAGCTGCAGTGGGGAAGATTAACAGAAAGGAATTAGTGCTGACCCTCACTGAATGTCCTGGGATGGTGAAAAGCAGAGAGAATAAAGAAACAGTAGTCAGGCCACAGGCTCAGGTGATGGAAAGAACACCTCACTACATTGGATGGCTGTATGAGGCTGGACAGAGAAAAAAGCAAAGATAGATGAGATTGCATCTGGATGCAAAAAAATCAAATGCATGTTGTTAGCATCAAAAAAGCCCTAGAGAGCATGTATGGTTATGGAAACGTTCACAAAGTACAGAGTTTACCTTTGGAGCACCAGAAATTCCTGCTTACGCTGTCTCTAACCTCCTCTCACATGCTTGCTTCCCACAGGTCTGGCAGGTCAGACACCTGTGGAACAGGCGCTAGCTGATGCCATTGTGGACACCATAGACGATTTCATGACACTGTTCCCTTGGGCAGAGAAAAACCAGGACGTGAGAGTAAGACAATCACTAATTTAAACAATTTAAAGATAGCATATAAGGCATGACTGTGTACTCAAGCATCTCCTCTGGAGACACCACCATGTGCCTGGGTCCATCACCTCACCTCAGCAAAGATGAGCTGGAGGTGCTCTGTGCTTCTTCCCACAGTCTTAATGCAGCTAAGGACTTCTGCTTCCTCCCACCTCCTCCTTCACCAGATTTTTTTCACCGTTGGTGGAAGCAATGATGAAATCATTATGAGCCACCTCTCACTAGTTCACCTCAAATCAAGGATGCCAATCAACCTTCAATAACATCAGCTGCCAGGGACAATTGCCAGGCTGGTGTGGGGCAGCAGGCACTGCTAAAGAGGGGAGGTAGTAAATCCCTCACACTGTGACTGCAGCCGCGCTCTCCAGACCCCCACAGCCTCACCTGGGTCCTCTGTGGTGCTTCTGCAACTACTAACACCAGGCTAACATGCTTCCATGACTACTTTAACACACCATCACAGGCAAGTCCTACAGGGTTTTTTTCGGCATCAGTCCCGTCCCTCTCAGCAGAGCCCCAAATGCAAACGTGCGGATCAGCTGCTGGGGAAGAGGGTGACGGATGAGTTAATTCCAGCGTTACAATGGCTCCATGCAGCTCTGACCCCAGCAAATGACCTGACCCTTTTAGGAAGGTAGTAGTTAGCAACAGGTCTCACTATTAAACTACTAGTGCAGCCACCTTCCATGTATTCAAAGGTAACATTTCAGGCAGACTGGGTTATCTTACTACAGAAACCACAGAGTATAAAATGTTGACCAAACCCAGTAAAAAATAATGAAATGATACAAAAGAGCTAAGAAATCTTGCAGGGGAAAATCTGAACCTGTATTTGGAGGTTTTAGTATGCAAAAGTGTGAATTACTTAATCTCCTAGTGATTTCCTGAGCTTTCCTCATTTGGCTAGGGGAGACAGACTCATGATTTTTAATCATTTAGGAACAGCCACGCTATTGCTAACTGGTCAGTGCAGAAGAGCACTACTGCCACAGCACTGCTACTCCTTCACAGGGGAACTCCCACTGTAACGCCTGCGTGTGTCCCAGCTCGTAGTTAAGCACTTCTCCAGAACAGGCACCCAGATCATGTCACCAGTGATTAATTTAAAAGGGAAGAGAGTTCATAGGCAACCCGTGTATGCCTGTACACACGTACGCATGCAAGGGGGTGCTTCAGGGCCAAGGAAGATGGAGAAACTTATGTTCTGGGAATCTCTGACGTGTTTCTCACTAAGAGCTGTTCTCCCTCTCTCCTCCCGGGTCCACTGCCACCACCTTGTGGTAGAAGCGGTGTCTCATGGCCTAACAAGGCCAGATGCCAGTAAATTAATTACACACAGTAAAGCCAGAAAACTTCCCCAGGCCTGACAAGGGATTACAGGAACACGCATCCCTCAGTGAAAGATCTATCTGGCCAGGAGCAAAGAGAAAAGCAAGCAAGCTAAGAGGAGCAGAGGCAGAAGCTGTCCATGGAAGCCCCCTCTGTGTTAGGCACAGACTCTCCCTTCACCCTCCACCCCCCGTCAAAAAATAGCTGTCATTTCAACAGTGTCATCATGCATTGCAGGAGAGCTCCAGCGTTGTGACAAGTAGGTTGTGCCACTCCAGATGGTAGATTCTGGTCACGTCCTCACTAGCTTCATGGGTTGACTGCGTACTTCTGTAGCTGGGGGAGGTCATTACCGTCATGATCGCGCAATAATTTGGGGTTATTTTGCAGGGGAGGACAGGGGAACTTATCTAAAAAAAGGAAATGCTACAGCAGAGGGTAAAAATAAGAAATTTCTGGACTTCAAGCTTCTGGCTGTTACCTGTCATAACATTCAGTAACTATGCTCTTAAACAGCAGAAAATGAAGTCAAATCTTTAAACACATCTGCACAAATACTAATTTTATTTCAGCCTGCATTTTTTGGGACCACTTAGGCTGCTGGCTCTTCTAAATTTTTTTTCTTTTTTCATTAACCTGAATTTCAGAGCTGTTGAAATAATTCCACTCCTGTATAACAGTGCTTATTTAACCAAGCCTGAGTATTTTCCTTCAAAATTAGGCCAAGCATGTTAACTGCACAAACTGTGCTACATGGATCAGACCAGATTATCACAACAGTCTGCAATCTCAATTGCTTCCATGCAGGTGAGAAGAGAAAACCAGAAACAGTTTCCTTCTCCAAAGGAAACAGCTAACTCTTTAGAAGCAGCCATAAAACATTCTGCTATGGAGAACAGCTAGTAGAGAACCACCACCATCCACAACCTCATTCTTCATCCAGTAACGTACAAATACTAAGGCACATACTCTCCAACGCAAACTTCAGCCTTTAAAAACATATTTTAACCACCTCAAATCTCATTGCTGTGGAAACCAAAAAAAAAAAAAGCTAACCTGCTAACATAAAATTTCAAAGAGATCAAAGATAAACCCAGCAAAAGGTCATAACCCAGATTCCACATCTCACACAAGAAGGGGTGGTAAGGAAAGATAACTGACCAGCATCTGACTGACAGCACAGCAAGACTGAACTTAAGGAATTCTGGAAGTTTGAGACCCTGTACCTTATAAAACATAACATCCAAGAGAGTCCCAAAAAATGACTGTGAGAGGTTGGGAATTTATTTTATAGATGGATTCTGCCCAAATCAATGGCAGAGCTCCCGTCTTGCCACGGCTGGGTGGCTGTTAGCACAGATATATGAGCAGCATCACCTCACAAATTGTGTCTCAGCATCCAGGAGCTCTCAGGTGTTCATTAAGACAGCAACTGGCTTAAGTCATGGCTCATTGAGCCATGAACATCATGTTTTGGGCATCTAACCCACTTCATGGGTAATTACCTCAGCTTTCCTAAATTCTATAGTGCCCCTTTGCATGTATCCAAATGAGAGTTACCTCTGCATTTCTTTACATATCTTAAATAATTGCTGTTTTCTGTATTCATCCCGACTTGGATGTTAACCGTGCCTCTTCCAAAGAGAACTGAGAGTACTCTAAAGTTTGGGTCAAATGATATCACTGTCACCTTTTTCAGATTTCAGATTTCTTTTTCACAAGTAAGAACCCCCCAAAAACTCAATTTCGCTGACTGCTGTGCTCATGCATTGGTGTGCATCTTTGTGTGTTGTTCTTCTCCCAGAAACAAGCATTTGACAATATCCTCACCAACAAAGCACCGGAGTTACTGAAAGATTTGGATACTTTCTTAGGGGATAACAACTGGCTGGTAGGGAAGTCTGTAAGTATAACTTTTGTTTCTACCATTCCAATCAGGTTGCCAGAAAAATAAAATCATTGACTATTGCTGAATTTCTGGATTTCCTGCCGGCCCATGAAACAACTCTCTCCACTCTTTTAACTCTTTGTCGTTACCAATATACAATTGGTTGCTCAGTTGCAAAGTGAAAATTGTTTTCCATACTATTAGATAAGTGAGTCAACCCTGGACTAGGATCTGCATTTTCTAAGCCAGTTTAGAAGTATGTTGACAGAAAACCTTATAAATGCCTTTGTACTAGTCCATATAGATGGGAGTTGTTTAGAACTCTGTGTATAGTCACTGATCAATTTACAGGACAATATGAAAAAATCTCTATGAAAAAGTAATCCTCTTTTTTACACAAAACTGTTCAGAAACTAACTAAAACACTTTCCTGCTGAAACTGTGCTGCAGAAAATACTATAATGCAAGTAATACTTGTAGCAAGGGCTTTATTTAACCAATTTTTACGTAAGTCTAGCCTTGCATTGCAACCTAATCACTAGCTCTGAAATTATAGGCTTAAAAAAATCCAACAAAAAACCTTACACAAAACAGATCAATTCATGTTTCATTTCTACAGTTTGCTGAGAATATTAGTCCCAGCTTTTGAGATTAACAACTAGAATTTACTGCTTTCTCTCCCATTTCCACCAGGTAACATGGGCTGATTTCTACTGGGATGTGTGCAGTACAACACTTCTGTCCTGTAAACCTGACCTGGCAGACAACTACCCCAGGCTTTTGGCTCTCAGAGACAGAGTGCAAGCACTTCCAGCTATTGCAGCCTGGATCCAGAAACGACCAAAGACTGTAATGTAGATCAGCTGTTCAGACTGGAAAAAGCAATGCATGCTTACTTTTCAACATGACAAGCATCTTAAGTTATTAATTTTAGAATAATTTAAGTTAATTTCAGATGGGTATGCTACACCAAATAAAAATCTTGTATCCATTATAGGAATCTAAAAAGCTGATTTAGTAGAGTAGAGCCTGAGGGAGGGATGTGGTTTCAACCACATTCCCCCCACTACTAATAAAGTGCTTGATCAACCCACTTGATGTCCTGTGGGCTCTCAAAGGGAAAAGACATAAATAAACCAACACTTTATTATAGACTTTCAATCTGGAGGAAAGCAGTCTAATTAACAGAGAGGATAAATGTAGAGAAGGACTAAGGACACTAAACAAAAAAAAAAACCCACTGAGTCAACAAACTTCAAGCTTCTCAGGCACTTTCTTTAGCCTCTTGAAGTTTATGCTGTGCCACTGCAAAAAAAAAAACAAAAAACAAACAACAAACAAAACCAAACCAAAACAAAAAACACAACAAAAACAAACACCAAAGAAATCCAAGCAAAAAAGCAGCTGCCCAGCTGAGCTGGTGCCCACACCAACACCAACCAATTCTCCACAAGCACACCAGCTGCAAAAACATTCTGCAGTTGACTATCTCTTCCAGTAAGTAAGAGACACAAACTGGGGGGCAGGGGTGGAAACCAGGTTTAGAAAAAATGAATGGTTTGTTCTTCCACCACTGGGCAAAACAGCTAGGTGGGAATCCTGGCAATGTGGACGGTTGTAGATGCAAGTGGTTTACACAAACTCAAGGGGAGAAAAGTGCTTGCAAGAGGACTCCGCTGTATGGTGTAAGCAGATAAACCACAGCAAACTTGGGCAATCCTCTGGGCATTTGAAAATGGTCACTGTTAGGAAAGTATTTCCCTTCACACTTGCTTTACCCTCCCACCATAAGTATCATTTCATTGAATCATATGAGTGACACTAACCAACCACTAACCGTTCAGAGACAAACCAGGTATTGGCAGAACTGAAAGCAAGGTCCAACCTTTTGCTCATTCCAATATGGTATCTCCATCTGCTTTGCAACTTCTTGTACACTTTGTTCTAGCTCTTCAGTTTTTCCTTCTTCAGCTCCCCTCTTCTCGGTTCTGCAGCAGCAGACTTCAGATAGTTGCATTTTTTTTTCCTGCACATCCTTGCCAACCAGAGACACTGAATCACAGAATGGTTGAGGGTGAAGGGACCTCTGGAGGTCATTTGGTCCAAACCCCTTGCTCAAGCAGGGCCACCTAGAGATAGCTGCCCAGGGCTGTGTCCAGACAGCTTTTGAGTATCTTCAAGGAAGGTGACTCTACAACCTCTTCAGACCTCCAATTAAAGAGGTAGAAACAGTTACAGTAAACAAAAAAGGCAGAAACACATGAGTTTCATAGCACTTAAAGACAGATACTGACCCCAGAGGTCTAGGGATGTGACTGTTTGAGGAGCAACCACTGCTCAGCCAGACTACATTAACTGATTACATACACATACCGAACCAAAGCACCAGACATACCACCATACAGGGCAGGCATTCTGTTTCATTTCACATTTGAAGCAAATAGGTGAGAAGATGCAAATACAATGGGCTAAGAGTCGGGCAGGGATCATGCTCAACAAAAAATGACAACCTCATCAAATGCAGCATTAAACACTTGTGGTTATCTGTTAAATCCCACTATTTAGTCCAACAAAACAGGTGGAATTAAAGAAGCATGTTACATGAACTGATCTTACCCTTCTCCCTTCCCATATAATAAAAGTTATTTCTTCATCCTATTTCAGTCATGCATTTTGGAACATGCAGCACAGCTACAGATTTCTAGTAAAAGCCAAGTAAAGTTTAATCCAAACTCTCAAAACATTTCAAAAACTTAAATTTTCCATCCACTTTGTACTTGCATAAATCATGTGCAGTTGGAAAAAATACACACAGCCATAACCAAACAAAAAAAACCAGATGCCCAGCTCACAGGTTGCCTTACTGACTAATCACTAAAAGTATCTGAAGACAGGCTGAAATACTGAGCAACTATGGACTCCAGCTCCCCTTCCCTACTCTTCATATAAAACTGTTTAATATCCTTCAAAAGATGCAAGGAGTGTCTCCTGACTGTGATAAGCACATATAGAGAAGTGGTAACTATCTATCAAGCCCATTTGGCAAACCAGACTGACTTCTAGGACACAATCCTCTAAGAGATTCAGTATGGTACAGATTTGCTGAGCTCTGCACAGAGCTTACAGTAGCTGAGGCTTTAACAGAGGGCAGGGGCAATAAGGACTTCCCTATACTTTGCCTTCCCCCAGCCTCTAAAAAACACAGCAGTCAATCATAGCTACTCTGAGTTCAAAAGACCAGGGAAAATGAACATCCTCCTCTCCTACGTTCTCAAATCACATCCTTGCCAGCAGATGATAAGCTTCAGGTGGAGGCACGTATCATTGGTACCACTGAAACTCTTCATTTCACTGAGATAAATTCGCTATTCACTGAAACTTCAAGAAGAGAGCAAGACATAAGCTTTGTGTTTAGGGCATTTCATTGGCAGGGCGCAGATCTGGTATCTACACCAACGACTGACTAACCTGGGTGGAAAGTTCCATTTGGCAGGAATTCTATTTTTATAATCAATATCCTAACACAATTTACATTGAAACATGAGTAATCAACTACTGCCAGACAACGCCAAGTCAGTTCAGATGGAACATTTCAGCTAGTTCAAAAGCTGTCCATTTCATTTGTAACATGCAAGTTATCACACACACTCCCCTGCAAATAACCACAAAAGAGAAAACATTTTGTTAATCTATGCAATTTTATTTGAACAACTTGATACAAAACCACTACGGTACATCAAATGAACCAAAACAAGCAGGAACAGACTCAAGCATTGTCAAATAAGGCACATATAAAAAAATCTACATGTGTAATCCAGTGAAACAGACAGCTTTTATATATATATTTGGAGGTAGAAATAATTACAAAAATACTGACAAATCTTAAGCAGTAGCAGGTCTGTTAAAACAATTACTACTTAGGTCCCCATTTTGAAAAGTGATCTGTAAAACAATGTTTATTCAGCATCCGATATTGGCACATTTGGGCCATTTATGTTTTTAAGCATCAAAAGAATGCTACTGGTGTTAAAAATTTTCAATGTCTTGAGGAATACAATAAACTACAAAAAGTTATAAATGTTCATAAAATTCACGTTTATCAGTACTGTAAGAGTCCTTGGGGTACAATATCACCTTTCTTCCTTGAATTCCATAACATATTTACATTTTAGAGACCCAACGAAGCTTTTAATAGCGTGGCTATATCTGCTGGAATGGCTCCTTCTTCTCCTGAGGAATAATTACAAGCATTAGTACAGCTCAAAATATTTCATATAAATAATCAAGTCTGGATTGCCAAAACCGTACAAAATCCTCTACTTGTAGGAGTATGTCACTGATTTGTGTGTCAGACTCAGAGGGCACTTCCCATCAAATCAAACAATAATCAGCACAAATACACCTTTATAGTTTTTTTAACATGAAAAACAGAAAGAAAAAAAAAAAAAAAAAAAAAAAAAAGGCTTGTGTGCATCAAGAACTTTTTTTTTTTTTCCCAGAATAACATATTGCAGCAACCTTAAGTGGACATCACTATGTACAAAAGACCTACCTGAATCTGCTGCAGTCATATCTTGTTCTAACTTCAATTTCTGCTGGCTGATTTTGAGCATGGATTCTTCAATAGTGCCCCTACTGATTAGCTTTATGACTTTCACTTCTCTGAAACCACAAAATCGAATAAAACAATTTTTATAGTATCTTTGGATTAGTGCTAAAGAGAAGGATGCTATTCCTTCTGCTCAGCTGGCAATGCTTTAAAACAAGGAGGAGAAAATGAACCATTTGCAACACAAGAGCTTCTAGATTTTGCGTCTGGACTAACTGTCCTCTGTACCACCAGGAAACTTTTTTTCCTGTGCTCCCAGCCACCACAAAGTCTGGATGATCACAAAATGCCCATTAATAGAAACAACTCAACTTCCCCTCATCCCATCCTACAGCTGAAAAAACAGTTATTAAACATATTCTTTATTGCTCATTGTCCATAGTTCCACTCTTTATGACAGGATAACACTTCAGAGCTTAGAATTCTCCGGAAGAGTACAAACAGCTTTGCCAAACAGTCCCAAAGACTTCAGATCTGCCTTGAAATAGTTCCTAGCACCAGAAATTTCAAAATTATAAAGAATTTGATAGTCATATAGAACTGGAAAAAGGAGGAGAATGTAAATAAGGTTTGTTGTGGCAGCAACATGTGCTGAGACAATTACAATTACCTAGCTCCCAAACAACCCAGAGTTGGTTTACGCAAGTATCTGCTTAAAATGGAATTTTTAATCATAAAATATTGTCATCCTAGCCTCCTTTGAGAACCTGCCTCCAAAAAAAGCCAAGCATCATAATTAAAAAGCCTTACCTTGTCTGACCTACTCTATGGCACCGGTCTTCTGCTTGCTTATCATTGTATGGGTTGCAATCAATGTCATGAAGAATAACAACATTTGCTGAGGTCAGATTAATTCCCAAGCCACCAGCTTTGGTTGACAGGAGGAATACAAATATACCCATATCTGTATTGAACTCATCTATTAGGTGTATCCTGCAGAACACAAGAAAACATGTATCAGGCCTTGGAGAAAACACCACACTGGCTCCAGAGCTGAATACAGGAGTTAGGATGATGGTCTTTTGAAAGGGAGAACAGAGCATTGCAAAGCAGCTCAAAAGTACAGATGTTACACAGAAGGAAAAAGGGTACCAGCAGTCCCCAGCAGTGACCAGAGAAACATACTCAGAGTGACAGATCGATAGCAAAGAATGAAAAGAGGCTTCAAAAAGATTTTGGATGATCATAGAATACAAAGAGCAAGTTGGAGGATGAGGGAAGACTAAAGTAGATGAAACAAATGGGGGTGGGGGAAGGGAGGATTTAGCTTCAGGACTGTCTTCTGTACGAATTGCACATACAAGGGAAGTAACAGATTTCAGCTGTAATCAGGAAGTAATACCACAGCAAGAGTGACAGTTGTTTGAAACAAAGGAAAGAGCATCTAAAAAAAAAATTTAAAAGATCATAAAACAGGAAACAACAGAAAAATCAGCACAGCTTTGCAACATTTTCAGCTCTGAAGGACAGAGTAAACTGTTTGTCCTAGAGAAACAAAGGGGCTTGTCTGCCTATTCTAATAGAGATACACTACAGTTCCAAGGAATATCTACAGGTGACCTTTTGTTACAGCATGCTGACACACAAGCAAATCAAACACATCATGAACTGCTGAAGACAGACATTTTCCATTTTGATGGCTAAGACTGTAACCCGATTACCTAAAACTCACCTTTCAGCCTCATCCTTACTAAGGCAATCTCAAATCCAACATTAAACCTCTTCTATAGTCAATGCCCAATGCCCACAGAATTCTATACATTGGAAAACAAAAGTAAGGGTTTTAAGTCACCTCTCCCCTCTCCACGCACACATCCATTTTTTCTCTCCCATCCTCACCAAAAAAAGCCACGTACCGATCAGAAATCTGTGTTTTTCCATCCAACCTAATATATCTATGTTGCCAATGTTTTAGGAAAACTTCCAAGATATCCAGCATCATGGTAAACTGGCTAAACAATACAACTCTGTCACCCTGGAAATGGCAAAGCAAAACAAAAGTTTTAACACCTGTCAATTATGGATATGGAACTACATAAATACTTTATTGCTGCAAATACATGATTTTACTTTGACTGAATCCCTATTTTCCAAAGTAAAAGACTAAGCTGAAATTCATCAAGCCAGGACTGACTTTCAGCGAAGATACCATATCCACTATTTCTGCTGCATTAACCCACATTTTGTCAGTGCCATCCCTTTTTGGTTACTTTTGGGTGACTCAAGCAATCTGGAAATCACATGTCAAATGCATAAATGACACATCTACTTCATCTATAAACATCAACAAAATATTTTCATTAAAAACTTAAACTTAAGCTATATTCCATGTAATACAGAGCAGTAGCACTCTTTTGCTTGAAATAATCAAACAGATGCACAGCACACACTTGTGCAAACTCAGGGTACTCTGAAGTTTTATGGTACATGCTTATTTGCAGAATAAGCCAGTTTGAATCTATGACTCAAAGCAGTGATCTCTTCATACCTTTATACCAGCTTAACACATGTGATCCTTCTAATGTAATACAGTCTTATTCAATTGCCAAAAGAAGGTCAAGGTTCATGAGCTATGAAAATGATGCCAGCCCTCTGTACATTCAGAAAGTACTGTTAACTTGGGCTGAACATGCTGAAGCTTGGAAAAATGGGAAAGCTTATTTCAGCTGTCTCTAAAGTAACGTGTGTAGGCAGGACTGCACATTAAAAGGTGTAAGTATTGCTTTGCAATACTGAACATGCACTAAATCACGTTGTAACACTCCACAGAAAAGCAACTGGGTTGCATATACAGCTAGCAGATGTTAATTTAACCACTTATTTAGAGCCACCTTTTAGATGGACAGGAAAAGACATTTGAGCCACCTGTAGTACCAACCTTCTCTTTAAGGTCAGAGAGAATGCGTTCCAGTGCTCTAAACTTTCCAGAATCCAAGATCTGATCCATGTCTAACTTGAAGTCACTGACGTGAGAATATTGCTTACAAAGCAAATGCAGCTCAAAATCTGTCATTACCATCATATCTTCAAAGATAAGGTCAGGGTTAGCATCACAATGTGTGGGTTCCTGTTAGCAAAAATAAGGGAAAATAATGCAATACACAATCTTGCCAGACAGACATGATAAAACATGAACACCACACAACAACATCCAAAATTTCTGAAAGAACAATAGCACAACTAGACATGGCTCATGCAAGCAACAAAAGATGAATGCTGCAACCTCAGGTTTACAGTAGAGGATCATTACTTCACAGCTTTTACAAGAACTTGTACTACCAACAACTAAGAAGTATATGCTCAGCCTCCACAGTAATTACCTAGTTCCCATCAAGCCCTATGACCTTTTACCCCTGTATCAGACCTCTTCCCCTGAAGACACATTCCCTAAAAGGGAGGTCCAATCCTTGGATAGGTGGTAGAAGACATGGGAAGCCCAGCCCAAGATGTAGGGTGGGTAGAGGGATGTCATGCCTGGAAGAAAGAGGAAAAGAAAAGCCACATCTGGAGAGTACAATGGTATGAGTAGGAGCAAAAAGGGACAAAAACCCTTCATAAACCAATGGGTGACTTCTTTCCTTCCCCCCAGCCTTGACTGGCTTTATTTTAGAACAAAGCTGCAGATATTCAAAGGCAGCTGCAACTTTCTTAGAGCACTTGCTGCACATTCAGATATTTTTTTTTTTTAATACTTTAGAAAGAAGCAATAATTTTCCACAAACTCCACAGGCATTAACCCCAGCCAAATTACCAAAAAAAATTAAAATCCTCAACAGTTCAATAATTATGCCTTCCCTATTTTAGTTCTGTACAGCCTAGATTTCTTGCTACTCAGAAAATACTAGTCAACTCAAGTGCCCACCCAAGATTTTTTTCACAAATACTTTGGTTTTAAATTTTGGGGTGGAGGAAAGAGGTGTTAAGGGAAAACTAATGAAAAGAAGATTACTGCAGTCCCCTAACTGTTCTCTCAATTGTAACATCTGATAAAAAAAAAAAAAAGAAAAAAGAAAAAAAGTGTTAAACATACAGAGCTTGATTAGAGCACTTGATTAGATGCAGAGAAATAAAAAGCAGCAACGATGAATTAAGTTTTGCAAAGACACACTTTTGACCAGAGGACTGACAGTTAAAAAAAAATAAATAACTATTTAAGTTGCATTAAAATTTTTGAGAAATGAAGGGTTGCTTCTGAATCTCATCACTTTACCTTGAGCATAAGCATGGACATTGTCCTGAGCTTGTCAGTTGTGTAATACAGACGGTGCAAAAGAGGGTGATTAGCCATTTTTCTAAGTTGCATCATTACATTTCCCATATCAGAGTTTTTCTCTGTAAACAAAGAAATGAGGTATGTTGAGAAGTGGTACATAGATGCCTGTCTGATACATCTTCATCTCTCAGGAGAGCTTTATTTATAAGGATGGAATTTGACATTTCACCTATTACCTCAAGTTAGGAAAAATTCATAGAAGGGATATAATCAGTTTATGAGTGTTAGACATTTCTGCAAAGCAAGGGCTTTGTAGTCACATTCAACGTATGTCTGGGCATGAAAAAAATCCAGCAAAAGGAAACGAGACCCTCACATACCATTACTGTTAATAGTTTTCTTGAACTTGTTTAAGAGATCACAGTATAGCTGTTCCTGTTTCTCAGACATGTCACATAATTCAATGAGATCTTTTTTTGGAGGTAGTTGTTTAAGGACCTGACAAAGTAAAAACATACCGAGTAAAAACTGTACGGTCAGTAGTTCTGTACTATCTTACAAGCCTGCTTTTAAATTACTCTATGCATTCTCCCCATCCCAACTCCTTTCAGTGGCTGCCACATCGCTGAGTTGGCAGTTCGACTTACAAACTCAGAACTTGTTTTGGGATTATACATCACTCTCCCATCAAGTAACATTGTCTGCATGTTCCAAAAATGGATGAAATAATAACACGTGCAATACCTGGAACCTACACTCATACTAATCAGACATAGTCCCTTCAAGCCAATGACTACTAAGTATGCATGTGCACACAAACATTTTTTGGATGACTATTAAGTTTTCCCTTTCCTTTATATATGTGATTCTAAATAGAAGAATTTAAATAGGTTTTGGATTTCAGAATGAAAAAGAAACATTTTGATGATAGCAAAATAACTTAAACCACGTATTTCTAGTCATACATATGCCCAAATACATACATGCACATTCACTGCCTTAATCCTTTTAGTTAAAATAAAACGTCACTGCTCTAAAGTCACAGATATTTTTGTGGTTAATGTGGAGGATTTCACACTTCTCATCACTTAGCAGTGCATCGAATCATCTTTCTATGATCCTTCCTAACTAACATTTCCAATTGTAAATAGTCAGCAAATCATGAGCATCAAAACCCTAAAGCTGCAGCAAGTCACATTTTCACTTGCAAGCTCCTGAGCAATAGCTCAAGTTTCTTGCTCTTCCTGGATGAACAGGTAAAACTAGCACTGACAAAATTTGACATTAAAATCTACTGTTAGTCTCAAAGATTATCAGGCTTTTTGATAATACAAAACCATTATTTTACAGATAAAATGTTACCTCATCTTTTACTCTTCTCAAGATGAATGGTTTTATTATCTGCTTTGCATGTGCAATCCTCTCCTTTTCATATATGCTTTGTTCTTCAGCACTCTTCTAGGGAAAATTTTTCAAGAATTCAATTACAGTGTGAAGTTTTCAGGTGTAACGACACTACCTTAACTATTCTAACTTGATGAAAATCCCAGCCAGAACAGATAGATCTACAGGACCATTAGTATTCTGAGATATCCTGTTATGACACAATTTTACTTTAAATGGTTTATTTCCTTGTTTCACTTTCTAGATTTTCATAATCACGTTAACTGTTTCCATAAGATACCAATATAAAACATAAGTTACACAGCAACAGCAGTGTTCTAGTACAAAAATGTTATTTTTAAGAAGAGAATATATAATACTTACTGTTTTTGAAGAGAACATCCTGCGGATTTCACTTGTGCTACTGCTGAACATGTGTGGCATGACAAAATTCAAGAGGGACATCAATTCCAACAGATTATTTTGAACTGGAGTCCCCGTTAGCAGTAAGCGATTCTTTGCCTATTTGTCCAAAGTGGAAAACAGCAGTAAGAAACATTAGTCAAACAGGTTAAAAACTAATATTGGCATAAACAACATGGCTACGGAAAACTGAGAAAATGAGCTTGATTTATATTATAACTATCTAAATTTAAAATATATTTAGATCTGATGGAATAATTTCCTGTTTAAATCAGCAAAATGGTTTACAGATGGGTGTGGAACTATATCAATTTAAGATTATTCAAGAAGTCCAACCCAGATGTAAGAAAAGCCTTCCTGGCTCTATTAGGGTTTTTCTTGTTTGGGTGGTGGTTTGCTTTTTAAATTAATGTGCTAATTGCTGCTCCCATATAATATCTTTTCTAATATCATACAGTACTTACGCACAAGTTTTGAATTGCAAGCACAAGCCGTAGTTTAACTGCTTCAAGATCACCTCATTAAAAATGTTTTTTATGAAAATACAATCTTGAAAAGTAAGTTGTAATAAGTGATCATAAGTATATTGTTACTGTACCAATACTAAAGTGCTAATTCACAATGATTAGAGAAAGAGCTGTACTCAAATTATTTTAAAACTAGCTTTTCTTGCACAGTCCTATCAGAGCAGGTCCTCAAAACCAACAATATTTCAGCACAAGTCATCAAAATAGCATTTTTACAATCTCCACTACTGTGGGATAGAACTGCAAAACTTCTTAATACTGAAACTGAACTACTATCATAAATGTAATCATAGCATCATTGTAATGAGGCTATAGTAAATTTATTACATTTCTTTGGGACCTTGTCTCCCTGAAAGAGTTCACAATGCAGGATCCACTCCTAAGACCACACCAACACTTATATCCACTCGCATACTTAAGTTTCTAGAACATTATGCGCACATGAACTTTACAGTTAACATTCCATTTTCCCTCAGCCCCTAACTAAAAATAGAAAAAAACCCCATGAGTTGCCCCCCCAAAATTAAACCTCTTACATTAATTGTCATAAGATGCTGGTAGCGTATAGAGCTCATGTTCTTGAGCATATGACCTTCATCAAAAATTGCATAGTTAAGCTTCAACCTGCGAAACAGTCCTCGATCATCTGAGCTGCTAATTGCACAGTTGTATCTGTCAGAGAAAGATATCATAAAAGACACATTAGATGCAAATTTAACATGAACTTACCACTATCACAATCCTATTAAATTCTCTAAAGTTGGTTAGAGGTATGGACAGAATACATGAGGGGCACTATGTCAAACTGCCTAGAAGTAAACATCCATAACACAGTTTACTACTGGCAAATTATTACAGTTTACTTGTTGAGCCAGTTCTCTTCATAACACTTTCCAAAACCTTGTGCAAATCTATTACAAAGTAATAAGTATCCATTAGTATTTATTATTTAATAGATGAATAGTATCTACAGCATCTATTACCATAGTATCTGCTATAGCATTAATAAAATTCTAGATCACCACCACCTGAAAACCACATTAAGTTCCCTTCCCACCTCATCAAAGTCCAAACTTTGTTCTCTTGTACCACTAGAGGTCAGTAGGAGCTAACCCAATCTCACTTGTTATTTAATTACTGTACTTACGTAGTTACAATCACATTGAAATCGACAGCTTTGTTATGAATGTCCACCCTGAGATGTTTCCGATCTTCTTGAGATCCTGTGAAAGGACAAAGCATATAGTGAGTACAATTACTTTTATATGCAATTTTTATACCTATAAAAATAAAGACAGTACACAGAAATACAGGCAGCAACAAACGTGTATTTAAACAACTGTCTTAAAACAATGCTTCCATGTGAAATTCATGTTTTCTTCAGTGGACCATGCAAGCAACTGTATGGGTTCATTTCTAAGTTACATTCCTCACCATAGTAAAAAAGGACATTCAGTTCAGGACACCACAGGTGAACTTCTCTTATCCAGTTATCTGTAAGACATCATTAAAAGGGAATTTTAAAAAGTCATTTATACTTTGTGTTACATAACTTTAGACACACCTCAGCATTAAACTAAACATCTGACTTGAAAGCAAATTCCTTCAAATTCTCCTGAAGGTTAAGAAACTTTCTGTCTAAATGCTGGAAAACTGATCATATTTAAGGAAATTAACCCACAAGCGTGCTTTAAGTAACCCTTGCTTAACCAGCCTGCGCTTCAAACTCCTGCAGAAACAAAACCTGCACAGTCTGTAATCACCATGTAAAACAATACAACACTTAACTTTTCAGCATGATTTCTTCCCTAGACAGTTAATTCCTCAGAAAGCAAATCACTTAATCTGTCGGTACTTGCATCCAGAAGTGTTTCATCAGGAGAGACAGTGCCTCTGGGATTTGGCGAGGAAGTCTGACAACTCGACCCAGCTCCAGGTGTGCAGCCAGCAGAGGCCACCCGCGATGTTACCATGCCCAAGGGAAGCTGCTTGGCAGCCAGTACAAATGGTGACCCCAAGCCACAGCAGGAGGGGGTCTCTGGTAAACACCACTTGACCCAGGCCAGACACAGATGAGGGCTGAGGAGATGCTTCAGGAAAAGTGTCCCGAAAGCTGCAGGTAGACCACGCTTGCCAGGTATCCCTATGCTGGTCAGCCAGGACCATCCTGCCACTACAATTCATGAGTCTTTAGGGTTCATTTCACAAAAACACCTTCATTTACACCTTTACATACACCTCAGGTTTGAAGTAACATGCATTTTTAAGAGTTATTTAAAAAAATGGTTCTAGTGAATTTTAAAGGCACACTGAAAATGGCAATTTCGAACTGATGTTGAACAACTGGAAGCTTTTCTCATATGTCAAATGTTTGAAGCCCGAATAAGTGTTTTATATTAAAAGCAGCATTTTCTTTCTAAATTAAATCTGCTACTTTCTCCTTTCTATAATCATTTCAGAAAACCAAATTTAACTTCATGGAGAACTAGTTTCAGCTCAAACTCATCAGCCTCGCTGACATATTTTATTACACGATATTTTTCCTGCTTTCAACTGAGGTCATTAAACAGTCAAAACACAACTAAAAGCCAGACAGCCTCATCAGTTTAGGATTTTGATCTGCTTTCACAGATTCTATACAGCAAAGAGGAAAAAAGACACCGAATGTCTCAAACACCATGAAACCTAATCCTAAACACAGCCTGAAGACTAAGAATTTCAGCCAATATTCAGTCAGTAAAAAGACTACTTTGCTAAACAAGTTCAAATTGTAACAAACAGCCTTTTTTTTTTTTTTTTTTTTTTTTTTGTGTGTGTGTGTGAAGTGTATAGAGCATATTTAAAAAAAAATCCATGTTAGGTCTAATTAACTCAGAACAAGTGTGCCTTCAGTATGGTTTGCATTCTGATTCAAGTTACTTAAGGAGTTGAGTATCACCCTAAGAAAATTATGCTTTCTTTCACAAAATTATCTTTGTTTCAGACTGTGCATGATTTTATTTTTTTTTAAACAAACAAATAATTTTGAAGCTTGTAACTTACCTAATGTTGAAGCTGGAACAACTATCAAATGGGGACCCCTATTGCCCTCCTGGTAGAGATAAGCTAGAAATGCAATAGCTTGAATTGTTTTTCCTAAGCCCTATGAGAAAACAAATCCATTTAAACAAATTTTACAATCTGTAGAACATAATAGTGTTTTGTACTCATAACACAATTACAGTTAGTCAATGTTAACTAAAGATTACACATCTCCATAGAAAAGAATGTTCTGTTTAACAACATTGTTTTACAGAAGACAATTCCTTCCTAAGTACAATCTCAATTGTACAGTCATAGAATGTCAGGTTGGAAGGGACCTCAAGGATGATCTCGTCCAACCCTTCTTGGCAAGAGCACTGTCTAGACAAGATGTGGCCAGCTGTATCTTAAAAAGTGTCCAATGTTGAGGAGTCTACCACTTCCCTGAGAAGATTATTCCAACAATTGATTGTTCTCACTGTGAAAAAATTTACTCTTACATCCAATCAGAATGTCCCCAGGAGTAACTTATACCCATTACCCCTCATCCTTTCCATGTGACTCCTTGTAAAAAGGGAGTCTCCATCTTCTCTGTAGTCACTGGAATATGGTGATAAGGTCCCCCCTAACCCTTCTTTTCTCAAGGCTGAACAAACTCCATTTTTGCAGCCTTTCCTCATATGCCAGGCTGCCCAGTCTTTTGATCATCTCTGTGGCCCAACCGAGTCAAACACAATTATCTTTTCAGCTCAACATTTGAGCATCAGGCATTCATCTTTTCCATTTATGAAGTCTGTCATTTTAATTCAAGTTCACCCCTCAAATCTTCAAGGATTTACCTTCCTGAAACAGTGCTGCAGACAAAGGATTACTTGGAAATTAGTTGTTTCTTTCCAGTTGCACAAAGAATATTCCAAGTATTTCCAAAGCAGGATTTAATATGGAAATCATGTTTCTTTAAGATAAGTCTATGTTTCTGCCAATACTCACTTTCCTGACTTCTGTATCATGGATTAAAAAATTTACCTCATCTACCACAAAATACGCACGTAAGGTAGTTCTTACATATACGAAACATATAGAAGTTGAGAAACACTGCCTAAGTCTTAGTGAAGCAAACCCATCCATTCACACATGGTTTGTCACTAGATGAACAGCAGCCAGGATTAAAAGCAACTGACAACACACTTAGCAGCTGCATCACTAAGTCAGTTCTATTGTACAATTACTTGCGGTGTCAGCACCAAACAAAACTTCAAACCCACAAGCTTTTCTCTCATTTCAAAACTTAATGACCATAATTAGAAGAGAGGGTTGAAATGCTGGAGAAGCAGAAAAGGTTTCTACTCATTTAGTTTTATCTGCATTGTCAACTACCTGCTTTGAAACTGACAGAGAAATGTAGAAAATAGAGGCACACTACAACTAAATGCTGGACAGCAGAATGAATTTTCTCTATGGACAAAGAACCATTAAAATGAATGGCTTAAGGATAATTTGTTGTGGTAGAAGCTACTTCCATTGCATCAGAAGACACCATGGGACTTATAATTATCACTGTCCTTTGACTTTGAAATTGAAAGTAAGAGCTCAGAAGCTTCTAAACATTTGGAGAAACTGTTTGCAGTTTAAGTTATATTAGCTAAAACCAATTACTTGTAATCTGCCTGAGGTTTCCAGGACATGAAAGAATTTAACGAGGTCATTTTTGCAAAACTTTTAATCATTCTTAAATAATTGGTTTTGCACTTACCATTTCATCCGCCAATATGCCATTCAATCCGTGTTTATGCAGCAGTGCTAACCAGTTCAAACCAATCTTCTGATATGGCTTGAGTTCCAAACTAAGAAAGTAAGCATGTGTGTTACCATCTTTTATTTGTTTCTCCATGAAACAGCTTTACACTTATGCTAATGACAGAATGGTAAAAGTTTAATATTGCCTATATTTTAACACACTCCAGATCTCCTACTGTGGTGAGAAACAAATCAAACTTTATTTAATCTGTCACCTGAATATCAAAGAGCATTTCTGAACTTTCTCAGTAGTTTATCTGAATTTTCATACATCTTAAATAATCAAAATGAATGTGCTAATAAACACCTTTCCTCTAAAAAACAGTGATCCACAATCAGTTAAATGCAGTTACACTACTGACAATTTTTAAATACACAAAAATTTATGTGGCATTTAGGAGCTGAATCACTAAGTTTGCTCTGTTGTACAATTACCAGTGGTGTTGGCACCAACGAAAACAAACACATGCAACCCACAAAACACACTCAACAGCAAGTCACCTAGCTCGTTGCTATTTACCACTAACAGCCTTCAAGTCTAATTAGGTTGCTACCCCCACCATTCCCACTTTACCTCTACACTTCCTAACCCTGAGGATAATGCTCTCCCCCATTCCCACTTCCATTCCTCCTAAGCTTGCTCTCTATTCCCAACATCCATTTGGAGATCCTCACTAATTTACCTCTCTGAAATAAATATCCCAACACATCCCCAGTGCCTATCCTGCTGGATACAGAGTTCCAGATCATTTTGTACATCTGAACTTCCTGACTGAGATCTTCAGTCTGGTCGATTTATTCTACAAGTTTGCTCAGATTCATTTCAATCTGACATCTTTGAAATATAAAGTCCCCTCATTACAGAAGCAGTTTTGTTTGGCCTTTTGTTTGAAATAAGTTGACAACTCATGATCCAGTCAAGGCTGGCTTCTACATTCATCAAAAACTGCAGCAAATAAAACAAGGCATTGAGCACTGTTACATCTTTTTAGTGTTATGTTCTTATCCTCCTCACCAGCTTTCTTGACACTCAAAAACACTTGTTGAATCCCCGCAAGCGTTGCACATCACTATCTAGCTCACTGAGAGCTGCTAAGTGTCAAACATTTGCAACTGTATTTTTAGAAACTACAGCTCTGAAAATCCCAGTCTTCAAGTATACCTTACTATCTGACACCTTTCTAAGTATAAAAAGGGAGAAAGATACCTCTGATTCAGAATGGAGGGTTGCTCTATGTTCCATCCACATCCAGTAATCCTGGTTACTTGTTTTGTCAGTTTATTTGAAATATCTTCACATTTATTCATGAGCTTTAGAACCACGTCTCTCTCCTTCAGCAGTATCTTGCAGTTCCACACTATGTCTTCTGATAAACCAGTCGTCTTAGTCATTTTTGTAAACTGCAAAATAGTGAAAAAAAAAATAATAAAAATACTATGAACATTGGTAACGGCAGCAAAGGTGCTATGGTGAAAATCCACAGCTGCTGCAGTCAGCAAGTAATTCAAGTAGCAGACAGCAACAGCATTCCGATCTCTAAAAACTTCAAATATTCCTTATGCACTTGTCCCACTGCAAAACTGTGTGAATCCACACTGAAGGTCATCCTTACAGCTCCTCGCACTGTAAAACATACCTTAAACCACTAGAAACTCTTAGGAGAAATTCTCTTGTGTAAAATACAGGAGCTTTAAACTAATAAAACCCTCAAGAGGAGGTAACATACAGCACAAAGCAAGCTTTGAAGGCCAGGCCTACTAAAAGAACAAAATCACAAAAGGAATGAAAAAAATGTACTGATTATCATTTTATGTCCTTTTAAGCAATCCCCATTAGACAGTAAAGATATAAGAAGCAAGCATAATGTAGGCATCAAGGCAAACCAACCTATGAAGTAGGCTATTATGATTTTGTTATCAACCTGCCCAGAGCTCAGCATTACTGGGTCCCAGTTCTAACCATACTACAAAGAGCACACTCAAATCAGGCTTAGGTAGACTGGAAAAAATTAAACATTTAAGGGATAAGAAGTTTCATAAAACTATGTCAGGTTTTTGGTGGTCACCAAGTACTGACAGGCCCAAAAGATCAGCAAGAATTGGTTCATTCTTTTCAGTTCTTCACATTTTAGTGTTGGAAGAGAACTTCTTCATCCAGGTAACATTCACCTAAAATCCTTCTTGCAACGAACCCGACCTCCTGAGAAATCTATGAAACACAAACTTAGACAACTCTACCAGGTCATTAGCACTTGCCAATACATTTTCATTGGCAGTATCATCACCCTGACAAGGTTTTAGCACCATGCAGTTTCTCCATTTTTTCTCATGTTTCATGTTTGCATGTTTCAAGTCAGTATTATCTTCATTTTACAGAGGGACAAACAAGATAAAACACAAAAGTACATTTTCTAAATGTCATAGCAAACAAGGTGGCAGAGTACAAGTCAAGAATCTCAATGTAAACATGAACTAACACAAGGCCTGTCCGTCACTCCTGAGAGCGCCTGGTTTACAAAGATGAGGCACACCAGTGTTTGAATCACAAGGCTGTAGCTGAGCCATGTAGACAGCCCACACTGAGTACCACTGTGGCTTCGTAGCCAGCAAGAGGGTATATTCCCTCCTGTCTCAGCTGAGAAGAGACCTTTAAGTGCTGTACTGCTTTGCCACCATGTCCTTATCTTCTCAACACACATGTATTCCCATCTTGACCAAGACTAACTTCCTCCTCTGCTTTGTACTCAGTCTACTTACTGAGAGCAGAGGTTGCTTCACTCAGGCTTGCTAGAAGATGCATCTAATTTAGCACCAATTTTTATTTTTTTAAAAAATAATGGCTTTATATCACAATCCTTCCTATATCAATCTTGAACACATGCTTTCTCCAAGAGCTCTTGGTCTCTTTGTTGCTGTGAGGATTACTACTGAGTCTCATTCTCACAACCTTGTGTCAACCACCGACCTACCATGTGAAACTGTCCTTAATTAAAATTTAGTTTTCCTAATTTTTTTCCTTTTAAACTATAAAGCATTATTAATTTTCACACAGAAGCCTTACTTGCACCATTTGCTTCCTCAAATCCACACTATTTTATTTTTCCTTCCTCTAAACTTTATCTTTGCTACCATATGGATATCCTCCATTTTAGAGCCAAGAAGCCTGAAGTTATGTCAAAACAGGCCCTTCAGGCCCATCACCTTCTCCTGGACTCCATGTAGGGCCATCCGCAGAAAGTGTAAAACCTTCCAATAACTTTATTTCTGAAGTAATTGGGGTCCTATTTGTAATTATAGTATTTTCACATGTATTTATGCATAAAGTTATTTCACTGTAAAAAAGAGATATCTTCCTTTTTTATTCATGGATTTAAAGAATTTAAGAATATAAGATCCTTTGGATTTACCATTCTTTTTTAAAATAGAATATCGACACAGATTTTTCTAAATTTTAAATCAGGGATCTGCTAAAATTTAGCACATGACTTCACAGGCATATACCTTCCTAGAATTCCTTCCTTAAAAAAAAGGAGTTGTATGTTTTAAGCAACTGATCAATATTGACACATTGCAGAGTAAAAGCAAGCTTTGATATGCTGAACTGTACAAACATGCTATGCTGTGACTCAAAAAAAAAAAAAAAAAAGAAAGGAGTGATGCCCTCTACTGACAGCCTGCAGTTACAACGTGGGGGAGGTTTTGGTTTGTGGTTTTCTTCCATTTTAAACAAAACCCAGAAAGTTTACCAACACTCATAGGTTAAACCAGGCTAAGGCACACACGTCAACACTTGTAAAGAAGTTTTCTAAATAGACACCTCTATTTAGAAATGCAAAGAGACCTAAAGAACATGATTTCTAACAGACGATTAAAAAATTTCAACATTTGCTTTGACGCCTAAAGCTTTGGTTGGCGTGAATAAAAATCCTGTAATCTATAAATAAAGGCGTGGAGACTGAAGTCATCTGTTATTAACAGAAATTGTCTTGTTTTGTGTCAGCATGTTAATATTCATCTCCAAGTTACAACAAGAAAAACTTTAGCCCACTGGTCTACCCATGAAACACGCAAGATTACCCCTGTCGTGCAGAACACAAAGCAGACCCTCAGGTGGCCTTTGGTTTACTAGAGGTTCTGACATCCTCCCAGGTCCATTTTTTTCAAATGAGGTCCAAAAACATGAGAACACCACAGATAACTGAATCCATGAGCTTCCACAGCACTCTTTGAAGAAAGGTCCACCAGAGTCCCAGGCTGCAGCAGTGCCCCATAGTGCATAACCATCACTCCAGTGCACTCTGCTCGGGCTTACTTTACATCACTTGAAGGTGATTTAGGATTTCACTTTACTGCTTAAGGGAGAAACTCAGCCTCAACCTCTATCAGTGAACCCCAGTTCCCCTCTGAGCAGCTCCCACTTCTAACCCCATGTATTTGTTGCTTCCCTTTGCTTTGGTACATGGTGCTGCTGGATTTCCTGCTAGTTTGGTTTTTGTAGCAGTTTGTACATGTGCAGCCAAACAAAATGAGAGATGTTAAAGAAACCCCTGAAGCTACCCTCAAGTTTATATCTCCTAGCTCATATACTATTGAAATATACAGAATATGATGGATAATTAAGTCCATCTTTGACTGCTCAGTTCTCCCGTTCCCGTAAAAGCGGTAAGCTAAATAAATATATGCCCGAATCTCTATTAAATATTCTGTGAGACTTTAACTTGTGTGTGTACCCCTTAAGAATTCGTAACTTTAAAAAACAATTGACATTATTTAATTCACATAAAGTCTTTAAATGCTAAAAGAGATGGCTTATTTTGTGACAGAATAATTCTGTGAATCAGAGAAATAAGAGGATACAGAAAATCTCATACAGATACATATGTTTCTACACTAAAAGGAAATTCAAGCAGTTAATTATGTTAAAGTTAAAAATAAGAAACTAAATTGCATTAACATACCTCCCCCAGTTTATACCCCTGCATCTACCAGAGGCAGCAGGAAATAGCATTGGGCACACACAACAAGCCAAGGATCAGAACACCTCCCCGGACCCCAGAAGCTCAGCTGGGCTCCTTTTGGAGTCAGTCTTGGCTCTGTCCTTGTTTCTTGGCACACACTGAACACAGGCAGGTATTGCTGTTACATGCCTGTGTTTACAGCCTGTCTGCTGAGGAAACAGTGCTGGAAAGCTGCTGTTTCTAACGCTGGCCAATTCCAACAGCCTGGAAAGAGAGCTCTGTTAAAATATAATTAAGCACCAACGAGATTTTTAGAGGAATGAGGGTGAGGAGGAAGGGTGATGGGTACCCAGAAATGCTTCTACCAAGGAAAGAAGTCATGCTGTCTGCCGGCCTGCAATGTGTGTCAGTGGGGTGTCACTGGGACCCCGAAGCAAACAGGAGAGGAAGGTGGGAAGCCAGTGTAGGAAACGATCCTCCAGAAGGAGATGTAGCTCTAACAGCTGTCAGTTTACTAATGCATGTCCATCCTGAGGACATGTAAGAGCATGAAGCCAGTAGAGAGCAGGCCTGCACCATCAGATAAAAACATCATTGAACACTGGCCCCTTGCACAAAAGCTACCTAACACACGACATCAGATCAAGACAGGGAGGTGAACTTTCCTCTTCACCACGTCCTGCAGTCTGCTCTGAACGCTTGTCTTCTCTTTGCCCTCCACAGCCAGCCATGTGCTCCTCCCTCCCTCTCCTCCTAGTTCCCACAGCACCGCTTTCTGCCGACCACCCTTTAGTTTGCCTACCCCTGCATCCCTATCTGCTCTCCTTATGTTATAGTCCTCAGTTCCCAGCAGGGAGAGCTGCTCCTTATGACCTTCTGCTCCAGCATCTCCTATTTGGGCATCACACCTCCTCTCCTGTCTCAGCTCCACACTTGGGCTTGCTTCTACAGCATGGGCACTTGGGACCACCCTTCAATACCTCCTCGCCTCAGAAAGCAATGTGTAATTTTAAGTTGTGAATAAAAGGAGTACTCAGAAAGGTGCTTTCTCAGAGCACACATCCCAGTCTGCTTTGTTACCTGCTACTCGCTCTACGCATACAACATATTCTGGAGAGAGGCCACAGGTCCTCGCACAGAGGAGCATCACTTCTCCAAATGAGGAGACAAACACTTAAAGCCTCAAGGACATACCTGAGCACTATTTATGCAAGTCAGCATTTGAGAGGAGGCACTCCCAGCAAGTCATCTCCAGCATTGAAGACTGGATAAAACTACCTGGGAAACATAGTTGATCTACAGAATGAGCATTTCTAAGTTGCCAAAGGAATTAATTCTTGTGAGCAAGGATGTTTTCAGCTCTCTCCATTTATTTTTCAATAACCGTGTTTGTTTGGTTTTTCCTGTGTATTTTAATCAAGTTAAATATCCATCTTAAATAGCTGTTCTAAAGAACAGGTGTTTTCAGGAATTCTTAATAACTTTACAAGACTGAAATTTGTTTAAATCCTTCTGAAACAAAAAAAATCTTAGTCCAACTTAAAAAGCTTATCTAGAATTAAAAAAGCCATTTTAATTTACGTTTTTCTGGAATAAGACCTTCAGTTTCCAAATAAGTAGGCTGACTGCCTTAAGATCTTCTTCAAGTCTTGTAATAATGAACAAGTGGTAAAAACTTCTAGTGCTTTACATTGTGTTACAAAAGATACCACTACAGTAAAAAGACCTTATAACTAAGCTTTCTTTAATGCTGCAACTCAATCAGCTCTCTTCATTATTCTACCGCTCTTATTAATTAGTAGGAAAAATGTTGGGTCACTGAGCTACTAGATCTTTGCAAACAATTAAATCCACAGTGATATGAAACATCTGCTAAAATCTGCTGCAAACGACTTCTACTCTGGGCAAGTATTCACAATGCTACATAAACACACAGTTGCTGACAGCAGCAATCTTTATGAAAGACGAATTTTGAACGCAAACAGGCCCAAACAGCTTTTTATTCCTGTCAAATATTTTACACAAGGAAAGAAGAACAGCCCTGTAGCAAATATTTCTGCAAAGAATTAAGCTCAGGCAAAATCCAACAAGTTTAGAAAGGAACAGCCATATGACAGATGCTCTGTGAGAAGCCAAAGGCTTGGGGCAAAACGGATTTCTTTTGCAGCATACCTGTACCTTGCATTTTTTTTCAAGTATCCTCCTCTTGTCTCCCCCCCTTGCAACACGACATACAAAGATCATTTTGTTTTCCTTAAAAAATCTGTTTAGTATTTCTTACTATTTTGTGGTAAAACATTTCACACTCCAAATAATAAATGTTATTGTTTTACATATATTGAAGAAGTTCTATTTTGCTCTGAAAAAATACAAGCAGATCTTGCATACATCAGTGGGGGAGGTTTCAGAACACATATTGATGAAAAAACATACCAATTATTCTGTAAGAAGGCCTATGCACAGTTACTGCTTTAAAATCCAAAGCACTAATAAATTAAACCAAGAAAATCTGCCGTAATGCACTTCAAATTTCTTACCAGGACATTGGTCTTATTAGGTCTAATGTCTTGCAGTTAACTGAAATTGCACGAAATATAAAGGCAAACAAACGAACTATGGGAAACATTTGAAAGTAACAACCCAGTGCCAGCAGATAATCTACTTACCAAGAGATATCGTTTTCCCATCTGTTGTGGATTGTGGTTTAGCCTTCTGATGCTTTACCTTTCATTAATAAAAACACAGCAGCTCACTCCACTAAAAAATGGCTACACTGCTCAGCTAGCAAAACCATGCTAGAGACTAAGCTGCAGCAGACTGAAGAAAAAAGACAAGAAAAAAAAAAAAAGACAACGACTATTTCTTGTATGAAACTGAAAATATCCATGCTGGCACCCTCAATCATGGAGTTACCCTGGAAGCTGCTGCTGCTCTTCAAGTGTCTGCAGTAAAGGTCCTGCCACGTTCTTGCCTCCTGCATGGGTTTTCAGCTACAAGAGCTCAGAACAGGCTAGCAAATAACTCCTTCCCAAGTGAAAGCTCTAATTTCTTCTTCTGCAGTGAAATCAACCAACTTTCTATGCTACAGAGTGAGTGACAGTAATGTCAGCCAATCAGCTTGAGTTTTGCAAGAAAATCACCCCTTAATTCATTCAAAATCAGGTCATATGACACTATTTGAAACGCTATTGGCTTAGGAGGAACATAGCATTTTAGCCTAATCAGGATAAGGCCACCCATCTAAGCCTCCCTAGGCTGAAGCCACCTTGACTCTAGGCAGGCTGGGGATAGGAAAAAAAGAATGCAGACCTACCAGAGCCTCCCAGCTGTTAAAGGGCCGGAGTGCTATTATCTTCTGAGCCTTTTTCTGAGAACACTGAGGAATCAGAGTCAGTTCGCTCAGGGAAGCATCTTGCAGGAAGCTGAGGATTTTCACTTTGTAGCCATCCTCCATCACCTCATCGCCACTGCTGTAGTCCTCGTCAAGGGAGCTACCACCATCTTCAGACTCTGACTTGTCCTCCGTGTCTTCTGTTTCTCTTTTAGTACTCCAAAAGCTCCTTTTGCTTTTGTCTGTTTTCTGAAAGCCGTTCTGCTCCTTCCTGGAAGATTTCTGGTTTGGCTTCTCTTTACTCTTGTCACTTCTGCTGTTGGCAGAGGCTTCGGTCCAGTTGGAAGCTTCGCTTTTGGGAGGAAATTCCATACCTATGCATGCAATATAGAAGGCAGTATGTCAATGCATACTGGTTAAGGGCAAATATTAAAACCCACTGTTCCTCCAAACTAAAACCTATACGGATATAAAACACAATTCCAGTATTTAATACACAGCTCAACGGCAGCTGTTGAGAAAAGAGGATCATCATGCAAGTCTGTTTAAAACATGTAAATAGTACCAACTGTGAATACAAGATGAGCAATGCTAATTTGTATACTGCTTAAATAGCAGAAGGTTTTAATTAACTATCTTAAAATACAGACGGTCAACGCTTTGTAATATGTGTGAGCTGCAGAAACTCCAAGGTAAGAGCAGGTAGTTAAGAACTCTGATGTATTACTGGGATGAGATACCAGTCCTACTCTGCCCAACTGCAAAGATATTAATTCTGCTGACTTCAGAAAGCAACCCTACTTTCACCATGAAAATTACTTTTTTTTTTTTTCCATTTTAATGCATCTCAGTACAGCATTAGATGTGGTACAACGCAAACATGCATTTCTTAAAGAAACTGGAAGAACGAGGTATTTCCAACGAAAATAACCCTAACTGCCTTAAAGTAAGGTAGAGGTTATTTAACAATGTAAGGAAGTCATTTTCAGAAATGACTTGTGTGGGTTCTTCTTTCTTTGGAAGAAAACACTTGCAATGCTTTCTTTTCTGAGAAATCCTAGCTTGCCGCTGACTGACTCAAACCCCAATGTCTGCCTTCTCAGAAGCTCTAAGGACCCAGCCTTGTGCATACCGAGAGCTCTCTCCACTTGAAAAGAATCCAATTAAGAATACTATCCTATCCCAAGAATACTTAAATAGCTGATACAGCAAAACATATACATCTGACAGCTGTGTAACACTTTAATCAACTCATTAAATAGTGTTTAAGTTTTAACTGGCAGTTTTACCTGGAATCATGGTTCTTGCTCCCTACCATATTTAATGCACTGCTATTTATAAATTAGTTGCATAATTTAAGGCCTATTTCTAGTATTTTTCTCTCTTAGAATATATTTTAAAAGGATAAAATAGCCTATGTCACTTGTCACCTATGCAGTTATTTGCAATTACTGATTTACAAATTACTCCAGTTAATAAACAAAACTTATTTTTAAATAAGCAGGAGGGAAGCAGGTGTCAGCTTTGACACATTTCAAAATACATTTTAGGATATACCCATACGCAATAACATCTTCTTATGTAAATCTGAGTTAGCAAGGCAAATATATTTACAGAGCAAAAAATAATCAATCATGACAAAAAACCAGAAAAATTGAGTTACCTTCCTCTGTCCGCCCCATAATACTAATTTCAAGTATCAGTGCAAGTTTCTAGGCATAATGCTGTCAGGACTGTCATTGCTGGACATTAGAAAAAAGATTTATACCACAACTGTTTGTTTTATCTTGGGATAATATGGACTATAAATCTATCTTTACCCTCATCTTCTGCAAATACTCTCAGGGCCTCCAGTGCTTCATGAAACACCCAGTTATGCTCCTGAAGTACATCTCTCAGTTCCTAGTAAAAGATAAGAAATTTTGTGTTGTAGTAAGATAAGCAAAAGCTACATTTCTGTACATAATAACTTTAAGGCACTAACAATTTTCATTGCACAAGGCAAAGAAAACCCCCATAAATCAGCTGTTTCAAAATAAAGGAAATCAAAAAGGAGAAAACCCTTCAGCTTATCCTTATACACTCAGTTTAGGCAGAGCTGCACTCCACTTTTCAAAAGGGTAAGAACACACACAAACAAACCTTCCTTCCAACAATTCAAAGCAGTATTAAAGGCCCTGACCGGTTGGTGAGTATTGTCAGGTACTAAACTAATGCAAAACATACCTGGACGATTTAGATATGCTGCAAGAAGAATGCAAGACAGAATGCTCATTTCCCCATGCAAGCATTTTTACAGTAGTTCAACAAATTTGACTATGCCAGGCTTCTCACAGGTCCAAAAAAGTAGGATGAGAATTTCCATGTAGTCCTGATTACATTCAACTGCTCTCAGTCCAGGGCAAGCAATATTCCCAAAGCAGCAACAGTGAAGACTTTCCTACCCTGGGCTCTTTCTGAGAGTGATGCTGGTGTAAGGACTGTTTCATTTGGACTATTAACAGCTGCAATTTTCTTAAGAAGTCAAAACCTGATGTGCCATCAGGAGACATGAGCTCACCTCTTTATCCAATTCAGGGAACGTATTTTGCAGCTTCTTCACAAGCATCTCTTGTCTCTCCCATTGTCTTTGAGGTTCTGACTCATCCAGCTATGTTAAAAAAAAATAATCTATTAGGTTTAATGTAAATTACAAGCATAGAAACAGAAAAAACAATTCAAAACAATCAAAACCAAATCAATCAATCACTATTGCTAACACTTAAAGAGCCGCTCTGAACAACACAAGCAGTTAAGACAAATCAAGTTGCAGAAGATCACTTCTGCATCCTTTGGATATGGATCCCTTATCCATAGCCAATACTCAAAACAAGACCAAAACTTCCATAAGCACAGAAAACACTTCTTAAACATGGAAGACTGGCATTCTTTACTTGGTAAGCATACACAGTGCAAAGTTGCATACCCAAATATAAATAATTTAGAACCATCTAACTTGTATTTCTTTAAAATAAAAAGTTAGTAGTGATTCTGGATGATATTTAAGGCAGAGGATGGCAGGTTTAACAGTCAGTCTGTTAGGTTAGATTAGCAGGCATGCAGTATTTAACCCACTAGACTAAAAACATATCGATTGATATGTTTATATGAAGATTTATGGGTAAAAAACCCACAAATACTATGTCACATCACCATGGAGTCACATGAAAACCTCACAAATTTTCATCAACAATAGCTTCACTAACAGCTACTATCAGCCTGCAAAAAAGGAGGTTTTTTATGAACAAGTCCCAAAACTTCTACATGTCAAAAGCTGCTCTGTTGTGCATTCACCACAAAATTACACTAGTTTCTTCTCAGAGCTTTGACTGCAAAGTAGTTACAGATCTACTTATCTACAGCGGAGATGCCAACAGGTTTGATCAATATTTACTTTGCTGAATGATGCTATTTGCTGAAAGAGCACAAACCATATCACCCAGAAACACTTTGGGTAACAAAGGACACAGCTCCTTTCCTCAGTGAGCCTATGGTATCATTAAGAGTACAGCTAGAGTATGTACAATGGCTGGTGAAGTACACTCTTGTCTTAGGAAACAGCTTAGGAACCCAGGGGTTTGGTGAGGAGGAACAAACCCAAACCCCAGCAAATCTTGCCTCACAAAATTCACAGCTCTCCTCTAGGACGCAGGAGAATATCTGAGTAATATTATTTTCACTTTCATGGAAAACTGTGTTTTCTTCATTTTGTTCTAACCAAGGACAATATTTTGTTAAATTTCAACACAAAGATAATCACCCACTATCCTTCATCCAGCCTCCAGTATTTTACTGTAGAATTCCCTTTCTCTACCCTAAGTGGCTTTCAAGGATGTCTACTGGGAGCTGGCCTCACGACAGCCCTGTAGAACTGTGTGTAAGACCTGCCAAGTACCAACCTGAATGCACCAGGATCATTACATAACTCCTATTTATTAGTAGAGGTCAAAGTAACCATTCCTTTAAATGCTACCAAATCATTCCTTTTAAAGATTTCCCTACATCACAGTTTCAAATATATACTTAAACAACACTACTCCTGTAACACAGAAGAATAGTAGCAACAGACGTTGAACTTCATCTATTTGAGGAAAAACAAGGAACGATCTGATGAGGCAAGGTGATCCGTAGCCTGTAACTCCCACTGATGTTCACAAGAACTGAACGGTGCTCAGCGCCTCACATACTGCTACCTGCCATCAACCACTTCCACAAAAGCTGTGAACAGGCTACTGGGATACACATCCAAACACTAAAGAACAAAACAGGTAACTCCATTCAGAATTGCCAAAGAGAAGAAAGTAGAAAAACCTCATTCAGGTGGCAAGATTTGAATTTGACAGGATTTTCTGATAAAACACACCAATGATACCACTGTCACTGGCCAAGTCAGGTAATTCCACTTATTCTACAATGCACAGAGAAAAAAAACAGTACTTACGTAATCAGCTTTTGGCTTTTTTATGACTTGCTCATTTCTGGTTTTGCAATTTGTGGGACAATCTTTTAGTTTCCTTTTACGAGAGGCAGCTTTAAAAATAATTGAAGCAGAAAAGAAGAATTAATTACTTTCATTCAGTTCACCCCAAAACAATAGGATAATTCAAACCAAGACAATAATAGCTACTTATTAACTGTACAAGATGTTTACCAGTCTCCATAATAGTTTCCTATTATAGTCCACATACACATAGAAACTTACAAGCACAGCAGCTGCTTGAAAGTACATGTTTATTTACCTCTAAGTTTTCTTTAGTAGTCTGGCAATTAATCAATCAATCACACAGAACAACTGAAATAGCATTTTATTTTTATTTTATAATTGCCAAGTGTTTTACACACAAGTTGCATAAAGGTACATGTCTGTGTTTTTATTCAAGCTGACTACTTTTGGAAAGTTGGTACTTAATCAAGGCTGAACCCCAATTGTGAGTTGGAATATGTACATCACTGCCAGTCTGGAAGTGCTGATGACTGATTTCTGGCTCAGGTGAACACCGGAGAGGTTACCACTGAACAGTTTTCAGCATTAAATCCAAACATCTGAAAGAAAACTATGCATATTAAGTCGGTGATAACTAAGTATCAGTGATAACCATATTCCTTATGAATAGCTCATGTGAGCCAGAACTTTCTGAATATCTTTGGGCCCTGGTGATTATCAAGAGATTATCATCTTAGCATTAAGACCTGCCCAGCCAGGTGCATTTTCTGACTGCTGCCGTGCATAGCTCACGAAGGCAAGAACACACTGCCACTACTATTTCTGCACGTTAGCTTTGCTTGAAGCAGCAACTGTTACCAGACCAAATTACCGAAAAATTCCTAGTCCATGATCTGAAATAGTACTGTGAGTTAAACCTTTTCTGGAAGACTAACTGCCTGCAGAGCTTTGGTGTCTGATACCAGCACCTCTGGCCAGGCTCCCATCCCAGACTGCCGAAGGAGACCAGTAAACAAATACACACACGAAGCGCACACTTGCTTTCCAATTCAAGACTGCCTGGATGATCAAAATAGTTTTAGTTGTGGAAAATCAAGTAGCCACATCTTTACACAAAAAGACATTTTGCATGGAAATACTTTCAAATAAATTTTCTACTAGACTTATTCACCCTCTCTGACGTCACAGATGTGACATATAAACATTTAAAATAAATAAAAACATTAAAACATCTCAAAGGCAGAAGAGTAAAGCATCATCAATTCTTCCTTAAATGAAGGACCTGGTAAGAAATACCAGAAAACACTGACAAGATTTTTTACAAAGTCTACATATTTCTATACATAGGTATAAATATATACAAGGGGCACAGTTCAAAGCACCCAGAGAATGTAATGATGGAGGGAAGGCAGCTCTCCTTCACCATTTAGACCTTGACCTTTCTATCCAAGAACCTTGTTTAAACAATATTGCCAGGAAAACTCATGCTGCTAGCTTAAGTCTGAGAAATGTGCATTTGTCTTGTTAACAAAGCTACAGGCTATCAGGCTGCTGTTGGGTAGAGCACTAGAAGTCATGGAGGCCTCATGCTATTACTGCTTAAACTACATTCAAGATGGATAATTCTGAATACAAATAGTGACTCTGCAAACCTCTTTGCCCTAAAAAATACACGGGCCCCATTTAAGAGTATGTCAAAAGCTTTCTGCTTTGAAGTCATGTCTTGAGCACTCAATAGTCTTTGAAGAAAGTCCGATCGTGAGAAATTTTAGAGGCAAATAAACTGATAACCATGGTCTCAGGAACCTATCAACACAGAATTATTTATTAATCAACCAGTGGTCTTCTGAAACCCACCGCATCTGCAAATGACAAAAAAAAAATCCCAGCTTTCTGAAGACATTCACTTTGCAAGGTATACTTAATTACTCCTTCCTGTGCTAATGGAGCATACAGCTAAGGGGATGAAGAAACTATTACTGCTAAACAGGAACCACCCTTGGAGTGAAGGCAGAGCACTCCAGGTCTTCCAGAGGAACCCTTGTTCTCTCGATAAATTTTATGATTAACCAGCAATGAGAAAAGCAGCTACAGGGTTTCAAAATTTAGAGAGGCATCTGTAATTATTTCCACTGTTATTCGCTGCTACCACTACAAAAACCCCATTAATACTTTAACTCTTCCCACCATTACAAAAAGAAACTGTCATTTTTGCCTGTTCAAAAAGCAGTGAACACAGACAGGTTTACAGGAGGCTTCAGCTCAGAGGCACCCTCACCAATTTCAGTTTTCAAGATGCAAAGAAACCACCACCAGAAACAAATCACAAGCAGTAGGTACTACTGTAACTTCACATCTTTCATTCATACATATATTTTCAGAGTGTCATATGTAATCTTCATTTCTACAAGTCATCTGCAATGCTTGTTTTAGCTATATACAACTACTGAATTCAAGCTATAAATACAAGTTTTTGTCATTTTGAAAGGACAGAAAAATTTGAGGATGCCTCAGCTTCACATTTTTAGGAAAGTTATGCTTCACAAAACTGTATCTTGTCCCTGACCTCTCAAACAGTCAACACTTCACAACAAGTAAAGCGTATCATAAATTGACATAGATAAGCAGATGTTCAGTAATGTCTCAATTTTCTTAAAATATGTCCAAAATGAGGTGATTTATACCATCACTTTCAGGCACACTTACTCCTAAATAAATATTTCATACAACAGCTGTGATTAGTGAGAATTCTGCTGCCAAGAAGATTTTTCTGTGGGTTTGTACTGAAAGGATGTGAAACAGTATTCTTAGATCGACACAAAAATGGCCAAAAGGCAGGGCCTACATACCAGGAATCAAAGTGATTTAGTTCAAACACTGTGAACTGCAACAAAGTTTAAGGATATATATTAGCTTAAATTGGTTTCATATTAATCAAAACCCTTGAAAAGTAACCATAGTCTTCCAGAAGGGATTTTCCAGGAGCAACAGCACTCAGAAGTAGTGTGTCCCTCAAAAATATGCCAGCTTCAGTTTTCTATTGCCAGCATCCAAGAAGTCCCATCTATAGAATCTGATGATGCACACAGTGATAACCTCAAAATGATGGTCTGGTTGGGTAAAAAAGTTAAAAAAAACCCACAACAACAAACCAAAACAAAATCACAAAACAAAAAATATCAACCCTTCATTAAAATTAGCCCAATGTTTTAAAGCTTTCTGATAATTGTTAAAAACCTTTTAAGTTGTATATAAAAACCAGAAGATGAAAATATGATAAGCACAACAGCGAGAACCGGATTAGCAAAAACCCTTCTACTTTAGAAAGCGAGTAAAACTGTTCTTTCCTCAGCACATGAGCTTCCTAGACATACTGCTTCCAAATCCATAGAGTACTGTGTGAAGAGACACGTGAACCACTTAGAACAACTAAAATAATCTAGAGTGAGCATAAATAGCTTTTTCCATCATATCCAAACCATGAAACCAGGAAAACCATGTACAACTGAGCTGCAAACAGGTGGAAACTGCTGAAAAGGATCACCTTTTTATAATGACATTAATATTCACACCAATCTTCCACTACTCCCCCACCAACCCCAGTGAATCAGAAAAAAAATATTAATATAAGACAAGAGATTTAACCCTGGACAGGTGATGTCAAGAAACAAGCCCAAAGCCCAAGAATGATGACACTTTTACATTCTTACCACTTTCTAGACATTCCCGCATCATGTGGCATTTTTGTTTGTATAGTTTTTTGGTTGGTTGGTTGGTTGGGTTTTTTGGTAACAGCATTAGACTGCATAAATTCAGATGCAGAACAAAAAACCCTAAGTAAGCTTTGAGGGCTCTGAGGCATGGATGTTTTGATAGAGAACCATGGGAATTTGTTTAATATCTAGAACTATTGGTCCTTATTCAGAATTACAAGCGAGTCTTGAAGTGAATCTTAAGAGAAAATTGTGATGGGCCTTGACACAAACAATATCTAGTTATGAGGGGCTACACACTCCAGTATATTTTTGCCATACCACCAGACTTCTCACGTACAACCTTTAGAACTACTATTGCTAACACCTTACTATTTGCCTCAACTTCTGCCAAAGAAGGAACCAGTAAGAACCAAAATCAGTTAAGGACCCACAAGCAATCCTGACCTTCACAGAACAAATTCCCCTTTTTGTTCTATTTTTGGATTTTGGTCCGCATCCTCTTTTCATCTTTCTCCTTGTAATCCCTGTAATTTTGCTTTGTGTTCTTACAATAAACAAACAATAGTGTAACTTTAGTGTATGCTTTACCATTTTTTAAATACCTCCCAACCAAGTTTACTTCACTGAATTAGCTACAGCCTCTAAAGTTTCTTTTTCTGTGGGTTTTTTGTTAAACATACCTTCATCATTGAATTTCAAACCAGCAGTGACTGCTTCATCCATTGTGCGTGCTGATTCTACCAACTGCAAAAACAAAGTCAACTGCTAAATGGCAAGATTTAATCCAGTTGAAGAGAGCACAATGACAGATCAGCGTGATTGAAATACACTTCAAAACAAAAAAAAAACAAACCACATATTATATAATCTAAGAACAAAATTAACATGTACCAAATTAGCTAGATCGATCACATAATGTATCTGGAAACACTTTAAAAAAACTATCAGAAAACATTTTTAATACCGTCTCATTTATTATTCCTTTTTTTTCCTACTTCAGAAACATATTGTACAGGTTTACTTAAAAGCTTTTTTCCAAAAAAAATCACAAAATCAGATGATCCAAAACCCTAATTTCTTAATTCATAAAATTTCTGTATACTGTTGTGTTGCATCAGTCAATTTCCTGAAAGTACAAGCATGAAACTTATAAACTGCCTCAAAGTTTATCTGTACTTCCTTGCAGTCCTAGACTCTTTCTCCATCCACATGTAATCCCAAAATAGATATTTTTTACAAATTAATTGGACATTGAGACTTCTAGAACGCTTTTTACAAGTGAGATAACTGCAACAGAAGCAAAGGTTACAAACACAAAAAAACCCACAAAAAATGAAGTCATGAGGAATCCTGGTTTCCAAGTATCTGTCCATGTTTGCAAACAGCATCTTGTAATTTTGATACAAACACACAATTTCCTTTTCAAAAGGCTCATGATTTTTCCTTAATAGCCTTCATCAGTTGCTTAGGGTTTGTAAGGACAGATTGTTCCAGATCCTTCATGAAGGAACAATAGATTTGCCTAATATTCCTCCATCTTCCTTCCAAAATGTTGTGGATATATAACCACAGACAAAAATTGCACAGCCTTTATGTACTACAAAGTTCTGCTGATACAGGAGCTATCTTAGAGAACATCTTATCTCTCTTGAGAACAAACACCAGCAGCACTACATACCACTGAGTAGCTAAAAACACCACTGAAGTCACTGAACAGCAGCCAGACACACCATGTGTCATTTCTAGCTAGTTTCTAAGCTACAATGAACTGTTATCACTCTTTGGTATAAATACATTCTACATGGCCAAAAATTGAAACTTCATACATTCTGAACATCTACAATGTAGATTTTATTAAAATGTCCAGGAGAAAAATCCCCAAACTGCTATTTTTAACCTCTTCTTTCTTCCTAAAGTAGAAAGCCTAAACATAAAGCTCAATCCAGTGGGAAAAAAAACACTCAGCAAGGAGCACCAGTAAAATTTCTATATTTCTTTAACGACATTTCAACAATGAGGAAACTTAACAGATTAATGTAAACATATTTAGCTTTAAAAACTAAAGCTAGTGATAACCTAGTTATGTATTAGCACTGAAAAGTAACCTTGCTAAAAATATATTTTACTGTACTGAAGATATTTTACTGAATATTTTACTGTACTGAAGATAAGTTACCATGTTACTGTAGATTTGTACTGTACATTGGACAATGGCCAAGTGTATCTCAGGTTCACATGTCAGCTTAATTAATTATAGTAAATTCAAACCTAGTTTCTTTTTGCCCCATTGGAAGCACTAAAGGCTTTGAGTATTAAATTTCATAAATTCAAAAGTGCAACATTTCATCTACTGGAGAAGATGGCAATGATTTAATTCATTCTGCATTTAATCAGTCAGCTGCACGGCAGTTATCAATAGTTATCAACCGAGATAGCTGTAACTAAGATTAAATGTCACAAGAGAAAGAAGTAATTGAAAAATTTTTTATACACTGGAATTCACTGTTGCTGAGTTGATCTAGAGGTTTTATATATATTAATTTTTGTATATACATAAGCATCTGTGTATGTGTGCATGTGTATAATGAAATGTTCCATGGCTGTAGATCCCCTAAAATGCATTACTTAGGTATATCCTTTTGTTAATAAGGATTAAGGCTGTTCCCTCTAATAAAATCAGAGGCTTAGGAATACTGCCTACAAAACAGTCATCAAAATAAATCAAAAGAACAGAGCATTATTACTTGTAGTAACTCTTGGTCACTTCTTTGGGGAAAAAGTTCCGTCAGTGTTTGAAGCTTTGCATCTCTGATGTCTTCCTCTACACCCTTCTTCACAGCTGGCAGCTGATCCCCACCATTTACATGTGCCAGCTGGAGTAGTTCATCTTCAGGCTGTTCATCATCATCATCATCAGACTGTTCAGAGCTACAGTGTATGAGGGAGAAGAAAAAGAATTGAAATTTATTTTTGCTTATGAATGTTTTACTCTACCAGAACATAACTATAAAGCAAAACCAACAGGACTGCACAAAATGTGTTTAGATGCATTCAGTAACACTGAATCAATTGTATCCAAAGTGATACAACCTATTTATGACAAAATAATGAATATATGATTAAGTACAGTCTCCTATTTGCAGCAAACACATTCCAACTCAGCAAAGGAAAGAAGAAAGGAAGAACAGACAAGGGAAATACCATTACTTACCCTCATATTGTGCTACAAAAGGTTACTTGTCAATTTAGCAACAACCATCTTAATACATTTCATCATTTCAGCTACCTGAATTACATCACACTATCTCAAGTTTGTCTCAGACTTGCCAGTATTTGCCCAACAGATAAACAGATGTGGGTAAGTTCTTTATAAAAACTTTCTAGGTGCAGTATCAACTCTCTGTCCTAGTTCTCAGCTAACCGTGAAAGAAAATTCAAAGATCCTTATGTAGCAGCTTAAACATCTAAACATGGGAAGAACTTTTCCAAAAAAACCCAAAGTCCTGAATTTACTGGAAGATTTATTACTAGACCTAACCTGAAGGAAAAGCAATCCATATCTATTTTTCACAATATTCAATTGCATAGGTAAGACAGAACGTAAGCACTGGCCTCCCATCCTATCGCCCTCTATAGACATGTAAAAATCTCCTTTCCTGAAGGAAAACTAATTGAATTGTACAGAGGTTTACCACTTCATAGGGACTACACCATCAGAAAGGCTTGCCTGCAGGTGTCTCTACACAGATATAGGTAAATGACTAAAAATAAACCTAGTTTTCCTCACTATATCTTTATCGGTTGCAACAGGTCGATTGCAATACAATTCCTAAAAGCATAGTAACACGCCCCTTACATAGAAAATACACACTATTTTGAGACAACTGTTCATCAAACAAACCTTTTTTCCCTATCCTGTTCAACAGGCACACACAGCAATGTGGTCCCTCTGGTTGTGCCGAGTAAAAAAATTCTCAAAACTAGAAGTAACCCAAATCCCTCTTCAATCCACCAAGCCACCTAGGCATAAGCTTCAGAAGGTGAATCCAGCATCCACTTAAAAAAAAGTCTTAGCGAAATGCCATATTAAAATTCTATTAGCATATTTCAAATCTTTTTTGCCTTGATAAGGAAAGAGGCTTCTTTATAAACAGCGTTTAAAAATGAAAATCAATCCAAATGAAATTGATAACACTGCAATTACCCTATTCTTTCCTATAGAGGTACTTGTCAGGTACTTGTCAACAAAGCCAGAGTTGCGCACACATAAATCTTGTCCTTTCTGTACAATCACACTCTTATCAAGCATGAAGAAACACTCATTTAACCTCTAAATGAGTATGACTCCAACCCACAAAACCTTGTGTTAGAGTTCTGCTTTTTTCCAACAGAGCTCAGATAGTGACTGTGGTAATGAAGCTTGTGGCACACTTCCTTTTAGGAAAGTCATGCTTTTTTGCTCTGAACTTTGTTTTCTGCTCTATCCCTTATTCAGGATAAAGGGTGCTAGGATACCCTGCAAAAAGAAAAAAAATCATAAAACCCCCAAACACTAGGTAACACATGCACTAAGATGCAAAGTGCAAAGACACTCACCTGGCTGATTTTGTGCAAAGCCAGGCTAAATTCCGTACAAGCCAGAGCTCAAAAGCCTGGCCAGATCCAAGCTAACTCCTGCCACACTCGCAATTCCAGTTTATTAGCTCAACTAGAATGTCACTTGTGAGACAGCTTAGCAGGTTCAGTACACATCAATTAGCACAACACTCTGTCCCAAAGTGTCAGGCACTAGGAGTGCTAGCTGCATAAGAGAACAGTGGCTACACAGGAATAATGAAGAGTAGAAGAGGATGTAGCTTATGTTCATCAGTCCCACTAGGAGACACTTCGCTGTCCATTTCTCACTCCCAATACTCGGAATACAGTATAGAAATAGCAAGCTGTGGCTCTGCAAGTAGGATCCTGCATGGCTTATTAGCATTAGCTCCACATGGTACAAAACCATTTGTACTGCTTCCAAATCAGGATGATCCCAGAAGCAGTATAACTATATTTACACAGCACTGTACACAAGCCAATTCAGTGCATGCAACCAGCCTGCCGCCTCTGTATCCTTGCACAATCTACAACTTAAACCATAGACAGAAACAGGAGTTCACTCTGCTAACTACTTTCATTTTTTTTTCTTACCAAGTATCTATGCCTTAGGTTGAAAGTTCGGGGAAGATGCATTAAAAAAAATAAATCAAGAATTTCAGATAATAGCAGCAGAGAAAAGCATTGTTTCATTTCCAGTAACTCCATACTCTGCATAAGTACTGAAAATCTGACAAGAGATGATGCCTGTTAAGTTTGCTATTCCCATTAAAGCTTTCTGCAGATTAGTTCAGCCAGACTATCAAAAAAGCAGGTTAAGCCACCTTGTTTCTGTGATTTTGTTTTGAATCTCAGAATTCTGTGATTCTGTTTTGCTTAGCACAAGAGCACTTACGGGGCATAGACAATCACCACATTCAGTCACTCAGACATGTAACCAGCAGGTAATAAATAGCAGTGGTTTCTTTAAACCATCCCAACTGGTTGTGTGAGATCTCTGTCTACACCTTGTCTCTCCTGCACTCTCAATGCTGCCTTTTTAGTATCCATGCAAGTGACTCGTGTACACTATTCTCTTCCCTCCCAGCTTATTCAAAAATATAAATTTCATAACAACTAAAAAAAAAGTTTTTACTAAGCATAGCAAAGACATCATGCAACTAATAGTTAACTATAGTTCAGGAACTCTTATACTAAACACTGAAACTACTCACCTCCCTCACTTCCCCCATTAAAAAATAAAATAAGCCAAAATCAACTTTGATGTTGTTTAAAACTAAGGAAGCAAATATTTTATGGTTAAGTTTTCAAGTGCCATTGAAAGGATTTCAAAAGGTCAAATGCACAAATGTATAATGAACATCAAATATATCTTTCAACATCATTGAATGATACTCAATTTTAGAACCCCTCCTTGTAAGTGTTTTCTCTGAGAAAATGGCTTAAGAGTTGGGATTCTGGATTGTTCTTCCCTGGAAATCCAGTAAAACTTAGTTAGGGGCAGGTAAATCATGAAGCAGAACCTAGCCTCTGATTTTCAATTCAGCATTTCAATCTAGAACATCACATCAGGTTGTACAAACATTACAGAAAACTTGCTTAAGGCTTACATTACAACTGCAACTCTCCTTGGAGCCCTGTTTTCTTTTGCAGCACTGAAGTTTCTTGGTTCTTCATCTTCACTGTCCGAAGACACATCTAGGAACTGTACCCCTCTTTGACGCTTGAAATAAGATTGTTTCCTCATCCTCTTGGCTTCAGGAGTTTCTGGGATGGTGGAGTACTCTGTGCAAGCCATTCCAATAGGAGAAAAGATAGAAGACAATGACTTATGACTTCAAATATTGATCTGTAATTACAGCATCAGATAGCTACGATTCCTTCCTCACACACAGCAATCATTGAAACAGAACTCGTATCCTTATTAGCGGAAAAATCCTATAAGCTGTATTCCTTAAAATGGTAATAGCTGGCAAAAGATCATCAGCCCTCTTAAATCAAACAAATAATATTCATACCACAAAGTTTAGGAAACAATGTATTGTAGGTTAATATCTACTTATAAATACAATTTTATTTTTGGAAAAATGATGATCTGCTTGCATTGATAGCTTTTCAGAAAGGGAACAGCAGTGTTGCACTTCAGAAATTTGGGAAGCTACACTGAAGAAATCGACAGGTAAGTTGTAATTCCTATAGAGATATAATCTATTTAGCTAGTCTTTTCCACATTTTGCTCCAGATGATTCTTAACAAGGAAACTTAGCGTATGGAAGGATGCTTCATGTTATATATGAAGTATCAGGACACACAGAATCTACACATAATCAGGATATGTCACTGCAAAGACAGCTCACAAATCATATACTACCTTCAATGACACTTGCAAAATTGACCCACTATGCGTGCATTAGCACGTATTAACTTTTCAGTTCTGAACATGCTTGTAAGATAACCACAAGCATAAGCAGCCAGTCTATTCATATAATTCCTGAATTAGTCATCAGTAATACATGACTAAGCCCTCCAACGTCAGCTACACCTGAAATCAACTCCATGCATGTATCTAGATGGGGAAAAACATGACCACACAGGGAAATCGAAACAAAACCTGACATACAAAACAGGTCTTGAACCTGAAGTGAAGAGAGCATTAGAACACTGTAAAACAAAATTTAAAAGCCTATACTTCATTAAACTTTGCCCTTTCACCCTCTGTCAGCACAGAACCAAACGCAGCTAAGGCACAGCACAATCTAAACTGCATATAGTGTGTATTTCAAGGTGGTTTTAAAACTCTGACGCTCCCAAATAAGCCTGGGCAAGGTAAAACACATGGTTCAACCTACTGCCTACAAAGGCTAGAACTGTTCTGCCATCATCTTTAGGAAACCCTAAGGAAAAGACAATTTTTAGTTGATACACATGGACTTGAATATGCAGCTTCTAGCTTTTTTGCATTAAAAAGAAATAAATACTTGGACACGATTGCTACCTCTTAAGTGCACTACCAATGACAGAAATTGAAGAAATGCACTCAAGGCATTTTACAAACATATGAGTCTGACCTAGAGCACTAGTCCCATGCATGCAAGACTTCATTCCTTTCTACCACTTTACCATTTTTACAGCCAGTGCTAGAAAGAACTATTAAACACAGCATAACTGGTAGGCTGAGTAATTTTGTTTAATACTAGAAAAATTATGAACCTCAGAGGTGTATGACTAAAGAAAAGAAGAACATGTGGAGCAGACATGTGACAGCCACAGAGAACATTTGCTGAATGAAAGTAATCTTGCAGAAAATAAATTTAAAATAACTTACTGCAGCATTTATTGAAAACAAAGATAAATCCTAAAAGTACAAGCAATGTGCTGACATGGGAAACTACAGGTCATATTGGCTTTGAAAAGGAAAGGTACCCAATAATCTAAAAAAATATAGTAACAAATATTACAGAGTGCACTACTGAAAAGGCAGAAAAGAACCTGAAAATTAAGCTTAACACTGGCTAAAGGGATGGAAGTGAGTGCAATTCACACTTCTTTAATATCCATGAGGAAATGTAAATAAGGATTCCATGCCAGTTCAAAAAGGCAATCGTTGAAGCCTTAAGATCACCTCAGCTATGCATAGGAAAAATCCTATCAAAAATCTGAAAGCCACTTCTAACCAGGCATTAGTCCCATCAGTTTGGAAATGGGGGAGGGGAATGAGAAGGAAAAGCACATAACTATCATCATCTCAGCTTTTAATTTTCGAAAAAACATCACAGTCTGTCAGGGAGTTAGTTACAAGGAGTAAGAATTGTCTTGTTTCAGCATCCTGTTTCAGCAGAGAAACACATTTTAATTTCTATCTAAAACCATCTACCATCTGGCATTTCCACATTTCTTACTGACTGGGTTTAATAAGAAGGGTGTTCTCGTTCTTTCGTGCTTCCCAGGGCACTGGCAAGTTTTGCCTCCTATCTGCTGCTTCTCTGCCCAGTCTGCACTCACTCCCCCACAGCCAGGGGCACACAAACAATGGCCGCCTCCTGCTCCCCTCCCAGACGATCAGGACACAGGTCCTCTGTCAGCAAACACACACCCACCGGGACCCTCCAGCCACTGGCCTCAGACACCCAGGATGGAACCTGTCTCCCCGCTTGCTGGCACCCCAGGCCTGCACCCCGCTCTGGCTATCAGCCAAGAGCCCCTCGCACAACCTCACAGACACACCCTCTACCCTTGGCCAGCACCAGGTCCCTTCATCTCGGGCTGCCCCACACACAAATGGGCAACTCAGACCCTCTGGTCCCTCCCTGGCTTCCCAGGCCACATCGCCAGCTTGCTGGCTTGTCCCCTGGTACCCCAACCCCCTCCACAGAGGGGTGGCACCACAGCCACGCCGGCCTCTGCGGCCCACACTGGCTGTCGCTCCATTCCCCACCTGCTTTGGTCCCTCCAGGTGCCGGTATCGCAGACACACAGGCCCCTGTGACCCCTGATCCTCACTCTAGCTGTTGACACTTAGACCCCCATGCACACAGAACAGATTCCCCTCACCCAGGAAAACTAGATCACAGAATCACAGAATGTTAGGGATTGGAAGGGACCTCAAAAGATCATCTAGTCCAATCCCCCTGACAGAGCAGGAACACCTAGGTCAGGTCACACAGGAACATGTCCAGGTGGGTTTTGAATGTCTCTAGAGAAGGAGACTCCACAACCTCTCTGGGCAGCCTGTTCCAGTGTTCTGTCACCCTCACTGTGAAGAAATTCTTCCTCACATTTATGTGGAACCTCCTATGTTCCAGCTTACACCCATTGCCCCTTGTCCTATCATTGGATGTCACTGAGAAGAGCCTGGCTCCATCCTCATGACACTCACCCTTGACATATTTATAAACATTAATGAGGTCACCCCTCAGTCTCCTCTTCTCCAAGCTAAAGAGACCCAGCTCCCTCAGCCTTTCCTCATAAGGGAGATGTTCCACTCCCTTCATCATCTTTGTGGCTCTGCGCTGGACTCTCTCGAGCAGTTCCCTGTCCTTCTTGAACTGGGCGGCCCAGAACTGGACACAATACTCCAGATGCAGCCTCACCAGGGCAGAGTAGAGGGGGAGGAGAACCCCTCTTGACCTACTAACCACTGCCTTTCTAATACACCCCAGGATGCCATTGGCCTTCTTGGCCACAAGGGCACATTGCTGGCTCATGGTCATCCTGCTGTCCACCAGGACCCCCAGGTCCCTTTCCCCTACACTGCTCTCCAGCAGGTCAGCCCCCAACCTGTACTGGTACATGGGGTTGTTCTTCCCCAGACGCAAAACTCTACACTTGCCCTTGTTGAATTTCATTAAGTTTCTCCCCGCCCAACTCTCCAGCCTATATCAAGGTCTCGTCGAATGGCAGCGCAACCCTCTGGTGTGTCAGCCATTCCTCCTAGTTTGGTGTCATCAGCAAACTTGCTGAGGATACATTCTGTACCCTCATCCAAGTCGTTGATGAAGATATTAAACAACACCGGTCCCAGTACCGACCCCTGAGGGACTCCACTAGTCACAGGCCTCCAACTAGACTCCGTCCCATTGACCACAACTCTCTGGCTTCTTCCCTTCAGCCAGTTCATAATCCACCTCACTACCTGATCACTAAACCCATACTTTATCAGCTTATCTACGAGGATGCTGTGGGAGACAGTGTCAAATGCTTTACTGAAATCAAGATAAACCACATCTACCGCTCTACCATCATCTATCCACCTAGTTATTTCCTCATAGAAGGCAATAAGGTTGGTCAAACATAACTTACCCTTGGTAAAACCATGTTGACTGCTCTTAATGACCCCCTCATCCTTGATGTGCCTAGAGATAGTGCCAAGAACAAGCTGTTCCATCACCTTTCCAGGGATGGAGGTGAGGCTGACCGGTCTATAGTTACCCGGGTCCTCCTTCTTGCCCTTCTTATAGATTGGAGTGACATTTGCTATCCTCCAGTCCTCAGGCACCTCTCCTGTTCTCCATGACTTACCAAAGATGATGGAGAGTGGCCTAGCAATGACCTCTGCCAGCTCCCTCAGCACCCTTGGGTGCATTCCATCTGGTCCCATTGATTTATGGATATCCAGATTGCTCAACTGATCCCTAACCCAATCCTCATCTACCAAGGCAAACTCCTCCTTTATCCTGACTTCTTCCGGGGCTACAGGGATCAGGGGCTCCTGGGGAAAGCCTGCAGGAGTAAAGACAGAGGCAAAGAAGGCATTCAGCACCTCTGCCTTCTTGATATCCTCTGTCTCTAGAGCACCCCCCTCATTCATCAGTGGGCCTATATTGCCTCTACAGAAAATAGATAGGAGAGGTGTTTAATGAGAAGACAGGACTGACAGGTGATCGCAAACATGGCTTGGCCAAAACAAGCACGCTGACCTGTCTGCGTGTAACTGGCCCCTGTTATCCCCTTATCCCCCTATTTTCCCCACGCTTGTTCCCCTTCAAACAACTCTGATCCCTCCCCTTCCCCACCTTCGGTTCCTCCCCTTAAACACCCCATAGCAAGTTTTGTAAGAACCTTAAAAAGCTCTTACATGCACCCCATGAGTCCCATACCCCCAAAGGCAGCAACCTCCTCAGTCTGAATGGTGCTCCCCACAGCTCTCCTGCTGGCTCACAGTGATGGGCATCACCCTCAACTCATGGGGCTGACGGTCCTCCTGAAGTCCAAATCCCACCTATGTGGCTGGCATTGAAGAAACAGGAGCACCCCACTGTTGTGGCACCTCACTTACGTTGTAATAAGATGAGTGAGAACACAAAGCAAGAGAGAACACATAGAAGAGACCCCCAAAATTAGAGATGGAATAGCTATGGTTTATTAAAAGCCTCAGTGAAGGATGACAGACTGTAATATACTCTGAAATGGGGTGGTGTGTGATGGAAAAAAAATCTCCATGCTCATTTCCTACACCAAAGAGATCTGAATCATGAATAAGAAAAGAGACCAAAACAATTACATGGGACAGTCAACTATAAATCTCCTGGGAAAGCTGAGTTTTAATGATATAACTGTCAGTGTGAGTCCTCATATAAAAGGATTTTACATCCTCATAATGCATGCAGCATCATGGTCACCCTCTCCCCTCTAGCACATCAATTGTGTCTTAAAACTCACGTGCCTATAATCCAAACACCAGTGGTGCTTTCTCAGCTGGAACCATAATTTCTACTGGAAATAAACGTAGTTTCTTTTGCCTCTGTTCACTAACAAAGAAACTTGCTGAGTCAAGTGACTACAGAGTGTTAATGTCAGTTTTCGAAGCTGATTCGCCAGCAGAGACTAGGCACAGAAGAGGCTAAAATAAATTCACCCGTGAGTCAAATGCTGAAATGAGCTACACAGTGTCTAATTCCTTCATCTGTTTTAAAAGGACGCAATTTTAACTGAGTAATCATTAAAACCTAAACCTTTTCACTTTCAAAATGTAATAAAGGATTATAGTAATGAGTTTTAGAAGCGGCAATAGTCTCACTTTGAAAAGTAACCTTGTTATCTTGAAAAGCCCATACATGTGCAAACTTAGGGAGGCCTAAAAATTACTAGTTCTGAAGCAGTAACATACTGTGGCAAGACAGGCCTCCCTGCGACCAAGACCAACATGCTGGCAGTAGAAAATTCCTTAGTGGTGCCTTCTATCTATCCGTGTTTGGAAGAAGACACGTTGTCCTTGACACAGGTCCTTTGTTTTATCTGAAAACTGTGCAAGTTTTAAGATGAAACAGGAGAAAGGCAAGAGAGACCTTTGGAAATGCAAACAACATTTTTATTAGATTTAAACATAAAGATGAGGGCAAATTTATTTCAGCAGTTCCTAATGAAGAGAAATAAAGCAGAAAAATCTGAAGGTCATGAAGTTAGGCTTGCCAAGTAAAGGCTATCACAATAGGATAGAAAGACAAGATGCATAAAAACATGTGAATGGAAATATCAAAACAGGTCTACAAAAAACATGAGAAGTTCACATCTCTACTGAATTAACAGAATTGCTCAAGTCAGTTCACGATCTTTACTTTGTAGGTTAGACTGTATTCCAAATACACTCCTCCTGCCAGTAGCAGGACGTAGAAGTGACATGTACTCATCACAGCTTTGCTAAGAAGCATCATTATTGGACTTTTTTTTAAAAAAACAAAACTTTACAAAAATAACAGAGTCTTAAAGATGAATTTTCTTTACAATATAAACCTTGGAAGAGGTTTAGATTTAAATAAAAAGAATATTTACTGATTCACTTGGTGATTTCTCATTTTACTTTTACTTTGAATAGCAACCACTGTTCAGCCTTCATGACAACTCCCAACTCCTATACCTGTGAAATGCTGAGTTGCCTGGAAAAAGTGTTCTCCTTCCCAAAAAAGCATTTGTCCCCTCCTCCACCTATTCCACTGAACAGAATCCCTTATTAATGGAGGGGAGGGGGCAAAGAGACCACAAATAACATATGTAATATAAGGAGTCCTCGTATTTTGAGCAAATTATAACCTTGTAGAATAAGTAACAGGTTAAACAGTTACTGCCACAGCATGTAATTATTGGAGGCAGAAGTTCCTAATTATAGGTGATTAAAAAGGACTGTTAAGGAATGCCTGCAATCGTAAGACCAACATTTAACTCTAAGGCCAGAAATAAGCAAACACAGAAGTAGCCCTAAATGGAGACATAAACAACAAAAACAAAACCCAACAACAACTGATTTTTGCTATTATACAAAGAGACTCCATGAGATCAAACACTTGCAGTCACTACTTTTTTTCTAGAAATGCTTTAAGTAGAATTATACTCTACCAACTCTGACATAAGCAAAAGAGGTGACTTCCTCAGATCATAAAGAAAATGACAGAAGATGAGAATAAAAAATAAAGCAGTCCCAGTGTAAGTGCATGATGTGACACTCTCAACATCATAATCTGAAAGTGCAGTCATTTGGGTTATAGATTTGAATAGTACAGGGAGTCTATCAACAAAATCAACCATCAATAACATGATTATATCTAGTGGTTTAATCTACAGCTTTTATTTCAATTCATTATTGAGGCTTTATAAGTATGCTTTTTGAATACAAATCTCATTTTGAAACTCATGATCGTAATTATTCTAATTTGCATACTTTTAACACAGTTCTGCTCCATTTCTACAATTGGAATAATCTCATTATCTTTGTACACCAGGCTATTTACAAAATTAAAAACATCTAATTGAAAATTAAGAATATAGTTTCACTGTTTTCTTAGCAGATTAATAGAAACCAAATGAGTTTATTATTTAGTAAATAATACTAACATTCACAGAAAACTGTAGTAAACCACTCCAATGCATTTTTCCAACTCTTTAGAGAGGTATTTTTCAGATATAATCTGTAAAATTGGTTTCTACCACTCAGTGAAGTGAAGTTCAGCATTACCACCGGCAACTTGGCTGCAAAGTCACTGCAAGCCTGCATAATTTTGAACACACACAAGTGTATAAAGACAACCAATTCTTCTGGCCACCATACTATAAATTGCTAATTAAAGTGCAACATGTGCATGTTCAATTCATAGCAACAAGAAGCATTATATACATACACGGCCAGGGTGTAAAACAATCTACAAATATTAGTTTATTCTAAAATAGGTCAAAATATAATGGTGTTTCCTGACACAGCAGACATCATCTGACTGTTTTTTCCCCCCCAAGATGAATGAAATGAAACCAATTGTATTTGTACGTTAGATATGGAGTCCCCATCCCTGGAGGTATTTAAGAGACATGTAGATGAGGTGCTGAGGGACAATGGTGTAGTGGTGACTTGGCAGCATTAGATTAATGGTTGCATTTGATGATCTTAGAGGTCTCTTCCAACCAAGGCTATTCTATGATTCTGTGATTCTATTTCAAGACACGTGACAAAACAGAAACCCAAAGAAATCCCTAGGAGATGATACTGAACCATTTGCGCTCCTGAAGGAAAATGTCCGAGTGTAAAATTCTTTTTACATACACAATATGACTGCATGACAGCAAATGAAATAAGACAAAAAAACCCTGTCAGCTATTTAATATTTTTCTGTCCATATAAGTGAAATAAATAACATTCTGCTCTTGTTTCCCAGTTTAACGTACCAGTATTTTGTGAATCCACTGTGTTTGTCTTCAGAATACATACGAGTAATTGTTGTCCTCACATGATTTATTGAGCATTAAGGCAAGTTATTTTTAGTTAATTTGGTATAAACTGCTTCTTGTACATAACAACTCAATACTTTGACTTATGTACTTAACAGTAGGGAGAGCACATAGTGCCATAAACTGGTAATCTCTGTACCTTCTCCATGACAATGTAAGAAAAAAAACTAATAGCTGTCCGTTTTATTTGACCCAAAGCAACAAAACATAGTGCTCAGGGATATGGTGTAGTTGAGGACTGTCAGTGTTAGGCTGATGGTTGGACTAGACGATCTTCAAGGTCTTTTCCAACCTGGGTGATTCTGTGAAAACAACTGTCTTCCTGTCGCTAATGAGGAAACAAGGAAGACAGGCATCTGCTAATCAAATCTAATTTCCTCTTTTACATATTCTACAGACAAAATGTGTTTTGTTTTCAGTTAACTCTATAGATGCAGAAAGTGTTATTTGATTTTTAAAATGGTTAATTAACTGCTTTAAATGGCTATCATAACAATGATGCACAAATAAGTGAAAAAAGTCACCAAACTACTCCATCTTCTTTAAACACTCAGTATCTGTGAAAAGGCAGCATCATATAAATAGAAAGTACTAGTAATTACATCTCAATATTAAATGTTAATTATCACCCCAGTTCTACACCAGCTTAAAGTTGGCCACTTGCTGTAATTTTCTACTCTACTCTGTTTTACTGGTAGCTACCATCATCTCCCACTGGTTTTTCTCACAATTAGTTAGCCTTCCACAACAGTTGCTCTTTCAGAGTGCCCTATATCTAAACTCATGTTCATGTCTCTAAATTGGATATTACATCCCTTTTTTCCTCAGGCCTAGCCCTGTAGAACAATACAAGGCAGACCAGTATTTTGAAAAACAAGAAGCTCCAAAGTTTGTTGGCCTTGGTAGTTATGGTCTACCTACGTGCTTCCACTGACAGTCAAGTCCACAGGCAGATTAGAGAAAAAGAAACAAAACAAGACAAAAAACCCAATGAAAAACACAAAGACAAAGACAAATCAAGTCACAAAACAAGCAGCACTATCCATTACTTCACATCTATGTTCACCATCCAAGAAGAGTATCTGCGTTTAGTAGCTCCTACACTGCACAACAGAGTGACTTACCACAAACAGGAAGATGACACCTGAGGAAGGGCACTTTGTAACAGAGGGACAGTTTTTTCATGCAATCCATTACAAAGCACACACATGCAGAAGCCACAACTAACAGTTGCTTGCTTCTTGTGTTAAGTTCTCCCTGCCACCCAAACATCCTCTCTGCTAGAGAACTTAACTCCAGATTGGCAACTCTCAAGCCAAGAGTTTGAAGGGTTTTTGTATTTTTTTTATATGTAAACCACTGATTAATATTTACTAATGTAAACACGAGAGCACACTAGTCAACTGAAAAAAGTCAGCCTGCACAAAACCAAAATTCATGGAATAGTAAATATCAATCTACTATTATACTGATTTGGCTCACCTTTAAAAGAGGAACTTCTCATTGTACATAAAAGGTTCTCTGTTATCGCACAGATAAGGTACTATAATAAACTGCCTTGCACCAAGGGAAAGCTGTATGCAAAACAAACATATTTAAACAACACCAACTGATATTGTTGCTCCATTACCGACTAAACGCATACTCAAATTCTGTCTGATCTCTCCACTAACACTTGTATCTTTACATCTGTATCAGGAGTTATGTGGGATGTCTGAAATGTATAAAATAATCAGCAACAAATAATTTCTGTTCTTCGATTCTTATTCCTTCAGTAACAGAAAAGTTACCAGTGAATGTGATTATGCAGTTGGCAGCCATTACAGTCATTTATTAGCATTAATTGATAAATCCAAACAGAAACAGTAGAACTCTAGTGTACCAGCCAAACAAACCAATAAATTGCTACACAAGCAAGTTCTCCACATCTCCACAAAACCCATAAGCTACTGTCAAAAAAGGGCACAAACTGTGTTGCAAAACTATTAACACAATCAGTTTGTAAGAAGCAGCAGCAGGCTTCCCAGCTCTTTACAAAACCACGCCCAATTGGTTTTCCTTCTTTTCAGTTTTATCTGTGATATTCCACATTACATTAGACTAGGACTCTAGCAAAAAAGTTACGTCTATGTGGTATTGCTTTTATCAGACAACAAATATTGTTTTTTTCTTTGAAAACCCTGAGATATTCTGGTAGTGCAAAATATCAGTAAAAATAGTAAATAAATAGGAACATTCAAATTGTAGCTTGCTTACTCATCTGAAAAAAATCATTTCAGCTTCGGTTATTGGAAGGTTCAATTAGAGCAAGCACCATTACAAATGACACTTGTGGAAATTGCTCTGAAATACACGTGCGCAGGAAAGCACATTTATAAAATAAACGAATAAAACAAACCAAACCCAAAAGACGACAATTATTTATTTCTAGAAATGATGTAATTGCACTGCTCTTATGCTACATGCAAACCTGACTCACCGGTTATCTCTGTCACATCCGAAGCTGGAGTATCGGGCCTGTTGCTATCATCTGTAGCTTCATCCTCATCCTCTCCAGCAGCAGTACCCACCGCAGCAGAATTCGCTGCCTGCATCTGGGCTGCCCAAGGAGAGACAGTTTCCTGCTCTGCTTTTTTTCTCTTCCTCTCAAAGCGAAAGCGGTCCAGGTTGTAGAGACTCATGTTCTTAACCTACCGCTCCTGTCTGCAGGGAAAAGCCAGGAAGAGGAAAGAGTCGGCAAGGCTCGTCAGATAGAGCTTAGACAAACGCCAGCGAAGCGAGAAGCCGCGGCGGGGGCGGCCGGAGGGCCCTGCAGACCGGGCATCTCGAACGCGCGCCCCTGTTCCCACGGAAACGGGAGGTCGGCGATGCTGTCATGCAGCGGGGAGGCACCTGCCCACCCCTGCCCATCGCCTTCCTCCTGCTCCCTCGGTCTCCCTCCTCCCCCCACGACGGCCGGCACCCCCCGGACCGCCACGACGGGCCCACACGCACCTGCCGCGCACCGGGGCCGACACCGGCGGGGCGCAGAGGGACTGCGGGCAGGAAAGGGACAGAGCAGCAGAGACGCTGGGCGGCTCGGGCCGGCCCCTGACCACAACCGCCACGGCGGCAGGGAAGGAGGGGCTGCCGAGCAGCGGGAGAGGACCCAGACGGTGGGGAAAACACAGCGCTGCCCGATGGCGGCAGCAATGCCCGCTCCCTTCAGAATCGATGCGCGGCGCCGGCGGCGCACGGCTATAACGTAACCACCTCCCCACCAATCGCCTCGCCCAGACAGAGCGCGCGGGCGCGTGCGCCTTCGCGCTGTTTCCCTCGAGGCTGGCGGGAGACGGTTCCTCGCCCGCGCGCGGGGCAGCTATTGAGGTCCGCACTGGCAGCGAAGGCGCCGGCTTCGCGAGGGTCCCGTGTGGCGGCCGCGGCTCCTGAGGGTCCCCGCGGGCCTCTGTGTGTCTCATATCCACGTGTGGGTGCTCCCGCGGGGCTCGAGCAGGCGGGGCGGCGGCGGGAGCTGTGCTCTCAGGGCACCCGGGCCTGCCCCGCCGGGGGCTGCTCCTCCCTTAGGGGCTTGGCTTTCGCTGCCACCTCACGTCGCTTCGATCCCGGGGTGACAGCGTGGATTTACAGCTTCCAGCCCCTCGCACTGTTGGGATGCCGTTTTGATAGTGAATGGTTGTGTGTTCTTCTCCTGCCACTGCATCCCAAGTTGAAAAGTTTGGATGGAGTACTGTGAAAAGACTGTCATAAAAGCTCAGGATTTGGGGCAGCGTTCAGCCTAGGTTCCTCAGCATGCTTACAGGATTGTGTCCATCTGGCAAGATAGATGGACAGACGCCTCCTTTTGAAGTCTTGGGTCAGGACCCACTGCCTGACTCTGGATATCAGTCGATGCAGTGTGGCAGTGGTGCATAGGCAGCATGGTCTGTGCGGGCAGAGGCTTGTAGGGTTAGCTGGCACTGCACTGAGAACCTTGCTGGGGCTAAAATGGTATCCTTAAATACCGTACAAAGCAGAGAGGTACTGAAACTACCTTTACACATCTGGCCTTCAAGTACTAGCCACCTGTAAAATAAAAGTGCTTTGAGGCCTGGCAGAAATGAGTGAGTATGATACTGGGGAGCCAGGTGCAGCAGCTATTGAAAACATAGGAGAGGTTGAGCTAGCCAACAGAAAAAAAGCCACTTCCCTATCTGTTGTACCAGCTCTGTAGCACCAGGCTCACAGTGAGCTCCTTCACCATTGATGTTATTTGCCATTTAAATTGCAGTAGCTTGAACACCCGAGCAAGGGCCATCGCTGTGCTGTGCTAGGTTATGTGCCATTGTCAGCATTACTTACTGCCAGGCTACACAGAGCCTGGGCTAACTATGTTGTCTGACAAGCTTGCTACAGCCTGAAAGATGGGACGTGATCCAGGTATTTCCAGAAATGCCACCTACGTGTACATTACTGCTACCTGGAAATTTCTTTCTGTCAAAATCAGTTTCTGACACCAGTAGTTAGAAAATCTAGGTTTTGGCTACCTCACACTGCTGAATCACCATCGTGGTTATAATAAAGTTTGGTTTTCTGAAGAGGTCTCTCATGGAAGTTGTTTGGTGCTCCCTTTGCCACTGTGCCTTTTACAACACATTGGGCTCACCAGCCACGTTCACCCAGCATGAGCAGCTGGTTCAACTTATTTGTGCCTAATTCCAGTTCTCCTGCCCTTTGGAGAAGTGGTACTGGCTTCAGAAGGCTTTTCCATCTTGCACATCTGAATGACAAACCCATCTCATATTTATCAGTAGTGTCTCTTCTTACTCCAGCTTCAGGGCTGTGGCAGAACAGTTTGTCATTTTGGTCTGCACTAGAGCAAGAAAGTAAAACTCAGTAGTGTGCAGGCAAATAAGCTTTGAGGAGCAAAAAGATTTGGAGGAACGCCTTTCCAAATCAAGCTTCAGTGAAAATGTCTTGCCTCCACATCAAATATTAATTAATATTATTATTTGGATAGAAGATGAGTGGCTGGTGGTGGAACAGTGGATGATGCAGAGATCATCTGAGGTTATCCTCTGAGGAGGGCTACAATGTACTGCAGAAAGGCAACTAGTCTAGGGCTCTCATAAGAGAATTCTGCTTTGCAACTCGTATCTAAGATAAATAAAGCAAACAGCAAGCCAATTTGAAAAGGAGAGAGGGATCAGCAGAAGGTTGGGCTACTACCAAATTGAAATTCCACCCACTTGAAAGGCACGCTACCCCCCAGAATGGGAATAAAGCGGTTCATAGGTACCTCAGAAGCTAAGCTGGGTGAGGGTTATCGGAGGAAAAATGATGGACCATGAGGACACTTTCACTTGAGCATGTGTGTTTAGCTTTTTCCTGGGACCTGGTAACCATCACAAAGCTCATCAGCTTCTTTGTAAACTGGTAGTACTGGTGTGACTGCCTCACACAAAATTAGAGCAACACATGTGAACGTTTATAATTTAAGAATCCTGACAAGATTTAGACTACTCTTTCCACAAGGAGAGGATAACAAAATACACATCTGATAGATGTTAAGCCACATGGCTTGACTGACTTCAAGGACACAGTCAAACAATGGTAAATGTACAGAGACTAATAGGCTGTGAAGCTGAACAGCTGAAAGAGTAATAATAGAAGAGCTGAGAAAAGAAATATGAAACTGGAGAAAGCAAGTGTAAAGGGGAGCATAAACTCAGATAAACTCAGGTCAGTATTTGTGACTCAACAAGGCAGGACCACCAGTCTTGAGAGGGGAAAAAAAAACCAAAAAGACATGAATTCCAGAACTTGGGAGAGAAAGCAAGTATAGGCTAAGAAAATTGAAAATGAAAGGGATTAAATTCAACACTCCAGAACATGTCAGATTTTAAAAGCATTGTGTTAACAAGAATTAGCATGAACCTAGAAAAAGCTGCAGCAGATTATTTCAGTTTTTTACAGTGCTTCGAACTTGAAAAGACTAGGTAATTGGTAGGTATTAGTATTATTAACAAGCTATCATGAATTCCTGGCAAGCAAAGCAGGCAAAACGTCTTTTTTGAGGTACTAATGGCACCGGTTAGACAGCTCGTGCTTACTGAAGAACTGACAGATTTCTGTCTGCTACTGTTTCGAAGGCTGAATTGTGAGGTGTCTTGGAAGAATGGTAGCAGAAGTTTGAAAAGAATCTATTTATATACGGAATTGCTTTACGTGCAACATAAGAGCTGTTAAATTTGACTTGTTTTTACTTAAGCTACAGTTTTGTTGCTATGCCAGCAATAAAGAGGAGCATACCAGATGGTATGTAGGTTCTGAGATAATTATGAAGGTTTATAGAGCAGTGATATATAATAATGGCCCAAACACTGAAAGGAGCAAAAGAAAACAAAAATACTAGATTAAAATTACTCTTTTTGAAATGGATGCAAATTGAATTTGCATTATCCTTAGTAGAAGTAAATTAAATTTTAAGGGTTTGATAACAGGACTTAAAACCTGTCCAGATCCTAAGAGTCACATTTTGTGTTACATTATACAAATTGACGTGGTATTAGTAAAGTTGTTGTTCATTAGTAACAAGAAGCCAAGGCAAAATGTGTCTATAGCCATTCCTAACAAGTCTCTTTTGTTTCAACTATTGTTCTTTCATCTTTGATTCATGCCCTTTTTGTGCCCTGTCACTTCAAGGAATATTGGCCGGGGTACTGTTTTGTATTAAAAAAAGTGTGGGGTGGGGGAAGTCTGCATCAACTACAATGTGCGAATACACCAAAGTTGTACTGTGGTATAAAATCAACAAGGTCTGCGACATAGACAGATCCTCATAGCACATCTGTTGGGGCTTGCTCCCAGGTACTGTATAGGATTGGTGGGATGTGTTTCTGCTTTGTTATAAATTGTGAGCAACAAGACAAGCTGTCAAATGCAGATAGGTTTGTACTTGATCATAATTTTTTTTTAAAAAATGAATTAATAAAATGTTGAAACTACTTCAGCTGGAGCTGGAAAGGCAATGGGAGTTGTATGTAGTACATGACGTTGCTGTAGCAACCTCACTGTACCTAAATATATGGATATCCGAACTATTTTGTTGTGTGAGCTGCACAGTGATTACAGAGTAAGGGCTCAGGTCGGAACTGTCCAAGAGCTGTCTCTTTTTTCTCTTACCCAAGGGGGTGTTCCTTTTTATTGTCTGCTGAATAGACAGCTTATTCTATTCAGCAGATACTAAGAAAGAACACCCTTTGGGGAAGAATAAGAGGATAAGACTGGTTTTGTAGTATGACTGGTTTTGTATTGGTATTACTTTACATAAGTCTCATTTTTTTAATGTCTGAAGATATTTTCAAAGTGTCTAGTGTGATTCATGTTTACTAGGAAAGTGTTATTCCAGTATCTTTTTTCTTACCTGTGGTTACTTGAGATAGTTTATTTCAAGCACTATTATTTCAGAATTAATGTTACAGAAATTTTTTTATTTGTTTTACTTGTAAAAGAAAAAAGTACTCACATCTTAGTTATTTTAATTTCCTCCACTTCTCTGAAGTCGTCAGTTGCTCTTTTAGGTTTTATATGTATTTGATTAAGAAACAAGAGAGAAAAACTGACTAGATTTTAGGACATTGTGCTTATTACATATTTCATTCACTTGGGCAAATGCTATCTCAAAAATCAAGCTAAACATATCTTTAAAAAGGGCTGACTCTCAAATAGCAAAATCTTGTCAGAAATTATGCATCTATGATACTTCCACTGTTTTATTTTTTTTTTAGTATTTTGAGGTTTATTGTCATGTGTTCTCCAGCATGATGCTCCGGAAGAAATATGCGATATGATTCAGTACTTAATCATAGAATAAGTGGATTGTACACCAGTAAAGATGGTTATTTCTCCATAGATGGACATGGCAGCATGCTCAAGCCTAATATGCACAACTTTCTGCCCTTCCACACTGTGCTGCCCTCCCTCCTGCAAAGATTTAACATGCATTTTAAGTAGTGCTGCTCCTTCGTGTGCCATTGTTTTACTTTGTAATGGCTCAATGAGAAGGTAAAGAGCTTTCTTTGGGAACAGTAGAGTTAATGAAGCTTGGTTTCCCTTTAGTTTAGGTCGTTGCCCTTCAGCTCCTCCTCCCTCTATGTAGTGTCCCAGCTCCCTATTTAAGTCCCTCATGATCCCCCTCACCTAGCAAAGAGCGCCACCTCCCCACAGCACATACTGAATATGCTGAGCAGCTGATTGTGGAACAGGAAAGTTTTGCCTTGTCCTCTCTGAGTTTCCATTCCAAGAAACTTCTACTTATTGTGAGCACTTCTGCTTCCCAGCAACAACAACAAAACCCCCTAAATCTTACTGCTTTGTATGTCTTTTGGAGTTGCACTTTTATTGTGAGTGGCAACTCAAAGATTGGTACCACTTTGATTTTATGTACCTCTTGAAGGTATGGACCTTATGATATTACAGTTGACATTCCCTCTTGTTGTTCTAAGAAATGAAAGCAAAATGAGTCTGAACTAGCCCCATAGGTTGCCTGATGAAAAGCTGTTTCATGAAATACACTTAAATCTGTGCTTTATACCAGAGAACTTTTCTTCTGTCCAGATCTGTTCCTTACAAGCACATGCTGAGTTGTAGCCAGATCTGTCTGAGGCTTGAATATCAGTTTCGTTAGAGCAGTCAAGGAGTCTGGCATTTCATTCTGCTCCTGCTGTACTTGCATTTGGGCACAGCAGTTCACTGAGCAGAACTGCAGACTATCTTTAGATCAAGAAAACATTCTTGATAGGGCATAGTCAAGCATGATCATCTACTGCCTTCCCTCAACACCCCTGATTTAGTGGCATCCTACATATCTTCTAAGCACTTAGAATCAATATTGGGTCAGAACATTAATGCCAGCAAGGAAAGCAGTAGTTGTTGTTTATATAATTTACTTGCTTAAGGCCAAATTCTGCCTTGAATGATATTCTTTCTGAAGCCCAGGTCAGTCCTCCCCTCTCTGAAAAGTAACTGGGAAAAAATAGCTGGATCAGGTTTTACAAATATAGTTTATAAAAAAGATTAAAGTGTGTGTGTATGCAAATGTGTATTTATTTATGCAAGCCCCTGTAGCATTGCTTTGGTGAAATTTGGGGACAGTTATATGAATGCTGGGGGACAGAATTTTCATTTCCTGTTCATTTGTACTTCGTCAGCTTATGTACTATGCAATGTCAAAAATGCAACAGTGTAAGAGCTACAGCAGCTTAGCCTGATAACACTAAGCCAAAAAGTAAGCACGCAAGCATACATTGGAAGCTTGTTTCACTTGAGTCAGAAGGACTAAAACATCTTTTGATGTGAACTTTTGAACTTATGCTCCTCACCCAATTGTCCCTTGAAACAAATAGTGATTAGTGTGTGATTTTCAAATCGTATGGGAGGTTTCAGCTGTGGGTGACCAACCCAAGATCCTTGACAATGATATATGTTCATACACTCCTGAACCCAAGTTCCCTTGGAAGCCCTGAGGACTGGCAAACTGATGTCCACAGGATTGCATCACCTTTAAAACACTGTTTCTCATGCTGCCTGGTTTGCTTCTAAAGCCTGGTTATGGTCATTTCTTCAGTCATCAGCTATTGACTTTGGGCTTTTATTGATAGCCTTAACATGCTAGTAGTTTGCCTTGTAATGTACAAACTCTGAATATAGTATAAAGAGAAATTAAATTCACTGGAACATTATTATTGCATAAGCAGTAACAGAGTTGTCATGTGCTATGCTGAATCTCAAAGAAACTGGAGCGAAGTATATACAGTCTTTCAGTAGATACATTTACATGTTGTTTTATGTGCCATCCTTTGTCTTTAATTCATGCTTTTACGTTCTAAAACCTCATTTTACTGCAAATGGGGTGCCAAAAGAAGCCTTGCATGCACTGGATAAAAAAATCAGCTAGCTCTAAATAAACTTACACCAGTTATTTTTCTAAAATAATGTCTTAAATAGTTCTTTGCACTATGTTGATACTTTCTTCACGCTTCTTTATAACCTACTGTAATTTGTTTCTTCCGTTTTTGATATTTAAAAACTTGAGTAAAGGTTTGTGTAGACACCTTATTTTGCATACAGGAATAGATTAAGTACAGATGCACTTCTGCTCCTAGGATCAGTGTTGTTTCCTTCATTTCTGTTTCTGTAGTTGAATCGATGTTCTTTGTCTCATTTTATTTTGCTTTCCAGGAAAACAAACCTAATTCCTGAAAAAACATCTTAATATTGGAAAAATATTTTTACTTCTTGTTGCCAAACTTGATAATCTTGTTAAGAAGCTATCTTTAAAACTTTGGTATTTAGAGAAAACTCACATAGTTAAATTGGGATTTACATAACTTTTTAAAAAATAGTAACTGGTTTTTAATTTAATTTTGTCATATTATTGTAAACTTTGCAAGTAACCATTACTCTTATTAGTCTGCATTTAACTATTTGCACACAGTAGAAGCTTCATACATTGGAGGAAATTATGACAATTGCCTGTTGGTATCTGTGTAGTGAGATTTTATATGTACTCTAAAGTGAAAGATAATTTTCAGGGCCACAACATGATCAGCTGTAGTTTGAAACACTTTTAATGAGCAGGAATGATTATGCCAATAAAATGCCAAGAAGTTATAAGCACTAAACGCACACTCACACACAGGCTTCCCACACACACACCTAAGGAGCAACAGCCAGCATGGATTTGTAAAAAAGCAATGTCAAAGCAATTTAACTTCTTTTGAATCAGAACAGGAAGGTTTATGAATATGGAGAAAATGGCATGTTATATATATTTACTTTAGTAAGGCTTTTTGCAGTGTGTCATTATGACATAGCCATAAGCTGGGACATCCTATAGCATACTCATATGCCCTAGAAACATGATCCAGATTCAACTCCAGAATTGGTTAATGGCTCAACAGGGAATGGTCAACATAGAAGACTATGTCAAAGGGGATGTATTCACATGGCTTCTGTTCAGTCCTTGTATTTACAACCCAGGTCAAGGGATACACATTGCACATACCAAATTTGAAGATGACACACAACTGAAACAGAATGGTAAGCATGCTGGAACTCAAGATTAAAATTCAAAGTGATCTTACCAATTAAAGAAATTGTTTGAAAAAATTACATATTACGCAACAGGAAAAATCACAGGTTCCACACAGGACCAAAAACTAAAAGAGTAGCACAAATACAGTTGGGGGAAAAAAAAAAGCCTACATCACCATTCTGCAGAAGCAAATCTGGGGATAATAACAGTCACGCCACTATGAAAACTGGAAGCACCACGTTTGGTTGTGAGTGAGAGTACATCCCCAGGACTGCATTTTTCTTTGAGGAGAACTGTTATACCCAGTGCCCAGTAATGGAAGAGCATGGTGTCCAGTTTGGGACATAGTTTGGAAGATAACAGCTTTTTTTGTTGTGGCTGAATCAGCAATAGCTCAGAAAAGACCTCTGTTTGTTCTCATTTCTCTAGATCATGGCCTCTAAAGAAAGATTAAATAAACGAGACATGCTGAATATAAAGCAGAGAACACTGAGGAGAACACATATGCAAGTACATGGAAAGATACTGCAAAAGGTAGAGAAACATCTGTCCCCTATTTTCATGAAAAACAGAACAAGTAGTGATTACATTAGGCTTAAGAAATTCTTTCAAACCATGTTGATAATTAAACCCTGGTGTATAACATCTGGTGAGGTTATGAATTCGTCATCATTAGAAACTTTTAAGAACCAGTTAGGCAAACATCTGTCAAAGCTGACATAGGTATAGTTGATCCTGCCTTTGGGCAGAGAAAGGACTGGATGATTTCGTGCAGCCCCTCCAACTAAATTTTTTTAATGATACTTTCTTTTTTCTCTCTTTTTTCTCTCTTCTCCTCTGTTTCATTAGGATGCTTTTCCAAGATTCTTAATCTGCCTTCTTGCACCTGATTTTAACAAGAACAAGACAGGACAATTCAGAAAGTCATGTAGACCTCATGGAGGCTTTCCTTAGTTTAGCCTTTTAATTAGTTTTTACCTTTAAGACAACAATATCAGGTGAACAAGCCTATACAGTTAATTTTAATACATTAGAGTTTTCTTTGGTTAATGTAGATATACTTCAAATGAGAAAAAACTATATTCAAGTCTATTTATAATATAGGTTGTAATTAGATAATTAAGGATGTAACAAACCCCAAAATTCCCAGCTCCTGCTTTTGAGGTATGAACAAAAAGAGGGAAAAGGCAAATGCTGAATAAGGATTCTGGTTCTCAAGCTGTGATGAACCAAAATACAGCTCCTGCAGACAGATACTACTGCCACTAGCTACTTGCTGCTTCTTCCCTCCAAGGTCTCTGCCTCTTGGTAATGTAGGGGCAAAAGGAAAGACAGGCCATAGCTTTGGGCAGAGTTCACAACCCCTCAGCAGTTGCTGAGGTCAGATATTCACTGGTCTGTTAAGGACAGGGTCTGATGAGTTTTTTTTTTCTCTGCTGCCAACCACTCTTTGTGATGAACGTCAGAAAGACAGACAGACAACCATGGCCAGCACTGAAACAGGACAACTTTCCTCCTGCCATCCCAGCAAAGCTAAGAGCTGGAGCACAGAGGTCATCCAGCTAATGCATCTCCAGCCCCAGAGGTGGGGAAATCAAGCTGATATAGCGGTCCATAAAGCCGCTATTGACTAATGGACATGACCCCATATAAATGCAATGTTCACTCTCGTTTGTTCTTGAACCACATGTTTATAGAAGTTCCCTTTTTCACTGTGAGAACCATCACAAAAGGAGCTCAGTACCACACAGAATTAATCTCCAGAGTTCTTTCAATTTCTGACTTTTTATATTCACTTCTTTTTGGAGGGCAGTGTTTCTGAAGACATACTTTGCATTTAAGGCTTTGTTGAGATTTTCAATTAAAACAGAATAAACCTTTTGGGATGAAAATAAACGTGCCTCTTAATTGGCATGGCACTTTAAACACAAATAAACACACTGTATTGCCTACATTGCAAAAGCCAAGAGGATATTTGCTAAGTATTCCCTAGCAAGTGCTGTGGTACCTTATTTTCTAACTCACTGCTATGCTGACAGCTCAGTTTTCAAGTACTCATTAAGTGAGGTTATTAACATTTCTGTCACTTCTGTCTTAGCCTTATAAACAAATGGAGTTGAAGTACATTCTCTCATTTAAAAACACTAAGAAAAATAAAATACATTTTCTTAGGTCTTTGTCTTTTCTATGGCTGTTCGGTCAAACAATCTAATCACAGCAGAATTTTCTACCAGAGCAAGTCCAGCTCTATCACCTGAATGTCAAGAATTTCGTTACCACTCCATTAACGTCTTGAGTACCAGTTTGGAGAAATCTCTCACCACTGCTCTCTGTAGCATAGAATTATTTCTCTTCTAAATTTTGGCCCACTAGCAGTTTTCATTTCTGGCAGAAATCTGATCATCAAGCGCCTAAGCTGGGGGAGAGGGATCAGGGATGCTGCCGATTCAGAAAGCAAAGAGAGCTCGTTCTCATGGCCACCAGAGGGGGAAAAATGCCACTGGGATTTGTAACGTGCTCAGCAAAATCAATTTAAAGACTCACCTTTTTCTATTGCTAAAGCTTTTCAGAGACTTAGATCCATCAATTTTAATAGTAGTCTTACTGATTTAGTTTTGAAAAAATTGTGTATTTAAGTTTTACTTTTCTAAAATACAGTAAAACCCCATGCAGTAAAATTTTACGTAATTCATAAATGTAAAATAATTTAATAATTACATAGATCATGTCCTCTCCTTCTGTTAATATTGTATATTACCTTATTTCAAAATTAATCCTTATATTTTTAATAGAGCTAAGTGTATAGTAAGATATAATTTAGCATGAGTAAGTACAGAAGAATATTGCTCTAAGTGAAAGGAACAAATCTATTCAAAGCAATTACACAGCATAACACATACTTCCACCTTGGCCTCTAATAAATTCCGAATAGGAATATGAAAGAAAAGAAAAAGAAACCTAAATCATTTAAATATTGACTTGATACTCTAAGAGGTACTCTGTGTGCCCACATTAAGTTCAGAATGTAAGGAAAGAAGAAATTTAGCGGGGTTTGCATCTTGCTGGAACAACTGACAAAAATATATTTGACATTTAATGATGACAACGTGAATTATGAGTTCTTCCCATGGTACCTTTGGTGTATTTTGTATCTCTCATTCCAAGTGAGTGTTCAGGATGATTTCCTCATATATCTTCTGACACTGTTTTTTCCACATTTACGTTCATTGTAGGGAAAACACAAAAACAACACAGAAGACAGGATGTATAGCACAAAAGCAAGTTCCACCCAGGAACTATTTAAAATACAGCTAAACTGCTTCTTTTTAAATGGTCACTGGTCAGATTTAAAAGTCAGCATGAGTTTTTAACTGCAATTAGAACTAAAGCTCACTACGCTTGCAGTCAGGCACCAGTTTTGGGGTGGTACCCAGGTAGCCCCTCAGCTCTACTAACCAAAAAGTTAGAAGAGCTGCAACAGCTAAATGTCCACTAGATGCCAGGCTTCCTTTGCGGAGCAGAGTAGTCGCGCTGCTTTCCACAGCTTTGTACAGATGGCCTCTGTGTTCACCCTCTCACTGATGTGGACACAAGCTCTAGTGTTTAGCACCAGATCCTGATCCCATCCAGGTTCAATGACAAACCCTGCGGATTTATCTCTGGTGTCTCCCAGAAATTTCTGAGAGGGAAAACTTTTCAGAAGGATTAAAAATAGGAGTTATCAATAAGAAGAATTGGGGGTTTTCTGTATAATCTCTTTTCTGTATCAGCAGAAACCTTCCAGTGAAGAGAACGGGATGAGTTTTGTGACTGACATAATCAGCAAACAAACCTAGTTGAACAGTGGCAAGGAAGATTGCTGACTCTGCCTCCTGTGCTCCTGGTGCCGTCATTGACAGGTAGGTGACCTCCAACCTCTGTCTGTCATACAATAGCCCAGGCAGCAGCTCAAAATATTGACTTAAAACTACATTGGGGCAATATTTGCTTTCCTATTATCTCACTTCTGTAGTCGAGAGAGGCTTCAAGAGTGCAATCATCCCTCTGCACAGGGGGAGCAGGGGATGACGGGCCAGTAGCTCTCCCACCACCAGCAGTGCCTGGGGCAGGGCATGCTCCACCTCACATGAGCGACCAGCCAGAGCACCAGCATGGGGCACACCATGCTCCTGCAGGACCACACACCTCTCCAGGAGGTCACAGCCATTTATGGTGCTCATATGGTGCTCCCTCATGCTGGCACAAATTCAAGCTTTTCTGTTGGTATTTAGGTTACATCTAAGATAGTGATCAGAAACAATATTGGCTCTGATTTCTGAAGAGACCAGAATGCTTATTGTCTTTTTAAGTGGAGGATCCAGTGGTCTGATTCCCTCATCATTAGTTCACCTCACTAGCTGTTTGCTCTGGAGCAGGCAACTTAGTTTCAAAGGGCTGCTCGCAGGAGAAGAAAATATCTGATTTAAGCAAGGATCTCTGGCAAGTTAAGAGCTACAGTAGTTAAATTACCTATTGCTAACCTAGAGCGTTAACTACTCAAAAATGCCTACCTCTTTTATTCAAGAAAGCCCTTTCTTGAATTCAAAATAGGGTAACAGATATGAAGTCTTTCTGGAAAACCATATAGACCAATTAATCACTACTGGACTACTAGGAAATAACAACTGCTTCCTTCTGTCTAGGGTAACATCATACAAATTGCCACTCAGCAACAAACACGTTTTCTTTAGCTTAATTAAAAAAAAAAAAAAAAAAGAAAAAAAGAAGCTTCTTTCACTCATTAAAATGAACTTTGGTGAGCGGAGTAGTTTACAAGTATTTAGTATTCAGATCTGTATTTCTCCTCTCGGCTCTCTGATTTTGCCTCTGGCTCTGTGGGCCCTGTGTAGCTTTACAGCTCGATTTGCAGGAAGCATCCAGCACAGCTCCCACAGATGCCGAGCAGAGATCCAAGCACTCGAGGGTTTTGAGAAAATCACTCAGAGCAGAGCAGTTCTCTGTTCACCTACCAGCTCTTCCTGATAATCCTGCTATACACTACACGCTGGAAACAATTAGGGGGGATAGAATAGGGCTCTCTGCCACTTTGCCTGTCATCAGCTTCCCTGTTGAGATCAAGTTGCATAAATGTTAATGGTCCGGCCCGTCTTGTGCTCGTCATTGTCGCATCCCTAAACCCAGAAAAACTCTGCGGTATTGAGTCAGAGTAATCTGCGTACATACTGCAATATTAAGCTTTGTCAGCACTGTGAGCTGGAGATTTATTTTAGAACTCAATTTTCCTTGTGAGTAAAAAGGAAAAACTATAAAATTGGCTACTAGTGTCACATACAGGAGAAAAACGCTATTCTCTAAACATGTTAGAGGTACCAGCTGTTTTACACTGGGCAGATCCTCGTAGATAGAGACATTTCTTTATTCATGTATCTCAGTGAGTGGTAAATGAGGCATGCTCACAGAAGTTATTTGGGATGGAAATGAGTCTAATTAGTCTATCCAACTTAGGAATAGCACTGTGAGGCAAGTCGGGGGAAGATGGGAGTTAGCAACAGACACAGCAGTGGAGAAACAGAGTTATGCGCTTTCTGCAGTTAAGCAGAATAGTTATTTGAGGTTTCATTTGACAGAATAAACAATAGATAAGGGAACAGTTCAAGCAGGCAAACATTTCTAAGAAACTAGTTTAAAAACATTCTTATTTTAGTTGCCGGGTCTGTAAGTAGCCTCCTACATATTCCTACCTTAGTTTTCAACTTCATTATTTGTTATACAGTAAACAGTAAAAAGCTGCTCAGTTACTTCAGAGCTTTCTGAATGGGGCAGAGGCAGTTGTTCTCCAAACTTAAATTATACTAGTAAAACTTGGTGTCTTTTAAGGCTAGTGAGGGTGTAACAATGATTTTAAAATAAGCTGCTGGAATACGTACACGTATTTTATATACTGACAAATCTTGTAATCTGCAAGAATCACATCTAGTAATGAGTCACATTCTTGGAGTGAATAATTCAGCCGTTGACGCCAGCCTCTGAGGGAGAATATTGTGGTCATGGTGTCTGAACAGTGTGGTAGCTATGGCTACCTATATAATTCTTAGCAATGGAAAAAAAAGTGACAATGACATTAAATTTAATCAGGTTCCCCTTTTCTGTGGTTCCCACTGGGATGAGCCACTAGTGTCTTGCCTTAAATATTCAAAGCCTTCAAAGTTTGCATGTGTTCATATACTGGGACAATATCCTGCTAATACAGAACAATGGATCTGTCATGTATTTCTCCTGTGAGTAGCCGTAAGTCTGAATTTAGTTAGTATAGGGTATTATGATTGCTGCTTCTTTAGCAATTGTCTTTACATTAGTCTTCACTTAGAAGGAAGAAGAGCAGTAATGAAATGTAGGCAAAAATACAATGAACTTGGCTATTTTGGTTTGGAAATATGGAGCAAAGGACTGTGTCTTCTTAAAAAGATCCAGCTTTATTTCCAGTCACACTTCATCTGATATGAATGAGCTAGTACTACATATCACATGGCTGAATACATTTGGGAAACACAACTTAACATATATTTAGGAAAGGGAGCTTAGAATCAAACTAGAGTAGTTAAATGTATGAATTATTTGACTTTTCATTCAGTTAAAGTCGTAAGTACTTTTTGTGGTTTGTTTACAGAGCTGTGAAAACGTGACTTTTATTACTAGTTACTAGTGCAGGAACTTTCATTTGGTTTTCCTTAATCTGCAGTAAAAGTCAGTATTGAAAAGGTTGAGACTGACTATAAATATTTGTGAGTGTTGTTTTGAAGTAGATATTTAAAAACATAGTCCTTAAAAATCATTAATTTTGTTTATTTTTAGGGGGAAAAGAAAAAAAAAAGGGTATTTTTTTGCTATGGATTTGGAGGTAAAAGTTTCACAGCAGGTAAACATGCCACAGTGAAAAACTATTGCCTGTAACTTACAGTTAAGCACATTTAACAGAAAATTGTTCCCTCAGTTCGTGATGAGGAAATGATTGGATCTGTGATGATTTTATGTTCTTTCTCTGACTTTTTGGTAGCTTAATGATGCTTGTCACTGTTTGTCTGGCATTAGAAACACCAGCCAGTTCTCAGTACTTTCTCAGAGAATCAAAGCCACAATTTGGAAAGTGTCCCTAGTAAAGTGCTCTGGCTCTCACACACATACACATCAGTGGAGTTCTGGTCAGTAAGAGAACACAGAAGCACCTGCCACTATTTCCACATGCAAACTGAAGCACTTGAGAAGAGGTGACTACCTCTGCATGCCACATTCTTACAATCTGTATCTCATTAAACGATGTGCAAATAGGATACCTATCTGTCCTGTTGGAACTTGAACTAAAGAAATCTCTTCTACAGTACAGTCCATCATAAATGAAACAGGATGTTATCCACCTTTATTTATTTTTCTAGATTATTATATGGTCATATATGGTGCTCGTGATCTTGCTGCCTGAATGCTTCTCATAGTTATGATGTGTTCATGTGAAAAAAATCATGTTTCTTTTACTTGCCTTTTCATTCCTCTGTTCAGAACAGATCGAGGACCCAGCTTTATTTTATTTTGTTTAGGTAATCTAACGTTAGAAAGTTAGATATATATTGATCATGTAGCAAAGACTACCTACTCTTGCGTTTATTTTTATATCATAAAATCCATTCTCTAGGGAAAAAAAAAAATCCAAAAAGTTTCTTTGAGCCAGTGCAGTTTGCATTCTAGCTAGAAAACCAAGCTCCATGTTATGGTCAGGAACATCAGTCTCTTCAGCCCCCGAAGCTACAGCACCCTGGCTATAATCTAATGGTAGAAGCGGACGTTTAATTGAAAATAACAGCATCTTTTTAGGCACAGTCTGTCCCTAAGAGGTCACAGAAATGCTTCCCCAACCAGCAGCAGGAGTAGGACTGTCCCTGTTTCCCAGACACACTTACTTTCTCCACGATTTTCTCCAGGTGGGATACAAAGGCTGGCCTTTTGTCTAGGTTTTACAGGCTGCCCCACTTAGCACCAGCCTCTTGTTCTGAATGCAAATTTCACACCAGTGGCTTTTACACATGCACAGACTGATGACACAGCATGCATGCACTAGTTACAGTTCTTCCTCAATTTAACACACACATGAAGGTCGGATGTCTCAGGCTCCCCATGGATGTGTGCTGCATAGCACATGCTTCCACCCAGGAGATGCCAGATAAAAATGGCAGATCTGCTCAAGACTTCTGGTTACTTTTAAGGATGAAGAGAGGAATGAATTCAGCCTGCTCCTCTGTTCCTCCTCACTCACTCATTACCCAGATGTTCCTGATGATGATTGCTCAGCCCTTCTGCATGTGGTACAGATTTTGGTTTGGGATCCATTGGTCCTGTTGTATGGACACCAATTCAGACTTTGAACAGGACTAGATAAATTTATGGTTTTGAACGTACATTTTACTTACAAGTTTCCTTCAACCCCCCCTCACCAAAACCAACCTACCCCTCTTATTGCCACTTCAAAAGCTTTGCAAATTGTGTCACTGATATGATAATACCAGAAAAAACACTTAGGGGAATAATGATTATGAAGCAAGTCAGGAAAACTGAAAGAAAGCTTTAACAACTCCGAGTCGGCATGAGATAACTGGCCAGTAAAGTGCAAGAGAGGGAAGCTGCTTTGACAAAACAACTTTTGCATCTCCAAAAAAGTGACACCCAAATTTAATCTTTTTAAAGGAGTGCCAGACCTTTCTCCTAAACAGAGCAGTAGCAAATATCTGACTGGTAGCAGCAAGTTGAACAGATCAGAAGCAAATAAAGGGCTAGGCCAGGTGGTTAAAACTTACTGTGCCCCCAAAACTGGCCACATGCTTCCTACTTCTCTGCTGGCACCAGGGTTTCCCTAAGACCTTGGATGTATAACTTGAGTCAGCTCAGTTTGCTGATCCATCCTAAAATGGATGGCAAGGGGGAAAAAATCCCATTTCAGATTTAATCTTCATGCAAGTAGATGGTGTGTTTTCCTTCATCTGTATATTTTATGAATATTTGAAAGTGTATCAACTAGTCACAATGCTTTAAACAAGTATTTTTACGAGCATTTTCCCCTGGAATAAGTAAAGGGTGAGTTCAAAGTAAATGACTATTAACAAGGGATTTCTTACCCATAAACTGAGAACACCTGCCAGCTAGTATGTTCTTAGATGAACCCAAATGATAAAAAGGTGTTTCCCCACAGAAATTGTATGAACTGGTTTGGGAGCAGATATCACAGAGGCTGTGAGGAACAAGAGTCTTCCAAGGAGGTGGTGACAACAGGAGAGTTCACTAACAGCCAGCAAAGTGTGGGCTCCACACCTGAACCACAGAAATGTTAAGGGGAATTAGCATAATCATGAAAATATTAGGAAAACACTATTCTCTTTTCCCTGGACAAATTGCATCACTGATGGCCAAAACACCACTCCTAATTGCCTGGTGATCACTAATTGATACCTAGCTGACACAACTATACATCTTACAGTGACTTTATCATAAAGACTTTCAAGCTGTGTTTTTTTTCCTGCAGTAATGTATACTGATCATAGAATACAAGCTGACAGGCTTAGTTCTTGTTTGAAATTGAAGGATATACCACCAAGACCAAGAAAACGGCAAACTACAAAAAGAACAAATTTACTGTAAGAGAGAACAGAAAAGCAGGTTGTGACAAAATGTTTTGCTCGATACAGAGAGACATAAATTCAATTGTTGGGATACCAGTTTGAGTTTTATCAGAGATTCATACAGCAATGGCTACAAGAAAACATAAGTTACCATAATCGCTTTTTTCTAAAACTTAACAGTGGGCCAAGAGAGAAAATGTCAGGAACTTTCTTCTTCCCCCTCCTCTTAAAAGTCAAGTCAGGAACTTAGCATCAATACAAAAATGACTTCAGAGTTAAGCTTCCTTTGTGCATTTAGGAAAGCAATGATATTGCCATCATTTATTTTCTTTCTGGTTACACAGTCAAATCTTGGTGCAGGGCTGTTTAAAAATTATGGGGTTTTTTGCAAGTAACTGTATACTTTAAGGCATGATGAAATGAAACTTTTGCAAGAATACAGCTGTGAAAATGTTTAAATCACCATTTAAAAAGCATGGATACTAAGATTCATTCTGCTAAAGCATGATACCTGAACCTGTGCTCCATGCATGTTCTATTTCCAGTGCCTACAAAGAATGCTGCGCATAGTTCATTTATCGTTTGACTCTTAAAATTACTTCACCTACTGTTTCTTTATCACTGTATTTAACTTCAAAGTCCAAATATGGGCCCAAGACTGAAATGGACGTCAGTGTGTGTATATTTACACTCGAAGATCTGTACACATCCACATAAGTATTCAGTCCCAGTGTACCAGCTCCACTCCTTGCATTTTCGCAAGAGAGGCACAAAATGTTTTTTAGATAAAATACCCAAAGTGCTAAACCTGGCAAATGTGATCCCTGAAGAGGTAAAAATAGATGAGATGTACCCACAGCGACCACTTCCAAAGCATAGTAACAGTCTTTAAAATAGTCACATCATCAATAACACCACTTAAACTAGAGGAAAAGCTGATCATTTCAAGATTTGGTAGAAGAACTGTGTTATTAAAATAACATTACCAATGGATTGAAAAAAATGAACAGGAAAAGCCTTTCAAATCAAGGCAGCTAGCAAGAATCAAGGAATTTCATCTTGATCAAATGGTCAGAGAAGATGCAGGCTCAGGCAGAAATGAGGGGCTGGATCCTTACCATCCCACAGTAGCTGAGGCACAGGATAATCTTATCTTCTGTATAATACAGATTTCAGATTATATGGTTAATGGGCCACAAATTAACAGTTTTGCCTTCAACTGCTAGCTCCTCCAGCCCTCTTGTAAAAAGCATGCATACACCAACTATCTTCTTGTATTTTAGATGCATTCCCTTTTTTGTGCAAACTCAGTCAATCACACAATCTTATCTGAGTATGATTACAACAGTGGTCGGACAAAATTAAAAGCTCTTCCTTTGACTTTCTACATTAACCACAGGGAAACCACCTGACTTGCTTTCTGAGGTATAAAGATACTAACCACAAATGATCGTGCTACAAACTGGGGTTGTGCAGGCTTCATGGAGGTGTGGGCTTTTATTGCTTGATTCCCTGGATCCTTGTGATAGCTCTCCAGAGGGGAGCAATGTAATAAAAAGGGTAAGCTGATACGGCCCTTTAGAATAACAATCTTCTTAATTGCTTTACACGTCTCTTCCGTGGACTCGCCTCAGGGGAGCACACCCTGTTGGCAAACAGCAGGCTCTGTAATACAGGTATTAAACGGCGATTCCAAAGTGCACCAACTTGCGTGTGCCCAGCGGAGCCCAGCTGAGCCTTTATCAGCTCAGCACAGGGGTGATAAGGTTATTTATCATCCTGCGGCGCAGCAAGGTTAGTTGTAGCTAATTCCAAAACATGTTCCTGCAAATCAGTATAAGATTGAGTGTTGGAACCATGTTAAGCCTGGGGCACAAGCTAAACATCTGCAGCTCCAAACATCCTTCTGAGCTAACCTGGTGTCAGATGTGTCCCTGCTTAATACCTTGGATCCCTTAAAATGAGGGATATGTTTCCTGGGATCCTGGGCACTGCAGGGATACTGTTGTTTCCACAAACTGAAACGTACGGCGTAATGTCTGTGGTGCCCTCTTTTTGGGTAGGATTTGGTGACAAGCAAATATTACACCTTTGTCATTATGACAAAGACTCACTGTTCATCCCATTGCACTAAAATAAACCAGCTAAGCCGACAGAGTTGGGTTTCAGATTCCAGGGGACAGTGAGTCTCACTTGGGAGAAACTGTTTTTTTATTTCACAGACTAACCGACATGGACAATATTAGTTGGGGACACATTGATTCTGTTTTGCTTTTTCTGATGTTTGTCTGCAAACTGCTTGCTTCAGAAGGCAGTTACTCCAGAGTTTGTGGGATGCTCAACTTCCTCAGTCTCACAAAATAACAAAGCCCCAATTTGGTCGTTATGGTATGAGGAATATTTAGCTGCAGTGTTTGAATTAAGAGAATCAATGAGAAATCCAGGAACAACTGAAGCATTTACAAACAATTAACACCATCAGATTAATAAAAGGTCAAAGCAGAGAGGTAACTACAATATATAGTGATTAGAAGAGATATTACAGGCTAAGGATAATTTGACACAGTTGAAATGCTGGTTTACACAGTTTGCACAGATGCCACAAACACAACAAATAATTTACAAAAACCATCCTGTCACATATGAACACCACTGTCCTTCAAGAGAGTAATCACAAGAGTAAGGTCCTTTCGAAAGGGGACACTGGCAAATTAAGACTCACACATACTTTTTCCCAGTGTGATTCTATGATAAAAGGCAGGAAGTAAAACTCATAAGTTGTCTTCTGGGCTTAGCATAATAACTGACTAAATGACTAATGGCTGGAATACATTTGCACTGCTCACTCCTCCCTGTGACCCTGCAGAGCTAAGGCAGCTCTGACAGGAGGAGTGGATTCTGCAGCATGCTTGTGGGCAGCTGGGTGCAATCTCCAACTTCCTTAGCCTTCCACTAAATGTATTTTAAAGGGAAGGATAAAAAGGTCTTCCCTTTTCACAGTGTGTCCTTGTGAGACTGAAGACAGTGTTTCTTTTGTTCACTTTGAGACTGAGAAAGTATTTCATGGATACTTCTCTCCCAGGCTTTGGGAGAAAGTCTACTTAGAATTGCAGCTTCAGATGACCTAATCAGGATCTGTGTCTGCATGGGTGACAGAAAAAGCTACACTTGCTGCTCTTAGAAGCCAGGAGTAACCCGATAAACATTTGCACGTTCCAATGAAGTAAGAGGGCAGACCTGTGACACAGTAATGAAAGAGCCTCTCCTTAATTCTTGCACAGACATTTTATGCCCCAGTGTGTACGTCTGTTAAAATATGAAATATTTTTGTAGCTTTCGTAATCTGTTTCCTTGCACCATAGTTCAGTATCAAATGTTAGCTACACTCTTTGCTCCTAAAAAGTATTTTCTTTTTTTTTTCCTCATACCTACTATACTTACAAGAGCAAATTTAGTTGAGGAACAGGGAAATATTCTCTTAGTAAGGGTAGAGAAAAACAGCTCACTAAGAGAGATAGGCTACTAAAAACTCACCAAGGGCTCAAACAACATAAGGACATTTTTTTCTTATTTTGTAATAGCTTACTGGTTTGGAAGTACATTCGTCTTTGTTCCTTTATGTCACTACGGATCACCCAAAATATATGTACATATGTATTTCCTGTATTCAGAGTTAATATGAGCTAATCAAAATTTGTCCCTTTAGGAGTCATTGATCTGTTCCTGTATCATGTTGATACTGTGATAGAGCAGACACCCATAGACAAACAGTGTGCTATTATTTCTCATATTGTGCCTATTACAGCCTTTGAACCTGTAACTTTGAAAAAGAGTGGCATGTGGTAATGTGGGAGAACAGCGAGTCTGCATCAGTCAGGCAAAATTACTAGTCCAAAGGGTTTTGCTGTTTGTTAAAATGCACTGACTCCCGCTGACCCAGCTTCGTGCCATTTGCTTTTATGTGATGTCAGGGAAATTCTTCCTGGTAAATAATAAATATTTAGTGAGCCTTCCATAGATTAGATATGTCACCTTCTAGATGCTTCAGCATTTTGAAATGAAATAGGAAAAAAGAGACTCAGTTGTTCCCTTACTAAAATTATGTATTTCAGTAGACAGCTTCGATCACTAAAAAAGGCAACACAGAACGTGTAACTTCCTTGATGATTGTTCTGGTGGCTTTCAGCCTTTTTACCTCTGAAAGAGTCTCCCAGATTGTGCAGATTAATGTGAGAAATCCTGCAGCTGACTTGCTCTGTTTGCTCAAACCCCAGCAAAGCAGGGGCACCTGACTCCTGCCCGCCGCAGACATTGACGGATGTCCCCGAGCAGCATCGGGTTCAAGTGCTGGGATTCCTGGCTCACAGACCGTGCACTGCTCTTCTCTCAGATGCTGTATCAAGAGCTAATGTGGCGACAAGGCGCGCCAATCCCTAAGGTTCAGTGTCTGGTAGTTAGACTCATTACAATTAGTCAACTTGATATATTGTTTACAATTTACACCAAACAAGCTTGGGGCTAATTATGACTTAGCTAGTTTGTCTCTTTGATGTCAAGATCCTCTGCAGGAGGCCCAACTAGTGAACAGCAACTACGTTTAGTCTCAAGCTCAGGTACAGAGAATCAACGTGGCCTTCAAATTCATTTGTAGCTATGTAAAGTCCTCAGGCATTAAGAATTATATTAGCATAGCTGATAAACTTGCTTCAAATAGATTTATTTCCACATACTCTTAAAACACCTGCTATCCAGGACAGCAGTGATTAAGGAAAAAAAAACCCACAGCTGTGAATTTGAGCCATTGCTCAGTGCATTCAGACACAGCAAGACTTCATCCACACAAAATGCACTGAGAGAGTCCCAAATATTGCTTCATAGCACTGAAATTTATGGGTTGCATTTCCGGTTAAAGTTGCATTATTGTGAAAGCTATACCATAAAATATAGATGGTTCACATAGCCATTCACATAGAATTCTAGGTTTACCCTAACATTGTATTGCTAAAATAAGATTGTATTAACGATAGTTACGTAATCAGACATGCCGATGTATTTATTCTATAATTTTGAATCACAGACATGATTAGTAAAGTTTTTAAGGAACAAACTAGATCTAGCCACAGGTGAAATAAAGGGTTTCCAACAGAACGTATCGCTCCTTCACTCGATGAGAACTGTCAGTCACAAAAATCTGCTTTTCAGTGGACAGCGCTGTCAGATCATTGACCTTGACTTTCACTCTTATCTCTGGCACTGGGTGCACACCTCACACTAGAACCAGTTATCCCATCAGAGTGCCTACAGTGGCAAGAAATTTTGCAGTAAGAAAAATCTAGCATCATTTAAGCTCTCTTAACTCCTAGATCAAACTTGTACATTTTGTAGCTACAGGGTTGGGTTCTTACCCTTCATTTTTGCAGTTCTAGCATAGGAAACAAGTTTCATACTTCTTCTGACTTCACAGCAGTAATAAGGAACCGGCAAGCTAGGTTTTAGCTGACAACTATGGTGGTGAATCACAAGACAAAAGAGCATTCCCTTTGTTCCTGCGTACTTGGATGGGGACTGCCCTGCCTCTCGCAGAAGTCAAAACATACATCTATTCCCACAGTAAGGCGAGATGGCAGAGCACAAAGTTTATTCACGTATTTGTGATTTGCAGTTCTAACTGCACTGGGATTACAGACAACATTTAAAAAAAATTAATCAAAATGAAAATTCTACTATTAATTTACTACCATATAATCCCTTAAATCAAACCCACTGCATTATAATAGCTTATTATTCAACCCATCTTTAATTGTTTGGGTAGAATTTGAAAGTTATCTAAAACAAAATGAGACGTGGATATCAGCAAAGCAGTTTTTAAGACTTGATGGAAATACTGAGTTTCTTAGTCACTCTGGAGGTTGGAGCACTTTTATTTTCATACCTAACCTTACAGAGTTAGTTTTGAAACAAAACCAGAAAATATCCCAGCCTTGATCTAAAAGATTGTCACCTTTGGGTAACACCTGTCACCAGCTGGCGGGGTGGAAGGAGGGAATTCAGTGGAGAAAGTCCCATACATCTCCCTGAAAAGTAAAAACCAACAATAACAACTTAGGATTTCCCAGTAAACTCTGCCCTGTTCCTGAAGAGTAATTAGTACATAAGTATTTAAAAAAAAAATTGAAAGATGGGTAAAAATAGGTGTTAAACAAAACTCTGAATAGTTTGAGTTTTACTGTGAATTCCCTGCCACTTTGAATTGTTTTTCCTCTCTGTATTTTTCTGTAATTACAGCAAAATTTAACTACCGAGGCAAAATGAAGTTAGTGGATGGGATAAAAATTTTGGTCATGAAAACATTAAAATAAGAGTGGGTAGTTGGACAAGACTGTGCCTGTAACCACTTTCCTTGTCTGCCACCAAAAAAGCCACTTGTAAGCAAGCACTGATGAGGGAGAATCCCAGGTAAAGTCCCTGAAAAAAATACCATGCCTAAAGTGAAAGCAACCCAATTTTGCAGATGTTATTTTTAAAAACTATTTCAGTTGCAGATTTATCCCTTCAAGTGTTAAAAGAAGAGATATGTCCCAAACTTGTAATCTGAAGATGGGTGCAAACTTTTCCCACCATTTTAGATAGCCAGTCAGCTTATCCAGAGATGGGGACTAACCATGACTTTTAGATCCACAGTTAACATTAACCCATCACCCCTACACAGAGAAACCTGCAAATTTTTCACGGGAACCAAACTGAAGCCCTCCTGAAAGTTCACATGCATATCTGAGAATATATCTGTAGTCACAGCAGTTATTTTCAATATTCAAGGAAATGTAATGGAAAGTTTACTAGTTACAGGTTGGATTTGCTGTTTCTTTTGAAGCTGAGGAACCATTGTTTTGCAGTTATGGCTGCTGTTATCTGCTATGTTTATTCCACTTGAAAAATCTCTGACCTCTGCATTCCCTGTGTCATAAAAAGAACAAAGCAGTGAAAATTTATTAACCACAGTCTTCAACTCCACCAGCAAAGCTCTTACAAGCATTGGGAATCTGTATGAGTTGAAGAGTATATCCTCCCAAGACTAAACATGTCTTATTTCTAGTCTTCTGACCCACAGGAACCTGCTCCTCTCTCCCGCCACTAAGTTCACCTGGCCAGCTGGTAGCAAAATTGAATCTCCATCCCTCTTGAGACAGAAGGATAAAGTTAAGGGAATGTTATAATGCTTTTATAACATGAAAACCAGTGATGAATCTGAACCACCTGAGTTCTGTCTCTGCAGGACAATGATAAATGTCTGCTTGAAGTGCAAAGATCAAGTACTGGGAGAGCAAGGTCAGATGCTTTACATGACATCTAATGTGACTGTCATTTCTCAGGCTCAGTAGCCGATGGAAATGTGGCGACAGGATGAGCCAATCACTAAGGTACCATGTCTGGCATTTAAATAGAGTGCAGTAACACCAGCAGTGCCAAATGATTAGGGATCTAATTGCCATTGTCTAATGCATTCCTATGTGGCATGGTGTGTATGGTCAAAAAAAGTGTTAAGCTGAGTCTGGCAAGGTACTCTCACTAAAAATACTTTTTTAAAATATTAAATTCTGGGTTTGTACTCCTAAATAGACTCATGAATTAATAAAAGGTTCTGTACAGACATATCTGTAAACAATGGAAAGACATTTTGCTGTTTTATTGGGAATTACCTTTCTATACATTCCAATATTTGGCTCTAGGGAAATACTGTTGTCTGCATTAAACACCCCTCCAAGATCATGAGAATTCTACAATTAAATTTTTTGTTTTAAAAAATCATTATCAATTTATTTTCCTTGAAGTGTGTATCACCTTATGATTGTTTCAATGTACTAGTGACAGATACAAGATATAAAGCATCAATTAAAGGAGCAGAAAAAATAATTTATTGGGAGGCTGAAGACCTCCGTGTATGCCTTTTAAGGTGACTTGATCACATTCTTTGAGTACCTCCAAGTGAACAGAAGTTTGGTAATGGATTACTCTTCAGTTGATCTGACTCAAGCATTACACCATCCAATGGTGTTGTATAACAAGTCTAACTTGGATAAACTCATCCACAAAATTACATGTCCCTTTATAAAATGGGACAGCAGTTAATCAGTCACACAGTTCCCAAAAACTGTCATGACCTTTCTGTTCCTGGCGATGTCTAAATACAGAGGGATTTTATTTATTTTTTTTTCCAAGAAAAGTATGTTCTGTTTCAAAGAAATATGAACAAAGTCGGGCAGCCCGATGGCCTGTGTCACACCGAGGAATCCCACAGACTGCAGCACCATGATTCCCAACTGCTTGTGTAACCTAAACTTCTCCACTTGGATTCAGATGTTGGCACTTGCCTCTACCACCTCCCCTTACAAAGAAAAGCTTTTCTTGAGAATCCTGATTTTGATTTGCTCCTATTCTGAAAACTTTAAAAATCATGCAGATAAATGAAAGTCTTATCAGCTGAACATCCACTGACATGGGGTTTTATCTGCCACTGAAGACCGCCTTCTTCATAAATGGAGAGGTCTTGTAAATGCTTCTCCACGTCACTTTCTGATCTCCTCCTAAAGTTCAGATCAAAGTGAACAAATGTAGGCAGATAAAGTTAAATGCAAAGGGGTCTGAGCTTTTTCTAGCTCCTGTGATTGACAGCTAAGGCCTTGCACAGTGACATTGTCACTTGAGAGACCCTACACTTTTTTTCCCAGGTTTTCTGCAGTCTCTGGTGTCACAGGGGGACAGCCCCCTGTGGTAATGCCAGGCTCCTCACTGTCAGGGGGCTAAGACCTGGACTAATTCATTGCGGTGCAGTTTAATTAAACTGCACCGGAGTTGTTTCCCTGGTAAAATAAGTGTGGGAAGAGAATGTGTGTCAAAAGAGACATGCCTCTTACTGTGTGTGCTTTATTGTTACACCACAGCTAATATATTGTGGGAATTCCCATGGAGTCAATGATAAACTATATTATCAAGCTCCATAAAATAGGCATTCTACTAGTGAGGGTTACTGTAGCCCACAATTCCATTAATCCTCCTAATTTATTATATTATAGCTGTATGTGAGGTCTCATAAATTTATTATACCCCTTTCATCTTGATAAAAATGCTTGTTTCTCCTCTCAAATAAAAACCCTTATTATTTGTTGTGTCTGTCTCTAAAAAATAAATGTATCAGCCACTGGCAAGAAAATATGATTATTGGCTGAGAAATGTAAACTGCACTTGACATGTCTTCTGCCATAAAATTAAAGAATTTTATTAAACCTTGCTTTCTGAGCACAAACACCAGTATATGAAGGCCCATTGAATTTTTATTTGCTTTTGTTTTAGAGCATTGCAGTCTCTTTTATTTATATATATATATATATATATCCTTACAAGGTTTTTTTAATTTAAAGCCACAATACCTGCATCTGTCAGCTTTGCCTTTTATGAAGGTGGCAATTTTTGAGGCTCAACATTACATGTCTCTTGGAAACTGATCTGGGTGGCAAATAAAATAATTCCCTCATTTAGGGCATGTTGCATGAGTAAAATATTCATCAATGTAACCTTGTTGCAGTAATCTAAGACATTTGATGTATGCTAACATACATGCTATGTTAGGTAAGTCTATATGATGAAAATAGCAAACTTTTCCCCTAGAGCTTGGATCCCTGAAGAGGATGTAAAGTGGCCTTCATCTTTCACCGTGACTTAATGGGTGGGATAGAAAAATTGCTTCAGGCACAGTCTAAAGAGAGGAAGAAGTCCCCCATCAGGCTTCAAACTAAAATATGAAGATGATCTTGACTTAGCAAAGTCTCACAATAAGCAATGCCAAGTTTGGTTGGTTAACACAGGAAAGGCCATGCTGATTCAGCCCAAGGGTTCTTCTAGGCCAGCATCTCTGGTGGCCAGACGTAGGTGCCTGACTGAGAAAAGGATAAAGCATATGACATATTCCCCAGTTACTATCTCAGACTCCTTTCACCTCAGAATGTTTCTCGAGAGTGACACGGTTTGTCTTAATCCTCCATGGATCTGTCTTTAAAACATTTCTCCGTTCTCCCCTTGAACCCATGTAAACTTTTTAAATCCACAAGCAGCTTCGGCAAGAAGTTCCATGCGACTGTTTCATGCTGTGGTGAAGAAACAATCTCCTTGCATTCATTTTGACCCTGGTTCCTCCCTATATCACCTGACAGCCTTAGATTTTGTATTATATGAAACAACAAACAAGCACACCCCTGTCCATTCTTTCCATGCTGCTTCTTATTTTATTGATCTCTACTATCCTCTCACTAAGTCCCCTCTGTTGCAAGCTCAAGAGTCCAAGCAGGCTCAGTCATTCCTTATGCAGAAGCCACACAGTAGACACTTAGATTTTAAGAACAGGATTTCCTCACCCTCCCGTATGTTTCTGCCTTTTTGGATTCTACTCCCAATTATCAAGGTATATTATAAGCTTTATTATGTAATGACCACCAACTAATACAGCTTTGCTTCTCAGCAAAGTGCAAGAAAAGTGCTTATCCGGAGCAGCTAAAATATGTCAGCTTTATCAGTCAATAATCCCTCTTCTTACTCCATGCAACAGATAAGGCTGCCAGGTTAGTGGATATTTGTGCACTTATTACTGCAATGGTATTTTTTCCCTGCATACTTGATGCTTTGCACAGTCTTTGTTCTAAGATATGCACTGCTGTGGTTGAAGACTTTCGTCAATACCTTACTGAAGGAATCTCTCCATTTGTCCTCACCAGACCTTAGATTTATGTTGAAATACAAAGGAGAAGCAATTAATAAGCCCACTTACTGCCCAAAAGCTAAGAAACTCTGCAGAAAGGGAGGCACCTGTATCACATAAGAAGTATTCAAAGCTGGAAGGTCTTTGTGAGGGCCTTGCAGGATCAATGCATTAAACTGGCTCAGACTATTTCAACAGGTCTCAGGCTTTCTGCCAGAGTAGTCAGGAATAAAATGAAGCTCACTTCACCTGAAACACAGGTAGCCAGTGCTCTTAATAGTTCTTAAAACTGGAAATACCTACCACTCAAGATACAGCCCATGGCATTCACTATCCATAAATATAGTACAACAAAATTATGCTGAAATCCTACTGAGTGAGAGATTTCTAATAATCAAGACAGGACAGTCTAAATGCATAAACCAAACATAAGTCTCCCCTAGGCCACAGTAGGACAAATGTCAAAACTAACATGTCACATGGATCTGTAAAATGTAGAAAGTTGCTAGTGTTAAAGTTTACTTTTAAACATAAACAGAAAGGCTGAGGGAAAAAGTTTGAAATGTTGTGATATGATCTTAGAAGAGGAATAAGGAAGAAGGATAAGAAGGCTAAGAAATGCCCTAGGGAAAAGCTCAAATGTGAAAGAAGATTCATTGTTACCTCAAAAGCCACCCAATTTTCTCTATTTCAACACAGTTTCCTGTCCTAAGCTAGAAAAAGTCAATTTTTAGAAGACTATTATCCCACAAAAAGTGAGGCATAACAGCCTGAAAAATAAAGACTGACAGGTATTTCTGAAAAAATGCCCTGCCAAGATCCTTGGGAAGAAAAGATGTAAAGCTGCATTGAGAGCATAGCATCACAAGCTTGGGTAATTAGTACAAACAGAGACAATGCTAAGAGAACAGTATCCAGGCTGGCACTTACCAGAGCTGTGTGTATGGAGGGGTGGGAGGTAAAGAAAAGCTCCCATTCTCCAAAACAATTGACATGCTTTGTCACCGTGGGGGAAAATCTTTCCTCCTTGAGCTGTTTAGGGTAAACTGATGAGAGTTGCTTTCTATAAATCTTTATGAAAACCCTCAGCTCAGAACATGCCAGTCCAAGAGAGGACTCGCTCATTTCTTTGCTGATCTGCACTACAGTGCTTGTTTGGACAACTCTCCTAAAATTAACAGAATGATAGCATTTTCTTGGGAGTAACAGAGGTAAGAATCTGTTCCATATCATAAAATCTGCCCCTATGCCCAGTAGCCTCATAACTGGACAAGAATAGGATACTGAACTTTTGGCTGTCTTGAAGTAACAATATGTTTTATAGGGAATGACCTCCCCGACTCGTGTCACGTCTGTTAGAGGCATGTGGCCACTTTTAGACTGCTTTGTGTCTAAACGCGTCTCATCTCTTAACAGAAGAAAAAACTCTTAGATATTAAACCAAGTATGTGCCTTGAAAACCAAGAACACATTATTAGTTCAACATTTAAAGTCTCTGGCCACATTTCTGTGACTAGTTCTGAAACCACAGTCAGACATACCTTCCACTGCTGCATTAGGCACCACAAGATAGAAAAATCTTGAAGTAGGACATAGGCTATATGACCATGGGCTGGCTGTGCCATGAAGTGTGATAGTACTTTGGCTATCAACTTTGTTATTAAAATTTTAAGAAAAATTGTAAGGGCAAGTAAGAGCAAGGTCTTAACCACAGAGCTGATACATCTGGGACACTGCTTCATAGAGAAGCTCACTGTTCAAACAACAACATTTCACGCACTCTTCCCCACCCCCTTGACCATTTCCCATCAAAAGATGGTCTTCGTTCTTCAAATAAATGCATTGCTTGTGATTATTTTATTGTGCAGCAGAGCCCTATGCTTAACTGCTTTCTCAGTTACAGACATCCTCCTCCAACATTAGGTGTGGAATTCCACTGGCCAGCAGATTGTTTCCTGCCTAAAGATGCCTTTTTTTAAAATGCATGTATCCAAATCCTTCCTGTAATGCCAAAATCAAAAAAAAAATAAATCACTATGAGCTGTCAACTGAAGTCTTTAAACCTCTGTACAATTAGTATCCTCAAACACGAGCAAATTTGGTTTGTGCTATATTAAAATGATCCATTTTCACGTAGAATGTTGATCCATCAGAATTAACAACCTATAAAAAGTTTGCTTTAATATCAGTTTTGTGCAATACGCATTTAATACAACCACAGTTTATGACTATCACTTTAACTGTTAGCATAGAAGGACTTTTAAGGAATAGATATCCACCATCCAGTTGAAGAATATGTCACAGCTTTCACAGAGAACATTTACTGCCTGCCTTTTTTTTTTTTTTTTTTTTTTTTAATACTATGTGAAATTTAATTCTAGATTTTGGCTAGCCAGAATCCAGTATTTGAGAGAGAAGGACAATGGACCTGAATATGATGTTTTTGTAGACTCATAGAATTGTTTGGTTTGGAAGGGACCTTAAAGATCACCTAGTTCCAACCGCCCTGCCATGAGCAGGGACACCTCCCACTAGACCAGGTTGCTCCAAGCCCCATCCAACCTGGCCTTGAACACTGCCAGGGAGGGGGCAGCCACAATTTCCCTGGGCAACCTGGGCCAGTGTCTCACCACCCTCACAGTAAAGAATTTTTTCCTATTATCTAATTTTAGCACGATGCTAAGATTGAGTAACACTCACTCTTAATTAATGGACATTAACTGATTTGGGTGTAATTTGCAGTGACCAAATGTATTGGGACACCTGTATGACTACTGCCATGACTGCCTAGGGGCAGAGGAAATGGTCTTCACATAAATTGTAGAAAATGCTTGGCTTTTAAGGCAAGCTGCGCAGATTAGAGGAGAGTACAAATACACTCACTGACTTGTAGGACTGTTTTCTAGAGATCTAACTTAGACATATAGACAAGAGTGAGACTAGGAGCAGGTGGAGATTAAAGCTTTATCTTCTCAAGAAGAAGAAAATAAAATTTAGTAGGCTTTACTGTGCACAGCTACAAATGCATAATTAGTGATTTTCACATAAGCCATCAAGAGAAGCCAAACCCCATGTTTTTTACCTATGTTTAACTCAACTTACTGAAACTTGTAAATTATTTTGTCTATTAGAACAGATCCTATTATTAGTTAATTAACTTGAAAAATTGCATGCTTAGGAAAAACATTGCCATTTGCATTTTGTAAGCACCCCTAACTGTAGGCTCATAGGATGCAAATTGAAATTGGGAGACAAGATAAAGATGTTCATAGAATTAATCCATTTTTATCTTTAGGATGATTTGATATGTTTGATTGAAATTGGAATTAATTTTTCATACAAGACAATTTTCCTTAAACCATAGTGGCCGAGTATGAATCCATGTCATGAGCTGCACAGCCTATCTTATTGACACATTGAGGAACTACAACAGCTGCACATCTTGTTCAAGAACAGAAATGCACCAACATACTAATGAAGTTACCTCCAGCCCAGACAGCAATCTGAATCTCAAAGCTCATCTCATATACAAATGTTTGGAAGAACTGGGTTGAGTCATGCCCAGAAGGTTGACACTGGAAGGCACTGTGAGAAAAGCAAGCTCTAATGAAGAGAACACTTCAGGGAAACAAGCATGTCACAAAGTTCCTTGCTCTGAAAATCAAGAGGCTTCTGCTTTGAGTCTGTAACTTGGCTGAACTCAGTTGTAACATGAAGGGGTGAGAAGGGGTGATGTAGGATAATGATATAACTTTTATGTTGCTTTCTATTTGGAGTCTGGAAATATAGTTGGGGAAAAAAAAAAAAGATGAAAGGCTTACATGACTTGGCAGGGACATATAGATTCAGGGCAGAGAGGTGTGCAGGCAGGGAAAGGGTCCAAATGTGAATTACTCTAATAAAGTTGAGAAACATTCAGTTCATAGAAGGTTCTTCCATGTTTAATCGGCAGCAGTCCTGAATTGCAGGATATAATGAGGCTTGAATTTAAACAGCTTCCAATGACAGCCATTTGAAGAGGCTGTTCAATCTTAAAACAAAATAAAGCCATTACACTCATTGTCTGGAGGAATGTTCAGGGGAAAAAAAAAAAAAAAAAAAAGAGAGATGAGAAAGCTGTGCAGTTGGTCAAGGTTAGGAAGAACAACTAATAGAAATATATGACACAGTTTCTCAACCTGGGGATTTTTTTTCCACTTTGTTGAGGACTTTGTTGGACTTTGTTTTTTTTGCAGTACTGATGTAACCTGCAAGTGCTTTTGTCATGACTAATACTTACTGAATAGATGAAGTGAATAAAATTTCACCTCTGCCTTCCAAATCTGTATATTACTGTGGTGGATTGACCTTGGAATTAGACAGTTAGAACACCACCTTCTCTCCTCCCCATTTTCTCCAACTCAGCTTCATTTCTTCCTTCCCAACTCCTCTCCATCCTCAGTCCTTCTCCCTGAGCAGCATATGGGGATGGATTTGGGGGACTGTGGTCAGCTGGTAACAGCCCCCCTCTGCTGCTTCTTTCTCCTCACACTTTTTCCCCTGCTCTACTGTGGGTTCTCCATGGTCCTGCAGGACAAGCCTGCTCAGTCACAGGCCCTCCATGGGCTGCAGGGGATCACTGCTCCAGTGTCTGGAGCACTTCCTCCCCTTCCTTCTTGCACCTTCATACCTGCAGGGCTATTTCTCACACTGCTTTTCCTCACTGCTGGGCAGCCTTTTGCCCTTCCTTAAATACATCTTTTTAGAAGCACAGCTGTGCCCTACAGTAGGTCCATCACAGCCAGCTGACACCACTTGTGTCCAGCCTGGATCAGCCTCTCTCATCACAGCAGCCACCCCTGCAGCCTCCCACTGCCAGCACCTGGGAACCTGCACCCCCATACTATTACTCATGAAGTTTTAGTGATAAGGACAGAATCTGGCCTTTGACAACAAAAAACAGTTAGAGAGCAAGGGTGAACGTATGCCAAGGGACAGAAACCCAGAAATGCATGTGATCCCGCTCCAGCACCTCCTGCTTTTCATGTGCTTGACTACTTGCACTTCAAATTCCTCTTGATATGTTAAAAGAGAGATGTTAACACATTTGCCCTTCATAACTGACCGAGGCAAAGCAATTACAAATTATACTGCAAGTGACAACTGTGCCTCTCAGCATTCAAGGAAGCTTCTCCCATAGACTTTTTTACATCTCCTGGTGAAATGCAGCCTCAGTGAGAGGAGGGTGGACTCACCATCGGCAGTTTCTGTGCTTGCCCTCAGGCAAGGCTCAATTCCCATGCTGGGTGCAAGCACAGCCTGTCTTGCAATAACCTGGAATTCGAACACGCCTGATGCAACCCAAGTCCCACCAGACATAAATTTTACTTTCACATCTCCAGCCTGCCACTGGGGCTGGTAGGAGCCTTGTGTCTACACTGAAGATGTGCTTCCAGGGGGTGGTGACAGCTCTCAGAAGAAAGCAGGGAGTGAAAGGGGAACATGACAGGGGGCTCTGTCTGACATGGACCTTAGCAGCATGGGAGAGGTTGCAGGGACAGCGGAGGGAGCCAGCACAGCCTGGCAGGGGACAGGACGGTGAGCATTAATTCTCACCCTCAGACAGCCTTCTACCAGCAGCTCGAATCAAAAAGAAAAGTTTGCTTTTAAATCATAAGGAAAGTCTCAGGGTGTTAAAAAAAAAAATAGTCCACCATAAATAATGTAAATTACAGTAAAGCAAAATTTAAAATAGACTAAGAGTAATGTACATTTCTGATCAAAACGAAGACTATCTCAAACTACTCACACACAAACCAATATTTTTTGATAACTAGGTCACCTTCTGCCTTAACTGTTTATGTATTTTATTGATTTGTTTGAAACTCTCATTGAGGACTGTTAAGAATTTGGAGTAAAGCGGCATGTTGAAGGGGCCAGAAATACCATGTGTGTGTGTGCACGTTAAGTAACAGTGCACCTTTTAAAACCTTAGGAACAGACTAAGAAATAATGCAAACACTTTCAAATATGAGTTTTCTATTTCTAGAAATAAGATATTAAAATCAGAGATCATAGCCAGTGGGTAGTTAAAAGCTGAAGCTCAGCATTTATGCATGGATTAATTTCAGCAGTTGTGATTGATTACCCAAGTCAGAGAGCAGTTTTGCTTTCACTATCTTGGCTTTATGACTTACAGAATTCATCTTTGCTTAAGTGAGAAGAATTCCTGTTCACAGTTAACAGTTTAGCAATCCTGCACACACTCTGGAAAGAAAACAGCCAGTGAATGTAAAGGCAAGGGCAGCTTTTGGACAGAAGGACTTGAACTCCCTGGATTTCACATTGTTCTGCCTGCTCTTGCAGATAGAGCAGAGGCTACAAAAGAAACGCGCTCCTGCATTTGTACCCCAGACAAATTTGCTGACCAAAGAGCCACCAGCTTTATGAACCCAGCCTTGAATCAAGAAATCTGAGTGCTGCTCCTCTGTTCTTATTTTGCTGGGTTTGAGTTTGAGAAAAATATGGGGATCTAGCATTCCTAGATAAAACCTATAGTACAAAACTGTAAGGGGGGTGGGGAGTGGTTTTCTCTGCTCTAGTCTGAGACCAAGGGGAGCTGACAGTCGTGTGAAAGAATAATATCTTTCAGAGATGCCCTTGAAGAATATTACTATGAATTGGCCTCTGATGACTAGTGAAGTATGTTAAACATAGGACCAATTCTTCTTTAGACTTCTCTAAACATAATTGCACAAATTTCAGTAAGTTTTAAGGTCAGGGTAAATTAGAAATATGCACTTACTCTATTACAAAGTTCAATCAGAAGAAAAAACCACAGCAGTTTGTCATGAAGTAGAATCTCTAATATTTTGATTTTAACACAAACTCTTGGAAGACAACTTCCAACAAGCATATCTCACTTTCCTCATATATGTAAGCAAGCAGCGAACATCTTTATTCAGTGTAGCACACAGTCTTAATAGGGAGACACTCTCAGCACCACTGAATAAAAAACACATTAAAACATATTTCAGAGGTGTACTAGAAGTGTCTATCGGCAGTAGGTTGCATTGCTACATTCAGAAAGACAAACTGAGTCCCTGTGTTACCAGGCTGGTAAGACCTGTGAACAGCACCAAGAGAATACCTTCAGTTTGTTACGGGGAAAAAGCATGTCACATAGCAGCTATTACCTTTGGACAGCAAGTGGAATAAATCAAAATAGCTCTACAAGGGGGCTTCATGCAAGTCTCCTCTGCCACAGTGCTGCAAACACAAGAGGAGAGGTGGTAGGAGAAGTTGCACAACAGTCTGGAAACCCATCTGGAAAGTAACTGATTAAGAATCAGCTGTCAGTCACTGGCCATGACATCAGGCCCTTTCCAAGCATGCTGTTAGGGATGTACTTGTCACATCTAGCATCCCCAAGCCTGGCTAGAGTCTTTTAGGGGCAGAAATTCAACTAGGACTCCCAGAAGAAGCCAGGGTCCATCCTGAATGAACAGAAATAGAAATATTGTCTCATGATAGCCATGCTCAGAGGTTATAACCTGTGAATTCATATAAATACAATGCTTCACTGGGAAGGAACTAAAACACTTGCCATCACAGACTGTCTTGAGAAGGGAAGGGCTAAGAGGAAAAAGTTCTTCCAAACAAAAGGCATACTCAATTGAAAAATCAACCCAGATTCACCAACTTGGCCACTTTCCAGGCATTTCCTAATACAAGCCCAAGCCAAAGTCAATTTTTAAAAACCAGAAAAATTACAGGGGTGGTAATTCTGAGCTTTTGTGCTCCATGAACATACCCTCCATCTGGGGAAAAGGGAAAGGGCTAACTCAGTGCTCTGGCAAAACTTGGCACAGGTTAACTCCATGCTGACTACAGTATTTCTCCACATAGTGTCAGCTGGACCCTGATGACAAGAAGAGACCACAGTCCTGTTCACAGGAAGCTCTGGGAAAGATCTGTCTGAATTAGTTTTGCAGGCACACTTTGTGAAACTGAGTTCTTCCAGGTTCTCTAGCACATAAATTGCAATGTAACTGCAGACTGGTAACTGTTAAAGGACAAATAATTATTTGGCAACAAGTTGAAGACAAAACAAGTAAACGCTTGTTTTGTTTATAGATTACTTAGACTACAAAATAGAACTTTAGACAAAAAGCATCACTCGCCATTGACTTCTAGCTTAGTAGATGCAAAATATTTGCAGTACTAAGTGAATGCAGACCTCTTTTAAAGTGCAATATTTTCTCTGTCTGTTTAAAGACCTCAAAGAGGAAAGTGCAAAGGAGAAATGCCCCTAAGAAAAGCTACCTAAACACTGCTTACTTTGAAAAGAGCCTGGAATATAACATGGTACCAGCTCTCCAAACCAACCTTTGTACAAGGAAGTAAATATTAAGGCTTGAAATGGGAAACTGAAAGAGGTCACTCTGCTTTTATTGAGCTTTTTCTTCTTGTCAAACCAGCAGGTTGTGTGTTATACTCCTTATGGGTCACTGATAGCCTATCACAAAGCCCCCTCTGTTTGGATACCAGCCCCGAAACCCCACCAGCCAGCAGAGCAGAAACACTAAGGTGGAGCTACCATCCAAAAAGCTTCCCGGCACAATAGCTGCTGCTGTCACAGTAGGACAATAAAGTGGATTCTAGGCTGGTATATTTTTCTCATCATATGCATGACAAAATCTAATGGGCCTTGCTAGTTTCTTAGTGGCTTTTAAGGCCCTATAAAATAACCTACTATCAGTTTGATCTGTGTTCTCAAGAAGTCTGCCTAAACATCAGAGGGCTCCTGCAGAAGCTATGTTTTCATTCCCCCAACCTTCATGGAAGAGATAAGCTAGTTAGCTGAGAAATCAGAGAGGGAAATTATTAGCATCACAGAAGTGAAAATGAAAGCACCATGAGAATTTATAAATGGGGAACACCTACCCACCTACTGCTTTCTTAAGATCTGGAGGGGTTTTGTTAACATACCCTTTATTTTCCAGGGGAAAGCAGTTCCTGCCAGCAGTCCCAATCAGCAGGCACTTATTTAATGTTGGTGCAGAAACACTTTATCTTTCAATAGTCTACTTGCAGTTGAATCTCCGACTTTATGGAGTTTCAAAAGGAGTCTCTTTCTAGAGGACGAAAAGACTGGACTTCAAAATTAGCAATGAAAGGAGCTACAGAGATCTGGGCAAACAAGTAGAAGAAGAGACACTTCTCTTCTGATCAATGCTTCATGTCTGACCACTGCAGTCATACCCCTCTCCCTTCTCTCTGCCTTATGGCAGCCTGGGGACGTCCTATGTCACTGTGCAGACAAATCCTTTCATGCCAGCTCCAGTGGGACTGGTATGCCCTCATCATTAACCTATATCCATCATTAACCTATATCCATCATTAACCTATATCCATCATTAACCTCAATTCAGGAGAAAGTACAAAACTTATTCTTCCTTTCTCTCAATCTTGGTTATACTCATCTGACTTATTGCAGCTAGGTCCAGAGAGATGGTGCTCCAAGAGTAAGAGAGAGATGGATTGCATAATGGTTTTACGGCATAACTTACAAACTTAATTCTTAGAAAAGAGAGATTTATTCTGTTTTCAGTTTTACACATATCCAGATTCACTGTTGTGCTGCCACAATCACACCTGATTATGTATTAATGAAAAGACGCAAGCCTCAATATATCAACTGCACAAACACATGCTCTCGTTGACCTGGATTACTGCCGGACTCTCTCACAGTTAGGAATAGCTTCTTTTTCAACAATTTCCCATAGAAGTAGCAAAGCTTTCCATGGACTAAGTCTCATACAATTTGAACATCATTAGCAGAGTCAGAATGGTGGTCTGGACAATGCTGAAGTTTCACAGACAACAGTTAAAACTCATCTCTGAAATAGCTCACATGCAACTTCAGACTTGGCAAACTCTGAGGTTTGGGTTAATTTCCTGAGAATACTTCCATAACTGACATTCATCCTATCTGAAATGAAGGCTGCCAAAAATATTACACTGGAGCGACATTTATCTTGCCGCAGCTTATATTTGAACCTTACAGACTCTCCCAACAATGGCATGAGATAGGGTGCAGGTAGAAACGTCCCCACTCATGGCAGTAGAGAGGTGTCTGGGTTTTCCCAGAGTACCTAGTTCTCTAGTTCAGAAGAGATGAGTATGCATCACTGCCCAATGTGCCTAGGCCATTTTCAGGACAAAAAACAGTTGTTGTATTACCTAAACATATGTATTACAGTGGTACCCAGCTCTTTCACAGACGTCTGGGAACAACCTGGCTTCTTGCACTCCCCACCCCTCTCCTATGCGTTGCAGTGTAAAGACATGGGATTATATGGCCCTATGTCCTACAATAGTCCCTTTGAAGAACATAGAAAAAAGTAGAAGTTAATAAGTCTCTCTCAATACCCTCTTGAAAAAGCAGAAAGTTTTTCGTCAATTGTTAAGGAAGTGTTTCTTCTGCTATTACTTGCACTAAACATATATATATTTACATAAACATTTTGTATATTTACTGTTAGTTTTGAGAGACACGATACACATGTCACTGAGGTCAATAACATTTTAATTGCTAAAGAATTTTTTTTCAAAGCCACCTGGGAATGGTTAAAACAGGATACGGGGCTTTTATTCCTGCTTGCCTTCACGAAGGGAGCTCTATTCTCTGCTGTACACACGATAGTTGCTATGCATACAGATAGAGTCTTAACAATACAATTCTGACATTTAAGTATTTCACCCTCTGTGCAGGACAGCCTGTTTGGATTTTTAAGCTTGGTTCTTGGGCCAAATGCAAAGAGACCACTGTGTGACTCTCATCTTATCTTCTGTACTCCCATCTAAAAAGTTAGTGCTTGGGTGTGTCAGGTATCAGCTGGGGATTTAAGCAAGAGGCTTTTTACAGTTAACCCAATCCCGTGACCTGCTCTGAATTACCTTTGATTTGAAGGCAGTTTAGTTAACTACTAAACTGCCCTTTCTATTAATTGGCATCAAATTCTTCTGAAATGTGGGTGCACAATAATTCCTACTTTGCCTCCTTAACAGCTCTATACATACACTGTTACACCTTAGAGCAGAGGTACTGGTGAGACACAAGTGGAGAAGCTTGTTTTGTTGTGGCTCACCTTCTCAAATCTGGTTCAGTGCTGAACGTTTTTGAAATATCAGCATCTAGTCATCTGGCCAGTTGTCTATACAAAGGTTAGCACCTCCTTGGTAAAAGTGCTTTCTCATCATTAAAAAAAAAGTTTATTCATCGCTGGTTTCCGCTTTACCTGTATTATGATCAAACTATTGTCTGTCTTTCAGCATCTGAAAAAATGGGGTAATCAGCAGGAGCTCTGCCTCGTTTCTCCTTATTACTGGTTGCAATGTTGGTATCCAGCCTGCATGCGAAGAGTGGCAGTCCCGGTCACTAGGCACTCTTCTTGTTTGTGGGCTAAATAAAAACCTACATATGCCCCAAAGTCAAGGGCTGCAATAGGATTTTGTGTTAATGCCACAAGGAGCAGGTAACAGAGGAAAGCTGTCTTTATAGCAAATTATACAAAGTAGCATCGGCAGCAGCTGAGTTATCAGCTGGATTTTAGACTCAGGCAGGGAGTTCTGGGGGATTTTTATGACACGATTACTGCTCCAGCATCCCTGCAAGCCAGGCTCATCGTCCCAGCCTGGGTCACTATAAGCTGTTGCTGCATTAGCCCACAGAAGGCACAGACAGGACTCCAGCAGTTCCCTGCAACGTCCAGGGGATCGACTTTGCCACTACATCAGCTTCTCTTGCAGGTCAGATAACTCCATCACTCCACAGCTATGCCTCTAGTTCTAGCCACAAACTTGCGTTGTGCAGAAGAGGCAGCAAGGGGACATTTCAAGGAGTTAGTTTCAGAAAAAAAGGGACATTTGAGGCAACATCAGTGCCTGTTAGTTTCAATGGTTTACCAAATCATAACTGTTTTTATAAATCCTCACTTATGGCAAGAATAAATAGCAACTGAAAAAGGAGCATCAACCAGAGCTGTGCCTGGAGAGCTGGTATGTTGCTGGTGTCTCCATCCTCCACTATACCTGCTGGTTTTGTCAATTCTACAATTAGACTATCAGAGACACACGACACATATCCCATCTTCTTCTGCAGGCTCACTTAGAGGACAGCATATGTGATAGATATTCTGTGTCTTACTTCCACAACTGGTGCAAAGACAAGATGTTTTACAGTGGAATCACTTACATTGACCTAGGGGGCACATGGACATGCTTATACACAGCAATTTGTATCATTTTGTCACCCTAATCATTCCTTGAGAACTGGTGCCTTTTTCTTACTGCCCTCTAGGGTTTTCAGAAGAAGCAAGATTACCGGCTACATTTAAGATATACATTAAATATAACTTTTGGTAAATGAACAACACCTCTTGAAAATCCTGCTAGAAATTGTCCCCAGGGTATTTCCTTTGGGAGAACCTAACTCAATTTTGGTGATTTAAAGGTTCTGTCTAGTTCTTTTAAATATTCCTGTGACATTGTATTGCTCTGCTTGTAATAGATTGTTATTGCCCTATATTGAGTTTGCAGAGTGAGGGTAAATCTTTTGTGATGTGATTGTGCTACCCCAAATTCAATATTGTTCAGAGGTCCTTTATAACTCTCTGATTTCACTGCAACAAGCGGGACAAATTTTCATTTTTACTCTTTTAGATTTTGATTCTCTCTTCTGAAACTCTAAGGGACTCTATTTACAGGCAATGTCTAGTGCACTTTTCACAAACTGAGAACTCAAATGCCATGGTGGGACCAACTCTTATTCCCTTTCCCCCAACCACCCATTTACAATTCATATAGGGAGAGAGAGAGTGCATGCACATCCTGGCACCCTATAGTAGTGTTGCTAATACTGACGAAAACCAAAAAGCTTCCAGTTATGATATCAAGTATATCATGGCAATTCTTGCATTAGAAATGTGTAACATATACCAGCCTAATACCTTATATTGGTACTACAGGTACGGTAACTACCTACATACTACAAAAGACTTGTTGACATAGGTAATGAGCAAATGGCAATCAATATGCTACATAATATATAGCTACGCTTTTTCTATACTTCATCTATACACACAAACACATACATAAACACACATACAGTGAAAATTTTTTTCTATTTTTACATCTGCCTAAATGGGTTTTTTGAGAGCCCTTCTTAGATGAATGAGAGGAATTTCACAAGCATGGTGTCAGGATCAGGCACAGAGTCCTGAGATCTAGGGGTCAGGAAACCTTTCCTTTTTGATGGTATAGATGCAAAGTGTCCTGGAAAGCATTCACAACCTGTGAGTGCACAGGACTGGCACAGGTCTTGAGCTTCTTCCTAGGCTGCATGTCCAGAGCCAGCAGGAGCACTTGCTTGGCTCCCCAGCTCCTGTCCCAAATTGGCAAGAACTCTCTGGGTCAGGGAGAGTACCCCTAAGCCCATTTTTGATGTAGGCTTTGCAATTGCATTTCAAAGCAGGCATGACAGTCCCAACTCAAGAGCATCATCCCTGTGCTTGCTCTTGTTCATCACACAGCTTGTGTCCAAAAGGCTCCCCTGCTGTCCAATTTCCTAATAGAAGCTTAAATAAAAACAAGCAGAACTTTGGAGGCAGATGACATTTCTCAAATGAGACAAGCCACACACGAAATTTCCTCTCCCTTTTTTATTATAATATTTAGTAATGATAGTAAATGTAGGATGAGGTTTTAAAATTTTGTTGGGGAATTAGTGTATTTTTGTATGAAGAAATTTTCATTTTGTATTCTGCTAAGTAGCTTACTAGACAGAAAAATGAATTAAAGAAAACTGTCAGCTTATGGAGGGATATCTTTAAACATCAACCATCCCCAAAGTCTTTGTGTTTCCCTAAACGCTTTGACCCCTTTTAATGTTCAGGTTTAATTTGGAAAGCCACACAGCCTTCAGAGGCAGTGTTTCTTCTAAAGAAAAAAGGAGCATTCTTTTTTTCTCATCCTTGTATTAGCAAAAAATATCTGTACTGCCTAAGGCTATTTAGGAAAGAGACCTGACATTTATGCAGGTTAATAAAGCAAAGAAAGAAAATAGTTTGTCACTATTGTGTAGCTCTTCTTGTTTCATTTCAGTTTTCAGTTGGGGTCTCTTTTTTGTGTGCGCACATACTTCTGAGGAGGTAGGATTTCATTAGAAATGCTAAAGAAAACCAACCTTAATTAGTCTGAAACACATCAGTAAACTCAAGCTTGCTGGCGCAGAGTCATGTAGTGTGAAAGGCCAATACACTGGGGTCAGTCATGGTGAGTTAGTGGTTTAGTAAGACTCCCATGAGTCTACCTCTCAAAACTCTAAGCGGTCAGCAAGACAAAATAGCCTTGATCAGCATTCAAAGTCATGCCTCTCTGGACAGGATGGTTACTTACAGTTTTCTGCCTACTAATGTTGCAATTACTCCTGGTGCCCTTTGTATCCTGGCTCTCTTATTCTAAAATGTTTGGCTCAAACCCTTTTCCCAGGTGAGCATGCTTTGACTTTCTGTAAGTTAAAGGTCCTTTGTGAGATGTGGCTTTGAGTCAGAGAACATAATCTGCGAACATTTTCTAAGACATTTTGGGCTAAAATCTGCTCCAATGTTCAGGCAAACACCCCATGTAGTACAGGCGGTGCTGGTGCTGGCTGGGCCAACAGATATACCTGCAGTGTCCTAAAGACTTTGGGCTGAAGTAGTCTGATAAGATGCCCAAAACATTTAGAACACAATGAAAAAGTGTTTGGCTTTGGTTGGTTGGGTTTGTGTTTGGGTTTTTTTTTAACATGCCCAGCTGAAAAACAGACTTTGGACTTGTTGGTAATGCTTATCAGAAAGCAGAGATTGACATCCATCAGGAAACGAAGCAGCCAGTAGGGAAGGGAAGTCCCAGGCTGGATGCAGTGAGGGTGTCTGCGTTTGGCATAGGGCCACAGATTTTAAAGAGGGGGATAAAGTCCTCACCCAGACTGGTAACTTGGCTAGATTTAGTCCATTTCAAATATCTGGGACTCAATTCCAATAAGAAAAAGGGATTTTAAAAGTCTCCTGAAGGCATAATTTCTTATCTGGTGGCTTTCCTCTAGTCACAAAGCTGAAGCTATCTTGGGAGGGAGGATGAGGTCTAGAGCAGAGATTGCTGGGCATTCACATGAGTTTTGGAGAAGAGGCTTGGCAAAACAAATGGGAAACAAAAGTTTCAATGCTACCCTCAAATTCCGAGTTCTGCAATAATATGAATCAACAGAAATGACTGGTATTGAATGAAAAAATATCATCGTTGTGAGACACCGAGCAGCACTACAAAGCATTGGCAGCTATAACCTAAACAGTCACAGCTAAGATAAGCATACACAAAACCCCAAATGTGTTCCAATCCTACCAGTTTTCTGAACATAAAGCAACAAACTCACCAAAAAACCCCAAAACATCTTTGCGTCTTCAAGACCTTCTGCTTCCCCTAAGAAAGCAAAGGAAGAAAAGGCATATTCCAGTGTTCCTGCTGATGTGACTGCAAAAACCACAGAAATGACCTGGAGAGTCTTCAGGGGGAGGTTTATTGCATTATAAGAAGCTTCCCAGACTACTACAAGGAACCTGGTAAAACTGCAGGATGCTATTGGAGACAACCCCCATCACAGCCCTGTGGAGTCAGGCTCCTGGGCATGCAGGGAGAAAAAGGGGCCCCAAACCCAGTTTTGCCTATTTTGTTGGATTTTTACCTCCATATCTATGTGGAGATCTCTCTGGCTGATGTTTAGCTTTCTTTGTAGTGATTTTATCACTGCTACATAACACATCCCAGTGCATTAACAAAAGAATAAAGCTGCCTGGACAACCCAGCTGATCACCAGTCTCCGATACACCGAGCTGCCATCATCTGTCTTTTCACCGAGTGCTTTGACTGAAAGGAAGCTGGAAACAAGAGGAAAGGAGCCAGTGCCCAGTGACACTGCAGGGACCACAGGATGAAGATCACCTAACACATTTTGCTTTCTTATTGTTAGCTTTGTCTGATCCTGAAGTGCAGGCACTGGTGGGCGAGTTTTCCTAGGGTCACTCCACGATTTCACACTCTGTATTAACCCCTTCGCTGCCCCATGATGACAGCTGTCACACACCCCATATATGGTATTTTGAGAAATTATGTGGAAAATTGACAATTTACAAAAGAAATCTCCCAACAATGAAGGAATTGGGATGGTAGAAGCACACTGAAAACAAGGAAGATTATACTTTCAGTATTCCTGGAGCCTTCCCTTGAGTCACAATGTGTAAGAAGGCTTAGATATTTTGTTTCTTAAGTAAAATAGTAGCTTAATTTGCACAAACCCAAATTTCTGAACTGTGAAATGATCCCATCTGCAATGGGTAGCAGAGAAATAAATAAAATCATCATCTTTGCCTCCTTCACAGGTCCTCTCCCCCTCTTCCCCAGCCTTTGCGGGATCTGTTTTTCCGAAGAGTTAAACTGGGTGGTTCTCAGGGGGTTACAACAGGCATAACTATTCCTGAAAAACAATCTGATACATTTAACTTAGCAAGGCCCTGCTCTTTCCCTCTAATCTTTCAGCAGGACCCAAGGGAGGCTAAAGCTGAGATCAGCCTATTCTCCCCTCGAACTTTGATTCACTATTAAATTCCGCCTAATGACGACGACTTTGCCATCTCACGTTCATCAGCGGGCTGCACACAGAACAATGCAGGCCCGGTGGCGTATAGAGGGACATTGTTCCTGCCTCCTGGTTGCTCTGTTTGAGCAGCATCACGTGAAAATCCTCAGACACGAGAGACATGTAAAACCAGCAAGCGGTATTACTCTCCAGGGTGCGACGGTAACTCAAGTCATATCTTGTGCCTGGGCGTTTCTATTTATGTGATCTCCTGTTGAGTTTGGAAAAACAACAACAAAACCTACAAAAGAATAACATACAAGGAAATACCAGAGAACTCGGTGGAAAATGAAATGCAACGCTGTGACAGAGGAGTCTTGTTCATATCCGCTGCCCAGGTGACTTAGTGGTCTGTGCCAAAATCCTATGCCCCAATTTGTATGTCTACGCATAGCAGAAAACAATTTTTATAGCCTTTTATATCCCCAGTTCCTTACTGGTTTATAAATAGCACAGCCTTCAGCAAATTGGTAATTTCCCCATCATTGCTAACCACCACAAAAAAATTCACATGCAGATTTCTATGCCATTTTACAGAGGTGCCCCAGCCAGGAACAGGGCTCATTACTCCAAAGAATAATTCCATTTTCTTAAATGCCCCGAGAGTTTTTCAATTTCTGTCTGAGATTGCCCAAGCAGACACACGTGCATGTATACCTTATGCCACACACGCAGGGTGCCGCAACCCAAGCCGCACAGGTCGTGCTGCAGGTCGCTGTATGCCCGAGGTCGGCACACGCAGCAGCACTCTCCCTGGGACCGTGGGACAGTCAGAAGGTCAGGCAGGTGGCCAAAATCCTCCTCTCTACCCGTGTTATTCCACCAGCTACCTGCCCTACCGTACTGTAACAAGGCCCACAGATCGCAGTATTTATCGATCTGTCTTTTTACGTTCCTATTCTACGCTTGCAAAGTTATGGGTAGGACAGGTGCACAGGTGCGCACTGCAAGCAGCAGGAGCTGAATCTTGCATGTTACTTTAGTAGATGCAAGCAAGAAAACAACAAAAGCCTTACATTTTCTAGACTCACTTCCTTCTTCACACACTATGTTACTCTTTCACTGCCCTGCTCCAGTAAATAATGTGCTCAGTACACAAGCAGTGTAAACTCTCTGGGGAAAAAAATGACAAAGACCAGGAAGCAGGAGTCCTGTCGTGAAGCATTTTTGATGCTAGCAATTGCTTGGGAACTGCAAGGATTCTGTGTCTTTCCACCATTCCATCAACTAAATAAAAGCCACACACCTCCAAGAATAAATTCAATTTCATTATTTCAAATATTTTTCTAAACTACTTTTGCAACTAAACAACTTAGTTTAATTTTCTGTTCACTGAAGTGCACACAGTTACAGCACCTTTTTGAGCTGGAGTCTGAATGTGTTAGGTCATCTTTTACCAACCCAGCTCAAAGAGTATCCACTGCAAACAGGAATTATGTGCCCTTTATTTCTTTTTCTGCTTTTTATACAGTAACAAGGACATTTTTAAGCATTTCACATAAGGTGATCAACCCAGAGGAGCAGTTCGTTACCCAGAGGCACGTGCAAAGCAAAGTAGAAGGAAAGTAAAAGGAAAACCCTAATGCCACGTACCTGAAAAGTATTAGACATTTTTAGGTTGCTCTGAATGCACACACATCAGCTTGACTCAGGAACAAAACGTCTAAAATCATGATAGCATCAACATTGCTTAGGGACAAAGAAGTCCATTCGCCCAAGCACAAAGCTTAATCTGATTTTTCTCAAAGGCTGTTACGAGGTTTTTCACTTGAGTCACTAGAACAAACAGATGCGGACATCAAATCGGGTACTAGACCTAAATGTATTGAAAATGAAATTTTAACATGATTGTGGAAGTTGAATATGAATTAATATCCGGAAAAAATGTTCAGAAATAACTGATGAAAATAGAACTTTATCCACAGGAATATGAAAAATCACTAAAACAACCAAGTTTGAAGCTACCTGTTCATTTATGAAAGGACTTAAGGTAGGCTCATATTTAGTGAGGACGCATTACAGAATACCGTAACAATATTAGCCTCACAAGGGAAGAGAAACTGAACTTCAGAAGCTGGCTTTTTTATTACTCTTATTGGCTAAGAGGTCTTTTAATCCTTTTTCTGATTATACCAACAAAAGAACAAAGAAAGATTGAAGTACTGGCAAAGAATGTTTTAACCCATGTTCCCATCAAAAGGGAACAAATTACTCTGCCCTTATCTCTGAAAGGGGATCCAGTCTCAGAGTAACTCGGCCTCATGTGAGGCTGTGCCCAGTACCAAAAAGGAGAGCTCCAGAGCAAAAAGGAAACCATTTGACTTTGTGATTATTTTTGTTACTTACTACATCCTTTTCCACAATGGCCACTCCCCTGTTAGGATTCATTTGCCTAACTGGTCACAATTTCTCTCCCTTTTTAAGACAGTGACAAATAAACCTCATCTCACTTTGTGTGTGTCTCTTGGCCATTTTGAAAGATAAGGCACAGCCCTCCGGTGGGATTATCACTCAGGTGCTTATCAACCAAATGCCAGAAGAGATGGTAGGTGGGCTAGAGAGCATGAGGAACAATGCCTCATCAAAACCTGCCTTCGGAAGGAAAGGGCAGAGCCCCTATGAAACACCTTTGCTTCTGCAGTTGCCATTTCATTCTTCTGTTTGGTCTGTTCTGTACAGTTTCTCAGCTGCTTGCTCCACAAGCCTGCTTTGTACTTTGGAAGGTGGCTGCAGTACGTTGAGCAACCTCAGACCTGAGGTCTTCCAATAGCAGCAATTTAAGTTGGATACCAGGCAGCTCTGTTAACACAATGGATCCGCACACCTCACATGGATGAGTCCCTGCTTGCCATGTGGGTGTTTTCTCCCCCACCTTCCCTAGGACAAGCAAGTCCCACCCTATTCCCACAACATCCCAGATCCAACCCCACACATCGCTTCCAACAACCTTATTGGCAGCCCGTGACAGATTTCACACTGAAAACTGAGTGCCCATTTATCTTGCATCAAAGCAGCACCCGTATTACCACTTCTGGTCAGCTCAAACCATCTCATACTACACTAACACCTTGACTTGTCATTGCAGCAGGGGCAGAAAGTGACATTTCTTTACTACATAGAAATATATAGGCAAGAGCCACTTATAGTACCTACACCGATTAATAATTCCTCAGCATCTAAAGCCAACCTACATGGTCAGTTACATTCATACAATTAAAGCAAAGCCAGGACAGGTAACAAACATGAAATGATATTGCCAACCTTTAGGAAGCAACATAGCTTTTAAATATTAGCCACATTTTAAAATGGTCTTTGAACAAAATATTACTGCTTTGATCAAGAGTATGTCAACTATTTCTTTTTTTTTTTTTTCATTTTTGCTTCTTTAATGTTTTTGGCAGAAGTGTTTGCAATCAATAGTTATTTCATAAAGCAAATGTTATTTCAGATAGGAGGCAAATTTCAAACCTCCAGTCGGCCTATTAACCATAAAAATCTAAAAATCCTAAACTTTGGGTCAATTGTTCACTCTGCAGGAGAAGTAGAAAGATTGCTGTAATATCATGTTTTCTTCCATCTTTCACTCATCTTTCAAAACTCGGATGTGAATGGATTTTTCTCCTCTCAAAGCCTCTCCCCTTTAAATGCTTGTTGTCTCTACCACTGATCAAGTTTCTGAGAAATGACTTTATGTAAAAGATTGAGCAAGATAAAGTTGCCACATTTCGTTTTATCTTTTTGGTTGAATTATTAGGACTTAAAGTTGTGGTGACAAGACTGCTACCTTCTAATAGGCCTTGTTGCCATGGGAGTGGGCTTTTTGAAAAGAACAAGGCCCACGGCCACCAAGACCTTTTTTGCTATTATTTCCATCCTCAACCAACACAGAAATCCTTAGTCACAGACAGGAAAATGTGGTGTAGTGTACACAGTAACACTTGCTGACAGTGAAAAACAAAAGGAGTGGAAACCAATACTGCAGAAAGCTGAATTGCATCACAGCCTACAAGCAAAAGCATTTCTCTTCTGTAAAAGAAATGCTTTGTGCATCCAAACAATTTCCTTGCTCTGGGTCTTTTTGAAGATAAAAAGGAAAGAGGGCTATCATTGTACAGAATAGGCATTTTGGAACTGACGGGAATTTATTTTCCTTTGGGAAAAGAAAACACCATGTGGCAAAAACAGGCAAACAAGCAAAAAGAGTCTGCAGTGGTCCACCAGCTCTGGTGCCCAGCCACAGCTGGAGAGGAATTAGCCACACAGAGAATTAATGGGGAAGGACTGCTGTCAGTGCAGACCAGGAGACCTGCTTCTGCCACCCCTGTCCTGAGAAGTGCCTTCAGCCAAATAGCGAGCCTTTAAAGCCCAGCTGGTGATCTCCATCCAGAATCACCCATGGGAACACACAGACCATGGGACAAGTTGAGAAAATCAGGTGCATTTCTGTAGGCAAACATTTCACAGGCTTAATGACTACTGAATGCAGAGAGGTCTATCAGATAAAACTGACTGCAAACTGATTTTTGTGATTTAGCACATTCTACGTGGGTGAAGACCCTGAGATTTGTCCATACTTCGGCATAGCACACTGCAGACTCCTGATGAGAAAGATATAAATATAGTGTGATGGCTGATGAAAACTAAACAGTTTACCTGTGTGACAGTTGTTCACTATTATTCTCTACTCACAGCGATTTAAAAAAAAAAAAAAAGTCAGCTTTATTAATACCTAAGTATTCTTTTTTTTTGAGGAAGATACTAACTTAGCTGCAGTCTAAGACAAACATCAGAAAGCTAGAACGAGATCTCCATGCATCCCACTGAAGACAGTTATCTATGCATTCTGTCCAGTTTTTATAAATTCAACAAAAAAATTGTGTTATGCTCCTCAGGAATTTCACATATCAAAAACGGGCTTATAAAAGCACAAAAATATTTTTGGACGAATGTATCAGTAGCAGATTGCTACACACACACTGACATACACACACACTTTCCTAAGAAGCTGTATTTCCAGACAAAGGGTAAGAACAGAAATACACAAACAAATCAGTATGAAAGAGTACATTGAACCGTAAAATGCACCACATTTGACAATGCCAGGTTGCTTTCAAAAATGTTCTAGTTTGTTTATCCAGTCAGGTTTTGAATGATAGTGCACTTACTCTTCCTGTGCAGCCTCAGCACAGCTCTGAATACAGCATGTTTATTATAAATCAAGTATCACAGCAAGAAAAGACTTCATTTTTGTTCCCCAGAACTAGAAGTTAAAATCAAAATGTTTCCCAAAGAAACCATTCTATTCAACACCTTTCACAATTCTCAAATATTTTTTAGCAAACTCCTAGGACAAGGGATTGGACACTACCTTCCCTATAGTGCTGTCCTGAGCATAGGTTTGCTGTACTGAGGCCAGTTATAGCCCAGTGTTGAAGCAAAGGGTAGCATGTCACCTCCGCCTCCTGTGTCTTCAAGGATGATTGCCTCATTTGAAATTCAAGCCCCACAATTGTGACAAACACTACTCTGATTCTGCAGTGCATCTCCAGCAAGTACCTCAGTAACATGCTTGGACCTTGGAGGGACAAAGCCTCCAAAGGGCAGTCACCCTTATACCTTAGCTGAGCCTTATGGCAGGAAGGCAGGGAAGCTGCTGATGACAGGTAACCAGTAACTTGTCTTAAAAAAAAAAAAAACAAACAAAAAACCCAAAAAAAACCAAAAATCAAAACCAGCGAACCAATAAGAAAAACTCAAACCAAAACATCATTGCATGCCAAGATGCAACAAGAACAAAAATATAAAGAACTGATGCCACTGCTTTCTCTCCCTGCTTCTGTTACTTATTGTATCAGTTTCTTAGATGGTAAAGTTACTGGGTAAAAAATGCCTAGTAAGTGTCATCCCTGCCTCCTTGGGAAACAATAGTCAAAAATAACCAAAACAACAAGACAATATATTTTTCCCCCCAACTGTGATCCTTAGTCTCCACCTTTAAAACAGCACCACCAAGAAGAAAACAACTAAGCACCTTTACTGAACTGTCACTTTTTGGAGGGTGAAAATTGTTTCACCTGTCTGGGATAATCTACCTGAAATTTTAAAACACCTTCACAAGTGAGCTCAGTTAAAGCCAGTTTTATCAAAAAGAGAAATCTTTATTAATATAAAAGTAACAAGATATTCAATGTATGACACCTATTTACCACAATGTGGCTCCTTAATGCTTAGCTCTCGTCATGTTGGCTGACTGGCAATACTACTTCTTATCAACAGAATAGGATTTTTACTACCTCTGAAGTTAAATCGTATGCAATGGTATTACTGCAGTTTACACTAGAATAAGTTATTTAGGATGTCACCAAAGGGCATAGTCCTGGAGAAGAGTTTAATCAGGTAAAATTACTGCTTACTGGTAGTTTGTTATAAGAACTGCAAGAATGTGTAAATCTGTAGTTAAATCCCTTGATACATCTATGGATCTATACTAATTTAGTTGGATAAAACCTTAGTATTCTGTCTTGAGCAGTTGACCTTGAGCAACTTTTAGTTCCTATGAAGGACAAACAGTTACATTGAAACAAGAGACTCATTTTTAATTGGAGAAGTGAGCAGCTGATACTAAAGATCAAGCTCGATGGACCAAGGCGTCTCAGCCAGACCAGAGTTCAGAGGTAGATGTGGATGCTCCAAGGGAGGGTGCCCAAGACCACAGGGGTCTGTAGGCAAGGCAAGTTTTTTCCTTTCCCTCCCCATCTCACACTACTAATTTGCACTGCTCCTGCAACATCCTCCTCCTCTTGTCTATGGGGCACTCATCTTCAGTTAACACCTTCTGCTCAAAGAGGTGACTGTATTTGCATATACACCCCTACAAAATGCACTCTGGATTCTCAGACTCCAGTGCATTCCCCAGTTTGGGGGAAAAAGGGTTATAAAAGGGATTTGGGCTAGGAGGAAAAGACCAGATATACTGTTAAGAGTCAGGAACACAGGACTTTCTACTCCTGCATCCACAGGAAAGGGCATGTTGCTAAGGGCCTTTGATGCTTGGGATAAAATGTGAAGTACTGGTATTACTATCAGCTGTTGTATATGTGACTAATTCATGCTTTGTGTGTAAACAGGTATTTCTCATTATGAAACAATCAGCTGTCTCTGAACCCTTGCTTACTGTTAAATGACTGCAGTGTTTAGTCAAAAAGTGTAAACAGAAAGAATAGCTGTTACAATGTGAAATAATGCTGATGGCTGTCATAACCTATTTTCAGAATGTATTAAAAAATATTCAAGCAAAATAAAGTCTCTAATGACAAAGCAAATCAAATGAATGAGGCTTATGGCACATTGGTAAGTCACTCAAAATATACTGAAGGAGGATGCATATTTTAAGGATTAAAAGATTGTAGAGGGAATTGAGGACTGGAAAGTACTGGTGATATATTCACTAGCAGTTCACATCACAGTTCTGTGCTTACTTTTAACTTCAAAGAAAAACATCATTTCCTGTAACTTCTGTGTGTATAGTGTTATTCCTCATATACACAATGTTGTTCTGCCCACTAAAGGACATATTTCATATGAAAAATACTTGCTAATATCAACAAAACACCAGCAGTTTTCTTGAGAGGCCCTGGGAGGTGTCTCTAATTCTCTAATCCTAAATTACATAGGCATCACTTCAATTTAATTTATGTAGGAGAAATGTCAAGTGTCCATGAGAGTGGACCTCCTGGGAAGCATTCAGAAATGTAGATGTAAGGCCCATGCCTGTTCCTATTTAAATCATGTATATCCTTAAAAGCAGAGACTTGAAACTGAGTAGGGGTATTCTCCTGATCCTCATCTTTTCACAGGCATTTATTTTAGAACTGACTTCATTTTTAGTGCTCAACTTATACTTAGTAACAGTCTTCTAAGGTAGTTTCATAAGGATCTGGATATATCACTTTGTAAAGAATATTGCCAGGCAGATATCTCTATAAATGTCACTATAGTAAGTTCCACCGATATTTCCAGCTATGTACAGGTAGCTGAACATTTATACCACTCTTCCTCACAGACCCCGAGCACTTCCTGTGCAAGAAAACGGCTAAACAGTTGCACATTTCCATCTTACCTCCTGCCTCCACACCCCTACAAGCACGTGTTTTTACACCAACTTTCTTCTTTCCTCTGAGGGGATGGTGTACTGAGGGGAATCACAAATAAAAAGCCATGGTCTTTAAATTTGATTTGAAGGTGGCGAGTTTTGTGGTGGTTTTGATCTCCTCCAGGCATTCCATAATCATGGGCCAAGTTGCCTAGAGATCTTTGTCTCCCACACTTCCAAGTCTCTCTGTTGTGGCTGACAGATCCATTGTTTTGGAAGCATGTAGCTGTCATGGGAGGTCATGATCTCCCAGGCGTGAGGCAGTCCCTTCCCTACTTTGGGTTGGGCTTTGAAGATAAAAATGGTAAATTTGAACTTGGGCACGAGTGTGTTTGATAGAAAGCCTTTCCTTTCTCTCCTTGAAAGCGTGTGCCAGTAGGCAGCAGGCATCGCAACAGCAAACCACAGATTACGATGATTATTATTAATGTGATGGTTTAATAGCCAAAGGCAGCTGGGTCAGGGCCCATAGTGCCTGTAATAGTGCAAACATGTAGTAAGTGGCAATCACTTAGCCAAAGCACTTACATTTGACCTTTATATTCCTTCCATTGCATCCCCTAACTTGTCACCAAAAAATATCTGCAATGGCATCGTGTAAAGTCAATGTGATACTGCCTTATAAATTTAATCTGAAGATGAAAACTGGAAGTTCCTGAGAGTGAATCCCATGCAAACCATTTAAAAATATAAGAGCAGGCATGAGCCTCATGTCTATGTAGTAGAATTAAAGAAAACCCACATCAAACATGTTTACATTACACCACTGGTGTGGACTCTGCATCTTCCTACATTGTATCTGTAACATATAGCATTTCAGGGCATTTATCTCCCTCTGCAAAGGGCAAGTAATATAAATATGTGCTACATTTGCTACCACTAAGCTAACAGGCATTTGCTCAATTGGTCCCGACAGAGCCCTTCCTTACGGTTTTCTCAGGAACCAGCCCTGCTGCTTGCCCTGCAACTTCAGTTTTGTTTTTTTTTCTTCCTGCGTTCATGCTCAGTCATCTACTGGTACCAGCAGAGTGGATTAGAGCTGCCTGTCAGCTTTCCCTGTCTGTGTGAGCTCACAGAATAGCCTGGGCTCACAACGCGCTGGCCCTGCTCCTGCTCCTCTTGGCAGGGAAATAAGCCCCCATTTCTGGCAGCGCGTATCCCTGGCACACGACAGATGTGGGGCTGCCCTTGCCCCGGTGCAGCTGGGTAGCCTAACAACAGGACCAGCCAGGCACTCCCCCAGCTTTTTCTGCTGTTCTACAGCAGAATATATCAAGGAATAAATCAGGTGTATAGTGGTACATCAGCATGCATACAAAGGACTGAACCGGTGCAACCACACTGGAGTGAAGCAGAGTAAAATAAACACAAATTCTACAAGGTTTAAAAAGAGACACCTTTAAAAGCAACAAAGTTATGACAGCTAAAATCTAGACAACTGCTAGAAAGGCAAGCTGTTGCTGGCCTGTTATCCTAACAGGCAATCCGTATCCTTCATGGAGAGCAGGGACGTGCAGGGACTGGCAGCCACCCAGCATGTTGTGTCATTGCCTCATACTCCTACGGGCATGCAGAGTGCCCGCAACAGCCCTGCACAAGAGGGGGCTTTGGGAAAGAGCTGCCCACTAAAAACCCCCCGCATCTTCAACAGTACCCTGAACTGCAGCCTGCAAAGGTCAAAATCTCCCTCGACCAGGGAGATTTTTTGCATTACGAAGCCACATCACCTGCTCTCACACCAAGCAGAGGAGAACATCTAATTACAGTAGGTAAGCACAGTCATCTCAGGGGCCAGTTTGGGTGAAGCAGGAGGAAAGGAGCCTTATTGACATAGTTCATTCCTTGTTCAAGCATAAAAAGTTGTATTTAGCTAAGCTGCCAGCCACATGGTTTACAAAATCCATAGATAAGTTGTTGTTTAGAGATGGTAGTGATGTTAGTCACATGAAAACCAGAAAAAACAAGGCACTGCATCATTCATCCTCACCAATAAGATATGCTTGGTAGATGCTGCAGGTAGAGGTATTTCAAAGTGTTGACAGAAGCCTTAACAAGTCAACTAAAGCCTCCCAGGAGGAGCACTTGCTGAGCTTTTCAGGATGCACGCTGGTTCTTAACAAGGGGGTAGGTTTTGTCATGCTTTTCCTTCCTAAAATGCATTTCTGCATAGAGAGAGTTACTCGCACCAAAGTCTAGAGCAGTTTTTTCACCATCACTGGGCAGTGTTTGAAGGTCAGCATGCTTGGGATGAGGCGGCAGCACCACAGCTGAAATTTGAAACAGGAATTCTAACTGAAATACCCTAGTCAGTATGATGGAGCAGAATATATTGGTTTGGGGACAAACATTGTGGATTTATATTTTAATTTGCCAAAGTATCAAAAACCACAGCAGAAGATGTTAATGAAAATATTAAATCTATTTAAAATAAAATTGGCTTTTGTTTTTGTCATGTGTCCAAACTGGGACATCTTTCAAGAAAAGGGCAATAACAGCTTCTAGCCAGCTTTGCTTGCATCAGAATTTAGCAGGCAGGAACAGCACAACTTTTCTGCTTTTTTCTTCTGCCTTTTCCTGCTTGTACAGAACAGAAGCATTAGTACTTGCAAGTGCAATAAGAAAGAAGTGTGAGTAAAAAATTATTAGCTTACAAAGCTGAATTACTTGGTGCAAAAATTGTCATTCCTGCTATCAATTTTTATTTAAACTACCTCAGGCAATTATTATTTTTTTTTAAGTTTTAAAAAGAAAATATTAGTACAGGGTTTTAGATTTTAGATTTCAAAAATAAAAATTCATCCATTATTCAAGTAATGAATTACTTGATAAGCAACACTCCTTGGAAGCTACTTCATTGCATTAGGATTATTTCTATTTTGTAATCATGTCAGCTCTTTTATGGTACGAGATCCTCTGAAAATGAAGCAGCTTTGCGTAGCCTGGGGTCCAGAGTTTTCCAGAAATGGGAGAAGACTGGAATTACGACCCTGTGTGGAAAGGGACCCTGAACACCAGGTAAAGAGTCCACGTATTAGTGGTTGAAGTACATAGGGTAACTGGTGAAGAACTGGGGGAAAGAAACTGATGCAGAGGAGATGATGCCTTTTGTGATATCCTCATGTGCAAACAAAGGGACTGGGGACAGCGGGGAGAGCTCTCAACTACAGCTTCCAGTGACCCACTTGCTCTGGCAGGGCCTGAATTTGTTGACCTTCAGCATCTAATTCAAATGTTAACTAAACACTTAGGCTGTGTGCAAGGAGGATGTTTGGAGAGTTTTATTCTTTGAATTTTTATTTTGTCCATTTATTCGGTTCAGTCTCTTTGGTTTTATAGCACAGGTACCTGTGAAGATCAAAACTGACAGGCTGCAGTGCAAACAGAGAACACGAGAAAATAACTTCTTCAGAGCAGAGACTGGGGAAAGGGAGTCTTGAACACTATGGGGCAGGAAAATGCAGAAAAAAGTAAATCAAATCTCAACCATGGCAACTCAATTTTGTTACAACAATAAATAACAGTCTCTGCTTTAGTTTAATGTACATTAAATGCAACAATAATTTTCATAGGTAAAGTCAAGAAATGCCAGTTCTTTGAGAAGTAGGCTGGGATGAGAGGAAAGGAGCTCACCTGACAAAGTAGAGCAAAAAGGTTCAAAAACGAAATGAAAAAGGGAAAAATTTCCAGCAGAGAGGGATCAGGAGAGGGCTGCCAGAAAGACTGATATTCTGAACATATGGCTTTTCAGTTGGTATCTTTTATGTATCTTCAGGGCTGTTTTAAACTAATTCTTTTATAGCCAAAAGTACTTCAGGAGTTCTTCATCCCTAAAACTCAAGGCAGAGAAAATGCTTTCTCCCTTTTAAATGGAGGGGAAAGCGATGCACAGGTGCAGTCATTTGTTCAAGGTCCCCCAAGGAAGTCACTGACAAAGTCAATTAACATCTTGTCCACTCAAGCACAGTGCCCTGCAGAGAAGGCACTTCTACGTGATGTGGGTCAAATTCATTGCACAAGCTATACCCACAGATCTTTTTAGTCTATTTCTCAAAAAACATGGATAAAGCACAGATAACTTTTTACTCCCAAGTATTCCAAAACCTCATCCCAGCTCAGAGCTTTATCTTGTGCAAGTATTTCATCATCATATGTTACATTTATGTAGATGTATCTCTCCATAAAATATACTGATGATGCAATATTTCTATTGTTAAGCTGTCAGCAAAACATTGACCTTTGCTCCTTCCAAAACGAACTTTCCTGTCAATCAAAATCTTGTTATACATGGATATGACATTAGACCTAGGAATAACAATCTTGTTGATGGACAGCTCATCTGCAATGACTCTCTTTTTAAATTGTCCAGAGTTTAAAGCCTTCAACAGCCAACTAACCACACTCCCCTATAACCCAAGAAGTATACTTGAAAAAATAAAATTCGCAGTCATACAGATTGTAAGCTTCCGAAAGCAAACAAGTAAGTTGTAAGCTTCTGGGGCTACACCTGAAAAGTAGGGAAAGCAGAGAAAAAATACAAGAAAACAGCTGATGGTTTGGTAGGGGTTGTTTGGGGGTTTTCTTCCCTCCTAAGGGGGCTGAGGTTTAAACTGGGAAATTTTCAGCACATTATTTTTAGTGTCTACTGGTTTAGAAGAAACAAAAAGTGAAACAGATAGTAAATTTCAGATTAAAAAAAAAAAAAAAAAAAAAGTGCTGATTTCTAAACCAAGAGAGTCAGTGACAACAATAAGAGTCATCTTGGGACTACAACTTCTACCGGCTTGACACAATCACTCTCTATGAGACTTCACACCTTCTTTATCACAAAGGTAGGAGTAAGGAGCTAGCTACACTGGTTAGCATGTATCTACCACTCAACAACTTGGTGTGTGCTTAGAAGCAGGTGCCTTGTCTTCAGGTCACAGGGTCATTTGGGTTGTGAGGGACAGCAGAAGGTGTCTAGCCCAACCTCCTGCTCAGACCAAGGTCAGCTATAGGTCAGACCAGATTACCTGGAGCTTTATCCAGTCAGGTCTAGAAAACCTAATCATTTTGGTTGAAAGTTACCTCATCACTGAAGTACTTCCAGGGAGCATGACTTCCAAAGAACTCTGCCTCTCCTGCCTTTTATCAAAAAAGTCACCAAAAATGACTGTGATGGGGAGGGGAAAGCATTCATTCATCAGGGTAAATCAGAAAGGACATGCTTGTTTGAGCCAATCATTATAGCTTCCAGATAGAGACCTGACTGTGTTTTGTGCCATTTTGCTTGCTCTGCTGCCAGAAGGGCATCAAAAAAGCTTATCTGTTTCCTGCTATACCATCCATACACTCTTACCCTTCTCATAACTAGAAAAGCTTCAGTTAACTTGCCAGCAGTCATTCAGGCTTCGTATCTTACTTTAAAAGCTCCAGCGAAGCATGGCAACATAGGAGTGCAGAGCCACAGGGGTCCATGCAGCAGAACCCATTCAGTTTTAGTCACGTCCTGGCCCACAGGACTCCACCAAGAAGAATAATTGTCAAAAGACACACTGTGATAGAAGAGATCCTGTCCTTCAGCGCCTGACTCTTACACGTGTAGGATGCTAAGCGACACAGAAGTGCCACATTTATCAAGCACCCTGTCAGACAGTCACACCAGTATCATTTACATGTGCCAAGACCATTTAACCTCACAGCTTCCCTTGGAGTGCTGAGGATTTCCTTGGGGTGCACTGGGATTAGGAAGTGGATCATTTCCCAAGAGTCTACAGTGTAGCTTTTTTCCTTTCTCTTTTTGCTTTGTTTCTCTCATACTCTTAGCTCTAACTGTAGTCCATGTTTCAAAGCTATAGGAAGGGAAAGCTTTAGAAAAAGAGAACATGTCCTGCTGGTTTGCTTTTCTCCCACTTCTGCCAGTTTTGCAAATTCTGTGCTAATGAGGCTTTTCTAGGTATAGGGAAAAGACAACACTCCTCAGCTTTACATGTGAATCACAGAATGTTAGGGATTGGAAGGGACCTCGAAAGATCACCTAGTCCAATCCCCCTGCCAGAGCAGGAACACCTAGGTCAGGTCACACAGGAACACATCCAGGTGGGTTTTAAATCTCTCCAGAGAAGGACAATGATTGCTCTTGAGCTCCCCAAAGAATAAATGATTTGGGGTTTGGGGAAGACTGTGAAGGTAAATTTTGTCCTTGCACTACAGTAACTTAGTCATTGCTGAGTACCAGGACATCACTGCCCTTGGTCCAAATCTGGAGTGCAATGCCTGAGGATTCTCTCAAGTTGCTCGAGTTTTCACTTGGCAGTCACTTTGTGGAACTGCCAAGAAACTGGATTTGGGGACAGTTGTTGTATTAGTGCAGTTTTTGTTGTACAAAGTACTAAAAGTTGTAAAGTGTTGGGTGCTCTTTGACATTACCAGATCCATCCCTGCTTCTGTGTAAGGTGACAAACAACATGTTCCATCACCTCCAACAGGAGCAAACTCAGGTACAGCCAGGTGGCTTGCAGGACAGATTTCCACAAACCTACTCCAGATGCTTAGCCACTGGGCTCCTCCATTCACACTCCAAAACCAAAAACCTGTCTTGTATCTCAAAGAAAATAGAGCCTACATTATTCATCGGGGCCACACCACAGGTCTGCATGATTTACAGATCCTGTAATTTAGGAGAAGGCAAGAGAGGAGGGACTGAAAATGGAATTAAGAAAGTAGGAAGCATTATGTTATTCTACAGTTAGTAACCATAACACTATAGAAACACTACTGTAAGCAGCAGTGTTTTGGTGTAACACAGAAGAATCACTTTTACTAAAAAAACTTTTGAATTAATGGAAGTTTCTGTTGAGAATTAAGAACTATATCCCACAAGGAATCCAAAACAAAAAAAAAGTTAAATCCACAGGATGCCATACCTGAAATATTAGAGTCAAACTCTTGTTGTTTTTATGGGTGTCACTTTCAGATTTGGGAAATTACAGGCACCATGATAAATATTTCAGGCAGTTGATTACAATGAAAAGTAATTAACTCAGCTACAACAACAGGTGTTGTATGGGGAACTGCTGGCTTTTATCATGAAGTTGTGGGTGCATGTGCTAAGTGCGTTCGTCATTTTCTCCTTTCTTTTATTCAGAGAATGCCCTGGGGAAAGTATTCTAGTGCCAGCATTTATAGGATATAATGAAGCTCCATTAAATATGTATCTATCTGACTGCTAACAACTGTGTAGAGAGAGAATAACCTAACTATGGTTATGTAAGGCTGCCCATTCAGCTGGCTTTGGTGGTAGTAGTAGTCCCATCTGATCTCATTTACCCTGTACTTAGCTGCTGGTTTTGAGTTGAGGGGGAGAACTAATTAAGAAATTAACACAACGCACACAAACGTACACAGCACGATTCAAAGTTCTGCTTACTTTTAACAGAAGTAGGCGAAAATACCTCCAAGGATAAACATGATAGTCCATAAATAATTAGAGAAAAAATGTTAAAAGTGCAAAATAATAGATGTTCAGAGAAGTAGCACATAGCACACATGTGAGTTTGAACGTTGTTACACTTGTTCACTCAGAGCCTGCTCCTGACAGCCAGGCTCAGGCACAGACTCAAGCACTTGCAAGAGGAGGATGCTAAAGGCACTGTCAGAAACAGACTCACATTTTTGATTCTTTTTTTCTCACAGAAGTCACCCATACATAGAAAATGCCCATGGACATATAGCAGCCTTTCTCCCTCCTTAAATAATGCAAAATAAGTGCAGAAGCTTCACTCTTCCCCCTTCTATCTGCATTTGGAAGTAGACAGCGGAGCTGTGTGTCTGCTTATCCTGGCTTCCTCTCACCTGAATACAACCTTCCCCAAGCTCTGAGGGTCCTGAACAGAAGACAAAATGCAGGTGAAAAATGGAGCAGACAAGCCAGGTGAGCTGCTCCTGCAGAATGGCAGGGGAAATAATACTGGTTTTACTGTCCTGAGCTGTCTTCTCTTCCAGACAAAACTCCCATCCTTTGCTTTTTTTTGCAAAAGATGTGTTGGACTGCCTGGGCCGGTGCATGATTGGAAATGGGTCAGAAGCAGCAGTTTAACACAGGGCATCCTCTGTGTGTACAGGCTCCTCACAGCCCATGGGGAGAGACAACCTCCCAACTCTTGTAGGGAGGGAGAAACCCATATAGTCAGCATTGGAGAGCTGCAAACTCTCTGATCTCAAACTTTGTGTTTTCTTTCCCCTTCGCAGATTATTTCTCATTAGGGCTATGCAACAACATGGAAAAGAAAAACTTTAGTATGGATTGCTATGTATTTCCTTGCCAATAATAAACTTAGCTGCATGCATTCCCTAAGGAAAAGGGCAGAGAAAACGTTTACAATGGCACTTGTTATTTTTCTCCAATAGGAATAGATAGAGGGAATGTGTTTGCAAGGCGGGTTTGTTTGTCTAAAGATAAACAGAATTGTCTCTCAAGCCAGTTACATGATTTATGAGGGAAGACTTTTCAGCTTCTAAACAGCCTTAGCAGCCTCTAAACATGCTCATAAAGTGTAATGTTCCTCCAGTCTGAGGCTGCGTGAGTTCAAAAGTCATCTCCCACTTGTGCAGAGACCACCGCTGCCTCATAAACTGTGAATTTACGGGGAACAGGTTACATGCACTGACCCCCAGACACAAAAGCTGAACCTGACATTGATTATTTAATATCTTACTGACAAATGCAGCTCAGAACAAAAAAATATTTGACTCTGGGCATTTGTAACTCGGAGCTTTTGGATTTGGGTTGGACTGTAAAATTGCTGGGGTTTTCTTTGCTGTTGTTGTGCCTGCCATGTTACTTCCCATGATCAAATACAGACATGAGCATCTTATGGGGGGGGAAAAAAAAAAAAAAAAAAAAAAAAAAAAGCATTTTCCTTTTCATAGAAGTAAAGCAGTTCCAAAAAGCACCCAGTCACATGAGAAGAATGTAACTGCTTATGGTGGCTTCAAAAGCACACTTTGGCGGATTGAAAAGGAAGAGCAGACAACGTTAAGGCAGGCAGGAAAGGCATTTGAGGATAAAAGGCCCATGGGCACTGGCAGATTTGGGTTTCAGCATTAAGCAACTATCCTAAACCTGCTACCTACACAGTGACAAGTAGCTTGCAATCCAAGCACAAACACATTTATCTGTCAGAAAAGGATTCTTGGGAAGACATCTCAAGATTGACTGATAATTTTAATAAAGTCTGCTATCTGTCAGGGGGTTGTTTACCCCTGACATTCAGTACCACCACATCGGTAGGTATGTGCACACCACATATGTGCCAAAAACACAGTGGTTTTCTGGCACCAGGAGCTTTTCCCTTGCAGAAACATTGCTGTGCTGACAGAGGCAGGATGACTTTGTCCGGACAGCTCTGTCCATGCCAGGCCATCAGCACAGGTCCCAGCAGCCCTATGCTCAGCACATACCACTGTGTCATCGGCTCCCCAACATGCCTGCAGCTGCCCCTGCTTGCCTGGCTCTACAAGGCTCCCTAGGAAGCTGGTCTCCCATGGGGAGCAGTGAGAAACCCAACTGAAGGAAAGTAGCTCGCTGTTTTACCAAATTCAGACAGTCCCACTGGAATGGACAGATGGATTCTTCCTAGGAAGGGCCCCCCTGCCCAGTGTCTCCTGCAACTGAGAACGTTTTGTACCACACCAAGTAAGGTCTTATGCACGTTTCTGCATGTCACCACATAATCCCAACAGCTGGAAAAGCTGGTGAATATACTTGCTATTTCTCACACAAAAATACATACATAGAAATTAAACCCATCATCAAGAAAACTAATTTCTCTAAAAAGCAAAGTATCCACTATGACAGACAAGTGTCAAGTAGCTATTAAATAGATTCTGTGATCTGAAGCTAATAAAAGACAAGCAACTTGATAGCTTTGGGGAAATTTTTTCCCCATTTTATGAAAGAAAATTTACAACAATTTCACTTAGGTTCTGTTTTAGCATTATGCATAGCATAACTTTGTTCACTCTTCCAATTTATCTTTGAAACAAACCACAATCCCAAGTGGGATATCTTGCAACAACATGACAAATAGCAAGGCTAAGCATCTTCAGTTGTAGCATCTTATGCCATACATGCTAAAATCCACCTGACTTGACCAAATTATAAGCCACTGAAAAAACTCTGCTTGCAAAAGTTAAAATTGTTGACAGACACACTCTCTGAGCTACTGAAAGGATGCTGCATCCCTTGGCTCTAGGGACTAAATAATCCTGAAGAGGTTCCCCTGCAGCTGCTGCATTGGGCAGAGGCGCTAAGGGCAAGGAGACCACTCTTGCTCACACTGCCGCCTCTGGAAAGGCAGGGAGGATGGCAATGAAGACAGCTGGGATAGCAGTGCGATGGGAGAGGGAAAGCAGGTCAAACATGGGAGGAGCTGGGCTGCTGCAAGGGCAAGAGGTGGATGTGTGAAGTCCTGGCAGACAGCTTTGGACCCACAAGCCTCAACACTTCCCTGGGGACAGCAATGACTTCTGAACCAAGAGAAGAATGGACTTTTAACCATCAGCAACAACAGTTTCCTTCCAGCTCGAGACCTAACTACTGTAACCTGTTAGCTCAAGTCACAGAAGAATCTAGTGCTGTTAATGGCCAACAGAAATGTCAATAGGAAGACACACAACAGAAACCTTAATTTACTAAAAACTTAGAAAAATTAAACACAGAAATCACAATAAAGGCATTAGAGGGTGCAATATCACAGCCTAAAAATTCAGGAAATACTGGAACTGAAGTTTCTGTTACAAACATCCTGCAATTCCTCTGTTAGTTAGCACAGACCATTTTATTTTTTCTACAGGATAATTGCTTCATTCAAAGCATTTGGGGAACAAATCACAATTGAGTAGCAAGAAAGGCTGTTGCCCATCTCAAGAGTTGCAGAACTCACAAGTGGTCTAGAAAGCAATCAAGGGGTGGCAGAGTGGCCTTGCACATTAAAGCAAGCACCAGAGAGAGCCCCTCCTAGACTGTAGACACATTCCCTGCTATAAGCATGCGTAACACTGGTGGGCAAGGAACACGGCCAAGATACTGAAAAAAAACAACAAACCCTACAGGAAAAAAAAAAAAAAAAAAAGCAAAAAGCTGCTTTGTGTGTAGAGTAGGATGTAAATTTCATACACTAAGGTAAGGGGCCAACTGAACCATGCATGCAATAGGTCGGTACTTACTCTCACAACAGCAGTTACCCAGAAAATTAACTAATTAACCAGTATCAGCATCTTGTGCAGATTATTCCTTCCATGATCATGTCATTAAAAAAAAAAAATCTCATGAGCATTTAAAGACACTAAAACCAGCCTTAGGAAGTGAGTTTTCTTGACAAAAAAAAAATAAAAAAAACCCCCAACAGTCTGGCACTCTAACTTCTGAAATCTTTGCCTTTCCAACTTTTATATTGTTTATAAAATACTTCATAGATGGTTACTTTTTGTACATAACTGAGTGTACAGAACACCCTTCAGAGGGATGCATCAGCTCAGCTCCCATACACAGCGGGGTTATATTGCTTCAGGGAACCAACTGCTAGAAGACTGCAGAGCACACAGGATTTTTTTCAGAGTGTTTTTAGACATCAGTTTGTTTCTAAAGAGGATCTTTTTGGGTTGCTTTTAACTAATTGAATTAAAAAAAAATAAATCAGATCACTTCCTTTGGCTTAGGCTTTATTTATTTAGAAAAAATAAAAATCAATAAACTGATGAGCCATTCTTTTGTGATACAGACTCTAATTTAAACCTCACTTCAGTCAGGCAACAGACGCAGAATTTGTGGTACAGGCTGTCAAGAGATGCTGGATGTGCAGCCTTGGCAAAATAAAGGTTTGAAGGAGTCTATCTGTAGTATTATTTACAGACAGGACAGCTGTGCCGGTGACTGAAGTAAAACACCCTGACTAAATATAATCTGAAGCCAGAGATAAGTAAGTGTTTCAAAGCTACGTCCCTACAAGAGGCACATGTTTAGCTTTTCATGCATCACAATGGATGTCCCACATGAACTTTTCTCTTCTTCAGGTTTCCTCCAGCCCCCGACTGTCCCTGTCACCCTGTGCCAGATGGGAAGTGAGAGCTAAGCTGATCCACCTCTTTGTGGTGGAAACCCCCCGAGCTTCGGCTACAGGTTACTGAAGCCTTCATGAAAAATTCAGAGCTGGTATAACAAGCTTGCTGAAAGTAAAATGCGTGTCACATTATCCACCCCCCCTTTTTGCTAGCACTGAACTACCAGCACAGAGAGGTAGAAAACATGCCTGTAACAAACTTGTACAGGAATAGAGATGCAATAAGCACCTTTTTATTTTAGCAGTAAAATTAATATAGTAAATATAATGTAAAATTAATATTGTAAAAACCAAGGAGCAATAAAAGAACACAGAAAATTGATTTATAGAGACACATAGGGGAAGGGGACACTGAAAACTGCTAAGCTGCTGAAAAGATTGGTATGTGGAAGTATTTTGTGCCTTTCTCAATAACTATGCCTTTATGGTTGTTGTGCATTAAATGTCATTTAAGAGAGGTAATATACAACTTAAATTTTTGAAACTATTTCAGATGCTAAATTCAGTGCCTTTTAAAGGTGTGATTTGCTTTAAGAGGAAGAGATCAAGAAAAACAGTGGAAAGCAGAATGGCCCAAGTAGAAACTGGCTTTGTAATTCAGCCCAACCTTCCCATTTGTCCTCCAAGTGCAAGGGGACACACACTCCCAGCCCTTACTGCGGGCAAACGTGTCCAACAGGCAAAATACTTGAGATGGGCTGTGGAAGTAATATATAAACACAGCACATGGCTCTGTTAGAGACTGCAGGCTGAGGGAGGTGGGGAGCAGTGTTTCCCTTTCAGCCAGCTGTCTGCCATGTCACCCCCTGCGAAGTTTGCTTCTTGCCTACTTGTTTTGTATTTGAGTGTTTGTAGGGAAAAGCATAAAGAAGAGAAGTGGATAAACTAGAGAGGTTGTGTAGGGATATATCCTGGCTGGGATAAACAAGGGCTGTGTAGGACATTGCTTCTTTTCTTATCAAGGCTCCAACTTCCAAAAATTTTGTCCTACATCCATTTGTCACTCAATGATATTTTTTCCCAAATTAAAATGAAGTCAAGCACATCTCTGAGTGTCCCATCATACAGTGGAGAAGGAAGCCAAATGCAATGGGTGCCCCACATGCCACCTCTGCCTGCAAGGAGAACCCTATGACATGCATGCACTCAACTCACTGTGGGGGAAGCAGAAACGTGTCAGCTTTGGTCCTCTGAAGGAAACACTGTTCCTCAAACATCCTTCGCATATCAAAATCCCATGCAAATGAAGTGCAGGCAGAGAGATCTCCATGGTCTTCTTAACACCTGACTGAAATCAGTGCTGCTTTCAGCCCTGGTGCCAAAATGCACAATCCATTTTGGGTCTCACAGCTATTCTTGGGGCTCAGGCACATCTCTGAGCCTTTGGAGCGATCACAGACTCCATTCAGCTGTTTCAGAAGTATTACCAAGATTACAGACAAAACAAAAGCCTCACAGGAACTGATTCTCAGAAAGTAGCATTCGTAACAACCGGTCATTTAAACAGAAATCACATTATTACAGTACAAAGAATAATCTTAGTGGAGCTTTAACACCAGGCAGGGCTTGACCCACATGAGAAACATACAGGGAAAATCTAGCATCCACACACAAACACTCTGCAACTTCTGACAGCACCAGGACTCTTCCCAAGTAAAGGGAAACCTGTACTTCATCCACAACATACACAACTTGCTACTACACACATGGGTGAGCGTTGTGCTTCTTTTCGTTTGGTGTTTTATCCTGTAAGGCTCTATTAAATGTATTGATACCTGCATCTTAATTTACAAGTGCATTTACCTCAACAGTTTCAGCTCTGAGAAGTTATGAAATAACCTTTTTATAATGACAAAATTTGACAATAAAATTATTTCCAGTGGGTTCAGCAAGCCATCAAAAATAAAAAAAAATCTTGACATATTTAAATGTGCCATGCATATAAACTGTATTTCTAAACATTCAGTAAACACCAAAGGCTTCCCTAGCCAGAGAAATAAATACATGGATTCAGGATAAATATTCATGCAACAACTTTAATGGATCTCAGAGGGTGTATTGATGGAATCAGTTGGGGAGAAAAAAAAAAAAAAAAAAAAGGAAAAAAAAAAGATCTATGCAGGGATCTTGTTATTTGCCACAGAAGGGCAGCTGTCTCTGAGGTGAAACAGCAATTGCCAGTACTGTGCTGCAGCTTTGCACAGCAGCTTGGTTTGTGACTTACAGACGTAGTATTGATCTGAAATGGCATGGGTAATCAAATAGGTAAAAAAAATAAAACTGAAACCTAGCTGCAATATAGCAAGACTTCGTGGTGTTAATACCAGGAGACCATTAAAAACTTGAGATAACCTGAACTCCAAGTCTAAACATCACCTTATAAATCAGCTGCCACAATGGGGTCCTCTCGCACCAAAAGGTTCACGGTGAAGTTCAGGAGCATGCTTCAACACTTAAACTCTCTCCTCATTAAAGCATTATAGAAATCATCATCTTCACTTCTCACATCCTCCTCTACTATGATGTTTTATGCTTTGCTGCTCATCGGCTGAAAGTATTTGTTACCTACCATCACAGTGCAGGCCAATTCAATGGAGACAAGAGTGTCACTAAGTCCCCTAACATACCTTTTCTAGCACTTACACTGTAGCACTTAGCTTAAATTCTGGGCCTGTCAGCGGATCCTAAAATTCCCATTTTATATTTCATCTGCTGTTTAGAAAAGTAAAAAAAGCCAAACCCTCCTGGTATAATAGAGCAAGTCTTGAAGATATTTTATGTGCTGTGCCACAGCCTCACACCTGCCAGGGTGATACAGAAGTTGAGCAGAGCCTTCTCTTGGGAGTGTGGGGTGGTGGGAGCCAGGGTGGAAGGGACCCTTCTAGCACTCTGACCCCAGTAATTCCTTGGGGCCAGCATAGCAGAGGGGAGGGACCCAGGAAGAAGCAGTTGCAGCTGCACCCAGCTGATGCCCCCTGCTTTCACTGCCTGGGGAAGCAGGAGTTCAGTGGGAAGGGGTCACAGGGGTGGCTGGGCACGCAACAGCCAGTGGATATCAGTAGCTCTGTATAAAACGTGGGACCTGAGCATGTTGAGTGCAGCATACTCCAACTCCACAGTAGGATAAGCAGCATCCACCTCCCTTGCCCCAACCCCGTTTCCCCAGAAGAAAACGTGGTGCACAGGTCAGAAGGGCACACAGTGCTCCCCCTCCTGCCAGGCAGTCAGGGCCCAGGGTAGTGGGTCATGCCACAGAGCTCCCCTTGCTCCCAGGCAGCCCTTTTCCCTGCCAGCTTGCCTCAGCCAAGCCAGGACCCCACGTACAACAGCAACCCTAATAGACACCCCAAATATAATCTCCCTAACAGTTAAATTGTATGAGAAAACAGATTCCCAGAAGGCATCTCACTTCTTGTACATACAGGCAACCAGTGTCACTCCATGTCATTTATAGCAATTACTTTCTCCTGGAAAAATAGACCTTTGCCTTTATTAAACAGAATTTGGATTAAGGCATAATTACCTCCCAGAATTACATGCTTGCTTGGAGAGTTTAGATAGAATGTTTCAGGGTAAAAAGTAGCTTGTGCAGATGATATGTTATTTCTATGCATATATTTCTTGCTTTTCAATTCCTTTTTGCTGAGAAAACTTCAATGTAATCATTTCTGTGTGAATACTCACTGATAGGACACCACACAAGACTGATGTGTATACAAGGTACTTAGAGCATGTAAGTAGCCTCAGACACACAGGAGAGAAAAACAGAGACAAAAAAAAAACCAACATATGACTACTCTGTCTTTTTACTCACTACTTCCTCCTCTTGCCAAACTCAGGGGAAAAAAAAAAAAAAAAAAAAAAAGTAGTAAGTAAAATCCTAAGCATTTTTTGTCCTAACCAACTCAGGTTTGTGGCATGGTTTCATCAAACTTGGGGTAAGTGTTTGCAACTGTTTGCCCAATTTACATCTTTTCTAATCATGTTTTGTAAAACTTTGGCTTTTGGAGTCATATCCGTCATATCCAACTCTGTCGTCAAACACTGGTGCAATTACCCTAATGAAAATGATAAGTAATTCACTGGTGTTTTCTTTTACAGTATAAGGAGGCTTGTGACAGTTATTAATAACATTCAGTTTGTTTGCTAAGGATTTTTTCCTTATTTTCCCCTATCTCTATTATCTTACAACCTAATCCTCTGCTTACCTGCCCTGGCTGCTTTTACACTCCCTCATTGTTTACAAAATGAATAATTAATGGATGATAACCTGCAGCCAAATCCCTCCCACCCTATTTATCCTGCCTGGTCAATGCCATTTTCTAGTTTATTCTAGCAGCTTGGTTTACAGACCTTGATATCACTTACATGTTTGAAAGAAATAGGAGCAAATAAAAGTGTAACAAGGTGAAAGTGCATGTTAGCATGAGCTATGATACTTACCCACTTGTAGGTCATTTTTGCAGCATTTATTATACAGGAAAATTAAGTATGTCTAGCCTTATCTTTATAAAATACAAAAAGTACAAAGAACATCTAGAGCAGCAAGAAAAATCGCTGCAAATGCCTTGACCAGTTTCTAAAACATCTCTCTTGCTTTCTAGTGCCAGCCTATTGCCATCCCTGTCCCTCAGGGCACCTGCCCAGCATCCACACATGCCACTTAAATTCTCCACCCCTCATGGCTCAGCAAAACACTTGAGTCCACTTACCACTCGTATTACTGAATTTTGTCAGTCATTCATAAACATCAAAAAATGATCTCTGCCCCAACCAGCAAGTGACAGCTTACAGAAGTCTGTGAAGCAGAGCCATCTCATGGGCATGCACAGCCTTCCATGCAGGGACGAACTTCCGCTTCCCTGCACAGCAACAAAAGCTGGGTCAGGGGATGCTCATTTTGTCTTTCCTGTGATGGCCCTGACTTCTGAAGACTCGTTTTTAATTTAATTTTCCAGCTCAGCATCTAAATTAAGACCTGGCCCTCTTTTTGCTTCCATTATTTTGCACTAGCAGCAGTTTTGGGTCACTTGTGGGCACGGGAGCCGAGGTGCTGGCTCCCAGCTTGCCCTAGATGTGTTCCTCAACATCTGTACAAGGAAGCTGAAGCTGCCTAAACTGCAGAATATAAAGAATAAAGTACATGTGATCTGGACTAAGTATGCCATGAAATTCAAATATTTGCCATCCATTTTTCTTTTTCAAGCTAAAGTTAGTCATTTTTTTTGGCATCAAAGAGGCACCCAAACTTTGGCTGCAGCTGTAACCAGAAGTGTTCAGACACTGCACTAGAAATGAATCCACATCAGCCTAGTTTAAACTAACTGAAGCAGGCTTTTGCATATAGGGTGTCACTGATGAACTTCGTATCGTTCCCCCAGTACCCATTCAGTTGGGATTTTATGAACCAAAACAGTAAAGCATGTGTTCTTGCTTTTGTTGTGGTTCAAAAAGTTAAGACAACACACCTCTGCAGTTCTCCCACTGATGTACATCATGCAAACAACTACAAACCCTGTTCAAATTGTTAATATATATAATTAAAAGCATCACATACTGTAATCTTACTGACAAAGAGAATAGGATGATCAGAAAACCAAGTGCAAAAAGTGAAGCAAGCTAAGAATTATGAAATGTGTGTAAATTGTAACAAGTGGTAAAAAGAGTTTACACTTCTGGTGGGAAAGTCAAATTCATGCCCACTGACAAGTAATTAAAAAAAAAAAAAGAAGGCAGCTCACAATTAGTTTGAGGCCTGATCCTCTGTGATGCCTTTGGCAGAGGGCAGAACCAGATTCCTGTGCATTAGTGGCACTTTCACCAACACAATGAGCTGGTGGTAAATCCTCTGCCTTTCAAGAGAAGGAAATTAGTCAAGCTGGCTGGAAGATCAGTGCTTTGAGACTTGATTTTGTTCCAGCATCCATTCACTGGAAATTCAGAAAGAGATACTACTTTTGACATGCCACCTCAGAGTTTCTGAAATGCAATCTATTTTGCATGATGCCTGCACAATGAGAGGAATAGCAGTTTCTGATGGCAGCTGCCCTGCCAAGTCCCAGGCTCTGGGCAGGTCAGGCTAGGTCCAGACACTGCCACTGCTGCATATTGCTTTTATTTCAGGCTCCCTCAAGATAACCTCAGACCTCCAAACCATCCTCTATGGGATTTCAGGGCCTTTCACTGCCCTAGGTTAATGTTGGACCTGATACTAGGGGCTTCCCCCAGAGCCATTTGTGGCATGGCTCTAGGGGAAGTCCCCAGTGTCATGTCTAACATTGGAAGATCTGAGTCTCTCTTCATCATGGTTGATTTCTGAAACGCAGAAGACCTTCAAGGCCCAGTACCTTTGACAGAGCTACAGGTTCCTGCCAGCCTACAAAAACCTGCCTACACCTCCAGAAGTGTTACTTGAAACAGAGAGGTTTTCTGCAAAACAATTTGCAAAACACACTACAAGGCAACACTTTTTCCCCCACAAAGTTATTTAATTAGAAAACCCTGACAAGTTCAATTGTTTAGAGATAGGCATTAAACAGGGATGCACTTGAAAAAGTTTCCAGGGCAAGAGGGATGAAGACATGAAGGGTAGACACGAGAACCTGGCACTAAGTTCTAGATACCGCCAGTTTCAGGGCTAAGCCTGGCAACACAACTATCCCAGCCAAGTGGGGTCTCACTGGGAGGCAACATCTAACTTCTGATCATTTCTGCTTTCAGAGACTAGCTTGTAGTGGTAACCATCAGTCAGGAGGTGTGGGCTCATTCCTGACTGTGTCGCAGAGCTTAGACAAACAGCTCTGAATTGGGTCCTCTATATCTAAAAAGGAGATGTTCATTCCAAACAATCCAGCATGATCCTTAGGCTTACTTCATCCAAGTGCATAATGGAACTTGTAGTTTCTGGATGACAAATGCTATAAACACCAAAAAAAAGCATGAAGAAAATAGAGTGGGGCTCTATTGGGAGGAAAAGAGTAGAAAGAAGGTAGAGAGCATCCTGCAGTCACAGGTGAAGGAAATGGGTCAATAAAAGATGGCATAGGTATATGGCAGATAAAGAGCCTTTTTTAAAAGAAGATACCAGTAAACACATGAAAATTTCAGATGAGATGTAAGGGCATAGACAGTTGGTATGAGATAACTATGAAACTGCTGCATGAAATAGAGGGGCAAGAACGGAAGCTTTTAGAGGGATTTCAGAATAAGAAACGTTGTGTCTAGTCCAAATCCCAGATGAGGAAAAAAATGGAGAAGAGGAAGAGATACACTGGGGAAAGAGGAAGGAAAAATTATATCATTGTGACAATATAATAAATCAAAAAGTCATATCTTTCTTAACAAACAATCAAAGCATTCTTGGAGGAAAGTCTTATACTAGGAAAATAGACAACTGCTTAATTTCCAATTAAATCCAACAGCTAAACCTTTATATTCTTTGCATTAGAAAATTAAATACTAACAAAACAACTTCTGAGAACTTTAATACTGTAACCTTCTCATGAGGTTTTGATAAAAGGATTTTTAAAGACTCACCAGTTAGTGAGAATTCTTTAATAAGACCAGAAACATACAAAGACATTTTGAAAAATTATATCCACCTATTGTCTTTTTTTTTTGTGGGTTCGTTTTTTTGGGTTTTTTTGTTATTCACACTATTGCCAAAGTATCCAAGAAATAAAACCTATTAAGAAACTAAATAATTTTTTTGTTTTCTTTCTCTGACGCAAGTTTTACACAAAGCTTCAAAAGGAAAGTCTTTCTGTGTTTTATGTCAGCCATAAAATGCATGTTATAGAACCACTGAAGTGATACAAGACGTGTTTATGCTGCGCTCATATGGCCTCATGCCACCTGGCTGAGAGACGTTGGTAAGGGAGTCAAGCACACACCCTGTCGTGTGCACTCAGTTTTTATTACCCATTCAAAAAAACCCATCATTTTGAAAAGGAGCAGAACTAATACCAAGAAAACCTCAGTCTGGATAGAATTAGAGTCAGCTAAACTTGCAGCTGAAATGCAAAGAAATCTGAATACCAACCTTCTATGCTGTAAAAATATTTAGCTGATTCATTGGCTTTTCCATTGTCACACTGTACCTCCCTGTTACAAGCAGGACCAAACCTTTCAGTGCTACGAATTTCAGGTGAAGCTGCTCTTCAGTTATCCAATTTATCACCTTTTCTTAGGAACAACTTCCCACCTCTTTTATACTGAAAAGAGCAGTCACACACATGTGCAGCTACATGAATTTTCCAAACAGGCCCAGCTCACTACTGGGCTGGGCTCAGTACTGCACACCGGGCTCTGCCTACTCTCCCGAATCCCCATCTGCTAACTGAATAGATATTCATTTGTGTAGGGGGCTTTTGAAACACCCCTTATGGCTGCGTAGCAAAGGGCAGACACCCACTATAAACACCATTGTTTTGGAGCCCTCTAGTAGAAGATTCACACAGAGCTGTAGTAGCAGCCCTTTCAATGGGCAGTTCCCATGCCAGAAGAAATTGCTGTGCTGGCAAATTAACAGTTGTCTCTGCCACAGAAATGGGAAGGAAGCAAATTTCTAAGTGAAGGAGATTAACTGTCCTATTTTGCTTTTTTTTTTTTTTTTTTTAAAAACCATGGATCTGTTCCACGTGACGCAACCAATAATAGAAATGCCCCTGGAAAGAAGTACTTTGATACTTAAATAAAAGTGTGAATCTAGTAAGGGATCTATTTCTTTTTTAAGTGGAGAGCTGTGGTTAATGACTAGGAAGATCATCCAGTTTTCAGAAACCTAAATGGCAAAGCTTAACTTCTGCAAGGTTCTCTCAAAATACACCACAAGTTGGCATCAGTGCAGTGTGAAAGAGACCCTTGAGGCACTGATCCCATCAGTTCACGTGCTCCAATTGCTTTCAGAGACTTGAAGTGCATAAATTCTTATGAGACACTCAAAGCCAGGGTTTATCACCCTTATCTGGGTGATCACATTGGAGTCCTAAATGAGACACCCACATGACTCCAGCTCCCTAAAGCTGCCCACATAAATCATCAAAGCTAGAAATATATAGTGAAACTTCAAGCACCAACAGCAGCATAAAACATGCTATGATTGTTTTCATAATGGTTTATAACATCAACAAGGACTCTCCTTTTATGCATGGGATCTTTGTTTTAATTACATTGGACACCTTGGTTTAGTTGGGTTTATGTGCACATCCTGTGCACTCTTGCACAGTTGAGTAATCCCACTCCATTCCAAAGGCTTATTTATGAGCATAAAGATGACTTACAGTAAAGAGCTACACCCTTGTCGTTTCAGCGCTCACCTGCTCACTGAGAATGTTATCATAATACAAACAATGAAGAAAAAAAAAAAAAAAAAGAATATCAGACTCCATTTTCAGCTGTGCCTAAGCAAAGCACAACTACACAGAGAAGGATAAACAAGGTTCCTCTCACAGCCTCCAATTCCTTCACTGGTTCAAGGTGAGAGAAGGAAATTTGAACTACAGTCCTTAGAAGGATGACAAGTTTTTATTTCACTGTGGATCCAAGACACAATTCTGCCATGTTTTTTTTTCATAGGAATGAAACATTTTGAATGTCATGTTTCTGGGTTGGGAATGGGGGAGGTGTGTGGGTTTGGGGTTGGGTTTTTTTGGGTGTTTTTTTTTTTTTTTCTTTTCTTTCTTTAAATGCTATGAGCATTTATTTCTGATTTTACATCAAAACTAAACTCATATGCAAAAAAACCCTCATTTTATCAAGCATGTTGCAGAACATAATTGTGAATTCTGACAGATTATAGTTCTGCTGGAACTGTTTTTTCTAATACATCATTTTGTTGACTTTTGTTTTACATTCTATACCTATTTATGTCAGTGCTTTTACATCAAGCAGCGATAACCCTCCATGTCTGTCTAACAAATTTTTTCCACAGAAAATATCCCTCTTACCCAGTTTTTCATCCTGTTTGCTTCTTGTCTCTCTTCAATGGAGGCCCTGCTGCAGCAGAAGACACATTAATAGCCTGGGAGCAGAGCCAGCTCAGAAGGAAACAGATCTTTCCCTGCCAACCACAAACTATTGGGATTCTCCCTACACAGAGGCAATTCAGGGAGACACTCCTGCCAATATAAATCCACTTGGGCTGAGTAAACAGAGAGAAGGACTAGAGACTACGAGCTCTGGAGGGAGATTGCTTCCTTGTGATAAACTAAGCTAATAAGCAAGTTTTAAAAAGACCAAGATCTCAGATGCTGAGAGATTCAAAGAAGGACCAAGTTACTAAAAAATTGTGGGTGATTTTTTTGGGCAAAAGTTACTTTATGTTGACGAATTGCATCCTTTATTTAGTCTTCATAGACTGATGAGAAGGAAATCCAGTCAAAGAAAAGAGGAACATGCAAAGACCTTGCGATGTGCTACACCAGCATGCCAGAGCCAGACAGGGAGACCCTGAAAAAGTCTGTCCCCGATTTGTGCCATCTCCTGATGTCTCCTAACTAATGTTAGCATACAGCAGAGAGCTGCTGTTCAGATGAACTAGCAGACTGAGGCACTGAGCAGAGCAAGGAGAGACTTCCTGTGATTTAAGACCCCTGTGCTGCTTTCTTCTTTGGCTTGGGGTGTGTGTGTAAATTTTATCTTGAAGCTTTGGGTCTGTCAGCTCTGTAGTCTGAAAATATGACCCATGCCACACACAAATAATTAATTACTACAGTTATCAGTCCTGTCCAGTCCTTGTGTATCTCATATAGATATTAAAAATCACCCACACAACAGCCCAAAGGATTTACTTGACATGGCACTTCTTTTTTTGGATGAGCAATATTGTTAAATTAAATTGCCAAACCATAGATCTCTTGATGGACAGCATTCCTAAAGAACCAACAGTCTTAAGATTGATTCTTAGCACAGTTACTGTTCGAACTTTCCTGTCTTTATATTTTTCATTCTGAGCATTTATTTTTCTTATTTTATTCCATAGTAAAACTCAAATTGAAATAGAGGTTGGATCAATGTTGTCTGTTTTCAGTTGTATCATGATGAAAATCTTGCACTTTATATCAAAGGCAATCTGTAGACCCCAGAATAAATTACTATGTCACCCATGTAATGAGCCACGCTTCTACACTTCGCATATTACTCGGCTCTTATGGCTAGGGATGCTATATAGATTAAAATATTCACTGCATTAAAAGGGGAGGGGTGAAAAGGTTTACCAAGAAGACATCACAACCCCCCAGAGCGCCTCTGGAGCCTGCAGAACAGTGGCAGAGCCCGGGAGCGGGGGATGCTACCATGGACAGAGCCCGCCTGAACCCGGGGAGGTGGCTGCGGGGACCCCGGGGAGGAGGGACCGTCCCCGGGCACAGCAATCCCTACAGGAAAATATTTCTTCTCCCAGCTTCGGCGTACAGACTGTGTGGTGGTTTTATTGGCTTTTCTTTTTTTTTTTAATGGTGATTCTACGTTAGGTCAGACTTCACTCTGTTGATTCAAGGCATCCTTCAGAACACCTGCTCCGGAGCAGTTACTGCATTGTTATTATTAGGCGAGTGCAGAAGTCATAAAGTTCGGTTGCAATAAAATGTTAATAATAAAAAAAAAGTTTATTGCAGGGTGTGTAAACCTAAAATTTTAAATTAATCGAGAGAACAGCCTATAGGGAACTTCAAAGCTTATTTTATTTACAATAAAAAAAGCTCTGTTCAATAGATTTTGTTTGGGGAAACTACTCTTCCTACAGGTTGATCCTGTAGAAGGGGCAACCATGACCCCTCATGGATTTTCATTTTGGGTCTACAGTATACTCCACACAGGAATTTCCCATTACCAATTTTGCAGCCTATCACTTCTGAAGGATGGCTGCCATTAACACCTATTTATCCTAGATAACGTAATGTTAAGGGGAAGTCTGAAACAGAAGCTGAAAGCTGAAGCTGAAATGGATCTGCTAACCCTGCACTTCAAATAATTTCTCAAAAAGCTCTAAAAGTAGAGCTAATATCTTTAAACAGCTCAGTAGGTGCCAGATGCTAACACTGTTATTCAAACCAATCAAGCAACATCAAAATCTGAAACTGAACTCAGAGGAAGAAATGAAAGTATGTAAAGATGGTAAAACTATCTGATGCTGCCCATTGGTAAAATAAAATGATTCTTGCCCTAACTGAAGATATCTCTAAGAGTATCAACTTTCTTTCCAAAAGATTAACTCAAATAACCTCACCAAAAAGCCAATGGTCTTAAAAGCAAATTAACAAAAGAGAAAAAAATGCATTTAATTATAAAAAACAGTTTGCTTCATCTTATCATTAGGATTTCTAAGTTTTGCAGGAAATGCAAATTGAGATTGATGTGTAAGTGGGCCACAGATTTTTGTGGTGCATGGCAATGCTCAGAATTACATCTGTATTTTTTCCTTTCATCCAAACAGGCACCTTGTCTTGATGTTTTGCATTTATATTTCTCAAAATTTAGTTTTTGAAAATCAAGAGGATCCATCAAAATTGATGCTTTAATTTAAAAAAAAAAAAAAAAAAAAAAGTTATGAACTTCCATAATCTGTTGGAGTTTTACTTGAATAAACAAATTAAACGTCTGCTAGAGGAATACAACAAGCTGTTTGTTCCCAATATTTGCTGCAGGCTTTGCAAAGTCTTCTTCAGTCTTACCTGCCAATCCTATCCATAGACTCTGATCCTTCACCATCATCTATTTCAGGAATCTCCAGGTCAGGTCCCTACATCATCTCCACCAATGTTGTCAAGGTGTGCAAGTATAATAAATACAACTGCAAAACGCACCCACAGATACCACTTCAGTATTCAAGAGGCTGAGTTTTCCTCCCCTGCTAAGCACCCAACTGCCACAGAAACAACCAAAAACCTTTGAACACTCGGCAGGTTTTGAAAAACCCCAAGCCAGGCTTTAGCTGCTCATCTTTCATTTTTCTTATTTCTATTTTAAGGAATAACTTTTCTTGCTCCTTGTTTTAGGAGCACTTGAAATTAGGACCACAGAGTCTCTATGGTAAGTTTTGACCCACTGTTTTCAGTTGAGCCAGGATGATGCACTTCTATTCACTCTTCTTAATTACTTGGAAAGACAAAAGAAACCAAAGATAGAAGTAGTCTTTCCAGACCATATATACCCCCCATGGGTGAGAATACCAGCAGAAAAACTATGAATCACTTTTTAACTCTTGTTTAACCAGTGATACATAGAGGTTAGCGCCCCCTACACACACCTTTATAGTTGAACAGCCACCCACAGGCACAGCCAGGGACCCCTCAGCGTCTGAGAGAATCAAGGAGGTTGTGCTCTGGGACTGCCACCACAGCCTCCAGCTGTGGAAGTGCTGCAGGTGCAGGCCTAGGGGATACCTGCCATGGGGGTTTCACCCAAGCATCACAGCAGCCCCAGGCAGGTGTGTGGCAGTACCAGGAACTTCTTAGCATGCTGCCAATCCCTCACAGCTGTTTAAGTTATACTGGACCATGCCCCAGCCCCTGGAGCCGCCAAAACCTGCAGGCCAAGGTTGTGAAATCACCATTAAAGCCACAGCACAGAGCCTTCACACACCTAAAGGAGCCCAGCTGAGAAATGAGTTCATTGCAGGGCTATCTAGCAACCTTTGCAGGATTAGCAAATGAAATCAACTAAATATACCTTTCTTCAAAACATGAATCACTCCTGCAGCCTCAGCTTTGAATCTTCCTCACTACAGTTCCTAAGGGGTATCAGGGATGGAGTCAGCAGTCACAGACAACAGCAGCATCCAAGCAAAGCTAGCCCATTGCTCGATAACCTCAAAGTTACAGCCAACAGTGCTTCTGAGTTTTTGCTATCTTTCTCAACATGCAAACCCTGGGAACCTAATGGCGACTCAGCCCTTCTGTCCCAGTTTCCACCCTCACAGCACCATACTTCAGTTTCTCAAGCCTTTTTAAACAAAAAATGTTCAGGATATTCTGCAATGCAGAGAGAAAGTCACCAAACCGTAGGGTAGGGAAGAAGGTTAATTTGGATGCTTTGCTAGCCGAGTAACAGAAGTATCATTGATTTGTTTCAGAAGTCTTTCCACAGCCAGAGAATAATAACCACATGAAGGTTTGCTGAGAGTATTTTTACAAGATGTTCTGCTAAGTAGTGCAACATAACAATGCAAATCCAGGTGTATTTATCACAACTTCACCACACACATTGCAGCACTGGTAACAGCAGAAAAATAACAGATACTCTTCCTACCTGAGAGGTGATTGGGGCCAATGAGTACTGCATCTTCTGCATATCAAACTGCTTTATCTTCCTACATGCCCTAGAACACTGCCTTAGGCCCATACTCTCACCCATACCAGAGAGGAAGCTCCACCAGGAGCAATTTATGCAGCCTGGTTTTGGCTCACTCACCTCCAGGTACTCCTCATTCAACTTAACGAGGAAACAACTTCTGGGTCAGGAGATATATTTTGCTCCCTGAAGCCTGCAGTCAGTTGCCATCATTCCTGAGCTCAGCTTCACCCTGCAGTAGAAAACTCCACCTCTCCCTCCTTCTCAACCCAGCCTACATAACAACCTACAGCTGGGGCAAGGCATCTGCCCTGCATCCTGCTTCCCAGGCGTTGGGAAAGGATGATCCTACCAAGAGACATGGTGAACCACCTCGCTACTGGTGAAAAGCTAGCCCCAGCCTGAATGTCCTTTGCTTTGAACAAAGCCTTGCAACTGGAAATGCTTTTGAAGTAACTGGAAGAAAGTGTGGGGTGCAAGAAGGCGGTGGCATACCAGCCTGCACTTCTGTCCTGCCTTTGGCCCTGGACTCCTGTTGTCCACAGAAAGTCACTTCACATTGCTGGGCCTCAGGTCCTTCTCCCCAGGACACTGAGGTGTGGCTTAGGGACTGATAACTACATAAGTAGCCCCTATATAAGCTTTAGTCAAGCTCTCAACTGCACTATTTCTGTAGGGTTGAGTACGTAGTTATGGCAGTCATCGTACAAACCATCACAGCTTGTAGTGTCAGCATTTTAGAGGTCCTTCGTGTATCACTGGCCCTTAGTTCAGCATTAGTACTCACATGAGAAAAATAAAATAATAATAAAAGAGTAGGGGGGTAAATACAAAACAAGTACTAAAGTGATGCTTTTGCCCCCAGCAACTGAAATCCAAGGAAAACCAGCTGTAGAGAAGTACCTAGCCCACTTCTCATTGTTTTTTTTTTAAAGTACAGAAGAGCCCAGTGCCCACTGTGACAGATCCCTGCTTCCCCTGGCTCCTCGGGCAGAATCAAAATATTGACTGTAGGTAAGGCAGGTGCAGGTGGGGACTGAGGGCACGGCGGCGGCTGCGGGCGGGGAGGGGAGGATGCCGGGGATTGCTTTTTGGGGTTTATGGGAAGCAGGTGATGTCGCTAAACGGTCTCAGGCTGGCGGGGCAGGGGGACCGGTCACCCCCCCGGCGTGTCCCGCCCTGGTGCGCTGTCAGCACAGCCATCACCCGCCGCCATTCCGGCGTCCCGCGCGTGCCGGGGTCCCGCAGCGCCGGGGAGCACCCCGGGGGGCGACGTGACCCACCCCCCACCTGCCAGGCAAGGGCTCGGTGACTGTCTTTTGGTGAGGATTTTGCAGCGCGGTTTTGCACCACAAACGGTACGCGCTGCGCTGCCCGTCCGATCCACCTCCTGCTTCTGCCTCGGGGTAGGACCGTGCTGGGAACACAAAAAATAAAAATCAGGCAAACAAAACCAAACCAAAACATAATAATAATAACAAAGCAACCTCAAAGATCTTGAAACATAAAAATATTAATGGGTGGTTGGAGGTGAAACGCTACGCGCTGGGATGGAGGGATTTGCCGGTCCCACGCAGACCCCTGGAACACCGATATGCCCGGCAGAAGTGGGGGCTGCCGTGCCGGTGGGCTGCGTGCCTGACTGCAGCGGGTCACCTACCGTTAGAGGCACTTTTTACAAGTTTGGGGGGAGGCGACGAGGCATGAAAACCTGCTCGCTCGGAGGGAAACTTCGGGGCGGCGGCGGGGCTCGGGGAAAGGGTTAACCCGCTGGCCGCCCTGCCTGTGGAATGATGCTAAATTACCCGGCGCGTTCTCCCGGTGAAGAAATTAGACTTCAAAAGAGCTGGAACCCTCCTGAATATATATCAAGCAGATGGGTTGATGCGCTGTCTCGCTGATGTGCAGTTGACTAACCACCCCATAAAAGTGCAGTAGCCCCGCTCTCTCGGGCACCGCCGGGCACCCCGGCAGCAGCAGCGTGCCTCTCCGAGGCTGCTGCCCCGATATAGAGCAAGGGAGGGGGGCGGAAAGGGGATGGAAGAGCAGAAGGGAGCAGAGGGGAAGGAGAGGGGAAAAACAGAGAGAGCGGGGAAACGAATTAAGTGAAATGCAAACAAAAAATATCTTTTCATAAGCGGAGGGGATTTGCTGTCCCGCTCCCAAATCTCGCTTTCCCTGTCAGCGCTACAGGGAGCCCATCCCTGCCTCGGCACAAGCTCCTATCCCGGCTGCCCGCCGTGCCGGGGCGGGAGCGGTATCGGTACCCCGAGCATCCTCCGTTACACCGGGCCGGGGGCGGAAAGCTGCCAGCCCTGTAGCAGCCCAGGGTAAAAACGCCTTCTCCTTCCTGCAGGTCCGAAGCGGGGAGGGGGGAAAGCACACTCCAGAGAGCCACCCATCGTGGCGTTTAAACGCCGCTCACACCGCCTGTGACGCGCCTTGGCCGCGCTCCCAAAGGCGCCCGGTGCCACCCGATAGCGCTGCAGAAGGGGGCCCTCTGGTCCCCCCCGCTCCAGGGCAGCCTGGCAATGGCCAACGCCGACCGACCAGCGCACCCACCGCCCAAGGGCCGCTCTCACCTCCCTCCCCGCGGGAGCAGCAGCTCGGAAATAAAAAAGACTTCGGGAGAGTCAGCCTGAAGTTAAACGAGGGGATGGCGGCAGAGCAGCACTTGATTTTCCGAGGCCAGATCCCAGCACCGGGAGGGCTGACACCCAGCCCCGAGGGACACCCAGCCCCGGGCAAAGCCACCTGCAGCCTTGCAACGTCTTGGCGAGGGCCGGACAACTTGCCCCCGAGTCCCCGGGGTGCGCCGGCGGCTCCTCGCCCCAGCTTGGGCGCTGCGGTGCTGCGCTGCCGGCGGGGCGGATGGTCCCCACGCCAGGGGTACGGGGTGTCCGCCTCACCCACGCACAAGCCGCCCCCTCGCCCCTTTCCCCGTGTTTTTCTCTCCGGGAGGGGCACATTCCGGGCAGGTGCGACGGCGGGTGGCCGGACCCACGGACAACAACGCAACGGGGTGGGTGCCCGTGGGTGGCAGTGTCAGAAGTGGGGCCACCTGTGTCGGGGGGTGCCCGACGCAGGGACGAGCCTGTGGGGCGGAGAGGGGCCGGGGCGCTTCCCCTTGCTCCCGCACGTTAGAAAGCGAGGGATGGATGACCGCTTGTGTCCACCGCCGCTGCGGCGGATGGGACCCCTGTGAGCGTGTGCACGCATCCACGCGTGTGCGCGTCCGTCCCTCTGTGGGCTCCTGCCTCTCCGCCCTGCCAGAGCAGACAGGCTGAGCCGTTCCTGCGTATCCTTTTCTCCTCCTTTGTCTCCCTTTCTTTGGCTTTGGCTCTTTCAGGTGCCCCGGCGGTGCCCCGGCGTGCTGCGGGTTGCTGGGAGGTGGCGTGGCTGCCACTGCGCTGCTGTTGTGCGAGGGGAGGGAGGGGAGGGAGGGGGCTTGAATGCTGGCTGTTGTGCTCGGCTGGGGTGGGGGGCCGCCGAGGAGGAGGAGGGCGATGGTGCTGATGATAGAGGGGGAGGTGTGACGATGGAGCTCACGGCGGGCGCGCAGCTCCCCGGGGAGCCGCCTGAAAGGCCGCCGCGCTCACCAGCTGACAACGCGTGCTCCGCTCCAGACACGGCGCACCGCGGCCGGGAGCGAGGCCAGACCCCCCCTTCGCCCCCCACCCCCCTTGTCCCCGTCATTGTCCGCCCCATCGCATTGTCCGCCCTGCTCTAATTAAGAAACACTGGCCCCACGGCCAGCTCCCCCTCCCGTGGTCCCTGCGCTTTTCTGGTCTCCCCTCGCCGGGTTTAACCCTTTCCCCCCCCTTCCCTCCCTCCTCCCTCCCCCCTCCCCCGAGGCCAGAGGTTGAGCAAACAGCAGCCGGAGAGGCAGCGATGCGCTACGGCCGCTGCGCCGCCAACTCGCCCCCCCACCCCCCGTCCCGTCCCGTCCCGTCCCGCTCCGGTCCTCCGAAACCCCCGCGCCAAACCTCGCCGCCGAAACGGGCGGTCAGAGCCCCGCACCGTAGCCCGCGGACCCGGGCTCAAAAGGCAACAGAGCCGCTGTGCCCCTCGCACGAACGCGACCACCGCCCTCCCCCGCCCCCGTGTTGCACACCCCGGAGGATATCGAGCGGCCAGCCAAAATTTAACGCTCGGGTAGTGCGCTTCGGACTTTTCGGATAAAAGCCCGTTTAAGATGATAAAACCCCACGAAGGAGCAAACAAGGAGAAAGCGGTTCCCGGGGCTGGTGTGAGTCCCCACTCGTTAAAAAAAAAAAATAAATAAAAATTTTGCGCTAGTCTATAGAAAACAAATACTGTCGCAAGCTCAATAAAGCGATTTATCCATCTTCATTACTTAAAGAAATGTTGTCTCTTTGTTTGTTTGAGAGATATTAAGCATGCTTAGCTTGCAACACATAGTTGATTCCTTTGCTAGTATCTTGGATACTTGGATCCGACTTTGGAAGGTAGGAGCTAATTGCTAATAATGGAGAGAAAGGAAGCAGCCAGCATAGCGGGAGTGGCCCGGCATATGGGGAATGAGCAGCCTCAAATACTCAATATTCAACTTTCCAAAATATTAATGAGATTATAGCAACCTGCAGCTATACGTTACAGCTTGTTAACGGAGTGTAAGGGGCGGGGAGGGGGAAGGGGGGGCGCTGCCAAGCGGTTGTTATGCAAACTCTATAGCTGAACCTTAAAATGGAAATGTGGCTGAGCATCTCTGTCAAAGAAGTGTTGAAAAAAAGAAAAGAAAAAAAAGAAAAAGAAGAAGAAGAAGAAGAGTGCACCCCTTCAACCCGCGGCAGCCCCACCAGCACCCCCCGACCCTCTCTGCGGGCTGCTGCCCCGCGTCACCCGCCCCGGGCACATACCCCAAACAAAACAGATGATAAACAAAACAACACACACACACCCCGTCTCCCCCCCAAACTGGTGATATTTTGCTCCGCCACATCACTCCGGTGCCGGGAGCCCACGCGTGATCCCCAAAGAGGGAAACCCGCTCCCAGAGCTCGGAAATAAATGCCGTAAACCAAAGGCTGGCGGTTTTCGGGGAGGGGGATGACCCTACCGATGAACTTTTCACCGCACATCGCCCCGGCAGGTACGGGGCGGCAGCCGCAGCCCGCGGTTACCGGGGGGGTTGGTGGGGGCAGGTGCCTTGCTTCTGCACGGGAAAGCGACACGCTCAGGGGTTCCGCTCCCGCGGGGGCTGCCCGCTCCTGCTTAACTGATCGCCTCTGAGATACACACACACACACACACACACACACACACACACACACACACACACACACACACACACACGGTGTCACCTGCTGAACCCAGCGGGAGCCCGGCCCCGGCACGGCTCCCCGCCCCGCAGTTGTTTCAATCACCCCGGCTCCGCTGGGGACGGCGGGAGGGAGACGGGGACCCATCCCGGCGGCGGGGGCAGCCCTGCTCCACGAGGGGCACAGATCCTCCCTGACCCCGTCCCCGCGGTCCCTGCTCCCGGGGGCACCGCCTGCCCGGGGCTGTCCCGCTCCGGGTTTGACACCACTCCGGCTCGGGGCGTGCGAGGGGAAAACCGACAGCCGAGCGCGTGGTCAGGATGGTTTCGTTTGGGGTTTTTTTTCCACGTTTATTTGATTTTTTTTTTTTAAATTAAAATACATAAAACAATGGCAGCTGGCTTTGCTAAAATTAAAATAAACGATTCCCGTAGTAGAAAAGTTGTGTTGTTTTTTTTTTTTAAAAAAAAAAAGAGAGGCAGAAATAGTAGCAAACACTCCATAATAAATACGTTTCCTATTACCACAAAAGCAAAATAAAACGGACATAGAAGTTTGACACGACAAAACTGGTTTTCGTTTTTGAGAAAGCGTCACGATTAAGTGGCTTAATTAACCATGGGTCTCCCATTGGCAGTTCGTGGTAGCTGTCCCGCACCTCCAGCCGCGGGTAAAGTGCTTGCGCCGAATTTCCCCCAAAAGACGCCGACGTGGAAAAAAAATCCACCTTTTCTCCGCTATTTACAGGGCGAGGCGGTGCGGGGTGTACTGTGTGTTCCGCGGCCATACGGCCCGGGCCGGGACTGTGTGCCGGTGCCCGCCTGGCGGGGAGGGAGGGGGGAGGCGGCGGCACCCCCCGGCAACAGCGGGGCCGGGCGGTCTCCGTGTGCGTCCTGCGGGACTCCGCGCGGCCAAGAGGCGCGTTGGCAGGGAGGGGACGGCAACTTCTAGGCAAAAACAACTTGAAAAGTGGTAACTAAAAGTGAAAAAAAACAAAACCCGACCGAACCCTGGCAGACCGGGCGGGTACAGTCACTCGCAGACCCAGGGGCTGCCGGGGTGAGGGGGCGCATTTCGAAGCCACCGGTGCCATCCGAGAGGGCATCGGCGGAGTCCGTGCTCCGAGGGGCGGCCCAGGGAGATGCCGGGGACGGGCCCCCCGCTCTAGCTGGCCTCGTCCGAGTCGCTGTAGTGGGAGCGGGGCGAGAACTCCCCGTCGCTCCTGTGGGACCGGGGCGACGTTTTGCTCCTCTCCTGCGGCGGCTGCCCGGGCTGCGGCATGAGGAGGGCGGGGGAAGGGGCCCTCTGTCCCATCAGGGCGCCCTCCGCAAAGGAGGGGAAGTGTAGCGGGTCGAGCGGCACCGGGTACCCCCCCGCGGCCGGCGGCGTGGGGAAGCGAGTCCTGCCGTGCCCGGGGGGGGGAGGTTTGGGCAGCCCCGGCGGCGGCCCCGGCGGCGGCCCGGCGCTGCCGGCGGCGCAAGGCGGCTCGAAGGCAGCCCCGCGGTGCTCGGCCTTGGCGGGGGTGTCAGGGGGGGCGGCGGGGCTGTGCAGCAGCTCGGCCAGGGCGCTGATGTAGATCTGCGCCATCTGCAGCGTCTCGTACTTGGAGAGCTTCTTGTCGTTGTTGAAGGAGGGGATGACATTGCGCAGCTGGTCGAAGGCGTGGTTCAGCCCGTGCATCCGCCGCCGCTCCCGCGCGTTGGCCGCCAGCCGCCGCTGCTTCTGCACGCCGCTCACCTGCGCCCGCAGGCCCGGCCCACCGCCGCCACCGCCGCCCCGCGGCCGTCCGCCGCCCGCCGCGGTGCCCCGCGCCCCACCGGGGCTGCTCCCGCCGCCCCGCGCCGCGCTCCCCTCCGCCGCCGCCGCCTCCTCCTCCTCCTCGGCGGGCAGCAGGTAGCGGGGCGAGGCGGCGGGCAGGCGCCCGGCACAGCACACGCCCAGCCAGCCCGGGGCGAAGCCGCAGCCGCCCGCCTCCGGCCCCAGCGCCGGCTCCGCTGCCCCCCGCTCCCGCGCGCCCTCCGCCCAGTCGGCGCGCGACAGGCTCATGGCTCAGCGCGGGCGACGCGCGCCCATGGGGGCAGGGCAGGGCCGGGCCGGCTCGCGACGCGCCCGCCCGCCTCGCGCGTGGCGGCCCGACGTCTCCGGTGTCGGCCGGGCGCCGCGCCCCCCTTTAAGGAGCGGCACGCGCCGGGGTCCCCCCTCCCCGCTCCCCCCCTTCTCTCCCTCGCGCCCCACCCCTCCCGCCGCCCGCCCTCCACTCGCGCCGGTCGCGTGTCGGCCCGGCCAATGGCGCGCGCGCGGGGGCCGGCGCGTGCGGGGAGCCAATGGCGCGCGGGGCGCGTCCCGCCCGGCGCGCGGCGTGGGGGAACGGAGGTTGGTGCCGGGGCGGGGGGGGGAGCGGAATGAGCCGGAGCCGGCGGCACACGCGGTGCGGGCGGGGGTGTGCGCGTGTGTGCGTCGGGGAGCGCCCTCGGCGCGCGGCGCTCGGCAGCGGGAACCGGCGCCCGGTTCCTCCCCGGCGGCGCCCGGCAGGGGAAACACCCGCTTACTTCCCCGCCGGCCAGACCCCGGCGGCTCCCGTATGTCCACCTCGGCGGACCCGGCGCCCGGCCTCCCCGCACCGGGCGTGGATAAGCCGTCGTTCCGTCCGACACCCGCTGCGGCCGCAGCGCCGCCGCCCACGCCAGCGGGTACGGGACGCTGCTTGCCCCAGGCCGGCGCAGCAAGGTGCCCGGCGGCGGCCCTCAGCCCGGACCCCGCGGGCGCAGGGAAGGAAGCGCGGCGGTGCTCTGCAGGGCTCAGCGGCGGAGCTGCCGGGCGTGCGCCCTCGGCTTCCGCGCGCTGATCCCGGGGACACGCGGTACCCGGTAGGTGAGAAGCGGTGGCCTTTGCAGCCGGGACAGCACCAGCGGGTCCCGGTGCCCCGCGAGCTGTGCTTTTGTTGGACCCACGAGAGCTGCCCAAAGGTGGCGAAGAGGGAGATAGCTCCGTGCGCGCATCCTAGCGTCCCTCCCGCGCAGCTCCCCGCCGGCCGCTGCGCCCGCGCTCGGAGGAAGAGCAGAGGCTCACTCATGTGAATAGGCATGTGGAGAACAAAGTGATGGGCACAGTATGAGGTAGATATGTTTTTTCAAACGTGAATAACTCGCAAGCCGAGGAGGGAGCAGGGGAGCGCAGCAGCTCAAAGCCAGGCAGCGGGGACAGAAAATGAGCAGCCTCGCGAGGTTCTGAGGCCGGCGACCCCCCGGGCCCACCTTCGGCCAACAGCGGGGGGTTGTGAGCCAACAGGACAGCGATGGTTTGCTTTCTTTAAAAAGAAGCCTGGGCAAGCCTGCACTATTCTTTTCGGCTTGCAGTTCTGTTTCAAAGGCAAAGCTGTGGGATTTATTTTGCCCTCCCCTAAATCAATTTCTGATCAAAATGAAAACATTTACTTGGTAAGAAGGATGAAGGGCAGCAGAAGTTTATGCCATGTTTCTGTATATTAGCCATCAGACTGGCAGGATATCTATTTGCATCTGACAGCAACTTTTTATAAGCTCCTATCGTATTACCGCACACACATAGATGCTTTTATCACTGAAAAGAAAAACAAAACCTCTCTCCACCGTGCTGAACGACACTGTTTGCCAGCTAAATACCCAACCCGCCGGCTTTTCTTTCCAACCCCTGGCGCCACGCATTCCCTCTCCAGGTCCCGGTGGCACAAGCTCGCTTTGCCAGGAGTCCCACTGTGCTCCCCTCCCCGGGATTAAGCCTGCACATCCCCATTTTGCACGGGGAAAGCAATGACGGTGCGGTGCTGAAGCCTTAAACACCTCGCTCCCACTGGCTGAGTGGGCCACGGGGCTGTTGTTCCCCAGCAGCAGGCCCAGTCCCCCAGCCCACAAGCCACCTGCTGGCCAAGGCCCTGGGCACGGGGTGATGTCCCATTAGCATCCCCTGTGGATGTGAGAGGACTGGTGCGCAGGAGTGGCCCTGGCAGGTGCTGAGGGGCTTCCCTTAGCAGGGAAGTTATGTCATCCATAACAGCGACGTTATGGAGCACGGGGGAGATCAGCCGAACACCCTGGCATGCTCCCGGGACACCCAGCCCATCTGAAAAACACAACCAGCTGCTTATTTTTCAAGCGTGTGCTTTGACACTGGAAGCATCTGAGACTTGCTCGATAGTTTGCCTTTGAAAGGGCATGCAGAAAAAGCTGTTTTCCCCACTAACACCACCACTCAGAGGGGGGGCAAAAAGCATTTCATTGAAACCCATTGCTCTGCACATGCCCAGGTCTGCTGTGCATGCACATGCACTCAGAGTCAAAGTCAAAGGCAAAGGGTGGTTTATGTCACTGCTGGGTTTAGCTCTGCTCTCCCAGAATAAGATAAATGTAAGTGATGAAGAACTCCTGGGGCTGGCTGAACTCATTTTGTATTCAGCACTGCCTGGCCCTTTTCTCTTCCCTTTCTCCCTCTCTTTGTATGTTCAAGCCTACTTGAGTTTCTTTTTTTCTTTTGTAGAAGTTGGTTCTTTTGAAGCGGTTCGAGGCACGCCCTGCTGCAAAGGGAACTTCACGGGAGTCGGAAACACAGGCACACCGGTCTGAAACACTTACTGTACAATAGGAGGAATGTAGGAAGCCTTGAAAATGAATCCACTCTCTCTAAGAAAGTGTCAAAGCTTTCAGAGGAAAACAAACTGAACTTATCCCTGTATCTTTATGCACATTTCTCCCTGCTCCTCCATTCCCTCTCCCCACCCCCCCCACCCCACCCCCGCCCCAGCCTGGTTAAGAGCTGAGGCAGCTCCTTGGAGTCAGGCACCTATTAGTGTTAGAGAAAAATGGGTTACAAAAGAGGTGGGGACAACACACTGGCAAAAATCCTCCTCTGGCATTACAGCCAGAGATATTTTCAAGGCACACAAACCACGTGGTTCAGCCCTCAGCTTAATTGTACTCAACAGTCTAATTGCTTATGCAATCCATGCAAGTCGGCTGCTCTGCAGACATCACCACCAGTTAGGAAGTATTTTATTCCTTCTCTTCCCTTGCCCCACTTTTTCTCCGCACGTTCTCCCGTTTCCTCCCTTCCTTTTGAAAAGCAGGGGGGAACCCTCTCCCTGTCCCTCCCTGGCTTGTGATCTGGCCTTCAGGCAGTTAAACGCACGAGTGGAGAGGGACAAAGTTGTCAGGTAATCCTCTCTGAATCCCAACTGCAACCTCCTCATGCCTCCAGCAAGGGGAGGGAAGGGGAATTCCTGTCCACCCAGGGACCAACCTGCACCCTGGAATGGCAAACCCCATCTAGAAGCTACTGCAGTGAGCTACAACAAACACACAAAGACAACGCACAGTCTGATAATTTTCAGCCTTATCGACTGCATCATCAGAATATTCACCCAAAGAAAGCCTTCATATTTACATTATTCGGAGCAACTGAGCTTAAAGCAGAGGAGGGTCCAGTAGCAAGTCTCTCAGACTCCTCCTATGATCAGTGCCTGATGCTTTACTGTCAAATGTTTTTATGTTTTAAATACACATTAATGTATTTAAATGTTTTAAATACACATTAAAAGCGACAACTGCAAGGAACACAAAAGCCCGGGTACCTGGGGCATCACTATGGACTTCAACTTTTGTGAATAATCAGGACCACATTGCCACGGAAACAGACATGCCATCACTTCTGCAGAGTAATCTTACTGGGCAGATCATTACAACTACCCAGTATCATTCACTTGGATTATTTGAGGTGCTATAAACCCAATTCCTGTTTCTTGGTGACATTGACCCCTGTAAAGATCTAGTGCAGACCTACAGTCAGGGCTTAATCCTGCAGAGACTTCCTGTTGTGTACAGTTAATTCTAGCACAAGTAGTCCCACTGCCTCCAAGACAAATACAAAGCATCGCTATAACAATACTTGCCTACCTCCTGGGGTCATTGTAAGGCATAATGAATTCAGCTTTGTAATATATTTGGAAAGCTTATCTATAGAATTTATACCTATGTACTCTTTGCCCCTTTATGTAAATGGTTGTAACTGTTCCTATTTAATTTGTGCTCATATTTTAAAAATAAAAAGCTTCATATTCAAGGAAGCATGACTAACAATAACAATTTTCCTTTGGTCACTTTGTTTCAAACACTTTCTTGTTTTCACTCTCAGCTTGGCAAGGAGTTTTCTCTAAAATTGCTAAATGTCTTCAGTCCCACCAAAAACTCTGAGACGTTAAGGCACTTCTCAGCTGTGGGACTCTTTCAACAACAGGCCTCCAGAAGAAAACCACAACAAAACAAATCCATGAAGGACTAACATGCAGGGGTTTGCAGGGCTGTTGGCATGGTCTGATAAGTACTGCCATTGCCCCAGATGATCAGAGGATCTGGTCTGGAAGGCAGCAAGCACTTTTGTCCCATCCTAAGCTCAGAAGATCTGACTGCAGAGGTCTGCATTTGCTTGGTCACTGCTTCTGACAGTAACGGTAGTGCGGAGAGCCGGCAATAGCTCAGGACAGGCAACTTTTGGATTAGGATCTGCATTACCAAGTACATCCCAGAGCTAATCTCTTGGAGGATGAAAAGTTAATGATTTAAAAAGAATTATACCCTGCACAGAACTGGGAGCTTTTCCTTGCAGTGCAAGGCTGCTTTAATGCAATGGAAACACTAGCATCAGACCCGAGGGATCTGTTTGTGTCAGAGGCTTTATACCTTCCATGTCCTTAATCTCCTCATCGCTTTCATAGCGATGTTATTCCAGGTGTAGTTTGTTCGGCCTTTGCAGAGGGAACAACTTTGCCAGGCCTCTGTGCACTCAAACACACTGCCCACAGGTCCATCATTTCAGTCACTCTCGAAAGGAGCAACAACAGAACACTAACAACTGTCTCGTGCTTAATGCACTGCATGTTAGGAAGTGCTTTAAAAGCAAGTGTTGTCTAGCATGCTTTCATTGGGCTGTTAATTAGTATGTTTTACTGATATAAATCACTTAACCAAGAAAATGAGCAGTGCCATCAACAGTTTTGCAGAATAAGAACAACACTTCATCTGGTTTGAGATAAGAGAATTAACATCCATTGATCCATTGAGACAATATACTCCCTTCAAATCTTATCTGGTCACCCCCACTTGCTCTCAGTGGCTCTTGCACAAGAGCCCAGGGAGTTTAAGTACTCCGGATTTCTAGGCATGTAGAATTGCTGGTATTAGATTTATTTTTTCTTTTTAAACTGATTGCCAACAGCATTCCCTCTTTCACTGTCACTTTAGCCATCGCACAGAGTATAGTTATAAAGGTTTGCTTTGGGAAAAGATTGTAATCATAGGCTTGAAGGATAAACTAAAAATTTAGCTTGCAGACTCTCTCTGGCACAGTAGTAATGTATTTCAGTGGACAAGTGGGAAAAGATAACAGCTGACATGTAAGCATGAGTAAAAAATGAAAAATCTGACATCCTAAACAATCTGACATCCTGGGGGCGGGGGGTGGGGTGTTGTGGTGGCTGGCTTTAATTGTACTGGGCCTTCAATACAGGGTTTTCATGTACATCACCCACAAAGCTCTTGGCAATTAGGCAGCCCCATGCCCAAAGGAGGTTTCTTAGTGGAAATGCTAGCCTGGAATTTGAACCTTTGCAGGTCTCCCAAGGAGAGGTCTCTAAAATGCAAAGAGTAAATATTTACAGTCACAGAAGCCAAAATAATGCAGAGAACAGTGATCTCTCTAAGGGGAGAAAAGCCAGTGAGTGCACCCAAGGTGGTGCTGATCAGCACCTCATATCAGTCCCCCAGAGCAGAGAGTATTTCCCCATGAAACACTTGTCAGCCAAGGAAAAAATACTACCTTGACATCCACAGGAAATCTTCCTGTTTAATCCCTCACAGCAAAGAGCACAGGGGCTTCTAGGAACAATCACTTTCCAACACAACACAGCACCAACACAATTTTCAGCAACTACCCCTGTGAAAGGCTGTGAAAACAAACCCTCTGAAGGTATCTTCATCTGGTCTACTATCTCATAAATTAGGATGTCTTAAGAATTTTAAAATACTCGTTAAAAAAGTAGAACCAGAATAATTCTTTTTTTTTTTTTTTTCCCCTGTACAGGGTTGAGACACACATACATTCCTCAGCACAGAAAGATTTTAAAATGCTCTTAAACACATCCTCCTTATTATAAAAAATAAGCATTTTAAAAGGCTTCAGCTTTAGGGGCATCTCAAAATGCCAAGCCATGCAGAAGACTCTTTCCAGTCTATGTGACCACAGACAGCTTCAACAGAGCGTTGTTGCAGTGCTTGCAACAGGTGTCCTTATCAGTTGTGTTCAGAGACAGTGATGCTCAGTTGCAGTCCTGTAGGTCTTAGGAAGTGGTTCTCTGGCAGCAGTACACTTGCAAAATCCTCTCTGTACCTCCAGTGTATCGCTGAGATGCTGATGTTTGCCCCAGAACTAGAGGAAGACTTGCTATAGTTTCTAAGCACTGCTGTTTTGCAGGCAAGCAGGATGTTTTGAACTTTGTGAAAGTTTTAGGAATTTCCACAGGGTGAAGCCTAATGTTCATCTGCAGTATGCAAAAGCCACTTGAGGTCAAAGGCGAGGCTAGACATGGCTGATGGCTGGCTGTGTTTAGTGTGTATCTGGGACTAAATTGTAGCAGTTGCTCTATCACCTGATGACCCCTCCCCAGCTGAGAAGGGAAATCAGGGTAAAAAGGGAGAAGCCCCATGGGTTGAAGTAGAAACAGATTTAATGAACTAACAAAACTAATACAAACACCAACAAAAAGTCTATACGCTTATACTCAACCTTGTCCACAGGAGCCACAGAAGGAGCAGGAGACCAAAGGGAAGAACCCCAGGAAGAACACCCACCCCTAATGAACTCCCTTATTTTATAACGAGCTTGATGTCAGTGGTATGGGATACCCCTGTGAGTCAGCTTGGGGCAGCTGCCCTGACTGAAACTCCCAGCTGACTCGGGCTGCTCACGGCCTGCCTGCCATGGCTGGGCTGTGGGGCTGGTCCTGGGGAACCAGGACACCTGCCTAGGCCAGGCACTGAGAGCTCCCACGAAGAGCCCCCATGTTTCACTAGCCTGGGTGTGCTGCTCTCGCAGTCCATGTGACATCCCCTGTGGGGGTCACACACGTGCTCCGTGTGAGAGCCTGAGTGCTCGGCTTTGGCAGGAGGGATACCCACCATCCCACCCTGCCGTGTTTGGGAGCACAAACACCCACCTCTCCCGTCCGTGCGGCTGTTGCACCCACACCGCTGGAAATTATTTTTGCTGCAGGCCCGTGTGCGTTCGCCTCCCAGTGAGGGCCCGAGGAGACAACGCCCTGCTGGGAGGACGGCCTGCAAGCAGTGTCCAGCACGAGCTGCTCTGCCGACCAACAGCCCGGTGCTCCACGGTCCCCCGTGCTCTGCCGGACTGGCCATGGCGGCACGCCCCCCGCCGCCCCCAGCGAGAGGGGTCTCCCCGGCTCGGTGCACCGGCCTTTGGGGGGGCACCATTTGCCAGCCGGGCTCACAGCCCCCCCAAAGCCCCAGCCCCGTGCGATGGCGGTGGAGCCTGCCGCCCCGTCCCCGTCCTCCAGCCTCCCGAGCCCCTCGGGTGGGGTGTGCACCCCGGGGCTGCCCCTCTGCCGGCAACAGGTTGAATATTGTAGGTGTGGGCGATTAAAGTGTCGCCGGCACAATGGCGGTCTGTGTCCCATTCGCCACGCCCGGGCTCCTCTTTGCAAAGCGCACACAAGAGGTGACACGGCGCTGGCCCCCGCCATTATCCCGGCGGCATAGCGGCGCGGCCCGGCCCGTCTCCCGGGAAATGGGGCTCGCCCGGCCGCCGCCGGACCACCGCGGCCGCGCACGGCTCCGCGCGTCCCGCCGCAACAGCCCTCCCCGAGCGAACCGGCGGTGGCACGGCCGCACAGCCGCCGGCGGCGCCCCGGAGGGACTTGGCGGGGACACGCACTCCTGTCCCCGGGCCGCCGCCGAGGCCCCAGCGGGCGGCAGCGGGCCCCGAGCGCTGCCGGCGGCGGGCAGGAGCCGCAGACGGTGCCGCAGCGCCACCAGCCGGGCGGCTGCGGGCAGGGCGGCCGGTCCCCGCCGCAAGTCCCCCCTGTCCCCGCACCGCTGCTTCTTCCCTCTAGTCCCCCCGCCTTCCCCCGCCCGGCTCGGGGTCAGGCTCTAGCTGGGGCCCTGTCGCGCAGGGGCGACAGCCGCCCTGGTGGAAGAGTCGCTCCTCAACCCAGCCCCGCTCCCCCGCGGCGCGCAGGGCTCGCGGAGAAAGCCAGCCCCTGGCGGCGGTGCGGGGCAGCGCGGCGGGTGCTGCCGGAGAGGGCAGGCAGGGGAGGTGAAAGAACCGTACGTTGAAGCCAGGCTGAGAGACAAGGGCAGATTTAGCCCCTTCCGTCTGCTCGTCGCTAACGCAAGTGATGTCACTGTTGTTTAAGAATGAACCAGACTAAAGCCAGAACTCCCCGTCAGGGCAGTGCAGCTAGGTGTTGTACAAAGGGAACAGCCCGCTGGGTCCGGCGGCTGCGGAGTCCAGCAGGGCCACCAGTGGTATCAGTGGGTTGTCCCGTCCTTTCCCCGTTTTTGGCCATGCTTTTGCAAGTGAACAGCGTTTTCTCAGGCAGATGGTGTGTGAGCCGACGAACGAATTAAGGTATATATGCAAAAGCGCCGCACCTGCCATCTCCTTACCTGGCTTCAGCCTACAAAACAGAAATTCATGTCTGTACTCCAGGTTTATGCCCCAGCAAATGACTGTGTACCATCGAGGAGAACTCACTGGCTGTAAGTTTTAGAAGGGAAGCTGCTTGTATGTGTCAATATTTATGGAATAAATGCTTAGAAATATACATGGAAATAAGTTTTCCCTTTTCAAACAACTGATATAAGATATAGCATGCCTAATAGAGATAGGAATGGGCTTACGTTTGTCAGATGACACAACTACAGATCACAGTGATATTTATTGAAGACAATAAGCATGTCTTTCAAAAGTCAGGTTTCCAGGTGTATCAGCTCCACTTCTACCCATCTTACATCTGGATGTAGGAAAAACAAAGCTTCTTGTCTCCCTTACCAGCAATAAGTTCTTTATTGTCTAGATAGTCTAACAGGATTTTTTTTTTAATCATATAGAGTATTTTAGGGAATTCTGTTTTGTCTGGGCGGGGGAGGAGAAGAAAATTTCACCTGCAGCCTCCTAAACATGCAGTGATATAAAATCAGCCCAAGCAACAGCAGGTATTATTCAGAAAGGTCTGCAGAAGTTAGAGCAAGACAAACCATTCCAGTGTTGCCTGAGCACTATTTTGTAAAGCAACATGCTTTTCTGTTACACTACATCAATTGCTTGCTGTGTTCGCTGTCATGCCACAGAGGCTGTTCCTTAAAAATGTGTCAGATAGAAGGAGTAGCAAGTAACCACATTATTAGCTTTGTTCACAGTATTTGCTTTCTTTCCGCCGTTCCCCCGTGTGTAAGCAAAAGAATTAATTAGTAACCGCATGGGTCAGCTGTGATTACTCTTACTGTGGTCCGCAGTGAATATTCATACACAGGGAATATTCAAAACCAAACAAGACCTCCCCACTGTGTGTGTGAAGGAGCATGTCCCTGGCTGGTGGGGGAGAAAGGCAACTTTACCAGCGGTGGCAGGGCCACAATGCTCTCACAGGGCTGCCCACTCCTCCTTTTTTTTTTCCTAGCACTTGACATGGACACAAGCTAGCATGGCAGAGCAAGGCAACTATAACAAACAATCCATGAGAAGGGGTTTTTTTTCTAGCTGTGCTTTTTAGTTTCTAGCAGTCCTATAACATTTACCACCTTCACACCAGGCTCCCAGGCAAAATGCTTGCCACAGCATCTTCTATCTGCCTCTGGCTGTGCTGAGTGGGAAAGGAGGGTCCCTCTGCAGTCGAGTTAGGGGAGAAAGTGGCACCTCTGAGCCTTCGTTTGAGTGGCAACTCAAAGTTCAGGTGAGGCAATTCCCTGTATGTAGAAGGAGGATATGGTATTTCGAGAATGGTTCCCACAGATGTTTGCAGATGGGGCTTTGATCCAGTTGATGATACATCCCGTACATTGTTAGAGAGCTAACAGGAAAGCCTGTGTAGTTTGAAGGGGCTGCTGAGAAGGCGGGGGCTGGTTTCCACCTCCCTGGCTTGCTGCATTTTTCCAGTGATGTCCCATCTATAGTCACGTACCAGCATGAAAGACTGGGATACTGCCCTCTGTAGCAATGATGCTGCCACAGCCCACAGCCTCGCAGGGAGGCAAAGACAAAGCGGGGATGCAAAGCTCGGCTGTCCAGGTGTGAACCCTCAAATTAGGGGTGGGAGGCATCTTTGTCCTGAAATAAATACCCCTTTCCTTTTTCCTCCTGCTTGCCACAGCCTCCCCTGACTCTGGTGCTGATTTGCAAGTAAAACTGCTGTTACTTTTTGTTTTGGCACTCCAGAGCAGTCCCTTATCCCATGTTGTGTTGGTGTATCACCCACTTGGAACAAGGAATGGGACACAAGCATTTTTTTATAGAAGGGGGAAAAATTATCCTGTGTTGAAAAGCTGGCCTTACTATTGCTGGTAGGAATAATTAGCTACGGGAACACTGAGCTGTCATGTCAAGGTGGAAGGGTGTCCTGTGCTTGCTGGGCTGCAGGTAGCTTGCTTTTTCCACCGGTATGGCAGTTATTGATCCCAGGCCCTGTGCTATAAGTATTTGTGCCAAGGCTCGTATGGTCCCTGTGTCCGTTCACCTATGCCTTGCTTCGGGCAGCGTGACCAGCACCTCTGGGGAAAGCTCCCTCTTGTGGGATGCTAACCTGGCATACAACGGCTTCCCGCCCTGCTACGTGGCACTCCCCAGCTGCTGGTGGGCTCACACACAACTCCTGGTGGTAGCTGGGGAGAAATGTCTGACCGACATATCTGCCCCTGTAGCCCTGCTCACAAGCTGCAGGTATGCAGGTAACACTCCCTGCTGTTTTCAGGGGCCAAAACTTATCTGCAATGACTGCTGAGGCAGTGATGAATTTGTGTCTCTGGCCTGTGAACAGGACAGCTGTTGCCTCTTTCTGCTGCTAACCCACCTAGGTGGTGCAACCCTTTCCTCAACTCCCTGCTTGCCTCTCTCGCCCTGGTACCCTCAGCTAAAAGTCTTTCTCTGAGTGTTCAGGGAGGAAAGATTTATTTTCCCCCTTGCAGCAGTGATCTGGTTCTGGGATGCTGAATTCTTGCTTCTGCCTGAAATTTCCTGTGTGACCTGCAGCACAGTAGTTAATGACTTGACAGTTCAGTTTTCTGGCTGTAATATTTTCCTTCCTTCCAACGAATGTTGTAGAAATAAATTCTGTAGTACATGCAAAATGTCATGCCACTGTGATGAATGGAGTGGGGGAGGGCAAATTTTATAAGTCTTTGACAGGTAGTAAATTTATTTTTCTAACTCTGCCTCTTGAAAGGTAATTTTTTTCATGAAATTCGCAGCTCCTGTAATTTTGGGACATTGGTACAGTTTTTGGTTGGGAATCTGTTGGGCTGTGAATCATTTTGCCTGCACTAACCTTCCTTTGGAGGCTATTTCTGACCTCATGAATGATGCCTCATGTGAGACATGACAAGCTGATCGGTTGCAACGATGCGTTCGCAGTTGCCCACTGGTCTTGATGTGACACATGTCCCAGTGTTTATCAAAAACTGTCTATGACTCATTTGTAGGAGCAGATACTTGATTTTGACATTGATTTCACTACAGCCTCACAGAGTGCAGAGGAAACACAGCTATTGGGAATGAGAGGCAAATGGGTAAAGCAGGGCTGTGCTGGTATGCCGCCTTAATTGTTTTGGAGGCTATTTTTTAATTAGCTACACCCATGAACATGCACACGGGAAGCTGATTTACTTTTCACGTCATCACCTGTGAGCAGATTTGAGAAATTAAAACTTCTCTGGGGTGTAAACCTCCACTGTGCCATACTGATGTTCTCATCACTTTGTAGCATCCTACCTGAGCAGGGAAAGAAGAAGATACTTCTAAAAAATCTCATCTATTTAGGGAAATGATTCTAGCACTTTGTTTCGTGAAAACAGGAGGGAAACCTAGGCTCTGGTCACAGAATCATCAAATGGTTTGGGTTTGGAAGGGACCTTAAAGATCATCCAGTTCCAACCCCCCCCGCCATGGGCAGGGACACCTCCCACCAGACCAGGTTGCTCAAAGCCCCATCCAACCTGGCCTTGAACACTGCCAGGGAGGGGGCAGCCACAATTTCCCTGGGCAACCTGGGCCAGTGTCTCACCACCCTCATGGTAAAGAATTTCTTACTAATATCTAATTTAAATCCACCTTCTTTGATGTTGCAGCCGAGTCAGTGACAGCTATAATCATTGACTTGATTGGTGCAGCAGGAGTATTTTTTATCTCCAGGTATTTCACCATTGGTCAATAGAAACATATTACTAAGTGATTCTTTGAGATTGGATAAATATGTTTTCTCTCACTGCTTGCTCTTTGTTTGTAGCTAGTACATCAAAATGGTTGTGTGACTGTAACTGCTGTGCAAACAGCTTGTCTTTATATACAGCTGGCTTGTATTTCCAGTGGAGCTACTGCAGCGGAAACACTTGGCAGCCTTTCACACTACTACTTCACTGGATTTTTATTTAAAGAAAGAGAGAAGTGTCACATAGGGTTCACCTTGTTATAGCCTATTACAGAGAGTACACAGGTAGTATCTGTAGAACTACCCAGCTCTGGAGAGGTGCGTCTGTGAGTATAAGTGACAGGGACAATGCCTATGTTAAAGTGAATGATTTATGATGCCAGCAGAACAGCATTTCCCAAGAGGTACCTAAAACTAAAACTAGGCCCCTGATCATGCAAGCATCTTTGTGGCTAAGGGAACACCTACTAGACACACTGAAATGTGCCTCAGTTTGCCATTGCTCTGCCTCAGAGAAAATAAGTAAAGCTTGTCTCTTGGCTGATTTTTATGAAATAATAAAAGCCTGACTATAAAAGCTTCTAGCATCCTGCTGCTAGGCATTTAGTGCCCATTGACGGATGAGCCTATTGGCATTAGCGTGTAGGCACCTTTAAATTTTAACCTCAAGTCATTTTCAGTAATCTAACTTCCTTTAGATTTTTGAGTTATCTGGATTCAGATTTTTTTTTTAACATAGCAATGAATTGAGGATTTTTGAAACTATAAAATGAAATCCCCTGCCTGCCTGCTAAGCTTAGTAGAAAATTGCAAGAGGTCAAAAATATTAAGTCAATGAAATATACAGAATGTAAAAAGCCAGCAGCCAAACTTTGGATGCTGCAAGTTAAATCATTATGGCTGATGTTATTGCAGTATATTCTGCACAACTTACTAACGACTAGGCCATTAAATTTAACATGTTAATGAAACTTAAGGATTGAGAAGTCCATAATGAAATACAAGCTAAATTCTCTCCCACTAAAACTTTTGTCACATCCAAAGGCAGTGTATGTCCACTATCAGAGCAAACTAACTTCTGTGCAAATAAAGATGGCAGAATGTGATTCTATAAAAATAATGACCACGTTCCAAGGAAATCCCTAGATTACACTAAAAAAGGATGGAGATGGGACGCAGTATTTCTACAAATCATGCCCCATACATGTCAGTGCCAATGAACTCTAAAATCATTCTCCAAAATGCTGTCCGTATATGTTTTCTGAAATCTAAGGCTGACATGGATAAACATGGTAAATGTTGGTGATTTCCATGAATGCTCTATACTGAGCTGACCCACGGGAGCCTGGTGAGCGCATCCCACCTCCATGAGCTAAATCCCCTTCAGTAATGGTGCAGCAAAAACATTCATGAGTGGATCCCTTGCCACAGACCAAAAATCCCACAGCAGTCAGCCTATAAACAGGAAGAAACGCAAGTTTAGAAAACAATTTTATTAGACAAATTATTTAGACAAATTATACACAGAAAGCTCTGCCACTTGTAACTGAGGCCTCCAAAAAGTGTTTTGTGTATCTGTATAATAGGCAACACATCAAAATAGGCCTATTTTAAATATCGTACATGGTTAACAGTTTTTGTTAATAGCTAAAATCACTGCAACATATGGTATGTCCCTACGTAGCTTGTTGGAAAGAAATTTCCTTTTTTTTTTTTTTTATTTTACTCAGAAGTGTGGATGAGCTCATGAATGGTACAAGGGGGAAGCAAGTTGTGCATGCTTTTAGACACTTGCTACCCAGGAAACAAAACGGCCTTTTGCACGATAAGAATTTGTTCTGCCTTACACAGTAGACAATATTTGAAGATTTAGTACAAAAAACAGTGACAGTACAAGATGCTCCCCCAGAACAGAATTAGCATCAAAATAGAATAGATCTGAAGAATATACCTTTTAATTTATCCTAAAGCAAACCACATAGGCTGATTCCTATTAATCCTAGCCAAAGAATGAGTTAGGTTAAAATAAGTGTATGGTTGCATTAAAACCAAAACCAAACAAAAAAACTCCCAGGATAAACTGGTTGCTTTCTACTTAACCGCATTTTTAGTTTTAAGGATTACAAATTGAAAGCTCTTCCTACGTTTCTAACAGGTAACAGTGTTACTTTAAAAAGCTGGTGCCAAAGTGGGCACTGGTTTTGCTCTCACTGCTGCTCTTTCTCTTGTTCTATACAGTTGGCACTAATGTAAAAAATACGTAGCTCCTCTAAATCTAACTTAACACATAAAGGGTTAAAATGAGCGCCTGTTCATATATTTTTTTTTTCCTTAGAACAATACATGATTATAATTAAGGCCACATCTGTATGTCTTGAGGGCTTTTTTTTTTTTTCTTCTCCACTAACACCATTATTGTATTGATCAACTGTACTGATTTGGAAAACAATTTATTTACCTTTGATCTATGTTTAAACTTCTCTAGAGCTATATTAGTTGTTCATGAATGTGGTATACCTAAGAGAGAGATCCATTTGTCTAATCAATTAAAAGTAAAATTATCAAGGTTAGCCTTATAGAATGCTCAATAGCCAATGCAAACCTAACCAAAAGAGTTACATCTAGGTACAAACGTTAAATTGCCCCGGATGTTCTAATAAAAAAGTATAAAATATGCTCTGTTGGCAAACGATGCAAGTCAGAATAACATTAAAGCGACCTGTCTTTTCTACATGAAAAGACCCCCTGCACTGTACATCTTTCCTGTATACAACACATTTTTACTAAAGCTTCATTAAATGAATTGCAATAGCAATGGCTGCCATTTTATAGCTATATATACATGTATATATATATACACATACTTGTGTGTATATATGTATATATATATATGTATGAGATACTAATTTATTTAACACAACAGAGGCTTCTGCCATATGATACAGTTTACTGTACATAAGAAAAACTTTTAACACTGTACAATCACATAAAGGTCATATGCACTGCTGCAGTGCAAAAGTAGATTTAACTGTAGTCTTTACTGGCATAGTAATGGCTTTTTGTAATCCTACAAAATTGCATTCTTGTATTACGGGGCCTGAATGGTCTTTTAACTTCATTTGTTTTGCGCTTTTTTTTTCTTTTTTTTTTTTTTTTTTTTTTTTCCTTTTTGCCTTTTTTTAAAGTTTTTTCCATTTTTCAAACTGCAGGGTTTGCCTTTGGTCCACAGTTAAAAGGACACACAGCAGTGGAGCGCAGACTGGATGCAGCAGAATACATGAAAAGGACTTAAGTTATTGCAATTACAGTAAAAAAAGGCGGTGGGGGAGGAGGAGCAAATGCCCTTCTGTAAAGCAATCCTCAGGGTTTTTCTATGCATGAATCGCTGCTCATTTCCTATATTTAAAGTATATGAAAAGCCTGAAGTAACCAAAACCTAACGTGGTGATAAACCAAAGAAAACGTGATTCAAGTAGTAAAGAGAATAAGGGGAGACAGAGGAGACCAGACTGAGAAAGCAGAGAAGAGGAGGAGGAAGAGTTGTTACTAATAATCCTGATTATTAAATAAACTAAAAAAAGGAAAAAAGAAACCAAACAGAAAATAACCCCAAAACAAATTAAAAAAGCCACCCTCAAAAACAAAAAATAAGGTAAAGAAAAAAGGTTACATCCGTGTTAGTCCCACAATATTACAGCTGCTCCTTGCAAAGGGAGTCCTAAAAAAGAAACAGTGGAGAAACTCGGTCTGATGCTCAGATGGAGGTGCCTCGGTCCGGGTCGCTACCGATATTCAGGCCCAGAGTAGGAGTTGGTTGGTAAGGGATAGATGACATTGTTTTGATGGGGCTTCTGAAAAAGCCACCGTTGGGTGCCCTGTGCCTGAAAGGGCCAGTTCGGTGCTCAGGCACACTGCCGAAGGAGAAACCCGAAGCGGCTTTAGCAGACAGTGTGCGGCTCAGAGTCTGGATCTGTTCTGGTATGAAGGTGGTTGTGGTGATGTGAGTGTTTCTGAAGTCACTGATTTGCTCCAGTGCCTGACGTGTGGGCAACGTGTCAATGTCCAGCGGGGTCAAGTCAATCGATGAGGTGGAGAACTGTTTATGGGGACTGTCGTCGTCTGTGCAGAGGCTGTTCACACGTCTGTGGAGGTGCTCCAGGTCGATCTCCTTGTCATCCTGGGGAATGAAAAAACCAAGAGGCACTGCTCACTATTGCCACTTGTGCTGGGTTGAAGCTTCACAGTGCAATAAGAACTGCTTGGGAAGCACAACGCACAATTAACTACCACTGGCTGTTGGCATCTCTGAACGTCACCAGCAAACACTTCCACCGCCTGAAGTGGGGTGGGCTAAGCCAAAGCGAAGCAGATCCTTACTCCACAGCTACCTTTAAACCCTGAATCCAAACAACAGAACTCCAAGCACTACCAGCAGGTTTCTGTCAGGAAACCCCAGGCTTGGAGCTAGGTGGGTTAGACTAGCAGCAGCTGAATAACAGTAAACTTTGTGCCGTGAAAGCAAAGCATAATCTCAAACAGCTGGGATGATGTCAGTTCTTCAACTCTGCAATGAGGGCTAAATTTGGATGTCAACATGGGAGGCTCTGAGGGGACCAGGTTGCCGGTTTTGTCATCCTCTTGGGGCTCAAGAAAGGGCTAAAAACATCTCAGTTTGCCTTTTGCCTTTATAATATAAATTGTAGTGCAAAAAAGCTGAACTTCCAGCCAGAAAACCAAGCACTGGTGACTCCTTGACATCACACAGGAAGGAGTACACCAGGCAATTTTAAATTACGAAGCCAACTGAGGGACTAATTCTCCCCTTTCCTACGAAGAAGCAATTCCACCAATTCGGATGGAATTACTTTCTTGTGGGAGAGGAGAAGGTGGCCTGGGGTATTTATTATAACGTGTCATCCCTCCTCTTACATCTGTCCCTTTTCCTTCTTAAATCTGTCCTCCCAGAGAACTCAATTAAAGGGTTGGTTTGTTGTAACTGAAAATTTAAATAGACAGAAGTTGAAAAAGAGGAGAAAGTCCTGGGTGACACAATAAAACACCTGTGTTGTACATACATATTTCTATTGAACTGCAAAGCTTAATTCAAAGCGGCATTAAGTACACATGTACAGGGTATTCCCTCGGTCTAGGTAGCGCAGCTCATTCAGAACAAAAGTCGATTTCAACTAACCTTAAAATTTACCTTAATCTCTGTGAAATCTACTGGCTCTTCCAGGCCACTAGAAATATCTCACACTCTAGGACCACACAGAGGATAATTAGGCAGCTGATAGATGTGCACTGATGACTTCCAGTCTTGATTACTGCAATTCAATGACTGGCTTGATCCAGAGCTCCCTGAATCAATGGCAAAACTCCTAGTACACCGAATGGGCTTGAGATCCCTCCTTTGTCTAGGAATGAAGTCAAGCACTCTGAAAAAGTCCATACCTAGAACAAACTGCAGGAGTTCATCTGCTTAGCAAAACGGATCACCAAATATTTGCACTGGTACCATGCCGAACACAGAGCCCGACTGGAAGAAGACTGAGAGGCCAGCTCCCCTCCGGGGACAGGGAGACAAAGCAGGGGAAAAGGGGCAGGGAATGGGGGGCATCAGGGATTTCCCAGGGACTGGATGATCACTGACCACAGAGGCTTTGGTTTGAGCTCATCACAGAAGGGAAAAAACGCACTGCTCATTTCTCGGACTTAGCTTTCTGTCTATAGTTTATTCACATGTGGACATAGATATGGATGCACAGAACAACCACACAGGTGACACCAAAACCAAACGCATTCACCAAACGCTCTCTCCTAAAAACTTTGGAACTGCATATGGATGCAGGAGAACTGGGGCCACATTGGTAGCTAAATAAATATACAGAGGCTCCGTCAGCACATGCAAGTCATGACTATGTCTCTTGAGGGACAGTCCTAAATATTTTTCCTGTTTTTTTGGGGGGGGTTTTGTTGGCTTTTGCTTTGGGGTGCTTTATTTGAGTCTTTTTTTGTTTGTTTGTTTGTTTTTCTTTTTAAATTTTGAAAAACATACAAACACTTTGTAATTTAAAAGGCCAATTGGGAAACAATCAGAATTTCATCACTTCTGAGCCTCTATAAGTTACTCAAAACATTCCTCTTTCTTCTCTTACAGAGATGCATTTGGGGCTAGGGTCAGACCAGTGAAAATATATAAGTGGTGATATTCTCCCATGCTTAGCCCACAACCCGATCTCCACCCAATCGATACACCAAAATGAGACCCACTCACAGTAAGATTGTGCATATCTCCATAATATGATCTTTCCTCTTCTCTCTTGTGTGATCAGTAGTGAAATATTCAGCAGTTTTCACATTTAAATTATCATCAGGCTTCAGAGTCAACATCCCATTGAGATTACTGGGGTGGTTCATACTTCTCTCAGAGCTACCGTTTAAGGCTGTCTGCAGACTCAGGCAGACATCATTGAATGGATTACTTCTGGCAAGCGACTGAAATGTAATCTTCGCAACCATAAGACAATTTTTTTCTGTATAAATGCTTGCATTCTGGAGCACAAGATGGCAGCCACCAGGAAAAAGGGTTGGCTTGCTGACCACAAACTGGCCCAATCTGACCCCCGACTCTGGACTAGTGGCCTGGAAGAGCCAATGGATTTCATGGAAGCTAAAATGAATTTTAAGAAAGTTAGTTAAGATGTATTTCTTTGCTGAATGATCCCCACATCCAGGATAGCGGGGACATTCAGCACATACGTCCACGTTAAAACTCAGTTTTGAGCCAAGCTTTTCAATTTAGCGTTGAGATGCATTTTTAAATGCTAAGCTAATGATCATGCAACAAAGATCAAGAAGGCCAAATTATATCATTTGTGGAAAGTACACACTTGAATTTCTCAGTGTCTGAAAATTGAAATAGGAAAATGTATAGTTATATAAAATATCCAGGTTGTTTGTTTTTTTTTTAAATTTTCCTTTGTTGTTTATTTCTATGTTTTGCACCAGGCAAATATGAAGTGGAAAGTTCTGAAAGTTTGGGCAAACAACAACCTAGAAAATTTTAGTTTTTTTAAAATAATTTACCAGTTGAAACTACATGGTTTCCACTCCTGAGAAACCAAATTTGAAGACTAGAATTTTAATTTTTTTTTCTTTTAATAATGGTCCGGTCCGTATCTTGAACAACAAAAAAAAAAGCTTGGGAATTAAAAAAGGCAAGAAAAGTTTAAATGTATTCTAACATCAGTGCCAATGCTGTCTAACTAGGTAGGGTAATTAATCTGACCTGATTACACAGCATTAGATTAGCAGGAATAAACACAATAGAGAAACTGCAGAAAAGACGAGACCACTACACACAAATTAACAGCAATACCCCACAAGCTACACAGATGTGTCTAAGCTACACAGAAAAGCTGTAACTGATAGTGCTACATTAGAACTCATATTTAGGTTCAGCTTGGGCATTGCTGCCAAATGCATTTTAATAATTTTTTTCCTAATGTTTTTCTACTATTTTGTAGAGCTAAAGAAGTTAAGTTATGAAGTTAAGAAATTAGATGCAAGACCACTTAAGGCTCAGATGGCTGGTAAAGAGACGGGTAGATTGCCACAAGAAGGAAAGCATTACACAGGCAGGTGTAGAAGCAACCTCATCTCTGGTGCAAAATAGTGTATCGCCCTGTGGTCTCCATCCAAGATTTTCTGAAACAATTCTGTAGTAGATTTCAGAAATAAGTTTGGCCTGAATCTGAAAAACCTAGTGTACTCTTGCTTCCCTGGACTCCAGATTAAATGAGAGCTGAAGTTCATGGAAGTCTCAAGAGGTTAACATTTCTGAAAATGGGGACAAGCTTATTTAAGAAGCTAATGGCTGATTAAAGGGATAAACTCTGCAAATCTATTTTGAAAGACTCAGCCACTGAGCTTAGGGGATATATTTTACAAAAAGACATGAAGAAACCTTTGAACTTACTGGTGAAGATTAGCTCTCACCAATGGGAATAATGAACTAAATATTGATGTACTAATAATGTGTTATTCTACAAGTAACAGTTGTGTTTTACTCAGAATAGTTGCATATTTATACATCATCAATATATTTTTTTCCATTCAAGCTTTCTAGAAAGAATAGCTAAAGAGATTTTGAGGAACAACATTTACCTTAAAAAATCAGGAGGCTTAGCAAATTTCTCTGAATTTGTTTTCCCACCCTCTCTAATGCTATAAATTCAAGGCAGCAATCTTCAGGCATGAAAACTCCCCAGGAGAAATGGAGGGTCTAATACCTCTTTTGATGGAACCCGAGAGCCTTTCCTTTTGTTCCACCAGGTTTCCAACATTGCAATGAAACAGGATAGGATAATCCCAGCAGCGAGGATGCAGAAAACACCTGCAAAACTTTTTATGTCCAGGGCACCTCCTTTCTGTTTGGTATCCACAGATGAGTAAAGATCACATTGACCATTCTTTGGCCACCACTTATGCTTCAGTAGGTCCATGTCACCGTTCTGCTGCAGCTCCAAAATCCTTGAGGAGAAAGCAGAGTCAAGGGTTACAGTGGGGTAGTGGAGATGGCACCTGAGAGCACGAGGATGTAATCCAACTACTTGCAACCTTCTCACATGTCTTAGAAAGCCAAGCAGTTGATGAATCCAGACAGACTGATTTAGCCAGGAAAGAAAGCCAGAATATAGGGTTGCCTGTAAGACTGACCATATGGATATCTATGCTCCACTCTAGATACAGGAAAGCACATACAAATCTCTTTTTCTTCTTTTAAGACCCTTAATGAAAATCCTCTACTTAATATACCATATTTTCTTAACTGGCTTTCAGTTCAGATGTACCATGGGATACATGTTACCTTATTGTAAACTGATTTTTATCAGTTTACCTACTTGCTGCTTTGCAGAGAGCAGAACCATATTAGTTGCAGTCATTAAAGACCTGAACTCATCTTGCTCAATGGCAGCGTGTGACCTGCTGGTAAGCGATTTCCATAGGAATGTCCTTCGCTGCAGAATTGACTTGTCCTTGCACCTACGTACCCAGCCCGCTGCCAGAGATTTACCGGGCAGCTTGCAAGGCCAACATATCTAGTTAGACTTCCTGTGGGATGAACAGTTTGAGAAACGAGAATTTTGTTTGTAAGAAGATTTTCATGTTTAGTTAATTTATTCCTGAGGAGATTTTTTTTTAAAAAACATCCAGAAGTGACTAGAGTAGCAGCTGGGTGCATCTGGTTATCCAAAATAAAAAATTCAACAGTTACACTTAAAAAGAATAGAACAGGGAGAATGTTTTCCTTCAAGTAATAAATTTGTTTTTCATTTCAGTGTTGGAAGACAAACAATTACTTGTGCAATCATTTGACACAGCATGCAGAGAATCCAACTGCACACAAACCGGCAGAAGTCTGGCATGTTGCTACCAGAGACTGTATTGCATCGAAGGGGGAAGAAAAGCTGTCCCACTGACTCAGGGCTGCCATAACAGCTCAGTGCAGTGGTCTACCTCAACCTCAGAAAAATACAGTATTACGAAAGGGAGGTTGAATGTACCTCGGAAGCACGGGGCAACTGCTCCATACAGAGGTCATTCAATCCCTAATGCCACTTGAACAGGGAGTCATGTCAATGAAGCCACTAAATTTTCTAAGGCACATCCAAATGACCCTATACTTATGCTGTAGTCCTACCAGGAATGGGAGACTTCACGCAGCCATCAGTGGCTTAAACCCCAGCACAGCTCTGGAGTGAGTTTCTGCTTCCTACCTAGGAGAATGTCCTGTGGCTGAGATCCCGACCTGCTTATCCAGCTCTGTGCTGCACCAAAGGGAGCCGTGCTCCTGAGGAAAAGACTGCAGGTGATACGCATAGGTTTGGAGATGCCAGAATCACCTTGTTTGCATGGCTCTGAGTTTATAAGAAGCGGGACAAATTCTGTTCCAATGCCTGCTGGCAGTACATCACTGAAGGTCCAGCTCTGGAGAATGGTGATCAAGGTCAGAGTTGCCTGGGCTATATTTTGAATTGTCCCAAACCCAATGCCAACTGAGGGAAGCCCCATCATGAAGCTTCCTGAGGGGGCAGGGACAAGTCAAGGACTGGAGGACTCTGTTCTGTTGCAAGAGACAGAATAGTCGTTATGAGACATCCATGTTCAGAGGAAGTTTGGAGGCATGGGGACCACAGGCAGGATTGCTGTCATTGCTGCCTGCAGCTGCCTACTGGAAGCATGTAGAGAAGCTGGAGCGAGACCCAAGTGACATGAAGGGATACAACTGGGACAAACTGGAACATGAGCAAGTCCAACTAGATACAAGGAAAATGGGAGAGGTCAAACACTGGAACAAAGAATTTCTGGCATCTCCATCCTTGGTGATACTCAAAGGCCCAGAGCAACTTGACCTAACTGGACCTGCTTCCAGCAGAGGGATGGACTGGAGACCTCCAAAGGTCCTTTCCCACCATAATTACTGCTCTGTGACTGCAAACACAGTCCCTATGCTACTCTCTATCATGACATGCAGCAGACATAACTCACCGTAATTCTGGTTCTCGCTGCTCTAGCATCCTGCATTGGGACTTACGTGAATATTTTGGCCAAATATTCCAGTCTGTCGGGTTAGCAAGAGCAGCGGATAGTCAGCATAAACAGAACCCTTTTGTATAAGGTCTTGTGAAGTAATAAAATATTAATTTTCAATGCCCAATCCAAACATTTGACATACATGTTTTTATGTTTAGGAATTACTATACTATCTACAAAAGGCAGTAACAGAACAACATTGTGGGGCTGATTTCTTCTTCCAGCAGCAGCTCTAATCCCTAAGCAGGGCTATTTTCTCTCTTTTATTCAGTCAGTAATAGAATGAACCATCCAAATGATTGTTCTATTCTCATTAATTAAATGATTCTTCACTTGTCAGTGTAATTCCTGATTACACAAGACATTTGCATAAAGACACTGAACTTTAGCTTGTTCCTTAACAGAGATTTATTCCTAATTGTACTCCTGGCAATTATTGTCAATTTTCTTTATGGATGTAACATATAAGTTCAATTATTTAAATGAAAACATTAAAAAAGAAGCAGAAACCAGGGATAGTAATTGTACCATTACACGGAAAAGCCTGAGAAAAGGAAAACTTGCAATGAAGCCTTATAAAACTGCAACTGAGGACAGATGTTGGGAGATAAAATACATATAAAGAGAAATTATAAGAGCACGAATATTTAACTATATTAACTTCATACAGAGAAAAAGGGAGATCCCACTTCTGTTGGACTTAGTAAACGCTGTTTCTGAATTCACCTGTTTGTGGAACCAAAATAGTGGTTAACACATTAAGAAGATTAAACACTACCAACTGTTCCGTTCCTAGTTATGAAACTTCCTAATTTTGTTGCACATTTTCAGAAATGAAACCCGTACTTTTATTGAAATTCCACGAAAAACAACATAAGGGAGGTTTCTTGCAAGCATGTGGGCACTGCTAACCCTTGTGTGCTGCAGGAGCTTCCCACACGATGGCACTCTTGCCATAAAAATCCCTGCTTTTGCTGCAGTTCCTGGCCGTGCCCGTACACACTCTAATCAGCTACCTGTTGGGTGGCAGACACTACAATCAGTTTGATACTTGATTTCCAAATTTAATAAATGACTAAAATAATAATGCATTAACTAAATGCTCTGAATGATAATGATGCACTAAATGCTGTCATTCCAGCAGGTCCTTCTTCTCACAAGTCCCAGTTCAGTACAACTGAGCATTTCCTCAACAGTCTTGGCTCCTTTGAGCCTGCCATATTGGCATGCAGTAAGTAGTATTGCAACACATAAGCCAGTAGTAAGAGTGGTGGAAAGTAATAAGTAGGGGGCATGAGTTCCTGCTGCTCTGAAATATCATAGTCTTAAAAAGCTTACAGAAGAAGCTTATATATTGAAATAGCCTGATTTGTCTGAAAAAACATGACCTTTAAAACTTGCTTATGGATAGAGTGTGGGTCTTAATATATTTTTCTCTAGCAGGTGAACTATTGCAGTAATGTTTTTCAAGGCAATGGAAAAAAAAGTTATTAAGCTGCACAAAAGAAAATGTCTGCATGCACTTCAACTAACTTGGCCCCAAATTCAGTGCCAAGTGATGTCTAGTGGATAAAAACACAGAAAACTAACCTGCCTGTGGTTTCCAGATCTGACAGTGATGTGAACAAATCCTACTGAATCAATGGGAATAGGGCTGGATTCAGCTCGGTAACTACATACTTTGCTGCTGGCAATGAAATGCAATTACCTCTGCAAAATACCCACAGATAAAAACCCCAACTTATTATGATAGCAATGTGTCACAAATGCTACAAAATTGAGACATCTGTGACAGCACTGTTTTTTTAAATCTTGTTTTATTCTTTCTGAATTATCAGTAGTGAGCGAGAGGGGCGACAGGCCATTTACAGTGAGATCAGAAACACCAGTGCATGATCTGAGATGCCAAAGGTTACTGAATATCAGCTTCCTGCACCAGGAATGTGTTAGCAGAGGCATAACTTCACCATCAGCATTGACAATGAAGAGGAAATGATGAGGTGCTACTCTGGCTCTGGTTTCCAGGATCAGCCTGCTGCAGAGAGGAGGTACACAGAGCCGTGCAAGGAGTCCCCACTGTCTTAAGGGGGAGAAAAAGTAAATAAATAATTTTTAAAAAAAGCTATTTGTGTACCTCAGCAGGATGTGCCTTGGGGGCTTGAGTCAAAGTCCCAGTGCTTGTGCTGGCTCCCCCGGGAGCTCCCAGGTAGCTCACCCAAGTCACATTTGGGAGAGCTCAGTGCCTGCAGGTAGCGCCAGGTGGTTAAAAGAGCTCAAGTAGCCACTGAAGAAGTTAGCCAAAAGTCAAACTCCTCAGGCAAAAGCTCCACATCAGAGCTTTTATAACAAGAACCTGGTGTCAAGTCTTTGTAGGATTCAGTTCCTCTCTTATAAAACAAGATATAAAAACTAAGCTGATTTGTGACCATCCTTCAGTTATCAAAGTAGACAGGCAGGAACCCATAAAGAGGATTTTTTTTTGTTTCAGTGAAGTAACTCCCTAAATCTTTCTTATTCACAGCAATAACTGGAGTGATGCCAGCTGCTGTTGCATCTCCCTCAGTGGGGCTTTAGGTTTTGGCAGAGCAGGCCCCCCTCTTGGCAGCAAAGCAGCTTTGCAGGTGCCCCCTGCGAGGCTGGCTCAGGGCTGCCATGTGGGAGAGGGATGGCCACTGCCCCACCCAGCTTGCTGCCTCCTGCTTGGGGAAGACACAGTCCCAGTCCTGGGGAGGGAAACAGGTAATAAGGATGGAGACAGACAAGTAGGAAGCTCTTAGAGGTCCTTTTGGTCTCCTCCCCTGCCAGCAGCACCTCATTGTCTCGCTGAGACCTGATGAGTTTTCATTATTTTGATCTTATCCTTGGAGCCTTGCAGGAGATGCATGTTGATGCTCAAAGCTTTGGCTAACAAATACTGCCATTCACCAGCTGCCCAACAAATCGTGTTTGCATCATATTACAGCCACGCACCTTTATGAAGCAGCTGAGGAGCGAAGGATTTATCTGTATTCACCTACAGGAGGGGAATATTCCTTTGTGATTTTGTCTTGCCCGAATGCACAGAATTAAAGAGATAAGGAATGGTCAGAAATAAAACTTAGAAGTGTTTATAGAGATGGTGGGAAGGTGTTCATCCAGAAATGGCTGCTTGCCTGGCACCAGCTGCACTACCCAGTTAGCCATCCCTAGACCTAAGCCTATAATTAAAAGGGGCACCAGATCATTGAAAAATACAGCCCAGAGATGAAGGAGGTGTGGGAAGGCGTAGGGCAGAAGTGGCTGTCCTGAGGTGAAAGAAAGAGAGAAGCAGTGCCAATGATGAGGCACAGAAGTGACACTAGGAGAGCTTGCAAGATGAGGAAAGCATCTAGAGGCAGAGAGACCATTGCCCTTCCAGTCCTTCCTTTGACTACAGGTCTTGACATCCGTAAACAAAAATGCTGATTTTGAAGAGACTGTTTCCTGATTTCCTGTGTGTGTTTGTTGTTGTTGTTTGGTTTTGGATTTTTTTGTTGTTGTTGGGGTTTTTTGTGGTTTTTTGTTTGTGTTGTTTTTTTTTTTTGTGGTGGTTTGTTTTTGGTTTTGTTTTGTTTTGTTTTTTAAGCCAGCATTTCAACGCGCTGCCAATCATGGGCTCCATGAGAGAAAATTTTTCATGACAGCCAAATGCAGCGTGGGCTGCCGGATTAGATGAAGTTGTGTTCCCTCTCTACCCATTCCCACCACTTAACTCAGCAAAAGAGTGCCCTTGGGTCCAGCTGTGAAGCCTGCTTTCTTGCAGAGACTCCAAGCAAATTTAAACCCGACTAACTTGTGCCCCGCAAGGGTGGGCACGAGGTCGCCTTCTGATCGGCCCTTCAGCAGCGCTTGTTGTCACGCTGCTGTCACTAGGAAGTCAGTGCACAGAAACAAGGATAAACATCTCACCTTCTAGATATGATAGAAGAAGCAGTAGTAAACCAGACCTGCTGTTTAGCATTAAGGAATTGCACAGCAAACAATATTAAGGGAGAGAAAGCAGCTGACCTTCTGTTTTGCTCAGCAATAAACAATTAGCTTCAGAATGCAGCACTCATGACTTGGATCCAATAAATTAGCATCACTGTTCAAATTAGTGAATTTCTTTTTTCTTAAATCTGTTAAACTTATATGGACACCTTCTCAAATACAGAAGGTTAAACTTAAATGAAACGACATCTGCAGTAATAAGAAATCAGATACTAACTATATTCATTATACAACTGTGGTAGAATTTTATAGACAGCTCTATAATAGTTTTATTCAAGCCACATAGTTTTGTGGAATACTAACAATTCAGAAACCTAGATAAAGACAAAAATCAAGTTATTCAAGATCTTCTCCTTACTTTTAATATAGGAAAAGTTAGGGTGAGCTTAACTGCCCTTTCAGCGTGCAGATCTTTTGTGCTCAGGAGAAAGTGGTGATAACAGTAGCAGTACCTATTTATAAATCCTAAATGACAAGAGAACATCTACAGACAGTAGCATAAATATCATTAGTTCATTAAGCTCAGTGCTGTTACAGTAAACACCAAATTAATTCATTATGGCAAGTCATGGTACACTGCCAACCTTATTAAAATAAAGAAGTGTACTTTCAAGGTATATGGGTTCCTGTGCACTACCCATGTTCCAGTCCTCTTTTAAAAAATTACTTTAACAATTACAGTTACTAAGCTTTATGAAAAATCAGTACTTCATGGCCACATGAATACCTGGGGCCTAATTCTCCTCTTGCTTTCATGACCATAAACCAAAAGCAAGTGCAGGCAAGTGAAGGCAGGGACAGCTTGTGGAGCCTGCAGAATGAAGCAGACTTTGAAGCGCTCCCCGCAACCAGGACAGCTCTGCACCTCCTCGCCTCAGTTTGCACCAGGAAAGGGTGTCTTGCTAATTGCCATGCATCCAACATCATCTCTGAGATAGCGCTTCTTCCTAAAATTACACTTTCTTCAGTCTGCCCCCTACAATAATGGTTGTGCAACACTGGAGGCAGTCATAAATGACATTTTGACTATATGAGGAGACAGTATGATTACAAACATACAACTTGCAGGTCCCAAACTGCATGTAAGCAAATCAGTAGCTCTTTTCAGAACTGACATAATCGACAATTTCACACAAAATCAGGAAGCCTCAATGTCCAAAGTCAGCGGGAGATTCACCATTAACTTACAGACAGCAGAGACCAACACAGAGCACACTTGGGAACCCAACCCTTCTGGTGCGGCTGTGACAAAAGTGGCGGTTTTTCTGCATCAGTACAGGATACCTAGACTAGCCAAAAATGGAAAACTTGGAAAGTGCCCTTCCAGTCACCACATACTTCTTAGACACCTTCTCCCCAAAACTTATCTCCTAGTGTCACTTGTCAACTGCCTGAGAAGCCCTGGGGTTAACAAGCCATGTAAAGAACTACTCTCCTGCTGAGCATGAAAAAGCAAACAAATGAGAAAAATACTTTAGTTTGTTACTGTTTTTTTTTCAAGAGTGAGATGCAAACAGACACTTATTTGGGTCAATTACTATTTAACCTAGTTCCTTCTCAGTCATTTTTGAACACAAAGTGATAAATTAAACACCAAATTTTTTCATTAGGAAAATACCAAAATGAAATATTAAAATGCTTGTCTTTTCTTTTAAGTTTTGGTTTTTTTGGGTTTTTTTTGTTTTTTTAAATTAGATCGTAAGGAATAACTTCTAACTAATCTGTTTAGACCATCTTCTGATGTCCTACAAGAAGGATAAATAAACTCCTGTTCACTGAACCTGACCTAGCACTGAATGAATATGTAAGCCTCATCTTCAGCTAAGAAGCAATTACATGAGAAATCAAATTACTGACATGATTAATCTTAAGAACTGTGGTGACTAGTGATACACTGTATATGTTTATGCTGCTTTTAAAAATCAAGCACTCATTACAGCTATGACAATATGATCTTTGCCAGTATCAAAGTTGGGCTCCAATGAATTGGTAACAGGCAGAATGAAAGCACGCCAAAAAGACACAAGAGAGCTGAGAAGGAAAAGACGGTAAGTCCCACAGACACCCAGGGCATATGTGCAGTCAGAAAGGGAACACCTTGGGTGGTCTTTTAAAATGTCAGCATCATCCTTAAGCACACTGTGATATTTGGGTAATTGGGTGCAGGAAAATATCTTTCATTGTAGTGCAAGTATGTGGAAATTACCATCTTTGCTTGGAGTCATGCTTCAGGCATTGCAAAGCCTCAATCTTGTACAAACTACAGACATCCACATCTTGAAAAACAGAAGACAGATCGGTCACATTAATTCCTGTTAATTGACAGTCTAGAACAGCCCATTTTTAAAGTAAGAGATCTAGGTGGCATTTGCATATTTGACATTTATTTGCTATTTACATAAGCAAAGAATGACAAAATATATCAGCCGATACTTCTCTCAGTTTTTGAAACGGTCCAGTGCTTTTTTTTTAAGCCCTTAAAAATAAAACCCAAAACCTTCAAAATTTTCTTTTAGATAGTGTTTAAATGAATGAGTGACATGGCTTGATTTAAATATCATAATTTGAATTATAAAGAACCCAAATCAATAGTTTAAAGCTATCTCCAAGGTGAACAGAGCTGTTGATAGGAGAAGCTAGACAGATAAATACAGAGTCTGAAGATCAAATCGCAGTAATGCATTTTGTGTGTGAAATTTGACATTTAAAAATATCTCACAGGCTTTTATCTCCTAGGTACTTGGTTACAGTACTAAAAGCTTCCAATCCCATTCCTGGTTTTAAACATATTGGGGTTTGAAATCAGTACTTCTAAACATGAACACTACACTAAACAACCTTCTAGATTAATGTTATACTGAGGAGAGCCCTCTCCAAACAATCCTTTGGGCACTGAAAGGGAAAAAGTTTAAGGTATCCCATACAATATATTAGTGCTCCAAAATTTAATTCATTGATTTGATTTGTTCTCTCAAGTACAAGCATGTCATGGAAGTACCTTTTCTAGAGACATCCTCAAAATATGCTCTTTCTTTAAAGCCTTTCTCTAATCATAGTAATGAATACTCTTCAAATCTACTCACAAAAGCATAGTAGCTATCTGGGGAAGCCTAAGGAATTGCCACAGTTCTGCCTAGGAAATTATGAGAGTTCCTGCCAAATTTACAGGAGACGCTGAAGAGTGAATTCCACCATCCTCAAAAGAAAAACAACAAAAAAAGATTTCTTGTACTAAATCTCCTTGCAGTTTGAGAAATGCTACTGCTGCTGTTCAGGCTAAACATGTGCATCAAACCACACTCTGGCACAAGCCTGGCCCAAGTTACAAATAGATCTGCCTGAGATGGGTGCCCCTGGAAATACTGCCTTGGGCACCTCAGCTGCTCTGAGCCGAGCTCTGCCTCCTTTCCCTTCCAAGGTGCATTGGGTAAGCCTTCCTCAAAGACACATGAGATCATACATTTCTGTACCTTGATGAGCATTCAGATCTTTTAACCTTCCCTGGGTGTAGAAGGAAATGATGAAAGATAGAGTAATACAGCTTTGCAAGCAAAGCAGCTGCTCAACTGCTGTGCGACAGTCTGTGCGCAGCCCTAACTGATGCGATGTGTTGCTGCTGCCTTTTGTAACTGCATAGCTCTTGTGTATGGGGAGATAATCTAGGTACTGGTCTGTCTAGTCGCTCTTCTTCACCAGACGTAGTGATTACCTTCAATAACGCATCAGTGTGCCAGACTGCCAACCTTGTGTATGTAGGTTTTCTGCCGACAGGAGAGCTTACTGACAGATTCTGAAGACAGACCACCAGAGGTGAAGAAGCCTGGCACAGAAAACCTGCCAAGGGGTGTTGCAAAAGCTAATAATTGATGGTTTGCTGCCCACCTTCCACTGCGGCATGTGTCCTGAGGGGCTGCAGTCTACTTTGCATGATAAGAGAGTTTTGAGCAGCATGGTGTTTACTGGAAGGATCACACTAAGGGAGATTTCCATATTATGGAGAAGTGGCTTGATAAGAACTGAGTGCTATTCAATCCAGATAACAATCTGCAGGAGGACTGAGTGTTTATTCTGTTAATAAAGCTGCAGTTTTTCAAGAGTCACAGCCAGCTAGCTGGGCTGTATTCTTGTCTCCCAAAATTTGCTTAATCGGGTACTCTGGTCCCTTCTGCATTGTGATAAGCAAATGCTGAACCTATTCACGTGTGTAACAGTATTTTTTTTTGGCCTCTGGGTTTTAGTGCTTTGGAACAAGGCAGCGCAGTCCAGACCTACCATTACTTTCGCTGCTGGAGGAAGCGGAGCAGGAGGATTTGAAGCTTTGCATTTCACCTCATACCCTTTTTTTCCCCCTCAAATCTAGGCCTACAGTATTCATACAAACTTGAGGGATGTCTGTTCTGTGCAAAACAAGTTTGTTAGGCAAAATTGAAGTTTCTGTCAGAAATTTCAGCCCAGGCAGAAGCAGGAGGATATAACTGCTTTTCTTTGCAACTAATCCATCCAGTCAGAACTGAGACTTTTCCATAGAGTAAGAGTAGTAAATAAAAGAGTAAAAGTAGAGTAAGATTAAGTACTTGACACCTACAAGAACATTCTCCTCTTATGCCCTGTTATTTCTAATATTTCATATTAGTGTGTCCAATGATTAAATTCAACAGCAAATATACAGCAGCATAAGTTAGAAACAATGCAAACAGGAAAAGTTTCAAGCAGTAATCTCAAGCTTAATTTTTAAATTGAATGTTTAATAAAAAAAAACAAACAAATCAGCTTCCTGACAGAGCAATAGTACAATCTGATTTTTTTTTTAAACTCCAGAATGATTTTAAAGCATCTGACATTGTGACAAAATTTAGTGATTTTCATGAGCACTTCTGCCTTCTTTCAGTGCATATCTTGATTATCAAAGTCCACATGGTTAAATCAAGTAGTTTTGTTACGTTTTGTTCTTAAAAGTAAGCAACACAATTACTTATTATTTCCATAATAAATTGTTAAGTCTTACAGCCCCTAATTGTTTCTCAGTGTTTGGCAGTTTTCTATGTTTTTAGAGTTGTGGTTTCCCCCCACCCCCTCACCAATGTAGTGATAACTGACCTGAAGATTATATTCCACTCAGCTCAGGAGAACAAGAGACATAGGAAACATAAGTTTGCATTGCATTGACAGCACATATCATTTGTATCCTAAAACTGTTTTACACCCTGATCAACCAAATCTGCAATTACAGGAGATGCCTTGAAGCAAAGATCTTCCATAGTCAGCCAGACCGGACAGTGGGCACACTTACCCTCCATTATTGTACCTACTGTCACTTATTTTATAAAATCATTAATCCCACTTGCAGTTATGACACTTCTACCATCCAAATCTCAGAGGAGGAACCTTGGGAGCACTAAGTTAACCTTTCTCTCCTTCTCCCTTTCCTCCCTCTCCAATAGGCACAGCCCACAGAGTGGCTTCCCACAGGGGCTGCTGGGCTGGGCTTGCTCATGCTCTCAGGACACTGTGCCACAGCAGAATGGCGTGGTTCACTACTACTGACAGAAAGCAATGCCAGGGTTGGTCATGTAATGTTACAAAAATGTATCCCACCATTTTCCTGTGCTTTGTGCCAGATAAACTGTGGCCAAAAGAAATAACCCTAGAAATAAAACACAAGGCACTCCCAGGTGCTGTTCTATCAACTCCCCTCTGCAGAATAACAACGGCTTTGTAGGGAATTTAACAGTTTTATAGCATAGGTCAAAACAAAGTGACTTGGTACTGAGATTCAATTTGGATAAGTCAGTGAGCCTGCTCAGATGATCTGTGCATATCTTTCTCAAGGTCAAGGGCATGAGGTCAAATTCTGCAGCTTCTTTTTGATAGCACAGAGAAGCAAACTCCTCCTTTCTGCTAACAGAGGCAGATCCAAGAGCTGAACGAGGGCTCCTGTTGCTGCACATTGCTCAGCTCAGAGCACGGGGCAGGTTTTGACAATCAGGTCCCATCAGAGAGCCTCCCTAACAAGATCCACTGCAATCCAAAGTAGAGTTTAGAGGAGAGACGTAAGAGAAAGGGAGCCATGTAAAATAATAAAAAATTCTCCCAAGTTTAGCGGAGACTCAAGACTATCCCGACTTCTCTTGAAAAGCTGTTTGGCTGGAGAGATGGGAGCATGAATGGCAGGACATTCCCAACCCTGAGTTCCCAATTCCAGAAAGTAAAAGTTTATTTGTGGGAGGGCAAAGGCAGATATGATGACACTAAATCAGGTGGGAGTGTTGATCTGCTCAAGAGTAGAAAGGCTCTGCAGCGGGATCTGGACAGGCTGGATCGATGGGCTGAGGCCACGTGCTGGGTCCTGCACTTCAGTCACAACAACCCCATGCAGCGCTACAGGCTTGGGGAAGAGTGGCTGGAAAGCTGCCTGGTGGAAAAGGACCTGGAGGTGTTGGTTGACAGCTGTCTGAATATGAGCCAGCAGTGTGCCCAGGTGGCCAAGAAGGCCAACAGCATCCTGGCTTATATCAGAAATGGTGTGACCAGCAGGAGTAGGGAAGTGATTGTCCCCTTGTACTTGGCACTGGTGAGGCCGCACCTCGAATACTGTGTTCAGTTTTGGGCCCCTCACTAAAAGAGGGACATTGAGCTGCTGGAGCATGTCCAGAGAAGGGCAACGAAGCTGGTGAAGGGTCTGGAGCACAAGTCTTATGAGGAGCAGCTGAGGGAACTGGGGTTGTTTAGTCTGGAGGAGGCTGAGGGTAGACCTCATTGCTCTCTATAACTACCTGAGAGGAGGTTGTAGCAAGCTGGATGTTGGTCTCTTCTCCCAGGTAACAAGCAATAAGATGAGAGGAAATGGCCTCAAGCTGTGCTAGGGGAGGTTTAGATTGGATATTAGGAAAAATTTCTTTACTGAAAGGGTTATCAGGCATTGGAACAGGCTGCCCAGGGCAGTGGTTGAGTCCCCATCCCTGGAGGTGTTCAAAAAACATGTAGACGTGGCACTTTGGGACATGGTTTAGTGGGCATGGTGGTTCTGGGTTGATGGCTGGACTTGATGGTCTTGGAGGTCCTTTCCAACCTTAATGATTCTATGATTCTTTGATATTAACAGGCTCTTATTTTTACCCAGCTAGTTCACCTTTCTCTACCTCAGCATCAGACTGAAAATTAAGATTCCACTGAATGGCCCTGTCACCATGCTGCAGATTCACAGCTGCAGCAGATGATGCACAGTAAATCACTGTCCTCTCACTGAGAGCTGTCATAAATAACACCACAGGAGTTCTCCTGCTGCAACCAGCGGCTGCCTGCAACTGCTGGGAGCAGAGCTGAAATGCAGCCCCCAGGTAGGGAATGGAGAAGAGGTAAAACAGAACAATCTGAAAAATAAGATCCTGGCATTTATCATTACATTAACTTGTAAACTTTTCAAAATATTTGTCTCTTCTCTCCCACAGGAGGATTTCCATAAGCAAGTTGTCATAACTTCAGACAAATTTCAGGAACATGCTACGTTAACTTTCTAAATGTGCCTAATCTTAAAAGTATTTTCATTAACAGCAATTACTATCGCTCTGCTTTTACAGAGGAGAAAGCTGAAGCAGAGACCATGAAGCAGACACTGCAAGATCAATCCCCAGGTGAGGGGTGGAAGTGGTAGCTGAACCCAGTCCCTACTCTCTCTGTTCCCTTTTGCAGTGCGAATATTTATTTGTTTTCCTAAGAGAAGGGGGGGAAAAAGGAGAAGGGAAGGAAAAAGAGCAGTCTGGCAGGCTACATGACAGGTGGAAAAGGCCAGAGGTGTGAAAGTGTATTAGCCATGACTTCCTGAGCAAGTAGCTGGCTGACTCTATTTCTTAGCCTCTACATCAATGACAGCTTTTGGAGGGTTGTGCTGCAGCGCAGCCTCTCTCTTGCTGGTTGTAGCTATTTCCCAGGCACAGCCCCAGCCCCGGAGTTACGGCAGGGCTGAGCTCTGGGCAGGCTCAGTTCAGAAGGGGACCCCTAAGGTGATGGGGTGCATGGCCCTCATGGCAGCCGGGCAGTATCGAAGCCCCTCTCCAGCTCTGGAGGGATTAGAGCAGCACCAGTGGCCAGAGGCATAAGGGAGTGATGAAAGAAGGGATCGAGATCCTCTTCTGCATTCCCAGAAAAGCTGTTAACATTTCCCAGCCCTTTCCAGCACCACTTGGCACGGTAAAGCTCTGCACCATTCACACCTTGCGTACGTGCTGTCCTTAACTACAATTTCTTCACCTAATTTGGGTCAGACCTTTGAAATACCTGGAGACAAACTCCAGGGGATACTTCTCTCCCTGGGAGCACCTGACTGAAGAGAGAGACCAAAAATATATATTGCAGTACATCTCATGGACACTGCCTGCAGCTTGGGGGTAAATAGCTAGAAACCTAAGGTAATCTCAGCTTCGCTCCACTCATGCTTGGCAAAAAGTAGGAGCGGGGGATTTTTGCAGTGCACTCATGCTGCTCTAAGATTCATATAACTATGATCAGCCGTATAAAAAAGTTTCAATTAGGATTTTGCTAATCACCAAGCATTTGACTAAGATTTCCCTTGAATATTTTTTTTCTAGCAGCATGGAGGGAAAGCGTATTTGTCAGAGTTCTGTAAGTACCTTTTTAAAAATAAAGATATACCCAATCTCTGACAATTGGGTGAAAAAAAAAAAAGAACAAAAAAAAAAAAGAACAAGAAAAAGAAAAGACTTCAGGAACATTCAGTAATGGCTGTGATTGACTGTGGAGATAGTGATGCTAGCGGGGAGCTTTGCACAGAGATTATGGATATTTAAGACTGAGCAGATTCCAATGAGGCTCTTTGTTTAGACTAGTTTGTAATTCTGATTTCAATTATAAACTAAGAAGATTTTTTGTTTTTCCCCTTCCAATCCTCCCTTTTTGGTTGGCCTTCAGATCCAGTTGGATATTCTGTCCAAATTTCTCAGAGACTAAGATATACACACAGAACGCAGGCAAACTGGGCTCCTACCCTTCTTGCCCAATTCAGTTAGGACTGGAAGCCACATCTCCTTTATAATGGGGATTAACAGGTAGAGAAGAGAAATCATGCCAGAGACAGTGATAAGAGACTTCTGCCCCTGCAAGTAAATCTCTAGTTTAGGAAGCTACCACATGGCACAGGAAAATCAGATATAAGAACCTGCCTGCATTAAGGAGAGCTGTAAGCCTCTGGAAAAAACAGATACTGAAGCTTAGGTTTCTCCTTATTTTTCCCTCCCCTGAATCAGAATTTTTTCTTTGCAGCCAGCTCTTCCAAAAACTGGAATGAAATACCCAGCACAGCATTTCTGTGTTGGAGAGGACTACCTTCAGCTGTATTGCTGTTGGACCAGAGCCTGCCACCCATCACCATCTCTAGCATAGGGGAGGACACCGAGACAAAGCTCACCCACACTGCCTGCTCAAAAAACCCCTCTTTATACAGGTTAGAAAGATTACAGAGGGCTGGAAGCAGCACTGAATGCTTTTCGGAAGCCAGTGCAAACCCTCCCAATACCTACCTTCTCTCTATTCCCATTTTAGGATAAGCAGAGCGCTGCAGCCAGAGAGACCCCAACCAGCAACATGTTGAGCACGAGGCCATGCCTGCACCGTGGGAATGAAGCAACACCTCTTGCCCAAGGAACCACGGGCTGTCTTTTTATTGCGTAATTCCAATTATAGGTAAATGGGATCGAAGGAAATGGAACCAGCTGCAGAATAGGGCAGCAGAGATTTTCCCCTTGCTGGAAACAGAAGCCAGCACAGTAAGCCAGCAACTAGCCTAACAAGGGTGGGAAGTGTATTCTGTTTTAATGCCACTGCTGGCAGGGGGGAAGGCAGGCCAGGCAGCCCAGCATAGAAAGCTTTTGCAGGCAAAAACTTGCCTATTCTCTTCTTGCATCCATTTTACTTTAGAGCAGTAATACTGACAAAACAGTTGGTTCTTGTTCATATCTACAAGAGAGGTCAGGTTTTACTTCTATTCCTGATAAATGAGCTCCTTAAGACTGTGTACAAATTTGCAAACTGGATTAATATTTAACGATACACTATGGATTTTTTTAAACTTAGTTTTAGTGCAAACTTTAACTAGGTCTCAAGTGAAACCGTTTAGAGTTAAGAATGAAGTTCAGAGTTATTGCTCACTGTTTCTCTTACTTAAATAAGTAAAGCAGAGAATAAATCTCGTGAAGACTCACCAGCTGATGGGGGGTTTCAGTAGAAAAAGAAATTCACGTTTAATTTTAAAATAATTTTGGACGCACTGTATTTTTAGGTTTCTCTTTTGTAATTTTTGATCAGAGGACATGAACCTGTTTTGCATTTGGCACCATTACCTGTCTTCCCAGCCCTGTGCATAACCCTGGGGCTAGGGTTCAGTCCATCTCTTAACAACCAGGACAAGCCCTGCCCATCACTGAATCCCTATTGAATTTTCCTTTATATGACTATATTCATGACTTATTTCTGACTCTATCCTATATGTTGCTCTATTGCAGCAATATCCCAGTGGAGTGCCAGCAGGTTTGGGGAACACCAGCACCTCAAAAGGAATGCAAGTAGATCACAAGAAGCACATATTGCAACATTTTCTCATGTTGCAGATTCTGCTCAAAGGGAGATGAAAATTTCTCTCACTAGTGCTCACAGTGCAGGCATTGAGACTACCAAACACGCACACGGCTGTGTGAAGGCAGGGTAACAGGCAAATTCCATCACCTTTATGGAGCATGCAATACTGCACATGGCACTCGAGCAGCAAAGCTATTTTTCCTCTTGTAATTGCTTACAACAGTACTTAACCTGTGCAGCACTGCCCTGCTCTTCATCTCCTCCCGATGAAACGTTACAAACAGCAAATGAGGTGTGAAGTCCCCACCTCACCTTAGGAGCCATCGAATATGATAAGGTACAAAGAACTCTTAATTAGGCTACCATGGTTTAGAGGAGCAATTTATATGGAAGCAGGCATGAAGCCTTTGAGAGGCACTGAGAGGTCCCTGTCTTGTACTGCTGGTACAACATGAGCTCCAGGTCATTACTGAACCAGGCAGAAAATACAAGATGACTTCCCAGCTCCCTCTTAGTTGCAAGGGGTGGGAAGGAAGAGCAGCTATATGACCTGTACTTACAGTATCAGATTTTCCTCCAACATACAGTGCCCACCGTGCAGAGGTAAATGTGATGCAGCCATAGCTATGTTGCTTAGCTCGATGCCTTTATGTTTTTCATCTGATAAGACACTGGTTGAGAAAAGGTCTCTAGCACAGATACTTTATTAAAAATGGAGACCATGGCCTTTCAAACATAGAGACTTTCTTACTCACTAGATTATTATCTGTTCCCTCTGGGCTAAACTAAGCAAAAACACCCCTCAGCTGACTCACTTCAGCTGCCAGCAGTTTCTCAGTTTTTCTTATTAGCACCTTGTAAAAGATTTCCCAACATCCTTAATTTCAAAAACTTAATAGTTGAAAAGAAAAAGAAACCTAGCTAGAAAAATAAGATAAAAGACAACCATAGAAAAAAAATCATTGTCTTAATTACAGAGCAGCTTTGTCCTCTAATGGAAAGGTAATTTTCTCACAAGACAGCATTGCTGTAGCAGAGGATGCACTTTAAACAGGAACACCATTTGCACACTGCACTGAACTTCTAACCCCTCACAACTTGTATTTACTGCACTTTAGAATTGTGCTAGTGGATAAAAAAAATCTATTCTTTTTTTTTTCTCCCCAGGATTGTAGATTCATTTTGGTAGAGCTCCCCTGCTATGGAACTAAATATCCCATGATATTTAACAAAGTAAATCGATAGCAATGGACATTTTGCTCAGTGAGTTTTGGGGTTTTGGTGGTGTTTTTTTTTGTTTGGTTTGGTTTTTTTTGCCATGGCAGGCATTGCTCTCTCTTCTTTGCAAATATAACATCCAAACTTGCAGAGATGGAAACCATGGTCCTGTGTCTTCTGCCCCCCATGTGGCTGTTGCTCTGCTATGTGATCCCAGAAAACTGTAGCGGAGCCAAAAAGGGGTTGTTCCATTTGTTAAAATGGAACTGCTTATACTCGTGATTCCCATTTTTGTTCATGCACTTGCAGTCATGGCTTTCTCACAATATAGGTGTAATATTTCTGAACATTACCATCCATCGGAGAAGAGCTGGCTCTGTGTTAAAGGTTCAGAAGTAATACCCATGCAACACAGATACAGTTCCTTACCAGGGAACAGCCATCCTGTGCTCTCATACAGGAGAGCCTGATATGCAACTTCATTGAAGAGGAGGGAAAATAATGCAAAATACAAATTGATCTTTTATTCTGAGCTGCCAAGGAAAAATACATTTCCTCTACAAAAATATAATTCCTTTCAGAGTTTCCACATCCTCATTCAAATACAATGAATAACCAATAGGCTATATCTACTCTCCTGTCTTGATCCAGAAATATCATGGAAAGTGTTTCTGCAAAAGAACTTTGTCTAAGGGATACTGCAAAGCTTGACTCTCAATTCTAAAAATCTGGGTTTAAACCTTGGAAATTAAAATTAAGTCTGTATAATGTTGATATAAATTACTTTCTTCCTTTCTGTACTAGAATAACTTAAAAATGCCTATCTCCAAAATTGAGAAGACATTCTCTTACATAATGATTCAAGTCTGGACAGTCTTCCTTTAGGCAAAAATCTAAGTTTTGACAATAAGTAATGCTGATTTTAGAAAGTAAAATATCTCATCAAACTTTAAGGCTACTGAGGCTAGAAATGATCATCATCACAGCATGGTCTCCTGCAGAAGAAAGAGAGGAAGAGACAATTGTGCCCACAGCTCCCACTGCAGACCCATCTGGTGGTAGAGTGAAGGCACATCTTTCTGAAGGATAGGATTCAAAATCTCTAACTAATAGAAAACTTTCATGCCACCTTCCCTGCCCATGGAATTGTTCCAAAACTTAATTACTATTGTTCAAAAGAAAAACACAATAAAAAACAAACCCTGAGCTTTAACTCATGACTGAGTTCATGTGGCTTCAATTTTCAATCTTTAGACTTTTCTATGCTTTTCCAGATTAGATACTCTGTTATCAAAATTTTCTTCCCGCGTTATCACACTAGAATCACACCACAATTGATCACCTTTTCTCTCTTGTTTTGATAAGCTCAATAGCTTGAGCTTCTAACATCTTTCATAACACACTTTTCTCAGATTCCAGGCTGCTTTTATACCTCTGAATTTTTATGATGTGTCTGTACAGAAATTAACTTAGTATTAATGACCAATAAAAATCTCACCAGTGTTGCATACAGAAACAAAAAGTCCTTTTTGCCTGCACAGTAGCATCCAACTTGCATATTCAATTCCCATTATTTCTCTTTAGGACTCTCCAAATAATTAATTTTAGGGGCTGTTTGTAATAGAAAAAGATAATTTCATTTCTAACAACATATTTAATCTGACCTAGGGTACAATGCTTTGTTTCAGATTTAAGCATTTAAGAACTTTAATTTTTTTAAGTGAAATGAAACACAACAAAATATAAAATTAATTTTGAATAGAAAAAATGTTATTAACATTTTAATGTCAATATTTCACATTCATGTCAGGGCCCAGTCTCTGAAAGAGAAAGAAATATCACCATCCCAGCATACTTTGTCTCCTCTTGCATTCTTTTTCCTTCTGAAATCATCTCAACAATTTCACAGTTTCTGTGAAGGCTAATTTGGGTTAAGGCAAACTGCAAACCCAAGACACAATAACTACAAAGGTCTACTTTCCATGCAGTGTATTCCACTTCAGAGTGAACCAAGTTAAGTAAGAACATGGTACTCGTCTTTCTGAGAAATAATCTTTACATACACAGTAATTTAGATGAAGGTCGATTATAACAACCTGAATGCAGGGCCTCAATAGATGCCAAAAGAAAAGGAGAGTGCACTGAGTCACTCTAGGCAAAATGCAGCTTGGAGAAACTTTATTAACTGTAATGCTAAGTTAGGAGTGAGCGGTGCAGCTGGCAGCTAGGGAAGCAAAGAAATATCCGTTTGAAATGTGAATACCACTGATTTGAAAATTTTTGAAACTATGAACACTGGACCCAGCAATGTCATTTTAAAGTCAATTTTCAGAGACCTAATACAAGAGCAGTCAATGCTGGAATAAACCAACACACCTCACTGAACTATTTATTGTCAGAACAATAGCTATGATACACACCGCCACTATTCTGGAAAACAGCCCTTGTATTACTTTTTAAAAGGGAAACGAATGCAATAAAACGTTTTCAGCCACTGCAAGAGCAATAACAATATTAATGTCATTTGAAAAGATGGTCAAAGCACTTTGCTAATACTCATGAATCATCAGCTTCCTTTGCAATGCAACTGCTGTGTTTGGAAATTGCATTTCCCCACTCATTCATATTCTAACCATTCTCCCAGTCTTTCTGTTTTTTAAAGAGCCACCACATCTCCAAGAAAAAGTAAACGTGAGCATTGAATGCACTTCTCCTGCTTTCATTATAGAAAAGGAAAATACGGTTGTAGGTGCCCCCTCTAAGCAAGAAGAGCTGTCCTTCCCATCAAGCAGCTCTGCAATGTGACCATGAGCTGCTGATAGAGTTGCTATGGTTATAAAGAGGTCCTCTGTGGGAGACATATTCACTTGTGATTAGGTTTTGACAGAGACAGAGGGATGCTTGATGTGAGAAGAAAGAATGAAAAGCGCTTCAGCCATTTTATCCACCTGAAAGCAGAGTTACACTACATCTGAAGTGTTTTTGGAGAAAGCCCCGCTTCTCCAGGAGCAGTGCACCAGGACAAACCTTGTTTCTGACACACAGCAGATTTCTATATATATGCCAGAAGTGATGACCATACTCAGAGATATGCAGAAGCGGTGCTCACCTTGATCCATGGATTTTCCTGCAATTTTCTGCAAGAGACCATTATATTTTCTGAAGGGCAACAAAACTAGGAAAAAACCCCAATAAATGAGTAGGGACCTGGATGAGGCAGGTCCTTAGTGAGGTTTTGTGCCACTGCACCAGAAGCACTAAAGGAAAACAGCATCTGGGCTTTTCATCCTAGCTGCTTCTGCCTTTGTTCCTGAAACCATGCGCCTCCTCACTAACAAAGGCTGCTAATGAGTGGAAAGGCAGATGGGAGCTGGGGAGGGTGGTGATAGCCTGCCCCACTTGCGGAAGAATTTAAAGGAATAAAACATTGAGCATAGGACTGCAGCACTTTCAAACTGCTGAGGAGACTAGTTAAATCATCAAAAAATAAAAAAAGGTCCTCTTTCTTTATCTCCCTCCACCTCTTTTCCATCCTTTGGGTTCTAGTTCCTTCCACAACAGTTCTCCCTTCCTGCATGCCTCTTCCATCTGTCCTGCCAGCCCCTGTCAAGAGGGATGACCATCTGAGATAGGGCTGACAGAAAAGCTATGCTCCAATTTGCCTTTTATTGAACTGTTTGCCTCATAATATAAAATCTGTGGGTTTTGTTCCCTCTCCCCATGTGCTCACCTTAGAACTTCAGAGCAGTCTTTTCCATGGGAGGATGGTATGGCAGAGCCACATCTGCTAAAAGAGAGAGCCACCCCTGTAAAGGGGAAAAATCAACTGAAAACTTTATTTCAGAGGGTCAGAAAAGCTCACACACTGACAAGCAAAAATCCTTCCAAATGAAGTTTTAGTGAAATAACAAAGGCTGACCAGAATGCTTCAGAGCGTGAAAAAATGTGAGTAATAAACAATATGAGTTCTGTTTTACTAGCAAATCTCATGACATAAAAAGAAGTCAGTCCTGTGAATCATCTTGGATGCTGGCTAGCAGACTCTATGCTCACAGCACAATGTCTGCACTGTCTATAAATATTGCTATGGCCAGTAAACTCTAGGCAATGTCAAGGGGACTGCAAAACTATTGAGGGTACCATACATTGCAGTGGTTGTAAAAAATGCCATTAAAGAAAAATGATCTTTTATTAAATCTTTTGTTTGGGAGGAACTTTGCATTTTAACAGAGCATTTAGCAATCAGGATAGGTTTGCAAAAGCAGCAGTCTTCTCTCTGCCCACAGATCAGATTTGGAGGCCCGTGAAGTCCTAAAATGCCTTCAGCCGAGAGGTGAGGGCCCACCTCCATCTGAAGAAGGATGTTCAGTGCAAACACAAAGCTCAGCTTGCCATCCTGTCTTCCTTGGTCTAAAAAGCTACACACAAGCCAGCTAAAACTAAACCCCATCTGTTCTATTTATCCCATGGAGCTAAAGACAGTGGCAGCGTAAAGAAAGTTGCGTGGGGCCTGACAGGCCAACTGTTGTGCCGTGGCTTAGTACCACAGCTAATAACCAGACTTCTATTATTCTTTTCCTGCAATGAGATATGTCTGAAAGCACTCTAGAGTATCTGTAAAAATCAGAATGGTGAGGGTTTCTAAAGTGTATCTCTCTTACGAGATGAGAGAAAAAAATTGGTCTTGACCTCTAGACTGTTTCCTGGTCTTAAGGCAAATACTAAAGGACCTTCAATGCCCCAGCCAGGGTGGACAAAGCTCACATAAAGACACAGATATTCTAAAACTCAGTCGAACTTCCTTCAGTTCAGGTGTCAGGACAGACAGGATTATGACCAAATTGAGAGAATTTTAATATTAGAAAGTCAGATGCCACATCCTCTCAGACTAGATAGACAAATGTTGATTATTTCAATGGAATAAAAATAAACATACTGCTTACCAAATAGATTAATATTTTAGATGTTTGATAGCATTTGTCAACATATGCAATCATAACAAAATATGATACACACTAAAGATTAAGTATGACTCTTGTGTAATGCCAAATTACTACTTCGGGAGTTCTTTTTTTGTATCAGAGGTTTAGAACTTGGCCCTAAGAGCATTAATATTTCCTTTAGGAATAGCACATTAACAGCAAATCCAGCAAACCCCTTCATTGTACACTGTAAAACACGTGTAAAACAAACTCTACCTCACCCACAGAGAGGTTCAATCTTTGGATAATTCAACATTTCTCATCCCTATTAAAAAAAAATAAATCCTGCAGACTGACAAAAATTCAATTGGTATCATCTTTTCAACAGTCTCTCTGTATTAGGACATGCATAGCCTAATCAAACAAATCTTTACTTAGACTAGTCAAGCTCTGTGTATTTTGTACTAAAGCCAGCATATCGTATCTAATTAACCCTTCTGCCTTTCTAGCTGAATACTAAACTTGTTACACTGGAATTTAAGTCAAGAGCTCATGAAGGAAAATGTGTACTCTGTTCACCTTAGCCTTTTGGCGTACCATCTAGTAACGTTCTTAATATGTCCTGTATTCAGCCAGCATGCATCCCACAAATACTTCTGCAACTGTGCTGAGGGGGAAGAGGGCAGCACTGCTTCCATCCAAACAAGGTTTGCAAAATTGCACCATAGGAGGTAAGAGCAGTATTTGCTCCTGCAGGCACAGTAACTGAATTTCCAGGCTGTAATTGGATGATGTGGTTTGCAGCATCTCCAGAACCCCTTGATGGAATTACACCTGCCTGATAAATTATATAGTTTTCAGAACTGTATTTTACACAATGTGTGAAACCCCACGTTCTAAAGTCCTGATGGGTATCATCTACCTTCTGCTCCCGACATCCCAAGAGAGGCTTAAAATACAATGAGCCACTCTTTGCTCCAACATGAGGCAGAAAGGGAATGCCCACAAGCTAATGGGAGCCCGCTTCTCCCCTAAAGGACCTTTCCTTCCTTTCACAGTGTCGTTAGTTCTCCCTCCCCGGGCTAACGAGAGACAGGAGGCGGTGGGGAAATGGGATGTCTGCTGCTGTCTACAACTCCTTTTGTTCCCACAGAAAAGCAGTACACACCCATGGAGCATCAGCCACCACGTTTTCATACACTTGGTAACTGCAAGCTTGACCAGCACCTGAGTTTAGTTTGACCCAATATGTCTTTATTAAAGAATCACAGGGATCTTTTACAGCTGAAATCTTAATATGCTGAAACAAAGTGGGAACAAAGAAGGACTAAATTATGGGTTCCTCTGATGCCTTTAAGTAGAGGAAAGCATATGCTGAGGGAGTAGGGTTCAACCTGAGAGTGTAGAAGGAATTGAAAAATAACCTATATATAACTGTAGTAGTCCTAATGGCAGCCCAAGCCCCTGAGAACCAATGAAAGAACAGGGTCTGCTTTCCTCAATCTATCCCCTGACTAAAAGAGAATATGCAATGAGGTTGGACAGAGAATAAATGAATGAGAAAATAGTCATTTAGAATACTTATTTAATTAGTTCTTTCTGCTTCTAATGGTAATGTGGCAGAATACGAGGCTGAACAGAACAAGGTAGCTGCCTATGGCATAATTAAGCCTTTTAAGGAGGGGGAGAAAGGCATCAGTCTGTACAGGCTGGCAGAGTAGGGAACTTCAGTGAGCACCCAATTTCCATAGCTGGAAACATGCAGCTTCTTCAATGAATGCACCAGATAAAGCACTTGGGGGTTTTTGTTTGTTTTAAATTTTTAAATAAAACACAACTGTCATCTGTCAGTTGACAGTAGTTATTGATTGTTCTTTACAGTAGATTATAATGGAGTTTTCAGACAAAAAGATGCTCCCTGGCCCTGAATATGTAAAAGATAACCTTAAGAGAGTGAGTAGGAATGGGACACAAGGAATGGAGATCACCAGCAGCTTGTAAAACAAAAGCAGAGTAAGATAAAAAGCTGACCTTTTAAAGAGCGCTCATAGATCTGCGTGACGTGTTTGACACACACACACATCTATCAGGGGCAAACACACTGTCAAACATTCTAGTTACAGTAAAGAGGCAGCCTTCACTGAAATTCTTTCATTTAAATAAATATTTTCATTAGGCCAAAATGTATATGCATACTTACCTATACTGGTCCCCAGGTGAAGTGTAACCCTATTGTAACCCTACATCTGTAGCATTAAAATCCAGAAACTCACATAAATTGTTTTTTTAATGGATGTTTGATCTCTTCAAAGAATCCGGCCCCAAATCTCTCTCTCTGCTGAGACCTCCCCTCGTGTCAAGCCTCCAAACAGCTTCAGTGTCCATCTGCAACATACATTGCAGCTTGGCAGAACTCTTTCCCTTAAACTAATCAAAGTTTTGCCATAACCTACACTCCTGTGAGATGTAGGACAAGCATTATCTTAAGTGCATCTCTGTTCATTTAACAGCCTAATTTAGGGTACAATAAATACACAGAAGCACAGATCAGGACTGTATCTGGTAACCAGCTGCTCTGACTTGAAGTTGATAAATACCTAGCAACTGATTTTAGTTGGAATTGGATTGAACTACCCAACAGGTCAGTAAAATTAGTATCTGCCTGAAAATTACTATAACTACTCCAAATTGTCTCATAAAATTGCATAAAAATAACACACAGGATCAAATGAGGAATTCATGTGAGGACACCAGAAACAGCCTAGAAAGCAGCATTAAAAAAAATGTGGTCTGATATCGATAACAATACTCTTATTCCTAATCCAATGACATTAATACTTATGTCTTTCTTCGTATTAATAAACCTGCATTTCCCTGCAACACACGGACAGACACTTTACAGATCCTTTCGTCTTATTTATCAGGTAGATAAGCATTTCATCAATTTTATTTGCTTAGCCATGCTTTGCACGGCATTGCCCTTTCATCTCTTGCAACAGTTTAATTATACAATTAGGAGGGTTTTTTTCTATTTTTTAAGATTCAGCTCAGCCTTGCATTTCAGCACGTTCTCTTTATCGAGGGAGAGAAGTAACACCTCTATTTAACTTTTATGGTTAAATTTTCAAAGCCTGGTGCTGTTGAGGCCATTCCCGGCAGATGTTTGGCATTAGCTTGCTCCTGTAGAGCAGGTACCTGGGTTTATCAGCCTGCAGGACTGCAGCCAGCTCCCCAGGTGCTCTATAAGGTACCTCCACACTAATCTGCCCTCATATCCCACTGCCCAGGACTTGACATTTTCAGTCCAGTCCGTATAGAGATGCAAACTGCTATGATCATATGGTATTACTTGCACTGTAGTGGTAGTTTTCAGTTTGGAAACTGCAGTGGAAAGGGGGGTCAGCCCACACCAGGTAGCTGGCAGGCACGTGGCCCTCATGCATGTGTGTGGCAGTGCTTGGGGTAACAGACTCCTTCATTTTCAAGAACTCAATTGTTTTTCTCCTAAAGGGAAAAAACCAAGCTGATATGTGACAGGAGACTAAGCCAATGTCTACTAAATTCCTGGAAGGGAATAATTGACTTTGGTGTGTTTTGGATCTCTCCCTCATTTTGCAGAATTATTATTTTATCTCACATATGCATTGCTTTATATAAGCTTTGGTGCTACTTCTGCAAATACCCTGTTACACCTGATTTAAAAAAAATGGAGCAAAGTGTTATATCTTTGGAGAAAAGTGAGAGAGTTGGTAACAACACTACAAAACAGACTGTATATCTCACCAAAAAATATTAGTATCTGAAGTCACTGCCATTCCTTTAATTGTAATAGTTAAGCTGGAACAGAGATTTTGCAATTTTCTGAGCGAGATTTGCTCACTACAATGAGCAAAAAGTGAGCACAGTTAACATTAGACTGGGCAGTGGACTTGCTGGACATGTTTGTAAACTCCTTAATGGAAGAAAACAGTCATACACTTTTTCAGTCGTGTTCCTTGGAACAAGGCTCTTTCCTCTTTCAGATGGGTTTTACTTAAAATGACATATTTATTGTTACATATACCAAAGGGAACAAAATAGTAAGTAGGGGTTTTTGTTTGTTTGTTTGTTTTTTAAAAATCCAGTCCAAAGCATCAATTTAAAACTGCTGCACCTACTATCACTTTAAAAAACAGAAGTGATGAAAACAGAATTCTTTTTTCCAGACCCATATACATTTATCTCAGAAACAAGAATATTGGGGTTTTTTAATAAGCAGAAATATGGCATCACACTGTTCTATTAAAACTGGGATTTGCTAGATGAATTAATGGATTTTGTTTACAGCTTCTATTCAGTTTATTTATTCTAAATAAATACTTAGGTGAGAATGACACTGTATCAGCAAAGTGAAGTGATAAATTTCATAGTTTGTGGTCATCATGGTACTTCTTTTTACTACTAGTTTATTAAAATGATAACATATAATATATAAACCAGACTAATTTAATATGTAACATATAAATATTTTTTTAAAATTACGTAACAGTTATTATTTACCAGCAGAAACAGCTGCTTTCAGGGTTGGGTTCATGGAAGTCAGGGCAGAGCCCTAATCTAACCTGAATCAATAAGCCTGGATAACTGGCAGCAGCTTTCTGAATATGAAGCATTGACACCAACCCAGTATGATGGTACAGGAACCCTAAAACTGTTATTCTTTGAAAGAAGTTTGGCTCACAGGTATCACACAGAGTGTCTCCATTTCTTCTGTCCTGCCTTCCATTTCCTGCTCTTGCTGCTGCCTGCTAGAAGCTGGCAGTGCATGTGATGTGACTGTTCAATAGACCAAAGTATGAAAAATACTTAATAATGACTTTTTCTCACCACGGTTAGCATGCATGAAATGAATGAGGCTTCCTGCACAGGGCATAAATCTATAACTAAATGTCAAAAACTATAACACTCTCTGAAGGTAGCTTATTAAGAATTTGCTATGGTTCATTTTACAGTGACACTTCCATATTCAGGAGTGTCAGAGTACAGAGGAGCAGCCCGGGATCAATTCATTCTGACATTAAAAAAAAAGGAGATTAAAAAAAAGGGAAAGGAAGGAGAACAGAACTGGTATCCAACAAAGCATCTGGACTAATTCAAAGATAAAGGAGATTCAAGATTCATTATCGAGCCCCCCAGTCCCAATCAGACAGGCTCTGTGACACAGTCAGGGTGATTATAGCTCACCAGAGGAACGTGTGGCAGTCCTAAAGCCCCATTTGCTTAAATAGCATGATATGGTTCTTCCTCCCAAATCATGTATAAAAGCTCTATAGAAAAATAGCATAAGAGTGAAATACACAGTATGCACATGTCAGAAAAGACCAACGTCAAGGCTGTTGAAAGTAAATTAATGAATATAGTAAACTCAGTTTTCTGATACTGTTAGTTTTGAAATGCAATACGGAAGCAATGCAAGGTTTTGCTTAAAGGCAATAGCAAAACGCAGCTCTAATTCTGCAAACTGAGAGAAAGAGCAAGAACATAGGTTTGGAGTTAACAATACCCTCCCCCCCCCAAAAAAAAAAAAAAGAGCGGTTCTAGGGGCTGGCTAAAAAACTGCAAGTGAAAACTTCCCCTCTGAAAATAACATCTCTGCAGCAATGTGCCAGCCTCACCAGCACACTGCTGGGGAAAGCTTCAACACCACCAGAAAGAGAAATGTCTCTCTATACTGCCTCTCCCAACACACAAACTTGATTACTGTTCCATCATATCTGCTGGTTGGAAAACAAGGAATGGGCATTTTCCACCTTTAGAGAAGCTTTTAGATCTCTCTAAAACAGCAGAATTGCAATGGATGTCAGGCGCAGCTCAAGGGAGCACTGCTCAGCTCGTTTGCTGCCTCTAACCTGCTGCACAGGAAAATGGTGAAAACGAAGAGGAAAGCATGAAAAGCCACCATGTACCCCTGCCAGCTCAGCAGGACCCCCTGGCAACCTGCATCAACAAATGCATGGTCCTGAAGGTATTTTTCTATGAATATGCTTTCAGAATACCTGAGATGGGACAGCTACCAAACTACCTAGGTGGTTATTCACCAAGTACTCAATAAAAGGGATTAAGGTATGTTCTAGCAGCTCAGTGATATATAGCAGTATTTCTGGGAACTACCACCTCTTACTGCCAAAAGTTTGATGCTACCTTGTTTGCATTTAAGTGCAAACTCCTGCAGCAAGCTTGAACCAGAGATGTTTGCAACATATTTTGGCCTTTTTTCCAGACTTTTCCAAGCAAACAGTTTCTCCACTTACATATCTTAATTCCAAGTTTTTACACTGAGTTTTGTATCCTAGCATTTGTAAATAATAATAAAATAAATAAACAGCCATCTCTTCATCCCTTTTATGTTTAAGGGTTATTTGTAATGCCACATCAGAAATGAAACTTATCTTCTCATGAACTAAAAGCACCAGCACTCCCAGACCTATGCATCTTTTATAAAGATTGGTCTGTAAGAGCCTGTTTATGAGAAAGAAAATTACTGCCTGGCCCAGAGCTTGGACTTTTAGGTGCTGCCTGTCTATAAATGTTCAGGCTGTGCAAAAGAAAAAAACATAGGGAGAAAAAACTGGGATGCTCTTAAAGGTTCATAAAAGGAATGGTAATTCTGCACCACCCGTCATACCTTTATGGCTTTGGGTGGGGATAACATTATCAGTGAAAATGCACTGGTATCTCTAATAGCAATTTTCTCTTGGGGTCTCCCATCCCATATTGGCAGTGTCTCACCTCCACAGCTCTGGCTTTGAGTGCCAGTGAGGCTGGACATGGCCTGGAAAGGAGAGGTGGTGCAGAGATGGGGGAGGCCTCAAAGAGACAAATCTGAAGAGAAAATTAGTACTGGAGGTCTCTTCTTGTCTCCTTTTATAAAGCTGTAAACAAACGTAAAGGCAAGGAAAGGCCTCTGACTTTCCAAAATATAAAGTCTGGTCATGGCTGTAAAACATGGCCTGTGATTTCTGGCTCTTCACTCTCTGTTAGAGGAGATGCCTCAAACTGATTACAGCAGCACTACCTGGGCAAGAACAGCTCAAATGCCGCTTTTGCCGATTTTCCTCTTCTTATGAAAATGAGCCAAATTGGAAGTTAAAGTCACCTGACGTTTCTGAGGTGCTGCTGCTGCATCCAGTGGCAGTTTCTCAGATGCTTTATACTATTTATTAACTGAGAGAAAAGGCTAAACAAGTTTGAATTCTAAACAATGAACAAGCCAACAGCTCACCATCACAAGTAAATACATAGAGATAAGTGAAAACAAAAAGATTAAAAAGAAATTAAATCATTATTTTAGAAAGGAAATTGAGACATGTTGCTAAGGAATCTCCCAATTCCCAGGGTGACTCTGCGTGCTGTCATGGAGGATGCCAGCAGCATTAGCGCCCGAGTACCTTGCTGCCTAGAAACTGTTGCTACGTGGACCATACTTAAATGCTCTCTATGTTTATTCTTGTGCATCTAAGTACATAAGCCCTGGCTTCCCTTTCAGCAGAGTACCGCCCTGCTTAGTCGCTCTGTGCTCCTGGGTGGCTGGAGCTGACTGATGGGCCATCGAAAGCAACATGATCGGCGGCGGTGCCGAGGGGACTGTCTCAAGCTCTACGCTTTTTGCAAAACTCTTCCCAAGCACATCCTGGCACGACAGCAACTGTACCCATGCTCGGGTCCTGAGCCTGAGGGAAATGAAATGCTTGGAGAGAGACCACTGGGGTTTAAACCAATGGGAATGCAGGCACTCCTAATGCTCTAATACAGGTTAAGAGGCTTTATTTAGTAACTCCATCGGAGTTAAAAGACTATTCACATCAGCAAGGCTAATTACATGAGCACATGTTTCAGGACAAAGCTGAAAAAGATTGGATAAATACTCATTTCAAAACCCTTTCCACTTGTGTCTTTTAAGTGGCTATTGTCTATTATAGCACTTTTATGCATTCTTAATCACACAATTTTTGAGTACAGAGAAACGGGATATCTAAGCTGTATATTACACATATATTACATTTTATATTTAACATGATTAAAAAGACACCTCTGATGCATATAATGCAATAGGGGGTCTGTGCTCTCTCCAAGAGGCAAGGCAGAAGATTTCTTCTTGAAACTTCTGGATGGAAGACATTCACATTTGCAAACGAACAAACGGAGAAGCACTTTTCTCCTCTCACCTGACATCATTTTCTGCCTGCTTTCTTCTGCTGGTTTTAGAAGAGCTACTTTCTCACTTACATAGAGAAGAGATAATACCTCTTATCCAAAAAAAACCTCCCATTTTAATCACATTAGCATTAATTAGCAGAAAAAATTGATATTCAAATGACCATACTAATTACTTGCAGAGATCTCAATACCTTCAAAACATTACATGACAATGAGTAGAGCAATGCATAACTGTGCATGCTGTTTTATCAGCTCCAATATTACCTGATGTTCATAAAATATTTTCTGGAATTTAAATGCACAGTACTTTATAACTGAAAGCCTGATTGTTTAAAAGTGGCTTTCTATGATGGAAGAAAGTTTAAATTTCTCACCAGAAGAATAGAACATGTTTAGCTTAGCACATTTACTGTTTATCTTATTATTGGAGGGAGCACTGTACATTGCAGTTGTGTGTCTGTTTTTCAGAGGGACTGTGGATAAGTACAGTTTATTAAACCCTGCTGAGACAATCTGTTGTGTCTGTCTGTTTTAATGTTGTTATAAGTCAGTTAAGCATGCATCATACTTGTTAGCTGCATATATACTAATTTAATGTATTGATGGGCTGTCAGTACAAATACCTAATGAATATTAAAATGCAAACTCAGATACAGAAATGCAAAGCAGAGCCAGCATGTGGTCAACATTTTGAGGGACAGGCAGAGAAAGGAAAAGACCAGAGTTCAGAGTAAATGGCAGTAAACACTCAAGAAATGAACCTGAAAACAAATCACTAACAGCTTCCCAGGAAAGATGGAGGAAAATAATAATTAACGGTCTTAAAAACATGGGCTCTAAATATATGCTGTGAACTTTGTTTTCTGCCAGCTGATTTCAATATAAATGAAATAAAGAACGGTTAGAACACCAGTATGCCAGTAAGACAAAGAGAACCAGAGAAAACAGAATAAAGACACTGTACCAGGGGAGGGAGGGGAAGGAAGAAGGAGAAATCTCCCACTGTCTCTTCCATGATGCTAATTTTCTGTTTAACAATGACTCTAAAAATGGATAGCAGTCGATACTTTGCATGCTCTGCATAATATAGTCTTTCAGCAAAAGCATGTACATACAAATCTCTCCTGCTTCAAGTGAATGCGGCAGGAGTTTGTTGGGCATGTTGCTCCCTATTAGATCATATTCAGAGCTGCAGCCAGCTGCTTGTTAGAGATTCAAAGCCCTGTGCACCATTCACTCTGAGCTCAGAGGCATGCTGTCTCTCCTTCACAAGGTTTGAAGTGAAAAGCGAATTACAAAGAGAAAGCCCTTGGGCCAGAGGAGAAAATATCAAGCTGCTGCGAGTGGGGAGGCAGCGGGGTAGGGACACGTGAGCATCTGCAGGGCTGATGAAACCAGAAGAAACAGCCCAAGCCATGCAGGATCTGCCTGGAGTTTGGTTGCTGCTTCCTTTTCCCTTTCCCACCTCTCAGAAATCATAAAAGTGTCTTGAGGGTGATGGGGAACTGGTACATCTACCAGTTGCAGAAAAGGGAAAAAGAAAAGAGCAGCTAAATAGTAGGGAACTCATGGTGGGCTCCCACCTGGAAACACCCTGCCAGTGCAGAAGGGACCCCAAAAAGGGCCCAGTCCAAAAAGCTACACCTGGAGCTGGTGGCTCCTTCACGGGTGGAAAGCCTGTACGGACCTCCTGCTCCTGCCCTGCAGGATGGTGACCCACCGCCACCCATCCAGCAGGGACCGCAGGGATCTGCAGCATCCCAGGGATGATGAGACTGCAATGCAGATGCTGTGTGCTCATCAGTGTGCGGGGTCATGCGGAGGCATTGGGAAATCTCTGCCTCTGCAGGTGACAAAAGAGATGCAAAGCCAAAGCAGGCTCCATCTGTGGCTGTTAGGGAGAGTGGTCAGTTTTGATTTAGAGGTGAGTGACGTTTCTCAGCAGAGACCTTCGTACAGGAGACAACAGGGGAAAACCTGCAGATTTATCTATGGCAAAGCCTTCCTAGTTAGCAGCAAACAGCTGTGTTTGCTGATGGGGAAGAGAATCTGTCTTCACGGACCAAATGCTCAAGGGCTTGTCAAAATTTCAAGCATTATGTAAACACCCAGCAAAAAGACAGACAGCAAGCCTTTGGAATGAAAGGGAAAATCAGTGAAATTGTAAAATTATGTTAAGAATCAGAATCTCATATCACATTATACTCTTCCCTCGTGGCATGAGTCACAAAATGATTTAACAATAATATTCTGATTTAAATATAACCTAATATGATCAAATACCTCACCTTATTGTTTGAGCTAGAAGGGTAAACATACTGGTTTCTTTAACATCTCTCTGCCCCCTTCGCTGCTCCTCTTCCCTGATTCCTCTTCAAATGTCCCCCTACAAAGCTATGAGGTGTGAAAAGCTCTCTGCTTCCCCAATCATTTGGCCTTTGGCTGCTCCTTCTCCAGTCTAGAAGAGCAGTCACAGTGGTGCCCATCAGAAATCTGCTTGAGGAACCAGGGCTGGTGTTAGGCTGGGATAGTAAAGCAGAGGAGGAAAGACTAATCACAGCTTGGCAAGAGGTACTTCATCGCCTTGAATGTACAGGTAAGCAATCCCCCTGGGTGAAGCGGTACGGGCAGGGATATTCCTGGTAGAAGAGAAAAACCACCTGCTGGGAAACTTCAGGAAGAAATGATATTTTTTTCCACTGGCAGACTGGGAAAACCCAGTTGCAGAGACCAGGTGAGGAGAAAGAGGATGCATTTTGAATCTGAGGTGACCTACAATTTTGGGATGGTGAAGAGCTGAAGATTACACTCATTAGAATTTCCTTACTCAAACCAAAATGTGTGTTGTGGAGAGCTCAGTGCAAAGCCACTGCCAGACTTTTAGTGAAGAAAAGCAGGATCTGGACAAGCACTACTGCCTAAGTCAACCAATTTGTAAGTCACTGTTCTCCTCCTAATTTCCAGGGGTTTTTATTTGCTTTCTGCCATCAGAATAAGGCCTGGTACACAAAGGTAGATGTCAAGCAAACATTCAGTTCAGTTTAATATGATAGAGTGTAAATAACACAGACTCTACATTTGATGCTCACTAAATAAGACTGCATTATTCCTGTCTCTTGTGGCTTTTTTTCATTGTTTCTGGCAGGAAAACATAGAAAGGCAGGAAATCACTTACTCTGAGGCAGAGGCTTTGCTTCTGTAATAACTCACTAAACGCCTAATCCTGTTGGGTTTGAAAAATTTTGGTAGGAAAAAGGATGTTTAATTTAATCAAATATTAAGGGCACACGCAAAACAAAATACAAGGAAAATAAAGGCGAAATAAAATGGAACCCTTCCACCAAGATGCTGAAGGCAAGAAAAAGAATAGTCTAACTGATGGCTTCATGGATGAACAGCTAGAAATATTTGCTATGCCCAGGAAATAACTGAAACATGTTAAATCACCCTTTAAAACAAAAAACAGCTCCTGTTGCTGAAAATGAACAATCCTGTAAAATGCTTCACTGTGCAGCAGCGGCACTGAGCTGAGTGGTGGCACAACTGTGAAAACAAGGCTGCATGCAGTAATTTCCCTGAAACGAGGGAGAAGAGGAGGAAGGCAGGCTCAGTGCCTCCACCCGAGAAAGGCTGGTGCCTGCAGCCAGCTAGCATGGCTCCCGGAGAGCAGGGCTAGAGGGAGACAAGGCCAGGGCACCACAGGGATGTGCTGAACGAGGCAGAATAAATTGCCACTCAGCCGAAGCTGACCTGGTGAGCATGAGGAGGTGTGTATGTGCCCACTGGGGTGAAACAGTTCTGAATTCAAGCAGCCATCCACGCATCCATCATCCAGGCACTGGGGCAAGGAAAGCGACCTCGTAATGACTCACCTGTTTTCCTTGCTCAGTCACCTTAACAGCAACAACAGAAGAAACCACCTTGAAAGCCTGGCTGAGCTAATATATGCAACCTCAGGTTCCCATCAGAGTCACTCCTGCCTGCTGCTTTCTTCAGCCCTGCCATGTGCCATGCCCACTTGTCTTGCCTTGCTATTACCTGGACGTACAGGTTAGCTACTGTACAATCCTGCAGCTTCAGCAGCAGACTTGAGCATCATCTGTTGAGAATTTTCCAAACACCTCTTTTTGCGTTGCTCTGGTCTTGCAATTTCTCTGTTGTTAAAGGTCCAGAAAATAAACTGGTCTCTGGCACTGGCTTTGGAGGAATTGAGGAAATGGAAATGTATCGCAACTAAATTTCACATTTGAAGCTATGTAAAGTTAGTTCAAATTAAACCATCACTTGTCAAAAATTAAGAGAAGGCCATCATTAGGCCTCATTTCAGCTGGTTTGAAATCAGTAATTAACTTCTCAGAGAAAACAGATATTTTGCAGGGAACCAGAGATGACATTTCTATGTATGACGTACTTTTTGAGCCAAAGGAGGCTGCACATTGACAGTAAACATTATGCCAACAAACCTCAGTAGGTTGGAAGAATCCTCTTCTGCCCTAATTGGGGATGGTTTTCAACAGTGGGGACATTAAATCTGAAGTAAGGCCACACTTTTAAATTGCAGGAAGCCGAGCCGTAGCAAAGTGAGGTGTTCCTATTCACCATCAGCAGAAACAACAGAGGAATAAATGCAGCAGCGATCAGCTCTGCACTGTGCTGCTGCCAGCTAAGGAGCCTCAACCCTGGAAGAGGGAGGCAAAGCCACATTAGCCCATCACAAACTGTAAATTACGGGGCCTTCAGGGCAGGAATGCTCCGGCTCACGTGTGCTTTGCTCTTGCTGGGATCTCACGTGGACCAGACTAAGAAGCAGTTGCAGGCTACAGAACTGCTGGCAGACCATGCTATGTGAGTTGCCCCAGTCACAGACATGGAAAGGCCAGGTTTGTCTGTAACCACAGCACCCAGTCGCTTTTGCATCGGTTGGTTGTTTCTCATTCGCTTTATTTAAAAAGCTGGGAATTTGGGAAATGATAGAAAGGCCTCTTATCTCACACTGGAAAACGCTGATACAAGCTAAAATCAGCAAGCTCTGTAAAATGCTGCAACTCATTTAAACAAACACATCTGCAGGCTCAAGCATAAGGATTAAGAATACAGCTGACAATCATAAATCATGCCAACCCACTGCACGTACAGGAAGAGAAAAGAAAGCTGTCCCTTCGGTGCTCAGACACCACAGTGATGGGCACCGTACAAACAGACAGTGCTCATCTAATATAAATTAGACAGCAGTTGCCTAAAAGACTACCATTACAGAGTACAAAGCACTGAAACTTGGGTAAACCAATAATATATTTCCTGTAGCAAGGAAGACAGAAGTGCCACAGAAGAGTGGAATTTTTGTTATAAATGACTAGATAAAATACTTAATTCATTCCACTGAAAAAACTCAAGACAGCAGAAGCACAGGGAAATGCAGAGGACAGATGAAGCACTGTGAAAGGCAGAGGACACATCTGCTTTGTCAGGGAAATGAACTGAGTGATCTAACAAGTCTTTTCCATCTCCAGCTCCTGTTCCTGTGTTAAGGGCATGGTTTTCTGCAATTTGCAGAACTGCCTCTGCCCCAGTCAGGGCAGCGTGGGAGAAAGCACACAAGGGGAGATCTCCTGGCCTCTTTCTTGCAGGGGTAAAAGCACGCAAACCTGCTAACCTGCACCCTCACCTCATCTCAGACGGTCTCAGCTGCCACAGCTCTACCCAAATACCACTGCAGCCTTTGCTGCTCCAGCTAAGAATCAAACTGGTAGCTTTTATGTTGCAAAATAAATTTAATACAACCAGGAAAATCAATTTTATTTTGTTTTGTTCTAAACTGGGATCTGCTTGCTGGCATGGATCATTAAGTAAAGTAGAACGAAAAGGACTAGGAATGAATGAAAACCTATTTAACATAGCAGCAGCACTACCTGTAAGGAATAACAACAGAAAGACAACGCAGAGTATTTAAGGTGGTGGATGACATTTCATGTTCATCTCATCATGCCAGCATAGTCCAGCTACTCTGAAATTTGTTTGTGTAAATCAAAAAGACAGACCCAACATACTGTGGCAATATGCAATTTGATGAGAGAAAATTAAATTCCGTGCAATAACAACACCCAGCACTGCTACAGATGTAGACCCTTGCAACATTTTTTATTATAATCTGTTGTACAAGGCTTTGAAATGTGGCCATAAAAAAATTGCTTCATAATAAGACTTGGCACACAGCACAAGACGATCTTAGCCCAGAGAAGAGTTGTTGATTTCCTTTCTTCTCCCTGCACAGACCAAATCCTAAATTCACTTACAAAACGAAAACAAATAAATACATTTTCATTAAAAATGAATTCAGCATGACAGTTTGGCCTGCCTTGCACATAAAAGAGAAAAGAAGGTTGTTCCTAACCTAGAAATATACTGCCTTCATGGCCCACAATGGCAGCTGGGACTTAAGCAATGAAATCTGGCAACTCTGCATAGTGATTTAATTGCTTGGGGTATTTTAACAAGATCCATAGCATAATGGATTCCTATTGTTAAAAACAGAGTTTGTTTTCTTAAAGATCCCTATTATGTTTCATCTAAATATGTAATCAGAACTGGTCAAAAGCCGTCGAAACCAGTAAAGCCATGAGTTTTTTACTTCCACTGGGTCATGTGGGTAATTCAGCCCAAATAGACCTTGAAAAACTGAGGCGAGGGAAGGAATCCCTGATACGTTGCTGAGACGGAAGAGCTCCACAGATCCCTTGCAGTAGTACAGCCCTTGTTTGGTCTCCTTTCCCAACAGGGACTTTTTGCAGAATTTGACTCTTTTCGCCCCGCAGAAAGGATGCTCAGCATGCTGGGACAGCTCTGTGCCAAATGGCAAGAAATCTTGAAGGAATAAACAAATCAGGGAACAATGATTTTTACAAACATCCTTTGTGCAGGCTGACGTATACAAAAGTTCTAGTTTTAAGATGACCAGAGCCTGCATACCGCTAAATAAAAATTAAACTTGAGCATATTTATACTCACTAAAGAAGTGGCTGTCAAAGGCAAGTATTAACTTCAGCAAATAGCTGCTTCAGTAACAAATTGCTCAAACAAAAAACCCCAAAGTTTTCTGCAACAAGTTGACCCCCAGGGATCTACTCAATGATTGAGAATAGGTGAGAAAAGACTAGCAAAATTCTGAATTATCCCTTCCTTTTATCCAGTCAGTCTGGAAGGTAATGCTTCAATGCACTCTTTTAAAAAAGAGATAGAAATTAAAGCTGATTTTGCAGGACATATGGAAAATTGTGAATGCTGAAAAATTAAAATAAAGCTCTCCTTCTTATAAATGTGACAGTGCACAAAGCTAAATGCTTTCCACAGTTACTCATGCATGTTTACAAAAGACTTGAATAGCAGCTTTATGAGTTTTATTGAAGGGAGAAAGCATCCAACCTGTGAGACTGCTGTGTTAACAATATTGGCAAGGACTGCACAAAAGCAAGCATTTTCTAGTAGGATTGGATTGCTCAGTGTACATAGCTCAGACTCTTGAAAAACAAAACAAAAAACCCCCTCCGTTTGGTGAATTTGATTCCTGGCTATTGTCTCCCAACTTTGCCAATGGCTATTATATACAGGTATCCTTTATGTAATAGATCCCTCTATTACATTTTATTTCCTTGGCTCCCACCAACAGTTTCTAGAAAGAATGTGCTGTTATTCACTTAAATTGGACAATTCAACAATAGTGGAGGGAATAATAGAGAGGAACCACAATCCCTCAAAGTGATAATAACCTGCAGAGATATTTCACTGCTCATTTTTTAACCAAAACCTGACATTTCTCATTATTTCAGAGTGCAGACTGCCTAATCCAGAAGTATATCTATCACAAGTAATTCAGGTACAGAACTGACACTGCAATTATTTTTACTAGTACTAGCCAAAAATGAACTATGTCTCAATGACCACAGATCAAACCTCTCCTAGAGATATAGTGGTATACCTGCATTGAAAACTTCCAATTGTTGGAATGAAAACATGCAGTTGTCAATTCAAAGAAAGTGTTTACGGAAGAAAGTGTCTGTGACTCTATTTACTACTTTCCAATAGCCCATCCCTGTCAAGTAACAACAGTATTTTATATATTATTAACATGTAAAAATCCATCAGAAAGCATAATGAACATATCTATCAAGCAGAGATCACAGCAGTTCTAGTGCAAAATGCTCACAATAAGATTTCAATCCACAGGAAAGGCACTGGAGTCTGGCTTTTGCTGGAGACTAAAAAGCAAGTCTGGTTTTGCTAAAGGGTTCAGGACACAGGTGAAGACCATTGAGGCAATTTATGTTTTTCATCTCACAGCTCTTACATGAACCCAGGCTCTTGATGGCAATCACAAATACTACCTCTGACTATAAGAAAAAGAGAAAAATAGGCTTTGTTCTACTTTCACCAAGGCTGTTCTGTATTTTATGGCAATGAAGTGTAGTAAAAATCCATAGCACCATAGAAAAATTCAAGATTCTTGTAATAGTCCTACTACAATGAATAATCAGAGACTAAATGTTGTGTTATTATCATCAGCTACATCTCTGATGCAATCTGCATTTATTATTCTCTGGGTTTGCAAAGAATAGAGACTTACTTGAAAGAACTGTAAGCTTTAGTTTACAACAATGGCATTTTCTTCTGTGCTACCATTCTCTTTATGCTGGAGGAGTGTGGGGGTGAGAGGAGTGAATGGAACTGAGCGCTCTCTTAAAAAAAAAAAAATTGAATAACCAAACAAAGTGGGTTTTTTTTTTTGCTGAATGACAGTAACACATTCATATGAGGCCCTTTCCTACCCAGACAAACAAACTGGTATTACTATGCTGCTACTAAAGGACGTGATTTGAATTTTTCTACCAAAGGTCATCTTCAGTTTCAGACTGATAAATTTCAGACTGATAAATTTCAGACTGATAAAGACAAATACAAACCCCCCAAAAAGAGAAAAAAAACACTAAAACTGACAGTCAACCCCAAAAGTCTATGTAGCCTGGCCATAGTAATTACCTCTATGAATTTTCTAGACACTGAAGTTAATTTGTCATTGATACCTCCATCAGAAAATTGCTTCCTTATTTATCATTCAAATTCAAAACCTGACAAGAGTTTCTTCAAAAGTATTTCTTTCTTGAAATACAACTTATAAATACATAAATAACAAGAACATAACTTCTTTCCTGATTAAAAGTTTGCTGCCTTTTGTCTTGTAGCTGCCTCCTATATTTATCACTATTACTGAGGTTTCAGTAAAAATTATTTATCACATCAAGAGCTGGAGTGCACAACTGATGAGGAACAGTATACCATACCAGCTGGGAATTCATCACTTGGACATTAATTAGGACAACAAAAGTTGGGGTGTAATAGTGATGAGCAACCACCAGCACAATGAAGTTGTGAAAGAGGGAAATGCTGTACCAGAATACATCGAGCAAGGTATTTCTGATTTAAATTATGGAAGGTACAGGTGCGATCTCATTTGAAAGACTCTGCACAACTGCCCGTACCCACCTTCAAGGAACCAGAACTGCTGCAGATATGAGATACAGGGATGAAGAGAAGAACAGTGACCTTACCTCAGGAAAATACAAGTCTTTCTGACTTTTTCATGAAAAAGAGGAGAACTGAGAGTGAGTGAAGACAAAAACAGTGACAGAGAAAAGCAGTGTGAGGGAAAAGCCAATGCTAAGAAGAGCAAACAGTTACTCACTGGCTATGAAGAAATCTGGACTGTGAAGATTGCCCTGGGAGCAACACAAAGGAGGAAAAGCTTCCCAGCAGGAACAGCACCAGAAAAACAACAGACCTCTCAGGGGAAAACACTCAAATGAACAAAAATCCCCCAGGCTGTTATTGAGGTGGTGCTTGATGAAGTTATGAGAGAACTCACATGGTGTGCTTGCCTATCATAGCAGGATGATGGATTTGGTGACCCAACAGATCCCTTTGATTCCTATGGTCATATAACATCAATAAAGCAAATTGCCTGTGGCTTTGTCACTTGGGTCTTCTATGAGACAATTGAAGATCTTGAACTGCAGATCTAAAACAAGCACCCCAGTGCCACAGTAATGGGTTTTGGCATGCCCAGTTGGTGTTCCCCCAGTGGTAAGAGGGACACACGGTGAAGAACACCAGACCTCTCATCTCACCACTTCTCCCCTTCTCCGCTCTGTCCTCCTCCTGCCAGTGCCCCTTGGTGCTCCCCCTCCACAGGCCTGTCTAGGAAACCTGGTATGGGGCACCCGGCTTGCCCTGTTGCAAACCCCAAACCTAGCTCCCTGCATAGCCAAAGTGGGAGAACCTCTGCCCAAAGACTACATCAGAGGCAACTCAGAGAAGCTAAGATAAAGTAACTCTGGAGACCTTTGTGCAGTGCACAGCTGCCAATAGATGGCTTTTGAAAACAGTTTAGCTTTCAATGGCCTAGAGTAAGGGGTCTTTCTAAACAAAAATGGCTATACAATAGTAACGAACCATTAACTTTGTTAATGCCAACCAAGTTTGCTTAAAATATTATTATAAGTGAGCATATAAATAGCTAAGTAAATGCAAAGTTATTTCAGAGCTCTGCAGGGGATATTAATAATGATAACCTCACTCAGGTGAGACCTTAAAGACTCTACTCAAAAGTTAAGTTATCCTTATTAGTAATACACTTAAGGCTTCCTGGTCAAGCAGACATGTATTTACAGCAACCCACTTTTAGCACTGAGGGCTTATAACACTATTACTCTGGCTTTATTATCAGTGGGTAAAACACATATACTAGTGAGCTGAAGGTCAAATCCAAGTGTTAGATGGATGGATGGTTCAGGGACAACCTCTCCTTTCTGTGAGGATTTTACAGTCTTTGTGCTAACGTGTGATATTGGGAAGCACTTTCTTTCCTCTCACTCATTACACGTCTACAAAGGAATATAACATTAACTCTTGCTTCACTAGCCTTCTAAATATCTGTAATCTCAAATCACTGTCTCTAGTGCCTTTTCCTGATAATAATCCTTGATATACAATGTTAACACAACTATGAAATTCAAGCATGTTATGGCAAAATGCCTTCCAACACTGTGAAAAATTCTGGCCTCTTGCATGAAATGAATCATTACAGTATTAGTTTCCTTTTGGCTTTCCTGTCAAGTTCTCTCCAGCAAAAGCTGCCAAGGGTTTTATAATGGCTCCTGTCACCTTGTGTCCAACCACCTCAGAAACACGTACAGTTGACTTCAGCCACCGTTTTATCTGCAATTTCATCCTAAACAACCCCAAGCCCATAAAAGTCAAAGAAGAAAAATTCCCATTTTATTATCATATCGAACACGTCATGTTCTTGAAATAACCACCATCATGAGGCTTTAATCCTCTTTCAACTTCCCCTAAATGCTATCAATCAGAAAACTGTCAGCTCAAGCGTGACAAGAAACCTGCTTCCATTCCCGTGAGACCCTGGTGAAATGAGTATTATCAGCCCATTTTTTCCTTTAAAGAGGTTCATTACAAAAGAGCGAAGCATCCAGAAATGCAGTCTCCAGCACAAGATCAATATTGATACATCCCCTGTGGAGAAGTTTTAAAACACTACCCAACATGCAGAAAAAAAACTTTGCTGTTTTCCAAGGTGTGTTGTTAGGAAAGGTGCTGGAAAATTGGCTGTGTGACTTCAGCAGGCACATGACAGAGCCTCTCTGCAGCACAACTGAAACACCTATGTGACAATCTGTACGCAAAGACTCCTCCTTCTATCATGAAAGCCAGACTCTCAGTAGAGAAGTAGATAACTCTTGCCCAGACTTCTGCCAATCAATAAACTAAAGATCCTTCTTCTCCTCTTTGTCTAAACATAAACTGACCATCAAGCAGCCTGCAATATTTCAAAACGTCTCTGTTCATGTCAAGTTGCTCAGCAAAATAACAAATTCATATCCAGATGTGCCAGAGATATAATTTTGTCCTATTGGGTGTATCTGACTTAAAGGCCTGGGAAGGATTTTCTTCAAATTTTGACAGAAATGAATTTGATCCTGTCTATGGAGCTATGGACTGAACAAATTTAATACCTACTTCTCCTCCTTCCCAGACTTGTTTTGCATGGAAAGGGTTATTTTAAGCAAAGAAGATCCTAGGAGAGCATATTTGAGTCACACTTGAATAGGTAAATATTGCAATACTGCTTCAAGGCCCCACTCTACTAATTTTCTCTGTCACTGTTTTACCAAAAAGAGCATTGATAGATTACTCTTATGAACACTGTGTTTACATAACTTTCTTTATCTTGCATTTTGTCTATCGATTTATTTCTGTTTACAAGGATTTCAACTTCCTCAGTCAACACAGACAAAATTCCCCTGGGGGAAACTTAGTGGGTGCAGAGGTTTAGTATTTGAAGGTATGAAGTCTTTGTTTTGTGTTTATCATCTGGTAAAAATAATCCACAGTTCAGTTAGCAGTAATGGCATGCTATTAGCACATGTGGATCTTCTTAAAGCTTATGCAAATAAGTTTTCAGACTTAGTTCTGCCTCCACTTGATAAAAAAAACAAACTAACCCACCCAAGTTAGAAGTGTCAATGGTCAGGTCCAATGTTCGAAAGTGCTGAGATGGAAATAACAGCCTGTGGGCCCTATCCACAATGTAGCATGGTCAGACGGTGTGAGATATGTGGTTAGTCTCCACTTCTGTAGTCTCTCTTCCCTACAGCATTAGAAAAGCTGGGGCTAAGCATCATGGAGAGGCTAAAGGACATTACTGAGAGTCCATGTTTTTTCAAACATGCCTTGTGGCTCCTTCATAAATTATTTCCTGCTAGAAAAGGGACAAACTGTGTGCAGGATGGGCAGATGTACAACTACTATAGCAACTTGAAGAATGACTTCATAGAGAATGACCCATTTCTTTTATCAGTTGTTTCAAATATCATCTCAATTATTAAAAACCAGTAATATTCATCTAGGAGGTCATGTGAAAGGTACACAGGATATTGATTCAAGTCAAATTGTCTAAGAATCACTGCAGCCCCAAACACTCTGGTCACTATACAGTATTCGTAACTGGTATTTTCTGCTTCTTTGAACTGCTACTTCTCCTTCTGGCCATCAGCTTCCCTACCCTCCTCCAAGCATGCAAGTTACAATCATCTGATAGTATTTGCCATGACAACTGATGCTGGTCCCAAGAGTATGAAAGACAATACTGCCAGCAAAATTCAATAAGCAGTGTGATGAAGTAGAACAGATCACGGGAAGTTAGTTTTGGGTTCATGGTATGGACAGTAAGCAGTAAATCTGGAGGATTCCCTGAGTGTCCCAAGGCTATACACATTCCAGGCTGAAGCATTCACATATGCAGCTGAGGGTGACCTAAGTGCTCTGAATAGGAGAGAGAGATACTGCAAAGGAGTAAACTATAAGCTTGGAGGAGAAAGGCAGCAGGCTGATATCAGGGGAAGAGCAGTGTAAAGTGAACAGATTTGCAGACAGTAGGGCTGGAAAGGCCATTACAACATGTAGTCTAGCATGCTAATCCACAAAGGATCGCACACCGATGCAGGAAAAGCTGAGGGAAAATTTTCAGAGCACAAATCAGGGGCACCCTCCTCCCATGCATTTTCAACTTCCAAAGCTTTTAGCTTACTGGTCTTCTCATCCCTGCCACAAAGTAATCATCTGAAGACAAAAATCTAACGCGTTCTTAAAAAATTGAAAAGAAATAGGCACACTTGGTTTTATCTACTCAAGTTCTAATAACTAAGGAAAAGCCTTAATTATAAGCATAGGTTAACTGCATGGCATCATTATCATGCTGATTTGGAGTTGGATGACTGAATTAATTGCATCCCTTACCTTCAGATTTCTCTGATGTGGAACCTTAATTCAGACTTTCTTCATTTTATGATGACTAATTCTGGAATTATTATAAGCATTCTTTTCTATTTCTTTCTCTCAAATAATGGGTTTCTACTTTCAACTTTAACAAAGGTTTCAGTTTAAGAGTTTCCAATGACATTTAAGTATCTAGCCAATACTAGCTAATTTAGCTAACTACGGTGTTATCGTGGAACAGACAGGGTAATGCGGGGGAAATGGGTGTGCTAAGAGCAGCAGTTCTGATTGACAAGGCCTTGAGCAATGACCTTATGCTTTTGTAATTTGTCCCCTATTTTGAATTAAAAACTAATCCCTGAATATCATACTATTTCCTCCTTCAACCACAAATTATTCCATTTTATTAAAATAATGCCCAAAAACTTAGCTGAAATTTCTTTAAAAGAAAGCCTTTCAGTGGCTCAAATTCAGAGTGGGTAACAAACCTCCAGCCAGGAAACAATTCTGTAGAAAAGCAAACGTTGCCAAGAAAGCTTCCTGCAACCCTGCTGTCCAAGCACTGAGACTCGAGGGAAGTACCACTAATGCTCCAAAGGAAAGTGATGCAGACCACCGAAAAGAACAGCAAACAGAAATAACAAACTTTCTTGCCCAGTTGCAATGTTTATATCAGTGCTGGCAGTACAGCAAAGACCCTCATGAAATCCAGCATCAGGACTAGGGAGAAAAAGACTTTCGTTTGCAGGCAGCACACTAGGTATATTGCCTTATCCACGAACAGTAAATCATCAGTTTTACCTGCCAGCATCACAAACTGAACTTTAAGGCGGCACCTCCAGATAGGAATAAGCTATCCTGTTTGTCCAGATCAATATATCAGTCGAGACCTGCAGCATTTCTCCTGCTGAATAAAGATACTGCGCTATTTACACAGAGATAACCCGCACCATTACTATTAAGATTCAGCCCTGTGATAATTCCAGCTGTAAAGGATCGGTTAGATGTATATTAGTGGCCTCTATATCTAAAGGGCCATAACATTTAAAATGTTAGCAAGGAGCTTATCGTTGCCTAGCCAAGACGAAGGGCAGGCATCTCTGCTTTTTCCTCAATTCAAAAGAAGATACTAGTTTGTATGCAAGTGCCTGTGGGGGATGAGAAAGCTTCTCCGTGAGCAAGCAAATCTTCAGGACTGAATCCGAAATACAGCACTGTGGGAATCAGCTTGAATTGCCACAAGCTGAAACGAGCACAGCGTGGTCTGCTCCCAGTGCTGTCAGCTCAGGACAGAAGTCTCCTGGTGAGAGCTGCTTACCCAGGCTTTATTTCAAACACAAGCAAAAAGATGACGACAGTTCAACCCAAAGAACAGACAAACCACTCGCACTTCCTCGAAACTGCGGGAAAAAAGAAACAAACAATCCTCTCTCCTTCACAATGAACAACAGGACTGATCCCAAACACTAGTTTTGTTTTTGAGGTGGTTTTGAGGCCACTACACCAAGGGGGTAAGTCCTTACAGCCCCCTCTGAGCCCCCTGCACCCAGGCCTTGCCTTGCTGTGCTAGGGCTGCTCCGTGGCACCCACCTGGGGCTTCACTGCAGCAGACCCATGTCCCTGTTTGGCAGCCCAAAGGGCAACAGGTTTCTACACAACATCGAAGCAGCTAAGGAGGTCTGTGTTGACCTAAGCAGCAGTAGGAAAGAGCTTTGGGCAGAATAAAGGAAACGGCTGGTGGTGCCAAGGCAGCAGGTGATCTGAAATTAAGCCAGCAGGAGGGAGAGGAAGGATGCTGTGCCCACACACAGCCCATGGCTCTGCTGGCTCCGCAGCCTCCCTTAATTTCAGCTATTGCAGCTCTCCATAGAAGCTGAGAGGCTGCTTCTCCTAACCTCAGCCCTTAAAAAAAAAAAACCAATGCCAAAACCACCTGGATTTCTTCTACAAAAAAAAAAAAGGCCTCAGAGCAAATAAAGAGTTAAGCAAGTAAGTGTGGGCTGCTCTAGGAATAAAGCAAGAAAAGCCAGGAAAGCAGGCAGGAAAGGGGAGGTGGGAGAAACGATGGCTTTGCTAGCTGGTATTTGCACAGTTACTTTGGATGTGTCGCTCATCCCCCTGAGCTTAGTTTCCCACTGCAAGTTGGAGTGACAGCCCCTTTGCTGGTAAAGCAGAAGGAGAGGGTATTGCTACGTGTCATTCCTCTGCTCTCCGCTGCCGGCCCAGCTACGCACACAAACATTTCACTTTGGGGTGAGAATAAAATATAAATGCTGTTGCCAGCACAGTGGTCTGCTTATATATACAGCCATGGATATATTTGTTCTTGGGTTAAAACACCACGTCAGTGGTTCTTTCTAAAACCCCTTATTATATTTAACTGGGACCAAGACTGCTACTCTTCAAAAACATAAAAACGAGTGAATAATTTAAGTGAATAATTTAAGAGGGACATAAAGAAGATCAACAAACCTTCATTTCCTCTGTATTTTAACCATGCTTCATTTTCAATTGCTTTTCTTCTATGGATTTTATACTTTTCTCCAGATTTATATAAAATGGTGGAAGAACACAGGGGAATTTGACACTGCGGGTGAACCCTGGTGGCTTTTTGAAAGCCCTGATTGCTGCACAAGTGTGACGGTCAGAGCTGACACCTTCCTGCAGCTTTGCATAGTACTTCACAGGCAAAAAAAGAAATGAACGTAAATTCCCTGTTTCATGGGGATGTTAATCTTGAGCCTTACATCTAAATTATGCCAAAGACGTATTTATAGGATTAAATTCTCCCATCAGCTAAACCAGTATAAATCTGGCGTAATTCCATGATTTGAAGTTTCATTGCTAATTAACTAAAGTCCCTCCAAACCCAAGGAAATTAAACTAGAGCTAAACAATATTAAAAATAGAGTGCATACTTCACAGCTAAATCAAGGCTCAGTTCTGCAGGCTTCCTCTCACAGGCTGCTCTAGGAGTACCCCAAGAAAAGCCAAAAAATTCAGTCTGGGGTCAGGAACTTTTAATCACTGCTCTCAAGGCTGCAAATCCATGCTTACTACTCTTTTACTTCTCTCTCCAAATCTTACTGTAATAGAGTTTGTTTGGGTTTTTTAATTAAAAAAAAATTGAATTTTTAATTTAACAAAAAACCCAAATCAAAAAAACTTTTCTGTCTTATGATGTCTTTGGACAAACTGATGATTTCTTTGGTCATGTTTAGGCATCCCACCTATGAAACTGCAGCCGATAGTTATTTTGCCCTTTCATGCTTGTTACCAGTTGAAACTTTTCTGTTTTGATGGGAGCAGCTGTAGTATGTAGTTATCCATAAAGCCAGGTAATTAAGTGGCAGCTTTTCTTCTTTGCTTTGGAAATGTGCCTAATTGTTATACTATTCTTTCAGCGGAAGACAACAGTAGCACATATAAGGATTTTTTTTTTTTTTTTTTTTAAATTACATAAAAGGATCATTACTTTTCCAAACAAGTGTGCTCCCACCGGGTTCAGTCCCAAACTAAGGGCTTTTAGAATGAAACAGCAAAGCCCCAGCATGCTATTAAGCACATGCAAGGGAGATGTGCTCATGTGCCATGATAAATTACCACCACTAGGACTTAATCAGGAGTGTATGCACCCTCTTGGGCTAGGTCAAAGCCCCTCATTATATTGTGCTGTGGCTATAATGGACTGATTATTAAAATTCTTCTATGGAGAGTGATCATTTGATTACAAGAAAGACATACTTAACTAACTCCCTACTAGGCAGCAGAAAAGATCAATTTTCAACATCTTGCATATGAACTTAAAAAACCCTAGATTTTTATCGATTAATTTTGTTGTGAGTGATTATAAATCCTGCCTTGTCCTCCTCTTCTCATTTTTAATTTTTTTTTTGGCTGGTCATTTAAAGCATCTTTTTCTGTTCATTTAGTCTAATTTTATTCTATCTATTGTTTTATTGAGCAATTTCAATATTCTGGTTCTATATAAGACTTTCCCTTCAGTCAGGAACTGCAGTCTGTAATAACGGCAATCAAGGCAGTTCATTCTGGCAAATGTATGTCAAAAAAAGACTGCTGTGACTTTGAAATATTGGAAGTGACTGATAACATAATGTGTGAAGCAGAATAAATGCATACAAATGGAAGTTTTAGCTGAGCAATCAAAGTATGAACTAAATACAGTGCCAGAGCTCTACACTGAAAGCTCTACGTGCAGGTGGTTACAATGGCAAATTACTAAATGCACTTTGCAAAAGTGTTTTATGAATAAAGTGGCAAGCACAGTTTTTCCTCAGCCATATCATCCTTTTTCTGGCTTGCACTTAGTCATAAAACAGAATGAAGCTATTCTTAAGTACAAAACCTGGGTCTGGAATGCCACTTGGTTTTTATTAAAGTTACCAGAGCTATGATGGCTGGGATTAGGGCCCTGCCTTATTTTGGGCTAACCTAACCCAACTGGCACTAAAGCAGCAAATAAAACACATTGTGCAAACAAGAGTCTCAAATATATCCAGCTGGATTCATGTTAGCAAACGCTTCTATCTGTTCTGACCCCTCAAAAACTGACAGAGTCAAGGTGAGCTTTTTTGGGAGCCTGTTCTGGACAAGGCTGATGCTAGCGACTAGGTCTGTGAAGTATTTCAAGGGAAATTTGGATCTGACTGGCATAGCCTAGATAAGCACACCAGCGGCCTGTGCCTGGGTTTTGATGGGCTGTCACCTCATGCTACGACAAGCTGTGGCAGTGCTGCTTCTGTGCTTGGCTTGGGCATGAGCCCTGTAACACCTGGAGCAGCAGGACAGCTGGATGCGTGCTCCAGATGCCCACTGCCCAGGACTCAGACCTTCGGGGAGTCCAGTATGCGGTGCAGCCTGGCCGGGCTATGTGCTATCTGAAGTACACATCACAGAAATTTTCCAAAGCCACTTATTCTTTACACCATCGCAGACAAAATTCTTGACACAAGCCTCTCTGCAGCTTACTGCTTTGGTTGCCTGGGCACCACCAAATTTTCTTTGGGATTTGGACAGAGTTCCGTAAGACCTCGTGATACCTCATCCCCAGAGCATTTTTCCTCGAGGCTACTGAGGTCACATACATTCAGAGAGTAAAGGCTTCCCCATCCCATCTTCACCTTCCAACTAATCCAGTCCTCTCTAATAACCACACTCAGACATACTGGTGACCCTGCTGGGGACACTGTCTGACTCCTCCTCCCACTTTCCACCTAATTGTTCTGGGGAGCAGCCTACCTGGCTTGCTCTGAGATGCCACAGAAAGCTTCTCTGGGATTCCTTAGATGTACAACTTGGCTAATCTCCTCTCTGCACGAAACTGAGCAATAAGGAAGCCTCCATTTATTCACCCCCCATAATCATTCACAAGCACCCAGCTCCTCCCTCTCAGTGGTACCTCTCCTCTCACTCCCTCTCTTCTGGCAAGCAGCTTTCTTCTTCCTTGCATCCTGTTTCAGCAAGGATAGACACCTCTGCTACAAACCCTGCTGCCACTCTTCCTTGGCTCTACGCTCTGGAGACTTTCCATACACTCTTTTTCCCTTTCCTTCCCTCCGAACTTGACGGAAGTCATCAAACCAGGCTAGCACCTTCCGTAACCTACCGACGATTCCAGGATTGGTGACAAATAGCAGACAAATGTTTTATGGCAGAGGAAATCTCTGCAGGCTGAGGCAGCCCCTACTGCAGCACTTCCGCAGACTGAAGCAAAATTTTTAGCTCAGGTATGGGTAATTCCCCTCAGCTGTCATACCACCAAATTCACTGTTTACCTGAGAGTATTTCAGCTGTGAAAACAAGCTTTATTTTCAAGCAAAAGCCTTTCGTTTTCATCTGGAAAACAGGTCCAACTGAAGAATAGCTTTATGGTCCAGCTAAAGGTTAATCACCTTTTAAGCCAACAAAATGGGTCAGGAAAGATCTATTATTCTCTCCTGTTTTGCTACTCTTGTTCATTTCAACTGAAATATGTTGACCAGTGTTTTGCGCAACGTAGGTCAAGAGGCAGGGACCTTTGGCAGGTAGTGCTGGTATGGGGTAAGCAAGATAAACCCTTATTTATGGTTATTATCGTTCTGTCGTCAAAATGCATGGCTGGATCCTTCCTGTTTGCAGGGAAAGCTTTACACTCACTTTCTACCCTGCTTTTAAGGCAAGGCTGCTGCCCAAGAGAGTCAGAGTGAGTAGCTAAACCTGCTCCCCTCAAGACTGAAGCACACTGACCCAAGAGAAGGTAGCCACAAAACCAAAAAAGTACTACAGTTTACTGTGTTAACTGTAAACCCAATATCTGCTTTAAGAATTCATAAAGGCAAGTTCTCGGAGGGAAGCCACTTGCTGAGGCTTCTTTTAGCTTTACTGTCATCAGATTTATAACCAAACAGTTTCAAATTCTGCAGCCATACACTTACTCTATGAAACTTTAAAACACATGAACAACTGAGCTTAAAATAAATGTTGCTTCCATATAGTTGGATGAGCAACACTGCTTCCACTGACTGTACTGCACACACATTGCTGGGTAATATCTGGTCATTTTACATGCCAGGTCTGAGGTTCTTAAGGCTACAGAAGTGGATAGAAAACAGTAAGAAATGTCTTGAAAAATGGTATCTACTGGCAATTTAACACATTACATCGGACTGTTTTCTTTGGGGTGGTTTCTACGTAATGATGTGGCATAAATATACATAAACAGCTGCCCTGGCTTGCCTTCCTGAAACTTTGAATGCAGTGCCCTTTCTGAAAGGGAGCACTGATTAGGAAAAAGAGGAGGCATGAAGCTGTCTTTTCCATGGTACCTCTTTTCCAATGTGCAGTAACTCCTTGACCACAGCATCCTTTAGATGCAGAGGCACCTTCCCATTATGAAGCCAGCAGGCAGTTGTCTGATTCTCATAGCTCTACGTTGTATGAATGCAAGAAGATCTAATGCCTTTCCCTTATGATTTTCTTTCCCATGCTTCATCTCAGTGCTGCTACTTCAGGATCCTTTAACCTACTCCATCAATTAATATTATGGCATATAATATCCACTAATCTGCTTGCTGCCTTTATATGTTTTCATTAATTAATTTTCCATTATGTGCATGTTATAAACTTCAGACCTGCTGCAGAATCTTTTAATCCACCTCATCAGTTAGTAGTACAGCATATTAAAAAGTTGCTACAGTCTGTGTTTCTGTAGGCGTCTCCATATCTTTCAACTTCTAATCATGACTCTACTGAGAGACCTGCAAGCACCAGATACACACTATTAAACTATTTCTCCTGCTCTCACAATACGATGTGTGGGAGCCACAGCTTCTCTGTGGTCCTACAGCCAGTGGCCCCCGCTAGTAAGTGAGATGCGAATGGATAATAAAGCCAGGAAACACTTCTGATGACAGTGCAGGAATCTTTAAAACCTGCAGTTCTGCATTAGGCAGTTAGCAGAGAAGGATGCAAAGGGACAACATCAGATCATCTGGTCCTTGGGGAAAGCTATTAGCAATGCGCTCATACAGGATTACAGAAAACTGAGCTTGATCGGATGGTCATGGGCTTGGCAGAAAAAAGAACAGAATAGTGGTGGGAAAAAAGCTTTCTGCTAGGATTTTATATGAAGTAATGGATGCCATTTTTAAAAATCAGAATGAAGTTACGTGTTTTCTTACAATCCATTTGAGGTTACAGGTCTTCAGCCTGGATTTGGTGGCCCAGGAGTGAGCTGTGCGGAATGCAACCACACCCTGTGGCTCTGTCTGAGCAGCACTTCCATAAGGTGAGTTTCCTGGCATGAAGGCCAAGTGCAGCTTATCTTGGAGGACTTGGATGGGTTTTGAGACCTAGGGCCTGATGCAATTCTGTTTCACCCCTATGAGTTTAACATAGGCAGCAAAAAATTACAGACTATGTTATTTTGGATGGTCAAGAAATTTTACATTGGTGTGTTATTACACGGTTTTTAATTTAGTTTCTTGATTATCTAAGAAATTATCTTCTTATGTCCTACTCTGAAATTAAGGCTTTTACTAACAGTGACTATATCCGAAACAAGACTGGATTCTCATGTCAGATTGTTCAGAAATCTGGTATTAATTTTCATTTTTTTCCTCTCACTAATGTAATTTCAGTTATATGAACTTGTGACATGATCTAAGGGCAGACTCTAAGAATTAATGTTTTCTATTTAAATTCAGGAGTTTGCTTCAAGTCCAATAATTCTCTCAATTTGCGGAGTCTTCTAATTTCTGGAATAATAAGATAAAAGTTATTTGAGGGGGGGATTTTACTAGTTTCTCTGCTGTATTTTTCAGAATGTTACATATACAGCTTAGAATAATATTTCAATTCTAAGCAAATAACTGAGGCAAAGCAAAGCTGAGCTCTTATTCAGGCATCCACCATTCTGCAGATGATCACTTTATTTAATAATGAAAAATCCAATTAGATCAGTCCTCTGCAGGGTTAGAATGTAATCCAAAACTCTTATTTTCCTCCTAGCTGGTAAAAGATAAATCAGAGAGTAAGGGACACTCTCTTGAGTTTTCATTTAAAAAAAAAAAAAAAAGAAAAAAAAAAAAAAAGAGGAGGGGAGGATGTCCTCAAAGAAAGGGGTACACAGTCCCAAGGATTCAGACAAAGAAATCAAGGTAGTTAGAAAGGAAGTAATTTTCCTTGCGCTGGAGTCTTTGGACATCAGTGACCTCCAAGACACAGAATGAAAATCTGAGGAGAGAGAATTAATAGCGAGGAGACAGGAAGAACACATATTTATGACTCAGGGCAGGAACTTTCTAAAACTCAGGGTTTTGCTGATGAGATTAAAAAAGGACAAGAGAAAATCCATACCATTTATTTAAAGCATATTGCTAATGATTTGCTAAGGAAGAGTCTGAAGTACTATATGATGGCTCGCTTCTTTGCCTCCAAAGTTTTGCACATCTGAAAGTACAACACTTTCTGCTGGCAAGGTGTCTTTAGGATTGCCACGGGGAAATCATTTTAAGCCTCCATTTCTTTTTGTCCTCAGGACACAAAGAAGTGACTGGCTTCTCTAGCAGCAACACAAATTCTTTGTGACCTTTTGTGATTTACGCCAAATTCAATCTGAGGTTTCTGCAGAAGCTATATGGTAGTTTTACCTTCCGTACATTATGCCATCACATACCCCACTTCACACAGATGACCACCAGCAGCTATGTAACTGCTGCTCCTTCTTTTGGCCCACAGACAACTTCAAGTGTCCATGAGCGTGTGCTTGGATGGGATGAGTGCCATTCGGGGAAACATAGCTGATGAACAACAAGCAAGAGTCTCACGCTGTGGGCTCTGAGGGCAATCTTGCCTTTTCTTTCCTATTGTCACTGTTTCCTTTTATTTAAAAGTGAAGTCTTTGGGGCAGAATGCACATGGATGCTCTTGGGATATGAGTAATGCAAAAATAACTATGGCTTGATTTTTCAGCTGTACTGGGTGTCAACAGCTTCTAGTTACTTAAGTGAAGAGCTGGTTGCTGGCCTCTGATGAGTATGAAATTAGTGTTTTCTCTCCCTCTGCCTCTAACACGCTGTGCGACCAGGACTGTAGTGCAGAAGAGTCAGCCAGCAGAGGAAGTAGGGATGTGAGTGGAAGCCGAGAGTTTTGCTGCCGTACCCTTCTTTACCCCCACCAAAAGCCAGCTACCAGCGCAGCACCTAAGCCATTGCTGCTGCACTGTAGGAAGCACAGACATCCTATGAAATACTCTATGAAAAGAGAAAAGAGTTTGCAATTATATTTATACCTCCCAGGGGTGCAATGGAAGTTTTAAAGTTTAGGGCTGAAAAGACTTCTTAACAGGTGCCAAATTTAGTGTCAGCACACAGTTCCTCATGAGCCAAATGACACATCCTCTTCAAACTCTCCTAGGAAATTTGGCAGTTCCTATTATTAAAGCCCCTTTCATTACCTTTAAAGAAAAATATATATAGAGAGAAAATTGACACACTGCCTAGAGGCTGCTGGTGCTCAGAAGGTTAAGTCTTAGTGGCAAAGAAAAGAGGACAGCAATCTACCTGAGCACATCAACTGCCTAATGGCATGGCCAGACACGTTTGTTAAGGTCTGCAACATGTGAATGAAGCCATCAGGATGCTACAACAGGTCAATCATTCAAATGTTACCCAGATTATTTTCTATATTATTTGTGCTACTGACACACACCTCTTTTCAGGATGGACTTGAAGCATCTGTTTTCAGAGAGAGCGTTAGGCACAGAGTGATCACAGCCATTACATGGGACCCCAGCTGGCCACTTTGCCATTCCAATAAAGCAAAAAGCAAATCTCATTCTGCAGTCAGACACTCACTGCTGCTCATGGCTTTGTTTTGGCCTAGAAGAGATTTTCTGCACGTGAAAAAGAAAGGTCTCGAAGACCAGTTTCTTTACAGTGCTTTCAGTTTGTTACCCTTTCCCTTCAGTAAACGGTACCTGCACAAAATATTTTATTGAATCATATTGATATTGCATTTGGAATGGTAAAACTCATCAAAAACACTTGGTTCAGCCCCAAAAATGTTAGATTTCCTTGAGTCTGAAAAGAATAATCCTGAACAAGGTTTCATTTTCTCTGGTGTGGCTGGAATTAATTTTTTAAGAGCACAGCAACTGTGCATGGAGTTTCTAAGTGATGTGCATTTTGCCACACTCTTCACCAATATTTCACCATTCCCAAATACCAAGCAAGTGTACCTCAGTGGCAGCATACTCCCATATGATACTTGCTTAATTGCATCAATTTACAACAAAGTATATATTGAACCCTTTTTGTTAATTTACCTGCAGTCTAATATAAACATTTTCATTTTCTCATTCCTTGGTAACTGGAGACTCATTCCATACTGGTTGGACCACATCCCATGCAAATACCTTGGCACTAGCTGGTAGCAGCAGTTTGAGGCTGGGAGCAGGGCAGCTGCCAGCAATGGCTCCGCACCGTGCCCAGGGCACTGCAGCCTGTGTGGCTCTTCAGTGTGGTGGGTACCAAATAACCAGGTGGTCATCAGCTGTGGTCCCACATCCCAAACACAGTTACATGGCTACTATGACCAACCACCACGGGTGTTTCAGGCTTCCTTTTAGCCAATGGTATAAAGGGGTACGCCATCACCATCAGTTATGGGAACAAATGTCGTCAGGGAATTTAATTTTTGCAAGGTCCCAGATGTGTTTTGATGGCAGCTCAGCATTTCAAACTGATCACTGGTTTAATGCATTTCTTAAGCAGCCTAACTGATGGGTAAACACCCATCGAGACTGGAGTATTTCACAAAGCACGTAAATATCACTGCAGTCCCCAAAGGCCACAGTATTTTGCATGTATTAATCCCCTGGAGAACAACACAGCAGACATCCCAAACAGAGTGTTTTTGGAAGTTCCAAATGTCTAAATTTTACAAGTCTTATCTTGACTGCGACTCCTGCCCCCTAGTGTTGGAGAGAAGGGGTGGGTTTTTACACCTCTATCTCTTTTCCTGTTTCTCTGGGAATCACCTGAATGCTCAAGAAAAGGTGAAGAAAAGCCTTAAATTTCTGCCCATGTTTTCTGCACCAAGAACAAAATCTGAAAGCTTGCCAGACCTTTTACATCTGCACTGTAGGGATTTAACACCATACAGCTTAGGGGTTTATATGAAATTTCATAAAAGGGAAGACCTGTTTTTTCACATAAATATATTTATTTGGGGAAAGATCAAGAAATGCCAATGTATTTCAAACCAGTTCCCTACTGCATTAAAGAATGTGAAATATTCATGTGAACATTTCCTAATCCTATACAGTGATATCTATTTCCCTCTCTATTTAGCACGCAGGCTGCAGCAGCTGAAGGTTGTTCAGCCTTTTCATTAAGAAGTAAGGATGATTTGTGAAAACCACATGGAAGTAATCATAAGGAACAGTACTGAAGGATTTTTAGAACAAAACCTTGTAAGCTACCTTGTAAGCATGCTTTCTCTTTCATCTGTTTCTTATATCGTGTTTCACAGCTTCAAACTGTAAACTTGTATTTATGAATGTAATTAGAAGTACAATATAATATGCTTTCATAATACAGAAACAAAAATTTAAGGGGCAGCACATACATTTTCAGAGTGTATATCCCAGGCTCTCTAAATTCTCTGGTAGGCAGCACGACTCCAAGCAAATTCCAATTTCTCTGTTCAACCATTACTCTTGATAATGTGATGAGTTACTTTCTCATCAGTGCTAAGTTTTGCGTATCCATCCAAACCCTCCTGTAGCCCAATATCTCACAAGTAATCCCTTTCTTCATCCACTTGAACTCTGATAACTATCGCAGGAAATGGAAAATGAGGAAATCTGAGTGCCTATGATCCTTGATTCCACCAGGGAAAAACATCTGACCTTGGGAATTCATTTAAGCCTCCTTACGCTATGGATTCCCTAAGCATTAGATAGAAACGGCATTTACTTTCCACTGAGAGATGCTAATATTTAAATATAATTTTGGAGATCCTCAGATAAAAAGAGCTATATATGTGTAAATTTTTATGCTTCTTTCTGCTTTCCTACACCTTCAAGATGTAATAATACGCTGAAAAGCTGAAATTTTGTTACGAAATAGAATTATACTTGGAAATGTCAGGCCTGCACAGGCCAGTGATCCGGAAGTCGCTGAAGGCAGTGTATCAGAAGAAGATGTAACCTAGCCTCTCTGAATACTGAATACTGTGTCAAAGAAGATAACTGCTTACCAGAACCAGACGTGACCATTTCCCCCATGTACCGAGAACTATAAGTAGTATATAAACGATGTCAGAAGCAGTCGCTAAAGAGTGGTTTGGATACATCCACCTTAACTTGGAGAGTGGTAGCAGCGGGGACGAAGAATGCTCAGCTGTGCAGGCATCAGCTGATCCATGCAATGCCACTTGGCAAGTTAATTGTATTTAGTAATAAAGATACAGCCTGTGAAACTCCCCTATGCCTTCAAATTTTTGTACCTAAGCTTACATGGGTAATGCTCTGAAGAGGATGACTTAACACCTTGACTGGCACCTGAGATCTCTAACAGCTATAAGCATTTCTTAGAAAGATTACAGGAAGAAATTCTTCTCCTTTGTTTTGCATAGAGACCCCAAACATTACAGAGCCAGAGATTTTTAGCAGAGCCAGCCTGGTCATGGCTGGAATATTAAAGTATTGAAGTTTTCAGTAAATAATTGCCTGTAATGCTAATTGTAATATATAAAGTAAATACATGTTTCATTGAAATAAAATTTTTCATAGATCCTGTGAACTTTTGTATTATGTTACTGCTATGTCAGCACAAAATTCAGCTCAATCACTCACAGCAATTCAAAGAATTCAAGCCTTCCCTATTTGCACAGTATGTGTGAGCAGACAGCGATTCCTCTGAATCTGCATATTGTTACTTATTGACTACTTTTTTCCCTCTACCTCATTCTATGGACTGAAGGAAAAGTCAATCGCCTGAATGAAGCATATTCGTATGGCATAACGGATCCCATTCATTATGACAACCATACAAAAGAAATGCCATCACAGCAACTGTACAATTTTGTTACATGCATCTAACACAAATCATAAGAAACCAGGTTGAGAGAATAGGTTCAGAATGAAAAAGGATCATGACATTAGACCACACCTTCTCCTAAAAGCCAGACCACAGATACTACACTTCAAAAATTTTTGGTTGTTTTTTACATTTCACATACAACCTGATTTAGGAATGAAAACTAATGTGAAGCACAAATACCACAAAGGCACGATACGTACAATTAATTTAGTATTTTTGATCCTAGAAGAAACACAGTAGCAGAAGCATCTCTAGAGATCTCACTTTTGTAGCCCATGAGATCAATTAATATTGAGATAAGCATCTAAGCTTTTGGGTAATAATAGGAGTGTTTCCACTGAAATATCAAATGTTCTCATTCATTCCCTTCAGTTTTCCCATTAGTGTCCAAGTTTACTTTTTTCTCTTTAAGAAAAGGCTTCTGTAACAGGAAGGACTGAGTTATGCTGTCTCTCTATAACAAATGAATCAACTCTTTCCTCATTTTCCTGCTAATGAAGTTCAGGGTCTCTCATTAATGTTCTCCAAAAGAAACATGAACAATTTGAATAAGAGCAATACAAAGTATTTTAATGCAGTTTCTAGAAAAGTGAATAATCCTATGTCTCCAAGGAAATGAATGCCTATGTAAGAAATGAAGTGGACTGAAAGTACAAGATAGAAAATTCATAGAAAAATAAATTAAAAGCATGCTCCAGAGCTGAGAGAGACCTTCCCTTAGGACCTGCTCCTCCTTCTCCAAACTCTTACCTTTGTGAGAAAATGTCTCGGTAGGGACTACCATGCTGCAGTGCAATCCCATATCCTCTGTCTGCAACAGTGTTCCCAACCGTGTAAAAAGAGCATTCTGCATCGTTGATGGCCACGTACTCCAGTACCGCTGCGTCCCATACAAAGGCATAGTTCCCATATTTCACCTGTGGTAAACAGAGGAAGAGTTCAGACTACGGACTGTCAAGTCCAAAAGGAGGTCATTACACCTAAAAACGTGGCAGTTTCAGCACACAATGTTCTTTAAAGAGAATGAAGTTTGGGTGTCCAACAGCTGTCAGCACCAGAAGCATACTGTGACTGGTGTCATGCGGGGCTTTGGCTGAGCTCCTTGGCCAAAATGGAAGAAACGTGATCTGAGAACAACAAGCCGTCAGTGAAACAGTGCTGTGCAGGACACCTCCTCAAGGAACAAAGGAAACATCAGGCTCCCTCCATCAATGTTAAATTCCACCCCAAATCCCCCACTAAGTTTTTTCTTTAAGTTGTCAAAACAACTATTTAGAGGGAAGGTAGGTGTTCACATAGGGAGAAGCATGGGAGGGTAGGTATGGCTGTCCAGATGGAAAACCACTGTTCAAGATGTTCCACATTTCAGTCATGTTTCAGATTGCTGCAGACATCATGAACACTCATTTGTCTTTTGGGCTCTGCGCATGACTGTGGGCAAGATCACACCAACTAGACTTTTTGGGATTATTTTTCCCAACATGAAAGGTTTTCATGTATCTTCAAAGACTTTTGTACAGCAAAATCTTCTAAGCCATATTAACTGTTTGACAAAAACAAACCCCAAACAACTCATCATACTGAAAAGCTTTTAAAGTAACATTTTTCTATCCAATCACATTAGAAACAAATCCAGATTTTTCTTTTCATTTAAATATATGGGACGTATATCAAATTTCAGCATTTAGTCAGAAACAAGCTTTTAAAAACAGAAATTCAGTCTAAACAATTTCTACTTTCCAGTCAAATCATGTTTTTCCGAAAAAAATAATAATCTTTAGTTGTTCTACCAGATCTTTTACCAGTTTTCTCTTTGTCAGCCCTGAAGAATCACATTGTGCTTTTCCTGACCCTCTGCTTGGCTTCACTCAGCACTTTTCCTATGCCATATTAGCCAACTAAGCTGTAAAACCAGGTTGAACACATTGACTTTATACATGTAATGGGAATAAATATGTGACAGCTAAGTGAGAAGTAAACAAAACACAAAAAGGCCATCTGGGGCCAGGCAATCCAGAGAGAATTCAAAACCAAGTCAGCATATCAAAATAAGCAATGCCAGTACATCATTTACATTAGGCTTTGACAATGTAGATTATGTTTTTAAAGAGTGTTTACATATAAAAGTTACTGAAGCAAGCCACACCGGCTGCTTGCTCACAAGATGTAGTGCACAAGGAAAGATTGCATTTGGGACACATTCCTTTTCATGCATAATCAATCTGAATTAGACACTGCAGGCCTGTAAAAGGAGTATTTCCTATTTCCATTTGTAGGCATGGTAGGGGGAGGATTTGTGCATATTTTGGAGCAGAAAGGGAGCCATATTATCTGTGGACTCTGAACGATTGGCAGGATAAAGAAAATTCTTTTCAAAGCACAAACACACACACATATGCAGGACTGGGTCAGTTTTAATCTTCAGGCTCTGAAAATGGTCAAGAGTGTTGGGTTTTTTGCCTCCCAGTGGAGGTTTAGGTCTATCTAAACGGCCAGGGAATAAGTGATAGAAGCGAACATGCTGTTAACAAACACCACAACTTGTATGCTTGTCTTACAGGCACTGCAACTCACAGAGCTCTTCCTAGCTTGGGTTATTCAGACCTTCCTACAGGGATCACTTGGTTAAGAAATAGGTAGCATGACTGAGAAAAAAGCCTTTCCTAGAAGCATTTAAAATGATAATGACTCAGCCTGAAAAAGAATCATGATGTGCAGACAGCAAGGGATGGAAATAGGAGACAAAACCAGAAGATCAGAAGGGGGGAAATGAATCCTGAAAAGGATCAGATGGACTTTCCAAACAAAGGAATTAAGGAAAAGTAGGGTTCAAAAGATGAGTAATTTTACATGCAGGGAGATAACCTTTGAGGTGATGGCAAGAGCAGAGACTTATGTTTTGACACTCGCTTTTGTCCTGACCCACTCTTTTAACATCCTAGTGCATTGAATTCACCTAAGTGCTTGTAAAGAGACTTATCAGCTGCTCAGCTGGTCAGGAAAAATTCTCTTGATTTGGCTGACTTGCTGTAAAACAACTCACAGTGAGAATATATAAAAGTGTTAAAAGCACTTACTGTCAATAATATCTGTGATGAAGTGATATATAGAAGATCCTTAGAGCAGATCTGATAACATCACAGTTCAGATTGCCACAGGGATACTATTTTTCATAGACAAAATCACAATGAGCCTCAGTTAGAGCGCATGGGGCAGGAAAGACATTGAAGAGCCAGAAGGGATCATCCTATCCATCTACCTTCAACACGATTGCTCCACACAATAAAATACATCCTTTTTAGCATTTTTGCCCTATCCACTTACAAATCTAGGGAATTCAAATCCATGGAGCAAGCCTAAATTGCAACTGTCATATTTGCAATCACCCTCTTTATGGAACCACTCCTCAGTTTAACAGTTTCCATTGCTATTCAATATATTTATTTTTACTACTTTTTTTTTCAAAAAAAAACCCCACAACCCACTTTCTTATGTTATTCCTAGTTATTTTTCCTTTTGCAGTACTAAATACTCTCACTTTGGGGCTGACATCTTTCAATTATTGATGAACCTTAGCTGAGCTGGATATAGCTTTCTTCAATTTTTCCTTGCAAATCTGTAATTTCAGTTCTCCCATTAGCAGTGACACTACTTTTGAACTGCCTCCAATTCTTAATTTTCATATGAGAAAAACACCTGTCTCACTAAGAAAGAATCAGTTCTCTGGCAGCTCAAGAGGCATACGATTCCCTTTTTAGCATACCCTTTTCCTGAGATTCATAGTCTAAACCGTCTGCCCATGGATCTTTCACACAGCTTAAGATGTATTTTTGCCTAAAGATCTAAGAAAAAAATTTCGTTATAGAATATCCAGAACACTGCTGATATTTTACAGGTTCGCACCTAGAAATAAGGGGTAGCTATACTATGAAAAGGGGAGATGATGCTCTGTGTGAAATGAGAAGGGAATTTCAGAACAAAATGTTTATTAAAAATCTGTATCCTTTCCTTCCTCCCTCCCTCTTACTATGAGAAGCACGTATTTTCTAGCTTTCCAATAGCTATACTGAAGACCTCCACTTCGGGCCTCAAAACGAACAGCAAAAATTCCAGCTTTGCATTATGAGAAAAAGTTAAGGAGCTTACAGTCAGTCAATTACGGGGGCTAAATGAAAGCAAAATCTCATTGGAAAAAGAAGCAGTTCTTTGTAATAGAGAAAACTCACTACTCACAGAAGATCTGCAGCCCTGATTCTATGTTTCCACATCATTATATTGACATTCTGTACCGAGATAATAACATTTCAGGATGGTGGCAAATCTGAATGCCGTTCATACACCACTGCGCAGCCCAGAATTGCCAGGGAAACCTTTGTAGGAGGGCAGTGTATTATCATTCAGCAGCAACCCCAGCTTTCCAGTCCACCAGGGCACAGAGAACTGACACTTCAAATGGTCTCCTTCCCCGTGGCATCCCGCCTGTCAGTACGGCACAGGCTAAAAAGATTTTTGGAGTATGTGACGACTATTGCCATAGGGGGAAATAAAAAATACAGGCAAAACTGAATCTGTTAGCTGTTCGTCAGGGTATTTGGAACTCATGAGCTATGCTGGTCAGTAAGTGAAATTGGGAGGTACAGTAAAAGACAAAAATGCTTGACTTGACTTCATGGTTTTGTGAGCAACTTCAAAGGAGTTAATGTAAGAAGAGTTGTTACACACAATAGGGGCCATCAGCACATAGGTGGTAAAACTATTTCTATATGGCTGTTATATTTCTATTTTCTAGCACTGCACGTTTATGAGATTTTTATTTGCTGGAGTCCTGCTTGTAGATATTAAAGTTTATCTTTGATGAATCCACCAAAAAGCAGTTGAGTTATACAAAGAAAGCATTTAAAGCCATTACATTGTTGCATACGCACATACTTTATGCCAACATGGATGTGGATAGTATTTCTTCTTACAGCTAGCCCGTTCATGAAGAGTAGAATGAATAATGTATTTGTGTACAACTCCAGCATTCCCAAAACACATTTCTAGGTCTAGAAAATTATAAATTTCAGAAAAAAATATTTAAGTAAACAACAACCAAATACTACATTTTTCATATTTGAATTCTTGGACAGTATCTTTTCTGAATTTTAAATTCCTCTTGAAAGGAAATACAAAGAATCCTCATGAAAAGATAAATATATGTCACAGGATGCAGGTTAAACAGAACCGGTAGTTATTTTTCCTGCAGATCTCTTAAAAATATTTCATTATACATAAATATGCTACCTATTATAAAAACAACAGAACTTTTAAGGCCAGGGAAATCTTAAGTTTCAAGTGATTACAATGACATCAATTTTCTGGAAGAAAATCTGAAAATTATTAGATAATGCCTATGAAACATATTTTCTGAATATCCTGTTCCTACTCCGAAGTGACACAGTTGTGATGCTTTTTCTACTCATCTCCACTATGAGTTAGGCATCATCCTTCCCCTTTGACTGCTGTACACCTTTCCCTGCCTATGAAGTTGTCAGTTGCATTTTAGCCAAGAACAGATGAACTGAAACAGACTCTTCCACAGCGCACCAGCAATGATTCCAGCTCTGACCTAAAAACAATCAAGGACACTGATCAATTACTTGCTCCATATGGTGCTTTGAGGGTTGTGTTCTTCGGTATGGACCACTCTACTGAGCTGACCACGCAGGGAAAAAACATCATCTGATGCTGCTAGACCTATGCCTATCAGAGTGGACCTGAGACTTTAGCATATATAAAAATAGAAATTAATTTTTTTTTTACGTAATCTTTGCATATTCAGCAAGCATGCAGTAGCTTCAGACTGCAGAGAGCTGTGCTCTGTTCTACAAAACAGCCTTGTGAAGGCTGCTATTATACGAGGAATAAAGAAGAGGGAAGAAAAAAATCAACCAACATTTGCAAATACATGAGTGAGAGCTAATATACATAATGTGGATATTGTGCTCCAAAACGGGAAAAGGCAAAGATAAAATTTGTGGTGGAAGTTTAAAGCTATATTTTCAGGTGTTGCCAAACAGCTCAATGGCATTCACAATGGAGGGTTTTTTTCAGCAGAAGGGAATGGAAACACATTGATTTCCATAATACTCTTGCAAGAGGCCCATGAAGTTGCTGTTTATCAGACTGAACTAAAAGTCAGATCTTCTGCCTTTAGAAAAATTCCTATTTGCTAATTTTTTTCCTCCAGGGACAAAGGTTTCAAGTCTTAGTTTTGTTCAAAAAGGGCGCAATTCTGGCTAGCTTATATTCGGATTCCAGTAAAATAAAATCTCACATTTCAGCTTTCTTGAATAAAACTAAACCCACTAATTTAGAGTTCTCTCAAAACTAAACTTGCTGTAGTTCTAAAGTACAATTTTGGAGCTTCTTGCCCCACACTCCCCTGCAGGTCAGCATGTGTGGCTGATCTGTATAACTTAAGAGTGAAGTGCAGTCATGCAATTGAGGAGGCAGAATATGAATCTGTCCAACAGCTCTCTGCGGTGCATGACCTGAGTTAGATTGTCACTGTGGTATTTGTGCACAGAATAAAAATTCTTATATACATAAAACTTTATCTAGTCATCAAGGCAAACAGCTGATTAAAAAATAACAACAACAACCCTTCAGGATGCCACTTTTCAGGGTCTATAGAAACCTATTTAATGTCAAGAGGCACTGTTTGACAAACACTGAAACTTATCCTTTGTACTTATTCAAACAGAAAAGTGCCGAATAATTCCTGAAAGCGTTATTGAGCTAGTGCCCAGGAGTGAACAGCAGCAGGAAATGAAACACCGGGGTGCTTAGGGGAATAAAGAAGAGGTTAGAAATCCCAGCCTCATCTCCTCTTCAGTATGAAGTTTATCTTTCATTACGTTGTCCTATCAGCTTCAATGGCACGTCTATTTGCTCCAGATAAAACTTCATCAGGAAAAGCATTAATTCCTCACATGCAACCTGCCACCAACTTCTTGAGAAAAGCCTCACGTTCATACGTTCGCTTGTTACTCTGGGCAGACCTTGAATAATTGATCTGGAATTAGAAGAATTACTCAGGTATGAGAGATCTGTAACGAGAGGGTGCCTTTGTGTTAAAATTTTTCAATTGCTCAGTGCATTCACATTTTCCTATTGCAATTAAATGCATCTTGTAACTTACAAGAAAGAAAATAACAAGCAGAGCAAAACTGAGCAGAGGCCAAACAAAGGTACAATTTCTGAGGGCAGTGGGAGACTGGAGCCAGCTGCTTCTCCAGGTAATCACAGCAAAGCACTAAAAAGGCAGCAGATCATGCTGATCACTGACATGCAGCTGAACCAAAGGTTTGTTACAGCTAACATTAATTTCAGATGGAAGAGGAAAAGGAGAAAAAAGCCAAAGAAAAAAAATTAAGTCTCAGCAAAGCAGACCTTTGAAAGGTAAGGAACTTTTTTTTTTTTTTTTCCCTTTCATGCCAGCTTCTCATTTATTTTATGATGACTTAGGGCTGCAGATACTAATGGAGACTATTTTAAAGGTATCACCAGTGAAGGTCATGTAGACAAATGATATGAAAGCACTTCAGGTCCTCAAAAACATAGATCTGTGGTAGCCAAGTGGCAGTCTCAGTAATGAGGCAAATTTAAACCAAATGTCATTAAAGTGACTTCCCTCCTTCTGATATATTTGTATTTTTGTGAAAGCTAATTCCCAATAAAAGAACATTTAAATGAGGAAATGTACACAGACCAATCCTCTTTACTTGGGTGAAAAAGTAAAATTCTGTGGATTACAGTATCATGAAGAAAATAAACACAGGTGAATATAGAGAAGCAGCATCCCTCTTTAAATTAAATAAGTCCAGCATGATACTAACTGAAGGGTTCTTAGCCACATTCTTTAGAATAGAAGCAGAGTCAATCTACATGCAATTCTTCGGCAGAATTCCTTATTCAAAGAAATACCTATTCAATACCAACTGCAAGGATAGAAAAATCATTAAAAGTCAAAAAACTACTCATCAAAACCATTCACCACCTGAAAAAGAACATGAACCACAAGAAAATTCTTTGCAGAACTACCAGTTACTGAAAAATCCTCCAGTAAAAGCTCATTTGAAACAGTACAGTTTCATTTTAGAAACTTATTTTAAAGAAACTGACTTAACTTTCAGAGTTTTATATTCCGCGTACAAGAGCTCTGACCACTTTCATAGTGGTAATAGGATTCAGGATGACCCACTAGCCACACAAAAGAATTTATCTGTCTTCTTTTGAACCATTTTATCCTTCTATCTTCAATAAGCATCTCCTGCCCAGGTTTGGATGGAGCCATCTTAGCACTGCAAATCTAGACACAGTATCTTAAAGCTCCAAAAGAAATGCTTCACAGGCCCTCTTTTTCCCCCCCTCTGAAATGACATCACGCAACAATTTAGCATGTTTCCCCTCATTTTGGTACCCTGCAGGAGACAACCAGCACTAACTGCTGGCAACCTGCCCCACACCTCACAAGCTTGGGCTGAGGCAGGAAGGAATGGCTTCAGACCACAAAGCTCAGTGCTTCCTCATCCGTTTGCTTTCATACAGACTTTGGTGGTCTTGAAAGCTACTTCTTCCTCTGGAAAACCTGCATGAAACCATCAATCCTCTTCTCCAGCAGTGAATCTTCCCCTGAAGCGCAGTAGTTCAGCAATACCTGGCATCCCCTTTCCCTGAGAGTTCAATAACAGCTACCACGGGGTGTCTCTAAGTAAGTATTTCTTTCAGGCTGTAAGTTCAGGCTGCTGCACAGACTGGCACCATGGATGGTTTCCAGCAAAGCACTCTGGAAAAGCTCCACAGAGAAATTTCTGCCCTGTGGTATTTCCAACTGAAACAACCATTATAAGCCCGATCAGGTCTCCTGCAGGCAGGTCAGTCCCTTCCCACCACGAAGCCCAAACACAAATGTTCTTGTATCCCCAGGTCAGTGCATTGTTAAGAGCCATTATTCCTCTAACACGCAGGTTCTTAATGCCATGACACCACTCCTTGTCACCAGCTTGTCAGGTCTTTTGAGATCCCACTGCTGAATGCATTTTGATTCTCGCAAGAAGGTACTTCGAACCCACAAGAAAGGAAAACATTACAGATCTGAGCTAAGGAGATTTTCTCTTTCTTTTGCAGTTTAGGACCAATGGAAAACATTAGGAGCTGTGGGAGGAGCAATACCAGTGCAGCAGCATTTTTTACTCAGTTCAGACTGCCTGCTTGCTATCACTATGCAGACAACTGAGAAGATGACACAACCTAACAAGTTGTCATGTCTATAGTCTTAAAAGCTAGCTCCTCTCAGCTGCTGCCCACCCCGTAGCCAGGTGCCAGGGTGAAAAATACAGACAGCACATCTGCATTCCAAAATAATCAGCATTTTGCAGTCACCAACTAGGAAGTCAAATCCCTCATATAAAACAATTAATAGAATTTAAAATGCACAACTAAGCCACTGCCAGGCAGAGCAAGTCCAGGTAATGGAGCAGGCACCAGGGTCCTTGATGTACAAAGGTAAAGATGTAAACGGTGTCCAGAAGGAGTTTCAAGTTCAGACAGCATAAAACCAGTGTAACTTATCCATCTGAGCACTTTTTCCATCCAGCTAAGGATTTTCTTTGTTTATTTCAACTCTAATTTCAGATCATAGTTGGACTATCATAGCCCATAGTTGGGCTATGATAGTTGGGCTACTAAAACTTGATTCCTTATTGTGCTGGAGGATTCATTCAGGACTGATATTTTTCATGAAAAAAATCTTCTTTCTCCTGAAACTGAAATAAACAGAAGTTCCTGGGCAGTACACTTGACACAAACTCAGAGAGATAATGTTAAATACAGAGCTTTTGCTTGATCAAAGTGATAAACTGAGCTGGACAGAAAATAGGGATATTTCTGCACAAGGAGATTCAAGATTTTGAATTAAGGAAATTAACACCTCTCCTATGAGGACAGGCTGAGAGAATTGGGGTTGTTCAGCCTGGAGAAGAGAAGGCTCCAGGGAGACCTTACAGTGACCTTCCAGTACCTGAAGGGGCCGTACAAGAAAGCTGGAGAGGGACTTCTTACAAGGGCTTGTAGTGACAGGATGAGGGGGAATGGGTTTAAACTGAAAGAGGGCAGATTTAGGTTAGACATTAGGGAGAAATTCTTTACTGTGAGAGCACTCAGACACTGGAAAAAGTTGCTCAGAGAGGTGCTAGATGCCCCATCCCTGGAAACCTTCAAGGTCAGGTTGGATGGGACTCTGAGCAACCTGATCTAGTTGAAGATGTCCCTGCTCACTCCAGGGGTCTGGACTAGATGACCTTAAAAGGTCCCTTCCAATCCAAACTGTTCTATGATTCTATGAGATGTATTGCAAATCTTGGGACCAAACCTAATAAAAACCTCCAAACTGGAGCAAAAAGTTCACTGCAACTTGAATTATTTTCCCTGCAGTGGATTAACCTTTCAAAATGAAAAAACTTATTGATCAATATTTCAATATGGAAATATCCTATATGTTGACAATTTCAGAGCTTTTAAAGATAATCAGTGTTTTATAAAAATACTTCCTTCCTTACACAGTTTCAATTACTGTGGTATGCCAGTGGATAAATCCCTAATGACAACTCACTCTGGTTTACTTCATCTGTGTTCGTAGGCATCTTTAAAATATCTAACCATATATAAATAGAATCATGAATATATAAGCAATTGTATTTCCTGTTTCAATGTAGATTTCCTGTAAGTCTGGAAAATCATGGAAAGTTATGTCTCATTATGTTTTGCCCGAGCCTCTCAGATTCAAGCTTGGACAAAATACCTTGTGAAATCTCACCATATCACAAACAAGAAGAATTGTTCTTTGGTAAATATACAATGCAATTAGTCGTCTAGTCTTATTTTCTTAATTTGAGTTTGATGTGTATACCTTGTGTCACTGGCATTCTTTTGAAAAATACAGTACAACTGGGTTAAATTCAAGTACTTGTTCTAGTCCTACTACATTAATAAAAATGCCAAGGTGTCTTTGAGATGAGTAATGAGAAAAGTGGAGGTAAAATATTTATGGAATGGAAAAAATTATGGTACAGGGGTTTTTCAATTTTAATCACAATGATACAATGCAATCGGCTGATGTGCCTTCTTAAAATGAAGTAGCATTTCACCTAGAATTAGAAATGTCAGTTGAGATTTTCTTTGTTACACAATGCAGATCAGGTTACTTGTTCATGCAGCGTGGACAGCTAAGTACCCAGCTAATCATCTACACCAGTAAATATCTTACTTGAGTGAATGAAATAATTTAATCAGTGTCTATGTTTTGCCTGTACCCTGGGCTAAACTACAGCAGATGTTCTACCACCTGATGTCCTCTCACCAGTTGAGAAGGGGAATCAGGGAAAAAAGAGAGAAGCCCCACAGGCTGAAGTACAAAAAGATTTAAAGAAACAACAGAACTAATACAATCACCAACATAAAGCATACAAGGTTCTACTCAGCCTGGTCCTTGCTTGGGGTCAGCAGCAGGAGCAGAAGGCTGAGAGGGAAGAGCCCCAGGAAGAACAACTCCACCCTCAGTGAATTCCCTCCTTTTATAATGAACACAATTAATTGTTATGGGATACACCTGTGAGTCAGCTTGGGGCAGCTGCCTTGATTGCATCTCCAAGCTGACTCAGGGCTACTCATGGCCTGCCTGCATGGCTGAGCCATGGTTCTGGTCTTGGGAAACCAGGACAATCAGCATCAAACAAAAGGAAAGGAAAATGAAAAACACAAGCAACAGCATCATAAAATCATCAACTTGACATTCTAGCACTTCATCCAAAATGCGGCAGGTATCACCTAGCATCTGTGTGGGGATGGCTTGGAAAATGCCACCGCCTTGTTAGGAAATGTAATCTCATTCAGTGTCCTTTTATTGATTTTACTGAAAAACAAATTGGACCTTGACTATAAGAAGAATGAATATCTAAACTGATGGTCAACTGTTAGTTACATTTATATAATAACCTAAATTAAAAATAACTTCCTTTTTACAGAACTATGCCATGAGAGGCATAGTACATTGGACACATATATACTAAATGCAGTCAAGAACTGCAGTTTTTCTCTGGCTTTGGAAGAACTAGAAAGAAGCCATGGTACTTCACTGTACCTGGGAACATGTGAGCTGCCAGCACAGTGGTGATGGTGGAGAAAAGGTCTTAACTGGTTGCCAAAGCAAAACAAAATAATAATTTACTTGCCCAGGTCTATTGTATTTAGCATGCTCCTCATCCCTTCAGTATGGATTTTAAAATGGAAAACAATGAACACAATTTTCTTCTTCACTCGTTTAGGGAGATATTAAGGGATGCTACACAGCTTCTCACAAGCTGGTGATACATGCTTGACCAAGTTTTCAGGAAAAGCAGCTGCATGCCTGCATCTGTATGCACAACTCGCACAAAGAGCTGTGCAACTGTGCAGTGCTCTATGTGTAGATACATCTCCTTTCTGTGTTCAGTTATATTAAAATGTTATATGAGATGCAACCATACGCATGTGGGTTCTTCCACTGAAAATATGATCCCTTCAGGCACACATGGAAAGCGTAATTCCTACTGATGGACATCAAGTCCAATGTAGTATCTTTGTTGCTGTGTCATTCATGTTAAATTTTAGAAAAAGTTTAGTTCACAAGACGTATACAAGAAAGCAGAGGAAATACGCCTCTACTGCTCACTTTGTTAAATCCAAAATGACTTAATGATCAAAGTAATCAAGAATAAGATACTGTTTAAAGAAAACCATCTCCTTCATTTAGCTTTCAGCACATCTATAGCGTAAGCAAAGATGTTCGATTTAATAACAGCATCATCTGAAGGACTGAAAGCGTTTTGCAAGCATTCATTAACTGATGCTCACATTTTCCTTTTGTGAGAAATTGTGCCGACCATTGCTTGTTTACACCTGCCTGATCTGTCCTTACATTATTGTGTGTAGTCTCCAGACCATGCTGTGAACTGCAACATTTGGGACTCCAAGAGAGATTCATACAACAACTTGTGTATAAAGACAAGACTTGAGCAAAATCTTAACACTTGAGGCCAAATTTTTGATTTGGAAGATACTGCTGCTTATATGAATCTATTTTTTTTCAAGCCAAATTCTGCTTTTGAGCAAGCAGTAGTTGTGTGCCTCTCCTTTATAAGGGGTAAGCAGACTGGTATCCTCTCTCATACCAGTGCTCACTGAAGACCCATGAATGAGGTGACAGGATACCAGTGCCCATTGAGCAGCCCAGTCTAGCAGCCTTCCCAGTGCATATCTGAAGTGTCACATAAAACACAACCATACTCAGAACTCCTGCCATCTGTGAAACAGTGTAAGAAGCTTTCTCTATGCTGCAGGACATAGATTATTTTTTTCAGTGTCTCCCAGAGGTTTCAAATTCAGATTGTTGTGGACCAGCATATCAATCACAAGGTGACTGGATCAATCCCAAGAAAGATGTCCCGGCCATCCATCTCTTATACAAAGGAATACTCAGGAACTGCAGCCAGTGCTTAGCGGAAGATTGATGAGAAATTTTGAGGTTTCCTGGGAATTTGTACCCCACCCCAGTAAGGGACAAGACTCACTAATGGGAAGGTGCCATGTCTTAGGTTTGTTGACTCATAGGTTGAGAATTCTTGCTAGAAAGGTATTACAAGAAATCTTGTCCCGAGGTCAGAGAATAAAACAACCAAAGCTTCCACTCTTTGATGGATGTTATGACCAGAACCTCTTGGTACTTACAGGCTTGTATAACACAGCTGCTTATCTACTGGTTTTTTCATTACAGATGCATTGTATTTTCCACCCATCTTGATACAGTCTCTGGTATTTATATCCCTCCCTCTGTTATATTCAGCAGGGAATGAGGGTTGTTTTATTTGATTAACTAGCCATTCTGCAAACAACCACAAACACCAATCAACCCCTGTGCAGAGGGAAAGCTTTAGAGCCAGAAATAGTAAACAACCCTCGCCTGTCATTGCAATCCCAGCAAGGGAGCTGTGCAGTCTATCTAGATCGGGTATTATATGCAAACTGATAAAAGAATGAAATGTGATTACAGCCTGCTTAAAATGCTTCTTAAAATACTCCATGTGTCAGTTTAATCCACTCCTCCCATAGCCTGGCTATTAAAAAGAAACTGACTTATTGTAGTCACATTTTCAAACCAGACAACTCTGCCACCTAATTCAAATCCAAAGAGACATAAACTGCTTGCTGGCAATTTAACTAAAGAGAATAAAATGTGGAAAACCCGCAGTTATCATTACTCTTCAGTCTAAGGAAAGATTCTTCTTATTTAAGAGAAGACTTTTAGCTTTATTTTTAGTTGACACACTTTAAGAAAGCCAGCTTACCTGCCTGGCATACCTTCAACGCCATGCTGTTCCTTCTAAATTTTTCACTTGATGGCTGGGAAGTTCACTCTGCCTAAATTTCTTCCCAAGAAAAGCACTCAGAGAACATCTTCTCAGTTGCGTGAATCAGGTCAGAAAAAGACAGTAGCAGTAGGCATTGTAATATATTTTATAGAACAAACACATTATTTTGTTTGGTTATCTAAGGATTTTTTTGCATATGAAAGATGCCAGGCTAATGCCAGAGAATGAAAGGTCTTTTAACATTTTCATTTGTCACTGCCTATACAAGTACACCACTAATACATGCCAGTCTTGCAGGTTTGAGTAACAGGAGAGAGAAAATTATTTTTCTACATCCATCTGATCCTCTACTCTACTCAACTCAGCTGGGACTGTCACGTTGGTGACTTTAACCATGTAAAACCTTCAGGAGCTGAAAATACTGTTTAGGTGATGTTTAGAAAAGCTCCTCTGCATACCCACAGAGGGATCAGAGAGGCAATGGCAGGAGGGAGAGCCCAAATAAGCCCTGCTGGGCTACTCTCTGGTATATCACAGGAGCTGTACACAGCCCGTACACATAGCCATGATGCACACGCAGAGTCTCATTTTAGTTCAAAACAATTCTCTCCTAGATTTCAGAGCCTAGCACAGATGTTAGGAACAAAGCTGTGTGAAACTTCTGGCTGAATGGGATTCGAAACCTCCTGAAATATTTAGTGGGAGTTCAAGAGGTGTGTCTTCACTTCACATGGCTCCAGAGGAGGAAAGCGAATAAAGCTAGAGAGCAAAGCACCCACAAGAGCTGCTGATCACGCCCTGACACCACACCTTAGTGCAGCCTGACAGCCTCTGTGCTGGAGACCTTCTGCTTATTATAATTGTCCTCTAAAGAAAACTCCCCAGCCTCAGGATTTTGTTGGCATGAGTATGGCTTAAGCCCACAAAAGTTAACCATATGCTCAGGCACTCTGCTGAGTAGGACACCAATTATTTTTGTGTAACAACTATCCAGTTTGAACCACCAGATCTGGTGCTTCAAACTGGTCCTCTTCCTCCTCTCTCCCTCCTTAAACACAAGGTATTTTTTTTCCCCCTCAGAACACTTAGGGTTCAATAAATTGATATATTGCAACAAAATGCAGTTTTACTAGAATATTTCCCACTATGTATAATCAGATGACTGAGGACAACGTCAAAAAGCAGCCAGCAGCAGAAGTCTGCTAAGTCTCCAGTCTCCCAGACCAGCTGTTTTAATATCAGACCTTAGAGATCTCTCTGGCTCTACAACCCATACTTGCATTTAAATGTATGTAGGTGTTAGAAGCATAAACATGGAGTCTGTAAACATAAACACCATTTTGGGGATACATAGGTAAAATTCTGTGCTCCTCTTCTGCATTTTAAAAATTAGCCTTTCCTGTGCTTTATTTCTCTAGATGATATCTTAAACCACACCGGACTTTCTCCTCCCTCTTGTTTTGAGACTAGGATGACTTTAAGGGCAATCATCTGTTTTAATTAAAGATTCTGATACTTAGATACTCGATATTTATATATGTTAGAAACTAGAAAGGTTACTTTTCCTAAGTATTCTGCCAGTGCTTTTTAGTTTATAATTTAATTTCCCTGCACCATCTTTATTATTTTGCTAGCATTTCATTGCCTACCAATATGCTTATTAATGTACTGATTATTTAAGGATGTTAGTCTAAATATTTGCTATCAGAAAAACTTCGGTCTCTCCTTGAGCTATCCTCTTTTTCTTTCCTATTACATCTGTAAGAGCACTAGAACTAAAAGAACTTAAATGATTTTATGAGAGACTATTAAACGTCTTACAGTGGAGACTTGCTAGAGATCTACTCACTGCAATTGCATTTGCTGGTCTCTGGAATAGACTTTTTGTTTGTTTGTTTAATAACAAGTTATTCAACAGAAATTACATAAATCTGTCAAACTGTTGTATGAATGATTGGTATAGCAGCTCCCAAAATACAAACCAAGATCTCCCTGTTACCTCTTATACCTCTCTGAACATTTCAGACTTGCAGCCCCATAGTCTAAGCCATGCTTTAGAGCAGGAATACAGTTTTATACATCCCTTTCTCATTACTTCTATTCATGTCTTTTTTCTGTCACATATATCCTTTAAACAACCTTACATTCATTCCCATCATTTGCATTTGTTAATGCATCACAATGTATTTGGGTATTATTAAAATATGTTAATACACAGAAAAGATAGCTGGAAACATTTAAGCTAGAAAGTGAATACATTACCAAGTTCTGTGCCTAAGGCAAGAGTGTGCTCTCCTGTCTCCATCTATTGATCATTAGACAGTCTACATTTCCCCTGATCTGTGTGTGATAGTCCCCAGTGCAGCCCACCACACTGTGAGCCTGCAACAGGGTTTCAAAGTGACAGTCAGAGCTGTGGAAAGCTTCCTCTGGTTGCAAACTGAAAGTCACAGAATTCACTTCCTGGATAAACAGTGAGACAATGTAAGCTGATGGAGGAAGCAAAGGGGATGCATGACTGTGTAGAGAGGTGAAGGGTGGAAAGAAGAAAGGCTCAGACAGCTGTAAAAAAAATTGGAGTATTTGGTATCCAAACAGAAGGAACAGAGGGTCAAACAGCAGAAAAATGAAAAAGTAAGAGTGAGGGAACAAAGAGAAGCAAGAATTCAGAAGGAAAAGAATGAGCCGATGTTGCTGGAGCTGCGTAGGAGTCTGTGTAGTCCCCTGACACCCTTGGTGTGGTGGTGTTATTCATCTTCATGAACCTGAAAATGTTACAGAAACTCTGTTGGAAAAGCACTAAGTTAATGAAGATAAAATGTAGAAATAAGAGCTCATAGGACCAGAATAATAGATGCGCAATACCTTTCGTGTCCCCTGTAGCCAAACGAGAGTGTTCCAAATGCCAAACTACTCTTCTCCATCAGACACTTTATAGTTTCTCTTTCTGAGGATAACGAGAATCCAAAATGAGGAATCAGAGCACAGACACATCTCTTTGAGATGGAAAGGGACATGACTCACAGAGAGGGTCTTGAGAGGGAGCTGTAGTTTTACTTCTGCCTTTGCATGAGTGAGTTAAAAAAAGCAGGGGAAGGACAGGAGGAACCAATGAAGGCATAGACATAATTCACATTTCTATTTCTCCTTGAGGCAGCAATTTTTGACAGACCTTTTCCACTGATGGCTTTGAAAAGGGGATATTGGACTAGATCTGGGCACAAAAGAAAATATGTCATCGTTAAACTGCACAAATTCAAATATTTTTGTCACTCTCCCATAGGAAACTGGCTACAAGAAATGGCCTGAAGAAGTAACAAAAAATACTTCAAGGAGGACATTTACTTATCCGAAGCTTTGCTCCCTCATATATTGTACAGAAGTGGGCCACATTTGAAGCGACCACACTAGGAAAGCATAGTTGTAGGAGTTTGTAACTTCCATGAGGAGTCCCTCTTGTTTAAAAAAGAGCAATCTCAGAAGCCTAAAGGATTACAGGACTTGTTATGTCATGTTCATTACAGTTCCGGCTAAATCAAAGCAAATGACCACTTGCCAAAGTGGAATGGCATCCAAGCAGCACACCCAGGTTGTGAAGACACCAGGGACTAATAGAGCAGAGCAGCAAATGCTGAGCTCTAAGTCACCCCGCAGTAATAAAACCTGAGGTAACACATGTGCTACTCAAAAATCCAAAGAAAGGTATACCCCTCCACAAGTTGCTGACACATAAGGGGAGGTTTACTGCTCTGCTAGCCTCGCAGCACAGCTTACTCATCCCTCTACACATTTTAGTCATTTAAAGCTGTTGGTCATACTCTTTTTTGGTGAGAAAATGCCACAGATGGAAAAGCCTAGGAAGGTAATACATACAATTTCAGCAAGTGCAGTAGAAGTAGATTTATGGGTTGGAAAAAGTAGCAAAAGTTTATTATCTAGGAAAATTCTCCCTGTATTGCTTTTTCATTATATATACTCAAAAAGCTTTCCCTGTGAGATACCATATCAGGATCAACGCCACTCTAGCAGCAGTGCACAAAAACTCATACCCTACAAAACTGCCCCCTCAGTACCTTTCTTGTTTTGGTTTTAATTGGGAGTAACATGCAAGAGAACTTCCATTTTGCTGCAAATACATCTGTAAAGATATCTCCTGTTTTGCACTCTTTACTGAAGCCTGTATTTTACCCATGAGATGTTTGTAATGGCACCCATGAGAGCTGTTTCCCTTTCTGATCTCTCCTGTGCTAATGCATAATAAATGCACTCATCACATATTAAATACTCAGAAACTTTTTCTTATGGAATATGACAATAGCATTGCTCTGTTAGACCCAAACACTCATTTGTAGGGGTGGGTTCCGCATCCTTTTCTGAAGCGTATTTATGTCACCCTTTCTTGTGGGGGCCTTCCTAACACTGAGTGTAGCCAGCTAAGAAAACTTCAGCAACAAACAATGCCAGCAAAAAAATTGCCTTTGAGTATTATCCTGACATCCTCATGCTCAGCTTTTACAATCACTGACTGAAAATGCTCTTTTTCTTAAATTATATCCTAATTGTCAGTTTTCTTACTCCCTGCTCCTTTCCCATCCCCTAAAAATCCCAGCTTCAGGAGGGAGCACAGAATTTCTACAATTAATCACTTGCCAGTGCAGATGAAAGCAGCACACATGCTGCTTAGTTATTCAGAAATGTAAAGTCTCTCACATTATAAAGCTTGCGATTATGGTGTTCAGATGTGATATGGCCATGGAAACAAATGGAGACACATACTACTCTGTCAGCAAATCAGAGAGTTGCACACTACCAGCAAAAATTACAAGGAGATATAAGGGGGATAAACTAAGCATTGTCAGCTAGAAACTCCTCATACAAGGAGCCACATGCAATTACTCTGCATGTTGTAGTCTAGCTACACTTTCACAGATGGGGTGATGCACATCACTCATAAGAGAGTAGTAGTGATATGTTTACTGACATAAAACAGCGATTTAACAAAGTTTGATAGTAAATGTGACAGTAGTTTAACAAGATTCACAGAATCACAGAATTTTAGGGATTGGAAGGGACCTCAAAAGATCATCCAGTCCAATCCCCCTGCCAGAGCAGGAATACCTAGATCAGATCACACAGGAACGCATCCAGGCGGGTTTTGAATGTCTCCAGAGAAGGAGACTCCACAACCTCTCTGGGCAGCCTGTGCCAGTGCTCTGTCACCCTCACTGTGAAGAAGTTCTTCCTCACATTTATGTGGAACCTCCTATGTTCCAGCTTGCACCCATTGCCCCTTGTCCTTATCATTGGATGTCACTGAGAAGAGCCTGGCTCCATCCTCATGACACTCACCCTTTACATATTTATAAACATTAATGAGGTCACCCCTCAGTCTCCTCTTCTCCAAGCTAAAGAGACCCAGCTCCCTCAGCCTTTCCTCATAAGGGAGATGTCCCACTCCCTTAATCATCTTTGTGGCTCTGCACTGGACTCTCTCAAGCAGTTCCCTGTCCTTCTTGAACTGGGGGGCCCAGAACTGGACACAATATTTCAGATGTGGCCTCACCAGGGCAGAGTAGAGGGGGAGGAGAACCTCTCTTGACCTACTAACCACCCCCTTTCTAATACACCCCAGGATGCCATTGGCCTTCTTGGCCACAAGGGCACATTGTTGGCTCATGGTCATCCTGCTGTCCACCAGGACCCCCAGGTCCCTTTCCCCTACGCTGCTCTCCAACAGGTCAGTCCCCAGCTTATACTGGCACATGGGGTTGTTCTTACTCAGATGCAAGACTCTACTCTTGCCCTTGTTATATTTCATTCAATTTCTCCCCGCTCAACTCTCCCAACTCAATGGCAAGGTACACTTGATTATGTACTGCATAGAGAACTGAGTCACACAAAAGCGTCAGGGATCCTTCTCTTGAGTCACGAGGTTCAGAAAGCACCCCCTTGCTTTCTAAACTCCTTCTCAGAGAGGAGTCTAGGTGTGGCTGGATCCAGTCCTAGTCTCAGATTCAGTCAATGGTTTATGACTACAGGATTATATATGTACAGTCAATCATTTACATCACTTAGCTAAGATTTCAAAGTTTAGCATGATATTAAACACTTACCAAGAATGTGTTGCGGCAAGGAATCTCTCAACCTTGAGTAGTAACCTTGAGAGGTGTTCATACTCAAGGGGAGATTCTGTCCTGGAGCCCACTGCCATGCAGAAGATCTCAAAGGGCTCTTTGGCTGCCCCCTATTTATGGGGGTAAGATGACCGACTCACTAATATTTGCAGATGCTAGTTCCTTGCAAATTTGGCTTGAGTTGGACATTGACCAACACTGTAGTTAGGTGGGTGCATTGATCAAATTAGCCCTTGGCTATTGTGTTGTTATCTGTCTCCCCCAAATCCACTTCGAGCAGGATGCAGCCATCACAACCAGGCACATCCATTAGGAGTGTCACTGGTGGTTATTGTTTGAGCAGGGTTACAGGAGATAAAGGTCAGGTTGCGCGGGGGGAGCACACCGTCACATACACTCACCATCAGAGCATGGTGTTGCGGTCCTACCTTCCCCAGCTATCAGAAATATCCAAAGTTCTCCAGATTTTTTTTTTTTTTAAAAAGGAAACTTGTATTTGTTATCTCTACAGGTAGAGACTGAGGGCTATTTAACACAAAATTTTGTTGTAACACAGGTTTTTGCGTATGCATGAGGATTATTTTAGACCAAATGACTGGAAGTGCACCATATACCTTATAGTGGCAGATACCCACATACTTCTACAAAGCTGATTTCTTACCATAGCACAGGGATGAACTCCAGGTGTTTCTCTCATTCTAGTTCACTTCTACACAAGAGAAACCCCAAGTGAAATCTCCACCGACAAAGGAATCAATTTTCCTCTCTGGACTGTTTGGCATGTAAAAAGATGACTACAGGGTCAGAAACAGGCTGAGATGTGAAGCACTTCGCTTTGTATTTGGCCATCAAGATGAAGGGTGAGGACACTTCCCATCCCATGCTGACTCCCCAAAGGGCTGTCAGCCATCCTTTCTCCAGCTGAAAAGTCTGAACTCAGCTCTCTGCAGAATGCAATTCTACAGGATTCAGGCAAAATTAGCTCCTCAGGGTATATTTGGCTATTTTTTATTTTTATTGCTGTTTCTAGTCATGGAATATGACCTTATTTTGAGAGGTACTGTACAAAATAAGCTGCCAAGAAGAATAGGTTGCCAGCTTAGGCACTCCCAACCACTCTCTAGAGAAGAAAATTGTCTATGATAGCTAGAAAAGAAACTTGGGCACCTGAACTTACACATGATGGGAGTATAGTTGTAGCCGTGACAGTTTAAGGATTGAAGTGAAGCAAGGTTTTAAGAGAGAGTTTCTTTTGAACAGAAGAAGGGATATATTTGGGGGGGGATCCTTAAATAACCAAGCTTTCAGGCAAACAAGCCTCTGAAAGCAAGCCTAAAACTTCAAGATTAGAAAAATGTCTCTGAGATTAATGCAATTATGTTAATCAATGAGACAATTCAGGAGAAATATGTAGCTGGCACCACTGAAGCTGCAGAAAACAAGATATAATAAGGACTGATTGTTCAATATTTTTTTTTTTTTCCCCCTCTCTTTTTATACTGTATCAGACTGTCAGGAACTTTAGCTCCCATGCTCATCTTCTGAAGTTAGGTTGCAGCTCTCCTTTGAGGATGAAGGCTGAAAGGTCAGACACAGAGAGGCTGTTTTCTGAGAAATACTCTTCCTCTGAGAATGGTCGTGTTCATTAACTTAGTTCATTCTGGGCTACAGCAGTTCTTTGGTTACACCCACATCACATCTATGATGGTATTTAGATGACTATAGTGTGAGTTCCTCTCTTCCCTCTTATTTGGCAGTTATAAAATGAGCCAAATGAAGGGAAAAAGCATAGAGAAACAACAAACCAGTGCTGCTCAGTTGATGAGTAGCAATTGTAGTACACCAGAGACCTAGTTGTCAAGGTTTTTGTTAGTGTAATAACAAAGGAGAGTGTTATGGAGTTTCAAGAAAAGACAAGACTACAGTCTTGAGGGAAAACTTCATACCTTACAGAAGAGTCCTTGGAGAAAGCATAAAGTTGCTTGCTTGAAAAAGGAGTTGCACTTGAAGCCCACATGAATTATTTCCAATTCAGAAATAACAAAGCTACAGGAAGAGTCAGAATTGATCATGAAGGGCCTTGAAACTCAAGACAATTTCTTTTTTTTTTTTTTTCTTCCTTTTTTCTTTCCCTGTGAGCATTTTCAGTAGAACTAAATATGGAAAGAGTGCTTTGTAAAGGCCACAGAAAATAACACTGAAAACTACTGAAGCGATGGACTGGAGATTGTATGGGTAAATCACAGACATGTTACGGAAGGTAAATTGTCCAAACACAAGTTTAAACAATAGAAAGCCACAGGAAAGAAAATGAAGATGACGAGGTAGGTTACTACAGGCTCTGTAGGTTTTAGGTTCAACTCAGTTAGTGGTCAGACATGAAAAGACAGTAGAGGAAAACACACAAATTTTATTTCCAATAAAAGGAGCTCAGTTCAGTGTAAGAGAAGCAGAACCACGAGTTGTCTTCCTGGAGCAACTAGCTGAATTTTTTTGGACTTGAGAATACTCAGAGATGAGCTACAGATCGAAAAGACTGTGGTCTTAGATGTAGGATGGCCCACAAAAATTGGGAGAACGTATCTGGAAAAATCTCAGAAATAATAGAGAGATAAGAGAGAGGGCAAGTGAAGACAGTCATGGAAGGCAGAATGCCATGGCACCACAGCAGGACACCACTCAGTGACATCTGAGGCTGTTAAAGTGACTGGCAGGCATATGCAGACTGACCTGTGAACAGAAGTCAAGAGCAATTTGGATGGCATTTCAATGAGAGCAAAAGGGAGAAGGTACACTCTGGAGCATGCAAAATTAAACAGGAGAAGATGAACACAGATAAAAATTTTAGGAAACTCTGGAGACAAAATAAGTACAGCAATAGTTGGCTTGCTTAGTTGTTGGATGAACTCATGTCGAGTAGATCCATTTCTTGATATGTAGGCTGACTCAAATTTAGACTTACATTTTCCTTCGAGTAAAGCCGAACTCTGCAGAAAATAACTTTTACAGGTGTTCTACTCAAAATAAAACCTGTGAAAACTCTCTAAAAAGTCAAAGTTAGATCAAACTTTTGTGTATGCTTAGGAGCACTTGTGAGGGAAAGAAAGCCCTTTGTTGAGCCTACCTTGAGAAAACGAGGTGGCAGGAAAACAGGTTTACATTTAGTTTTTAAAGCTATGCACAGAATCTTCTTCATGCTCTGTTAACTGTCACAGATCAGTTATTACACATCCAAAACACATTGACTCCCTAAACTAATCCAGATAACTATTAGCCTTTTGATTATGCCCGAAAGTAACACCACACTGTGTTTGTAGTCCTTTCTGGTCAGAATTCTAAATTTTTTGCACTGCTGCAAGTTTAAGTCCTAGATAAGGAAGCAAAGATACACAGGATTATAGGGGAAAAAAGTATCTTTCTCCAGGCTGATTATTCTTTTGGCTCATACCAACTGAAGCCAATTTCTGATAAGGCTATGAGAAATACACTTTGCAATGAAATATACCCCACTCCCTTGCCCCCATAAACTGACATGTTGACTAGCTATGACACATTAAATGTGCTAGTGTCAAAGGATCAGGCATTCCTCCTGTCATTATTAACAGTGCTTCACTGGTAAATCTGGCACAAGGTTTACACTAAGATTTGCTTTCTGGGAAAAGAATGCTATATGACAAATAAGATGGAGCCAGACCACCCATGATAATACAAAGGGAGGACAGCAGGTGCATTTGGTGCCCCCAGGCATCTGTCAGCTCCAAGTCATGGACTATGCAGGAGACGGTAATTGCAAAATAGTTAAACTGCACCTTCAGCCGTGGGGCTGAACACTTCAAGGTCTTGAGGGTAGTCCTGAACCTTATTATTTGTAGATCAGCAACAGAATGTATCATCTGTCCAGGAAGCATCACCTCCGGAGGCAGAGGTGAACTAGGGAACCAGTGTCTGGGTTGATAGTTTGCTAACAAACAGCTGCATAGCGTAGCTGATCCCTTTGTAGTGACTTAAGATATATGATGGACTGAAGAATAGTCCCAGCATTTTTATATGCTCTTGCCTTTTTTGCTTCCTGTCCCTTGCTTAGCCACTACTAAACTGCTGAATCACAGTAGAGATTCAACATCCAAAAAGTCTGTCTTGGTTATCTCATTTTCAGTGACTTTTTACTGGCCAACCCCATGGTCAGAGATGTTCACAACAAAGATGTATGGACTTCCATATATTAACTAGATCTTTCTGTGGTGTGATCAGTGTATCTGCCACCAGAATAGCAATTCCAATGGCAAATTTGTAAGTAAATCATGACAGTTATTTAATTCAGGAGTTTTTTGGCCCATCAATAGCAATCTTCATGCTGTTGCTACTGCTGAAAACAAATTAAGAATAATCATGTCCAGTTATTAACAATTCGTTATAGCACAGAACTGCAAATCATTATTACCCCCTTCTTCCTCAGACAAATAATAATACCTTAGCAAAGCTTTGTTACAGCCTATTCATAGGTAGTTTAAGCAATATTATTACTATTACAATGTTCTCAGGAAGGTAAAAGTGCCATCCAGAGCATCCAGGGAAAACAAATGGACTCAGCAGTTGCTAGCATGTTTCCACTGGCAATGCAAGTAGAATCACAAGAAAATCAAAATCTCAAGACCAAATTCCTTTTGATACTGTGTGCAAGTTGAAGAGAAAATATTATGAAAGCCCAAGAGGAGTTTCTTTTAATGCACCATCCAGAAGCATTACTTCACCCAACAGTTATTCACAAGTTTCCTACTAGCTAAATATTTTGTAGATAGAGTTAAATAAACAGAGGTTTCAAATGCATTCGGATTCTGCCTATGCAGCCTGGGAAAGGCATTTTCCACTTTGTAATGCTAAGAAAAATGCAGATGCTGTAGGCTATGGTATCATGTTCAGATGAACAAGGTGGGTAGGATAGGGCATTAGGCACTATTATACTCTGGGGAAGAACGAGCAGACAGGGGCACAATGGATGTGCTTCATTATATTTTAAATGGGAATAGTTCCAAGGATAGGAAAGCCTCTGGTACTTGTAAAGGATTAAGCAGGGTAATGTGCTTTTTAAGAAGACATAAAGAGGTATGTAATGTGATATGTTTAAGCCTAAATGACTTTTCTTGGAGTCCTGAAAGAATGTTTAAAGCAGGCGTGACTTGGGCCTCTGTAAATCCTTGCTGAATAAATAACTTCTGCAAATAGAGATTCTTTTGACAGAATGAGATGCATATTTCATAACCTATGCAAAAAAGGAAAATCAATTTGAGATACATGAAACACTTAGGAATAATAAAGAAAAAAAAAAAAAAGATAAAGGTGAACATTCTCCAGAATAATCCAAGCTTATATAGGAATAGAGCTACCTCCCCATCCATTTTGACTTGACAGAGCAGGAAGACAAACAACTGAATGATTTTCTACCTTCAATTCAGATCTTCAACTGCTTTTTGTTGCCTTTTGAGAAAGGAAGAGACAATAAGTGGCAGAAAATATCTAAAGTGCCTGCACTTTTCAGGCTGTCTCCTGTTTGAGGTACTTAAAACTCTGCTCTTTCTTCAAGGTAAATCTACCCAGCTGGTATCTAACCAGACCTGATGGCGTATATAGCTATTCCGTATGGAATAGGAGTACACGCAGCGATATATATGCACCTGATTTACGAGAAGAACAGGACCAATAAACATCAAAACCTGAAAACTTACCACTGCATGATCTTCTCATCTTATTTCTCTTTCCTGCCCTGCCCTCCTGCCAGGAAAAGCAGGCCAAAGCAGTAGATTGCTTGATTCAAAATGGGACTACACAATCATTGCCATTTGGCTGTATTGTATTTTCACTCACACAGGTGCCATTCCCCCTGAAGTCACTGGTACAGCAAGCAGGCAATCCTGCTGAGCAGGTGAGATGATGCAAGCAGTAAATCAGTGGTTGATCCCCCTCCCCTTCATGCTGTTGAAGTGCTGGGATCTGAACCCTGAGCCCTGAATTAAGGTTGACATAGGGCGGTTCCCACAGTCCTTCAAAAGGAGGGGAGGAGTTTGCCTTTTGGCTTTCCTCCAAGGTGCAGCCAACCTTGTAGGGAAAGCCCTGGGGTAAACAAGCCCCAGGTGCCCCACATTGGGTAAATGAGTGCCAGGTGTCCTGCTTTGGGCATAAAAGCTGGGACCACTTGCAGGAAGGGTGCAGTGTCTGTTTGTGAGGTGGATGCACTTTGCAGAGTTTCCCTGTTGGGGAAGGACCTCCTGACTCTCCCTGCAGCTGGGCCCCGGTGAGGTTTGGCATTTGCAAACGCGGGCTGGCTTTGTGGGGGAACAATATGTGGCTACTTCTATCTTATCTGATCAGCCTATTGACTTGGTTGTCTCCCATCTCTTCTATGGGAGACTTTGTTTATTCCACCTATTATTGGTCATGCTGTGTTGTCCCTGGGGTCACTGGGGTTGATGTCTATTATGTGTGATCGGACTTGTTTGTAACCCCAGCGATCACCCATATACTGACTTTTTTGTATATAATAGAAACTAATTATTGGTTCCTTCTACTGCTGGCTGTGTCCTTTCTGTTAAGCCTAGTAATTGGCAAAACACCCGTTATATATATTAAATTAGTATGAAACCATTACTTTCCTCAAAATAAAAAGAGTGCCAGCTCCACTGTAATATGCAGGATAAAAGCAAGACAAACCAGACTACTTTCAAGATATAACAAAAATGTTTGTCAAAGCCTATTCTGTGATGGCTACCCATTTAACCTGGGAGAGGATGCAGCAGGGACTACTGTTAAAGACCATATCCACTGTGTCCATAACACACTTCCTGAACATTTCTTGCCCATGGTAGTCCCTCCATAGTCATTAGGCAGCCTAGTGGAAATCTCTTTCCCTGTACCCATTTGGAAGCACTCGTTAAGTGTCAGCCCTCACCTAGCATTGCAGGAACATGTGCCAAGGTAACAGCCTCGGAGAGCTTGGACAAACTGCAGTTCAGTCATGCTTTAGTGCTGATTAACGGAAGAAACAAAATGAAGCACAGAGGGAGACCTGTTGGCTTAGCTTGTCCAGGGTTATAAACTGGTTGAGTTAATAGCTCCAATGTGGCCAGTTAAACTCGTTCAAGACCCCAAAGAACATTACAAAGTATATAAATAGGCCAAGGGGACCCATGAACTCTTTCCTCTGACATGTTTTCAATTTTTTCAAGTACGTTACAGAGATTACAATCTCTGCCTCTTATCAGCTACCTTTTTAAATATTAATTTTCCTTTCCTAAGATTAGCTTTTAACATCACATTCTTCATCCAGCTTTCTTCCCGAGGAGGCCAAATACTATCTCTCAGAAGCTTCTGTGTGACCAGCAACTGGCAAATAATCTTTTTATGTGTCGTTTCTTCCTGTAAGGTGAAAGAGGGGGAGAAACTGCACACACATAGGTGGATGTGCATGTTTCATTAGAATTGGGCCTGAGCCCTCTGATATTTCAAAATTGGAGGGTTGTTGGTTTGCTCACATGCTGCAACTTGGTTTTTCATCATCACCATTTGCAAATGCTTAATCCAGGGAAGCAGAGGAATGGGAGATTAAAGAACTGAGATACTTTAGGTTTTGTAGGTTTTAGGAAAGCAACTGCCATGTTTCCAAGAATGAGAAATCAAAGACAATAATCTGGAATTACCTGCCAGCATGATACACTGGTTGCTTTTTTCATCTAAAAGCCATTAGTCAACACAGCTGTTTGATGTGCTCTGGTTTTTGATTCTTCCAAAACCCTTAATATAACTTGGGAAGGCAAACTAGAAGGAGGGCAGCTTTTTTTTTATACAAAAGGCAAAACCTAGGTTTATCAGCACCTTACAAACTGAGCTAAAATATATTTTCTCAAAAAAAGCCATTTCCTCTAGCCAATAAATCTTCAGACTGTCTTATTTTTCTTGCTTTTTCATCTTATGACTTTATCTAAAGGGGTTTCAAAAGTGCAGTTCCCCAGGGCCTCTCCTGCCTCCTCTTTCATGCTGTTTAGCCCTTCAGAGGAGAAAATACGATCTTAGTTCTACAGAGGGTGGATTAGTGATTTTTAAAACTCTAAAGAATCTTTTTTATTTTGTAGTTCTTTTATTATCAAGAGATCACCAGCAATTTCATCATTCTTTTAAACACACTCTTTTCTCTTGCATGCTTGTATCCGGTGTGAAAACACCAGAAATTAGAGTTTTTCTTGGCAAGTGGATTTTGGTGGAGACAAAAGGCAGAGATTTTCTGGATTTTTAGAATTCTCTAAACCAAGCTGAAAACAAGTGAATACACAACTTGATGGATATTTGCTCTAATTGATCTTCACATTTTGAAATTTAAAAAAAAATCTATAAAACTTATTTCTCAGATTTGATTTAAAACTCCAAATATGAAGATACAACGTTAGAGAAGAAGTTTGTAGACCGTCACTCATTAACCCATATTCACTCTTATACTGAACCTTTTATTGGACTAGTGTTCTTATAAAAGCTGTAGCTGTCAACCAAAAACATGGGAGGGAACTATTGCACTCACAGAAGTGCCTACAAAAATTGTCTCCTGCTCTCAAAGTATTTTCCACCTGCTAAAAAATCTACAGAAGGTGGCTGTGAGCCTCTTCATTAAAGCTATGGATCACCTTTTTCTGCCTGCCTCTCTCCAAACATACATGATGACAGAGCTACAACTGAAAGCCAAGATTTTCAGTGTCAGGAGTCTACAAAAACAAGTTAATCAATGTTCTTGTATTCAATGTGCTTTAAGCTTTGTACAGTACATTCCCACATCTTCTGGGGTTATAAATCCAGTTATCCTATTCCCCTTTTGCATCCTGGAAAATACATTCATCTCTCATACCTATAAATCCTTTTCAGAGCAAGCACTCTAGGTACTTACATTTGAAAATGCCATTGAAAACAATGCTGTGAAGTCCCAATCCTCTGTGCTGATGCAATCGGCTTGCAGAAATTGGTACCAGGAATTATCATTATCTGGGTGCAAATGCATCCCTTACAGTTAAAAGCAACAACTAAGCAAATGTGGTGTTACAGCACCACAGCAGAGCATCTCCAATGGGAAGCCAAAAGTAAATCACATCATTACCTTTTGAATACCTGCAGTCGACTCCAGGACGTTGTTCTCTGAGCCGTTACTTCTGTTAATCATGCGCCACATTTGGGAATACATGCTGTCCCTCTCAAAAGGATTCATTCCTTTCACTCGGACATGCTCATAGACTGCAGAGTCCAAGACAGTGCCATAAGGAATATCCGTCTGCCTTGAGAGATCCTGGAGAGACCTTAATTGTTGGTGAAGAAAAGAGACACAGGAAACTTGAAGCCACATTTTCAAGAGGAGGGAGCTGCAGGCAAGCAAAGGGCAACACATAGGAAGACAGCTGTCAAGCCAGCTTCTTTGTTGTTTGTTTGTTTGTTTTCTTAGAAGATAAAGTGAGATTGAAAAATTGTTTTTATGGTTTAAGACACAAGGAGGAATATGAAGTGGAACGAAGGGGTGAAAAAAATGAAAATGGATGAAAAGGGAACAACAGAAGGAATAAGAGGATCCTGTCAAATGCTGAGCTCCTTTGAGCAGGGGCAAAGCAGAGATGGGAGCGTTGCAGTCCCTTGAGGCACGTGCAGCAAGTTCAACAGAAGTTGCGTAACCACCTACCAGAGTATGGTGCCACCACACACCCCACTGCTGGGGAGCAGAAGTGTTAGCACCAGAACACACCAAATCTAATCCAAAGTATCTGGGCTGAGTACTTCTACATGCTACTGCATTAACAGCTTTTTGGTGGTATTCCTGCATTGAACTGTGCACCTATCAAACAGGTCACATGCTACACTATTTTCAGCAACAGGAAGACTTCTGTTGTGATTTCATGAACTGCCTTTTCATCACAGTTCATGTTTAGTCCAATAATTTTGTTATACTTTACATATTATCTAGTCTTACCCATTCTCTATAAACTAGAAAAAGTAATCAGTTTAGACTTTTTTAAAGCATCCCAAATATGGTTTTGTCAACCCTCCTTTGGACTAAAAAAGTTATAATAGAAACCTTTAAAGTCTCCTTACCTCCTGGCCTTTATTTTTCTGCCCTATAGAATTGCTCTCCCATACCTTTGGTTCTTTAATGGTATTCATTAAAGTTTCAAAATAACTACTGCAATATGTCTACTGCCTAAAACCCATTACAGCTTTCCTGGCACAAATTAACTTTGTATAAACTGCACAAATCTAGTGGATGACATCTAAGGACAAATCAAGGGACTGAATGTTGTCTTAAAGTAGGCAAAAGGAAATAGTAAAAGCTCATCACAGCCACAGGAAATGCAAGCAGAAATATAGGAAACTCATTAAATTCCAAGTTGTGTTTCTGAAACATGCAAATATAAGGGGTAGTGAAAATGGCCCTACAGGGGAGAAAAGAGGAATTAGGTGTTCCAGGGATGCCACTGAAGAAAAGAGTAATTGGATCTCAAAGGCTATGTATGCCTCTGAACACAACAGAAAGCAGGAAAAGAAGAAATCTATAAAGGTCAACGGCAAGGGTTTAGAAGTTAAAAGAGTCAAAAAGAGATCATTTGACATTCAGACATATGGGCTTAGAAAAACACTGAACAAGAGCTAAATTCTAAGCAGATAACATATAGCATATATAAGGAAGGGATAAATTTAATTTTGAAGAGTAAATATCTAATGATATTAAAACCCCCACAATCCTCTCCTCTTTCCCCAACAAGATGGCACTCCTCTTCAAGAACGTAAGCAGCAGGGAACCTTCAAAGCATCAGTACACATATAGGATTGTCAGAAGGTGAGCTGCTAGATGAAGCTTTTCCTGAAAACAAGTAGATTGGTCCTCTACCAGAGGACTGAGACATGCCATTTTCTAGGATGAAAAATGTGAGACTGAAGTAGACTAAGGTATCAGGAGAGTAAGTACTGTGGCTAATTTGTAATTGAAAAGTAAAAAAAATTAAAAAATTATCAAGTCCAGATAAACAACTATGAGTTCTGAAAGATTAAACATCATGTCATGGCTGAGCTGTTAGCAAAAATATGAAACCTCATTTTACAGCCAGTGTGTGAAAGGAAAACAGTAAATACTTTTAAAAGGCTCTAGTGGTAATCAGGGGAGTTACAAAAGTAAACTACTAAGATGTTATACTTAGGTTTAATAAATAAATTGAAATAAGAATTGATAGGACAGGGTTCAAGGAGGCAATGAACAGCCAGCAGTAGATGATCAGGTAAATCCCAACCAGACAAGGCAGGAACTAACTGAGTGCACTAGACCCACATGAGACCTGGCAGACTTCATCAAAGTGTGCTGAGAGAGCTGGCCAATGTCCTTGCAAGGCTGCTTGCTTTGATTTTTGAAAAGTGAAGAAGATTGGAAGAGATCCCTGACCACTGGAGAAAGGAAATGTCCAGACTATCTTTAAAAAAGATGATTCATGGAATTAAGGCTGGTCATCCAAAATCACAGACTGAGTCCTCTGAGATTACATTGCTGAGCACATGAAATAGCAGCTGACTGGGAGCAATCAACATCATTTTACCAAAGGAAAGTAAAGCCTGACCAACCTAGTTGTCTTCTACAGAGACTAGAGAAATGGGTGTAGTTTACCTTAACTTTAGCATGGCTTTCAATACCATCTCCCACAAAATTCTTATATCCAAATGAGCTCATTAGGTCTGGCTGGGTGGGAATGGATAAATTCCAGATGGATATATTCCTGGTTGGATAACAGGCTCACAGGGTAGCTTACCTGGGGGCTGGCAACAGGTACCTAAGAAGTCTAACCTGGGACACGCCTTTACCAATAACCTGGAGGAGATGAGTAAGCACCCTCTTGTCAAATTTGCAGATGACATGGCACTGGGGGACCAGCCAATTGCTCAAGGACAGGCTGCTGTTCAGATGGACCTAGAAAGGCTAGAGGAGTGGGCTGACAGGAGTGGTGTGAAATTCAGCAAGGACAAATGCAAAGCCCTGCACCTGGGGAGAAATAACCCCCTGCAACAACCCAGGCTAGGACACAGCTCTGCAGAAAGGCACCCTGGTAGACGGTGGTGAGTCTTGGTGAGAATTTATCTCCATTTCACCATTAGGCAAAGTGTTGTGTAGAAGTAGGTGTATTACTGTTGCATTGACAGTCTATCTATCCATCAATAGCATCACTGAGGAAAGACACTAGATAAATACAACGTACTACATTCATCCACTCTGTGTTACTGCTGCTGCTGCCAAGAAACTCTGTATCTCCTGGCAGTGCTCAGAAGTGCAACAAACTGCCACAGGATGCATATTGTAATGTCCTGTAATTGCTGTTATTTATCATACATATTTCTAGAAAAGTATACAAAAGTATTTACCAAGTCTCCAATTTCTAGTGACAACACCTAGCAAAATTTCAATCATTACTTTACAAGCCTCTGTATAGCCATATAATTTCTAATATAAAAAGCAACAAAGCATTTTTCTGAAGTATTGTTGCTAACTGGTATATAAATGATACGTGTAGCTGCTGCCACAAAACAGTACAGTCAGAAACAGCACAAAAGAAAAACAGCTTCTCTGTATATCTTGTGGCTACAGAAGCCACATTGCTATTGTCAGAAAGGCAAACCAACACAAGACATGAGCTGCTAGTCCAGAAGTGTACTATAATCTGATATGGGAAGCATATGACAAACAGTCTGAGAAGCCAGCAAGAGTGTCATCACACACAAAGGCATCACCAGCAGGGAAATAACAAGGAGGAGAATTATGTCTATGCCTTCAGGAAGGCATGTTGTAGCTGCCAAGCCTGGCATTAACTACCGCTTGCAGTTCTTTACTGTTTGGTGTGCCAAACCCAGGATGCCTCTCAGCTGCCCTGCTCTGCATCCTTTCACAGTTGCAGGTGCTGCTTTACACTGAGAAAATAATGGCAAGGGGACAAGAGCAAGACAAGTATGAGCATAAACTCCACGGATGAACAAAACACTTATGTCTGCAGTAAACCTCAAGTTTTGGTTCACCTGACCCAATGCTGAGGAGCGAGAAAGACGTTTTGCAGCCTTTGAGGCATACACGTGTGTATGTTTCTGCATAGGCAAGCAACAAAAATGGAAAAGACCTATCACATCAGTGACTTCATCCCCTCACACAAACATGTCAAATGGGACCTTAATATATATAATTTTCTTCAGAAACTGTTCTTTATATCCTGCAACTCTGGAGACTACTGGTATGACATTCACAACCTAGCAACTAAGGTACAACAAAGCAAAGAGAAATGATAAACCTTGACAGAACTAATAACAATATTAAACTATTGAAGTTACTTTCCAGAAGAAAGAATTTTTATAAATATGTTGCCTCCAGCTTGGTTTGTAGGTTACACATTGTCTGATGTACCTTTATTCCTGGATTAAACAACTTATTCTCTGTTCAGACAAATTTATTTCATGGAGACATAAATCCCCAGCCTCACTATGTCACCCAGTCTGACCACACAGCTGCCGCACTAGACCTCAAAATAAGGAGAAAGTGTTTGTCAAGCTGATTAATTCCTATGGGGTATCCTTTGATGCCCAAATTCTGATACCATTATCCACACTGCATGGGATTTTAATCTTGTGATAGTTTTACTGATCTCAGTTGAACTACCTGCAAAGCAAGGTACATATCTAACATGAGAAGGGGAATTATAATCCCACATTTTAAAACATTTATCTATTTGAATTTCTAATTTTGAAGCAATAAGGTGATGAATGATAAAAATTGTTTAAAAATAAAAAAGCAGATACAGTTGAAAAATTGTTATAAAATACCATTAACTGAGCTTGTATATAGACAAATTCTACTTCTAGGCAACTGACTGTGCGGTCAGGTCACAGTTCAGTTTATTTTTGGTTATCACTCATGAAACATGGTGGGGAAAATGATATGTGTGGTCTTAATGGTAAGGTTTTTTTCTCATTGTAATTACAGGGATAATAATAATATGCCATATAAATTAACTACATAGGGCTATTCTGAAGATGAATTGAGTCATTTTGAGGATGGATTATTAACAGATACCTGTATTTTTCAGGATTTACTGATTTTGTTTGAATATTCTGCACCTTAATTGGGCAACAGTTGTCAGGTCACTTTCATTTTCTGGCTTGATACAAATCAATTTGTAATTTAAAAAGTTATCTCTGCTTTCAACTCAAAGGAAAAAAAAAAGCCACAACACATTAGGATTTATGTGTGTTTCTTTCCCCAAACCATGTTCTCTTCTATAAATTCAAATCCTAGACTTAGAATTAGTAACACGTTGTTCATACACATTAGCCAAAAGTGTTTAAAAAGTACACAGAAAACGCAGAAAAACAAAGAGCTGGCTCCATAAGAGAATAACCAAATTCCTTTTTAGGTGATTAAATACCATTGAGATCAGAGGCTTGGGCATCAAAATATTTTTGTAGCTCTGGTTTACAGATAGATTCAGGCTAGCCATGTTGTTAGACTTGACTGTTGCACAGAACTGTTGGCAAGAAGTCACTAAATTTTAGAAGAAAATAACTGATGTCATGGTTTACACCAAAGTCTTTATTTACGACTAATTCAGATAAAGTTTTCCAAAGCTTTTTTTAATTTTTATTTTTTCCATAGGACATTAAGGATTGATACACAAGCAGGCTTAGTGAACAGGGCACAGTAAGCCAAGAGATTTGCCTGTTGGCAGTGACAACTGTGTCAGAAACCAGTAATACTGCTTGCTAGCCAGTTTGAAGATCTAGGTGAACCACGTTAAAGGAAAGGTTAAAGAACATTCTGTTTTTCAGTGTAAGGAAATATCTACTCCAATTACTGCACTCTTGTGCAGTAATTGCACCCTAACCCCCTTTCAGAAAACTTGTAGGCAGCTGTATTGAGCTGTTTAAAGCCTTGGGGACATCTTAGCTTCCAGTGAATCATGGTTTAGAAAAACGTGAAAAGAATAATTAGGCAAAACAAGGAAGACACAAGACATGCTCTACCACTATGTCTCCATTATTTGGAGGCAGAGGCCTCACCTATCAAACAGGACATACTACTTATAACACGGAGAACGTAATCTGAACTTCTTATTTTACAGAATCATGGAATCATGGAGTAGCCTTGGTAGGAAAAGACCTCTAAGATAATCAGGTCCAACCATTAAAGACACAAGGCGCAGACTCTCCACCATAACATGTACAATCTAAAGTCTGAATCAAGCTTCCACACTTTTAGAAGTGGATCAGATTTAAACTTGAAATCACCTAACACTGGGTTTTCACATGACAAATCCTTTGACTTCCTCTCTGCCCACCCCACTCCCCTAACTCTCCTGCAAAATTTCTGTGCCTGTGAAAAGGTGGTGACACCCTCCATTTTTCCAGGGAAACAGTGCAGTGCAGTGGTTTCAGTAAAATCAGTCTCTGCCAATGGACTCTAATTCTGTCGTAAAGGAATCATAAAACACATTAATGGCAATGCTGGCTCAGTGATGAAATTCACAGCATCAGCACCTATGAGAAATAGCTCGTGATCTCCAAATTTATTTGGCATTTACCAAGAAAAGCCACTCTTAATTACTATCTATTCATGATGCACTTGAGATAGTGATCTGAAGATTTAAGGAACATAGAAATTCTGCTTTGCTGCCACAATGTTTTGGCATTTAAAATGCTGACTGTCTTGATTTAAATGTCATCTCCAATGTGGGTCAAGTGTGAACAAAAGATGCATCAAGGAACTACTGTACAACTTGGTTCCTCTACTCCTGATACTGCCTGTTGGCAAAAGATGAAAAGCTGAGCTCCTAAAAGTACTATGAGTAGCCATTTGTCTGGAAAAGGAGATTAACATACACTCTTATTCTTGTTGTTCCACTAGGTTCATTTAAAAATTGTAACAATTTGATCCAAATTAATCAGCGAAACAGAGAACAAATGCCATCAACTTCAAGTGAGGTTATATAGCAAATATCTACTTCAAGATTCTCTAGGGAAAGGGAACATTTCACTGGTCCTTCCTAGTGCACTGCCTAACAAAATTTTGTATGCTTTTCTTCTTAAAATAGGCTTCTGGATAGCATGAGGCACTGACTAGGAAGAGTGGCCCAACCTTTATACCAGCCGAGAAGGGGAAGCTGCAAGAGCTCTGAACACAAACTGGCTACACATCCAAAACCAAAATGTTTCATGGAAATGAAATGTCCTGTGGGCGGCTTGAATCCTCCTATCTTTTGTAAAATATATCACAAGGACTGCACCTTCAACAATATACTGCAATATCCGATGCTAGCTAGAAATCTGAAATGAAAACCTATTAACTACTTGTTACATCTGTGCAAACCCACTGACTTAAATTTCTTTCCATTTTTCTGACTTCTCTGAAGCTGGCTGGATAGCACTACAAACAGAATCTGGTTTATTTTCTTTAAATGCTTAAACTAATTTCCATTCTGGCCTTCAAAGCTCCCCAAGGTATAATTTGATCCATTAAAAAAAAAAAGAAAAAAAAAAAGAAGAAGAGAGCATCAGCTTTTTTCTTTATTGCTTATTCATGTTTCCCACTTTGCAGTAATTCAGCATGGTAAATAAACAGCCTCTCTCTTATGTCCTGGTTTGCGTTCCAATTTTGGCAGTTTTGTAAACTAAAGTTTTACACTCCCACCATAGTTAGGATAACTTCATTCCCTGATGGATACTTAACACGTCTAATTACTCTATTTGTGAGCTGCAAGTGCTGTTGAAAAATGTCTCCCTTCTTTCATTCCACGAGCTTTCCAGCTGCAACATTTTCTACTGAATAAAACATTTTCCGTGACTTTGCCCATAAATAATACAGCACAAAGACCAATGTAGTCCCAACTGTAAATAATATCTCAGAATTCCACTGAGGGTTTTCTAGTGACATCATAATAAACTGCAAGAAAAAGCAGAAGATGTACTAAATTATAGTTTGGGTATATTTTGTTCTTTTTTACACATGATAAGAAAACTCAGACATTTGTCACAGTAATTTGAACATTTTTCTGGACTGCTTCAAAACTAGAAGGGACAAAATGTCAAAGCAGGATGCAGAAGCATATTTCATATTTGTAAGGACAAACCGAATGACTGAATATATCATTATTATTGATTTTGCATGTACAAATTCCCACGTTGTTTCTTCATGCTCCTTACTCAAATGTAGAGCTTTTTAAACTTTAAAAAAAAATAAAAAATCAACCTCCCTGAAAACCTCAAGATCAATGTTGACAAACTTAGGCGCAGAAGATCATTTTACTCCTCTATAAACTGTGAAGGGATTATAATTGAAGCTACTGAGTCAAACAGTTGGGTTGCGACAAAATACCCCTGCAGCATCCATGATCTCAAAGTCTGTTATTCAGATCTCAAGAAAAAATGATTGCTTGACTTAACTGGTAATACAGCTGTATCAGGGCAATTATTTGCTCAAGTGATTTTAGTCACTTTTACATGTCTCTGTCTTAGAGTGCTTAGCCCTCTAACAGACGAAAGTGTTGAGGTTGTTAGCCCAGAAAGGAAGGATAACAACCATAGACAGTTCATTTCCAGTTGGGATTGATTAAGGACTGGTAATGTCTGGGCAATCTGGGCCATGGGATACCATCTTCCCCCTCTCCCCCTCCTCATCCAAGGACCAAGGAAAAAGAGAAGGGGTTTATAAAGTGCAAGAGGATGCTCCTAATGGGGAGAGTAGGGAGATAACCACGAAGTGAGGGGCTGCTTCTGCTCTTGGGTCTGAGCTTCAGCTTCAGTCGCAAATAAAACTTGGCTGCTCTTTCAGATGTTTACTGGTCTATGTGCTATTAAAGCCTGGATCGGTTTTAGGATGTAGAAAAACCTAACCTAGAAGAAAAGTGCCTTAGGGAGACTGTGGTGATTGGTTGGTGTGCAGTGAGGCTTGAACCTGACCTAAGAATTCACAAGAGGCCAAGGATACCCCTGTTCAGTCTACACTAGAGGCTCACTGCTCAGGGAGAATTTTAAAGAGATTTGGAAAGCTGCTGAACTAGAGGCAGCAAGACCTTAGGTGATGATACACAGAAGACAGGAACTTGAATAAACAACTGGAGTGAGAAAACTCAATTTTCCCTAAGGTCAGCATTGAGCCTGACTAGAAGGTCAGGTTCTTACCTTTCTGGAAGAATAAATACAGCAGAACATGCCTCTCTTCTTTAAAGTCACTCTATCATTTCTGCAAAGAATGATTTATGGGAAAGGGTAACTTTGTCACTCTCACGTACTTTCATGGACTTGTAGCCTCAAGATTAAAAACCTGCCATGGAAAAATGGCCAGCTGCCCTTTGGAGTGCTTGGATACTTAATGCTTCACTCTATTTTGTAGTCTCTGCTTTGGCCCAAGAGGAAGGATCACTGGAGCTGTGAGAGCGAGGATTACTCAGCATGCAGCTTGTTGAAGGAGAGGAGACGAGAGAACAAAAGGGCAGAGAGAGAGGATAGGAGACTGAGAAAGGTTCCTGTAGTATGGAGAGATGAGATGATTGGAAAAAAGGACTGGAAGGTGTGGCTGAAAAAACAGTTCACTGTAAAAGGAACAGGAGAAGACAAAGACATTCTTGTTAGGGAGGTATGAAGCAAAAGAACAACCAATATACAGAAACGAGAGAAAAATGTGATCTGTGAATGTAGTAGGACAGCACCAGCAGAAGGAGCAAAGATGATTAGTAAGTGAATTTTTATGGTTGCTATTAACGCATCTTCACCTTTGCAAGAAAAGGTGAGTTCAGCTTTGAGCTCCCCATACACTGAAGAAGCATAGGGCTTCTCCTGATCAAAGTGTCACAGCACAAGTATTGTGGGATGCATTTGAATGGAAAGCATAGCCTGAAAACACACAGCAACAATTTATACTTTCCCATTTCAAATACTGATACACTGGTAATCTCAAATTCAATTGCTTATTTCTAAATATGTATGTATGCATACATACATATGTATATGTGCCACAGAAGAGTATCTGCCAGAGGTCAACAATTCTGATCCTAAAGACAAAGTGTCTCCAAGGAGACTGGCAGTCTATCTACATGTATATATACATACACCTTCCTTTCCCTCAATTCATTCTTTATTAACTTACTGGATGGAGTTCTCAATGCGTGTGATGGTGAGGAAGGCTGCTAGGTTTGCCGTGTAGGAGGAGATGACAATCAAAGCAAAAAGCCACCAAGCTCCCATCATCAGTCGAGTTGCCAGGGTTGTGTATGGAACCTCTCCTCCTGTGAGGAAGAAGGAAAAGCAAGAGTTTGCATTTGGCAGAAGGAAATACAGTTCCTCATTGCTCAAGCACTGCTCAGAACTAGGCCCCAAGGTCAACAGGGTGAAGTAGTTTAACAAAGAAAGGTGCTTTAGTAAACTGAGCAGGACTTGGAGCCGCACTTTCTATACAATGAAAAGTATCAAAGGAAGCCCACACTGTCAGCTGTTGTTACTGTATTTAATCTCTTTTGCTATTGTGCCTTTAATTGCAATTCATCTGCCAGTCCTATCCAGTAATGGAAACAGACTTTAAGATCTCAGAACAAAACCAGCAAAAGTAAATTCTTACAATGTTCTTTCCTTAGAGATTTTATCGACAAACCTTAATTAAGTTTTTCTTTCATTCTTGAGAACATAAAGTTAAAAGAAACTCATCAAAACACAATTACTTTTCACAGTTCTGTAGGCAGGCAGATGCTCATGACAAGCGTATGTATATGTACAACTTGCTGCAAGTGAACTTCTACATGTAAAAAAAAAATAAATCACACGGAGAAGAATGCAAAATTGTTTTTGTTCCAATAGCTGCTTTCCTTTAAAATCCAACTGTCACATAAACTAAACATTAGCAGCAATTAAACCTACCAGGATGAGTTGCACACCACCGACTGCATGACCAGAGCCCAGTTTAGCAAGCCATAAAAAGCATTTTTTATTCAAATAGCTGCCCAAAATCACACTAGTTCAAAGCCTTTAATCTTTTAAGTTTTTAATCTTTTAATCTTTTAAGGTCTTTCAGTTAAAAAGATACAAACTACATATTTTTAGAGGAAGGGAAATTCATTGTTTTAAAAATACCTATTTTGTCTGCAGTATAATTTTTCTCACAGCTACAAGTAACTAGGGGGGCAGGTGAACACAGCAAAAACTCACAGTCAACTGCTCAAGACGTACATCCTCTTCCTCTCCCCCAGTACACAGCAATTTGAAAAGACATCATTATTTTTGAGGTAACTTTCTCAGATGAAAAACCTTTTACCTGAGATTCCCAAAAGCAGTTCACTACAGATTTAATCATCTGTATTTTGTGCTGGATCTTCACTTACATTAAAAACTCCTTCACTTTTCCCCAGCAAGTAGGTTTAAAGGGAATACAAACCACACTTATTTCCATTCCAAGTACAAATAATTTTCTATTATGTACACAAGCTTGATATTTAATCAATGTTTGAATATGAAGGATCACCTTACTGTTTTGTTTAAAGTTTGTCCTACCTAACAAAGCATTGGGAACTCTGCATCACCATACAATAAACAAATCTGAAGGGTTTTTTCCTAATTCAGTGACGTGGAGTTGTACCATCTGTGAAATATTAAATGACTCCATTCATTTATATTTTTGGTATATAAGTATTGAAATCCTTTGCCTTTTAAGAATTCCACTGTTACAAGACAAAATTTATATTAGACATGCACAGTTAGAAATAAATTTCCTTTTATTTCCAAGATGCCATGTAATTATCTGAAATAAGAATCTGCCGATCAGATCAGAAGATACTATTTCAATATAAGGACTTCAGAAGATGAACATTAGCAACTGAAAATTTAGTTTTCTCTCCCACATAAATTTTAACTCATTTTTAATAGAGTATTTTACAACAGTTTTTGCAATGTCTTTTGAATACTTCATTTAAAAATGATTTTTAATAAAATGAAAAGAGCAGACAGCTACATCAATTTATCAGAGAAGGCTGTTTGTCCTTTTGACTTTCAGCTGTCAATCCCTGCAGATAATCTTCATATTGAATTGAAAGGGTAGAGTGATAGAGAAGAAGCCAATGATCTCCTGGACACCCCTGCATTTTCATTTTTCAGCTTAATAAGTAAAACTTTAAGTTCATACATTTTTTTAACTGAAATGAAATGTCAGAAAAGAGAGGACCACTGGAAGTCATACATCTGCCTTCTGGTTTTCAAGTGAAGATGCTGTGCAACAAGTGACCACAAAAGCCATCACAGACCCCTCAGCCACAGCACTCCCCTACTGTTCATACCATGTAGTTTTCCCATATGTTGGTAAGGTTGTCCCCACTATTCACTGTTACCTTTTGTTTTTTAGCACTCATGTTAACAATAGACTAACAAACTGTGAGTGCTGGTCATTCCAAGTGCCTCTAGTTTACTCAGATGTTTGTGAAGTCCTGTTCCTAATTCACAGTTGTAACTTGTATATCAGCAGTCAATAAATGAAGACTGAGGACAGAGCTGGCATCCAACTATACATACAAAAAACGTATCAAAATAATTCATTGCTCCTGCCTCCACTTTAAAATCTTTGCATGGATGCTTCTTAAATCACCATTTCTAAAGCAGGACTAGCACCATAACTGCATAGGTGCATGATTTTTAAGCAGTACGGGCAGTGTACTCCACCTCTCCCAGTGAAAGACAGAAAGACAGAAAGACAGAAAGACAGACAGAAAGACAGAAAGACAGACAGACAGACAGAAAGAAAGAAAGAAAGAAAGAAAGACAGAAAGACAGAAAGAAAGAAAGACAGAAAGAAAGAAAGACAGAAAGACAGAAAGACAGAAAGACAGAAAGAAAGACAGAAAGACAGACAGAAAGACAGAAAGAAAGACAGAAAGAAAGACAGAAAGACAGAAAGAAAGACAGAAAGACAGAAAGACAGAAAGACAGACAGACAGACAGACAGACAGACAGAAAGAAAGACAGAAAGACAGAAAGACAGAAAGACAGAAAGACAGAAAGACAGAAAGACAGACAGACAGACAGACAGACAGACAGACAGACAGACAGAAAGAAAGAAAGAAAGAAAGAAAGAAAGAAAGAAAGAAAGAAAGAAAGAAAGAAGCAAAAATCAAAGGAGATCTTTTACTGCTATAGTATAATTTCTTTGGCATCTATTAGGAGACTTAATGCAATACAGTCTTGTTCTATTGTACTGTTTGCTAAAACATTCCCCGCACCATGACAGCTCACCTTAAGAAACCTCTTCACTCCCCCCAGTTTTGTTTCTAGGGATAAAACTTTCCAGAGTTTTCTTTCAGTCCAAATTTACATGTTTTCTCAGCACAAAAAAAGTACTAAGTCATTCAGGAGAGCAACAATCATTGGTTTTCCATTAACATGAAAAAGAGCTGCAGACCTAACAGTCACTATTGTGACTGCAAATTAGTATGCAGAAGGGACATGCATGTAAACCTCCCTGGGCTCTGTTTCCCAATATCTAATATGAGTTTCAGGTGCATGGACATCTTTATGGATGATGACACATTCTAGTTATGAGGGGCTATGCACAGGAGACACAGTGCAAGGGAGGAGAGAGACAAGAAGATGAAACAAGTCTTCTCCTGCTATTGTCTTTCATATCATACCAGCAAAGCTTAATAACCCCTAGTGGTTAATAAACTGATGCCATGTAAACACACGTTGATGACCAGTGTAAAATCTGTCCTATCACACATCATTCCTATAGCAAAATTGATCAATTGGAGTTAACATGCTGGTTGTGGTTAACACTAGTGTTGTAGCATGCTGAGCAACAATTAACAATACTGAGCTCCACTCATGAAACAAATGGAAATCAAAGCAGACACTCAGCAGTCCCAGAGTTGCTTGTCATCTTAAAAGACAGACCTCAAATGAATACAGAGGCTCTACTATTCTTCAGACTTGGCTATTCCAGTACATTGGCAGAAGGACATAATGCAGCACAAAATGCCACTACCTGTAGATCACCTATGTTGTGGCTACAGCTCCTAGTATAATTCAGCTGACACTTTTGATGTGTACTACAAATCATTCAAAAATCTAATCTGCCTTTAAAATTTTCAGATTGCATGGTCAGGAAGGAAAAGATATTTTCCAGAGTGAACTAGCAAAAAGCAATCTTATTGGGAGTTTTCTGAAAGAGCTGAATTACCGTAGAAGTGACAGTGAAAGAAATTACTTTTAGTCCTCCCACTCTCATCTAATGCAGCTCTCCTTCATCAATCCTAGACCAGTTTAATGCTGGCCTACTTCAGATGACAGGTTTAGACTGCAATTTATCTTCTGAATTTTTGTTTATTCCCTTTTCTTTCCAAGTGCTTCAAGCTAAATATCAGAAGGTAAGAAAAATAGTGCACTGTCTTGACAATGTAAACAATATAACGTATAATTACGACAGACCTAAATACTGTGAAAAAGCCACCTTAGGAGATAAAATGAGAACCTACACAATTCCCATACAGATTTCCAATACCTTTTAAGTTATTCTCCCTTGTAAGCAGCAAGTTAAAAGTTTTCAAGTAAAAAAATTGTGAGAGAGGATTACAGGCAAGAAGAAAGAAATCATGACAAAAATGGGCAAAACAGGGAAATTGAAGATCACAGCCTGATGAGATCTTGGTATTCTATAATTCTGGACAGACCTGCTCTAGGTGAACCTGCTTTAGCAGGGGGGTTGGACTAGATGATCTCCAGAGGTCCCTTCCAGCCCTGACCTTTCTGTGATTCTGTGAAATTTGAATAATTCAAAATGCATAGGCTGTTTCTCCAAACATCTTATTCTCAGGGATTTGTCACTTGCTTGCCTGAAGAAAAACTGCGTTCATCTGTGTAGTCCAGAACTATGAAAGTGTTTTGGAGAGTAATGGAAAAAATTTCCTATTTGTGGGCAAAAAGAAATGGTGAAACATTTCTTTGAGAAGTTTTAATCCAGGCAGTAAATGTGCCAGATAAAGTCTCTCTCTGATTTCATATCAATTTAACAACTTCATCAGGAATGCACAATATTTATAAACAAAATTAATTTGCACAATATTTATAAACAAATTAATTTGCTTAACAGCGAATAAATATTTTTTTTTTTTTTACTATTACTGAAGAAAATAACTTGGCAGCATAGAGTCCACAATGTTAAGAAAAGTCGGAATTGATTATTGAGAACAATAATGCTCTTTGAAGATTAATTATTGAAATGTACTTCATGAACAACTACACACACAGACAAAAGCCATAAACCACCAATATTCTGGGTCCTGAAGTTGGTAACTCTACTAAATGATGTTTTTGGGGAGAGTTGAGAGCTGAACTGGGAATCTGCTGCAGCTACTCCATATGTGAAGAGAGAGGCTTGGATGAGAAGGCTTTGCCCTTCTCCTACAGGAAGGACACAGGAAGAATCAAGGCTTGTAATTTCTGTTTGTGATAACCACAGCTGCCAGGGAAATCCCAAACACTAGGTTCTTATTATAGACCAAACTCAATTTGTCACCAATGCTTACCATCAAGGCTACCCTACCTTTCTCACTTTAAGAATGTATCTCAGTTGCAAATAACTTTGTCAAAGTTCAATCATTCAATCTGCAATAGTCTCTGCTAGAGGTCTGCAGTGAGCTGAATTTCTGTCTAAGGAGTTTTAGCCAGATTTTTTTCAGATAATTCTGAGAACCATGAAAAATAGCGTTAATTGTGACTGTTTTGTTTAAGAATTCTAATACTATCAAACTTGAAAGCAATGATCTTCCTTGTACTTGGCAAAGGGAGGTGAAGAAATAATAGAGTGGGTTATCTGGGGACAGACTTTGGTTTAGTTTTTTCTCGCAAAAATTCTGTCCACATTCAGTGAATTATTGGCCTTTGGAAAAAAACACAAAGGACTGGGAGTTGGCTGCAGTTTAGCCTTTAGCTTGTTAGAACAGTCACATCAATTATGCCGTGCATCTGCAATTTCCGTTTGCACAAATATAAAGCGTAGAGCTCTGTTGCAAACAGTTTAGATCAAGGTACGTCTTATGTTTTCTTTGTGAAAGGGACATTTAATAGAGAGTGGGTGTAAGGAGAGTAGTTTGTATTAACAAAGGGGCAAAGGCATTTTGTATTTCAGCTATTTTTGCCATGAGAAACAAAACCTAAAGTTTGACTGAGCTCTGTTATCTTTACAAAACTCTGCAAAGCAGAGCTCTTCAAAGGCAGAATCTTCCAGGGCATTAGCTATCGCTATTGTTCTGTTAGAAACTTCCTTGATAATATAAAATCTCTCCTGTTTTCAATTGGAAATGTTCAATTCAGTACAGGACAAAAAAAATACTCTGCAGTCAATGAAGCCTGTACCTTTTTCTACCAGCTGTGAAATAAATGCAGCTTGGAAGTTGTTGGAAAATCTCTCATAATGAATTTTTCTTCCTTTCTTTTCATTTTTCACCCATACTTTTCCATTCTTCCTTGAACAGTACAGAGTGCATTCATTTCCATAACACATAAGCTGGCATGTCATAACCTGAGTTTATAATATCACATTGTGTGCTGAAGTTAACACCCATTGACCACAGCAGGCATGACATGTCTTCTTCAACAGGAGAATACAACCCCTTGAATCAGTAATGCCTTCCAAATCAGCTTGTAAATCAGTGGCTGAATTCCCAAGCCTTGCAAATATTGGCAGATTGCAGGGGACTGAGAGCAGGGAAGGAACTGAGCATGAGGCAGGGCTGACAGCCAGATTCTACAAGGTCTGGACAAGTTCAAGAGCCAGCTATTGCTTTTATTCACTACACCACCTGTTTATCCCCTAGCATTTTGTTTTTATTAAAATGCAGTGATTTTCTTTTATATTTTTAATTTTTTATATAAGAAGGGACATTCAGATATTTTGTTTCATGCATGAAACATTTCTTCAGGTCTTATTTCCTAAGAAGAGAGCACTGCATCTAGGTATTCTTACTACCATGACAATACTCCAAATATAGTAGGTAGTAAGTTATAGGAATTGGTTTTTTTGGTTCACTGGAAGTAGAAGGATTGGAAGTGAACCATGTTATTTTTTTTTTACTAAAGTGATTATAAAAGCTTCCATCAAATCCAAAAGATCACAAAACCTTTTTTTTTTTTTAAAAAAAAAAACAGTAAATGTGTAGCGAGGTTCTTCTTTGTCAAGATATTCTCATGTACTAGTTTTCTATAAACAAAAGTGAAGTAAATGAGAAAAAAAACCACTTCTAAAGATATATTTGAAAGATTTTAAAATGTTGAAATATTTAGAAATGTTCATATTTTCTTCTATTAACCATAAAAATAATTTAGTGGAGCCATTGTGAATTCATGGAAATGTTGGTATTCATTAATCTTAAAATTTGAAATATTAGATACATTTTTGATGTCTGTCTTCCTAGCACACAACTGACAGAGAAGACATTTTCATATGCCTAATGCAACAGCATTAGACCTCTTCTGAGTTTACAGCTGGCCTCTTCTTTTTGCTGAACATGAGTCCTTTATATGTCAAACTTAAGGATAAGGATGCTTAAGGGATGAACTAAACATATCCTATATCTGTCAATACTGAAAATCTCCTTGTGTATCCTCTGTTATCAACTTCTAGCAGTATTCTCTGTCTTCAGGTACTGTGCCTGGCTCGGGTGTGGCTCCGAGCGATACATTATAAAGCATTTTTCCATACACCACCAATGTACTTACCATGGACATGTTTTGGCCTCCTTTTTCCCCATTATTTCTACAGCCTTCCTCCTCCTTCTCTGGATGATTCTGAGGAGAAGGATTGTGTTGTAATCTTTGAGAAACATTAATGTTTAGTAGAAGTATATATCTTTGATCTTTTTAATGGCGATATCTTTTGGAACTGTTAAGTGTCTGTCTATGTTTGTGAAGTCTTTCAAGTTGTTACATCCATATATTAAGATGGAAGAAACACTTGAGTTGAAGGTTCAGTTTGGCCTCTAGGTTTTACAGTAGATTTGTCAGCTTTCTAAAACCTGCCCAATGCTCCAGGACTCAGATAAACGAGCAGTGGTCCTGGAAGATCCTTAGCAAGCTCTTTTAAAATGTCTGGGTGAAATTTATTTGGATTTGCTGATTCAAAAACATCTGACGTTAGTAGCTGCCATTTGACATGCTCTTGATTTGCTCTTGACATGAAAAGTATTTAATTTGCTTTTTCACAAACACAGAAGAGGAATATTTATTGCTTTTCTGGCACAACTATTCTGAATGGTACCACCTTCACCTAATGCGCCATTATCATTAAGGTTTCTTTAGCTCCTAATAAAATTTTCAAAGCCCTCCTTCTTCATGTTCTCAACTTTGACTCACCTCTGTGTATACATGCTCCTCATGTCATTTTTCCTGAAGTTTGTAGCTTCTAATTCTTGGTGTGATCAACGTTCCTTTTTCTTTTCATCTGCTCTACATGTGCATTCAAGATGCTTCAGCATGGGCAGCCTGAGACTTGAAATATACATCACTCAGATTGAATGCCCCTATTACCTCATATTTTCCCTTATGCATTACAGATATGCACTAGAGAAGACAATCATCCTCTACTTCAGTGCGATTTGGTGGTCTACAGCAGACATGGACTCCCATCTCATTTTGTGCTTCAGCCATTAGCACATGGTCCCACAAGAAATCAAGATCAATTCTTTCCAAGCTCTCAATGTCTCTGAAATACTTAATTCCATTATGACATAGTGACACTATTCCCCTTTTGCCCACCTCGTCCATCTGTCTTTCAGTACTTCAGTGTTGTATGTTTCTACTAGATTTCAGTAACACCATGAAGACCAAATCTATATTTGTAACTGAATAAATCCAGATGTTCTTGTTTATTACTCAGATTTCTTGCACTGGTCTATAGGCAAGTAAAGAACGTGTTTACATTGTCATTTGGTGCCCTGATTAAATTTTTTTTCCCTTAATGTCTTACTTCTGAACTAAACAATCACTTACTCTCTCTCATTTGTTGTTATTAGTGTAATGAACCCCCAGCTAATTTCATTATGCTTGCTCCCTGGAAGATTTTTTTCCTTTCAGCTGGGTGGGAAGCACTGCCCTCATTGCCCTCCCAGAAAGGAAGCAATGATCCACAAAAGAAAGTTCTCCTCATTTATTTCCTCTCCTTTATGTAACAGGGAGAATATCTGAGATGATCGATCTTCTCCTTCAGGCTTATTTCAAATCACTCCTAGTCATCTGAAATCTGCAAAGTAGTTTGAGAAGCTGCATCTTATACATGCTTATAGAACCTTATCAATAACTCTGGAAGCCAGCTAACCTGAGGGTATATGCACAGCCTTGTGCAGGTAAATGTAGGCTCCCTCCAACCTCTTAACAAGGAGGCCAAGCATGAGCCAGCTCCAATCTGATAGAGAGATTACCATGCTACCTTGTCACTCTTGGTTACTGCTGGCCAGTAATCACCTCCAAGTTATATTTCATATCTTATAAACGCCTTCTGAAAATCCTCTACTTGCTACTGCTGAGCATCTGTTTGGATGTGCCTCTGGCATTTGACTTGCATACTAACGCTCATTGCTCATCTCTGTTTCCTCATTAATAGGAAGAGACTAGCCATGCTGAGATTTCAAATGCTGGTGCTAATCAAGGACCAGCGGCACTGCCACTAAGCCCTCATCAAATTGTGGCCCACTGTACTCATCTCAAATACGGTCAGAGGGTCTTGACACATAACCTGATGGACAAATAGAAATGTCCAAAGGATGGCCCAAACGACTAGACACAAACTATTTTGCCTGAAACACAGGATCTTCAGTCACGTTCTTTGAAATCCTTCTCTCTGAATCTAGAAAATGCTCTAGCACCAAGGAAAGGGCTAGTGCTACCCTGTGCAAAGCGTTTCAGCCTACTACAGTGTTAGGTCACCATAGGGTTAGCAACCTACAGAGTGTTTCTAAGTTTGAGTCTCTGATACTGCTATTGTCAAATTATTTTTCTGTATGTCTTCAAATACCAAGCCTGCCCAGCTTGCTGTCTCTACTGCAACAGCTTCATTCTAGTGACAGAGGACTAATCATTTGGCCACCAGACTCCCTTGTAAAACTCTGCCAAGATACTGCAGGAACTGTCATAGACATACTTGATTAAAATTTTGTTTGAAAATTAACCTGCAAAAGTCTGTCAGACACAGCTATTCACTACACACTTCCAATCACTCCTTTATGCAGAGCCTCCCTTTCCTCCCTGCACCTAATTTATACACAACAGTAGTTAGAAGCTCTATAAAGCTGAAAAATAATTTGTGACAATAGCACTACTAAGGGCAAATCAAAGAGGGCAGCCAGATACAACACCCCTTTAGGTAAATGGAAGTTGTACCTAAAAACGTCAGCTTTAACTCTGTCTTAATCCTCAGGTACTGAATATAGGCTTTTTATAATGTCCACAATTTCCATTTTGAGAACAAATAGGTCAGAGTCTCTTTTAAATCACTCCTAAGCTGTGACTAGACCATGCAGGATTCAGCCTCAGAATAATCTAGATATAGCTGCACTCTGTCTGCTTCTACTTTATAAAGCTGCTGGGTTTTTTATAGCTGTAAAACCATTCCATACACCAAACCCCTATTCATCCTAAACATAATGATCAGGTTTGCCAAGAAGAAAGTAGAGAATGAAAACAGGGAAAATTTGTTTCATGGGAGAAGCAACAGCAAGTCAAAACCAAAATTTAATGGACTTTAAGGCTATATTAAACAGAAATTCGAGCCTCTGGTTAAAAATGAAAACAGTACAATGTTGAACATTCTTACTTACTTTTTCTACTCAGGAATTTTTAGATAAAACCCAAATATTTAAATATATACTGAAAGTATTAAAAAAGTGTCTAATAACTGCATTCCAGAAGAAAGGGATCTAATGTGATAACGGAAAGTCTAACTTCTTTTCAGCTGAGCTGAGATTCCAATTTTCTGCATCACTAGCAGTGATAATGTTACACAAATAGTGTTCAATCATTAAATTAATTTCCATTAAATCAACGTCCTTAAAGGCCAAACAGTCCTTTAATAATTACCTGATTAAAATGATGTTAGCATAAAGTCTTAGTTATAGTATATTTATAACCCCTTTCCCAACAATAAATTGTTTCTTTCTGAAACGGTGACAATGAGGTGAAAGTTGGGAAAGGAAGCACTTCATATCACCGTGTAGCAAATGGCTATGGTCTAGCTTTGCCTGCTATTGGTGCTACTTCAACAACACACATTAATCAGATTTGCATTTCTCTTAGGTATCATTTACAGTATGAATCTTCAAGAGCTTTAGGAAATAATTCCTGACTTTTAAGCCTAGACCTACAAAATAAATGACATATTTCAGATATTAGCAAATTTCTAGTGGACAAATTCCATCTTTCTGCGGAATTAGCAAAATATGATGTTGTCAACTGAAAATCAAAGTGCATCATAGATAAAAGAAAATGTTAAAAATAATAGTGTGCAGTACTTTAATGCCAATACATTGTAGTGACTGATGCAACATAATTACACAGAGACAGAGGACAGACAGACTTTACAGTGCTCCTAAAAGTTCTGGAAAATGTATCATCAAAGTATATTTCATTTTTCTCTTCTGCTGTCATTACAAAAGAAAAGTAATGACTGCAGTTAAAGTTTGAAAATGGAGGTGTCTATTCATATTTGCTGAAGTTACTGAGGCTCTTAGATGGAGCATTACTAGACTTATTCTACACATATCCAGATGTTGAAATATCATGCCAATCTTGGTATTTAAAAGTAAATCTTTTGATTGTTATAACTATGACCAGATTGGAACTGTGAGGCTTGCTGCCCACCTCTAATTAATAAGTTGGACAAAATCTCTCGTATTAATGCTGCTGAAATGCATTGCTTTATCAGAAGATTTAGCAGGGTTTCAAATTTAATTTTGGGATTATGAAACACAGTACCATTCAATTACCTAATCATAAATAATTGTCCAATAAGCCTAGCAATTTTACCAACAGCTGTTTGCTAAAAAGAAGCTCTGACCAGACAATCTTTCATTGACAATTTTACAACACAGGACAATAATTTTTACATTATATAATTAAAAACATATACACACAGACTAGAGCTCAACAAACATAAGGAGCTTCTGGGGATCCTTTTCTATAGCACTGTGATGTATACTTGAAAGACTGCACCTGACTGCATGCCTGTATAAAGGCACTACTTGCAGCCACTGCGAATTCACCAAAATTGTATGCTTGCTATTAATTTAGAGAATATAGGCACCCGACCTTAACAAATAACCTTGCACACTGGCAATCTTCTGATTAGATTTCAAGAGATGCTGAGAATCAGCCTCCCTATTGCTAATGTCTGAATTCAAATGCTCTAAAGCCTCAAACAATCAACCAAAATTATCATCTATGGTACATATTCATAAATGGCTAAGAAGCTAACTGTCACATACAGTTTGCATAGTGGTAGCCTTTCCATAGGCTACTGACAGTTTTATATGTAATACCTTCAGGGATGGCAAAAGGAACTGTGCACAATGAACTGAAAACAGGCCATCTGCACATACAATTAACATTAAACTGAACAATGTCATTAATGAGATATTAAAGTGCTGCTTTAGCTAAGAGCCTGTCAGGAAGGACATTATGAAACACGAGGGAGAAAGAGTCCCCGTTGGCTGAAACTAAGCAACTATGAACCAAGCAAAACAAAAGATAATTCAGTGAGACCATAAGGACAAACAATAGTTCGAGTAAAGCCTTCATGTCTTTTGACAGGTACTTTTCCCCATCATCTTTTTTTTTTTTTTTTTTTTTTTTTAACACTACACAGCTCTATCACACAGCTCCAGATTTTTGGGGTAGGGGGACTTCTTTTTAAAAAAGACCACATACTGAAAGATAGTTGCTTTGTTTGAACTTTCAAAGTATCATGAAATGCTTTTTAAATCTCTTGCAAGATTTCCAAGTACCCATCATCACAGTGCCGCACCTGAGTACTTCAGAGGCAAGTGCATCACAGATATCTCAGATACATTAGTTCAGTTTTCATGTCACTAATTCTAGTTATACTTTAATTTTCAGAGTGCTTCTCTGCAATGAACTCATAACCTTATGGAATTCAATCATCACTAATGGAGGAGCTCTAATTATGTTCCTAAATAACACATTTTAAAATTTAGACTAAAATTCCACTTCAGATGCATCCTGTAATGTTGTTATCAAAGTGATCTTTCAAACTCAGATGACCTAAAGTAATACTGTGACAGTTCATAGTGAACAGACAAAAGAAGAAAACTCTCATCCTTTTCAGTTTCACTGAGAATAATGTTATGATGTCATTTATTGATGAAAATCACTAGTAGAAATACTTAGTTTGAAAGCTGAATAGCCTGTTTTTTACTGCAAATCAGCTATCACCCTGCTTAAGATCATGACTCAGATTCGTTGCAAGTGAAAAGTGACTTCAAAGATGACTTTACTGGATAGCGAGGATTTTCCTCTTTGGGGATAGATATAGAAATGAAACAAGCTATTGTAAGAATGAAATACATGTTTATACTTAAAAATGTTCTATTAGCAAGTATATTTGGGCATGAACAACAAACACTCCCACTCAACAGATTTATTATCACCTTTCCTTAACAGCCTGCTTGCAGAAGATTTTCTATCTTTCCCCTTCATGTTATCTTTACTCTATCCTAGTGAGGGAGGAAGCAGACTCTTCAGTCAAAACCACACGCGTTCCTTCATTTCAGTGTTTGTCTGGTAGATGATGTATCACACATTTTTAACTCAATACTATCTCACTAACTTCAAAGCACTGAAAAGGTAAAGTCCTACTTTATGATCTCTCCCTCCCCTATTGACAGTGGAAGAATAAAAGTTAAGCAGCAGGAGGTTCCTACACCAGGATGCTGCTGTAATGAAGGCAATCCCCTTAATTTGCTGCTGGGGAGCCGACTAAATAAAAAATACAAATAAAAACCCCAACAGCTCTCATTTTCCCATATTTGCTGAGAGTGGACCTTCATCTCAGCAATCAGGGAAAGCAACAGGATGCTTAACATAATCAAAAGATTCATTTGGTATCATTATTTGCTTTCTTTCAATAATAATTTTGGCCTACTCCTTTTAAACACATTTTAGTATTACAATAGGTCTGATGAAAAGAACCTCAACAGCTGAAGGGAGACTTCCCTGTCAGCAGCTTCAAAAGCTCTTTGCTACTTCTGGCTTTACAGTTTGCAGGCAATTTTTCTGGCACCTACTCACCAGTTGGTATTATGAAGAAGAGCCTTATGGGTGGATACAGTGATGGTATAGCTGTTGCAGAGGAGGGACTCCCCACAGACCAGAAAAGCAATGGAAAACTACCATGGGTTCCCCTCTAAACCCATGTTCATCTGGTGCGTTGGATATCCTCTGATGAAAAAGGCTGATCAGTTTGCACCTGAAACTGCTGCTATCCAAGCAGAGGGGGAGTGTATTTAATGAAGCTAAAACTCATTTCTCACTTCCTCCCTACCTTAAACAGCCAAAATTGCCAACTTAAGTGTAAGCTTCTATGCAGTAAAATCAAATAGCAGGACAAGTTAGGCTTGCCTCTTCCACTTCTGAACACCTTTGCTGATAAAAATCTGGGTTACAGTCCTCATCCATGCAAGAAACATTTGATTCCTGGCTAACTTGTTCTTCCTTGTTTCCTCAATTAAATATATGTTATACATAGGTGAACTCTGAGAAGTCAAAACTGATTACTTAATCTGAATCTAACTTATCCATTCTTTACCCAAATAAAGTATAAAGTCATATCAGAAGTCATAATATTTAAAGGAACTGTTCTGAGTAAAATATTCACTTTAGGATGCTTTTGAAAGAACACAGAAAGATTGACAGATGCCACAGACATCCAATTCTACTTTTCCTTTTGCCTCATTTGGTCTTGATCAGCATTCATACTACAGCCAGACAGACATTACCTTCTGACAATCATTTAATCAGGCTTGGAGCTAGTCCTAGGGGAATGAAGGTGTTTTTTGGGCTTTCACACCACCATTCATTCTCCACCTCATCACAGAAGGTGTGCCAGACACAACGTCTCCAAATATACTGCCTCAAGTACTCAGCAAGCAGGTGCACACAAGATACAGAAATCCATTATTTTAGATGCCTCTGAGAACTGCCTGAGCCTTAGCTTCTATTTAGGGGAAAATCCAAGCATATCCCCTTGGCAGTTTAATCCTAGTGATACTGTATTGCTGAAAACAAATGCCAACACTACTGAAACATTTACTTGGAGCATGGTTATTCCTTGGCGTTACATTTTCAAAAAGAAATAATCAAATAAACCTCTGAAAGTGGTATGCACATAAAACTACATCCGATATTTGCAAACGTGTACTATATACATGACAATAATTCTCAGTATATGTTGTCAGTTCCAGTGATCACATGGAGTTTCCAAACACATTTAAGACATAGGACATAATTGTCCAAATTTAGTTATTTTTTGATGCTGTTAAGAGGGGTGGCCAAACTATTGAGATATGCGGGAGAGGAGCATGGGTACCACAGGGCTGCAGTACCTCTTTCGGAGAGATGATTTTATGAAGGTACATATACATACTAGTATGTAAGCCTAGATTTAATGTAATAAAATGAGATTTTGGGCGTTTCATGTTTAAAGGTGAAACTATAATGTCACAAATCTTCTGTATGTGCAAGAAAAATGTGGGGAGTGGTTTATTTCTTAATATGTTGGTATCTGACTTCCATTTTCCCAGCTTAGTGCTGTGCATTTTAGGCTAGCAAGCCTGTTCCCCTAGTTACAGGAATATGTCAAGACCTGGCATTAGTTTGAAGAGCAGTTAAAATTGTTAATTAATGAGACTGGCATTTAAGTTTTGCCTTCTATCAGAAGACATAAAATATGTTTTTATGAAAGAAGGTAGCTAATGTTTCCATTTTACAACTGAGAACTGATATATAACATATTAAATGAAGTTTCTGTAGTCAGCCAGCAGATCAGATGCAGATTCCAAATTAGAAACTAGGTCTTAGTCCTAACGCCTTAATACTGGATCTTTTTTGATTTGCTAAACTTAAAATTAATTAGGTTTCACCACTAAATATCATATGTGAAGATATAATTGATTTTTAACACTTTTTTTCAAAATGCATTTAGAGCTTTCCCCTGAATATTAAATACATAGAGACTAGTGTACAGTTAATTAAGAGAAAATGTCACTAAGAAAATACGTTGTTACAGCATAATGGTTTCCTGCTGATAGGGATATGCCGAGAGTGAGATAAGCAAGATGGAGTAATTTATTAAGCAACTGCACACTCCAGGCAGTGCATTTCAGAAGGATTATATCACGTCTTGGGTGGTAATACAAGGAATAAGACTGAGAAGTCTGAGTGGCTTTAACCATCTGAGAAGTATTATAATGACTTACAAGTGCCAAGGCTTGGAGTCTATTTTATTGCTCTTATGAAATATAAACAAGGCAAACAGTAAGATTTGCTCATTTACTGGGCATTATGAACATAATTGGCCATTACTGGCACCACTGATGACCAATCAAACTCTCCAGTTGTGAACAGCACTTTAAACTAACCAAAACATAAAGGGATAAAAAAATGGCCTACTAATGATGCTTTCACATCATTCATCTCGTAACTTCGTTAGGTTAAACAAGAGTATTAAGATCTCTGAAGAAAATAATACTTTTGCGAGCAATACTTTAAGCACCCATTATCCTATGGTCAAACCCTATTTATAAAACTATAATGAATGTTTGGTTTGTTGCAGTCACTGAGAAGTGATTAAATCTTAAATAATTCAGCCATTTTAAAGATATTTCCGGTTATAGCAAGAAAAGGAAAAATCATATGCCCGGTTCTCTTTCTTACAGACATTTCCAGTCAAAATAGAGTCTTGTATCTTTACCTGCATAATCAAAAATCCTGCCAGCCCAGTTCAGAAATACCTCCTCTTACAGAAAAATTCAAAATAAAATGAAGAGTGGGATAAGAGAGATGAAGTCTTTCTGTTGTGTATTTTATATTAAATACAAGACACCATAATTTTCTATATAACTTCATTATTTTGTCTACATTTAGTTGAATTCTGTTAAACTAAGTAAGCCTTTCACTGTATTCTGAAGCAAAATTCGAGAGGCTGCTCTCGAAGTAAAATCCTCTAGAACATTCCTCTACCAGTTCTCTGTAAAAATTATGCAGCATTTCATCTGTCTCAAAAATCAATCTATTATACAAAAAGAGTTGGGAATAACTCTAAATCCTGAACTTCTATTTCTTAAAATCATTGGTTTTCTCCAGTAATGGTGAGAGCAGAGTGCTCTCTAGAGTATTTCATAACAAGAACTTGTAAAGTAGTAGGAAGCTAATAGAAAACCTTCAGGAGATGAAACTAGGTTCTCAACAAGTATAAACAGACATTGTGCCATTGCAGCGGGTTGATTCAGTTAATCTCCAGGAAGTTTTCAGTAAAGTTTTTAGTAAACTAAATTTCCTCTCTGAGGCACTTCTTTGTTCCCTGTTCATATGGCAGATTTCCAACATTGGGATGTTCTAATGAGGGCAAAATCTGAGGAAATAGCAACAATACCAGGGTTGAAGAGCAAGACAAATAAGGTTGTATAGAATAGCACAAAGCAGCAAAGACTATATAATATAGCATTATAATATATCACTCTGACTGATTGAGGTAGGAAGGGACCTCTCAAAGTCATATTGTCCAAACATCTCCCAGTCTAAGCAGGGCCACCTAGAGCCAGTGGCCTAGGGCCCTGTCCAGATGACTTTTGAATATCTCCAAGGACAGAGACTCCACAGCCTCCTTGGGCAATCTGTGCCAGTCAGCTGGGTGGCCCCCAACATGGAGTTGTTCTTCCTCAGGGGTAGGACTTTGCAATTCTCTTTGTTGAACTTTGTAGAATGTATAACAACAGAGGCCTGGGGAGGAGCCAAGTCAATGAGGAAAAGCAAGGAGTGGCAGAACCAGTGGGGAGTGATACCCAAGAAGAAAGCTACAGCAATGGTGACCACTAGCTGCAGTGGTTGGTAGGCAGAGAGTGAAACCTGTGAAGAGTGGCTTGAGAAGCCAAGGGGAAATACGGAGAGACAGAGGAAACCCACTGCAAAAGAAACCTTAACAACATTTTCTCTCCAATTGGCAAAAGCTAATTTTGAAAAGAAGCAAAATACAGAGATTTTGCCACTTAGATTTCTAAAAGGAGCAAATGGAAAAGGACAAATTCAGAAATCATGACACTACATTTCAATGTAACTGAAATCCTCCACAGTCTGAATCTACAAATTTGATTCAACTTTAGTCATAAATAAACAACTCAGAGAAAACAGATGTGCGTTACAGTATCTCATGCCTGGATGAGTAGTTCAGAGCCAGAAGCATTTGTTTTTAATATAAACCACAGCACTGCATGGCGAAGATCACTGAAATGTCTCTGCCTTCTTAGAGGTTATTGTGTATTCCATAGGTATTTTAGGTAGTAAGACAAAACATTTCAATGCACTGACCATCATTTTTTGTTTAAGTGAAGGGCTTGAGTATAGAATAATAATAAAATCACCCCCACTTTGCAGTTTATACACTTTTATATTAACTGAATCTGCCCAGTTACATTGCAGCTCTAGCCTCAAAATTGTATCTTCTGTTCAAAGATCACATGTATCTTAAAATTACAAAAATAACGTATATAAATACATACACACTGATCTGTAATGAATGAGCATAAAATTAAAAGGTCAACTGAGGGAAAATATACCTCTATATTACGAGAGTCTCAAAATGGCACTGAGACTGGTCAGTCCAGCATGGGGAAAAAAGAAATTGAAAGCCAAGTTCAAGACCTAAGTTTAAATGATATAAGAAGCAGTGACATTAAGTTTCAGTCTACCTTTAAGGAAACAATCAAAAATACTTAAATTTTGCTACAAACAGTAATCATAGACCTGCCTTAAAAACTATTCGGCTGGTCAGTGCTGACACTATTCTACAGAAAATGACACAGTATTCTTCTCTAATATTTCAAAAATTGCAAAAGGTTAAAACTTGTTAATAGAATTTGATCAGAATATCTGAATCAAGGCTGAAAGAAAATACAAAGTGACATAGTGGACTGAAGCTACCTGTTAAAATCTGCAGGGTTTTCAACTATTTCAGAAGAGACAAGCAAAAGAAGTCCTTTCTGCTTCAAAATAGTTTATGAGGTTCCTTAAAGAGTGACTTGTACTTTTGCACCAAAGGCCTCTTGTCTTCAGAGCCATGGCAGATCTGGAGCCAGCCTGTGTGCTTGCAAATATTTCCTCTAGCTAGAGGATAGAAAGACAATGCCAGAATGCACTCACAAGCCCCAAACAAAGAATCCAGCACTATCAAAGCACTAGCAATCTTTGGTTCATGCTGCTTTGTTTCTCTCAGTGCAGGATATAAAAGCATCTTTGGCTGTATGTTTTGATAGCAGAAATGAGCACCTTGTCATGTTTTAAATCAGCAGTTGAAAGACTTCTTAAGTGAACGTGACAGTATTTGAAATGTCCCATGCTGCCACACTTAAGATATGTCAATCACAATTAATAGCAACAGATTTGCTATTCCAAAACAAATAAAACCTGCAGAGTTTTTCTGCTGAATGAGGAGCTGATGAGTGAAAACAGAAGCAAAATTACCGCAATAGCCAGTTAGCTTGTCAATGGAAATTACTTTCATTTGTCTGTATTCACAAGGGTTAGTAAACAATAATGATTCAGCTAATACAGTTTTCATTATATTCAAAATGAATGTGAAATACAGGTTGACATTATAACTGGATCTCTTACTCTTTTGCACTGGATTTCTGACGTCTTCTGAGTCTTTATGTTAAAACTGGTCTGTAAGTTTCATTTATTTTGGTGTCAGCCTTATTAAATCGGTGTCATTTTTCCTTCTAGCAAATTAGGGACTGTTCTCTTGTTGTTCAAAGAAGAGATCTACCTATAGCTTCCCCTCACTTAGTAGAAACCAAGTGAATATTTTATATTATCCTAGTGGATTCTGAAGACTTGCTGAAAATCTACTTGGTAGAGTGGTAAGATCTCTCTCTCCATAAATAAACGCCTCTCACCTTCCAGGTTCTGTGAATTTCTTTTACTAAAGTCCCATAATAGTTTTCGTGCTCCCAGCTGCCATGTCCCAGCAATAGGTTTTACTGAGTAGCACCTCATGACCCCATTACCATGGGGAGTGCATGCAGATCTCCTTGTGCAAAGTCCTTTTCTTTTCTTTTCCCAGTAAATTTTACTTTTTTGACATTTGGTCCCACTTCTTTCAATCTGATTTCTTCCACATGTGCATGCTTAATTAAAGGCTTCATTCTAAGCCTTCCTCAAGAACTCGTTTTACTTATTGTGACTGGTCAGAAAAACCTTTTAATTGTAAGCTAACTGAGCATCTACTGAAGGGCTCTCTTGCAGGCTACTACTCTGGACACCGGGCAACACAGGTTTACTTGGACAGACATAAGGCAAACAATTCAAATAATTCATGAGATTGAAGTATGCAATTAAACTAGCTTTTCCTCCTTTAAAGATTTGCCTGTCTCCTATAAAGCTTTTAGGGACTAATGATGCTGGGAGTACAGCAGGGATGCTAAGGCTAATACAAAGCAATAAACCTATATAAAATTACTCGCATTCATGCAGTAAAAAACCTAATTCACAAGTTTTAACCTAACAGGCAGACAGATGTAATGAGTCTAGCTCTGTAACGGACCAACTGCTCTCTCACAGTTGGATTCCCTAAACAGTTACACTGGGAATATTTTGGACAGAAAGAAAACTTTATAAACCCACTCACACACATTCAAAAAACTTTTGTAGCTCTCAGCTGGCTCTAAAGTATTTGACTTTCTTTAAAAACAAATCCACAACAAACATGAAACAATCTCTTCAGCTTTCCTCAGCTGGCCATCACTGCTCAATACAAATGATAATTTTAAAAGTAATGTCTCTAAGTCAATGTGTTCAAAATCACACCTCTTGTGAAAATTCTCAACTTCAGCTTTTCTTTTTTTGTATAGTAGTGTTGATTTAGCTTTTTTCTCTTCTAGGAGGTTCATACTTGATTTTCATGCATATCTTTAGTTTTTATGGATGTCACCTGAATGGTTCTAACAGGAAATAATGTAATTTCTAAATTACATGTTGTCAGTGTTACATAAATATGATGCTTTTACCTATAGTGTTCCATCCAAAATCATGTTAAAAGTATCTGGGAGTTTTGAGGCTGCAGTGGCCATAGCTCTTTGTAGAGCAGATGCTCCATGCAATTACAAATAGGCGTACCTGCAGTGCCAGTAGTGACTGATGAACAATTACATGGATATGCCAGAAGGTATTCATTCTGTTTTATTGTCAAGTGTTATTATCCAAATCTTCTTTGTTCTCATCTAAAGCTGTGGTTTTTTATTCCACTTTGCAATACAACCCTGATTTGTAGACCAGAATTTTAAGTAGTATATACCAAGCCAAGATCTGTAGTCCTTGATGGCTTTAGGATGCATGGTTAAAGCTCGGCCAGAAAAGGTAGATTGTGAAGGACTTGGAAATATGAACAGAATTGGGGGATATCCTGGGATACACCAGATGCTAAAAGGGATCGAGAAAGCATCCAGGAAGGCCAAAGAAGGTTGAATCTAAACATTATATAGGAAAATTGAGATAAAGCAGAAGAGAGAGGAAAGAATATCAGGTACAATAAGACCATTTAGTACTGATGACTAGTCTAAACTTAGTTCAAAACCCAAATCCCAACATTTTCTGTCTGACTGCGTAAGAACATAGCACTCATGATAGCTATGAATAATTCTCCAGCAGATGACGAGAAATAATTTGTTATTTTTTCCCAGAGAAAAATCGTCTTTCTCTAATAGACACCTACAAATCAAAACAAGCTAGTGCTCCAAACTCCTCACAGTTCCCACACTAGGCAGACAAATGTCTTGGAAATCTTATATCACAATGCTTTCTAATGCCCCCAGTCCCTTGTGGGCTGTGGGAGGATGGCAATGAAGAGGAAGGTTTCTATAGCAAAGGTGAGGATATGTAGGTTTTCTGTTGGAGGCAGAGTCTCCGTCTGTCTCTTACCTTGTTGCACAAAGGATCCATACACAAACCACATGGAGTTGTAGAGGGTTGTGGAGGTCATGGATCCCATCTGAAGACGTGGAGGATTGAGCCAGTTCAAGAGGTAGACCAGCAGCCCTACCAAAAGCACAGTGCCAGCTATGCACGCCCACAGGGAGAGGTCAAACGGTGCCAAGCAGGCAAACATGTCCACTGTCTTCTCTGCCTTTCGAAGCAGCACACCCACTGAGTAGTCCATGTAACGTGTTGTGAAGTCCACCACATTTTCCCTGTCGGGAGTGATAGTTAGAGCAGAGATCCCTATATCAGCTCTCTGAGGAAAGAGGGAGAGAGAAGAACATGTGTAAGTAGGAGCTACAGAAAAGATCTTAGTTCCTCTGTGATTTATGGCAGCTATACTTATGGAGAGACAGATGTCAAGGCCAATGTCTTATGCGTCATATATGTGAACACAGAAATGTGACTAAGGCTTGAACAGAATAGCTGTGTCTTGGTTTCTGTATGCAAATCTCACTTGGTGGACTTGGGCACATTCGCTCTTTACGTTGGTATTTGCCAAGAAATCAAAATACTTCAAATACTGATAATAGCTGGAAAAAATCTACTTCTCGTCATTTTTCTCAGCCTGGCTTCCTGAAGCCATCATTGTCATTGTGGCAAAAGCCAGACCTTGTGTATAGCATTTCCAATCAGAGGAAATTAGTTGCCTGACAGAGCCACATGATAGCTAACATTTTGATGACATGATGATCATGACAAAAGGCTACTGCACAATAAAGGGCATCTCATATATCCTGGGATTTTGGGGGCACTTGAAATGCTGAAAAATGTTGATTTTGGCTGCAGAGTCTGAACTGCAGAAGGGTAGATATTCCATGTAGTTCCTTTACTATTTTTCCTCTATGTCCTCTTGCTAAGCAATTCCTCTCTATGCTAACCTGCCCTCCAACTACCTTGGACTTGCTTTGTACCATTTACATTTTTTGTAATTTAAAGAACCCGTTTCAGATGAGAACAGGATGGATAATATTCCTTGATCTAATCATTGTATTTCTCAGCATGTCTGTGTATTAGGTCTCCAGAGGCACTATGCACAACTACAGCAGGTGCTATTTTACTTTTCATGAGTACAATTAGAACTGCAGTGAAAACAAGAAAAAGGTACTTAAAGCAGACACATTAACACCATTTTAAAAAGCCCAAATACTGAACAAAAAGACTATAAATTCTAGATATTTTAATATGAAAAAGGAGTACTTAAAATACTTTAAGCTGCTACTAGTCTGATTTAACACTTCTGCCTAAAGAGGTGTGTGGTCCTTTGGAAGGGGGTGAGGAGAGCACAAAGGCTTGAAAGTCTCAGTACTGTGTCAAATTTTATTAACTCTCTTCAATTTCTTTCTTCTTGCTCAAAGAAAGCAGAGATTACTAGCTCCTTAGAAAAGTGATGTGAAATATTAAGTGGGAAGGTATGGCAGCTGAAACTGATTAGAATAAAATTTGCAAATTATCTGAAGTTTTTTAATACCATCTGAAAAAAACACTCTGCAGCTCATGGTACAAGTAAACTTTTAATCACAGTGCACTTAAGACTTGGGTTTAAATGATGCTACTTTATATTAATTGCTCATTGGCTACAGAAAGTACCGGGAGATAGCTCAAGGATGATGATTTGGACAAAAAAGTGTTTGAAAATATTGATTTGCTTAAAAGCCATGAATTACAGCTTCAGCTTTAATTTGTGGGTTATATTTTCTAGTGTCTAAGGTGAAGCTGTGTTGATGCGCACAACTGAAAGAGTGGCTTCATGAATTCACTTCATGTCCCTTCTTAAATTTTTGTGAGTGATGATTTAACTGTCCTTTGCCCATGGCCAGCAGCAAATTCTGTCAGTAATCCAAGTAAAAATTTCATCAGAATTGTCCATGGAAACATTCATATCATCTGAGTCTCTATCCTCTGATTATAAAATTTCTGGTCAACAAGTGACTTGAGTGATTCACAGTATCTCCTAACAGGTTGGCAACAAAAAGTCCTGGACTTGGCCCCTGCTGTTTAACTTCAGCTGTGTTATTAATTATCATCATGTTAATAAAATACTTCCCTACCACACTAGATCATTGTGAGGTGCTAATTCAAGTTGTATTTGTAAGACATTTAAAGATTCTTCACTGAAAATAAATATATATAAGTAAAGATACTTTTACCAAATAATAGGTCACTGTAGAACTAAATGGCTAATAGAATTTTATCTGCTTCGCCCCCCCCCCCCCCCCCTTTTTTAAAAAAAAGAGAAACATATTTCTTCATGAAATACATTGAAGGGCATTGCATGAAAAAGCACAGTATATGGTATTAGTGGCAATACTGCTTCTATTTTACATTTCTGGGGAGCAGTCTCTCCAAATTCCCCAGCATTATGGTTCTACTCCGGTTATTAGCCATCTATGACAGAGGAACAATGTTGTCCTAATGGAACAATGTTGTCCTAATGTTTCATTAGGACAGTTCCTTTGTCATACTGCAGCAGCCACTGTGATATAATTATGTCTTGTGATTAAAGAGTGGTAGTAAAGTAAAAAACAGAAAGGAGAGAGATAAGTCATGACTTCTCAGTACTCTGAAGTTACACTGGAATATGAGAACTCACATTCTTAATTTACTAAATTGAATCATAAACACTAGTTTACCAGAAAACTGTATGTTTAGCACAAAACCAAGCTTAAGCTCAACTTAATAGTTGATCTACTGATGGTGAGCATTCTTAATAACACATAGATTCTGTCAACTTGTATCAAAATTGGAAGATGAAAAAAATTGAATGCTTGTCATTAACATGTCAAATTGGATCAGAGAAGACATCAGTTTGAATAAGTCAAAGTTCACTTAGTGCTTCTGAGACAGAAAGGCAAATGCAATTATGTCAATATTTAGATGTAAAGCTGCCAATCTGAATTATAAATATGCAAAACTCTCCACTCACTACATTTTCACACTGCCAAAATCATCCAACTATCAGCATCTTAGATGTCTATTTAACACATTTCTGATGAATGAAACTGCGACTCCTGAAATTGTCTGACTGAAAAAAACAGCAGAGGGCATTATTTTTCTTTATGCGACCTGCTTAGGAATCTATGTTATTTAACAGCAATTCTCCTGAGGTCACTGTAGAGTAACATTACCAGAATCAAAAATGCAAAATAAATGACCAAATGGGTCTGATAAAATTGTTATTGGTGTCACAGAATCAGCTCATCAGCAAAGCCTAGAAACCCCTGAAATGCCTCTATGCTATTGCTTAAGCAAGCACTTTTCATACACATAGAAAACAATTTTATGATGATTCCTGTGGTTCATGATCAAGAACAGGGAAAATACATGAATCTACTTTAAATTGCTCCCATGAGGCCTTTCATTTTATCTATTTTCAATGTTAAATCAAGTTCCAATGAATGCTGGAAGCAATAAACCACAGTCCCACATGTTATGTAGTTATTAATATGGACATGCAAAAATTCATCAGAGACATTTTTGCTCAAGTTAACACACATACATTCATATAATTCTCCTTTTACTCAGCTATCATTTTTGCTTCTCACTTTGTCCTCTGTGTATGCTTTCTTCCTTCCTAGACTACTCCCCTTAGGAAGATGCATTAAAAAAAGAGCCTTATAAGAGGCTTCTACTTGGCTTGCAGTTTTTCTTGGAAATATTTAGGCATGTATTTAGTTTTCCTCTTCTGATGGACCGAAGTGGAATCAGGTAGCTTTCCCTATGCTATTTGCTTCCTGATGGCCCCTCATTGGAAAAAAATCCTAGCAATCAAGGCAGCATGGTGAAATGTAGGAAATAATAACTGATGCATGTGAATATCACCAGGCAGTCCAGAGCTGTGCTTGGAAAGCCTACTGTCCTCTCCCTCTTGCTGGTCACACAGGCTCATCCCTCTGGTTATGTGGACTTGAGGGCAACTAAAGGAAGTGCTGTGAAAAGACATAGATAAACAGCATGAGAAAAATTTGTGTTCAAGCGCTGCTTCTCTGAGATGGTTTTGGCTTCACCACAGAAAGCTGCTCCTCTCTGAACTTATCCTGATAGTGAGCTGAAGCTCTGCAGGATGTGCTGAAAGCCCTGGTCATTTCACAGGACAGGGACAAGAGCACCACCTGTCTCTCTCAAAGAGCCTTTACCCTCCATAGACCTGGATCAGGCATTGAGCAAAAAGAAAGCTTTCCACAGCATGGTTACAGTCAGTTCATTCTGACAGGAGAAGGTGTATAGAGCAAGGGTGTATCTATTATAGGTCTTGACAATAAAAGAAAGGGAGACTTGAAACAGTTTCCAAATTCAAATTAAAGACCAGTTGCCTTGATCTTCTGATTCCAGCTCCTATTTTAGCAGCCAAGAGGGACCTTGTCTTCAAAGTTGGAACAGAGTGAACTTGGCATAGTCTTGCATCTGTGAAGCCAGCTGTGGACCTAGGGCATGTACTTGGCACTGCAGGGCTTCTGCCCTGCACTGCAGCTCAAGCAGGGCTGCTGCAAACGAGAACAGCCCTGGACTGCTCTCACTGCTATCGGGCTGATACCATCAGAGCCACATGCCGAGTCAGGTTAATGCAAACAGCATATGTTGATCTTGAACACAGAAATTATGTGCTTGCTGCAGCAACTGCCATTTTATATGGCACATCATCTCTAGTGGCCACAGACATCCTTCTCAATGAGATGTAGTCAAAAAGTGAAGGCAGCTATTTCCCATTACCCTTGAATGGGACTTGTCTTTGGCAGAAATACATTGCTCCCAACGCATTTCTAGCTCATGCACTAACTGGCAGAGAGCGCTCCCTCTGCTTCTGGATTTCTTCCACGTGTTGGCCAGACTATCATGTAAGACTTGGTTGGGAAAACAAGGAACTACTCTTGTTTTAAACAGGTTAGATCTTTAATTTAAATCTATTCTCTGTTCCTCTGCTTGCCCTTACAAAGTTGCTAAGCAGATAGATATTTGAGTTCTGGAAGCAGAACTCAGTTCATAATAAATAAGAAAGCAGCCTTTGAAGAACAGCTTGCACTTGGTAAGGGGTAGATATATACTGGCTGCTCGCCCAGAGGTTCTCTTTTACCTGAAGAGGGTCAGAGAATGGGAGAGGACACAATGAACCTTTACTGTTAATTAAATAAGGAGTAAGGAAGGTAAAAAATTATATGCAGCCATAGAATTGGGAAAACATGTTTTTTAAATTCCAAATGCAGTTCCATTAACTCTTCATACTTTCTAACTGTACAGAAAGATATATCCATTAAGACTCATTTACAGCCAAATTGTAGCAGACTGGCAAATCTGTCCCACTCATGACCTCTATTTACAGAACTAGGTGGTTATCACCTTAAGGGAGTTATTAGAGTTACTTGAGTCCCTGACTACTAATGGGACAAGAATGCCATACATATTTTTCAGTGAATCATTTGATTTCAGTTCTTACAAGTACTGCCTTGTGAATAGTTCATTTAAAATAAATAAAAAATGTTCCAGATCCACTTCCATCTCACAAGCCACCTAGGACTAAGACCCCTCCAGCCTGTATTATGCAGTGGCCTGCTGAGTACTTTGAGAAGTAGGGTATAGTATAACATCAAATTTCAGGACCAGAAAAAATGATAAAAATAAATCAATACGTCATTGTGGTGTTATGTCTCATAATAGATGAGGGATTTTTAGTTTAGAAGATGCAGGAAAATATACTTTTCTAAATAGCTCCAGCTTACCATTCATGATCACAGCATTCCATCTACCTGCTTCGTAAAGGCATAGGGAGATGGCAAAGGAAGTTTGTAACTATAGTGTAGAATGCATGAACTGTGCCACAAGTATGGCATTTGGCTCGGTTTTTCTGTTGTTGTTTGGGGTTTTTTTCCCCCAAAGACTTATTTTCCAGCATTCTGCTAACATTTAGCTGAAATATTTAATGATTAGGTCCTGTATCTGACCTCATTGTTCCTTATTCTTTGCTGTGATTATCGATTAAATTCCACCTGCAGATTTGAAAAGCACTTCCATAAACAACCAGTAAGTTCTTTACATGAATATCTACTGCAGTTATTTAAAGAAAAACAACAAATGTAGGTCTCTATAGCTGTAAAAGCTGCCTCTACAGGTTAACTAAGAGCAAATAAAATATATATGTTCATGTCACAAATGAGACATCAGCATAATAGAGTCTGCACAGCCCTGTCATTCTCTTGTAATGAGAGAAACTACAAACAGATAAGATGTGAAGAATGGAAAAAAAAAGAAAAATCTGGCACATTTATTTGGTTTAATTTATTTATGATACAATGTTGAACATTTAATTTAAAATTAAGTAGACTAAATGGTTTATTAATTACAGAATAGAGAATATACTACTCTTGATTCAGATGTCTACATAATGTGTTATTATATATCAATAAAACATTTTCTGGTGATTATATGCTTTATGTATTCATCACACCAACATTTTTCTAAGTGCTATACATTATTTATGTAACATATCACTAATTACTGCAACACCAATTTTTTCCGCTTTCAAACAGCTTCTTCAACTCATATATGTCAGGTCTTCCCAAATTAATTAGGATGCTGTGCATCCCATTATTTGACTTTATTCAGATTTCATACTGCTGTACTTTGGTTGGAAGAAAGAGATTGCCCTGCTTCTTAGTTTCTAGCAAGCACTATTTCTAGCATTTTCTTCACCACCCAATGCACCGGCACATACTATCAAACGCTGGTGACACAGGCAACGACCAAAGTGCTATCACTGACTCATTAAAAAAAGTTACTGGCTGATTCAAACATAATACACCATGTATTATTTAGCTTTATCACGTGACCTTATTTAGTAAGCTATTAATAAACTTACCTTAAATACCAGTTCTCCTATCAGTCCATTCCATGACCCATCATCCTGAGGACTCCCGTACTTGTGATCTGGTGCAACATAAATTTCGTATTTAAAGCCAAGGTAAGTGGCCAAGGCTTCCAACACATCTATTGAGAAGCCCTGATACTTCTTCGGTTTTCCCAGAACATTTTCAGATACCATGACAAAGGGCTCTTCCTAAATAGAAAACAAAGCATGCAATTGTTAGTAAAGAAATTACGTGCCACGTTTGGGTGCTTGTTTTTCTTTTTTTAAAAAAAAAGTGAAGGAAGAACTATTTAAATACTGTTTATACAAAAGTTTCCTACAACACACTGTTAGCGGTGCCTCTTGCATTCTGTGAATAGCTATTTTGTTATGCATTTACTTCAGCAGCGAAATTTTCTTCTCCACTATGTACTTCAGAAATCTTCTGTTGTAACATTACAACTGAAATGCTTTTCAGTAATGCCCTCTGCCTGCACCTATGCTTGGCAGGGCAGATGTGCACTCATGTGTCTGTCCATAAATATGGAGGTTTCTACAGCGCTGCCAGTTTCCACTGGCTGGGCAAACACTGCATCTGACAAGCACAACTACAAATTCATGCCGTAAGGAATGAAAAACATGGCAAAATAGGCTGTACTACAGAAACACGTGTTTATCTTGTCCTTCTGCTGCAGTCTGAATCTGAATATAAGCTGGTTGACTTTAAAGAGTTCTATCCAAAGAGCATCCATTTGATTAGCTTAGGGAGAATCAATTATGGGATTTAAGTTAGTCTATAAGTACAATCAGTGAATGTTCATCCAAAAGATGACCATTATAAAGGATGCAAATAGATACTGAAAGTTGGAACTGGTTGGTAAGATTTCCAAACAATATGCTTTTCCTTTTCCCCAAGGTCTGTAATTGTTCTCTTTGTTTTTTAATTAATATTTCTAATAATATTCTCAGAAAGAGATTAATTTTTGGCTAATTTTAATTTCTTTTTTTTTTTCCTCTCTATTATTCTTCCTGTTAAGTATTTAATTTCTAGACATTCTCCTTCACATCTTCTTCAAATGAAACACAAAGAGAGATCATATTTTTGAGCACAAAAAATATAGCTGCCATAGATGGATGTCACTTATGCTTGTTCTTTATTTTGTCTGAGAACGTGTGTCTGATCTACCTAAGTAGAGCAAAAGTATGAAATCTCTCCAAAAATCATGAAGGCACTGTAACACTTAAGTTTGGAGGGCTGGAGGTTTTTTTTAAAATATGCTACATTTCTTCCTTTTGATTCTTTACATGTGCTGTAATTCAAGCTCATCAGAAACATTTATTCTGAGGTGAACAAAGTTGGTTCTGGCTTGTCATGACAAGCACATGAAATTACTTCCTTAGCACTTCCTCCAGAAGATAACAAAATTGATTTTCCATACTATTTGTGACCCGAACTTTAATTGTATCTCTAGAAGCATTTGTGTTGGTGTTTAAATTATTTTTTTCATTACTATTCTGCTACTCATGTACTGTCAATGACAGAAGCCAAAGTACTTTTCACAAATTTTTCATTAACACTTCACTAAGTATTTTTATTTTCTTAGTATGTCACTCTATATGAACATATATCACTCAATGGCTGGCATGATGTTCTCAGAATAAGAAAGCATCATTTGTAAATGCTTGAGTTAACATTCACGAGGATAGCCACATGCTGAGGATGCTGCCAAAGAAGTAAGGATGCAACCAGGCTGCACAGGCTGGATGTTCTTTTCTGACTTCAGGAAATCCAGAAGAAAAACTCAAACCCCCCAAACCAAAACAAACCCCCAAACCAACCAAACAAAAAAACCACCAGAAAAATTAAAAGCAGAACGGTTGACTGTATGAAGTCACTATTTCCCAGCTGTCAAACAGACTTTCTTTCTTCCAACTTTTCCAAGATCAGCCAAATGGAATAAAAATGGAAGACAGCAAGTACAAGTGAATTTTTAAAGTAGTTCTCCAGCACCTGGGTTCCAAGAACACTGAAGGAATTGAGATTAAGTTGATCAAATCCTCTCCTAAAGGAAAACACAGAGTGAATTCAGCTTTGCTGATCACTTGGATGAGAGATTCCCTACATACAGACGCAAAACTGCTGGAAAAAAATTTTTCTACAAAAAATAAAATAAAAAATTGTAATTTATCAATCTAAGTACCTTCTGCACAGAATTCTAAAGATTTGTGTGTAGAAAGGGTGTTTTAGAAGTTGATAATTTTCATATTAGAAAGGATTTATTCTTATCACTTCTAAGCTATTAGGAAATAGTTGCTCATAAACTGAGTTTTTATTCAGTTAGTTATAAATCAATTGCTAATTGTACTGATTTAAAACACTTTTAAATGCAATTTGTCATTACTATTTTCACTCTTCTATTAAGCTGTTTAATATTGTTTGCTGTTGAGAGATTTAAAAAAAAACACACCCCACTGTCCAGTGTACCACACATTTAATGAAATATAAATAATCAAATACCGTTATGCAAAGCAACTAACACTTCCCAATTTCTGTTGAAGCCTGAATCAACAAAATATTTATTCATATTCCAAACAAAACTAAACAAATCTATGGCTATGTTTTTGTAATTGTTCACATTTCTCAGAAGGCATTGAAAGAGGACAAAAACATTTGTCTTGATTTTCCCCCCCCATAAATGCTGTAAACTGAAACTATGCCGGTTGTCTTTTGGTACACTGGGACTATGTTATGGAAGCTCCTATGGAAAAAGATGTACATTCCTGCAATATTGATGTTAAAATGATTGTCTCCAACCTTGAGAAAGAAGATCTTGTAGAAAGAAAGTACACAAAACAAAACCTGACAACACATGTCTTAACAACCAAACAGAAAAATAATGAGAACCAAAAATAAGCTTGTAAAAAGTAGGTGTCAAAAACTCACAAGCTAACTAGTGAGTTTGGAGGTGGCAAAATTCACTTGTGTGATGAAGCTTCCATTCGACCCCAGTAAATTCAACGAAATCCTGATCCACTTGCTCTCCAAAGCAAGTGGTAATTCAGACTATATAAGCAGGTCTCTCCCAGAAAAGCCATCCTTGGAGATACCCAAAACTCAGACGGACACAGTCCTCAACAACCTGCTCTAACATTAGCCCAGCTTCACACAGATGCCATCCAAGGGTCCCTTCAATCCTAAAGGATGCAGTGGAGTGATCAAAGGAAGGCCACTGTTTCCAGCTTCTCCTTTTTCTTCTACTTTTGGAGATACCTCTCTAGGGGACTGATAAGCCTCTGTGCGGCAAGAGCAGACTTCACAATCTGTAAAGTCAGGGAAGTCTAGAAAAGGAAGAAGTCACAACGTGCATGACTGAGGAGGGGAAAAGAAAAGGAAATGGATGGATAGTTCTCCCTTAACTTCTTGGGTTTGCAAGATGGATGACTTGCCTCACTGGGCTCCATAGCCATCAGATATATTTAGAGGATGGCTTTGCATACAACTGCAATGGAGCTTCTTTAAGAGAGGAGCTACTTTTCTTCTACTTTACCCCCAATGTGCCTCCTTGTCACTAAGTCTGTGATAAGGGCTCCTTCTCAAAATAGGTCCATGGTTATCACTGTCTGGTTTCTTCTTGGGATCTAAGCTGTGCTTCCCTGATACACAGGAGGATGTGTTTAAAACTCAGTGTGGATCAAATGATTTTACAGTGTTGTGGGTTAACCCTGGTAGACAGCTAAGCACCACACACCCAATATTACCTGCAGCAAAATGAAAGTCAGCAGCAAACAGGTAAAGTTTATATTGGGTGAAGCTGTGCATATTGTTTTTTACAGCTGTAAGATGGCAAAGTCTGGTTCCAAAGACGATTACCCCCTGAGCAAGAGAAGCTGCAAAATGCTAGCAGGCTAGCACATCTTAGGAAGGCTAAAGGGAGACCCAAGATTAAGGCAACATGGCATTAAAAAAAGGAAAGTATTGGGAAAGACCACACGATCGTACAAGTATATTGGAGAAGCAGCTCACAAAAACACTTGTCTCCATTCATTTATCAATTATCATCAGGTTTATAAATTTTTTTAAGGAAGAAGCTACACATAAAGACTAACATATGTTAACATCATGCTACATATTAAAGACTGATATAATTTAACAGAAAAAGGATCATTGGAATCTTCCACACAGCACTCTAACTAAACATGCGAGAGGAAGAAAAAGTTGCATTCAGTGGTCTGTTTACAACAAAGTGGTGGTCTCAGCCCAGCTGTTAATTATTTTAGGTGCACACCACATCATCAGGAGATGATTGAATAGGCAACATGACAGAATCTCTCTGTAATTACAAGGGTGTATTCTGTGGCTTTAAGTTAAGACTTATTTCAGGATACAAGCTATATGAAGCAATGATACATTTATGAGAGTCTCATGCTTGCTTTAAAGATAGAGACACTAAAAAAATGTTACTATATACTTTATAAATGAAAAAGTAAAACCAAACCAAAATGTTTGGGATTATTCTGCTCAGCTGAATCCTCTTTTCCCCTTAGCAAGGTCAGAAAATCTTCCTAGCCAGGAGGCTGTATAGAAATTATTAAGTAAATAAAAAGTTATTGGCTTGAGAGATCAGATAAACTGATCAATGCTGGGATTTACAACACGTATTGAGACTTGACTCTAAAACTGGAGACGGATGACCTTATGTGCTTCTACTATGTTTGGAAGAGAGTTGTGAACTTAGGTAATTGTACGGATGGTTAGAATTCATAAAACATGAAAATGACCTCTGTGTCTACTCATTAGAAATTTGTGAACACACTGGTATATAATACCCCTTGTATTCATTAAATGGGACTCTGTATTCATTAAGTCTTCCCCTATTCCCTACTGAAAATGGAGAGATATATAAGCAAGAAATGAAGCTCAGTTGTGGACAGGACTGTCAATCTGTGCTTAACAGTAACTCTAGAAACAGTGGACAGACACATTAAGTGACTCACAAAGCCCAAGCAGAGCCTTGGCAATCATATGAAGCAAATATTTACTGTCACACTTGAAAACTCCCATCACCTGCAAAAGCTAAGAAACTGCTCCCAAAAGCAAAATTCACTCTCATTACTGGATCTCTCACCTCCCTTGCAGTGGCTGCTGGATGACCAAGCACAGTCATTATAACCAACAAAAAGTACTAAGTCTCATAAACTGTAATCAAAACATTTGCAAGCACAGGATGCTCTTATCTTGTTGCTAGGCATAATTACTTTTTTCTTAATTTATAAAATAATTAACCTCCCACTTTGAAATGTTAGCCATTTTGCATTTCTTTCCTCAAAAGATTTCAGTGAAATATGCAGCCCCAAATACTTAATTTCCTTGGGTGCTTTATTGGCCAGTGTTTTGGGGATTTCATTTGGCTAGGAACAGCACAGCAGCTTGTTATTTTTAATTGAAAAGCAATGTACATGACTTCATGTTATAATCAATGACCAAAATTTAATTGAAACATTTCATTCTCTCATTACAGAAATTCTCCCACTAGCAACGGTTATAAAAGTTGCTGCAAAACATAACCCCACAGAGTCCCCACCCCTTAATAACACTAAAACAATGATGAAGGTTTCAAACCTACAAAATCTTGGATAATTAAGGTGGTGTACTCATTCAATACCCTACTGCACCAATGGGCTGTGTAGCAGTATTGGCAACAAAAACCACTGTTCTCGGATCCTGCGCTTTTCACACAGACTGATTACGAAGTCAGTTGTACTAACAGAAGACTTGCCTTGCCTGCAGCAAGGAGCTCATATCCAAGAAGCTGAATACAATATTAAAGGAAGGTGGCTTTAAATTTGACCTTTATTTACCCCTATCCTTATGCATGTGCTTAGTCTCTTGCTTTTTTTAATGACAATTTTATTGTCATGTTCAACAAGACTGGAGTTTGTGTTTTCAGGTACAGTACTTCAAATAATATTTCTTTTCCTGAATCAAATGGTGGCTTCTGGATTTATTATGTTATTTAGCTTAGTGCTATTTAGAAAAAAAACAAACAAAAAATGTTAGCCACCTCTATCTCCCATTGCTCTGCAATGTGACTAAGGTTTCTTTCGAAGCGATCTATGGCAATGGTCTATTAGGATGCAGCCAAGCTTTCTGTATTGATTTTAATTCACAATAACAATGCGTCTAATAGCTCTTTCTGAACTATTATAGTTATATGATAGGAATATGGATTGAGATTGAAATCAATTGGAGTGTTTTAGAATACATGTAAACAGTGCAATGCTAGCTCAGATATCGGAATTAGCAAAACTGTAGTACAGGTATATTAACCTGCTGGGAGCTACATTATACTTCTTCCAGCAGCCATGCAAGAGCTCCTATTCATAAAAAATTCACATAATACTTCATGACATTGCACTGTCATGCAGGTTACCTCCTTTTTTATCTCATATAGCATGGAAGGATATTTACAATCAGAGTAAGAACCTCTTTCTGTTTAAAAGCCAAATTTCACTTGTGCTCTGTGAGCTATATGAATGGCTCTGGAATGCAAATATGACCCCAGAGTAGACAGATAAGGGTCAGTGAGATAAAAAGACTAAGGAGCCTTGAGAGGTGGCCCTTGATGTACAGATGAGTTAGGTTGGTCCTACCAGGTTTTGCATTGCATCTACCTGGCTGTCAAACTGTGGCCCCAGACAGGTCCCAAAACCTTTGAATTCCTTGATGTTCACCTCACCTAGTACATAGCACCCACTAGTTTAGAAAAATGAACTGGAAATACTAATTAAAAACAAAAGGGGCTGGGTTGCCCAGCAGGCTCTGAGATTCAAGCTTGTAAAACAAGCACAGTAGGCATGTGTGATGTGAATAACTGTATGGTTTATGACCTACCTGTTTTAATACAAGCTAAATATCTCAAAGGGACATAAACCAGCTATTAAACATAACCTATGCCCAGTCATTAGCAATTTCAGTTTGGCCCTTCTGCAGGTGTAATGAGGGGAAGAGGAATGGAATGACAGGCTCTGTCTCTACCAAGGGATATTACATTCTGTTATAATAATAATTTTAATTATTTCTATTTTGAGGAAATCTCATCACGGTACAGTGCCACTTTAGAAAAAAAAACCGAACAAACAGCGAAGTATTTTTGAAAAGAAAAAGAAATACACATGCAAATGTTTGCAGACAGAGGAAGATGGAGGGGGAGTATTAGGGAAAAGACACTACACCAAACCTAGACCTCTGGCAAAGCGAGGAATACCTAATCAAGCACACTCTGCCCCGATGGGTGCTTGTGCTCTAGTTATCAACGCAGATCAATTGCAAGGGAACAGCTGAAATGGCTCCTGTCCCCATTTTCTGCTTCGTAAAGTAACCCTAAACAGGGCTGGGAACCCCTGGAAGAGAAGCGGAGCAGACAGCTGAGAGCAGGAGGCACTTTTGAAACCTGATTTATGACCCATAAAGAGAGATGAAAATCTCTACTTATGCGTCATCATTTTTAGTCCCCAAGAAAGAAACACACAAATTCCACTCTTCCTCTCTGCTTCAATACTTTAATACTGCCACTTTCTCCGCAATGACATTAAAGATTCAATTTTTTCATTGAGCACCCAAGTATATTAAACACATTGACATACATGCAACTATGGCATGCTGTCTGCATATATGGAGGGGAGGAGTAGTGTAGCAATATGGCCAATATAATGGCAGAGATAAGGCTGCAGAGCTCTGGAAGGGATTAGCACCCCAGCTGACTAGTACAGTATGCAAAGTTTGGTCTTAATTCAGTGTATGGTACTAACATATATTCTGGAAGTTTGTGTCTGTGTAGTAAGCTAGGATGTGTACAGCCAGTGCCAGAAGGCACCAGAGCTTAAGGAGTAACTTTTATATGCTAATAGCTTCTGAAATGCTGAACTGGAGTGCAAGCTAGAAAAATAGTAGGTGGTATTTGCTATGCAGGGTAAGTAAGGAAAACAGGTGAAGAGAGAGAGACACATATCAAGTCTTCTCTTGAATGTTCATAATAATTATAACTGACATATAATGCAATTATTACCAATTTTCAGCCTTAAAGTTTCTGTCTGCTTGATAGCATAAGCTAAAAACTAGGGAACTTCAGGAAAAAGCTTTCTCACTGCAGAGCTAGTGTTTCCCAGCACTGTCTCCTTGCTTTCTAACAATACCTGGCTCAACTGAAGTCCAGATGTCTTTCCTTACTTTCAGAAATTAAAGTCTCTATGTGAAGGGCATGAGATAACATAATCAGGCTTAGAACTGCAATACAAGTGACTGTTCTTTACAATTAAATTGTTTCTAAACAGTACCTTCATAACATGAAATCTTTATTTAAGAAGCAGTATTAATTCATTATAGAGAGTCTGGGGATAACACTATTACATTTCGTGCATACTCAATATTTAAAAATACCTACATTACAAACAATTCTGACTGCAGTTCCTGATCAGAGTTAGGCCAACACAAACTGCTCCTGCAAACCCCTCTCCTCACTTTGTAGTTCTCTGTTCATGTGATTGTGTTCTTTTATGCCAGTAATACCAACCTATTTTCTTCTATTTGCCTAGAAATAGATAGTTCCATGGTTTCACAAAAGTGCAAGCTAGAAAGAATCTTTAAAACCTTCTTTCCTTTCTCTGACTTAGGATGAAACTATGTAGACTAAGCAAGACAAACACGAATCTACTTTTCGTAGACATATCTCTGACAAAGCAGAGTCCACGGACTACTTACAACTGAATGTCTAAGTATTCTTAGCTTTAGGAAGTGTAATAGCAGCTCTGAGAGCTACACTTACCTTGTGATGGGAAACATTTACTCTAACTATTCATAGTTTGCTTATCCTTAAGATCATTGAGAAAACTTTTGACCAGCCAAAGAGCAACTAAGTTCCATTTTTAATTTTGAAGATACAACAATAACTTTTTAGGACAGTAAAAAGTGATTCATATTGTCAGCATATATCCCAAGCCATTTTAAAATACCCTCCTTACATGAGGAAGGAGCAAACTATTATTAAAACCTGTAAAACTGAATATTCTTTTTAATGTCAAAATTTTAGTTTCAATAAATGCTTGTCTAGAATCATGCCCTGAAATCCGACTTCAAGTTTCCAAATTGGAAAATCTACCCCATGAAAAGATATGCCAATACTAACTGACTTTTCCATAGGTGAAAGCCAGTCTTATCATGTGTATCTCACACCAAATGACAGCTTTTATGTCAACAACCACGGTAACTATGAAGAACAGTAAATAGTGAGCCTAATCCTGCCATGTATCATCACTCCCGATGATTTCATTAGTTTACCAATGAAATTAACACCTCTGCCACTGTTGCTACAATATACCACTGTTTCACTGAACATTTTTCTTGATGTGTTTGTCTATAAAAGATCTATGCTTTTCAACTTTCTTTCAAAGATGGACATGGACAGCAAAAAGGAAGAGAGATCAAGACAGAGAAATTCATTGCTACCTAAGAAGTTATGCATTCTTTATAATTAGGAATGGAATATTCTAAAACTGCAAGTATTTTTGAATTATTTTACCTACAACACACATGGTATATACTAAATATAGTACTACATACTGAATAGTATATAGAGATTTTATGACAGACTCCAGATAGAATAAACTATATCTCTCACAGCTTTTCTGCCATTCAAACTCAGTTGCATAAATGGCCATTAAAAGGATTTATCCCTTACAGGTAAAAGAGTAAAATATGCTTGCTCAAAACACAAATTCTACAACTGATTAAGATAGTCAAGTAACTTTTCTTAAGCCTATCACCTCCCTAAGGCACTTCTGCTGCCGTAGGCAATTCACTACAGTGCACTATAGTCCAGTATTCCAATAATGTTGAGACACAGAGCAGCATATAATTTAGTATAATATAAACCTTAATTAAAATTATTTTTTAAAAAAGATTGTAGGGCGTGGTGCATAGAAAGTGCAACCTGACAGAAAGAAGAAGGATTTACAGAAGTGCAAACCATTCAATTGTGAAAATGGGGAAAGGGATCAGGACTACGTGACGAAAGTGAGCACCAAAAAGATGGGAGAAAATGGAAGAGGCATTATCTATGGGTCTTTTCTGATTGTACACTATTAGAAAATATTTATTCAGTTATTTCCTGAGGTATCCCACACACAGTCTTTGCTGCGGCTGATCTTTATTTTACCGTCATTCACTAATGTTTTTGTCCTGCCATTTTTTAATGCTTTATCACTTCTGACTGTTTGTTCCTCTGCGTATGCTTAAATACTGTCTTATTTCGTCTCTCTTATGCCCTTCCTTTTTCCTGTTGCTCTGAAAGCTACTCCAGCTTCTTGGAAAGGACTTTTTTACGTTGTTTAAACCAGAGTTGAAAGCCAAATCCCAAAGACAGTCTCAGCGTTTAAAACCAGGACTCAGCTTGTTATCTGGCTTTTCATCTTTTCTCCAAGTGGTGAGTTCAACAGAAAAAAGGACTGAAGATGCAGACCTCCTGCCTGTTCATGTCTCTAAAGATATTGTCTGCTTTCAGGTTTGTTTCTTTCCTACTCTGGGCAACAAATGCTCATGCATTTAATGCCAACCATTGAGAATTAAACTAGTCCACATATGATAATATTTTCCCTGCTGGAGCCAAGGGTCACCAAACTGCCCTTGGTCCACCTCACTCTGTGTAAGTAACCTAGGTAATAACTCTCAAGAAACAGTACATAGGAAAAGCATAATTCAGTATTACTTGCTATTATTTTTTTTGCTTCATCCTGCCTGCATTTTCAGAACCCTCCAGATATGAAAATACATGCCTTCTGTTTGGGAGCTGTATCAAATTTTCATGAAAAGTCACAAATACATTTTTCACCATTAGGAAGTTATACACTTTCAGAAAAGGCTCTGTACTTTTCAATCAAGGTGTTAATTCTTCAAAATGAGGAATTTCAAACTTTTTCCTTTTTCACACAACAGGGGCTTTTTTAGAAACATGATTTTGTGACTACCTGCTGGCCTATTCATTGTCAAACAGGCCAAATCTCATTTCATTTCTGATGGCTTAACATTCATATGAATAATTCATTAATTTTCACTACTACTGAAATGATATTATGAGAATATCTGCTGTATTCTAGCTCCCTTTCAATAAAACATAGAGATGAAAAAGAGAAGGATAAACTGAAATAGCCAAAATGGATATCTAGCTAAATTTGTTCTTGGAGAATTGTTCATTCAAGACACTCTGAATTTGTTTGGAGTTATTATGCTGACCTGTGATTGAGCTACATTTCAGAAACTCAGAATACATTTCAGAAATTCACCAGCAAGTCACTTGAACTTAAAAGTAACTTGTCAAACACCAAGTTCAGACTTTGGCTGTGTGTGGGGAAGCAGTCTAAGACAGATACATTTGATATTTAAGTAAAACAAAACTTTTCTAGAAGTGTAGGAAGTGTGGTACTAATTCAAGTCAGATTAAAGTATGGAATCATATGTACACAGGCATGACTATATTTCCCCTCAGAATGAAAAACAAAGAATTGTTTTCTATTCCTACTTATGCAAAGGAGAGAATTCCCATTAATTTCAGAGGAACCAGTATTCACTGCCAAACGAAAACAGAGATTTCTAGTTTGGGGACATACCGTATTCTGTCATATTCACAAAGAGATTTTGGTTTGGATCTGTAGATACATAGCCCATAATTATTAAATTTATGTAGGGAAAGGAATTAGTAGATTAATGCAGATGATACAAATTGCGCAGCACTCGCTTTTTGAAGGACTGCTTTGGAGAAATTAGTCACAATCATTTATCATTTTCAGACTGCAGAATGTTTCATTTCTTAGTAAGTATAATGCAGTACAAGCTAGCTTTTCCAATTTCCTATCCTCTCAAATTCTACTGCAATTTTTAGAACCAGTCCTTTTCAACCTGAAGGTATAAAAAAAAGAAATTGGAAGAGGAGAAGGGTTGCTATCTAGAAAGACACATAAGATTTGAAGTGTTAACAGAAAAAAAATAACAAATGAACAGAGGGAAGAAAAATCAAATTTTAAAATGAGGGAAAATGAGTGTTAATAATTTTTTATAGCTTTCCTTCATTTCCAGTATTATGGCATCCCAGCTAAGACTCCACTCAAATTCAAATATTATATCTATTTATTCATTCTATTCCAGTAAAAATAACATAATTTCACCATTGTAATAAGCTATGTGAATAAAGATGGGAACCAAGACATAATTAGTAAGAAGTAAAGGCCTTATAAATTTATCCTATAGCAACATCTATGCTTGAAGTAATGATATGCTAATGACAGCTATATTTTAAGTCTCAGATTAAACTAAGACTTAGAAGCCAGCATATCCTCATGAATAACCCTTACTTGTACATAGTAAGAGCAGTAAGAAACTGCTAGAGGGTAAGCACTCTAAATAATGCTCTGTCACCCACAGAGGTAGCAGCAACATCTGTGGATGTTCAAAGACTCAAAGAGGTTAGAAATAATTAGCACTTTGCAATTTTGGCATCTACACTGTCCAACTTCTCTTCAGGCTTCTGGTTAGTTGCTTGATTTTCCATCAGTGTCTGTCTGTCTGCCTCTCAGCCATCAGAGAATGTGGATGAACAAGAAATGGTATTTTATCTTCCCAATTTCTGGCATTTGGGAGAAAGTACCATCAGTCAAGGGAAATGCTAGCGAAAAATATTGTTTCTGGCTCATGAATTTAAATAAGTATTTGCTTCCTCCCTTTATTCACTCAGTTTACAAAATCCTTGCCTCTCATCTTTGCTGAGTAAAATCAAATGAACCTTGATTTGTCATGTGGTTCCCAGTTGTTTTTGTCTAGATTGCACTGACCAGTCATGCAAAGCTCTACAATTTTAAGAGAATAAAGGAGGTTTTATGCTTCGAAGCCAATATAAATAATTTGCCATATTTATTGCCTTCGGGTGCACATTCTACATCAAACAAGAGTCAGTTAACAAAATGGTGTTAGCAGATCTTAACAAAGCACAAATCAGACTGTGTTTTTCAGTAGTTGTGCATGGAAGTTGTCACCAACTGTGCTTTACAACTGTCAACAAAACCAAATGGCTTTTGTGTGCTCATGTAAGGCAGCACACGAGGACAGCAAGGAGACTGAACTTTAAATGTCTGCCTCTTGGTTTTATAATTAATATAGAATCCTATCAGCATAACTAATGACTTTTTAGTATTTTTGCAAGTTGCTAAATATTCATGCTATAATGACTTGAAAGAAGAATGCTCTCTGGTAAGCTAAATAAGATAACTGGGGATGAAATGAGAAGAATAGAGAGGGAAGAAGAAATGAGAAAGTCCAGGAATCTAATTTGAATTTACTTTGCTAGACAACATCCACAGATCATTTCTGTCAACAGAAAATTATACTGAATCAATTAATGTGAGTATCAGGCAAAACAAAAACCAGCCACTGCCACCATGATACTATTTGGATGAATATGCAATTAGAGTGTAAAAAAACCCCACCCTAATATTTTGTCTTTTTCTGTGTGTACTCAGCGTTCTTATTTGGTTGGCCTTTTTTTTTTTTTTTTCATTTTGGTTTGTAGATATTATCACAAGAAGTTCTCTAGTGTCCTAAGAGCTGGAACAGACTGGATACTCTGACAGATAGTAGCTTTAAAGACCCATAAAATAGTTGAAGGGGTACCAAACTGTGGCACTGACATGCTCTGGTGATTTCATGCTATTCCTCTGACTGAGCCTTTTCCTTCATGATGCAATGTCAGCAATACAAACCATGGAAACCACTCTTGCCTTGTTCTTTATAAGCAAGTGATTAGGCCCTCAAACACTGAATTGGTAATGAAAAAATGTGATTAGATAGCAGAGAGAGGGAAGTAGCTCAACATAACTTTTACAGTTCTGTAGCTCTGGGTCAACTTTGTGTTTGGGCATTGGTCCAAAGAGGCCTATATATCTCATATTAGTTTATCTTTCTTTCATTCTTTCTTTATCTTTTTTCCACTCTAACAACTTCTGCTCAAGCAGCCAAAGTTTATGACAGGGAATACACTGGCCTCAGATCACAGAATACCTTGCTATTCTGGTAGACGTTTTCTCTTCAGCTTTAAACAAACAGCTTTGCTGCAGCTGCTTAATACCAGGTGTCCACACAGGGGAAGAGCCTGGCTGAAGAAGAGCTAGAAGAGGACAGCAGATGTTTTACTGAAGCAACATTACCCACCCTAAGCTGATCTTGAACATTTTCCAAGTGCATCGACTTGTGTCAGACTGCACTCAATTTGGCAAGGTAATTGGAAAGCAGCTACATCTTACGAATCATTTAGAGTTTTATCTAGGTAACTTCAGCCAACAGGGCACTTGAAGTTGCCCTTTATCAGTTCATATGATTGTGTTATCTAATTTAGCATGTGTCTGTGGTAGAAATGGGCTTTAATGTGTTTGATTGACTCTCTGAATGAACTGTATTGATAAACAATTTTATTTTGTGGAAATTGCTCCATTGCTCTGGTATTGACAAGCTGAAATCAAACACTCAAACACCAACTAAATTCTTGGTAACATGGTGTACTTAATAAAAAGATGAGGCAAGAGGGAGAAAATACATTCCTCCTGGTGCAAAAGGACAAGGATCTGCTTACCAGCACAGTGACCACACGCAGAACCACTCCTCGCATGTTATTCTCCAACTTTCTGTCTGTTAGTGACCCATTCAGACCAGTGATGGGATTCCAGCAGCCGAGCTGAAAGAGAAAACAGAAATTGTCTCCTCATTGCCCATAAAACTTTGTCAGTGATTCCTCTTAGGCAGCTTTAAGTAAGAACTGATGAAATAAAGAAAATACCTTCTGGAATCAACAGGATGGAAATTCAGGGAAGGGCTTGAGCACATATTCATCTTTAAATTGCAAATGAAGCAATTAGGGATATCAGTTTTTGCTTTTCAGTACCAGTGTGCAATTGATGACAGCATCCAGTGTTTGGGGATATATGTATTGCTTTAGAAGAGTTCAGGGAGGACTTCTATATTAATGAAAAACATTTAAAAAGTGGTATGGCTGTAACAATACTTCTACCTTACTTTCAGTGATACACTAATTGGAGAAATAATAGCTACCATAATTTTAGCACACTGTCTGCTCCAGCCCATCTTTCCTAGTGGAAAGGATGAAAGGAATTACATTAGTTTTAATTAAAGCTTATACTACTCATTGATAACGAAACAGCAGTGATTTTTAGCCAGGTTTAAAATCACATTCAAAGACAACTGAGGAAAAGACCACAGGATATGCACATCACCATATTGAGAAAGGACTGCAACAGACAATGCAGAAAAAGGAATTCAGCTATGAGATGGTTTGCATTGGTGCTACCGTATTTCTTGGACTTCGATAGGCAGAAGCTTTTTCTCAGTGATCTCTCTAGGACTAACTGCCTTTCAATCTGAATTTAGTAGATACTGACCTGTAATTTAGCTTCTTTGAAAATATAACTTGCCTACATTCTTACATGATGGCAGACGTTTATCTTGGGTACAGAGGAAACAGACCAATCAACCACTCATCCCTTAGCACCACATAGAAACGTTATTGATTTCATTATTGGAATTCATTACCATGTTCATTTGGCCTGTACAACTACCAGTGTTAAATCCAAAATCCTACAGAAGGACAACTGACTTCAGAGGACTTTGGAGCAGAGTCTCAATTATGGCATGTCAACTAATTACCTATGGAACCTGTTATACAGTCAAAGAGGTAGGCACCTGCAGGTACCAGTTCTTGCTCTGAATTACCTTCTCCATGGACTGTGCAAGAAATCTATGGAGGGATGCTCATTTTCTGACTTGAGTAGCTAACTTAAGCCTCTAAATCTTGGTGGTTTTCATGTCCTCATTTAAAGGCACAAAAAATCTTGCTCTCACAAGAACAAAATTAACAAGAGTAAGTCACTGCTCTGTCCAGTAGCCTCTACTAAGACTAGCCTCTCAGAGAATTCAACCCTATAAATAATCTGTGAGAAATATAAATTATAAAGCATCCAAAACATTACTGTACTTTACTGCACAGTCACAGAAATGGCAAGGTACCCGAATCAGCTGAAGAAGTCTGTGAAAGGAGTATATTTGCTGACCGCGATTGAACAAAAATTTACAAAAAGCATTATTTTCAGTCCTTTGTAGGAAAAGCCTTGGTATTTCTGTTTCATGGATCTTTGAAAGTGAGACAGAAAACAAGAAACAAACTCCAAGTACACGCACATAACAATCTAAGTGGACCATTTGAAATACTTGGGTTTCTTCATTACACCCACTAGACTATTTTAGAGCAACTCCTACATTATTTAATTTCAATATATTCATCTCAATTCTTTGAAGGTGCTTCCTTAAGAAACAGGCGCCTCAAAATTAAAAAAAACAAACCTTTCTGTAATGATATAGAGGTTTGACTCGACCTTAAAGCTCTTTTCCAACCTAAATGATTCTATGATTCCATGTTTCCCAAAAGAAGATGGCCTTAAAACAAGGTAGCCATTTCTCTCTGCCATTTTCAGAAGTGTTTAGAGCTGTCCTAATCCTTCCCACTTTGCAGTTAAAGTTATACTAGTGTCCGGGAATGAGCAAGGGTAATGCTGAGCTCACTTTTCATCTCAAGCGATAACTAAATCAACAACAGAAATCATTGGAAGTAGCAATAGGACACGAGGAGGAACTAAAGTATCAGGCATCATATTCATCTCTTACAATTACTCCTCTTTCCAATAGCTATTTCTAAATAAAAGCACAAACTATCAATGCTTGGATTCCTTACTTCCATCACAAAGACCAACCAGAGATTATAGTAGCCACCTCTGCTTCTTCTATACCTCCACCAGCACGTCTAGCTGCTCACAACAAAGCCTTCCAACACTTTGTGTTGAATAAACTAATTGCTGAAGTGTGTTACCTGTAATAATGCAGTGAAATTTAGTGAATGTATTTGAAATGTGTGCACTGTACACTATGTGATAAACCACTGTTGTCCTATAATGCAAATCATTTGATTGTCTGTACTAAAAAGATTGAAAATGGCAGAAGTGCATTAAATTAATTTGGTGATTGTCATTCTTAGTCACATAAAGAAACTAATTAGAACTTAGAGCCAATTAGTATATCTAAATGTGCTGGAAGTATAATTACTGTAGAAACTGTACTGCTTTTGCCAGATTTAAAACCCTAGGAGGTTACTGAAGAGCCACTGTATCGTTTTGATGTTCAAGCCCATTTTTAATTATGTACATTAATGTATACATATTTATATAATTAACTTTTTGTTCCAATTCATTCTATCCTTTTAAGGAAAAACACAACATAACCGATTCCCGGAAATTTATCATAGCACTAATTTTCCTTTAAAAAGGCATATTTTATTTTCAATTATTGTTATTTTAATTTTCAATTCAATTGTTCCTTTATGCAGCACAGCCATGGTGAAGACAAATGTGTAGTGCCTTGCCAATAAAGTTGAAATTGATTTTGAGTAGGAGCTGCTTACTGTTATTAGAAGAAAACGAATCAACATTTATTGATGACAATTTGAGCCTGTCATTGCAGCAAGGAGCAAACATAAATATCGCTGAAACAGCAATAGTTTCTTCTGCAAAGCATTTGTTGCTTCTGCATTCACTTCCTTTTTCTCTTGTTGTGTCTCTGATAGTTGAAATGAGAGACTAGATTGGGCAATAATACCATCTCACATTAACTCTGGTTGATTTGTGCAGAGCTCTATAGGTGATGGGAACTCACTACTGACAACAGTACTGATATATACCATATGAATTTTGTCATTTATAGTGCTTTGTACTTCAGGTGCAGTTTCTTTTATTTATTCTAATGTCAGCATTCATTCTGCTACATTCAGATAGAAATGATGAAGATGGAAAGGTTGTCAGTGTTCTGCCTCCTTTGATATCCAATTTACAATCTCTTTCTGATCATCCCACCTCCCATCTTGTTATCCCCTCTGTCGTCATTATTAGAATGGGTTTTGCTCTCCTGTTTGCTGGCAGAGCCAAAAATTTACCTCCCTTTCCAGAGGTGCTTCTTCATTAGAAATTTTTGCCTATATGAATTATACATTATGGAAGGTCTGTTATTTTTATATCACTATTAAAATAGGCAAAATCTATTTTATGTATATCTGCAATTTCCAGACACTGATTTATAAGGAACCTAGAACACTAAAATCTATAATACCTTTATGACAGAGCTTCCAGCCAGATTTTCTCCCCTACTTCCTACGAAATCAGTGAACACTTTTGAATGCCTGAGAGCCTGCACATCTTTTTTTTCTGACAGAGTAATATGCAGATTAAAACTGTGTCAATTAATCGAGAAAAATACATTGGCCTGGTGTGATCACAGTTGAGGATAATCACAGAAAATAAATAAAACCAAAATACTGATATGAATGCATTTCTTGAGTGCTTGTCACTACAGGAGAGTATAGATCATTCTGTTACTTTGACTAATATAGAAAATGTACAGGAACCAGTTAATCCAGCACTGTAATGCAACCACCTCTGAACTCAGACTGCATCACAGCCTCACTACAAAACGGCCAAGAGCAGAAAACACCCTAGAGAAGCTGCAAGGGAAGTCTGAAAGATAACATATCACTACATCCACAACTGGAATTGATCAGTACACCAGGACTCCTATCACTCCTCCTTCCTTTATTTTCGTGGCATTTAGAGAAAACAAAAAAAAAAAAGAAAAAGAAAAAAAGAACAAGATCTTTTTTTTATACAAACAGCCTGACAAAACATTTCCAGTAGAAGTGACCACCACAGAGCACTGTTGAGGAACTGCCCCATTAGCAGATGATAACAGAGCCAGTCACAGAAATACCAGCCTCCTTGCCTGCAGTACCCACATGTCCAGCAGAAACTCTCTTCTCAATTTTCACTCAGGTCCAGCCTGCTTTAGGAACTGACTTCTTCCAAGATATGACTTCAACAGAAGAAATGCATGTTAATAATGCCCTTTTCCATTTCAAAGCATATTAAATTCACACAACTGGAAAAGACATCACAAAGCTGTCATGAAACAGCACTCAGCTAGGAGATTCTAACTCCCAGGTATGCTGGGAAGACTCACATGGGATACATAAAAATAACGAAGAAAAAGTTGGGATCTTTGTGATGTATGCGTTTAGCATTTACAAAATTTGCTACGACACCAGTTTAGGCAAAATTCAACCAGGACAACATAGAAATAGTTTTGCACAGAGCATTCCTGATGCCTCTTGTCAGCTGTTTAATATGTCCAACAGTGATTGGGAAATCGGACATTAAATCCTATAGATGAAAGACTGTGTCACAGAAGAAACACCAGAAAATATGTTTTCATTGACATTCTGATATTGTCAGTTATGAAAAATTTAGTTGGACACTCTGCCAGCTAGTTAGAGAGTCCTTTCAGTTCAGCTCCCTAGCCAGCACCCAATGTCTGAACAACCAAGTGTACAAAACTCTGATGGCCTTTGTATTCCTAGGCTTGATTAAAGAAATAAGGATCAGTTTTGGTCTTCACAGCAATTTCGCAGTACAATTGGTCATCAGGAAAGCTTTGTGTGTTTAGCTTCTCCCTTCACTGGAGCTTAGGTAATAGCCACTAAATAGTAAGTTGGTAAAATCAATAGAAAATACCGTGTTCAACAAATTGGATAATGGATAGCAGCACTTGTTTCTTCTACATTCTGTGCGGTGAAACCTATATAGTTACATGCATTCAGTTAATTATTTTGTACAGTATGTTTTATTGCTTTAATTTGTCTCTGGACTAGAAGGTATGACCTGCCCCTGCACTCACTTTGTTATTTTCAAGCTATGTTAGGAGAATGTGAACACCCAAGTTTAGTTTTATATCCAGTGGCTTCAGGATTATAACTGCAGCACTCAAGGTGGTCTATTTGTTTTATTAACCATCACAGACAGAAGTGCAAGTGACCTAAGTAAGAATTTCTTTTTCCTCAAAGCCAAAGCACATGGCAAAGTAACACTGCACACAGTTAATAAAATGTTTTGCTTTGGGGACTGCCCAAATTTCCTTTTCTTATTGAATTGAAATAAAGAAGCTAATGGAAAGTTACCTGCTGGTAACCTGCTGTTTGCTTGCCTACTAGCTCTTAACTCAGTATTTCCTCAAGGACTCATGCACCCACATTGGTGCCAGAAGTTATAACTGCATGTTTTAGATTGTTGACAAATGTTAAATATACGGGGAAAAAGGCATGGACTGCACAGCTGCTCTCACACTGTGTGCTCCACTCATGAAGCTCATGCTTAGCGCACAGGCCAAGCTTCCAGAGGAACTCTAATGGTATGATTTTTGGAAAGTATAGTAAATCACCACATCTCAAAGTTAATGAACCGTCTCTCCAGACCAGTGGTGTCATTCTTATAGTCCGTCACTTTCTCCCCCTTCATCCCTAGCTTACTTTATTACTACTTTCCCTTTCATTTGAAATTTGGTGGTTTTAATCTACCATTTCCAACTGCTAAGTGCCTTCTCTTTTATCATTGGAAAACACCCTTTTTTCCTTCTTAGTCCTCTCTGTGAATTCAGTACTCCCAGCTGTTCCCTAACCAGTGGTTAGCTTCCTCTTTCCTGTACTGCAATGCCTCTTGCAATTTCTCTATGTATTTCAACATACTTTCTTTCCTCTTTGCTTTTCTTTCCCTTGATCTTCCCTGCTGTTTCCTGTACCTTTTTCCTGTCTTGCTCTTTCTGTTTAGGGCTTGGGTTGGTAAAGGGACTTCACTTTTCACTTCATCCAGCTTTCAAATCACTTTGGGTCGTTTCTCCTTTCTCTTTAGCCCTTGGATCTCCTTTCCTCTCAGCAGTCTTCTCTCAGGAAAGTTCCCCTCAGCTCCTCCCTCTCCTCTTGTGCTATGAGGGAGATGGGACTTCACAAAACACAACACTGTACAGCCCTGCTTCTCTTGCTTTCAACACTCGTATTTTTTCACTTCCCTGAAATCCTTACACAACTCTGAGGAAAAGACCCAGACAAGGATATTAATGAGCCAGATGGTGACTTCTTTCCTACTGCCTCCATATTTCAATTAAAGTCAAATACTCAGAAAAGCTGCTTCTTTGACCCAATGCACTGTGGATCGTTATGCAGGAAAAGCTCCCATGGAAAATCCCAGTGGTGCTCTGGGATTGCCGTGGCAGCAAGGATTCACAGGGAAAGTATCTGACCTTCTTCATTTGTCCTGTAACCCAACCCAGAGAACAGAGAAAGTACATGCATGCAGGCTACTGCCATGTTTCCAGCATCACTTGGATGTCAAATTGACCTCTGTGAGGAGGTGGGTTTTGTTTTCCTTTTGCTGAAAACTGAGGTAAAAGCGTAACAGCTGACAAGAGCATGTTGCTGGTAGCTGGGGGTTTGGGTCAATAGCTACAGAGAGGCCAGTAATAACCCAAGATGAGTAATACATTTCAGACTTTATGATTTGACTTCACCATATGTCAGAATACACCATGAACAACAGGAGGCTGGGAAGGAAAAAAAAAAAAAAGCTTCACTGAAGACAGATATTAGCTATTAAGTCTAACATCTATTTTTATGTGATTTTTTTTAACACTATATTTTACTGTCTAGAGTCCATATTATCACTATGTTATACTTTATCAGGTGATGCAAATAAATTAACTTAAAAGGATATAAACATACTCCTCAAAAAAAAAAAAGGAGAAAATAATAATCTTCCCCAAAACACATACACCCCCCCTCTTTTCTCTTCAGCAGACAAACCTCCTTTAGACTATAAAAGTTCTTCATACTGCCAGAGTAAAACTCATGAATATCACTTTCATTTTATGCTGAAAGCTTGCTTACTGATGTCTGAATTATACCAGGGAAATTGATACAACCAAGGTTTGTGTGCAGTTTAAATACAGCCACTTTGATTTTTAATTGCAAATCCTCATCTCCTTTCTCATAGAGCTTTTTAAGAGTTTAAAAGGATGTCCTTTGTCTAAATTATGTAAGGTATGAAAAGAAACCCATAAAATCAAGGTTTATAATTCAACTTGGTCCACTTTGTGCAGGGACACCATTGCATCTTTATGAAACCAAAGAGAAAAATATGCAAAGTTACTACTCCAGCTCATATTAGATCACAATATATAAGATTTTTGTATCATAGTAAAACCTTTGATCAAGCATGATCAGTGACAAACAATGAAAAACATTGTTTTCCACTGGGCTGTGTGAAGCTCCCTCTCTACAGGTAGCAAGAAAATGTGTGCAACTCATTTCAACTTCTCTTCAGTTCCCTGGCAGTATACGAATAATCTTCAAAAGACTCCCAGCTTTCACTTCAGTTTAGTAAGATGCTTTTAAGGGATTTCATTTCTCAGAAAGGGTTTGACAAAGTGGAATATCAACAGAAACTGTTTGTGCTGCTGCATGGCTCAGAAATTCTGGGGGCAGCATTCCAGAAATAAATCAAAATTGTAATAGCACAGAACAAACTCAGCACTGTTTTACTTGGAGAGAAGTGGGTTTACGAAGCAGGATTCTGAACAAACCCAGTCCAATAAACCACATAAGTGAATCCTTTAGAGCAAATTGGCCTATGCTGAACACCCCACTTCTGCAGCAGACGACTGCCAGTGCTGAGTGGGTATGTGGGTACCTTCACACTGCATTGCAGTCGGCTCTGTAAGCCTGACACTCTGTGAGGATGCTGAGCAGCACCTTGCCCTTTTTCCTGCAATGAAAATCTCCCCTTGAATATAAGCACAAAATTAGTAGTCCAGGAGTCAGTTCTGGAAGAAAATCCACGCAGAAAATTGTGTATTAGCTTCATCACTCTCCAAGCTGGGACGAAAAAGAAAGGCTGTTGTCTAGCCTCAGCCAGGAGCTGCAGTAGTAGAGCAGTAGTACAGACCTGTGCTTGTACTAAAGAAATCTGTGCTTGTTTCAAAGGCAGCTGACAAAGAACACTGCGTGTTTAGGTATACGTGGGGCCCAATGAGGCTACAGAATCACAGAATCACAGAATGTTAGGGATTGGAAGGGACCTTAAAAGATCATCTAGTCCAACCCCCCTGCCAGAGCAGGAATACCTAGATCAGGTCACACAGGAACATGTCCAGGCGGGTTTTGAATGTCTCCAGAGAAGGAGACTCCACAACCTCTCTGGGCAGCCTGTTCCAGTGTTCTGTCACCCTCACTGTGAAGAAATTCTTCCTCACATTTATGTGGAACCTCCTATGTTCCAGCTTACACCCATTGCCCCTTGTCCTATCATTGGATGTCACTGAGAAGAGCCTGGCTCCATCCTCATGACATTCACCCTTGACATATTTATAAACATTAATGAGGTCACCCCTCAGTCTCCTCTTCTCCAAGCTAAAGAGACCCAGCTCCCTCAGCCTTTCCTCATAAGGGAGATGTTCCACTCCCTTAATCATCTTTGTGGCTCTACGCTGGACTCTCTCGAGCAGTTCCCTGTCCTTCTTGAACGGGGGGGCCAGAACTGGACACAATACTCCAGATGTGGCCTCACCAAGGCAGAATAGAGGGGAAGGAGAACCTCTCTCGACCTACTAACCACTGCCTTTCTAATACACCCCAGGATGCCATTGGCCTTCTTGGCCACAAGGGCACATTGCTGACTCATGGTCATCCTGCTGTCCACCAGGACCCCCAGGTCCCTTTCCCCTACACTGCTCTCCAGCAGGTCAGCTCCCAACCTGTACTGGTACATGGGGTTGTTCTTCCCCAGATGCAAAACTCTACACTTGCCCTTGTTGAAATTCATTAAGTTTCTCCCCGCCCAACTCTCCAGCCTATCAAGGTCTCGTTGAATGGCAGCACAACCCTCTGGTGTGTCAGCCATTCCTCCTAGTTTGGTATCATCAGCAAACTTGCTGAGGATACATTCTGTACCCTCATCCAAGTCGTTGATGAAGATATTAAACAACACCGGTCCCAGTACCGACCCCTGAGGGACTCCACTAGTCACAGGCCTCCAACTAGACTCCGTCCCATTAACCACAACTCTCTGGCTTCTTCCCTTCAGCCAGTTCATAATCCACCTCACTACCTGATCACTAAACCCATACTTTATCAGCTTATCTACAAGGATGCTGTGGGAGACAGTGTCAAATGCTTTACTGAAATCAAGATAAACCACATCTACCGCTCTACCATCATCTATCCACCTAGTTATTTCCTCATAGAAGGCAATAAGGTTGGTCAAACATGACTTACCCTTGGTAAAACCATGTTGACTGCTCTTAATGATCCCCTCATCCTTGATGTGCCTCGAGATCGTGCCAAGAACAAGCTGTTCCATCACCTTTCCAGGGATGGAGGTGAGGCTGACCGGTCTATAGTTACCCGGGTCCTCCTTCTTGCCCTTCTTATAGATTGGAGTGACATTTGCTATCCTCCAGTCCTCAGGCACCTCTCCTGTTCTCCATGACTTACCAAAGATGATGGAGAGTGGCCTAGCAATGACCTCTGCCAGCTCCCTCAGCACCCTTGGGTGCATTCCATCTGGTCCCATTGATTTATGGATATCCAGATGAACATCTGGACTAATCTCTGTGGCACCTCTTTAGCCCTATTTTTTCAGGGTAAGCAGAATTATCACACCACTGCTTGCACAGAAATGCATTAATGAGCTCTATATCTGGTTAACTTTCATGTGAAGCACAATGTTATGAAGTATGCTTTTTTCCAGGTATAACATATGAGAATCTCCCTTTTTCTCTGGCAGGCTAAAGGATTTAAAATGAAGCAATAATCCACCACTACTTACTCAAAAGTAGATGTATTTATTTGTTTGGTTACTGAAGGCTCCTGGAGCAATAATGCTGCTGTGGTTTTCTTGACGTATGAAAAAAAAGAGTTGTAATCACAGGACTTGGATAAAGGGTGGGAAATGTTCCTAAGATGCACATGCCATGGAAATACATGTTCTGAAAACCTTGGAAGGAGGACATCCTCATTTTTAAATATATACTTACACTTAGCATGTTTGGCATTGTTACATAATTCTTTACTTCAGCATGAAATACAGAATAAGAAACAGACACAGAAAAACACAACCCTGCCTTACTCAAGGCTCAGATGTACTGACATGAAAACATTCTTTCCAAATCCCAGATACAAAGTCAAAGAGAGAAACACGTGATATGATACTATTTTTATCCCAAAGACTGTGGGTCCCTGTCTCCTCAAAGACATTCACCCTCTCATCACTGACATGAGAAGCAAGTATGGAGGTAGTGTAAGAACACGCACCACATTTCAGTACAGATGATATACATATCTTAAAGCATTTTTGTACCTGTCTAGAAGCTGTTCAAACTTACATCACATTGAAGTAGCTTACGCTCTCTGTTCTTTCAGCACAGAAGAATTTGTCAGCTTCTTCTTAAATGTAGCATAACGAAAGAAAGCTCCAACGAGAGCACCTCCTATATGTACATGCCAGTGCAACATACTTCCCGGGTACAGGAACTATGAAACACCTGCTCACAAAGCATCAATGCCGACAACATAAAAAAAAAAAAAAAAAAAATAGTTGACAGAGCTTGAGAAATTCACATGACAGGCCAATTTAACCCATTTCCTCTTTATATGTGCATAAGTGAAGGCACACCTAACAGTCTAAAAAATTGAGACCTGTGGTGAAAAGGGGCAAACCGAAACAAGTTATTATTTGAATATTGCCTTCAAGTTTCTCACTACAAAGAAGCTAACATGGCAATGCAGCAAGTGTAGCACTAGATGATAAACTGCTTTATGTTGATTCTCCAGATTCCTGTGATACTTAAATGGGAAATGCAGAGATTGAAACAATCTTTGCTTCCACATAAATCAATACTCTGTACCTAAATCCAGGATTTATTCTCAGTGTTGGCAGAAAGAAAAGAGGCTTGCTAAGTTAGATATGTCAAACTGACTAGCTTGATGCTGGCTAGTAAATTAAAGCAGCATTTTGTCACAGATACATTAGAAAGTATTATTCCAAGATAACCCACGCTTACAGCATGTATAGCTAGAATGTCACCAGTTTTCAGTGCATTATGGACCAGATATTTCAAGTGATTTACTGGATCATATATATTTGAGAGTTTGGTAGTAAAGCAAGTAAGGTTGTGGACTGTTTTTTCACTCTCTCAGCACAGAGCAGCTATCTTAGGAATTAGAATTGACAGCAAAGGCAGCAAAAAACAACACAGCAGTGACCAAGCAGAGTACAAGTGCCAAGCAGCAGCTGAAAAGCAGCAACAGTTTCTTCTGAAGCCTGTTTTTGGACCTTGAGGCTTGGGGCAGTAGAGAACAGAAAGATCAAGAGTGAATTTGAGGAGACAGTCCCGGCAAACAACCAGGATTATGAAAGGGAACTTCTTACCAATAAACGCAACTACAATTGAGAGCAGATATGTTCACCTAGAGCCCTAAAGATCAGCACAGGGACCAAGGGCACTGAGCACTGGGAAATCTTTGAAGGAATTAGGTCATGGTCTGTCTCATACCAGAGGTTCCTCCTTCCACTGGGTCCAGATAATCCTTTCTAAGGTTTTTGCTTCCAGATGATTTGGCCTTAGTTCCAAAACACAGGCCTTTTCAGCATCAATAAACTGTTACTGAAATTATTTCTGTGCTGGAGGCCCTGACAGAACTGCTACACTGATAACCAAATGTTATACTGATAATGATCAAAAGCAATTTCCTCCCTAACTACCAGCACTATAAACTCACCTTCAGCACAAACAATACATTCAGCTTCTTTCTATATGCCACAGGACACCTGCTACATCATTATGTAGCAGAAAGGCTGTCCCTAAGACAGACCTGTGTTCCCAAAGACTTCTGATGACACCCTCAATGACACCTCAGAGGAACCATCGTCTGGCTCCCAGAAAAAGTTTGGTTTTTGCTGGTGGTGATACTGTACCTCAATCACAACTGAGAGTTAGACTGTACAAAACTGTTTAAAATGTTTATGCTACACTTGTGTGCATTACACAACATATATACAGTTTAAGGCACATTTGAAGCTCACTGTGTTTAGTACTAATCAGTGATGCGCAGAAGACTATCCAAACCCGAGCAGGATCTGTCAGTAGCTATTTCAACAGAGCTGCATAGATGAGTGGGTGCTTCAGTATTGGAGAAAGAGAGGCATCAGTGAACATAAGTTTCATATGCTGAAGTAAGGGTGGGAAAAAAGATTGTCTATTATAGAAGGGCTCAGATGAGTAGCATAACATTTTGTAAAAAAGTGAAACATTTCTATACGCCTATTATTTACTACTGAAAACATAAAGCACCACAATAAAATGGCATTACAGACGTAGACTGTAACTCTCTGACGCATAAAAAGCTATTCTGACAATTAGACACAAAGTTTCTAAGAAATCTTTGAGAAGTGCTAACAACAACAACAAAATTTCTGCTTTACCATCAGTTGGACAAAACTGGAAGGTTAAAGAATTTTGGGAAGGAAAAAGCTGAGTTTTGCCTACCAAGACAAAAACATTTTTAGTAGATTGCTCTGAAGAACCTGAATGACTGACAGTATTAGCAATTTTACAAACGCGTTGCTCCATGCAGTGCAAGTATTTGCTCTTATTATGGTAAATAAGCTTGTCAGAACAATCTATGTATCATAAACATTTAAATGGAAAATGATTTGTAGTAGAATACTGGAAGGCTTAAATAAAGGATCCTTGTGGAAAATAGTAAACCATTAATTTAAAAGATGAATTGACGCTTCTAATAAGCCCTCTCTAGAATAGCTGAATCAGTAAAATAAATTTTTATTACAAATGAAAATCACTGCTTTAATGACACGAGAATTTGCCACAAAAATAAATTATCAATATATCTTAGTAATTAAAACTACAGAAATGCATTATAAATCTATCTTGCAGAGAATGGGAATTATATTTGCTAGTACACTATATTTCCACAATAGATCCTGCTTGGCATACATAACACTGAAATTATGTAAAGAAACTAAGAACTTTAAACCACTGTTTTTCTTTAGAGAGTTCAATATTGCAAAGCTCCTGAGAACATATTGTGGCATATATGGCAGCAACTATTTAACTGGTTAAGTAGTTATATTGTGCTCATCACTACAGTGTTTCTAGGATTTAATTTTATGGGGTTAATATCAATTTTTAAATCATCTTTCCATTCGAAAAGATCTATTACTTATAAGAAGGGAGAAACACTTACCTCACGACTGTATTAACAGATCACTAATTGGACTCAAATTACCTTCTTGAGCATATTACAGCTACCATGCTTGCCCTGATCACTTGTTACTTCCATTTTCAACAGCACCCACTTGATGTGACTGTAAAAAATCTGAGGTAGGAACTACATTACCATATGCATTAGTAACCTGTGTAATGCAGATTTTTACTGTAATAATAATTATCATTAGAGATACAGCTGAAAAAATATTTCGTCCTCATTTTTCCCCGAGTTTCAGCTATACCTTGTCTATGTTGCCTGCCTGATAGCTACCAGGCTATTTCTCCTGTATAACCAATTACTGAGGGTTCCGAAATGTCTAAGAATTCTCTCTGGGTATAATCTACCCATGAATATGCTAGAATCACAGACTTTATGCTATGTCGCTGAAAGTACAAACATTAAGATCCTTCCCAAGAGGAGAGAGAAATTTCTTCAGTTGGAAAGGCATCTTGAAAATAATATCATCTCTCCAAATGCTAGACAAGGCCCAGGAACAGAATCCTGGAGTCCTGTTTCTCAACAGCCTGTGAGTACCACTGCATTATCTTCCAATGCTCACTCAAAGCTTTTCACTGGGGACACTAATTATCTTTTGATCAGTAGGCCCTAAGATTAACATCTACACAAGAGAAGGCATAAATATCTTCAGGGCTAAGCATACTTGCTTGAAAGCTGACGCTGGTCTGTACTACTCTTGTCTGAATGTTCATCTCCATTATAGCTGTGACAGAGAATTTTACTGGTTTACACAGACTTAGAAAGAAGATATTATTACTACAGTTTGAGGATTTACACGAACTTCCCCTACTTATTACATTTTTGTTTTTTAAACTTTTTTTAATATCATGGTCTTTTAAAATTTCACTGTCAGGCTAACCTCCCTCTATGCAATCCTTGGTAATACACTGCAAGTCCAGTACTTCAGGCTGAAGAGAAAAAAAGAGTAAAAAGAGCCTATTACCTGATGTGGCATCTATCCATTGTCTAAAGCACAGATGAAAGCTATTAGCTTATCAGCATTAGTTCTGATTTAAATGGTTTACTCTGGACACTTTCATTAACTGTGTTGACATAGCTATATATTATTCATTTAACCTGCACTTCATTGCACTTCTAATATGCAAACACATTTTGCAAATGTGAACCTGAGTATAAGGCATTCAAAGCTAGAGTCTTGGTTGGTGTAAGTCAGAGTATTTTAGTGAAAATAAGCCTCATTAGTCTAGCTGAGGATCCAACCCTATCTCTACACCTGCAAATGCAACTCTATTTTTTCCTAGAATAGGTCCTGAATATGTCTCCATTTTTAGTACAACACCTTGGATTTATGCTCAGCTCACTTTTTATTGCATTAAAACACTCATTAAAATGAGAATTTGTACTGTTACAGGAAAGGTAAAATGCTTCTACGCAAGATGCACTGAAACTAAGTGAATAATTCATCTATTTTTCATATACAAATTTATTCATGGAATAATATCCTCTAATAGCTCCTGTTCTGGAGATTACAGGCAGTTTCTCCAGTGCATTCAATAATCAGAAAGCTATACTCGTTTATTTGGCTGGACACATTGCCCTTACAGAACATCTTTGTCTTGTGATTGGACTGTCAGGTTTCTGGCATGAACACCTGTATTTATCAATTCAATTGTTACCAGCTTTAGAACCCACGAAAACACAGGCCACATACTTTCTTAGTAAGCAATAACAGTAACTTAGTATAAGCATTACACAGCACTTGATAGTCCTACTCTCAGTAACTGCCCATCCAAGTTTGCAGCAGATTTAAAATGCTTGAACAATCAAACCTGACTAAGTCCTTAGGCAAACAAGAAGTGATAAGTTCAAGCCCCTAGCACCCAAACAAACCCAAACCAGACTGTTTAGCACGTTGGGTTTTTTTTGGGGTGGGGGGGGTTTGATAGATTTGAAAACTCAGAGTACTGTTAACAATATATTAAACTATAATATATTCACTAATGTCCTCTTCCCCCAGCTAATAGGATTCATAATTATCTCACTTCAGTAGCTAAGAGAATTTCCTCAATATTTCTTTGCAGTTACTTCTTATATGCAATTCCCATGATGAAAACAAGGTTTAAGCCACTCCACCAGGTCTATTCCTACCTTTAATGCACTACCTTTATCTTCTGCTCCCATCTCCAGATAGCTATTAGGTCACATCTCTTTTTTTAAAAAAAATTCTCTAATCAGCCCAGTCTATTTTTCTGCTAAGTATTGCTATGCTCAAGCTGACTATATTGAACAGATAACCTTGACATATACATATTATTTGAATTGTGTAGGCTTCTTTCTCCCTGCTCATATAGAGGTGTCATTGTAGCTCTGCTGGTGTAATTCTATGAACAGGATAGGCTTGTAGAGAGAAGTAGTCTCTTTTATTAGACCGAAAGATACAGTCAGGGAAGAGAACAAGCTTTGGGCTCAGAAAACTAATGAAAGTCCTCTGAGACAAAAAAAGCTTTCCTGTTTTTCCTCTAACTGTATTATTTGGTCTTATCAAAGATATAACCTTTTCCCTATAGGCCTGACTGTCCTTGGTTATAACAGATTACTTACAAAGGAGATAGGTCAAAAATGAGTTGTAGAACAAATTGAAGTAAACTAAAAAGCCAAAAACACAGTTAGGGAAGGTAAAATCATGGTATAGATAAATAGCAGCTCCTTACATAACATTGCCTGCCTGGCAGTCCTGAAGATGGTCTCTTCAACATCAACACCATGATAGGATTGCTTGCCAAGTTTACTAACCTCTAAACCAAAATACAGCAATCAAGTTTTTTTTGAGAAAGCACACAGGTGAGTTGCTAATTAGCACACTGTCAGCTATCTGCAGAAAGCAGGCAGCAAATTGGATGGCACTCAGGTGAAGTTACATGCATCTAAGAGATTTAAGGATATAAGGGGACTGAAAGTAAGGCTCCCCATGTATACCTGTAGCAAAAGGAAGGCTATGGAAAATACAGGCTTGCTGCTTACTGAGCAGGGGATCTAGAGACAACAAATACAGAACCAGCTGAGGAACATGCTTTCTTTGCCTGAATCTTTGCTGGCAAGGTCTGCTCCTGGGCTTTCCAGCTCCTGCACCTAGTGTCAGAGTCTGGGGGAATGCAGTACTACCCACGATACAGGGGAATGAACATGGGGATGCTTAAACAAGCAAATGAGTCTGTGAGACTGCACAGGATATATCCACTGATAGGGCTGAGGGAGCTGATGAATGTCACTACATAACTCTGATATTTGAAAGTTCATAGTTACAGGAAAAAGGCAAACATCACACCGATCTTCAAAAAGCACAAAAAAGAGGACTCAATTACGCAAAGGCTGGCCAACCTAACCTCAGTTCTTTGAGGGATTATGGAGCAAATCCCTTTGGGAGGCATTTCCAAAGACACAAAGAACAGGGAGGTGCTGAAGAACAGCTGGCAGAGATTTTCTAGTCAAACCACGACTGATCTGCTGATTGCTTTCTGCAGTAAGGCAGACTGGCTTGACTGGATGAGGAGAGGGCAGTTTGTTTGACTTTAGCAAGGCTTTTGACATGGTCTGCACTCTTGTAGCCTGGACTACATTAGTAACAGTGTAGCCAGCAAAGAACTAGATCTGTTGAGACAGGAAAGGAGGATATATATAGGATATATATAGACATATAGTGGCCACAAAAATGATCAAAGGGCTGGAGCAGCTCTCCTGCGAAGATAGGCTGCGAGAGCTGGGGTTGTTCAGTCTGGAAAAGAGAAGGCTCCAGGGAGACCTTATAGTGACCTTTCAATACCTGAAAGGTGCCTATAAGAAAGCAGGGGAGGGACTGTTCACGAGGGCATGTAGCAATAGGATGAGGGGTAATGGCTTTAAACTAGAAAAGGGTAGACTTAGGTTAGATGTAAGTTTTTCAATATGAGGGTGGTAGATCAGTGGAACAGGTTGTCAAGGGAGGCAGTGGAGGCCCCATCCCTGGAGACATTCAAAGTCAGGCTTAATGGGGCTCTGAGAAACCTGATCTAGTAAAGATGTCCCTTCTCACTGCAGGGGGGTTGGACTAGATGACCCTTGAGGGTCCCTTCCAACCCAATACATTCTATGATTCTATGATATGAAGAGAAATCACTATGCTGCCTATAAGTGATGGACAGGAGGGTTACAGAGAAGATGGAGCCAGACTGCTTGGTGGTGGTGGACAATGAAAGAATGAAAAGCAACAGTCACATGTTGCAGCAAAATAAATTCTTTGCTGTTAGAGTGACCAAACACTGGGAATAGATGACCAAAGAGGTTTTGTTTAAAAGAAACAGCTTTTGTGTCACTACAAACTATGATTTCCCAAGAAAGGAAAATCATTGTAGATGTCAGGCCATATAGTCACTGTGGTTAACAAAACTAAGAATCGAGAGAAGAAGGGAAGGACATGACCCAGGTTTCCAGTCAGACTGCAGTGAGATGCCAGGCATAATCTAAAAGAGAAGTGAGACAGCCCTTTCTATCTGAAGGTGATGATCTCTAGGGATCCAGGCAGAACTTCCTGTCCATGTGCTTCACAGGCAGTCGATGCCTTTGAAATGGGAAAGCAAACTTCTGCAAGTAAAGTGTTTGAGATTTTAAAGTTTCTCCTTCATACAAGCAATTTCTATCTGTATCTTCCATCCAAATAATCCTCTTTTCCTAAGACTCTGATTTTTCAAATCCCAATTTACCAATTAATTCAGATTGCTTTTTACAGACAACTGCTACTCTAGTTATCTGCAAATTTTTCCAATGACCATTATCTAGTTTCTTGAAGAAGGTTGATAAAAATATTTAAAAGGAAAACAAGCCATTTTTCTTGAATATAAATAGGCCTCAGAACTCACAGCAGCTGGAATACAGAATCATAGCAGAAACTGATGTATTACCAGACAGGTATAATAGATGGAGGTTTAATCAGTAATTACTAAGGTCAACCTACAATTTGTGCTATGAAGCATCTCTTTTCATGTTTGATATTGGCAATTTGAACTACATAGGCTAAAGTTTTCCATACCAGATGTCAGATCAGGGTAAAATAAACTCTGTCATAACTCATACACACATATAATTTGATTAACAAAAGCTGGTGTTCAAACAAATTTGTCATTTTCTAATTTCTGAGTAGTATTCAGCCTTGGAAAGGTTTTAAATATTTTTTTTTTTCAAGTGATAATACAGTAGGTAGTGTTTAAGCATAGCTTCTACTAAGTTCCCCTCCTACTAATTTTTTACTTGTTTCCCACTTTCTAGCTGGGAATGTTCTAGGTTTTGTCTCTGACTGAGATTTAATTTATTTTTTATAAGCTAAAGCAAAATTTTGCAAAAGGAAAATTGCAGGAAAAAAATTATTCTTAAAATTAAAAAGCCCTAAAGGCATCATGACCTACTTTTAATGCTATTTGGGATAGGAAGCTCAATTCAGTAAAAAACCAAACAGCCAGTGAAAGCTTCACCTATGCTAGCTGAAGCATTTCTGAGATAGGAAAACAGCTCCATTTGCTAATTTCACTTTTAAACTGACCTACAACTCAGGTGCTGGATCATTTTGGTAAAATCTGCTTTATACAAATTTTAAAATCCTGCTAATATGTCTTTTCTTGACAAATTGGGACAGAAGTCTTAATTCATAGCTCACAACACTAGAATCAGAGTTTTAGATTTTAGCAGTGTTTTTAGAGATTGTTTTCAATCACACTGCAAAAGGCACCTTTAAGAGTATGCATTACTAGCACTGAAAGCCTGAAATTTCTTGTAGACTTCATGAAGCTATTTCTGACAGATTAGATATTGGTTTGCTACTAATCAGTCATAAAAAAAACCCCCAAAATGCTATTTTATGGGTTTGGTTTTTGCCATTTCTTCTTTAATGAAACAAATCTTTGAGCATCAGGAACGGCTATTTTTTTCTTTAAAGCAAAGAGCTCTTTTTATTTTTGTTTAGTAGAGCACAGGGTTCTCATGTAAAATACCTAAGGAAAAATGTCTCTGAACAGGCTAAACGTGTTTTCTAAGGTAGGCTTGATGGTAGGCTTGACTCAGTGATTTGCAACTTTAAGAGGCACCAGGCTGGCTATTTTATTCTAACTCAAACTCTCTCACTTTGAAATCAATCATAGGTGCATATCATAATTTGAATTAATACCTAAAGAACACAACCACACCCTTCCTTAAATGTAGAAGAACAAAAGATGAAGCAATTTCTGACACTCAAGAAATATCTTTTCTGTTCTTTAGTCAGTACAGAAATCATATTAAAAAGAATTTTGCAAATGTCTAAGTCTTTTACTCAAGTGCTAAATCAAAGACTAAAGAAAGTCTACTGACTTCAGGCTTCTCTGCATCAGAGTACTCCAGCTTACACACTCAGTCCCATTTTTATTTTGCTCTTTTCAAATTCTTAAGGAATGTGGCTGAAAAATTCATTGTGAACAAATTATCTCACAAGAATGAACTTCCTCAGTTCCTGGTGATTTGTTCATAGTTTTAGGTAATGACAAAATTAATAAAAAATAAAACACAGCAGAGCGTTAGGCCATCACTTCAGAACTTCACTTTTTCGACTGAATGTCTGAAACTCTTTATCAGATCATCTAATAGGAAAGGACTCTGTTGCACATCCTTGGCACAAGAATTTAGCAGAGTATTCATAGCCAAGGGGGGAAGATGAGCTATGATGGATGACTTCAAGTCATCCTCACAGACTCTCAGCTCTGGGCTGTGCCATGGGCCTGTCAACAGCACCAGAACTTCTAGCAGCCCACGTAGGCTACAAAACTACATGAAATCAAACCAAAATATTAATTTTGGAGTCATATATTGGTTTAATCCCTGCATCTCTTAGTCCCAACATTCCTAGACTAAACACGTATACTGTTAGAATTTAGAAAATTAGTTAATAAGCAAAGAGAGTAAAATTCCATATGAAATAACGTCTGTGCAGTGGGACTACAAAGGATAGGGTTAGAACACAGAAAGGCTCTCTCCTGAATCTTTTGTGTTAACAATTTGTAAAACCTCTAATTATTACACACAAGACATGCCAATTCTAAAACCTCGAGTTTAATATCAGGCTTCTCAGATTTCCTTTTGTTCTTATGCCAAGCAGATGCATTTGCTATGTATTTGCTATGTATTTGCTATTCACTTCCTCCGCAACAGTGAAACAGTACCAAAAAAATATAAAATCCAAAAAATCAGAAGATGACAGAAAAGATAGTGTGTCATTAGAATAGCAAAATTCATTGCAGCTGTAAAAATCTGCATAATGTGAGTTCATCTGCAAGCATAGAGAATGCATGGAGAAAAAAAAACCCAAACCAACTCTTTCAGCTCAGAGTGGGTTGCACACAAAGTGTAAATTAGCTAGTTCTCACAGATCTATTTCTAAAGCTTACTACTGCTGTATCACAGAATCAGGTATCTCCTTAACATTTATGGGTAATGGATGCCAGTTAATGCAATTTATGATTTTTTCTTGCCTCATTCCAGTTACATGAATCCAGCAAAGCCCATAAGCACAAGGAAACTGGACTTATAAAGTGTAAGTTAAAAGTAGAGTTAGGATTTTGCCTGTAACGAATCTACTGTCATCTTCCTCCAAAACACAGGAAAGATGAATCATAGAATCACCATGGTTGGAAAGGACCTCTAGGATCATCAAGTCCAATCTTTATCCCATCATCTCCCTAACCACTAGACCATTAGACCACAGCCTCAAGTGCTTCATCCACTTGTTTTCTGAACACCTCCAGGGACAGCGACTCCACCACCTCCCTGGGCAACCTGTTCCAGTGCCCAAGCACCCTCTCAGCAAAGAGCTTCTTCCTAATATCCAATCTAAACTTCCCCTGATGCAACTTGAGACCATTTCCTCTTGTCCTATCATTAGTAATTTGGGAGAAGAGACCAACACCAGCCTCACTACAACCTCCTTTTAGGTAGTTGTAGAGAGCAATAAGGTCTCCTCTCAGTCTCCTCCAGACTAAACAACCCCAGTTCCCTCAGCCGGTCTCCATAAGGCCTGTTTTCCAGACCTCTCACCAGCCTTGTTGCCCTTCTCTGGACTCGCTCCAGCACCTCAATGTCCTTCTTATACCGTGGTGCCCAGAACTGGACACAGTACTCAAGGTGTGGTCTCATGAGTGCCGAGTACAGGGGCACGATCACCTCCCTACTCCTGCTGGTCACACCATTTCTGATACAGGCCAGGATGCCGTTGGCCTTCTTGGCCACCTGGGCACACTGCTGGCTCGTGTTCAGCCGGCTGTCAACCAACACCCCCAGGTCCTTTTCCACCAGGCAGCTTTCCAGCCACTCTTCCCCAAGCCTGTAGCGCTGCATGGGGTTGTTGTGGTCGAAGTGCATGACCCAGCACTTACCCTTGTAAGGGTACCTCATGCAATTGGCCTCAGCCCATCACTCCAGTCTGTCCAAATCCCGCTACAGAGCCTTCCTACCCTCAGGCAGATTGACACTCCCACTTAACTTCATGTCATCTGCAAATTTACTGAGGGTGCATTCAATCCCCTCATCCAGGTCATTGATAAAAACATTAAACAAACTGGCCCCAAAACTGAGCCCTGAGGGACACCACTTGTGACCAGTCTCCATCTGCATTTAAATCCAAAGAACATGAATTTGAGGCTTCAATGAATATGAAAAAATGAAGAGTCTTCAAAGAACACGAAGCCTCTTCCGTAGCACAGAATATTCTGCACTTTCAATGCCTGTAGTCCTGAGTCGGATATATGGGAGAACCTTAGGGTGATTAAGAGCTTCCTACTGTCCCATATCCAATATCTCATCTGAATGAGCAGAACTGGACATGAAGATGTGTACTTGCAAAAGAGGAAAACACAAAAAAAAACCCTCAAGGAAAGACACAAAAACTAGACAAAGGTACTGGCCAAGCAGTTCTGGATCCAATTAACTCAATGAAAATTCAATATCTTTTCATAAGTCTTCATTATCTCCTTTGATCACAATCTGCCTTTTTATGATCCATTCTAAACCTTAAAGGGTAGGTTATTATCAATGTCACATTAAAGAATCGCTGTTCTCTTTTTACCTCACACTCCTACTTTGGAAACTGTAGGAATATAATGAACCTCTTAAAATGTATATAGTCAAAGGTAAAATGTTGACAGCTGTGATAAGAACAATGAATTTCCCTTTACCTAAAAGTTGTACTTTTTAAACCATATATATCTGGTTTAATATATACTTATGATTTAATACTTATATATATATATATAAGTATTGAATTTCTTCCTTGATGCAGTGTTAATATAAGATCAGCAATTCAAATAGCCATAGTCAATGCTGGTGAGAACTGTAGTACAATGTAAAGTTCCAACAGTTCTTTCATTGGGCTTTTGTCACTCCAAGTGATCTTCAAACACAATTCAGTAGGAACACGTTGGTAATGATAAGATTCAACAGAAAATGAAAAAAAAAAAGAACAGGAAAAAAACCCCACTTAAAATCGTCTCTTAAGGATGTCCAACATACAAGGATCTCATTGCCAATTATAAACTGAGTGATTCTTATTGATTGTGGCCATTCCCAACTATCATTTTGGTCTGTATTCAAATAATATCAAGGGATTCCAACAATTTCAATGGGCATTAGACGTAGTGCCTGAATTCCTATTCTCTAAATCGGGACAAATTAGCTACCTTACCTCATCAGGCTGCTCGGAGTATAGTTTCATAAATGCTTATCACCATTTAAAAGAAATAAACTTTTATGAATAACAAAGTGGCACAAGTATTTGGTTAGATAACTACAGGCCTAAATTTATACTGGAACAGTTCAGAATGAGGCTCCAGAATTCATTTTTATACCAATTTTTTCCATCTTTTTAGATGTTTAGAGGTGTCCAGCACTTCCTTTGCCACAAAATCAGCCCTGAGTTGATTGCCTAGACTCTGAGCACTCATTTGCTTCCCATATACATTGACAATGGTACCAGCGACCTGGATACCTTCCAGTACAAACTGTCTCCTGTGAAGCTGACTCAAGCAAACATTCACACAAATTCTATTCACATTCACTGCATATTGCACTTATGACAACACCAAACATCCTATTTTATGATACTTAGGTTTCAACCCTCTGGCTCTCAAAATTGCATGGTTTATTACATGCTCACAGCCAGTTGATGCTACGGAAAACAAGTCAAATGCCACAAGTCAAATACTAAACTTTTAAGAGAGTCTGAAAACTCGTAGATAACACAGATGGAATTCTATTAGCACAAGGTGTGAGCTGGCCTGCGGAGTTAATGCAAGAATAGATTTCTCTTTTCCACTTTGTAAATTCAGCTCCCACTGCTGTTAATGAAAATAGTGCATTTAATTTTCTTTGCACCATATCAACAGTCTGATATCACAAACATGACCAAATTAAATACTTCCAACCCTGAATGCTGATTTATCAAATACACAAAAACATATCTGTAATATGAGACTAGCTTAAGTGCTATGTTAAATAACACAATATTTTAAAGGAGTAAATCAAGCAGGAATTGTGAAAGAAATTTCAGTTCAGTGACGCAAACTGAAATGCAATGTAGATGTGTTTAACTTATAAATTCCTGAGAAACGCAAACTGATATCTATTATATCTGTACTTTAAAATAAATGTCATAAAATGCTGTGGAGGCCAAGAAGATTTCTGAAAGTTTCCAGAGACAGTTCTAATTTTTTCAAGAAGTCAGATACCTTTCTTTGCAAGATTATGATCCATCATCATATATGGAATCTCAAATGGTATGCATTCTCAGAAATAATGACCCAATATTAAATATTTCATTTACATACTGAATTACCTGGGAGAATTCCATGCGATCGTCAAAGACTATTCATCATATCAAGGTGATTAATTTTAATGTCAAATACAATACATCTTAAGAATTTTGGACAGTGCTTCTATTTTAACACAGTGATAGTGACAAACGTCTCTCTTCCACATTCTAAAAATAACAACATTGATGGAGAAAAATTCAGGGATAAATACGCATAAGACTGAAGAAATTCATGACCCAGCAGCAAATGAGCAGCCATGCAAGAATTCTGATACCACAAATAACAAGGAAGTGTAGAATCACAGAATCACAGAAGTGAAACTCAAATAAAACAGAACGTGGCTCTACTTGCCTGACAGAAAAGGTTTTTTTGTTTTTTGTTTGGGTTTTTTTTTTTTGATATGGACACACAAGCAAGACCTCAAACTCTTATCTTGACTGTATTTTTAAGATATAACTGATTTATACGATTACTTCAAAGCTTGATATAAAAAGCAACTAGGATTCATTGAGTTTATTTCTCTTGTTGGAGCTTCTTAAAGTGAGTGGAGAAGAACACTACTGGTATGTTGGTTGAGACATTCCTCTATTTCTCATTATTAGAGGTAACTGGTAATAGTACTTATAAAGTAAATTACTACCTTTGCTATTTAATATGTGGTGCATTATTATGATTATTGCTGTTATGTTTAGATACCTAATCAGTACTAACATTATCATCATAATGGTGCCTGCCTTGGAGAGGAACTAAAGCTCCAATTTGGTGAATTAAAACACAAGAAGCAGCAACCTCTGTCCTCAGTCATTTTGAGATGTCACTGTCAATCAAGTGCTGCCTTACAGTTCAGCAACTGCTGGAAATATCTTCCTTTTCCACTCAAGCTCAGCCACAGCTCAACTATACCATAGGTGAATTTTTAGATTTTTCTCAGTCACATTCAAGAAACATTTCATTTATAAAATCAAGATCATTAAGACTCTATCCAGTTTCATATGGGTTATTTAGGGATGAAAGTCACTAGTGGCTTGGACTGGATTCAAATCAGTGATGTAAATAAGGGACATTCTGTAATTTGTTATCATTTTCTGAGCCAAGCACAATGATGTTTTACACATTCACATCAAGGAAAAGTATGTAAATTGATCAAGCTGCAAGTGCAAACTTCTTGGCAGAGCCTGAGGGAAAGCAATGACAATAATAAAATGGATGGGCAGGTTGTCAAGTGAAGAGAAGGTACTTTCAGCTGCACACTTTGAAAGAAAATCCTGCAGTGGAGGGGCTGAAAGTGTTGTCAACAGCAGTGCCCACGGCTATCCTGGAGCTGAAGGATAAGTTTATGAACTGCGGACATGCTATTACTAAATGAACTCAGATAAGAGTTAGATTCATTCATTTACTTAACTCTATTGTTGGCAGTGAAGCAAATCCTCGGTGATGTAAATTGGAATTGGAGCTACGACAATTTCTAGCATAAGAGTATCTGACCCTAGAAGTGTTTATTTTGCTTGAAAAAGTAAAGACATTTTATATGTAAATGAGATGCAGCTTTCCAGCTCTGTAAAATTTGTCAATATGGATGTTAATTTCACAAAGACTGAGCAACCTCTATTCTAGAATAATAATAGAACTTGATCTCACTAACCCTTACTTGTAGCAGTAATCTTATGGTGGTGGGACTAGAGGAACAAAATAAAGGCTACTGCCATGAATATTTTCAGGTGAATACATATCACATCATACTTTCTTTTAATTTCTTTGATGTGTTTCCTGGTCTCTTTCAACATAATTTGTGATGCTAAGAGCTAAAACAAAATGCTCGGGCATGTATTAAAAGTCAGTTTCTAGATGGATTTTCACGGACTAGTATTTTTTTCAATTTGATCTGGATGTAGGTAAAAATATGATTTTATACGGGAAATCTGATATTAAAACTACTCCTATCCTTTCACTTCTTGACTATAAAAGAATTTATACCTGAATGCAGAAAGCATCGTGGAGCTTAAACCTGCCACATGAAGTGTTTCTTGGGAGAACTTCCCCTCCTGGGAGTTTCAGGTATAAATCCAGATTGTCTGATTTATTCCCACCCTTGATAGCACTGGCCTCAATCTGCAGACTCTGCTTTTAAGGATTTGAAAAGAGCTTTAAAGGTGAGAGTGCTAAACCCATTTCAAGATGTATCATGAGATCATAATACAGGCTATAGACATATTTTTCAAAAAGGGCACATTTAAAGCGTTTTCTCAGACACAATACTGAATTAAATCACTTCACCTGAGAACTACCAAGAGAAAAATGCCAGGTGCAGAAAATGAATAACAGCATATTTCACTTCCATTTTCGTTACACCTTCTTCCTTAAAACATTCAAATTTATTTTTTTTTCATTTTCTTCTGACCTAATTATTATTGACTTCAGGATTTTCAGTTGACTAACAGATCTGTCCTGATGGTAACATACACGTTGTAAGACTTTTTGATAATATTTTCTAATCTTTCACCAAATAGTTCTCCTCGCAATAAGGTGTTTAATAAAAGCAATGCATACTTTTGTGTGACACATGCATCCTGTGATATAAATTTAAATTACCTAGAACTCATCTCAAAACATATCTTAGAAGCATCTATCCTGTTTTAATAATTATTCTAAGCCTCTGTGTTCGGGGCACTAATTTAATTGGTGAATTAATTAACTTAGTTAAATACACATTCTTGTTTGATTTTGCTTTGTTTTGTTTATTCCAAGTTCTTTTTTAATGTGCCAATATTATTTATGTCCTTTTTGGGTCCATGACTCTATCTTTCTTTCATTCCTTACATCCCTTCCTCTTTCTTATTTCCTGATGCCTGCTAGACACATTCTCTACATCTCTGCAGAAAGCAGAGGGTATTATTCAGGAACATAATACAAGCACATGGTGAAGCTTGGCTTCTATCTACAAGATGCTATGGATGTCACTGGAATTTTAGCCTCTACTTAAGAAATGCCAAAAGACTTTTCAGACTGAAACAATTAGCAAATGGTAACCTAGGAATCACAGCAGTAATAGCTTTTACCTGGACTCAAAAGTCAATTTTTATAATTAAAACCAAAGGAGCTCATTAGTTGGCACTGGATAGAGAAAGGCCAGCTTGTATCATACCAACGATATTAAAAATGGACTAGCAGTATCTTCCAGAAAAATTTCTTTTTCATACTCTTAATGTCACTTAAGCATGTGTAAGGTCATTTACCAACACTAAGACAGGTAAATAAGTATCTGCCAGCCCAATGTGGTTGCTTGAAACATCTACAGAGTACAAAGCCAGAATGTAGGAAGACCTATCAACTTTTTTCTAATATTTTTTCTTTGGCAGCTACTACTGCCATAGTCAGAAACGGGCTCTAGAGCTAGGTTGATTTCTAGTCTGACTTTGTACAGCAGTTCTTGTCCTACAAAACCAAAAGAGCTCACACAGCTTTCCCAAAAGAACATCATCAATGTTCAAATCTCATCTATCAACCTTATTTAGGAAACCAGCTTTACGCAGGATAGTGCGTACCACAAAAGCCTACTTAGCCCTACTGGAGCTTGAACACATTTTAAACAATTACATAAATTCTTCATTGCTTTATTATTTTTAATAAGGATAAATTTAAGCATGGCCATAACTGTTTGCCTGAATCTGGCTCTGTACATATTTACTTTTAACATCTGTACTTGACACTTAAATCCCCCATAAATAGCATTGTGCCTTCAAAAACTATCAAACATGAAGTATATAATCAAACATCCGTTGCCTACTTCACTGGGACAAACAATGTTAAATCATGCTCAAAAGGCCCAAAGCATTTTCAAACAGATAAATAAATAAATAAATGCCTTGTTTTTACTGAAAAAGGCAAGTTGCCCAGGGAAAATCTCCCCTTTTCAGCCCCCTCTTCCATTGCTTTCCCTTAACTCCATAAATACATAAGAAGCACTTATTTTCTCCAGTTTGCTGCACACTTCTTCAGTAGACTCCTTTTACATATGGAGCTGCAGATTGTAGAATGTGGAACAGGGATTTATGAGTCATGTTCTCATTGACTGGGAAAATGTTAATAGTTTTTAATACAATAAGGAAATGTGAATATCTTATCTTATTAAGAGGATGTAGCTAAAACTTCCATGAGCCATGCCTGTGCAAAAATATTACAAGGGGATAAAACCAGAATTCTGAAGATTATTATATAAGGCTATTTTTTCCCTTCTTAATTTATTGCTCATTAAGTGCATCTTTATTTCTTTAAAGACTTCCTATAATGCTGTCTTAGTAAGCAGCACATACCAAATTTGCAGTCTTCTCTTGCGTAGATGTAGGCCATGGGCCCACACAACATATATTTTGCAGTCATGCTTACAATTTGCAAGTTGCCAGATCTCTATATAATTTATTATTCCTGCTATCATCTCAGAATATTTTTATGAGGCAAGACACTTTTTTTTTTTTTTTTTTTTAAATCATCCCAGCCAGAAAATATACCAAAAGCAATATTCACATTTTCCAAGACAAAAGTTTCACAGAACACAGATAAAAGTGCCCTTGATGTTTCCAAAATACCTATGCTGCCTTGATACTCAAGTTTCAGTATCAACTGACTGGGAAATAAAAATGAAAATCCCGATGCTTCTAAAAAGACTTTTAAAAACCCATATTTGTTGGCCAAAGATATACTTTAGAAAAACTCTTACTAAATTTTCTAGTGAATGAAAAAATTATATACCAGGTTATCAGGCAATTCAGTTATCCACTGTCTGATAAGTATAAATTACTCAAAGAAGAAAAATAATGAAGGAAAAAATTACTTGTTTTATATCACACATTTCACCAACATAAAGCTATTTGATCATCATGTAAGGAAGTGGAGCACAAAATCATGACATAAAGAGATGAAAATAAAAGAGATATGGATACAATTTCATTGCCAGTGGTGAGGTTTATACTTCTGTTAGATACCTTTACAAGAAAGTGACTGATATCTATTTTTGGTAGATGGGTATGGAAGTGGCTAATAGAGTCTAAGCATTATTACTTAAATGTAGATACCTCTATCTTTTTCCAAAAAATAACATCAAATCAAATGTTGCCCAATTTGACTGCAGATGATGAAATGCAATTAGTTCCATCTTTTATTTGATTTCTGAGAAAAGTTCAAAGTAGATATCATATACCATATATGTATAAGACTGGATGTCAGCACTGCAATCCCCTTTTCTACCTTCCTTCTTCTCAAAGTCAGTTTGCCCAAATTTCTTTAAGTGCAAGTTTTTTCAGTTCACTCCATTGATTTATCTTTTTTCATAACTAAACACTGACCTTTCCTCCTATTCCCATCTTTTCTCAGGAGGTTTTAACATAGCCCTGCCCTTGGAAAAGTAAACCTGTTAATTTTAGCCAGAACCAGACAACCTGACATTTCCAACTTAATGATCTAATCAAACAGGCCTATAATGCTAAAACAGAGATGATGGGTAACTTGGTCATTAGTCTACCTGCTTCCATTCTGCTTGCATTTTTTCTGGTAGGCATTTCAGATTAAGTTAAGAGGCATGCAGCTATTCCAGTCTGAATAGTACCAGTCAGTTCTGCACTTGGTGGGGGATACATGAGGAAAATCCAAACTGCATCCGGAGATAGAAGGCTGGTCTTCAAATGTTGTTGACTGGAGAGAGTTAAAAGTATAATTTCCAGCACTAAATTTGCATGGACATACTTTAAACAGCACTGCGCACTAATGTTGCACTAACATCAGCTTTTACTGTGTTAAGCTACTTTTCGACTGATGTTTGCATCTTACTTTTGGCACAGATTGCTTCAGTATATCAATGAAATACTTTTCTTTTTTTGCAAGTGGGAGGAGACTATGTTTCTAACAAGATGTAGAATGATGACCTAAGCACAGCAAGGGGGGTTACAGATAGCAATGAAAATCTCATCTCTAGAACTTCAATATAGCTGGGTGCAAGCCTCTCTCACCGTACATCTATGCATCAGGTTCACTGGAATAAGGAGACAGCTTCTGTGTCTAACACCCTTGCTGAAACTGACTGTCAACGAAAAGATAAGGCAGTAATTTCTGGTGAAAAAAGATTTTTTTTCAATTTCAAGTAGGTAGAGAACATCAACCTCTTTTGCACAGGCTGCTAGAAACCCATCAAACAGTTGTAATTTCTGCAGTAGGATCTGAGCCAGGATTTAACTGTAGGCTAAAAGAAAAGCTTACGTTGACATTCCATCTCTAAAATAAAATCTCAACACACAAGGAAAATGTTTACATGCATCTCTTGGATATAGGCTGCCTCTTATTTAATCAGTGTAAAACTTCATGATGTCTCTGGCAGAAAATACTCTCTGTACTGTAAAAGGATTTTACATTTATAATACCAATAAACCTAAGACAAGTTTACACAATAGCAGTTCTGTATCACAATGAAATATTTTCACCCAAAACTATTTAAGGAAAATATATACAATTCTTCATGTACAGTCAGACAAATAAAAGTGCTTTTATGGTAAACAGGCAACATAAGATATTTAACAACAACTCAAAAAGAAGCTATAAAACCACCAGTTTCGACTTTAATGGAGAGAGAAACACTGTGATTTCATGATTAGCCATAAATGCCATGCAGTGTGGAGAGTTTCCTTTGCAAAAAAAGATGACTCAAAACAAAACACAAAGTAATTCAGACCACAGTTAAGAGAGGGAAAGATGGCATATGAGGAAAATGAGAGAAGAATCAGATATACAGTTAAAAAAAAAAAAAAAAAAAAAGAAAAAAAGCAGCACTATTTAGAAAAGGAAATGTAGATAGCAGTTTGATCTCAAGACATAACAATGAATTTGCCTGCACAACATCCGGATGCCTTAGGATAAGGAATATATCACAGCAAGTAGTGCAACAGGCAGAGCAGGCTGCTCCACTCCACCATGCCAGAAGCTAATAAGAACCACCAAAAACGCTACAAAAAGATGGGGCCATCCCACTGCTCCGTACTCCACAATAACCTGAAGAGCCAGCAGGCAGCCTCAGCTGTGGCATTATAAAGCTAAGATTGCCACATTTCTCTTGTGTTGAGGAGTAACATCCCTCTCTTGCCAAGGAGGATCTCTACTTGTAAAAACAATATTACACAGTAATTCTTATTTTCATACAGTTCACAAGTGATTATCAGAGCTCAGAATTAAATCCTGTTATTATTAGAGGTAGGACCATGACTGCTGATCATAAATGTGTGTTTCTGCCAACAGGTGAACACACTGGTGTGGAGCAATGAGGGAGAATAAATGAAGATAAAACCATATAGTAATAAATTGGGCCCTGTGGAACACCAAATTTTGCAACATATCAGATACAATCACAGAGGGATGAAGATCTTTGAAAAAACAAAGTGAGTATAATTGATAACTACATTCCATCTTGCAGCATTATCAAGTTTTTAAGGTTGTGGTTTAAAGCATTTGACTTCAGTCATTCATAAAGATGGTGCTAAAAGCCTGAAGCCACATATTAAATTTATCAATTACATGAGCAGTTTCACTGATTTCAACCACTGGAATAAATGAAGATAAACAAATGAATGAAGATATATACAAGGGATTACACTGTTATACATCTACTTCTCATCATACTTCAGCATTTCTGATGTGCTACATTACATCTTTGTCTTAAAATTAAAAATTAGGGGAAAACAATAATCAATCTTTCAAAATCATTTTAGTGGAAGTTTACATGAATGCACATGTCCATGCACATATATATACAGATATATTAATACACATTTGATGGTCATGAGAAAAGTCAAAGACCTGTGCTTACAAACATGGCCACAGATTTAGAGTGCATACATTTCCAGATACTCAAATTTCCACAATCTAGGCCTGATTTTTATAGAAGTTGCAGAGAGACAGTATCAACTGAAATCAATGCCTCATTAGATCAATCCTCACTGAGTAAAACAACTCAAACACTTTACATCCAGAGGACAAAACATACAGCTTTTTGACCTGTAAAAGAACCCTCAAAATCTCTAGTGATGTCCACAGATCTGTAGTTCTAACTTTTCTAGAATAAGCACGGAACAAGCAAGACACAGTGCATAGGTCAAGTGAACTTGGGAATATGGTATCCACAGAGACAAATTTCTCCTACCTTTCTTCTACCCATGTCAAATAGGCGGAACTCACATCCAGGAAATAGGGAAAAGGAAGAGGCCAGGTTGTCAGTAACCAGAAGAAAAAGAAAGAGATAGAAAGATTATTCCCTGCCTAAGCATTGAGGGATGTAAAGAAGAAATAATTGAAGAAGAAAAGTGGAAGGGACCTTTCCAGGCCACTGAACTTCACCAGTTTTTATAAGGCAAAGGCAATTGTAACTATGCAAACTTTAAAGAGACCTTTGGCTCATATGAATGTATCAAGTCACCGTATTACCACACCATGTTTGCTAAGCAAATTGCAGTTCACCACCAGAGTACAACATGATGCACTTTAAAGTTCTGTATGACCTTACTGAATCCAGAGGTTGGCTTCTGGCTGTTAAAGATAGACACATCTACTTTAAATACAAGTCAAGGGAGTTCAGAGCATTCTGTGACTAGATGCACTGAGCAGTAAGACAAAGAATTCTTTTTTTTTTTTTTTTTTCTACCTGGTTATTCTTTCCCAGGGACTTTTCACACTAAGCATCAAATCTGAAATGAATGTATTTTTTTCCTCTGATGAATTAGTCTGTTAGAAAAATCATGATCAAAACTATATTGGGCATAGTTCCTTCTTATACAGTTCTTCTTATACACAATATTCAAGTCAGATGAATGGAAATGTCTACATGAATCAGGCTTGCTAATTAAAATACTTCATTCAGTTAACAGGAATACATTACTTGATTTATTACAGTCCCACAGCACATCAGTAGGCCACAAGTGCCATGTTACAATATTTAACAAAAGATATACTATTAAATAAAGTATTTGTGCATAAATCAGCAGTAATTTCTCTGCAGTGTCTACGTATGAGCAAAGTATTTGGCTGATGGCTTTTTTCCTTTTGGTACTGGACAAAACTGCAAAATACGTTTAAAAATCTTAAATTATGTTGCAAATTGCAGAGTGTCATTGGCATTATTAATCTGACATTTATCTTTTTGTTCAAATAGCATCGCCTAATAAAATGTCCATAGCTTTTTTTAACTACATAGCTTTCTTATACACTTGAGGCTTTAAATGCATTTTAAATATTAACAAAGCTTTCATTAAAATGCAGATACAGGGGCGGAGGAGCTACTAGAAAAGGCTTTACTCTGTCTCCTTTAGTTTTATGTGGAAGTATTAATCAAAACATTCATTAACATTGTATGAATTCAGAGCCTTTGCACAATTAGAATGCACATAACTTCTTATTTACATTATTTTTACTTTAGAATACTCCATTTAACAAAAAATTTAGGAGTCTGAGGATATTTATGCATGCATAAAAAGTGCTATATTGCAGAACTCATGTTCCAGGCAAACTTCTGGACTTACAAAATGGAAAATTGAAATTCAGTAAGAATCTCAAGCAGCATTTCCAAAAACATGCATTTGATATGACAACTACAGCTCTGGAAGAGACTGATTACTGAGTGCTCAAGATTTATGGATAAGGTCTAATTCTTTCCTTCCAAAACTTGGGGTGAAAAAACGTGTGCTGTTCACAAATAGAAACATCCACAGCCTCCAGGAAACAGAGAGGTTAAACAGAATTATCAACTGTGCTGCTAAATACAGAATCACAGAGGGAAATAACATGTCTGTTACAGATTAAAGTCATAAATAGGAGAAGCCGGCATGGCATGTAAGGGAAAGTCCTTTCTTAGATACAGTGTGAAAGGACAAAAATGATAAGAAGAAAGGAACAGTTTGATACTAGCAGGATATTACTAATATTCTGGCATCTGTACTAATCTCCTGGGATCTATGCTGTGTCACATATCCATATATGATCTAGAAAAACCTGATAAACAGCAGAGTAACAAAGTTTGCATAGGGTGTTAAATATTTCAAAGTAGTAAACATGAAAACAGATGACAAATTCAGATCTCACGGTACTGAGTGACTGTCATACAACAACAGATGACATTCAATGTTGAGAAATGTGAAGTAAAGTACATCAGAAAAAAACTATTTTAACTATAAAAGGACAAAGGAAGAAGGTGTGTGTGTGTTCCAGATTTGCAGGAATATCAAAACCTTAAAGGTTTCAAAAAGCGTAAAGAAAAATACATTAATCCAAGTTCATTAATCACAAGGGCACTACCTCAATTTAAGAAGTCTTTAAAACTTGCACTACTGGAAGGCATGACAGTTTATGAGGGACTGCACTGCAATGCTTTTCTGTTCTTCCTTATGCATTCTTCATTAGTCTTTAACACAGTGTACTGGACTACAGGACCTTGGCAACCCCTTCTTATATTATCTGAAATAGATTTGTTGCAGCCAAAATCAGACCACTCATTTATTATTAAATACTACCTTTATCTTCTTGTGATATTATATTGCAAAACAGTGAAACAATATGTGCAAATTCTCATGCTCACCCCTCCTCCCATTAATGCAACTATTTGTTCCTCTATAGTACTGCCTCCTGTCCCATGCCTACAGCCCTTGCATACCCAGACAGAAGCTTCACAAATTGAATGTGAGTTTATAGGGTGTTTTGACAACACTGGTTCTACTAGATTAATCCAGCTTTACATATGAAGAAAAAGTCAGAAATGACTAGTTTTGAAAAGATATAACCTGGAGAAGCAACATCCTGTGGGAATTCTGCTACTGAATTTCAAGGACAAAAATTTCACTTGTGGGTTCAAATAGGTAGTCAAGAATTTGATTAAAAGGTTTTTTGGAATTGAAGGAGAGGACAATTTCTACAAGATAAGTAGAATGTAGTGAAGTTTACATGAAGCTACATAGATTTTCAAATTTTTTTTCAATAAGACTTATTCATATCTTCTGGATATGACATTTTTAATTCCAAACAGCAATACAAAAATAAATAGACAGATATGAAACCCTGAACTAATCTGTGAGCTCCAGTCAATATTATGACTACCGAGTGAGCTGAATGATATAAGTAAGCATATTAAATTTATATTCATGGTTCACTTGTATGGTCTAGACTTATCATTATTCAGTATGTGAACTTTATAAACAACAACTCCAGTTATTTGCTTCTGCTAGAAACCCAGTTGAGAATTTTCATTATATGTATTACATCCAATGAAGTTAAAGGATTTTTATTTAAGTGTCATAATATAGGGACACAGAGCTTTTCATTTTCAATATCTTTATTTGCCTATATATTTAGAGAATTGACAAAAAGTATAAAGCTGATCTGTATTTACACTGGATGCTGTAAGGCAGCTCTTAGGTCATGCTCTGAGATTTAAAAAAAAAAAAAAAAAAAAGAATAAAAATGCCTATGTTAGGTCTTCTCCAGGACTTCTACTAAAAATCAAGTTTACTCAGTTTGGCTTTGACTGCACTCATGTAGCACATGGATATTTTTCAGTTCAGAATGACTTTGTATTTGCCTACAAGAATACAGTATAAAAATAATGATAAAATCTCCATCACAGAAAATAAAAAGGAAACTAATCTAATACTGGTTCATCTTGAAAAACTGAGCTATTATGTTAGTGTGAACGAGATGATTAAGGGAAAACTTAGAACCTAATAAAATATTTTAGATTTATATAATTTGGGTTTTTTTTAAACAAAAAAATAAATAAAACTTTTCTACCCCAAGTAAGCATAATATTCTGTAACGCTTGAAATACTTTAAATAAACTTTATAATTTCTGGATCATAGCTGTCTCTCTTGTAATGCAGATGTCCAAGGTAGTAAATTTCCATGAAAAAACTTCAAATTTCAGTGTTGGAATATATCCAAGTATCATGTATGTTGAAAATGAAACTGAAAATGTCTTGTAAAGCACGTTTGACTGTGTAAAATTCGCCAAAATTGTCATTTGAGATTTTGTAATCTTCAAACCAGAAGTTACTCTAATTTGAGATGCACCCAATTGCTGATGGAGGGGATATATTTCAAGAAGGAACAAGACAGAAAAACATCTTAAATTTGTTCTAATAAAACTACTTGCATTCTGTACAAGCAAAATCAGAAGGGGCTTGATGGGTTCACTTGTTTGAAGAAGCTATAAACCTTGTGGGGAACAATTAGCCATCTTGCTCCAGTTCAAACTCCTCCCTTTGCTTTGTTATGGTCATCTATTTAGAGTTAACTATTTGGGAACCCATTTCCTCGTGTCTTTCTAATTACACATCAGAGTCTCCATGGTTATGTGCATACTAATTAAGCGTTTAAAAGCCCTTCTGCATTTAGTGACAGCCTAGCAGGCAGAAAAATGAAGTAAAAAAGAAATGTGCAAAAGAGAGATGCAATGTTAGGACTTAGGAAAGATGTATTACACTAAAATAGAGGCAATTTCTTTCTCCAGGCAGAATAAATATATATAAAAGTATATTCACATGGTAAATAAACATCAGGTGTTATGAACACTAAGGCCAAGGAATATGAAGAGATAATCTTATATATATAAACAAAATAAAAAACTGGTTGCAGATGTCAATGAAGAAGCCATGATTCACATGGGTCTGGTGCCCTAAAGTTCATATTGTGAATTACAGAAAGCATGAAGTCTACGCTACTTAAGGTATTTTCAAGCTCCCATTTTTTTTTTAATCAAAGTACAAAAACGAAATGTCTCCATTCCAGAATGGAGTACTACCTCAACCTGATGCTGAGGATGTCGCTTACACCTTGTCTCTGATACTGCTGTGTAGATATTAACCCCACACTCCATACTTAAAAATTGTCCAGTTGTCTCTCTATATATAGCAGATGTCTTGTCCTGTCTTTACATCCCATGAATGGCATAGTTGCATAACTGGCAGCCTTCGCCAGTTATCCAAGGTTTTATTATAGGTCAGACAGAGGTAACAGTTAACAGCTAATTATCAGGCAAGATAGTTCAGGCAATCAGCTCTGTTCCTTAAAAAGAACAATAATAAGAAAAAAGACAATTTCTACCAAGGTGTTAAGCTGCATAGAAATTGTAGTGCAATAGAAGGACAAGAATAGAATTGATTAGAAGCTATGATATGTTCACAGATCGTGCTGGGAATCTCTGGTAAGCACAATGCATCTTTACTGCAAATCAATATAGACAGTCTGACGATGGCCCTTGAGAAGGGAACTGCAATCAAACTGCTGCTCCGAAAGACAGAGCCAGTCCAGCAGCGAGCACATGGGTCTCTCTTCCCAACATCAACAGGAGTGAAGAATTTGTCTGATAATTACATCCGTTCAAATGATTTTTGCTGTTAAGTAGGCTGTGAAATTCAGGAAGATATTCTGAGTTTTGCCTTATAACAGCACAATTACTCATTGACAGAGCACAGTAACGCCATTGTGGTGAGTCGCTAGCAAACATCAGCCTCACAACCTGCAAATGACGTATAATTTGAACAGAAGTTGTAAAGTTTTCCCCATATTGTCCCGGGAGCTTCAAAAACCCACTCTCAAAACTATGAAGTTTTGCAGTAGCTTTTTAAAAAAGTTAAAAAATGAAGGCACTTCTATACTTCCAGCCCCCCCCAGTCTTATTTTCAGATGCTCAGCTGTAATCGCGTAGGCCCTGTTCACAAAAGAACAGTAGGTGGGTAGTAATTTTTACAACATTTACTAATTTATTTCAACACGGTGTCTAGAGTTACACTTCTTTCTACAAAAAAATCTTCAACAGTCTCACTAAGTCTCTCTAAAACATATGGTCCTAACCCTACTGTTTTTAGTAGCAAAATAGAGTGAATGTAAGCAGTGATATTCAGCAAAGGAAAAAAACACTTATACTGAAAAATCAGTAAACTTCTAAAATGTAGTTTACAATCCACATTAATTCAGGACCTTGAATTAAATGTAGATTTTAAAAATAGTTGGAACTAATTTCCCCTCCCCTGTTCTCTGTAAACTTGTATGCAATTGAAATTGCAGGATTTGGAAATTTAAATTGGAGGGGAAACAAAAGCATACTGCTTCCCTAACAGCCACATTTCTGTCTGAAAACATTGATTTCTTAAAGGTATTTCACTGACATTTTAAATGCCACAAACTATATATAGGCACACTGTTGGCAGCAAGCTCTGCTCCTGCAGACGAAATGCAGGAGATGAGAGAGCTTGCACCAGCCACTGAGAGAGATGGTCATGGTGATTGACTGACCCTATCTTTTTCTGACCCTGCCTAAGTAAGTGTGGTGAGGGACAGGAGTCAGGTGTGCCACCACTGAGACCGCTTCAGACAGGTCCAATCTGAATAGTTGGAATAAACTACTTGTGCCCAGGCCCTTAGATCATGAAGAGCTGTGTGAAGAGTGGCACAATCCCCGAAGCAGCTGAAATGAGATTTCTAGGACTGCACTGCGTGTGCTCTCTGCACACCATATATCTTCACTGGAGGAAACATGCAGGGGGAGGGCAAAGTCAGTATTATGTGAAGGAGTAAAACTCACTCCATGCAGTCTTCAAGACTAGGGCTACAGTTTCCCTTTGGTTTTTCTTACGTCCTACACCAGCTTTCATCTGGTGAGGCATCTGGAGATGTTGGATGATGGTAAGTTAGACACTCAAATCCACAGGAAATAACTTTCCTATCAGAAAGCACATTTGCTTTTAAGCAGCTACTTTTTTTTCATGGTAAAAACCCCACAACCCAAACAAGTAACCAAGAAATCACAAGTTAATAAATAGTGCTTAAAATTCACATGAATAAATCAATGTTGGAGTTTAATTGACCATACAGCTCTGAACATTCTGTTAAATGGATTAAATAACTGAGAAGCTGTAAAAATGCCTTAAATGTTATTACTTCTACACCTAAACTTCAGAACTTAAATCTTTAATTGGCCACAATTAAAGATCTTTCATCTTCTGAGATGCTTAAGACTCTTACCTCCCATTAACTGTAAATTTGGGTATCTAACCCCTACTAAGCAAAAAACCCAACTCTCCATGCTTCTAATGTTTTCATCAAGTATACTTTTAGAGTGGGATGATATTTCCCTTTCCGAGGAACAACTATGTAAATAAAATTAACATATATGTATTTACTTACATTACACACACTTAAAAACACAGCTAAAACTGCCTTTACACAGGGCAGTGTTTCATCTTACAATCTCAAAATTTCATGATTAACATACAAATTTTTTTTTAAAAGTACTGATGTGTTAATTATATAATTATCCCACCACAAGAAAGAATGGGAACTTTGGTTATGTGGGCTTTTTTATTTAGTGTATGTTCCACCACACCATTTCTAAAGTACCCTAAAGGATCGTAAATGAGAATTTACACTTAAAAGGAGTCTAACATATCTAAGGGTTTTCACGCAGCCTTTCCGGAGATAATTTAGTCTTGTTGAAGAAAAAAAAAAAGAAATGAAACATTCCAGCAACATGTATATATATGTATGTATTTGTCTGTGTGAAGAAGAATTCTATCTAGCCTACTGGAAGATAAAAACAGCTTACAGCGAAGACTGTATATCAGAAAGAATAACTCAAGCCAATAGAAAAATCAATCCAATATGCCACAGAGAGAGCATGCAGTCTAACAAATCCACTAATACTCAAACATTAGGAACAAAATTTGAAGATTAAACATTAAGTAGTAGCACATGGCAGAAAAAACGAAATCTGAAACAAGATAGAAATTACCATAATAAGTGAGATCAAATCATAACCAGAGACCATAGCATGACATAAGATAAGAGCATAAAATAAAATAATCTTCTCATAAATCTGTTGTCAGGACTCAAGGTAGCTCTAATGAACTGCTATATCAAAGCCTAAACCCAAAAATAAATGGTAAATGACCCTCTTCTAATTCCCCATCCAAGTCACTTGGCTCGTTACACACTTACACTAGAGTGATAAAAGCCTGGTGAGTCAGTCATTTGGCAGAACAAGAAAATACGATTTGATAGCTTCCCTGAGTCTATCATGATGTTAGGGAGGGGCAAAAAGAAGGAAAAAACTGATGACAAAAATATTAAGAGTTAAGAAGGTAAGGACAAAAGTGCTGGAGGTTAAGAAGAAAAGAGAAACCAAGAAGTAAAATGGCTCTCTGTAAAGCTATTAATCTCAGAAGTTAAACCCCAGGCACATTTTCCTATGACTGTCTCAGGCATAGCATATTCATTATTGCTATAAAGAATACTGTGATGGCAAAGCTTTGCATTTACCATTGGCATTTGGGAAGAAAGCAGATGGGTTGACTTTCCATTCAAAGAGGGCTCAACAGAAAAAATAGGAATAAAAGCAAAGAGAGGCCAATAATACATGCTACTGTCCACAAGCAGCCCATAAGTCTTTTGCAGCCTTGCCACAGGTGATCCCTCTCAGGAACCTTCTGAAATAGAGCTTTCCAAAAGATGCAAGATAGCCAGGAGGGAAATGCCTCAGGGCTTTAGAAAGAGACCAAAAGTCCTGGAGTTAGAAGCCCATGTCATGTTTGGGGCATTCAGGATTTCTGAACATCCTGTATGTGAGGCTAGGAAATCTATTTTCACTCAGAGAGCCCTGTGGCCTAGGGCTTTATAGGAAGACCGTAAGCCACCATCTTTTGTGGGCATGCACCTATATGCATGTATGTGTATATGAGCTTCTGTATGAACTTATAATGAAACTTAGCTTAGCTAAAAAACTTTCTCAGCGCTCCCAGGTCTTCCTAGTGCTCTGTGCTTTAAGAGAGGGGTGCAATGTAAAGGTATTATAACTATTTCTACATAAATAATATATACAAATAATAAATGATACAAGTTTTAAAATTACAAGCAGGCACTGCATAGGGGATTCTTTTCATTGGTTGAATTACAGGGAGATGTCTGAGGGCAGTGGCAAAAACCTAAAAATAAATGTTTCTTCTGATTAATTTTTTTAACTTATTAGGAAGTCAGTAGTAAAAGCTGGATAGTGATCTAATTGTAAAGGAAAGAGCAGCAGATATCTGTACCCAGCTTTTGGCATTTCACACTGACCGCATGTACTTGGAATTTTTGGACTGCAAAAAAAAAGGCAAAAGAAACAACATGGAAAGCCAGCATAGGAAGCAGCCATATTAATTCCTTTCCAACACTTCTCCCAAAATAGTGTTTCTTCCTCAAAACTCTTCTATTCCCACATTACAGTGACAGAGTAAAACAAACATCCTTGCTGTTGTATCACCCAGCGATACCAGAAATGAAAAATAAAGAAGAAAATAGATGTCTTGCTATTCCACAAGGGCTTCCCCCTAACACCCACCTTGATCTATGTGCTTGCCCCATACTCATGTCTCTAATTTGCACCAGTTCTCAGCCTAAAACTCACCTTCAAGTGCTGATGAAACAGACTTGTCAAATCCTATACACAGGCTATATGGAGAAATGCACCAGCCAGCCAGATTTGTATTTCCAAGTTAAAATACTGGCCTTTCTACTAATACAGAAATAGTCAGTAGAGAACAACAACTAGTTGTGAATCTGTCTCCTTCAAAAATGCAGTAGGGGATGGGACATATCTCACAAGACTGACTTGAAATAACAGCTACACAAGAAAGAAGGCAGGGAACGATGTGGCAGCCCTGAGGCACTTAGCAACACTGTGTACCTAGATTGCTGCATCAAATATATTGCATCTTTAAAGAGTGCCATGATTCCTCTTTTTCTGCTGTATTGAAAGAGATAATGTTTCTCCTTTCAGTAAAGACACGGGAAAAAAATATTAATAACCATCTCTCAACCTGGTTCTTGAATTGTTTTTGCTCCTGCTAATTTCCTGCCAAAGCATACAGCCAGTTTGCAAGGTGACATTTGCAGAAGCTTCTTATGGATTGATGGGCTCAACTGCTGGGGAGCTGAAAGAATTCATTTAAAGAATGACCTTCATTCATTATAAAGTCAGACCTGGTGATATTGCCACATGCCAGAAAAGCCCACCCGCTCCCCACTCAGTGCTGAGAGGGGGCCACTTCTGGATGCAGATCACAAGCAGGACAGCAAACAATAGGCTGGATGATCTACAGAGTTTCTGATAACCCTCTGGTGAAAAGTCAGGTTCTGCCTACTGAATGCTACACAGGAAAGGAAAAAAACCCAAACATTTCTTGGAAGACATCCTGCATAGTAAGAAAGAGTTACTTGGAGAGTAACAGCAACTTCAGGCAGTAAACATGCAAATCCCTTCTCTTTGTGAGCATCTGCAAGCTCTCCTTGTCTTTCCATCATGATCTGCTTCCCCTTCAGCCTTTTGCTTGGAAGTTACTGCACTCTTGGTGTAGCTCAAACTTCCTACCGCTGACATGTCTACTCCTCCACCCTTTCAAACCAAGCAGCTTGGGACGGGGGCACTTGCCAAACTTGCATTTGGTACAGAATAAGTCACTGCTCTGTATGAAAACATTTAACACAGATTAATAATTTTGCTACCAACAATGGCAAATTGTGTTTTAAATATTTCTCAATGTCTGTGCTTCGGCAACATAACAGAATCTGCACTGCTAATGTGGCTCTGGACATATACCAAATTTCTGTATTCTTTTACTTCTTTGGCTTGAAATAACACACTGGCAAAAGACAAGACGTGTTGGTTTATTCTTGCCCATTCACTGCTTCATAAATATTGCCAAGACATAGACCTCCTGAAATGTATGGCAAAACATAACTCTCATCAAAATGATTCCTTTGGGAGTTGCAAGGTATACATACAAAATCCATGGCATTTCTAAATTATAGTCACTCCCTCAGCATAAATTCACAGCCTTTCTGAAGCACTACTGCTATCATTGAAGAATTTGCTTGATTACTTTGAAGTAAAACACAGAAGTGACTGAAGTTCAACTAGTCCTTGATTTAATTTAATCAGATTTAATCATGGCATGGAAATCAAAGCTCATGTTTTTGTGATGTGTTTCACAAAACCTTTCATAACAGCACGAGGTTAGGAAATTGGTCATGGTTTAAGGCTCCATATATAATTCCTCAGTGCTCCCAAATACCAGGCAAGAAGCATCAGTTCACGGGTAACTCAGGGAGCTTGCAAAACCTAATCTTCTTTTCACAGACATTTGGGGGAGGAAAGATATCTATAGGCTTTGAAACTAAATTGTGAAACTAGCTAGCTAATATCTCCAGATACCTTTTGCATTTTTGAACTGCCTTCTAGGGCAGCACTTCCCTCTACATGTTTTAGAGGAAGATTACTAGTTAGCATATGTACATGAATTAGCTGTCTGAAATTGATAGTTTTTAATAAAATACTGACTAGCTCATTATTCCAGCAAGCAATTAAAATGTCATTAGCTTTTTCACTGCTCATGAGACACACAGACTTTAAGGTATTTTAAAAATATTTCTATACAATTATGGAAAAGGATATATTGTCATGATGTTTGTATAACTTCAAATACGTAAATAAATATTCCTGTATGCATATATCCACACATCATAGATCAAACCAGTGAGCTCACTCACAAACTTCAAGCTGAAATAAACAGTACAACCACCACAACTTCATGGATACTTATTAATCCACAATATCCAACTTGCTATGATTTCCTAGCAAATAAGACTAACATAAGAGCAAAAAGGATTTTTCCTTTGGTGCAAATGTTTGTGAAAAAGAGACCAGTTTTAACTCTCACCAAGAGAGGGCAGTGAAATATCTCAAATTATTAGAAGATCCCACACAAGAGCCATATACCTTTATAGCAAGCATACTAGCAAACAATATCAGCAGACATTTAATTTTAAATTCTGTGGAGCATTCAACTGATGCTTTAGTATTTTTAACTAACACCCTCCCACCCTTGAGTAAGTGTACTGTTGTGTTTGGAACTGGAAAAAACAGAAAGAGATTACAGATAAAACTATGAGTCTTTGTGAAATAATATTTTTAACTTTTTTTTTTTTTTCCCCAACAAGTTTTTCAAAGCAGAATATTAATAAACACCTGCCTTCTACAGCCAGGTTCACAGCAGTGTGTCTGACTTCTCCAGAATATAGGGACTTTACTGCGTAGCTCTATCCCATACCTTCTCTTCTTTCAAAACCCAAAATGGCACGTTAGAGGGCTGCTTTTGTTCCCAAATCTTAATGATCTTGTTACAGTTAAGCAGCTGTGCTGTGTTGTTCAGGATGATTGATTTTTTTTTAAGAAGTCAGCATATCATTTTTTTTGCCTAAGGTTATTTCAAGACTATTTGGTTGAGAAGTTTAAATTGTCCTGCTCGAAAACCTTTCACTAAAATATCTGTCATAAGTCTGCTGTTTGTGGTCTCCACATTCATCTTGAATTCAATGGCCTCTTGCAACTCTGTGTCTACTACTATCTCCCCAGTTCAAAAAATACAGCTGGCAATAGCCAGCACCTTTCTCTTTTTCACACCCAAGTGAAGATTGAGTGTTTTGATTTTTGCTGAGCTAAGATGATAACCAACAACTGAACATGTAACCTTTCAATGGATACATGCAATCCACAGGAAAATATTTTATCTTCTACAGAAAGATTTTGGGGTTTATGTTCAACAGGATTTAAGAGAGATCACACTGATGATAGAGCCTGGCCAATATGGCACATGATTATATATGATTATATTTGTACTTGCCAAGGCAGTTTTCAAAAGATATGGTAAGTGTTTAAAAAAGGAAAAAAGAGAGAGAGAAATACACTTCCCACTTCATTTTATCAACAATCTTTGAAGGTTTAAAGTGGCTTTAAGTCCTTTTTTTAAAATGGATTTAACTAGACCAGACACTTATATATGGTATTTTCCTCTCTTTCTAAGGCAAACAAAATGAATAAGAAAATACAAAATAATGATGAGGATAAACATTTCTTTAACAAGGTATCATAACATTCTGTGTTTATTGATGTTTTCATTTTCTCTTGCAGAAATGATTTGCCTCAATATGCTAATGTGGCTAAACAAACTAGAAAGCAGCTTTGACTAATGGACTCACTGACAATTTAGATGTTACAAACCTGTTAGAAAAGAGTCTAATAAAACTTAGAAGGAATATACAATGGGAATCAAAAATAATTTGGAGGAACTGATCTGTAATAAATGTGGGGTATGATGTTACATACTGAACACATTAAACAAATGGGAATGTGATACACTCTCAGAAAGAGAAGATCAGAACTTCTTATTACAGTTACCTATCATGTTTGTCCTCATCCCTCCCAAATTGTAAAAGCAGCATGAAAATCTTTGCCATGAAATCAGTTTGATGCTAAATTCACTCCCCTTTGGACTGTATAGAAATGCTTCAATAAGTAGGGATGCTAAAAACATTTGTATTCAGCACATCAGTCCCTGTTTAATGGAATCTGTTGCTGGCCTACAGTCACAAAGCGACATAAAGGCTGTATTCTCTTGTGGGAAGATATCTATCACTTAGTTGGTCTTGTCATGTTTGCTTTCCTGCAGACACAATAAGCAGCAAAGCTAAAAGCAAGCAGTGTGTAAGATCTTCAGCAGTAAAGTCAGTAGCAAGAGGGGACAATAACTTCCACACACTGCTCAGCATACAACAAGCCTCAAGGCCAAACAGAGAAATAAATTTAAATATCTAGAATCAAGCATATCAAAAGACTCATTATTACTTTACTGTAGACCAAACTAGCTGTGAATTATCCTAGTCTTTCAAACATATTTGAAAAGAAAATTTGTGAACAAATACATCACAAAATATTGGGGAAATACAATTTACCTTGGATAGCTGGTCCAGGGATTGCAAGACAAGGTAGTTGCTACAGAGCAAAGATGAATAGGAAGATAAAAATAACTCTTAATGAAGACAAGAATGGAAACAAAGAGAAAGAGTTTATAAAACTGTTTAATTGGTGTCACGTGAGTGGGACTGATAGCTCCTTTAAGAAGTTAATAAATATTTTAACAAAATTGCATCAATACTGTTACAATGAGTGATGTGTGGTTTAATCATGGATATATGATATTTAACTAGATACTAACTAAAATATTTATTTTCTTACTTTGCATGTTTATGTCAAATATTTGACTCAAGTAATATAATAGACAGCTTAAAATAAACTGAAAAATGAGACTAATGCAGATGACACCAAACTGTGTGGCATGATTGACATGCTGGAGGGAAAGGATGACATCCAGGGGACCTGGACAGGCTGGAGATGTGGGCCCATGCCAACCTCATCAAGTTCAACAAGGCCATGTGCAGGGTCCTGCACCTGGGTGGGGGAAATTTCAAGCACAAATACAGGGTGGGCAGTGAATGGCTTGAGAGCAGCCCTAAGGAGAAGGACTTGGGGCGGTTGGTTGATGAGAAGCTCAACATGAGCCAGCAATGTGTGCCTGCAGCCCAGAAAGCCAATCTTATCCTGGGCTGCATCAAAAGAAGCGTGGCCAGCAGGCTCAAGGGAGGTGATTCTCCCACTCTACTCTGCTCTTGTAAGAGCCCACTTGAAGTATTATGTCCAGTTCTGGGGCCCATAACACAAGGACTGTTGGAACGGTTCCAGAGGAGGGTCACAAAGATGATCAGAGGGCTGGAGCACCTCTCCTATGGGGACAGCCTGAGAGAGTTAGGGTAGTTCAGCCTGGAGAAGGCTCCAGGGAGATTTTATAGCACCTTCCAGTACCTGAAGGGGCCTATAAGAAAGCTGGAGGGGGACTTTTTACAAGGGCATGTAGTGACAGGACAAGGGGTAATGGCTTTAAACTGGAAGACAGTAGATTTAGACTAGATATTAAGAACAAAGCAAAGCCCCAGAATTTCAGAGTAATAGCTTTATGAGTAGATAAGGTACAGAAACAGCCTGGTTCAGCATGGATCAGGAAAACGCAGCAATGATGAGACAAGGTCTGAGCTTCAATAGACACAATGAGGAAGCAAAGACAAGACGGAAGAAATACAAAGAGGAGAAGCAGCAGGTAAATGAATTGGAAGCACACAAAACTGTCAAAGATAATACACATAAAAGATAGCATGATCAGCACAGGAGAGCAGGGTGTGGCAGCAACAGAGAAAAGATAACTCTGGCAATATCAGCAATAACATTGGGATCACACTGGGATACAGCAAATGGCCCAGCCACAGCAAAACAACTCTTATTTCTTGCTCTAGCCATGGCTTGGCTCATAATCTCTGATTTTGCTTTGACTTCTTTATCCATCTCTTCTAGATAGAAATGTCAGATAAACCCATGAAAAAACAAGGGGCTTTATTTCCAGGGGTTTAAGGGACACACCATTTCCTGCAGCATATCCTGCACTTTACTCTCAATATATGTTTCTGCTGTCTGCAAATATGTTCTAGTTATTAGTTATAGCTACTAAGTTATTAATTTAAATCCAAATGTTATCAACTTCAAATTATTTTTTACTAAATCAAACATACCAGTTTCAATACGTTACACTACATTTTTCTAAAACCAAAATGCCTTACTTATATGGCCAAAATTAAAGTTAATTTGAGCCCAAATTTCAATAGAAGCCCTTCTGCAATTTTTCCCATCCTATCCTTTTCTGTTTATGCATGAAAAATATTCTATCCACTGCTATATTTCAGATAGAAATGGCCATAATAAGTTTCACAGGTTTTGAGAAACAAAGAGAAGTAGGATTGGATGTAAGGGTGAGATTACTTTCTAACAGACATCTCCCACAGATGCCGAACACACCTTGCCAAATTCCTTAAACATAATATTTCCCCCCTCTTATTTGTAGACTGAAGAGGTTCAAAGCCTTGTTAGTGCTTATGATCTCCTGAAAAGCTTTATTATTCAGAAAAAGAGGTTCTATCAAATTAAAATCATACTGTTTACTGAGATGAAAATGTAAAGTATTTGAGACTTAATATCGATCACTTTTTCCGTCACTTCTGTGCATTTTATAGCAAGAGTACACCATGACAAGAGTATTTATTATTGATTTTTATTGTAGCTTATGCTTTGATTAAGGCATTATATCATAACTTTAGGAAAGTGAAAAATCTAAGTACTGTAATTTTAAGGCTGAATCATAAAAATCTTTCAACACTACAAAAGAACTATAAATATTATGAAGTCATCAAAAGCTTCATCATCCTCATCTTTATCACTTGTAAAGAACTCAAAGGGTGCAAGGAGGGCCCTTACTAATTACACAGAAGTAACTTTTTATCTCTGGAAATCACTTTTAAGATTCTTTTAATTGCAGGATACAGCTATAACCACTTTACGGGAAACATATCTCAGCATTGCCATAAATGTAATATTGATACAAAATGAAATATCACTTCTACTTCTGAAGTTCTTTTGGCAGATAAGAAAAAGTAATTGAAAACTTTTACTTTACAAATGATGATTTATGCAGAGTAAACTCTGCCATATTTTGAAATACGAGTAATTTAGCTACAAACTACATTATAAACAACGATACAGCAGCCAAGTTGAAATCACAGGGACGTTTCTCTTTGTCTTCTCAAATATCGCTATTAGTTTCTTATCTGTCTTAAAAACACCACAACAAACAAAGATTTACTGTACTTTCAACTGTGTTATGCTAAAAACAACAGAAAGATATTTCCACAGTTCGATGCATCATTTCGCCTTTTTCTATTTAGCTAACCACTGTACACACATGCATTTTCTCTTCCAACCCAAACATGAGACACCCCATCAACTCAAGCTGTTCTCCCTCACGGGTACCACTCTCCTCTTCCCGAGGGACAGCTGACCCTTGACTCTTTCCTAACATCGCTCTTTCTGACACTTGCCTATAGATGCCTACAACCTTCTGATGAATTTCGGAGTCTTTATCAGCTTCATGGATGTTTTAACATTCCTGCCCACTGTAAATCTACTCCCACAGCTGTGGAGGCTGAGGGTGGTAGATATTACATAGAGATACATACAGATACATAGAGGGTGCTCTCAGCAGAAATCCACAGACCCAGCATATTCATTGAGTTCAATTACCAGTCTCCCAGTCAGCTTATGACTTGGCTAGCTCCTGTAGATCCCACAGCCTGTGAAGGGAAGACTACAGGGATTAAATATTTGGGTTTTCCCTGCTTTAGTAGAAAGTGACACTGAATAGTCTATGGCCACAGAGGCAAAGGTCATTGGGCTTATCAGGGCCGCTTAGCCCACTGCAGGAAAATACTGCCTACTACTGTCAACAAAATATAATTCAGCATCATGTTCAATGAAATACAGTTTTTCCACAAAAAAGCCAACAATCCACCCCCCCCAAAGAAACCCTAAACAAAAATGAAACCAACTTACTTTCATCTCTGCTATACATGAATATTCAGTGTCTAATAAGACATGTTTTCATATTTTCCTGCTAACAGCCTACCTTGGAACAAAGAGATCATACTGCCAAAGAAGACAGTTGTGCCTTCTTTAAAACTTGTACCAGCAAAGTTTTCATCATCATGAGGCCTTCCAGGCCTTTCAGATGTACACAGGGGCTCATCTGACATTCATCAGCCTACAAGACAACATAGTCTTCAAGGAGAAGTCCCTCACAAAATGGGCAAATTAGAAACAATTTATTGAAAGGTTGGACCAGATGATCTTTGAGGTCCAGCCTGGGCTGTCCTACAATTCTAGGATTTACTATTGTGGGGAAACATGGTTGGCAGGCTATCTCATTGTGTCAGTTTCAGCTTGTGGTTCTTGAAGAAAAACACAATTTATCAACTCTTGTGAAATCAGTGTAGATCTACTTCCATGTATTGTGGACTAAGATCTGTGTTATAATCCTTAAACATACCAAGGCTATGCACTGAGCTCTTAATTCTGAGAACAGGACAATAACCCTTCACCACCCTCAAAAGCTAAAGCTAAATGACCCATTTCCTCGTACCATCTCATGTCTCTTGTTAAAAGAAGCAGCTCAATTTTTTATCATCCCTCTCTCCTGCCTACATGGTTTTCCAATTACAATTAATTTTTGACTAGAATACTCAATTAACATCCAAATTTGGATGGAAATATATAACTTACTGAAGATACAGTTATTATCTCCCTCTTCACATCATAAATTAGCAACACAACACCCCCCTTTTTTTTGGATTAATGGAGGGTTAAACACACTTACTACTACTTCTTACTACTGAAAAATGTATCTTTGTTCCAGTTACAAGTATTCATGAAATGAAGCAATTTTCATTAGATGACGCTTTGATAGAAAATAAACAAAAACTAAAGAGCAAAAGACAATCATTGAAAACGTTGGAAAACTTTAGTTCTGAAAAGTATCTACAATTCCTTGAGAATCCCCACCTTAAAACAAGAAATTCCAAGTTAAGCTAAGTGTTTTATCCTTAATTTCAAGGTTGATGAACCACATTCTTGAGGCAGCACCCACTGAATGCTCCCTTAAAGGTGAAGAGAAGTCCCTAACGTGATTTCCAAAAATCCCACAGAAGCATTACTGTCTGAGAGGTCAACGAAGCATTGAATCCATTTTTAAATCATACACAGTTCCTTCTGACATTATTCAAAATGTCAGTTTTGAGGCACTTCAAAGTTCCCATGCCTTTCAGATCTCTGAAGTGAGTTACAAGGCTAATTTGCTCAGCTGAAGTATTTGAGGATAAAAATGCACCAGAACTTGCCAGCCAGTTCTGTAGATCTGTGTTCACCGGGAGGCTTTCACAGCTACTCAAGCAGAAGAAAAAGCCATATGTCCATAGTTAAGGTATTTAAAAAGTAGCCCAACCAATCCTACTGAAAACTGTAGAAGGTTACTAATTGTTAATATCAAGTTTGGAAAAAAAAAAAAGTAATATAATCTCTTGGCCTGGTTGACCTGCGGCCAACTGCAAGTAGTTCAAGAGGAAGAGAAGAACCCAAAAATTCAAGAAAAATGTCTAATGGATAAGAATCAAGTTTCACATGCTACATTAAGGTGACCAACATTCAAATCCAAATTCTCTTTCCCACTGTAGTTATTAAAAAATCACCAGGCTATTTCTGCTATTCAAAATTTTTCAGGACAAAAATTCACCACTGCAAAACAGGAATGAAGTTCTGTATCATTCTTTGCTCTTATGTTCATTGTGAAGCACAGAATAATCACACAGGAGCCTCTGTGGTTAGGCACCTGCCTAGCAGCATCAACAGAGAACAGGCGTTACTGATAGAATTCCTAGGGATTTTTAAATTATTCTAATTTTTTGACTGATCTTTCTCAAGTTTCTGTTGTCATACCAAGATATTAAAGGAAATTAAAAACACAACTTCAAAAATGTATCTCCTACTCTTTGCTGCCAAGACAACTGCATTTCGACAGGAGACCGGTAAAATGTAACTTCTTATCCTGATGAACAAAAAATGAATAAAAGCCATGAAACTATGTAATTTAAAGTACATAAAAAAAGATTTGTCTCTTTCTAATGAAAGCAATCAGTCAAAATAGGCAGTTTCCAATCCACTGAAAGCAGTTTTCAGTAAGAACATACATATCAGTTTTGACAAGAATGGAAATTCTGAGCAAGAGAGAAATGGACTCATCCTTGCCAAAATTTCCAAGAGAAATACTACAGAGCAACAAGGTCCCCAGGGGAATTTCTGTTTGACATCAATGCTTCTCCCCAGGGTCCCATTGCACTCTCCTGTCACCCTGCATTTTACCTTTTCCCCCACTGTTCTCAATGCAGAAGTAAACCCCTCTTCGTTCCAGAGTGCTGCAGTTATTCACAGGTTTGAAAGATTTTTTAGGGGGTTCAAACCCCACTCCTCTAGCTATATAAACATCAATGCTAAAAGCCATCCACCTGCATGTTGAAAACAGGATAAACTTGTATCTTAATTATTTGAATTGAATTTTAACCCAGGAATTTAACCCTATTATTCTAGGCTGGGAAATATGGACACTCACTTGTCTTGCAGCCTAAAATCACCTTTCTCTTTTACAACTAGTCCTGTTATGTTCAAATGCCTGAGCACACTGGAACTCAGCAGACATGGCTGACTTTGCTGCTTCTAAGTAGAAACTGGTTGGATAGTATTTCTCTATTGCACTATGTTTGCCTTGGCTTTGTGGGTGTCAGTTTGGGAATTTGTTTTCTGGGTGATTTTGCTCAGAAACCTGATCTTGACTCTCATGTACCTCTGACGGTTGTCCTGCTCCACAGGTGAATAATTCACAGGGAACAGGTTGCTCGTAACACTGCCTTTAGTAACACCTCTGCTCTGCATTTATTAATGAACATTAGAAGAGGGACTTGAACTCTGGTCTTCCACATTCCTGTGGCAGCATTCACCAAGTCACCAAATCTACCTCTGGCTTCTTTAATTTGCATGTTACGAACACTGAAATACTCACTTATCCAGACAAACAGCCTGGGGTCAGGGTAGGCACCTGGACAGTCCAGCACCGAGATTTAGATTCCTCCCCCCCGCCATCTGATTCAGAGAGTCCAAAACCTGACAAATTCTCCAGATGGTACACCATTGATTACTTCAAGTCAGTCTGTCTCTCTGCAGTCTCAGATTTTTTTGAAAAAAACCCTAAAAAATGTTTTATTCAAAAACAAAGAGAGGGAAATTTTTTAAACTCTTAAATTTTTTAAAATTCAGGAATATAATTACAGGTGCATTTTTTCCATTTTCCATTAGACTCAAATATGCATTTGGTTTGACTTTTTAAGCTGAAGAGAAGTGCACTTTCAAGTAAATCACAGTTCTCTAACACAAGCTTCATTGTGACAACATGCAACCTCCCAACACTTTCCAGCCAAATTAAATTTCACTGAAATTTCAAAAAAGATCTGCAGAAGCTAGCAGTGAGTAAAGAATCAGTCACTGTATCTTCATTTATTGCATGGCACTAAAGGAAGGAAATGGTGTTCTTCAGCAGGTTTACAGCAGATTTAAGTACTGTGATGAACTGGAATGGCACATCCCAGTTCACCAAGGTATATAGTTACCTCTACCTTTAGTACTAGTTTATTTCGTTTCTAGTAGGCTGCTTACGTATTTAAAGTTGCTTTAGAGAGAGTATCATGTTAGTACTGTGTCAGGTCCCTCTTATCTATCAACACTAGAGGCAAAGCAGTCAAACACAGTAACATTTCTTGCCAAGTCACTAGAAAATACACCATAAATAAAGTCCCTGTAAATTGCAAGTGTGTCTTTCGGTTACTTCATAAACTGGATGTCAGCCTTTAGAACCAGCTGAAACAGATCACAGCTTCAAGTACTAGGTTCTAATAGATATACTTTTTTTAAGTTACATTACAGAGCTCTGCCTTTGATCATGATCACAAAGGGAACAGGTGAACTCATCGTTTACCTCAAATAGCTAACCAAGAAGAAAATACTTGGTCTGCTCTTGGTTACTAAATACTCTTAGTTAATAAGTGTCAGTAGAGTTGTATAACTTCTCTTTTTACCTAATGAAACAAAAGGCAGTAAGAGACAAAAGATGGAAAAAATAAGTTTTAACTTTATAAGAAGAGGTAGCAATTTCCCCAAGACCAAAACACACATTTGGAATATATGTTGCTTTGTGATGAAAACGTAAGAAAAAAATCCTATACTGGATAACAAAGCAATGCCATCATTGTAATCAACAACTGTTCACAGATGAAGTGGAAGTAGCAATTATTTTACTAAAATTAAAACAAAAAATGCAATACAATTTTCCCATCTCTGAACAAATAACACAACCATAGTATATTTCATGTAATCCTTAATAATCTGAAGTAAAAACCTGCATGCACTGCCTCCACAGGGAAGGCCCTGCCATTCACACCGGCAGAAGGAGAAAGAAACAATACATGTGCCAGGCATTACGAACAAAGGCCTTCAGTGACATTCATATGAAGTGCATTGTGCTACAGATATCCCTTGGATTAAATAAATAACGTTTCCTCCTTAAGATCATCACATTCAAATCATTTAGGACAAAGCCACACAATTATACTGGACAAATGTGGAGAGCTTGAAGCATCCTGACTTACCCAGGTGCCTCACCCAGGGTATCTATTTTCCTGCATGTTTACAGCTCTATCCTTGCCATGAGGCAACCCTAGGTTTCCTGAATGCAAAGAAAGCCTTCACATGGACATCCCTCGTACAGAGAGGAAGAGATGCGAGAGTCTGGCGTGCCATCTCATTCTCTCACTGGGAAGAAATGACAAAAAACATCTTCAGAAGTGAAGAGAAACGCACAGGCAGTGGGCGTATGCTAACAGGAATGTGGAAGGAGAGGAAAACACACCACAATCTCCAAAGGTCCACATGTGATAAGAAAAATAGTGTGGGAACAGGATGAAAGTCCTCTAAACTTCAAAAGGTATAGCACATAGCCTTTGAGGAGAAATCCATTCTGAATTACAAGGAGCACTGGAAGAAACATGAAAACCACTTTATTTCTGCAGTGCTGTTTTCTACCCACTAAGTTATAAGACAGCACACCTCTGAGCTATCAACTCCCTTTTGTTAGTTTGTTTGTTGGATGGTTATTCACAGGAATGCCAGCTTTTATTTCAACAGTATAGATAAAAGTATGGCACTGAAATCTAAATGTCAAAAAATACATACTCGAATGCCAAATACCAACAGACAAATGCCAACAGAGAAATGTCAGAAATACACCCGTGTCTCCCACTGAATATAACTATATCTGCACAAACGCAAGCCACAGCATGATGTGTAAAAGCAAGAGTTTTTCTGCAGTTCCTTTGGGATGTAACATCATTGGTATCAATAAAATCAGTATCTGGCAGTGATCTGACTGTATTACTCCAAATACTCAACTCTGGCAACACATACAACCTAAGTGATCCCTGGTCTGCAAGGTGATGGATGGCATTTACAGACATAACAGTACCAAATTTTTATTTCAGGCAAATCCCACTCCTGAATGTGCTAACTCATCACTAGATAAAGGACATCAACACAATTAACTTCCACATAAATGCTCCTACTGCCTTCCAGGTATGACTGTAGCCCATGAAAGCTGAAGGAGGGGACATGCAGACAGTTTCTGCTAGATACATGGCTTAATTTGGTCAATAAAAGCAAACACAAACAAATTCTTGGTGTTTCCTAAATGGTTTTCTTTTCTGAGTCCTAGGAATATTATCCTGTGAATATAAATGAACTTTTCAGAAGTAATCAAATGACTCTGAAACCCAAATAGAACTGAATTCAAGCAGAATTTGGACTCTTGAGAAAGTCAAGCTCATTATAAAATTTTACTTGCTGTAATTAAAATAAATTGATTGATCCTCTGGAAAAAAAGAAAAAAAACACCTTTACACACTTAATGGCATGAACTTCTGGTTCCAATGGGCCTTTTGTCATTATTTCATCCTTCATTATCTCCTATAGAAGTACTTGGAAACATGTTAATTAGGGAAGATGCATGTGTTTAGAAATTTCAGTCAGTCTGCTAATTGCAGCTGCTTCCACTAGAGCCAAGAAGTAAAAATGGTTAGGTAGTTCTGTAGTCAGACCCCTAAATGCATGAAAACCTGAAGTGCACTTTAATTAGTGTAGCTAACAAAAATATATCTGGCTCCTGTAATTACTGTGATTTGCTTCCAACACTAGTGGCTCATACACTGTAACTTAATCAAAGACAAAATATGTGAACTTTTGTCAAAAAAGTAAAACCAGCATATGGCATTTCCCCCTTAAAAATTTTCATCTCTATTTCTGATGTAAATGTTTTAGCATCCCCAGCTTGTTTTCTTTAACTTTGTGACACTGATTATACATACCATATTTATCTTAAATCCTTTTACTGTTCAATTTAATGTAAAAAAAAATAAATTAAAAAATGAATTATTTTTACTTTTTTTTTGAAAGATGCTTTCCAGGAATTATCACATTCTTACACTATATACAGAAATTTCTTTCTAAATAGAATTCTTTTCTCTACACTAGCACTCTTTCTAAAGCTTTCTCTGGATCACCGAATGCTGTTTAGAAAAAAGATTGGAACAGATCAAATCTGTTCTGCTCTGGACAGTTTCTTCTTTATAACCAGCTGCAGTGCATCACAAAACTCTAAGTATAGACATTTATAGCGCAATATTCAATAGGAAAACTTTCTTACAATCTATATATTTAATTTTAAACACTTATCTCAGTAAACATGAAAAAAAAAAATACTTCCAGTATCGTTTTAACTTTACTTTTCTTCTGAATGGGGTCTTGTGACACTGAGTTTCATGGTCTAATCTTATTCTGTGCAAAACTCTACTCTCTTTGACCAGCTGCGAACCTATCTCTTTTCAAAGACAGTGAATGTCTCTGTCCTTTAACTATGATAAATGCTAAACACGGAAGGTTCAAAAAGCTTGCTTGTACTATTTTATTGTTTTGCAACTTATGTGTGCCCATGGGCAGTAACGTCTTCTTTAAAAGTAAAAGGTACTATAGCTTAAATTTGCACTAGAAATCTAAATTACACCATCAGAAAAGAGGTAGAAAGGCTAGGAAGTCTTTTTTTTTCTTCCATACTTCCAAGATCTTTCTGTGAGTCTTTTTCTCGCCTCTTTCTTTTTGTGAATTGGAAGAACATAATTTACTGCTTCACTCAAGCATTCACCCAGTCAAGCCTGAAGTAAAAAACCAGCTAACATCAACCAAATAATTATATTAAGAAATACAGATTTGTCTTAGGAAGGACTATGTGGTTGCTCTAAAGAATAAACAGTTCCTCAATGCATAGTACAGAAAATAAATGAAAACAAAACATGTTGGAACAGACTGAATTTCCAGATGAGGGAATAAGAACTCATCCAACATTCTGGTTGCCTTAAGACTGTGAAGCACACTTCCAAATATCAACAAGATCTAGCTCCATTTAGTTTCTGAAGCATCTGTCAGGATCTCTGCTCAAGGTGACATAGCTATAGGCACGTGTGTACATTAAGGTATTGACAACAGATGAAAAAGCAGGAACAGAATAATAATTTCAGTGAATAGTGGAGGAGATATCTCAGGAGTTTAGACACTTTTAGCTTCTTATTTATCTTGCCCTTCTTTCGGAGCACTTATCTGTTAATGCAGAAGGTATGCAGACAAATGATGCACTTCATCATAGAGTGACACTGACACATGGAACCAGTTTACATATATTAAGATAACTTTCTCTGTCATTTGCTTTCAGACAATCACTTCAGGTTCCTCACATACCAAAATCAGTGTGATTTGATACAGTAAATGAAGGGATCTTGGTATTATCTTTCAGTTCTGGCTTTGAAGGAGAGGTGATCCTGGAAAAGTGTGTTAGTCATTTTCCTAAGAGGTGTCATATGTTTTTGCTACTTTTGCCAACACAGATGGACAGATGTTCAAAGTTAAGGATATGCATAACATTACACTTATTCTGTAAAAGTTAATTTCTCCTAAAACATAGTGTACTTATTTTGTGAAGAGATTACAGGAATTTTGTCTATGTTACAATAGATTTTCTCTTTCTGTACCTATAAGTTTTAATCATCTAATGGTTGTAGCGTCCCACTTTGACCATAAGAATCAAGTGTCAATCTGGGTGCTCTAAACATAATTCAATGTAAAATTTAGTATTTTGGAAATGGGTTACAAGGGTTACAAAACCACAGCTTTCACTGGTCTTTTGGGACAGTCAACCAGCAGCTTAACACATTTTGTATTATAAACACCACCTTGATCAACACAACCTATTGCAAGACCTCTTTTGAATAATAAAATACATGAGTATCTAGAAGTTCAAGACTTTTCTCCCATTTCTTACTACTCTTAATGATACACAACAACTCGTTATCCACCATCAAACACTTTTCTATTAACATAGAACACAAGAAAGGTTTTTTAAAATAAATCAGTAAAAATAGTCTCTTGTTTGAATACATGTAGTCTCACCTTGCGGATGCCTCTGCCAAGATCTTCTCCATAATTTGTCCCCAAAATTTCAAAATGCACATTAGGATTCCCCCCATTTTCTGCAAATTCCAGTTCTCCAGTCAAGCCATTCACTCCACCCTATTGGAAAAAAAAAAAAAAAAAGGAGAATGGAGTGACAACTCAGAAGTAGCCAATTATAATAACCTTTTGTTTCTCCAAGGGATTCGTGCACTAACTACAGAGAATACATACACAACTACTAGAATTAGAACAGTTTTCCAAAGATCACATTTCCCTAAAAATTCATGAGCCTAAATTGTTCCTGTATCATTTAAGCTCTTCACAGAAGAATCAAACTGAGCAATGCTAAGCAGATGCAATACAAGCAATAGTCTTACTCTTAGTGTATTTGCACTCCAATTTTTGGTTTTTGACCTATCCGCATATATGTATAGACATTCTAGCCCCTTTAAAAAAAAAAAAAAATGTTTTGAGACTAATTTTAGTGGAAGAAAACCTGAAGACAAATATATAAAAGAAAAGTGCACAAAACTTAGTATTGTTTGGTTATTTTTGCTTTTCCGACAAAATGTTTCTCACCCAAAAGAGATTTCCACATAAGATCAGGTTGAGTTTTGGATCAAGTTGAATGTTTTTTGAGCCCAACGTAAGTGATCTGCACAAAAGAAGAGGGGCTTATCTAGTTGACTGTAGTGGTTTTTCTGTTTTCCTCCACAACTCTCTTCTACTACTAAGAAGGCATGAAATGAATAACAATGCAGCATATTTTCAAGCTTGCTTTTACTTCCTTGCATTTTAGTCAGAAATACTAAAGATGAAACAGTGAATATTTACTATAAGAATCAGAGTTGAAAGGGCTATACATGCCACAGCAATACTCAAAATATATTCCAGGGTTTATTCAACATGACACACATTTCATCTTTGTATAAGAACTGTGATGACCTGAACTGTAAAATCAACAGAGCCATGTGAAAAGCCTACAATGGAAACCTTTAGCCTTAAAAAATTTCTTCAGCTTTCACATTCAAGGAAAATTAGATACTTAACCCACTTCCTCCAAAAAACTTGAACAATATTAATTTTAAGCATGCACAAGAAAAAAAAAACCTGCCTCTAGAATAAAACCATATGAAATGCATAGCTTTTCTTCAAAACATAAAGCAGTAGTTTTGCAGTTGTGATTGCTCTTTCAATTAAGATCTTTATTATTTGATCTAAAAAAAATGGAAAATAAATTCTTGTCATATGAACTACCCAGCTAAGCACGTGAGCCTTGCTGAATCATGATTTTAAAAGCTCTATTCTCACATCTTCAGTTTGGAGAAAAACCACAAAGGAGTGCAGAATTTGCATCTCCATTTCAGATTAGTATGAACTAACAAAATTTGCTCATCCTCTTATAAAACATTAATGTGATTATAATAAAAATAAGTAAGTAGGTGGTTGAGATAATATCTTTAAAACTTTTTGAGAGACTACTAGACACCAGTACTATCAGGGAACAATACATAAATATTTCACAAAGTCCCACTTTCAGTTAAAAACAAGATAATATTTTGTGTATCTATACATTTTTAACCTTTAAAAAATATTTTCTATAATATTTACTTTTTGGATGGGACACTGAAATAAAAATTAAAAAAACCCCAAAAAACAAAAAACCAAAAAAACCCCAGCATCCTCATTAAGGGTACATCTGCACAGTCTTTTGCAGGAAGACTCCAGGTCATATTGCCCTTGGTGAGAGCCAGCCAGGCAATTTTGATGCATGTTGCTATGGTTAGCATGACATTGCAATTACTTATTAGGTTAAACACAGTCCTGCAATAATCACACCTTCATGGCTTTTAGATGGGGTTAGCAGACCTCTAGCTGGTTCAGAGTAAACCCAAAGTGAACTTGTGTTTACCTGCAAAATCATTTAAACGTATCCTTAAGGTAAATAACTGAGTTTCACAAATATAAAGCTTTTATGTTAACTTAAATTTGACTACATCCTATTCACAAGCTGTAAATAAAAACCTGTTCCACATACCTTTTTTTCTCATATGGTTTCATCTGGCTTTTTATTTAATTAAACCTGAATTTCATGGTACATGTGATGTAGAAATGCCTGCAAAGCAGCACAGATCTGCAAGGCTGAGGATCCCCATCTGACCCCCAAAAGCCTCCATCTGTCTGACTTGCCCTCCATGACAGTATACACCTGTTCCTAGTCCTGCATCACTCTGACCCCTTACCATATACTGATTTTATTATACTTCCTATTTCCTATATTACTTCCTAATTTTTTTACCCCTCACAATGTGAATTAAACCTGTGGGTCTGAGGTATGTAAAGTATGAAAATTAATTAAACTGTTTTAGACCACCAGAGTTGCATCATGATTTCAAGTGAGCCACAAGTAAGGTCTGGAAAAAGGAAGGGAAAACTCTGGAACAAAATGATAAAAGAAAGAAAATACTCAACAAAAATAGTTAAAAACTATTAACGCAGATAGCTTTGCACAGCAGAAAGTGTTTTCCTTCTTTCTTATTTTCTGACAAAGTAGTTTCAAATTGTGAACTTTCAACATAAAAAAATAAAGTGACATTATTTTTCAGATTGAGAGTGCTCCCAATAATTTATGGGGCATGAAGACAGAATCATGTCTAAAATGTAAATAATTTTTTGAGACTTTTAATGAACTTGAAAATTTTTTTTATAACTTTTGTCCTTATTTAAGCAAATCTGATAAAACAAAAATCGCATGAAGAATTTCACCTCAGTTACATACGAATTAATGAAATCCAGTTTTTAAGAAAATGCAGGATTCTTTGGAAATACACAGCCCCTAATTTATAGTACAGGTTAACAGACTGACTTACCATATTTTGGAATTGAGTATCCAAAACCACTGCATAAGTTTATTTACCTTGATTTTTAAATGGTTGCAACTGCTGGGGCAAGATACAAACTCTAACTCTGTTAACTATTTTTATTTGTCTAAAAGCTAGCTGTGACGATAACAACAATTTTTCTCATTCATCTATTTTGGCAATTATATCATGCTTTGAAAATTTCTCATGTAAGAGCATCTCTGACAGAGCTTTCTTTCCTAGACTACGTACATCTGCAAATAGTGTAATAGGAGCTCAGACTAGATTGGAACGCTCCTGGCTTGGAAAGGGCAAAGGCAGAAAGACAAAACAGAGAAGAACTGCCCATATAATACCAACAACAATACTAAATCTGATAGGAAACTTCTTGGAGGTCCTGATGCCTCCCTCCCTACCTAGGACCTAGCCTGCTGGGCCTGCAGGCCGGGCAATCCTGTTATTGGCCTCTGCTGGTCCTCATTGTGCCACACAGCCTTTCTACAAGGCTTACACAAGCCTATTTTATTGCTTAGGGCTGGAGTGGGACAGTGTATTGCCAAGAAGAGTTTCAGGATGCTGCTCCAATTTTTCTACATAGTCTTTCACAGTGCGGATCCCTCTAAAACACTTACTTGATTTATGGTATGTGTTTTATCCCTCTGCTAATGGAAAGAGATCACAGAGGAAATGGCCACCTCTATGACAGCTACTGATCCAGTAACTTCCTGATAAGATTTTTCCAAGTTATTTTAGCATTAATTATGATAATGGGTAAGAGTCAAAGAAATTTTTCATTCCATTTAGCTTACAGAAACAATGCTATTTGGGGAAAAATGAAGAGATTTATTATCTGCTCTCTCAAATTCCTCTAAGGTTGAGCCACAACCATGCAATTTCCTGACACATTTAAAATTGAAGAGTGAAATGTCAGTTGTTAGGACAAAAATGTTTTACTTACATTTCTGATCACTGCTCTGGGCTTTGCAGAGCTGTTATAAAGCTTGGCAATATAGTTAAAGCCTACTTGAGTGCTGTCTAGACTGGCAAGATAAACTACAGTTTATATATACTTAGACACTACTATACTATAAGTCTCTGAAGAAAGCACTATTTACCTAGCAGTCAAGACCTCACTTGGGAATGTCAGCTTGTCAGTCATCAGTTATAAAATACTGTACTTGCTCTCATAGCTCCTGTTCAAGCTTCCTCTTTTTTTTCAAAATATGGTTATGCTCAGACACTAGTTATTTTGCAATTAAGGAAAAAACTGCGGCTACAGGCAGAAAAAAAATGCTATAAGCATTACATATGAGTTTCACATTTTATCCTTGAAAAAATCTGACAATGAAAACATTGTTGAGTTTTCAACTCAACACACTATTTTTTTGCTGCTAGCAAAGAGTGCCTAACCTACTACTTGCAAAACAATTTGGCATCTTTTTCACATGTCAGCACTGAACATCACTGACATTTCTGAGACCAGAACCAGCTGACAATTCCACCCATGATTCATGAAACAGCACAAGGTACACCCCATTTTCCACACACAAATAGGATGTTGCTGCTAGCACTAAAAATTTGCTGTTTGTTAGCAAGCTAAACAAACGTAACTGGTAAGAGATCAGTAAGCATGAGGAAAGATATATGAGGAAACTTGATGTCATTTTTCTGACTCGATCCTCCATATAATCCTGTACATTTATTCTCAAGCTATTTTGGAAGATTAATTTTTTCCAACAGTAGAATTATTTTCTACTAATACTTATTTCTCTCACTGTGAAATAGCTGTACTGAGAAATAAACAAGTGAGCATGTGTTTGGGGATAGTTTTTGTTACAGAAGATTTAGAATTAATTGCTAGAGCTGGCCAAATTCATTAGAAAGATTGTATTTCCAGATGAATTTAACTATTTATTCAGTTCCAAAATGTGTAGAAACAGATATTAGATTTTAATAATTGTAGTGGGTTTAAAATGTTTTTTTACGCTTTGTCCTATCAGCTGAATTCACAGGAAAAAAACAGATCCTGGAGTTGTCAGTAGAAACAGCAGAACAGGAATCAAATGTTCAACAGTGAAAAGTAACAAATGACAATAGGGAATGATTCAGACAGCTATTTGCCAGATATGAAACACTGCCAGATATTCCTATTTCTGGATCTCTGATCCTGGAAAGACAGATGTTCTTCTATTAAAGCTTCTTCTAGAACTAGTTTTTCCTGCGTTTTGAGCAAAAGAGGTCGTTATGAAGGTAGAGTTTGAGTTGTGCAGGGAATGGAAGTTCTTTTTCCAGGAGCATTTAAGCTATCTCAGAATGTACCTTCACCCTGAGCTATAGCAATACCTTAGGATATTCCACTATACACCACATCTTATAAATAGCGGTGATTTCAAAATGAAAATGCAGAACCTTTCCTTCTGTAAATATTTAAATACCACATGGAAACTTTTTTCCTTCTTTCAAAATTAAAGAAAACTGGTATGTTTTTGAGAAAAAAATATATTTCAGTTGGTTTTAGAGGATGCTCCGAGACGACAGGAGAGGAAAAAATGTTTAAAGAAAAATTAAAAGATGGAAAATGGAAGCATTCTCAAGAAGAGAGATGAGGTGGTTTTTATTTTTCCTTTCATTAATTTTTAGTCTTATTCTTGTTCTGATACTTCATCTTGTAGAAATTTGTCTCTGTCAGCACAATGGTGTATAAGGAGAATTTAGATTATTCAATTGACACCAATAAAATGGCTTCTTATCAAAGCCTTCTCATGCAAACAACAGACAAACCCAAAAGTAACAGGATGCAAGCCTGGTTAGCTGTATACGTCAGGAATTTCATTGGCATTTGATTCATTTTCTAGTAAGCTAACCACAACCCTGGAATTTCCACTTGCTCCTGCCTTCTTGAACGCTTTCATATTTCTTCTGGCCATTTCTCTTCATGTTTTAGGGTTAAGAGCTACATAAACTGACCTTCAACAGAGTGCAGCTCTTCTGTGAAAGGTCACAGAAGGAGTTTGTTTCATTAATCACAACATTTTAGGAGGTGAGAATTGGAAGAAGATAAACTGGATAAGCTAGGATGATGTGGTAAAGAATGGAATAAACTCTGTTTGAGATGCAAAGAGATGGGACTGTGCTAAGAAACAGAATAAAGAATGTTTATGTAGGAGAACAGGATCAGTCTCACATCCACAAACAACACGAGCAAGCAAATAATCATAATGCAAAAGTTAGCAGCCCTTTCCATGGTGGAGTACTTCTAAATTCAGAGATGCTAGTAGGGCTACCAGACTTGGCCTGAAACTCCAGCTCAGACTGTAAATTCTAATTCTAAAGTGGAAGTGGGTATTTTGACTTTTCCAGCTCAGGCATCCTATTGGTATTTGAGTAAGTAGAAATAGCTTCTAGTCTATTAATGAAAAAGTGTGTAATAGTATTTACGAAACGCAAGTTGAGAAGAAAAGTTCCAGAACCAGCCTTGCCTGAAACATAGCTTAAAATACATGGGACTGCCGAATGTGAATTTGAAATTGCTCTGGTAGGTTAAAAGCAATACAGTTTAGAGTCCCTTAAAGCCATATCCTGCTCCTGAAATAAGAAATATAACCTGGATTATCCTTGCAGTCTCAGGACTTCAAACTGTAAGAATGGAAACTGAGGACAGCCACTAAAGAAAGCCTTGAACTGTTATTTTGGAGCTAATGCAAATTGACCTGAGACTGGGTAAAAAATTAGCAGTGTTCAAAGGAGCCTTACATTTTGCCTGCATCATCATAATTTCTGATGTAGTTAAAGTCCTAACGCAGGATGGCAACTTCTTGAAATAACATTATATTTTATATTATTTTTTATGTCCTTTTAATGAAAGCCATAAATAAAGCACCTATTTTTAATATTTTTTTTAATCGCCCTATTTGGTGGGGGTTTTGTTGTATTTACAGTGTAGGCACTGCCAGACCTCTAAAGGCAAGTATACATTACCAGGAGGTACATGCAAACAAATGAGCAGGCATTTTTATGAAAGACATCAGTAACACAAGGAGATTGAACCAAACAACCTGCAGGGAAGGGTAAACTACAAACCTATGCGTATTTTAACTAAATACTGACCCGGAAGGCTGTGATAATTGTCTCTAAGTTATGTGGAGGCTGTAAACATCAAGAAGAAAAGGAATAACTAAGGAAAAGTATCTTTAAAGACTGAAAAACAGCATCTTAGGCATGAATATGATTAAGGTATGAAATAATAATCACAGGGAAGTAGCAAGAGCTTAACATTGGGGATAAAGCACTGTAGAGAATGTTAGAGGGAACAGTGCTGCAATTGCAGGATATAGACTAGATGAGTTAGCGTTTTCCTCACTCTTATTTCTATTATTTCACTGTATTAATGCCAATAGCAGTGCAACAGCAGATTTCACAGAACATTACCCAACTGTAATTCTACAATCTTTTTTTTTTTTTTTCTTTTACAAATAAAATAGTAAATTTATCTGCTTTACCTCCTAGCCTGAGACACTTTTCCAACATGGTATTACTCATACTTGAAAATTCTTATAGTTTGGTAGTTTTGGTAAACAAACTCATTGACTTCATTTCAAATATGCTTATTATGATACGGAAAAAAACAAATACAGTTAAAAACTATTTTCATTCAGAAACTGTAAATATATCAAAACTATTGCTTTGAAAAGACACTGCTGGTACTGGCAAGAATAGCACGTACCTCAGGAGGAAACACGGCCCAGTGCACATATTTTAGAAATCACAGACAAGGAAACACAGGAAAAAGGTACCTTCTTGATGGTTTCCAACATGGATCGTCCTCCTTGCCAGGGTTTAGAGTTCTTCCTGATGCAGGTGAGGCTGGCCATGCTGTGCCACTTCCGGTCCTCCAGCTTCTTATGAAAGGCATTTGCCAACAGGAGGACAGTGTCATATATGTACAGGTTGGAAATCTGCAAAGACATTAAAAAGAGAGTATTAGCATTATTATTTGTGGTCTCCTGCTAACAACTAGAATTTATCTTTTGTTTTGCCTCATCCATAATCCTCTGGTAATGAAATGACTTATTTGGTATTAAGAAGAAACCGTAAGAATCAAAAAGTCGTACCTTTGGCACTGGTAAAAACTGCAGCTAACGGCTGTCTTGCTACAAGGGATTTGCAGCAACAAACTACACACATGGGAAGCCCAGTCACTGGCACAGCTCCACTTGCAGGATTTAAAGGCCTACTCATGAATGTAAACTTTCTTTTATTTTTAACCAGTTGCCTGGAACTTGCAATTTTTCAGTCATCAGATATTTGGACACCATTAAATTATTTTCAAGATTGTTTTGTTCTCTTGAAAAAGAGAAACTCTGAATATTTAAAATAAATAATTTCATTTTGGTTTTTGTGCCTGATTTTTGCAGTCAAATCTGATTGAGGCAGTTTCTGGAATGATATATGACCAGATGAAATCTTTCTCAGTGCGTGGTTGCATGTCCATTCTGCAATTTATAGTGTTTCCTCTCAGAGTATTTGGCAATGGCCGAAATTCCTGCAGGAGGAAACTCTGAGTAAATGTGTATATAATACACTGTGAAAATAATTATACACATATGGTGCAAGGAAGTTCCGGTTTGGCATCAAAGAGAGAACAGTTGAACGTAAGAAATTGTGTGCCAGTTCCACTTAACCATGTACTGTTTCTATATGTGTACTGTTAAATACCAACAGTACAAAGTCAGATGTGAAAGATACAATTCAATGTAAAAGAATAGAAGTTCAGAATTCATGAACACTTCTGAAACAAGTAATTTACAATACAGCTTTATTTCAGTCAATTGTGTCCTTAAATGGCAGGAACATTTATGTTACTGACAATACCATAAAGAGAAACCTCAGCTGTCCTGAGCAGCGGTTTTCAGGAGCAGAAATGATGTTCAGAAATAGGAAGGACCTTTGGGAATATTATTTTCAGATAACTTAATGGTCATTTGAAGCCACGGGGCAAAGTTATTGAGGCAAACTCAGTTTACTCAGCTGCACTATGAGGGTGGTTGTAAGAACATTTCTAGTGCCTGAAAACAAATTAGCCAGCAGCAATTTGCTAAGTGAATCAAGGCTGCCATTGGTTTGGTTTTTTTGTCTCCATCAGTCGCAGACAAGCCAAAAGATATTTCCCAGATTTGTGGAATATGTTGACTGCTCTGTGTAACATCTGCTCTCCATACAGATGGTCTGCTCAAAATCTTAAAAGAAAAAGGAAGCTTACAATATGAAGATATGCCAACTCTGGGGAGAAAACACTATTCTGCCTTTTAAAAATATCCAAAGACTGGGAAAGTCCTGCAGGTCTTGGGAGGGGGTATATGCTAAGAAAACACAACAATAAACACAACAATGCTGAAGATCTGAGACACTGATTGGCAAATCCACATATCACCTAAAAAAAAAAAAAAAAATGGGAAAAAAGAAAAAAAAAAGAAAGAAGAAAAAAAAAATAGTGTCCCTCCCTAATTACTCCTTTCTATATAACCTATCTTTTAGGTTTTTATTTTCTTATGTAAGTTCCATCTTAATGCCTGCTTTGCCTGTGTCATCCACAATCTGCTCTGTACAGTTCTCACAGGAAGGTTTACTGACAGACTCCTTCCCTGTCCAGCATCCAGGAAAAAGGTTGTCCTTCTTCTTACCTTACCAGAATTTCCTGTGGCATTTCGCCTTCCGCATTTTATTGAAGATCTAATGGTCTGCTGCCTTCCCTCCTGATATACTCTATTGCCTTTACAACTCTACGTTGTTAGTACCACAAACACACAGAACTTCTGATCCTTATTTCCTTTTTTCTTTAAATGATAATGATCCTTCACTCCCTCTTTCTGGAAGACACTTATTTATTCTTACTCAAGTTTCTCCTGTGACTCCAGTGGCTGTGAATATTTTCTTTTCAGTACTCACCCAGGGACTAATTTACTTTCCACAGATGCACGGGCCAGGAATCACTGTGTATGACAGGATTAAAAGCATGGGTTTAGGACCTGGTTTCAGATTAACCAAGCATTTTTCAAATAACTTGGATGATTTGTTTGTGTATTGTAAACCTACAAATAATTCAAAGCATTTCAGCTAAAACCCTATTTCCCCAAAGAAGTCAGCATCATAGTGTCATTTGTTTGAAGGGGAGAAAAGGAATTATTACTATGCTGTGAGGCAAGTTTATTTTACATAAGCCTTCGCCAAAGGAAATAAAAAAACCCTCTAGAGAGCAGAGACAATAAGGTCACTAATGAGACTAATTTGGTACATGAAGGGCTACAGATGCCAAGTCATCATTTACCAACAAGATGACATTGCTTTCAAGGTAGCTTCCATAACCTAATATCATGGGAATAGAAGACTTATCACAGTTCACAAGGAAGGATGCACTCACTAATCTAAGAGTAATCTAGCTGGGTCTTCATGAAGTATTAACAGGACTCAGGAGTACAGAGTTCAGCAATTATTAAGCATTGTTATTCCTTCGCTAATAGTTCAGCTTAACATTTACAGCAATCAATCACCGATAATGCAATGACAAAGACACTACAATTAATTTCTGCTTCTCAAAATCACCCTTCCCTGTCACTGCCACAAGTATGCTTCATTAGTAAATGTCCCGATGCACAGAGTGGGGCTGCAATTTAAAGTCACTTTACACTTTTATTCATTTCCCTCGTAGATTTCCTGGGACATTTAATGTATTGCCTGGTATCCATTACTGATCCTTTATTTATTCCAAGTCACTTAAGACTAATGGCTGGACATTTGCATTACCAAGCAGTATCTAACTGCATAAACTCCTATTGATGCAATTCAAAATTCAATGCAATTTTTTGTTCCAGATTATAGAAGAAATTTATTTAGCAATCAGATTTAGTGATTAATCTGGATTAACATCTTTTATTTTATGTATACCTAGACTATTGCACATAGTTTTCAGACAAAAGAGTTATGGTACTAAATACTTCTGTGAATCCAGTTTTTAATTTCCTGCCTCCAAAATGATACACATATATAGAAGTTGTCATTTTGACTAGGACAATCTCAGAGACACAATGAAAGACCTTCAGCAAAATATTTTTCAGTGTTTTAATAAACATGCTGAAAAAAATTAATTATTCACACAGACTTTACGGGGAGTAATTCAGAAAAAAATAAATCAAGAAATCCACCCTTACAGTTTCCAGAGAATATTTCTGATTAGTCACACTTTGATGGCATAAAAAAAAAAATAATTAGAAATTTCAATTTATAAACTGTTCCAACTCCCCACTGGAATAGAAGTTAATTTATAATATTGTTGGGGAGAACAAAGAAACAGCAAGCAAACCCCACAGCTACTAAACGGTCTGTGCATCATATGAAGTCACAGGGGAAACTGTGTCAGTGTTTTTCTGCCTTTCGTTTTTTAGTGTTGTCTCACTCAGCTACTAATGAAGTGGAGCTATCTTGGGGAAAGCACAAAAAAAGGAACTGAACTGTGCAGAAGAGACAATGAAGCTTCCATCATTCCTTTGAAGCAAAACTTTATGAAAGCTTTCAACAGGAATATTACTGCTCTCCAAGCTATAGATTGATCAAGAAGCGCAGGTTAAGGTATAAGGTCCAATCTAAGACATATGAAATGCGATTTGCCGATTTGTAGAGAGTAAACTTGGATTTCTAGAACTTTTCTTTCCTAGAGTTAGTTCACTGTTGAAGCAAAAATGAAATGAAACTGAAGTTGAAGAGAAAAATAAATCAAAATGTGAAGCCTCCCACCCATGCACGATTCTTTTTTTCTGCCTTGCTGTAGTTAGTAACTTTGTTCATAAAAACTGCTCTTTGCAATCGCTAGTGGCTGCACATAATCACACCCTCATTTTTTATAAATTATCCATAGACTACCGAAGTTCCCCCTAGGACAGTGCTGCCATAGCAGAGCATAAAAACACAACCTAAAGAATTACCACAGTTCCTAAATAGCATCTAGAGATACCCTATGCATCTATTCACCTTAGACAGTCCTGTTTACTTTAAGAACCCTAACAGGATCACCGTGTGGTGTGCTATGGCCAAAGTTTTTCATGTCATCAGTAGTTGCTTACTAGTTACTTTGTGAACAATTACTGAGGCAAAGGCTCTTACAGCTAATCTGAAACAGGGCAAGACCAGACACACTTCTCCTCCTTTTCCCCTTATACATTTTCATTTTAAGAAAGGACACTCTTCAACATGTCCCTATTTCCCTCACTCCCTTTTTTGCAGCATCACAAGACAACTGCTCTTTCCTGTTAAGTCAGATATGCTTCTCCTGCACCACAGCCAATACAGTCATCTCTCTACAACTACATAAATGACCACACAAAAAAATCAGAACTAAAACTGATATCTTAAACCAATTTCACATTTCTGATTTGCCACAGATTAGTCATGATAAAGCCTAATCAGATATATGAGAGAGATGGAGGACTTGCTCTTAAAACTGTGTGAAGTCAGGAGGACAGTGACCATGACTGTGTGGCTAATTTCACATGGTAGGAAGGCTCTTTAATTGTGAGTTTAATAGTAATTTGTAATTAACAACTCTGAAAATAAGGCCTCCTTGGAACACAGGTATAGATTTAGGTGCATGTACCAAGGCACTTAAAACAGATGATGTGGGTGCTCCCCAGGAAGGCTTTTCTATTGATGACACATTTGAGGCTTAGAGAAGTACAGAAACTCAGGAGATACTGGCTATGGGGAAGAAATTCTCAGGGAGATGACAAAAAATAAAATGTAGCAGGGCAACAAAACAACTACTTCACTCACTGGAGATCAGGTGTGGGGTTTTTGACTTTTTTCTCAGTTGCTGTGGAATGGGTGAGTTGTGTTGTCCACTCACCCAAGTATTTTCTTGTCATGCCACGAGCCACTAAGCTACATGTCAGAGAGGACATAAAAAAATTACACTAAATCCCTGGGTAAAAACCTTGAATGTATCTAGAAAGACAGTTCCCAGGTAAGAATAGACTAGTATATGAACTACCTCCATGCTTTGGGAGAAAGGGTCTTTCGGATCACACAGTGATGAAGATATTCTGTGGTTGCCACGGAAACAGCGCTGACTTATGTTTTGGGGAACTGGAAACGTCTGTCGAATAATTGTTAACCTTCCAATTGACCTTCTCACCAGCTCCTGCACATCCACATCGTTTATTTCCTGGAAGATAAGGCAAGGCATATGCATAAAAGTTAAAACACAGAAATGTTACCACCAGATTATAAACAAAAAATAAACTAAGAGGACCAAGAGATGTGTGATTGCTACATGGCTATTGTCAAACTCTGCCATAGCCTCTAAAAGAATGTATGCATGCTTATTAAAACAACTTACATACCACCTTTACAATAACTGCAAAATTTAAAATGTACTGTGCCCAAACCTCACCGAACTTCTGTAGATATTACTGGGCTTAGTTGTTTCATTTTAGCTTTACTCTCCCTCTCCTTTTACCTTTGATCTTTTACTTAAAAGTGTTTCACAGCATCCCTGGCAGATAATGTGTAAATCAGTAGGAAGTCAGAGCATGATGTATAGCATTACTTAGGAGCTATGAAGGTACAGACAATTATTCAGGCCTTAAGTGTTCATTTCCTGGAAACAGAATATCAAGAACCTATAAACCATGTGTAATTTAGCAAACATCATTTACTAAAAGGGCAAAGAAGATGCAAAAGAGCATTCTAGGTGTGTATGTACCTTGTTTATAGCAACACCTAATTTAAAACCAACTTTTCACTCCATAGAGTACATATTAAGGCTTACAGATAAACATTCAGCTCTACAAACACTTCAAAGAAAAAAACCCAACTAAGTAAATACATCAATATGTGAAATACTGAGCTTGAAACGTTAACTTTAAAGCAGGTTAGAGAAACCAGAAAAACAGTTCTTTACACGGTATACACTTCTTCAGTTTGGGAACATGGTGTTTTACACCACTGAATGATGATGCCCTCAGGGAACATGGAGCAAGAGGAATGTGGGTGCAAAAGCAATAGCAACTGACTCCAACCTTCACATACGAACTTGAATTTTAGTTAAACATTTCTGATGACTGAAATAGGGTCAGCTGGTAGATTTTAAGGCAATTCTCTGTCTGTATTTTTCTGTAAAGCATGACAATGAATCTACAAAACTTCTCAGTCTTTTTAACTAAAATCTATTTTTCATCATGCTGAACTGTTTGTCCATAATCTGTCTTAATTACAGAGACTGATGTCCCAAACTTTCTAGATGTTTAAATTTGTGGATCCTCCCCCATGAAGAGAGGTGCTTGAGGAGCTCCTAATAGCAGCCTGCGTTTAACATACCCTTGCATACAGCCACAGTTAACTGAATACTTCCAATTCTCATTTGTCTATGTATAGCTTTTCTTTCTTTGAAGGATACAGCACACCTGCACTGTTATACCTGTAACTAAACACCATAGTCTTTTTTTTTTGCCTCTAGCTTCCTGATCTGTACCCATAACCAAGAACTTGAGAGACACCAGGAGACAGATTTGAACTCAAATTACAGAATTCTTCCTGAGAAAAGAAAGCCAAGCTTTCTGAAAAAGCAGCTTCTTAAATGTTACGACAACTATCCTGGTAATTTTGGTGGGGTTTTTTTTGGAACTTCAGTTAACGTTCTTTAATTATTTTGAAGCAATTTCTTTGGACATACTGGTATTTGCTTATTTCCTTTAAATTTTGGAAGAGAAATACATGAGATGTAAATTTTAAATTCTCTTGACTACAGTAAAAGTATTTTATTCTTCACAGAATGTCATAGTTTTGTGAATTCATCCGTTATTAATGTTCTTTATGAAATATAGATTTTTCTGCAAACAAAAATAACACATGGCATCAGCTGCGTCCAGTGTAATATCTTGCATTTCTGGTCGATTAATTCTTAATGTACCATGGATAATGGTTTCTCTCAGCTTAAGATGCCGTCTTTTCATTTAGTCTGTATCATTTCACTAGCTGCAAGGTGTAAAAAAATAATTTCAAAATGCTATTTTAGCAAAATGTATGTAATTTTTTTTTATAAGACTTTCAATATAATCAGAAAGGAGAGCTCAAGAAACTTCTTATCTTGATTTTAAACTATATCCTTTTCTTTAAAAAAGTTTATGTGGTAACATTATACACTATTCCCAAACTGCAACAGCAAGACTACTAGATTGGCTCTAACAGGGTAAAAACTGACACCTGCATGACCATGTTATATTTCTAAACAGTACTTTAAAAGAGATTTTGACCTTCACCTGCTCAAATAGTTATCTTTTCTGCCTTGAAAGTGTATTTTTTCTATATTAATCATTTTTTGGTGTGTTCTAGAGTGTTCTCATTTTAACCTTTAGGCTACTACCTCATATTTTTATACATCACCTGTGAACTAATAACAGAATCCAAACACCAAAGAGATTTTTGTATGGTTGCCAAGGAGACATATACATCAATAGATTAACGACAGCTATTCTTTAAAATGCTGTAAATTCCACCAATTACATAATAAATTCAGATTTTAGGTTAACAACAAAGCAATGCCATGCAAACCCAAATTCAACTTCAGTAATTTGCTATATATTTCTTTGTTATTTTTTTTAATACTTGGCATTGACTGAGTGATGAGCCTTTTATATAATGACTCTCCAATATCATCTCTCATTCTTGAATTTTGGATCTGACTTAAGAAAACTATATAAAGTAACTATTGTATGAGAGGAAACAATTTTCATTTGCACTTCAAAGAAGGATACAGTAGAATGATATAAGGATGACAGATGATCTGTTATACAAGCACCAAATGTCAAAAAAAATTGCAAAATTGGCCAAGTTGAACTGAGTTGACACCTGTATAAATTTAGGCTAGGCTATGTGGGCCTTGGGGTTTTTTTTGAAAAAATCACAAGTTCAAGATATAGTTTCAAACAGTTCTTTTGGTCTGAACTTGGAATAAAGGGGAGGCTGTCCTATTTCAAAAGGAACAAGGATAAAATTAGATGTACATTTCATCTGAGTAGACAAATAAATAAGGAAATACTATTTTAAATTAATAGCTCTTTGCAGATGAATTAGGAGAAGGGAACTGAAGAGGGTCACCTCAACATGTCAGGTAGAGACTCCAGTGGGAAGCAAGACTACGTACTGGACCTCTAATATTGCCATTCAGCTTTGTCTCATTATTTTAAGACAAGCAACCTAGTCAGAGACTTACTATTCACCACAGAGCAACCAAACCAGTAGTGAGAGATATGGAGGGAAAGAATTTATTCACATGCTCCTGTAATAATCACCGAACAAAGGCAGAAATACCTTTTCTTATGGAAACATCTTAACTTTGGGCCAAGAAGATGATTCCAGTTTTTATCATATTTGGGGCATGCCCTGTTCTATTTTCCAGTGCATGTCATGTCTTCATTGCATCCTTCATGACACTCAGAGAAGAGTGTTTCTTCCTCCTTCAAAAGCCAGCAGCAGTGAGCAGGGGACAGAGTGGGAAAGAGTGGCCACTGCACACCCCCTTGAGACCCCTGGGCTATGCCTATGCCATAGCATACTTGTGCTATGCCCTTTCTGAATTTCTCAGCACTTTCCAAAGGGGAGTAGTTGAGGGGAAGGCATAACTAGACAAAGCTCCAAGACAAGTAATGGGAGAACTTGAACTGCATAATCATTTGTTCCATTATATCTCCCTTAGGTTTCTGAAGTTCGAGGGAGGATGATGAAAAACAGAAAATTGATAGGACAAGGAGAAATCAATTTTTAGCTCCCACAGAGAAAAAAAATAAAAATCAAGGAGTTTAGAGAAAGCAGGACTAAGTCAGTCAGTCCATTGGCTCTCACCTGTCTGAAAAGAAGAGCTGGCAGCTTGGTCACTGATCTGTACCAAAGAAGGTGGCATTTCACACCTGTCCTGATGTCACCACTGGAAAATGTAAGGGTTCAAATGAACCTCTACTGCTATTATTAATCAGTTATCCATATTAAAATGTAGAACTATGTGAGCTCCTGGAACTGAGCTGTGATTTTAGGACCTGATCTAGTTGCTCGAGCTTAAAAGGTAGTCATGCTCTACACTCTTCTTCATAGTGGAGTGCATTGGGCTCAAACACAATAGAACAAGCTGAATGTGTTGGCCAAGGACCGGCTCTCTCCTATGAAAAACATGTCTTCATCTGAAAGTAGCCTTTGAATATAACCTTGTGGGTCCTCCAATCCTCTCTTGTGCAGTGATGGGCAAACCTGCTGGATCTTCTTCCATGAACTATACTTTAAAAGAATTTTGTTTTTTTTTTTTTTCATTCTCTCCTCAAAGAAGGAAAGGAGTTTTTCCAGACTCTCTCATCTCTGGTAATTAGAAACCTTCTACTAACTTTTGCCCTCAATTTATTAATGGGCAGTTTGAACTCATTTGTTTTTGTGCCAACCTTGTCCTCCAGCCTTTGACAAAGATGCATTTATTCACACTCTGTATGTGTTTATAAACAGAGAGCATATCCTCTCTATCAGTCTTTGTTTCCATAAGCTAATCAAGCCAACCTTTTCAGTCTGTTCTCACAAAAATCAGCTTTACTGCACACCCATCTTATTCTATTTTTAATAGAGCTGGTAATAATTGTGCATATTATTGCAGATGAAATTCAACCAATACTTTGTTAAGTAGCATTAATATTTTTACTTCCTGTATGGTAACTGCATGCAGTTGGAAGTGTTTTGGGCTGTCCTTGAGAAAACAACAGTAACAGAGAACTGGTGGTAGCATAGGGCATAGTAAGATAACCCCGAATGTTTTAACAAAGGAAAATGCTTGAGAGAGACATGGATTTAAAATTTTAGAAAAAGGACATTTCTTCCATTTAAAAAGAGAAGAAGAAAGATAAGTGATGAAAATCATACAAATTACCCTTCTTCAGTTCCACTAAATGAAATCTAAGCTTTACGGTACACTTGCAATTTAAGGGTCATAGAAAAAAATATAATACTACTATCCTGGGCTTTTTCAGGTTATATTTACTATTGTGCAGAGAAAAAGAAGCAAGCAGAGACAGACAGACAGAAGGAAAGAGTGGGAGAAATCCATTCTCACATTTTTTTAAGGCGTATTTGATCATGACTACATTCAAATCTATGACTCCTGCAAATTTTAAATAAAGAATTGCACCATCTGCTTTAAGGCCCTGAAGAAACAGGAACATTTATTTGGAGTATTTCCTCAGCTGACTGCACTGATCAGAAGAGATTTGTATTATTTGCAAAGGACAAATACGATGTTTTATGCTCTAGCAAATTATGAATCCTTTAATTTTATGCGAACCCCCCTCCTCCTACACATGTATTTCCATTATTATACACAGTCTTCAAGCAAATTTGCTGTACTACACAGAATAGCAACTAATGGGATAATAAAAATAAAGGAACTCTTTCCAGGAATTATAGCATTTAAATCAGGCAATTAAAATAACAGATGTTACCTCACAAAAGCTAAACAGATTCCTGATCACAAAACTGAAGGTGGTACTTCCTTTTGTATTGGTATACTCAGTAAGTTGTATCCCCTTAGCACAGTGATGGAGAATGAAAGACTATTCCAGCTTATTTTGGTATCTCAATGCAAGGAATTATTTGAATCATATGTGGATTTTGCAAAACAATGCATTTTCACTGTAACAGATCATCTTAGAATTTCAAATTAGGAGGGCAGAGAAGCAGTGTTACAGTTACTTTGTTTACAGTCTGATTTAGCTAATACAGACACACAATCACAGATGTCTAAGTTGTCTAAGATGTCACAAAAGATTCACATAAGCAACAAAACAGGCAGAGCTCTGAAATAATTTCACGGTCATATAGAAGTACTGTGGTCATCAACAGCTAATGGACAACCATATCTAATGAACTTGGATATGAACATAGCTATTTTACATACCACAGAGTAAAGGGCCTGTAAATCACTGCATTTCCAAATCTTGCACTGCTGAATTGGAGGCATTGCGATCTCATTACTGAACTGGTAAAATGTCGCAATAAGCAAGTAATGTTATGCAACATTCATGATTCAGGAAATACTTAAGTTTCTGTCAAAATTTGAACATAGTGATAAGGAAAAATAGAGCAAAACATGATTCTTTCCATATCATTATCTACAAATGTTATTTATTGCTACTCTGATTTTCCTGTCTGCAAAATATGGATATTATCAGCATTGTGAAACAAACAGAGCTTGAAAGTAAGTTACTTAAGTGGGAATATGGACTTAGGTTCGGAAGCAGATTAAGCTGCGATGGCATTAAACACGTTCACCTTCTGTAAAACCAAGAGCAGGAATGACTGAATGAGACAGAGATTTTAATGACTGTGTTTATAGCACAGTCTGTCAAAATGAACTTAATTGCAGCTTTCACCCAATTCCCAGATAAGACTATAAAACTACGAAGGAATGATGTACATTTCTCTGCATACATTATTAAACTATCCTAGCTGTTGGGACTGAAGGCCAGAGAAAGAGTTTTAGAGTGGACAAGGCAGTTGAGTGCTAACCGCTTTGAATGCTCTGCCATTTAATCTGCTGTAATGTACAAATAATGCTCATAAAAGAGAAGTTTTTTCCAGAGATACTAATTTCTGAATAAAAAGCAAAGAGAATGCATGTACATTGGGAATAGATCCTCAGTTTTATTTTGCTTTTTGAGGGCTGAGGAGCTGAAACAGTTAAAAGCAAGAACCTTCTTTTGAACTTTTCATTTCTAATAACATTTGAAATTAAAAACCAGTGGCAGTGTCTTTAATTTGAACAAAAAGCCAATATCTGGGCTCTAAGAAACTGTTGTCTAATCTGTTGATACAGAGGTTAATGGTGGACAGCTTTAGATTTCATTAATGCTCTTTTAAAAATAATAAGTGATAACTCTGAAGAGTAGAGATGAACACTCTGCTTCAAGATTACACTCACTACAAGTAAATTCTAGTTTAATCTGGCAGGAAAAAGAAAACACCTATGTTTTTCACATGACTGTCTGTAGCTTAAAGCTGGGTTCTGTGTTGGACAACACACACATTACTGGTCAGGAGGAATGCAGGGGCCAAACCAATAATTTCTGCTGGACCTGGACTGTATTCACAGCTCTTTGGGGCATAATTTTCTCCAGGGAAAATTGGCTAAATATCTGTCAGGTTAAGTGAATAGGGCAAAGGACAATCCCATTGCAACAACAGTATACCTTACTGTAACACTGAAAAAAAAAATGTTTTGGATTAAATTACCTCACTATTAGCACACTGTACTAATGAAAATGTAGCAACTAAGTACGGAAACAGAAGTGCACAGTAAATCCAGAAAGCAGACCTGGAATTTACATGCAAGATCTCCAAGCAATCTTTCATCCTGAGAATATACAGGCGTCACGTGATCTACATGTTAGGGGAGAGTTATCTCCCAAAGGAATTCATCTGTTCTGGACCTAAATTGCTTTTCATAAAAGAAAAATCAATGTTGTCAAATGTAAGAACAACCGCATTGTTCAATGTTTTATATGCAAAGCTACTTCACATATTGACTTGTCATATTTTAGCTGACAAGTGTTCATGGAAGAAACTATTTCACAGTTTAAAAATAGGATCTCGCTTAAAATTTATTTCTTTTTTTTCCCTTCACGAACATTCACAGAAACACAGAACCATCTAGGTTGCAAAAGACCTTGAAGATTACCTAGTGACCTGATCCAGAAGTCCACCAAAAAGCCTCTCACTAATATCAATAGGTTTGGGTATAAATTCTGGGGGAACTCTTAAAGGAAATGGAAAGATGGGATTTTGTCATTATTATTTTTATTATTAAAAAATCATTAAAATATAAATGAAACACAAGCACTCCAATAGAAAAGGTTACATATGAAAAAAGATGTTAAAAGGATCCTCTCAGAACAGTCAGCTCAAGTCAAATGTGAAATCTCAAAATACTCAGAAGGAAAAGTTATTTTCATTTTATTTTCCATTTATTTATTCAAGGACTTCTGTTTAAAATAGGCAAGACAAAACAGTGAAGTCCAAGAACTTGTCATTCTTTTTTTATTAAGCAACATCTACTCCCTCATGCCTGAACTTTGTCATAGCTACTGCTTCCTGTTAGCAAAGTCAAGATCAGCATGAATATTGTCAGTAAGCCTGAAAACAGGATTCACGGTTCACAACAATGTTCATTTGACAGTTACCTCATTTATAATGATCCAGTGACAGTCAAAAGCAACCAAATTAGTCTCCACAACCTGCAAAAGAGAACAAACCAGCTATCAGTCAGCATGCTTGTGAAATCCAGAAAAAAAATAAATGGATGCTCTCTGCAAACGACAAATACTAAATCACATGGTCTTGAAGACCTTTGTTATTCAACTGAGGATAGAAAACTTTTAGCAAAATTCTGCAGAAGCAATTGTGTTATCGTTTGGCTTGCTAATTAAACTTGGAAAATACATTTCATTGCCAGCATCACAGAAAAGAATATGTTTCAGTTGACTGAGAAGAAAATGAAATCGTTTTTGCCTTAATATTGTGTGTTGAGAGGGAGCAATAGAGAGGAAGGCAGAATATGAATATCAAGTAATTCTTGTCAAATTTCTATAGCTTCTGCCTTTAAGGCCTTTCCAGTGTACACCTGCCCTGGAAGCCTCTGAATTTAAAAAAAACGAAACAAACCCAAACAAAAAGGCCCACACCACAAAAGCTAGGGTTCATAGAAATGCAAAGAGTGGGGAGGAAACGATTGTTTTCAGAAAGAGGGCTGTCACAGGGATGATGAATCATGGCCTGTCCCAGGCTCTACGCACATAGGGTCTCTAATGCTCCTCCCATGCATCCTCTCCATTCCTTTGCTGAAAATTACTCCAGGAGCTGCCTCTGTGCTGGACTGAAAATGTACTTCCTAATTCATCTTTCACTCAGCCATATTGTTTCCCTCCTTGAATCCACCACACTTTTGTGGCGAGTTGTGTTTGATTCACCTTCGCAGTGGAAACAAAGAGTGAAATAAGTACATCTGGGTCTCCTTTCACTAGCTAGGAAAGAAACCATCGACAGGAAGGAGGCCAGAAACAAACTAGAGAAAAGACTGGACACCTTTACTTTCTTTTTCTAAATGAAATTGTATTAGCATTGACACTGAAATAGTTTTAAAACCAAATTAATCCCATTTTATTTGTATAATCACCATGTTAATCTTGATTCACAGCTCAAAACTACTGGATACTTAAAACTGCATTGAATCCCAGAAAAACAAAACAAAGCAAACCCCACACCACAAAGACAACATCCAAACACGGCTTGGAATTTACAGTGTTTTAACGTTCAAGTAGATGACTAGTGCTAGGCTGTTATTATTTGGACCATTGCACAGCAGTCATGTTTCGCTTTTAATGATGATCAACAGAAGTAGTGGTTGCCAAGGATGATTGTAATTCATACCGTGCCATGTCCAAAGGAGAACAATTTAACTGGCCACAAATCTTAAGAGCAGCAAAAGACCCCATACCGAAAACCTTCATTATTAATTCAAAGGCCATTAGAATTGGGGTCACTGTTTATTTACTAGAATGACAGACAAGATTGAAAATTCTGATCTGGAGATACTGGAAAAGAAAAAGCAAGAGCAGCAGTATACAAACTGACTTCTTATTTGAAACCCTTACAGCACCAGTAAGAAATGAGGGGAAACGATAGGAATAGCTGCCAATGTGCTTCTGAAAAATTTCAACATTATTAGCAGTAGGAATCAGTGTCCTCACTTTATGTGGAATTTAGATTCTCTACTCTTTCTCTATGGTGACAATAGTGTATTTTGTCATTTTGCTTTGACATTTCCTTGCATTCTCCACAGAGCACATATAAAGGAACAGGACAGAAACTAAATAAGTGATGTGAGGCACTCCAACAGGCCCAGCCATGATGCCTGAACTGGACCATGGCTGTTCTAATCAGATCTCTCACATCAAACCAGTTGGAAGACAAACACATTGAGGAACAGAGAAAGGTTAAAGAATTACAAAATAGTAACTAAGTTCTCAAGGCAATGTTTGGTCCTTCTATAAAGTTCCCAACATATAAAGTTTATGCCACTTATAACATAAGCAATGTCATTTAAATTTTCCATATGACAAAACAAATCAACACCTTACTGAAGCAGAAATGATTCTGCTAGTCAATCTATACACATTTCTGCTGAAAGCAATCAGAATTTAAAAACAAAAAAGAAAAGAAAAAAGGCAGCACATCGAACATTTTCTAGTTTCTTGTCAGGTTCCTGGCAAACTTATCCCTCCTAACTTCTGGCTCCAGGATGTCCCGCTGGGAGTGCCTGCCCTGCACTAACTACTCTCTTCCATATGAGGTCTCCTGAGGTTCCTGTGGCTCTGAGGCAGCCTGCCAGAGGGATGCCCTCAGAGTCAAGGCTTTCAGTGGTGTTAAGGGAATGACAACGATAATTATGTTCCACAAAGTGCTCCTAAGCTCTTTCTCTGCTTCAAAATTGCAGTCAAACAAAACTTCAGAATGAAAGAATCCACAAAATGAAAATTCACATTTTATGTTCATTTTTAATAACAGGTAGAAGCAGGGCTGATAATTTCTTTGCACCAAAAGCTTCGTCTGATCAGATTTTAATGCACTTTATCTTCCATTAAAACTTTGTTTTCAGTTAATTTAGTTTCTTTATAAATACTTGGTTCTGTGTATCTACTTTGCCCAGGCTCTCAAATTTTGATTAGACAAGGCCTTTCCAATAAAGTATGGTTCTAAGTGTAGCTGTTTTTTATTATGTACATCTCACAGACCACTTAAGCCATACTGTGGAAGAGGCTTACTGGTCTCATAAGTCACTCTTATTATTTCAAATAGCTCAGGCTAACTGTGACAGATTTATTCACATCTTTTCAATAATAAGATGAAATGCATCCATTTTTTAGTTACAGTTGAAACTCCTCAGAAGAAAGATCATGTTTTATCCATTAAAGTTTATGCATTCATGAGTCTACTTAATATTAAAGCCATTTTCAAAAAGCTTGTCAAATTGAGCTGAACTTGTAATGTACTCATACTCAAACCAATGTTTTCTAAGTTTAGATGGGCTACAAATAGCCCCTGATTTAAGAATTCACTTTCCCTTTCAGTGTGCCGGAAGCTGCTTTTTGGTATTTTACTTTGCCTATCCACCCAAAACTTCTTTTGGTATTGAGAGTGGTTACTCAAAAAGATGACCGATAACGCCCTGAGAAAGCTGCTAGATATTTTTTTTTAAACATTTTATTTTATGAAATATAGTTTTACATCTGTAAGAAATTCACAGTCTAGGAAAAAGATGGAAAAGGATATCTCAGCATTGCCAGGATGTCTCAACACTCAGTGATAGGTCTCAACATTGTCTGTGCTTGGCACCCCCCTTCCTGCAGCTGGAGATGGATTATTGTGGGAAATCGTCAGGCTCAGCATCCCCCCTTCCTGCAGTTGGAGAGGGACTATTGTGGAAACCTGCCAGGTTCAGCATTCCCCTTCCTGCATCTGAAGGGAGATAAGCAGGACAGTTCTCCATTCCTGCATCTAAAGGGAGATAAGCAGGACAATTCACATGAATACTACAACAGGATGCATCAGTGCATCACTGCATTTTCACTTGGAAGGGTGATAACAAATAAGATAAAAAAACCCAAACAAAAAGATCATGGCTGGTTCTGCTTCAAATTGATCATAACCTAAAAGCGCATACTACACAGTCTCGATAGAAGTATATAATGCAGCTATGTAAAAGGTTTCTATGACTAATATGTTCAGAAAGTTAAAACATGCATTTTTTATCTGAGTGATGATCTTCTGGTTGAAATTCACATCTGCATGCATATCAAGTGAGCTGGCAACAACGTCTGTTCTGTGCCAGTGAATAACGAATGTACAAAATAATGCTTCCAAATGCATAAAGGCAATAGTGAAAAAGAAACCTCATATCCTGTATATTAGAAGCAACAGAACAATTTGATGGGAATGCGTAGGAAGCAGGGGCTTCAAGACTACAAGCATTTGAATACAATGCAAGTTTCAGACTCATCTGCTGGTTCTGCTGGCTATGTGACAGGAAGCAGTGCTGTGCACTCCTGAAAGGGAAGGGACAGATTGGAAATTTCCATACAAGACAGAAGGCAGGTGAATGTATTGTTTATGCAGCTCACCTTTTAAGTGAAAACTGAGAAAAACTACAGTATGCATTCATAATGAGGACTGAACACCAAAATCCTCTGCAGATATTAAATGAAGGAGAGCTGACCCCTTTCAAAACAAAGAAAACCCTACACATATTTGACAAATTCTCTTTTCACAATTCCTTTAGGGGAAATCATACAATGATTCAGCTGTGGGTTACTAAACACACAAAGCTATACTCACTGCGGAAAGCTCTCTAAAGCTAAACACAGCTGCTAGCTGGGAGAGTATTAGGAAACAGTATCATATACGCCTACCCTGTTCTTACTGCTCCCTGAGGCATTTATTTACAGCCAGCTTTGGAGATAAGACACTGAAACAGCCTTTGGTCTAACCCAAGATGGCTGCTTTTGTGCTTCCAAATACATTTTGCTTTCTTAACTGTAATGAATCATACTAGCAGTAGCTAAAAGAAGCAGAAACTTATTAATTCTGTATCAACTGTTGTGCAGTTCAGACTGTTTTTATTTACAGAAAGAGTAAATATTTGAAACATACTAAAAAAAGCATTTTATGCTGTTAAGATGTCAATGTTACTGTGCTGTTGAGTTCCTCCACTGTGCAGGAACATATATAAGCAGACAAACTCCAGTATGAACCGGGGAGCTGTGTCCTTGCAATCTAATGTCCAAAGCAACTCACACATTACTGTCTCACCCAGCTAAATCGGTGTCAGAACAAGCAGAGGGCAGCCAATATAGCCAACAACTTCAAAGAATGATTTTTCTGAATTCAGCATTTTTTTATCTATAGGCTGTTAGTATTCAGTTATTTTTAATGCCTTATCACATAATTCTCCACTACTAAGAATCAAAGCAGCAAGTTAGCTGGCCAGTTCTGAAATAGACTTCATGAAATTGTGGAAAAAACGAAAAAGAAATTCAATCTCTACCCACTCAACCACTGCTCAGACTGAGAGTTCACACTGGAGTATTTGAAAACATTGCGTCATTAGTTGCATAAATCATGCAGCAAAGGATATATCCTGTCGAGAATGCAGTGCCATTCATACACAGTAATAGAAATCCACAGCAATAGATACAAAAGATCATTCTTAACATCTTTGTAACTTTAGAAATGCATTCATGTCAAACAGCAGCAGTTCTCCTAACACCCTATTAAAATAAACTTCTGCTTCATGAGGAAGGTGTTCAACTTAGTCAAACATGGATGCTATTGAACCAATGAGCAAGAACATGGATGAAGCAGAAAATAATTTTCTTTTTCTAAAGAATTCAACTACATACCGAAGGTGATTTTGTAGTGAGCAGAAAAATGCTGTCAAGAAGACAAGTGATGAGCAAAGACAAACCATCTGTCATTGGCAGTAATACCAGAACTTCTGATTCTTTGGAGCCTGGCAATTTATCACAACTATTTCTATTGTTCACGCCTAAACTTTCAAATGGGCTAAATGCAAGAAAATCTAAAGCAAATAAAGCAGCAGCAGCACAAGCTGCAAGCTTTTTCCACATGCAATAATAAGCAAGAAAGCCAAATAGCTTCCAACAAAAAGGGCATGTAATTTAATGGAAAATGACATTAAAAATTCTCTACATCTCTTCTTCCTCATAGATATGGGCCCACAGGTGTGGGCCAAAATAACAAGACACAGATCAGCAACCTTACAAATGAAACCAAGGAAAGCTGTCCTGGATCTTCAAAATTCACCTCCATACTTATGCAACACGTCATACAAGTCTTGCAAACATCTAGTGAGCAGTAAGGTTGCATGAATGAAAAGATCCAAACAGTATCTGGCCATCTCAAGTATTTCCTGTTTGAAACATAGGGAGGAGCTCCTGGGCTCCAGTTTTACCTTTTAGCCAGCTGGGATTGCTCTACAGCAAGCCACTCGGGTGTCATGACTCTTTTCTCAAAATGCTGAAGAAAAGTGTCTCAAACTAGAGCTGGCCTTCCTGTTAATTTTTTGTTCTACCAGGAGCTGTGTAGTGACTGTGAACCTCTTTCTGCTGGACCACCACTGAGCAAACCACGTTTTCCATTTGATTTTTTTACAAAAGCCAACAGATAGAATTGCATAATTCCTTGTTTTGGAAATGGCTGGTACTGAAATAATTTAGGAAGTGATTTAGAAAGTTAGTTTTCCCAAGAATTGAGTTGGGAAACAAACTCCCTACTAACCTCTTCCAAACATCCTCTGTCTACAATATGTCTCTTTTATGTGGTCTGGTAATCTGAGCTGCCTTCTTCCAGCTGGAAGACTGGTAAACTGCTTTTGTCCAATACCATTAAATTTGTTGCCTATGTCTTTTCATAAACCAACCTCTTGGAGTCACCACTTCTGTTTTGTAGATGAATATATGCCTCGACCTAATTTTCTCTCCTAAGGACAAAGCAACTTGCTGATCACTAAGATATGATAAAACCTACCCTCCCCCCCCCCCCCCCCCCAAAAAAAACCCCCACAACAAACCCCAACAAACCAACCCCAACCCAAAAAAAACAACCACCAAACAAATAGAACAAGTCAGAGGCCATTTCTTAACATTTCCTCTAACTGAAGAGATTTGACTACTTTGGGCACCTAGAACAGTCTCCTGTAGATGGCTCCTCACCAGTAGTATGCAATGCAAAATAGGGAAGTCAGACTATTTAATAGTTAATGTACAGGTAGCACTAAGAAAGTCAGGTGATAAACTGAAGACTACCTTAACTGATCTGAATTTTGGAAAGGTAAATGCCTGGAGTTGTACTATTTAGTATGTTGAACTATGTTAAACACTGCAGTAGTCATGCATGGAAATCCTAAGCTTGTCTGAAGTTTGTTTGTTGGTTTTTACCCCCCTCTTTTTTTTCCTTCTAGCTGCTAGTTCATTAAACCAACACCAGGCTATCTGTACCATTTCCTCCTGCTGGTGCCACAGTAAGACCTTCTCTGTGTCTCTGCTCTTAAGCCTTCAAGCTTCTCAGTAGGGAAATCAGTTGCTGATTTATAAAGCTCATTCTTGCACACCAGAAACCAAAGCTCAATAAAAGTCTCTCTTCAGTGACGGCAATATTTTTGGAATGTAATTTTAATCTCTACTCATTTCCAGTCTTGAGAAGGAAAAAAACCCACACATGGCAATACTTATATTCTTATGGAGCACCATCTCCTTCTGGGATTCCTTTCCATCAAGTTCCTTCTAAGTAAAAAAAGAATACATTGGGTGAAACCTGACAGAGAAATCCCTAGGCCACTAGCCATATAGTTACCAAGGATTAAAACGCAAGCTTCTACAGTATTTTCAGGGGGAAAGACATCTTCTAGTCTCCTTCTAAGGACAGATAAGATTGCTGACATGGTTTCATTTGCTTGTCTCATGAGAGTGCATTTCTTTGAAAAAGAAAGTAGCCAAAGTACTTGTTTAGTTTTCCTTTTTTTCAGATTTATTTCAAATTGAAACAAGTCAAGCTCCAGGGAAGATTTCATCTCTCTTGCCCTAAAATTTTAAGAGATGAAGGCTGTTCAAGTAGACAAATCATCCCCATGCTAAAGAAAACAAGTCAACAGTTAAATGTTCAATAAACATAAACACAGAGTTAATACGCCAGTGAGTATGACTATAGGCTTGTATCGAGAACACAAAATAAACCCACATTTTGTGTGGTAGAAATGGCCGTTTTAAATTTTTCATTTCCTTCACCATTGAGAAAAGCTAATAAAGTATTTATTTTATACAACTCTAAACCCATGCATCCTTCTCTGAGGTGAGCCTGTAGACTATAGGTTTAAAACCATATCTATAGGTAATTTAAGCATTTTTCATATTAAATATTATTTTATTGTTACAGTCTGTTTTGCTATTTCCAAATTCATGTTTTGATTTATATTCCAATTATCCTTGTGAAAAGTGTTTGTGATAGCCAATCCGAAAAAAATCCCAAACCTAATAAAAACACTCTAGATCTGTTCTGAAACTACTTGGCTTTAACTCAGAACCATGAGCACATTACATTACCTGCACTGGAAGACAGTGGCTAGAAAGTAGAAGAATAGTGTTCTCAATGAACTATAATGTACCTACCACCTAGAAACTACTTATTTCACAGTAAGAAAGTAATTCAAACCCTCATGTAAAATCAGAAATTCATCATCATTATTGTTGTACCATTGCCTGTATCTTCCTTTCTTGTTAAGAATTTCTTATAATCTCTTTTATATATAACTAGATTTTGTTCATAGTGATAAATTGATGACTGAAGATTTCTTCTTTATCTGTTACTGTTTTGTTTTTTTAAAAAAAATTTTCTTAAAGCTGTCTTCCATTTGGAAGTCTGAAAGCTAAGCAGAAAAATTGAGCACTTGGGATAAACACTGAGTTTGAATGAAACCTGTTGTCATCACCTTTGAAGGTGAAGAATCAAACATAAAAAGTCTAAATCTATGTTAAAGTCTCAAAATTTCCTCCTCTCTATGGAATAAGAGCTGTAATCAGATTTCTCCCAATTGTGTTGTTTTTTTTAAACACCTCACCATCTCCCACACTTGAACAAATTCAGGAGCTACTCTTTGAGTGAACTCAGTCTAGACTGAAGGCTGTTGACAAGTCCTCAAACAGAGGGAAAATAATTGCTTTGCTGATTTTGACATCTTTGTAACCAATGTCAAGGCCAGAACTTCTCCACAACAGGGAAAGCTGGGGACTAACAAAGGTTTTTCATAGATTTAAATTTATTCTATCCATACTCATAAGTTGTTTTTCTAAGCAGAATGCAAAGTTTTAACCCTTTGCAGACTTTATGGGTAGCAGGTTTATGAAAAGCCTTACTGGTATGAAGAAATGTTTCAACCTGTTAATGTTACATGAGAAGCTCAGATAAACAGTCATTAACTGTAGGCTTTAACTTGAGGAGGAAAAACGAATGTCAGTTAGACAATGGATCATTCTTAATGTATGCTTTAGGTAATTAGGCTGCTAGCAAAGAGAGCTTTGAAGGCTGGAGGAACAAAATATAGATGATAAAATGGTATTGTGTCATAATTTCAACGTATGCTCTTTTGGTAGCTCATATAAAAATATGAAAATTCCTATTTACCATCTCTTTAAATCTGTTGCCAATACAGAAACATATACACAGTGTTTCTAATTGGGAATCATGATTAACCAGATAAAGTTATCACTTCAGTAAGGCAGTGAACAGTTAAAATTGAAGAAAAACACACTCGTGAGGCACAAGATTCCTTCCCAGTGTGCATTAATATGGGTTGACTGTACTCAGCAAAAGGACATTGATTCAAATAAAACTTGTAAAGGAATCATATAAGGGTAGTATTTGCAATAACCTTGCCCTTCTCATCCATATTTGATTTTATACCTGAGTAATTCTACATATTGTAGTGCAGTTACTCTTGCTTTACACCAGTTTAAATGAGAAGACGACTAGTTATTTAGGATGGAAACCACTGTCAGAAAGAGGGTGAAAAACACGAGGTTCGAGGAAGAACTTCAAGGAAGTGGGTAACAGCAATACTAGAACCGGGTGACTGATTCAAAAAGCTATTTCGTAGTGTGAACAAATACTTCCAGTTTTCTTAGTAGCAGTCAAATTCCATAAAAAAAACTTCCTGTCCACCCCAGGCATCACTAACTTAAATTCATAAAACTATTGATTAAATTTAAAACAGTTGATTTGGCTGATTTTTGTCAATTGTTTTCTGATACTAGGGTGTGGGTGCTGTTTTTTTTAAAGGTTTGAAAGTATTTAAGTAGGAGAACTGTTAAACATAGAGATTGCATTTATACCTTCAAACTGAAAATGCAAGGCTTAGTTCACCTGCTTTTTCCAAGAGTGTCAAGGGAATATTTTAGGGCCAGATCCTCTGAATTGCATAGCATCTGTAAGTTTGCCAGATTTTCCTCAACAGAGGCTGCAGGATGCTGAGTGTTTTTGAAAACTTGCCCATTCCATTCAGGTTTTTAAATGTAAGTTGAGTGCCTTGAAACTTCATCCCTGATTATGCTGGCAGCGTGTTGTGCATTTTAATAGTGATACAGAAATGTGGTTTTAACTCCTTTTTGCATCTGTTAGCAAATTCAAGATCTAATCTGACTTCATAGCAGGGAAAATGTTAAATGTCATACTCTACAGAATATAACAGTGCTGCTCTTTTTCCTTCTTCACTGTCCGCCTTAAAAGCATTTGTTGCCAAGCATCAGATTGACATTACTGAAACAGAAAGTAGGAAAAGTGATTTTCTTATCACAGGCATTATTAATGAAGGTCACTGTTCAAGTGACAAAATATCACCAAAGTCATCAGCTCTTTTTGCTCTTCAGCTTTATGGTGGTGACTGTCCTGTCATTTCACACATCTGTAGCGAACAACAGTGGCAGAGGTTCAAGTGAGATAGCCTACATTTCTGACTTGCACATAAACTTAGCATTCAGCTCCTCTCCAAGCATGCAGGATGAAAGCATTTTTTCTGGTAATAGGAGTTCAAGAATCAAGAGCAATTTAATAGACTTCTAACTGGCTGAAGGCTTGAAGCTCCCTATGAAAAAAATCCCCTCAAAAGCATGCATACCAAGACAACATCTATTCTAAACATATTGAAAATATTCTGACCATCAAATTACAATATCAAATGTGAAGCCCATCAGCCATTTTTGTTTCTGTGCTTCACAAGATACCAATAAAACAGATGAATCTTACTAAAGGTCCAAAGGCATTGTAAGCCCAGAAGATCTGTGCAATGACTCACTGACTCTTAGAGAGGGCATGGAACGAAAACGCAGCCTTTTTTCATAATGGTTCTAATTTTTCCTAATAAAGCACATCTACATTTTGGGAAATTCTGCTATTACCCTACTTTCAGCCAGTCAACTACATGAACCTCAGCCATAATGGAAAGATTTTTTTTAATATTACCATAATATATTTATGGTAAACAATGTCTGTCCTAACATCAACCATGCAACACAGTTCATATTCAGCTTCTCCCCAAAAAACTGGTGGCCAGAAATATGTTTGCATACCTTAGATCTGAAATCCTTCAAACGTATAATTGAATGCTACTAACAAAATAAGGTTCAGGGTGAATACAAAGTACTCTCTGTATTACCATATTCCTATAGCTGCTAATGGTTAAGCTAACAAAATTACCACAACTCAGCAGTGACCGATACAAGTTAAATTCTATTCCAGCCCTAAAAAGAAAGAAAATATGCCCATTTTTTTCATCATTGTTTAACGTTGGTTTAAAAGCTGGTTCCACACAGTAACTGCATCTGGATCCAAAGTGTCCAAGCAACATCTATTTTTTTGAAGGACAGACACTGGGGATACAAACATGCCTGAATTGTAGGCTCAGGCACACCTGAAATACAGCTGTGCTCTAATATGGGACAGATCCTAACAGATTGGAAAGAACTTTAGCAGCAAAAGAATAGCACAAGTGGACAATGTGTACTCATTTACAGAAGAAGATGAAATTTTCTAGCCATGCAGTATAGGCAGATATTCTAAAACACTTCTGTTTTAAAGTATTAAAAACAAAATGCAAAGGTATTATAGGAGAGGTAAAGGTTGCAATCACTAGACGAAGAGAAAACTATCAGCATTTAACACACAGCATAATTTGAGCCATTCTGTAATTAAAGAACTGTACAGAATAAATTATTAAATTTATAGGGATTAAGTTCCTAATAACCGTCGAATTTTCATTGTGGAACAGTTGCCCATTTCTTTTGACTTACTGAACAAAGAGGCTTAAATTAGATCCTTGCTATCATCTTTTAAAAATAAATTGGAAAGCTTTGATGGAGAAAAGTAAAAAGAGTTGGAGAACTTTAAGAGGATTTGAACATTCCAGAAAAGGAAAAAACAGCACACAGTTTGTTAAAAATACAATTAGTTCTGCATTTTAAGTTTGTAAAAGTGATGATAGCCTTAACAAAATGAGCTATAAAGAAAAATTAATACCATTTTAAATTTGGAAAAAGAAGTATTGAAGACTGTTCTAGTCTAAACCCAGATTCCAATTGTATTTTTTCATGCAAAAGCAGCTAAACTCATCATTTTTCGTCGCTACCCTCCCCCCCCCCAAGTTTAGGTGGATAAACATCAGTAATGTGACTTGCACTTATAGTAACAGTCCCTCTAAAGTCAGTGTAATTACTCAGTTGATGAAATTATTCATGTGAGGAAAATAATTCATATGTATAAGAGATTACCGGCACAGGTACCTTGATGTAAATTATGAAAGGCACATTACAGAATGTCGTAATTTTTCTAGAATCACATTTCTTTTTCCCACAGGTACTGTCAAACATCTTTTTACCTTTAAGCACTGTATTTCTGTAGCATTCTTTCAATCATCCTTTTTGACTAACCTGAACCAGAACAGTGATATATCTTTCCTATTCCAACTATTAATATTATGGGCACATGGTCTTTGCTTTTGGATGGTGATAGAAGCAAACTGAAAGAACCAATAGCCAGACAATCCTTGAAGTGATACATGACCTTTACACAAGAATGATCAACAAGATAGAGCACTATTCTCTCCAGAATGATTGATAGGAAAAACAAGTTGGCTATAAGGCTGTATTTTCAGCTGGGAGCGAGTACATCAGAAGTCCTTGGTGGGCCTCAAAGTTTATGAAGTGCAAAGCTGAGCCAGTCAGAAGAATAAAAATAAAGAAAAAGGAAGAAAGGTAGAAAGAAAAAAACCATCATGATCTAGGAAGATCACTATTTGGTTAATTATGCAGAGAGTAGGAGAAATATATACTTGCCATGAAGAAATAAATTACAGCAAAGTTTGCTGTTCACCTAAGCAAAATCCTGAATGTGTGAGCATAATTATGGGCCACCTCAAGTCCAATTAAATCGCAACTTACCCAAGGCAGACAGGCTGGCACAGCCCAGTAGACCTGTATCCAATGTCAAGTGGCTTCTTGAGACATTTCCCAAAGCTAAGTCAGGGACAGGATGGGGTAAAACTCTTCCCATGTCTCCCATCCCTTCCCTGTCCAGGAATCTGACCTGTGAGCAAGAAGGGACTGTGACCACTGCACACTGCTTTGCAATTAAACATAACTGCTCAGACACTGTTAACTGTCTGCAACTGAATGCAGTTCTGTAGGTGCTCTTAGGGGCACGCTGTATTCCTTCTATGTGCTTCATATATAACACTGCTACTCTGACAACAGGCACTTATGTCCCCATCAGCACCAGACCTCTGCCTGAAGTCATCACACTTTCTTATCTGTCAATGCCATGTTTGATTTCCACCACTGAGGCACCATTGGGATGAGAACAAAGACTTCAAAGACAGAGGAAAATTGCACCAGCAGAGCCTAAGCTGGGTATTTTATTGCTTTTTTCTGGGTATTCCCTTCCCCTGTTTTTTCAGTCCTTTTTGGCTGCTGGCCACCTATTGAGCAAGAGGCCTTCTCCCTAGTCGTCACAGCAGGAGCAGCCAAGGAAACTGCGACGCATTTGCTCTCACTTCTTGCCACTTGGAGAGGCAGTGCCTTTGTATGGTACTTTTTCTTATGTGCACACTAAGTATTTTGTCTAGAGGTGTTAAGAGAACTATTAAAAAAATTAAAAAGAGAAAAAAAAAAAAGTAAAATCTCTTCTGCAATCAACCATAAACTTGGAGAAGGGAAAGGGAGGGACTTTCTGTACATATGTACAGTTCATGAGAGACAGATATGGATTAAAACTCAGTTAGAGAGACAAAAGCTCTAAGGAATCATAAGAAATTCAAGTTTAGATCATTTTCTGCACTGCATCCTGGAAACATATTAACCTTCATTACTGCAATGTCTGATGCTTGCAACACAGGCTACAAAACACAGCTACCTGAAAGCATAGCATTGTGTCGACTAAACAAAACAAGCTTATGTTCCTCTTGTCCTACAATACACAAGTCATCTATACATATATGCATGCACCACGTATTTATTCTTATTTGATTCATCTACCATGTCTTGCCATACGTGCTATCAGCTTCTTCTTAGAGATCAGAAATGTATATTGTACACATGAACATGTCCTTTACATGAGTTACAAATCCAGCCTCTAAATTTATTTCCCAAACCAGGCATTTTCCAGGATCCTGGAACACAGAAAATTTTCCTCATAAGCATCATAGAAAATTTCTTCTGCTGAAAAAGATTCAAACTTTGATCCATGACCCACTGCATGCCATAACACGTCTCCAAAATGGAAAAAAGTCCATCAAAACTGCTCATCGTATACCTTTTTCGCTCTCTTCTGGGCAAAAGAAGAAAAAAGCCGAGCAATACCATACTTCTGTCAAAATATGAATCTTCCTGAATGTGCATTTCAATTGCCAATAGATGACTTTCTTTTTTATATTTACAGCAATAAAAGATATTTTTATCACTATTGTACTGCGCTTGTATGTTGTCTAACAATGGCATCCTGGCACGTGACTGAGCAATGACTGAAACAAATGAGAACTTCTCTAGGAAGACGTTATCACTGTTCTTATGATTATACACTGACATTTTAAAGAAAGGACTATAATTTTTGCCTTTACTTTGAGAACAAATGCAACAAAAAACTTGGAATTAAATATGCAGTACTGTATCTCCCAGCCCTCAAATCAAATTTGATCTGAGAGTAGCTGGCATTAGAGGTATCATGACAAGAACTCCTGCTCTGGTTCAACATGAGGAGGGATACATGGTAAAGGACGAAGTCATATTCCTTCAGCTGATGCAACTAAAGTAAGGGTTGACATTTCAGAATATTTTATGCTGTAAGCATAAAGCTTCTTTTTGGAGGCAGCAGGCTTTTCATTACATTCCAGGACCCACTCTGTTTGTAGTATACGCTTATACACTCAGCTAAGGCTCCCCACAGCCACCCACAGCTGCATTTCACTTGTTTAAAGGGCATTTGAAGTACCGATGTACTTGGCATCACCTAGTTGAAAAAAAGTGCATGGACTGCCTCCTTTGGAAGTCTCTGAAGCTTTGTTCAGTCTGTGGATGTATGCTCCTTGAAACCCTATGGTGTCTTTGCAGGTGCATACATACTGAGGGAGATGGAGGCACTGAAAACATTAGGCTAAGTTAATCAGAGCTGTAAGTTGAAGTCCCTACAAGTAAAAATATTGCAACCACATATTTTTTTTCAGCTCTTCCTCTGGTCCTAGGGACAATTAGAAAACACAGGAAGGAGTCACACTATGCTCTCACACACGGAATGCGCCCATATTTCATGTGCAACAAATTCCCATCTGTTACACTTGAGACAGGGCAGAGCTTTGCAGATATGCAGGCACGGTGAACAGGCACCTGATCTCCTGCATATTAGCTATGGGTGCTCTTTCGCACTGGGGCATGGAGCCTGGACTTTACACCACTTACAGCTGTTGTAATTCATTACTGAGGTGCTCAAAAAGGCTCTAAGTAAGGGTGCTAGTTCCCCTCCGCTTGCTTCAGATTCTGTCATATCATCCCCTTACTGATCAGTTCACATATAAATGGGAAAAGGATGTATGGCTGCACCTTCCTTTCAAGGGGCAGATAATATTGAAAGGAACAATTGTGAAATGCGCTACAACAGTCACATGGAACATAACGTAACAGGGAATGGTTTTTATTCATTTTTAATAGTTTTGTCCTCAATGAGACTCTGGTCCTAGACTCAGTTGGAAAACACATTACTGCAAATAAATTATAATAGTGGTGAGATAAAAAAGCAAAACAGACTGAATTTCTTGAAACCAGTCTCCTGCTTTGAAAAGCAAGAAAGAAGATATTGCCTACCAGCTGCATGAGCAAAGCAGGAACATTCTCAGCCATGTAAACACTAACAAAGGTACTATCCAGTTTCCCAGCACTGTTGCAGCTGAGCTGGTTGGTGCAAGCGAGCACTTTAACAGCATTCAAGCCTTATTAATGCGGAATGAATACTGCCTGAGGCCTGCCTACGTTAGAGCATGTGTTGGTGCTAGTATAAACGCACCTACAAGAGTACCAAATCAGATAATAAAGTGACCAACATTGATGCAATTGTAACACACTTTTCTATATGTTAGTCTGGAAAGCTTCCTTTATAATCTCAAGTGCATTGATTAACTAGAATTCTACCATCTCTGCTGTGTAATCATGGAGGAATCGTGGAGGAAGCCATACAGAAAAAGACGAGGACGAAAACGAATGCAGAGTCATCATACTGCCTCTGAATTAAATACACACACTAGCTAGCTGTTCTGTCTAAGTATTGAAATATTGTTACTCAGTATCTGTAGTAAGTGCCACTAAATACAGATATGAAATAATATATAAAAAACCTATATCTGATTTTAAAAATGCGACCTATAAAATAAAGCACAAGTGACAACCTCCAAAAGGGAAAGAAACATCAGTGAAACTCTGTGGATACTGAATTGCAGAGCACTGAGCCTCAGACAACAACCAACCTCAGACAGAGAAGAATCACTTGCAGTTCACACTTACTTGGCTTACTTTACATTGTGTTTCAATCTCAGGAAGGGAACACAAAAATTCCAAAGTTGTGTCTCCTTTTTCAACTGTCTACCTTCATCTTTGCTCAAAATCACAATATAAAAAAAAATTAAAAAAGGATACATGGCCATATTAAATTTGGTCCCAAACTATAACGTTTACAATTATAATTTTAAGAAGCTTTTATTCACACTAAACCAAATTGTTGTTCCTATGACAGCACAGAAAAAACTAGTAAAAGGAGCTTATATTATTTTATGTGAATTATTTATGACAGTGTCCAAAACTTAGAAATGAAGGATCTATGTTGTCTAGTGAGATAATGAAGCCAATATAAATTGATTCAGCCTTTGTCCTTACACAACCTGGATAACAGCTGTGTAATGTTCATTTAAACAAGTGACTTCTCTTTACCACAGTACCTTGCTGTAAAATAGGTCCAATAAGCTAATGTTTTATCATCTGAGCTTCTGGTCTCCAAAAAGAGAGCTAAGTCAGCAGACCTCTGTCAATTTATACTGGCTAAGCTTAGGCATGTAGGCTTTAATATACACAGTTAAAATGAGATAAGACTTTTTTTTTTTTTTTTTTTTAATATACATTCTATTGTGGAAAGTAGGTTCAAGGAAATACTTCCCTTAAAGGTCTATTTGCTGCCTCAGTCTTAAAGGCAGAAACATACCTTTACGTACCACCTCAAGGTCTTTGACCTTGCTTCATGCAGTGGAAGTTGACTGTTTTCAGCCAAATGTTATTTGCCAGTGCTATCACTTCACTCCCAGAATAATGGGATGATATCAGGGATTTATGAGGGCAGAAGCACAACTTGCTCACAGGAATGAAGAGAAAGCATCTCTGAAAATAATCAAATACTGATACTTCAAAAGACTTTTCCAAATTTCTTTTTTTTTTTTAAACTGGAGTTTCAGTGTGAAGGGTTCTTATCTGCTCTTGCTTTTGTGACAGTGATATTTTCCCACACTGAGATAAAGAGAAATTCACCTTCCTTGTGTTACTGTGTCTTTTCTTCATAGATGAATATGAATGCAAATGACTAAGGACAGAAGGAACTACAATAAATTGGTTTCATAAAGTGTCTCTATCTCTGTAATTAAGGTGGGTTAAACATGTAACAAATACTGACAAAGCCTCTACCAAGATATTTTAAATAAATAAATAAAAATCAGTCCCGGGCATACACATCTCCATGTGTCATGTCTCAATTTATTAGGTTTGTGCTTTTTAATGGTTTATCCAGTTTCACACTGAAGGCACCAAATTCCTTCACTGTAATGCATTGAGACTGATGGTGGTTAGACACTCACATGCACCCTCTCCTCAACCATAAATTATGGAAACATATTATATTTAAACTAGATCACCTATACGTGCTACAGTAAAAAAGACAACATTCTTACAGTGACCACAATTAGCCTGAAGTTAAGCCCCCAGATAGCATATGATATTCCCTGTGAACTATTTCTTGATGAGATTAGAAGCTGGATGTGACTTTTGAACTCAATAAGCAAACTCTCTGTAGCTCATGGATTGCAGGAAGGTGCACATCAGAGCCCATAATGGTATCAATATACCAGTTTAGATCTCAAAAATAAATCAGGAGTTCCACAACAATGTTTGGGAGACACAGGGAGAACAGAGGTTTGGGCACAAGCTCTTTAAGACTTGATTTACTTGGGAGTTATTCAATCCTTTCTATTCAATCAGTTACTGTGCTAAAGGAAGTCCTTGGGGTGAAGCATTTACAGTTAATTATGGAACTGGGATAATCTGTCTTGCTTTCAAATTAACAATTTATCATAGCAACAAATTAATTCCCTCTCTCTCTTTTTTTTTTTTTTTTTTTGAACAGCATATTAGCATATCCACCATAGCGCCTAGCCTCATTTCACTCCCATCATTAAGATGGTTTTTCCTTTTAATGTAGAGAAAGCATGAAATTTTACCACTGGATCTACAACTCAGCTATGAATAACTTAGTGAGAAAGTTTTCATTTCAAATACAAAATGAGTTACAGACACAACTTTAAGCAACTGTACATAGTCCTGGTGACGAAGCCATTAACTTTTGGTATAATAGAGGGGTTTTTATTTACTTCTTGGTTATTTGCTACTTTTGTACAACACACTAGTGATTCCAATAAACAGACAGTTAACAGTTCTCCAAATAAAACGTTTCATTATGGTTCTTTTCACAAATTCATTGCCTTGAAAATCTGTAGTGCTCACTATTCATTAAAAAAAAAAAAGAAAGAAAGAAGTAATTACAGCAAGCAAGATGCTCTCATGTAACAAATTGGCAGTCTGATTGAATCAAAGAGTGAATGGAACTAAATTCAAATTATTCCACAAAGTTTTGAAAAGAGTTTTCTTCAACAGTAGTTGATTTTCAGTTTCCAGGGTTTGAGTGAAACCGAGTTTTAAAATACACCTTTGGAAAACACACTTATTCTTTTAGTACTAGTGATTTTATGAAAAGCTAGGAATATTACGATTAGAAAATATTAGGTGTTTTCCAGACTACATACTATTTAGGTTAGCTCTGATGCTTATTTTCACCAAACTTTGGGACTGTTTGTGGTGTACCCATTCATATTACTATATACTGAAAAACACTCTGAATAATCAGAGCAAACAGACCTTTATTTTTGTGTTTTTCTCTCACGATAATTGCTTCTCAGAGCACTCCTGCTCTAAGGAGAATGAAAAGGGGTATACTGCTGAACACAGAACAATGGCTTCAATGTAAGAGGCTCTGAGTACTTATGAGGACCAGTGGATATTTGGCTACAAAGAAGTACCTAAGTCAACCCAACTAAATACAAACGTATTAATGCTAATTATGTTTGCTAATACAAGCATGTGAATATGTTACCAGAAATAGATTCTTTTGCTCATAGGCAATATGTACACACGTCCTGCAAAACTATGTTTGAAGAAGTGTTTTGATATACAAAGTATTATATTTTTAGATCATATTGAAAAACTGAGCTTTTTTCCAAGATAAATTCTAACTATGTAATCTTAGTTTTCAGCTATAGGGGAAAAAGCAGCTGTTAGACAATCCACAGCAACACATAGGAAAAAACAGATCTCTGTATTTCTGGTGATACTGCTAGATGCCTTTAGCCACTGCAGTGATGCTCTTGCTCCACCTCAGAGCTCATGTTGTCAGAAACAGACAGTCAAGCAGGGGAAGCTCAACAGAGAAGATGAACATAACTGTGTGGCACCTCAAAGCTCCCCCTTGTACCTTCCAACCTTTGCTCTTTTCCTTCCCATATTCTATTAGTTTCCCTTGCTGTGCTTTTCCTTAACTCCAGCTCAGCATAAAATCCCATTACCAAAATGTCAAGGCAATAACCATATCTTTATATCTCTCCTTCCTTTTTTTCCCCTGCAAAATATATACACACTGAAGGTATTATTATGGCTCTATTATTTTAGGTAATTAACAGTTCTAGTACAGAGTAGGAATCGATTATGCTCCATACTTTGTAGTGCATTCTGGAGAGCTCACAGTCGATATCAGTATACAATGTACGTTACCAATTATATGTAAAACACATAGTTGGTATTCAGTGGAGAAACATGGAAATAACAGTAGGGCAACTATGAAGTTACTTAAGAATCCTAAATCTTTACAAATAATAGGAAGTACAACTCAAATGTGTTAAGTATCTGTAAGTTTATTTGCTAGAATAGACAGAGTTTTCATAACTCTTGTGCTTTGCTTCAGACACTCAACACAACTAGATAAAAGCCTGTGACAAGTCTTTTTTATGTAATAGAAAGGACACTTCTGATGGTCAGTGGAAAGTTCATCATCACTCTTTGCACATGCACATCTGGCTAACTGCAACTCATTAAACCTATAAATACAGCCCCAATCTTTCTGTGATACTGCTGTGAAATGGGGAGGATCCCATCTAGCTGCTCTGTCAGAGCAATGACACTTGTCTCTGAACCCACCCTGTTCACCTGTGACACAGCCCTGTCCTGAAGTGCCTCCTCTCTCGTCCTGCTTTGGTGAACAACCAGTATAAGTGATTCAGGTTTAAAATGATCACAGAACTCTTAGTGTGTAATTCCTAAACAATCATTCATTCTCCTTGTGGTTGATTTTTTACATCTCCCTACAGAACAGGTGCTTGTGGATCAAGCAGGCAGAGATTGTGTTGGTCAAGAGTTAAATGGAAGAGCAGACAAGGCTGGTTTAGTATATATAGAACTCTATTAGATACACATATACACAAAGTCCCACTAACTTCTACTGTATCATAAATGCATAGCACCATTAGAAGTGGAGTATATCAAAAGCAGGAACCCAGCAATAGATATGCCTGCCCATCTGGAATAAGTGAGGGCTTCTTCAACTATTTCTCTATACTGCAGCTTTCAGAGCTGAAACAAGAGACAAAATACAGCCATCATTAGTCAGCTGTCCAGACATCAGTAATGAAGACATGACATGTATACTTTTTTTTCCTCTTTTTTTTTTTTTTAAAGTAATAGATACACCCCTGAATCCTCTTCCCCTCACAAAACAGGTTGCCTCACTCAGTTCAAGGAATCTTTATACACATCTACTTGAAAAGACATGGACACATTGTCAGTGAAGCATCTCTGCTGCCTCATGTGAACAAAGACAAAACACCCAAACCCACAGAAAACAGGGACAAACTGTTAATGAGGAGCAATGAAAATATTTTCCTGGCTTGGTTTACAAATTATAGAGAGAGGGCAAGTTCCTTCACCCTTTGAAAATGACAGCATAAGCACTACCTGGCAGAGCAGGGCAAAGAGCCAGAGTACCAGACCTATCATTCCTTAGTAGAAAAAAAAAAATAATTCAGGATTAAACCCATCCTGAAGAGATTCTTTTATTTTTATTTTAAGACAGGCTTGCAGTGTTGAGATTAAAACACTGTTCTGTGTACTTGCAGTCCCTGTAAACAGTATGAATTGACACGTCCCACCCCACCACCACCCTCAAATACCAGTGCCAAAAAATGCTGCTACTGAAGGTCTAGCCAGCAGCACTGTACTGTGGAAAACGAACAATATGCACCTGTGATCCACCTCTCCTTTCAAACCCATGGTTTATTCTGCTTTGCCTGCAAAAAAGGAACCATTGCTGGTCCTACAACACAAAATCCCCATTGTGTGGCTCTGTCCATCGCTCTGCGGGCTGCAGGGTCCCACTGTCTCTGTGACACGCACTTGAAAACCTGGCCCTCCCTTTGGAGGGCGAGGGGAAGTGAGGGCTTCCAGGGTAGCCAGAGCCTGCAGACTTGCCTGCCTTCTTTCAGCATTGTTCGTATTTTCCAAGAATCAAATGCTGCATCAAATTTCTTGCACAAAATGACTGCTGAGCAGCTCCTTTCTCTTTGCTGAGTTAATAGCATCAGACTCATAGGCCACTGCAGCCTGCTTGGTGACCGATTTAAGTCTCTTGCTTTACACATTACCTGGATTTTTAAGGTTAAAGGGCTGCCACAGTGCAGGGACTATGTCATCCTTTGCATCTTGAATAGAAGCTAAAGTTGGCAGTAAATTAATCACAAGACAAGGACAGGGGCAGGATGTTGACAACTACCTGTTGTCAAAAACCTCACCATAATAACCTTTTCTGCTAAAAAAAACCCCAACAACCTGCACATTTGTTTTAAAACATATCCTTCCATTTTCTATTATGGTCTTTAGAGACCATATATTTCTTGAAGCCTCATTCTCTCAGCTGTCATGTTCTTAATAAGGCTGCTGATGCAATCCATATTAAAACTCAATTGTTTTAAGATACCAGGAAAACAAACCAAACTGCAAGCTGGGGATAAAAATAGGCCATGCACCTTCAAGGGACCAGCAAAATTTCTGCCTTTAATGTATGTTTATGAAAATTCATCTCAACCACCATTCTCTCCTACCTCTTTCTTAGTACACTGATGGAATCATAAATGCCAGCAAGCAACAAAATTACTACCCTGAGAAAAAAAAAGGAGGAATCCTTTGTAACAACAGTGATTTCTTTCACTTCACTGGCTCATTAATGAGCAAATATTTTCTTTTGAGTGTCCATAGACCAGTCCAGGAGAGAGTCTAAGAGGAAAGATTTTAAAGCAAGCAACGGCAGGGCTGTTGTAACACCAGCTAATAAGGTGCCATGAAGCCTGTATGTGAACAGTTCCCACTGTCTGCATTTTGAATCTATAATAATTTGTATGATCAAAACTTCTATTATCAGAAGCCATAAGCTATTGGCATTTTGAAGAAAGTGATAGCAAACAAAAACTTCTGAAGGATTTATTCTTCTGTTTCCTTGTGCGCTGGTTGTCTAAACTTCAAGGACACGGCATTTCAGAAGCCCTGCCTGGCTAACTTAAAGCAATTATCAAAGTCTGTTCCCATATTCCCAAGAATTTAAGTTCACTAGTTCTTAGGTGTTGCAATAAAAGCAAGTTGGGAAGCAGTTTTCTAAAACGCTTAGAAAGCCGAGTGGAAAGAACTACTGGATTTCAGAAAGGAGACTGGTGTCGGCCTCTGTAATGCTCCATATGAGTATCAGAATGAAAGCCCCAGTTTAACAGCAGAAGTATTTGCTTGGAAAGCTATAAATGATAAAAAGAGGAAGACAGCTACTTGGAAAAGCAGTATTAAGGAAATGATATGAAAAGTTTGGGACTGACATCAAATTTTCATATGGGATGAGGTAACTTCATGTGTACTTACACTGATCAAGTTGCCTCATGCAGAGGCATTAGCCTCTCGTATGTTCTAAAACTCAAATTGCGTTTCTGTAGCCAAAGTCCTAAACTGACCCAAAATTAAAGCTCCTTAACTTTTAAGATAACTTGACTCAGCTCAGTGGAATGAAATAGCCAATCATGAACAAAAGTAAGATCCAGGAAAATAAAACTCAATGTACTTATACCTGAAATTCAACTAATATTGAGTTCAATGTTTTTTTAAAAGCACAATGGATACTATGCATCAGTATGGCTCAGAGTTAAGCCCAAGATATGTGTGTCTTCAACTTTGGTTTCACTAGAAACCTTTGTTTTCAGAGAGAATTTATTTGTAATAGAATAAACCATTCTATTCCAAGTGGAAAAGTGGATTGTAGAGAAATAATTCTGGAATAGCTTTTCTAGAACAACAGTATTGATTAAAAATCCTTATTCTTCTCTCATACAAACTACTCCACTACTTTCCCCTCTTACATTTCCAGTCACAACTCAGTAAAAGAAATGGAATATAAAAGTAAAACTACGCAGAGTAGCTTCAGATGTAAATGAGAGGAAGTAAAAATACCTTGCTTCCTTAAAGTATTTTTCAGCTTTAACTATAGCTATACAATTAGGTAAGAAAACTGGGGGGGGGAGGGTGGAAGAGAAGACAAGAAAGAGGTGCAATTTCTGTAGGTTCTTGAAATATCCTGGCAAATTCCTTGGTTAATCAGACAGAAGCCCAGAACGGTGAAACAAGCACTTCAGTTAACATGAGAAGGCTCTTCAGTTCACTTTACTAAACTGATGTCCAAAGAGAGAGAGAGAGATATGGGGAGCAGGCACACTAAAAACAATATCCCAGGACAATACAGTCATGTCAGGCACAATATCGTATTATAGCTTGTAGACACTTGACTACCTCTGGGGTAGACCTCTTGTTAGAGCACTTCTTTTTTCAAAGCTGTATCTTGGACTCTTTTTTTTTTAAAAAAACCCAAACAAACAAACAAAAAACCCAACACAAAACAACAAAAAAAACCCCAACCCAACCCCCCCCCCCAAAAAGAACAACAAACCCAAACAAAAAAACCTCCCTGTTCCCTCCATCCTGACTGTAATATAGAATTTACAAAGGAACAGTAAGAAATAAACCATGTATGACTAGGATGGTAGCCTGAGGATGATGATAAATTCAGAATGCTTATTTTTTAAAAGTAATGATCACTTGCATCAGTATTTAAGGGAGTGGCCACATTTTCTAATTAGGCTGTAAATGTTTTGCATACAATTATTTCAAACAGTTTAATGCAGCAACTCATTCTGTAGTCTAGGTACTATTCATTCTTCTAATTCCACTGGTCTAATATTTCAAAGTGATTCACTGCTGTCTCATGAGGTGCTTATTATATATATTTTTAATTCTGCTGATATTCTCTTGTAAATTATTGCCAATTTCTGGGTAATAATTTTAGCCACTGCTTAGTTGGGATGCTGCAAATGAAGCATATCAGAGGAAGATGCATTCATTTCAGCATTTCTCTACTGAGAATCTGACAACTAAGTATTTCTCAAACGATCTTCAGAAACACTTGGCTTACTGGATAGGGAGAATATTTTTTCTGTTTGGTTAATTCAGCAACCTGTATTTCCCCTTCCTGATGTAAGGAAACTTCACAAAAACCTAATTCCTAAGGCCCTCGGATTTGTACCATAACAATATAATCATTCCCAGCTTACTGACAGTTAAAGACAACAATTACATGAACATGATGTTCAGATCTAAGTCCATTATGTCCAAACCTATGCAAAAGATTATTTTTCCCCTAGACATGAAGAACACTTCTGCAGAGAAAATCTTTTTTTTTTTTTTTTAAATGCCTGAGGACAGGATTAACTCAAAGAACAACTGAAATCCCAACTTTCTGAATGGCAATTTGTATCCACATTTCTATCTTCACACCTTAGTCTCCAAAATTATTTGGGTGGAATATGAAAAAGAGGTAGCGTCAGTCTCCTGAGAGCACCCGATTGCTCGTTCAGTTCCTCCCTCTCCACTGCCCAGCTCTGCCAATAACACACCAAGCTTAAATTGTAAATCATAATAAAGCCAAGCTGAAAACCTTTCCCAGGGGCAGAACATGTTGCTCCTGTATTTATTTTTTTCAGATTTATTTCAGTATAAATACAGTGCTTTCTGTAATTGCAATATATGGTTGACTGGTACTCCTCAGAGAACAAGGCAGTTACATGAATGACTTCTCCTAAATTTGTCTGCTGTTTTTGTGAGGAAAAACAGCAATGTATACATCAGCATTCCATACAAAGGTATTGCTATGCTTGGTGATATTTTGACATTTTAACAGTATAGATTCTATACAGTATAGTAACATTTGTTAGAATACTTACTATAGGATGATTTCTGAGGTAAGATATAATCTACAGCATAAAAATAAAGGAGTGTTGCTTTTAAAAAAAAATGTGTATTAATAATAATATCTCTGTAGCTTTCACCTTGCAAAAGCTTCTTACGTGACTGCTGGGATAGGGGATTCATTTCTTGCTCTGGATTTGCATGTTTCTGTTCCATTTTCTCCAGGGTACCATTAATGAAAGCTTCTTTACATGACATCATCAGTTTACAGGATTTGTTCAGGCTATCTCATATAATATTAACATTGGTCAAAATTTAGATTATATGCAGAAATAAACTGCATAACTGCTCAGCATCTTACTTTTGCATAACTACACTTGCTAGAAGGAACTGAAAACAGTTAATGACTGATCAAATTACTAAGAAAAATATTTTTTATTACCTAACACGAACAGCCAGATTAGACAATCCACTGAAGTAGAGGATGGAAAATGGAAGACATATAGAAAAAAGGAGAGTAGCAAAGGACCCATTCTGAAGGGACTGTTTCAGTTCATAGCCCTCTGTTCCTCGAACACAATCAAGATAAGAAAAAAGAAGAAAGAAGCACCTCTGAACTGCTCCTTTCTTCTTTACCTTTAATGGGCACAGGTGTAATAGCATGACCTTTCCTTTGATAGTATGAAAGACAGAAGGAAATTCTAATAGCTTATACGCAGTACTTGATATCTGCAAGAAACAAGTGCTGTTTTGATTTGTAGTCTAACTTCCCTCCCTCCCCAAAACAACACACAACACAACAAACAAAAGAGTGATCATAACTCACTAGGAGTGTCTTAACACATTATTTAGGCGGGGACAGCAGGACTCCTCTACCCATCACAGGATCATACTTGCAACTTCTTTCAGCGTCTGGGCATGTCATGACCGTTTGTTGTAGATCACTGTGCTAGCTACAGTCAGGTTAAAAGAGAGGGAAGACCCAGAAGACCTTCTTCCCCTTCTGGCTTAGCTCTTCTCTCCACTGTAAGCAGTCACCTTTCAGAAAAAGACACAGCAGGGCTTTTCTTCATCTGGACTTTCCATTATTGCAGCTCAGCATTTTCTTCAGAAGAAAAGAGCATTATATAGGACAGCAGGCTGTTAGCACTGTCTCTACCAGGCACTCAGGTATTAACTCCAAATATGCATTTCCTCTTAAGTAGTAAGCCTCTACGAAAAGGCATCTATCAATCTTCTACTTCCTACTGTTTCCAAGAGGACCTTTCAATTACTTAGAGGAACATAAGTCCTGTGTTCTTGCTGTACAAAACCAGAAACAGAAACACAACAGAAATGCCAGAACATAACCTAAGAATCCCTTCTCTTTTTTTTCCCCCCACTTTTCTGCTTGCACTATAGTGTAGAAGCCATGCTCCTCGAAAGGAAAGGAAGGGAAAGAAATGGAAGGGACCTTTCCATGGAAGTGCTGGACGTGATTCTTCATTTTGTAGCCACTGAAAACACATTTGAAACCTAGTAAAACACATTCCCTTTCTAGAGCATTCTAAGCCTGAATAACCAAGTAAATATTTCAAATGCTTTTTACACTTTAGAAAATAACATTTTTCAGACACTAGGCTAATGAGACATTCCTCTGGGAGTTTCTTAAGATGCTAGAAAAGTTCTTGAATTACAATGTTGACTTAAGCTTGATAAAGCAGCTATTCGGTAATCTTTCAAATCATAAAAGATTGTGCTAAGTCCTCTAGCTAGAAGCAGCATTTACTGGTGCATTTGGACTACACACACAGTTCTGACTATAAAGTTTAAACAGTTTTTTTCCTGAATGTTCCAAATAGTCTTTAGGAATCTGAAGTGATAAAGACATCACTAAATTGCCTCATTTCAAGCATAAATCTTGAAAACTGCGTGAGAAAAAGCTGTCAGATAAGTTATCACAAGACAAATTATATTTCACGTGTTTGTATTATACAAACACCTGAAAGCAGAATGCAAGACAAGGACACTTTGCCAGAATGCAAAACAGCTTTTGCAATAATCTTGGTCTAGTTTCTTCTGCATCAAAAAAAACTGGGACCAAGATCGGTAAGACACCTATACCATCATAGCTTATCCAGTGGGAGATACATCTGAGGGTCTGGCCTTCAATGGGGTTGGAATTGGTCCAATTAGAAATGATTCAAGCAAATGTCATTTACCTTCCACATCTTCAATTACCCTTGAAAAGAGAAACATGCTACTACATTTCACAGCACTGAACAGCTTTGTTATTAGGTGATTTTAACTGGGCTAAACTAAGTCAAGTGGCTAAGATCCATAGAAAAAGGATCCTTTCCCAAGTACTTGAATTTCTAAAAGATGAAGGTATGGCAGCCACCAAGAAGTGAAGGGAATTGTCCACCTTTACAGAGCAAGTCATTAGCAGGCACAGGAGTTTAGATTACTGACCCCCACAATTAATGCAAGAGGTCATCAAATACCTTCAAGCTTTCTTTTCTCTATTTTGTTACTAAAAACCCTGCTTCGGTGATGACAGAAGTTTTCAATTTTCCTTGGAAATAAATTTTAACTTCTGGTTTTACATAACCCTGAAAGCCAGGGCTTGTAAATGGAAACATCAGCAGACCCTGAAATGCAGCAAAGCTATAATGCTTCTCTAATGACTTCATCTTGGCTAATGCAAGGTATTGCCAGTCAACAGAGGGGAAAATTTCATTTTGTTATTTATGCAATCTGTATAAAAAAAATAAATTAGTTTTTTGCTCAATGGCATAAAATGAAAGTGCTGAATTTCAAAGTCTGCAAATCTCACGCGGATTTCACCTTGATCCAGATATACTGGTGTTTGGAAATACAAGCCTTTCTGTGAAATTTCCATAAAAATCCAATTTACCTACTTTATGATTTTAAAGGCTTAAGCTATAGTGCATGGTTTGTGTTCTCTGTAGCCCTGAAAGTGATTTGGTGTTTTCCTAAGCTTTGCTGAATAGTTTGTGACCTTCCTCCTCTCCTCCAAATGCCTCTCCAAAATGTTAATGCTCAAAAGTCAAGAAAAAAAAGAAAAGAGCATGTACATCTGACGAAGATGATTACAGTAGATGATGGCTAATAAGATGAGAAAAAAATACTCCTGGGAACAGCTTTAAAATATATTTAAAAATATAAAAGGTCCCTAATGAGTTAAGATACTCAAAAAGAGGTTTCCCCTACTTCTGTCTACATTATGTTATTGTCCAGTCTGGACTTACAGCATCACTTCAAGAGAGAGAAGTAATCTGGGAAGTGGGGGCAAATAATGGTATTTATTAGGCAATAGAAAGAAATGTATTAAATGAAGTAGTGGTACAGTCCGTTAAGTATAAACCCTTCTAATTACTCACTTGGATTTCCAAGCTGTCCTTTCTATCATAACACATTACCTCCCAAGACCACAACTATTTCAATAAATATGGATGAATACATATTACAAGAATCAAGACTTAAGTGTTCTATTCCTGAAAAATGCCACTGAAATTTCCATTATAAATAGACTGATTGTACCAAGAGATTTAGTACTGGAGGAACTGTGATGAAGTTCTGTCTCTAAAATAAGATTACTCCAAGATCCATTTAATCTGATCATAACCCAAAGCCACACATAGTCTAATGTATTTCCAAATGATATTTTGATTAATTTCAGGTTTTGCATCTGCACAATACATTATGAACAAATATGAGATTGTTCCACATGCGCTCTGACCTGAATGAAAGTCAGGAGAAGTACACACTCCATATTAATATAACCTTCCTGTCAGGAGAGATAATTAAGTGATGTTCAACATTATATCATCTGAACTCCATTAGTTTCCTATGCGCTCTAACTGTGGACAAAGCTCATGTCTGCCTAAAATGTATTCCATAGGTACAATACATTGGAAATATATCTATTACCAACCTCCTGCCCCAAAGAAAAAGGCGATTACCTGCATTACAAAAACTCTTAGGTGTACATGAGCTCACAGGTTTATGAGAATGTGCTAGTGGTAACATATTCTCTCTAGTGAACTATTAGAACAATTTAATTTGAATTTCTCATTTCATCCACATCCAAGCATCCTGATATTGCTGTTGCTATGGATTTATACTTTCACGGCTGTATATTTATTATCATTAATATGGTCTTGTATTTATACTTTTAGTTATATTTTAACATCATGAAAATAAAATGCTTCGGAAGGGTTTCTTTTCCTAACTTTACATTCCGAAAGAAACTTTCAAATACTGGCTTTTCATTGCAGCTCATTAATGTTTAGAAGTCTCAAAAATTTTGTCTTCTAATCAGGTCCCTTTACAGCTGAAGTTGAAAGTATTCCCTTCTTTGTCTACACTTAGACATGTAATGGAATTCTCTTTCAGATATTCTGAAAAAGTAATATATAATGCCGATAGTTGAAGTTTACTATTACCATCTGAGGAGCATCTTTTGTCTCTCCAGTCTCTGCCACTTCCACACATGCTGTGCTGTTACTTGATCAGGATGCCAGTACAGTAGTAGAACTTTGAATGTATAGCCTTATGACCTGAGATCTGTAACTCCACGGATGTCACACTAGCATTAGATGAATAGTGAATATTGATTTTGTAGTAAATATAGCATATATGTTTTATATGTAAAAATAATTAGATACATCAAATGAAACACAGGAGTATATTTAAGAGATACCTAAGGCATGTGTGACATTTTGTGGGCATCAAAATATACCACAAAACCAACATTTTTAAGAGCATAGCCGAAGCAATACCTAAGGGCATGCTTGAACACTAACTCACCTGCTATGATTCAAAAAGGTCTACATCATATGAAGCTCTACCGAGAAAAATTGTGGGTAAAAATCCAAGGGAATTTTAAATGTTTAACCTCCCTACATGTCAATAATTTTTTTTTCAGGTATCAATATAGATTTAATGGCAACATTTTTAATGTTTAATGCATTTAAGAATTTAAACTGAACGTTGGCATGTATCAGAAGTAATTTTGCCTTCAGATTCAGAAACTAGATGATTTAGCCCAATCTACATGAATAGCTTGATGGAGTATTGCCATTTTATAACATCAGGAGCCTACTGTGGGTATCTAATTTTATATTCAAAGCTTACTTCCTTGCCTGCCTTGTAGAGCACATTTTCTAAGTGGCTGTCACTTGTTCTTGCCCTCTTTTTACTGTCTTTTCCTAATGCCTCCAAAACTATTTTCTATTATACAGCAGGAAAGCTACTACAACAGCAATGCAAAATACTGGATTTCTCAGTTAAACTATTAATGCTTGTGAAATACTTCAAAAATGTAAAAAGACATGGAAAAGGAAAGTAATTTTACTAAGAATAATAAAAGGGCAATTGATATTTGTACTCTTCTTAATACAGAATATTTTCTTATTGTATGTCTAATTGTTCAAAAAGGAGAGACAGACATTGTGAAATCACTATGTAAAATGAAAACCTTTGTCAAGCCTGTGCTTAGAGCTGCATGGGTAAGAAAACCAGTTCCATTGTCACAGGACACAATAAACCAAATTGTCTCTCTCCATGAGATGGATATTGTCTGAATAACCTCCTTAGCACAAGGGCTCTCTGTGTCAGATACTAACTGACACAAACTAGTGCCAGAAATAGCAATCACCTCTTCGGTGTGAATGGGCACAGGTTAACACAGCTTCAAGTTTGCAACAGCAAAAGAAGTGTACACTGTCTTGTCATTGAATATTATGGCAAGCATCTTCAGGAGTCTGTTCAACACTGTGTCCTTGAAAGAATTATTTTTTGTGTAAAGAGGCAGCCTATTTTGAGGCCATACATGCTGCCTGAACGAACTCTGAAAAAACAGTGAGAACAAAGTTGTGTACGACTCGGCATCACTAATGCCACAGACATAAAAGTAAATGATCTGTTATTTATCAATTCTGGATTTTCTGTTATTTTCAATATAGGCAATTAAAAAAAAAATGTTTTAGGCCATCTGTTGTTCTCTATCTCATACAGGCAAGTAGTTCTTAATTGAGATGTTAATCTCACATGGTATTGTCCTACTGAAATAAACTGCTTTAACATTATCAAGACTAATATAACTTGAAAACACTTCATTGTTACTGATCACAAAGGTACATTCCTTGCAAATAATCTCATAAACTGCTTGGGGATTATATATAAACACAGGCAAATATAATTTGTGCATACAAATGAAAGATACTCCACTGCACAAGATTAAACTGCACTGCGAGAGAAGACGGTCCTCAGCTTTGGCATGTCATGTAGACTCAGGTAGTCTGTGACATTGACTTTCACCTCTGATTAACCTCTCGCTTAGAGTGACTTCGGTATTTGATATGGTAGGTCTGCTTCAGCATTGCTGAACTTTACAAGCATAAATGCCTGTCACATTTCCAGTGAGATTTAAGGTACTTCAATATCTTACCACTAATAAAAATTTTTCCTTCAGTCTTACTATGCCAGTTCCACCTTGTTTGTGAGATTTAAATAGTACAGGAAGTTTAACAAAGATGAAATAAATGTATGCCTCAAAAGAGTTTGACTTGAAGACTGTAATTAAATGATGCCCAAACATTTCACATTCCCAGAAACACTTGTTGTTAGTTAACCAAAGGAAAATATTTACCCATATGTCACACAAAACAGTGTTCCTGACGTTTTATGAGGAGCTAATTGCTATGGACAATTTGGTCTTAAAAAATGAAATATTTGTGGTTCCATCATCACCAAAACAGGAAATGTCAGATGCAATTCATCTGCGATGCAAGAGGGAAGGAAAAGAAACCTCAGAGTCAGAGACACATTGTTGTCTCTTTATAGGAAAGTACAACTATTGAAGAACGTACTAGTTTTTTTTGAAAATATTAGAAGTGAGAGCATAAAAGACTAATTTCTCCTTGCAGAGAATGCATGTATGCAGAAGGCCAACTGTAGAGATAATGTTGCACTAGATAAATCAAAATGCACACAACTATCTACAGGCGGCTAACAATAGAGAGAAAACCATATGTAACCAATGTGTTCAAACTGCAGAAAATTAAATGTTGTTACTTTAACCAATGACTTAAGAAATTCTCTACGATAGCTTGGTTTATGAACACCACCTAGGATTTAATCTGAACAAATATTTGTGGTGTTTGGTTTTTTTCTTTCAGTAATCATAATGGATAGAAGGAAGAAGTAGACAATTTTTCACCTCAGTGGCTATGGCTGTAAAACAGCACAAGAAATTAAATTAGGATATGCACACTGAATAACAGTTTTTATCCAGATATAATGTTCTGTTGCATACAAGTAAGACAAATCATGATTTAGACTGAAGTACTGAACTAAGTCTTAGAGAAGAGGTATTTTATCCCTCCTATGCTTTTACAGTACCTAATGTAAGTAGGCACTCAGCAAGACTAGTCTATAAATATTACATATGAAATTGTAACACACAGTGTCTTCTGTAGCTAAAATACCCCCACAGGAACCAGAGTTGACAGAGTATGTCCCTGGAAGATGAGGAGGTATGACCAGATCAGGTACCAGAGAGATAAGTGTCAATTAACAAAACCTTAGTAAATCCAAGAAGATGCAAGTTGTGTGGTACAGTAATTACAGCTGCACATACTTATGCATTCAGTATTACTCAGCTCTTTTAAATATTCTTTATGTTACAATATATTTGAAGGTATTAACTACAGGAACCAAAACCTCATTCTTCCTTCACAATGGTACAAGAATTTAATCTGCTAGTTTTATTGGAATTTCCCTTCACTTTTAAGTATAAGGGGTTTTGTCATATTTTGTGTTATCCTAAATTGTTTTTGAGTATGGTTTTTTTCCAAGGTTTTCAGTAATAATTTAGTCTGCAAGTTCTACATACATTTTAATAATTCCTTCTACCAACCAATTCATACTAGAGCTATATTACATATTCTTATTATTTCATGGCTTTATGTCAACATCAAGAAACACACTTCACATTTCAAGTTTTAATTGGTGATCCAGATGCAATAAAAAAAAGCCATTCCATCTAACTGAAGACTGTTAATAGAAAGTAACATTGTAACCATCTTACATGAAAAGTGGATAATTATCTGCTGGGTTGGAATCATAGAAACACAGCACTTTGAGACAACTAAGCAAACAGTCAAAGAAGCAAAAGAGTTGGCACAAAGGAGCGGCAACATGCAATTAGAGACGGAGAGGAGGGTGGGACCACAGTAGTCAGGAAATAAGGCTAGTGTGGGACCTCATCACAAGTAAATTCTCAAAAAGCATTGCGCATTGTACAAAAGTCCCATAGGTCAAAACCTATCTGGGCACATGCATAAAGATGAGAGAGAGCATCGCCTTCTAAGAGTTAGCATCTGAAGTGTAAAAACAGATAGGTTATGTAGGTAGACAAAGAGTTAGACGGATGAAGAGTACAAAGAAGCAAGGGAATATTAGTCACCACAGTAGGCAGCTGTGTCATTGTAACAGCTGCCTGTACATTGTCAAGTTAATCACAGGCGAGGTGACAAAAAAAGTCATGAAGAAAGGTTTGAAGTAGAATAATGAATTGGTTTAGTGCGAATTGGTAGCATGCCATTTCCATGTGCAAGGGAAAGTCATGGCAGAAGCAAGATCACTGAGAAAGCAAGCAATGAACAGTAATAGATGGGCAAAGTAAACAAGAGCTGACATCTGAACACCATTTAAAATATAAAAGGTAACATTCAATACTTCAAAAAAGGTTCTGAGAAAAAGCAAAAGCTTTCTGTTCTACACCACTAAGGTGGCAGACCCAAGAACAGGTAGATGATTAGAGCAACAAGCAAGAAAAATAACCTTTCATCAGTATTTTAAATAGCTTCAAGCTGGCTGAGATTTTATTTATCAAGACCAGAGAAAGAGATTTTGCAATTGCAAGGAACACATTGTAGCTGTGTACCTTTTACTGAGAAAGTCTGCACTTCAAAGTTACTTTCTATACAGAATTAGCTGTATTTAAACACTGGACAGATCTGAAGATTCTGAGAAAGGGCAAAATTGAACAAGAAGGGATGGATGAGAATGTAGCGGCTTGCCCAGAATGATCAGGGCAAACAAATGAAGCTTAAAACTTGCTTCAGTTTATGTGATTAGACACTGAACAGATGTCTGAAAGTCAGGGAACATGTTTAGGTTGGATGAAGATCCAGAGAGAGGGTAAATCTGTGAGTCATCAGCACGGAGTAGATCCTGAAGTTATGTTCACAAACAATCTTCCAGAATTCACGTACATAGAGAAGACAGCAGGAAATAAGTACATGCAGTTGCAAATCACCAGCGTCCATACTGTGAGAGTCATCTATAGGATGAAAGCTCGGGTTTCTAAGAACTATTCAATTGATAAAACTCACTCAAGTAACTTTTGAGAGACAAGGACTTACTGATTTTGTTGATTAATAACTGTTATGATCAAAATCTCAATGAGAAAAGAACTCCCCTTTCCATCCTAAATGTGATTTTTCATATTTTAAAATTATCATGCAGTGAAGGGATGATGTGAATATATATTTATACCTTTGTTACCGTTAAAAACAGAACTTCAATTCATAGGGTATTACCAGTATGGAAAAAAATAATACATATCACTAATACAAAAACCATGAAACTTTTTTGCAGAATGTGCAGAAATGTGACAGACGAATAAAATTCTACACATTGAAAAAAAGATATTAACAGCAATGGATTTTGTCAAACAAATCCACCCTAGAGCTATTATGTGAGATATGAGCTCCTTGAAAAAATAAGTACCACCAGGAAAATCAGTTAAAAGTCATAAAAAAGGAATCGGGGAAGACTTTTTGTGAGAAACACATTAATTGTGGAAAAGGAGAAAAATGCTCTATTTGCACAGATATGCTTTGGTGTAAAATATGCTCTTGTGAAAAATATCTAATACTCTATTAATCTTAAATTCATCAACTGTCTTCTTCCTAGGAATAAACCTTCACCACTAAGTGCTGCACTTTCTGGCCAAAATGATGAAATTTTCTTTGCTGGAAATCTGTTATTTTTGTATATTGTATAAAGTTAAATCAAAATAGCAAACCCCATCACGACAATAAGTGAAATCCGTCAGCATGTAGAGCTGCAGGACTACGCAAACTGCACAATGAACTGAAGTCAACATGGTAAAGGAGAAGCAGTTTACAGTGGAAGCTGAACTATGAACAGTTTACGGGGTTCTCCACCCTGACTCTTGAGGATTATGAAAACAAGCATCAAATTTATCATGTGGATCAAACAAAGAAAATCAAAAATCTTAAAGCAACCAGAAGCAAAAAGTCCCAGTTTGGTCTTACTGAGCACAGTAGGTGTGATTGCCTCCGGTAAGCAAAAAATGAGCACAGTAGGCAGACAGCTCCATCATCTTCAGAACCCAAGCACTCCATCTTGAGGTCAGATTGATTGAATAGGATAAACTCAAAAATATAAAATAGAATATTGATACAGTTTTCAGGGACATGATAAAGCACTCATACCTCCACGCTAGCAGGCTGTGTGCTACTAAGGAGGAAGGGCATCTCAAGTCATCAGGGCGTAAACTCTTGGCAAGGTAAAAAAAACCCAAACCCCCCACAAAACACAAATGGGACTTTGTGTAAAAAGGAGACTCTGACTCAGTCACCCCATGAGAAGCAAGATGTCATCTGATCAGAAGGGACAACATACGGAAAATTGTCTTGTCAGATACAAAATAAGTGGGAGTTGCATGCTGATTTTCCCTCTGACAATATGTGGTGGGCCCCACAGAGTGAGCTGTTGGCTATGGTCCACATGGGCACCAGCGACAAGGCGAGAGAAGGCAGCAATGTGCAGAAAGGGATCTATCCAAAGCAATATGGAATCAAGCAGTAATCACTTAAGACAGAGGCTGCAAGTGATTCCACAGTTAGAGATGAAGACAGACAAAATCTGTGTTCATAAGAAAAGGAGGAGGCAAAAATAATCTTTAAAACTGATATACAAAAAGAATAAGACCACAGCCATACCGTATGTATGTTTCCATGCAAATCTCAGAAAGTCAACAAGGCAAGAAGGCTGAAGTGATACAACTGATTTTAAGTAACAACTCATGTACAGAGCATCTTGAAGATCTTGCTCAATGGAAGATCTACCGGGCAAAAAAATTAAAGGAATTTCATAATATACTGTGGGAAAGGGAAAATTCACTATAGTAAACTTACCTTAAAAAGAAGAGGTAAATACATACAAAAGAGCAATCAAAAGAATAAAATGCTCGTAAATGGAAACTACATGAATTGTATTGAAGTATAAACTATATCAAGTATTCAGAATGCAAGTAAACTATGGAAATATGTTTATTTTGAATCCTGGATGCAGTCCCGAGTGATGTGCTCTAGGGGATCCTGCTTTTAAGCAGAGGAGTTGCACTAGATGATCTCTGGAGGTCCCTTCCAACTCTGAATATTCTGTGATTCCGTAGGGAAAAAAAAAGTAATAAAAATGTTGGGGATCAATCATTAGTTTTCCTTGCCCTTCATTGACCCTTTCCACTTTCTCAAGTCTTTCTGGAACAGAGTACCTCAACCAGAAAAGTAGCTTTTCACATCAAGTAATATTACTTCCCAGTCCTGGGGGGGGATGCACATTAGTACTAAGCTTAAAATTTTATTTCACACTCTTACTATATATGTGTATATTTGAACTCCACAAATTTAATCCTATCGAATTTATTTTAAAATCCAAACAAAGTATTTGTCAAAACAGAAGGCAGTTCCAATAATTTCTCCCAGGGGAATTCTGTGCCTCTATTCCTCTTGTCCCAAGGGAAAGCATTATGCAATTGAGACATACCTCTTTTTCCTATATTTTGTAACATACTTCAGAAGTATGAAAACCCTTGAGTATATGTATCTTTTTAGTATTGTACAAACATTAAAAAATTCCTTGAGCAAATACTAAGTTATACCTCAGGGAACATCACTGCACTGATAGAGAGAGACAAACAATATACTTTAAAGCCTCCAATGTGGCTGCTTGATATAACAAGGATAGTGAACACAAATGACAAGGTGAGATTAAGTTTTAATTTTGAATTCAAATAAAAACTCAGATAATGTCTCATATTTTTAATACTGTTTCCTGAAAATAAACCTCAACTCATCTCTCTCAGATCTCCAGACAAAAAAAAAAAAAAAATCAGCACAAATAAAAGCATCTGTAAGTTAGTAGAACTGACGTATATTTCATTACTAGTTCTTTCACTGAACTTCTGTACTATGTGTAGATATAGTTACACATAATAGATGTAAGTTTGCTCATGGCAAAATAGAAAAAAAAAAAAAAGGAAAAACCCGATATTAACGTTCTTCCTCCTACCTATGAGTTTACCTTTAGATCCTCAGGCCTAAATAAGCAAGTTCATATTTCTTGCTTCAGTTGATCGTTTCCCTCTGATAATGGACAGAAGTCAGATGACAGCACTGATTTTTGCATCTGTCAGCAGTCTTTCATCTAGATCACCGAGTTTCCCATGGTTCATCTCCATGGGCAATGGCAAAGGTGGGGAATATAGTCTGAGGGGTTTGGCTTTTCACACATTTCAGGTCTGATCAGACAGCTGGGATAAGAAAGTGTCAGTACATGATGGAATCTCTCACCCTGTTCTGCCTCCCCTCTTGCTCAATGTGCATGTGGTGGATTCAGCTGCACTTCAGCTGACATAAGTCTGTCAACTAGTTTGAAGACAGCACTTAGCTTTCTGCATCCTCTTTGAACACTGGTTTGACAGTCTGCTTGGATTCACTGTTGCAAGCCTAATTAGGATCCTCAGTAATGGCAAGCTGGCAGCCACTACCTAAACAAGATTAAAATGAAGATTGATGAAATGGACAATGAAAAAGTACTTTCAGCCCAAACTTAGCAGTTGGCAATACAGATACTTAAATGCCGTAATAAGGATGCCTTACCAGGAAAGACAGTAATGTTCTCTGTAATGAAAGACCCATGACCGTAATATACAAGGCTGAAATGTAAAGCACTTGGCTTGGATGTCAATTTAAAAGCTAGTCAGGAGAAGAGCAGCATGAAAAAAGGCCACGTAACTCTGCAGAGGATGTAGGTACTTGAAAATCTGTTTTTATTCCAGCTTGGAATGAAATCCAAGAGTTTTGACATTCTATGAAAGACATTCAGAGCCCAGGCTCTCAGGTAGTCTGCTTGACTATCTTGGAACCAGAGACCATAGGAAACTTGAAATTTTTTGATGGAAAAAAAATGTAGCTGGCTTCAGTCAGGATCTGAGCTCTTAAAAGTCAATGAAGTTTTTCCAACATTTAACTAATTTACAGAACAGAAACCATAGGCTTTATTCTTTAAATATTGATTCTGACAGAAGCGTACTTCTGGCATCATTTCTGCATTACGAGCACACTTTTTGGCTTATGTACATGTTAGACAAATATATGTGAACCAGCATATAAATAAAACAGGGATTTATTTTCTAATTATTAATTTCCACTTCCAAAATTAAGGCAAACTGTTTCCAAAAAAAACCCCAACAAAACAAAACAAAAAAATAAAATCAAAGCAACACAAATCAGATCCACATTTACACTGCTACTGTGTGCCAAAGAATTAACAGGGGATAGGAAAGTGGTGTAATTTACATATTTTAAGTGTACGTTTTAACCAGCTACTGAGTGTATCTTGCAGGCTCTTCTCCGTGTTGACCTGCAGAATACAGATAGGCTGTGTGACTTGACTTCTCCAACACCAGCTAATGCTTTTAGCTCTAGGGTGCACAGTTCAAATCTGGATGATGGTTATCACACACTGGCTCTTCAAAGTTGCCCAATTAGAGTATGACAGACAACCATATATATAATGAACTGAGCACGCATCACCTACTCTTTAGACTACCACTGAACTTCATCTGAGAACTCGCAGAATTCAGATTCACAGAAACAGATCCTCACTGAGAAGGCAAAAATGACTCAAATATTTTATAAACCACAGAACGGGTTAGGGCCAAACTGACACATTGAATCACATTCTGATGGGGACTAGGAGCTACTGTACAGCTCAGTTTTGATGAGATCACATCAACTTGAACAGCTAAAGAGATGGAAAGTCATATTTTGCCATTGAAAGAACAACAAAACACCTGGAAAAGTTCTGACCCAAAGTACCCTGAGGCTTCCATGAGGTACGTCTTTACCATGTTATCTCTTAGGGATGTTGGAGATGCCATGGGCTGCAGCTTCTATGAAGCTTCTATGAAGCAGAAATTCTACAGACCCAACAGCCCCCCTCTCCTGAGAGAGGAAAATTTCAGTACTACAATGTTTATTTATGAAAAACATCTATCTCTGAAAGCTGCAAGGGCTCTCAGGACTTATTCTGTCTCTTTGTTCATACATATTCAGGCAATTCAAACATGATCCCTGTTTTAAGGAGATCACACATGAAAAGCTTTCATTCCTCAGAGCATCTCAAAATGCCAAGTATGTTTATTTTTGAAAGTCTCTGTTTAAATTCAAGCTTGTGGGAAGCTGCTTTCATCATTGTTTTACTGAAACTGGAAAACTCTTGAATCATCCACTTCCCTTTCCCTTTTCCTTCCCCTATCTCGCCCTCAGCACATCTCACTTCTTGTTCAATGCAAAAATGGCGAATAACTTATGTAATAACATGTGGTATTTTTCCCTACTATAATCCCACGGAGAAATGCCCAGTCACACAAGAATCAGTCTATCTCCCTAAGATAAGGCCTGAAGGCCTTCTTGTGGCCCGTGTCCAACAACCCAAGGAAGAGCTAAAAGAAGCCTCTGCTCTGGTGCCTTTATAACTAAATGAATGTCTTATGTGAATGACTCTTTAAGGCTGCTTCATTTCCCAAATTCCTAAAGAAAGTTGATAAAAATCTATCTCTTCATTTAATCTCTTCTGAATTTGCATCACTCTAACTCCTCAGTAATGCTGGCTCAGAAGCCAAATAAAACACAAAGGACCGAACAAAATAGACTTCTTTCCTCTTTTAAAACAACAGGCCATCAATATCATCTTGCAAACTACTTGCTCTTTTTCTTTCTCCTTCACATCCAGTCACTGCTTCTTAAATTAATTTGTACTGAAAGCATAAACTCCTACTGCTTCTCATTCTTTATTTGCTCTGAAATATAGGAGCTTCTGAAAGATAAAAATATTTATCTATCTTAACATAAATGTTGATTCCCTCCCCCAGCAAACCTCATGTGGCTCTCAAGATTACATTTCAAAAAACCCTAACAGTCTGGAGTATGGTATCACTTTTCATACTTTGTTTCAGAAAATTATAGAATCATAGAATGGTTTGGGTTGGAAGGGACCTTTAACAATCATCTAGACCAACCCCACACTGACCACCTCTTTAACCCTCAGGTTCATTGGTTATTATGTATCACAACTAGTGCTAGAGCTAACTGATAGCTCATCATGGAACACGCTGTGAGCAAAAAAAATGCGGTTTAAATCCCAAAGAAAGGCACTTAGCAACTCTGTGCTAAGTTCTGACCTAGAGGATCCTGAGGAGACAACACCACGTGATGCGCTAGCTACTTTTTCATATTACCATTTTTTTTTTGCATTCATCAGAAGACAAATTTTCTGGCAGCTTACACCAGAGAATCTAATCTCAGAAGGCTTAATGTTACCAACAGCCCAAAAGCAGGCTAGCCTAACACACACATTTTATTACTTGCATAATTAGCTTTTTTATGAGCATTAATTAAAGAGGTATTAGAGAGGTCTATGTTTTTTTCATTGCAGAATTTGGGTTTATTGACAGCTTTAGTAGCACTGACTGCCTAGTCACTTGTAAGTAGAGATAAAATGAGGGAACCCTCCAAGGAAGCATAACGCTCTTATTAAAAGATAGTGACCTTAGTGTGGATGACATAGGAAACCAGTAGATAACATGTTTTGACAAAATCAAAGCAATACTTTTTACATCTCTTCTCACAATCAGCAGAAGCAGCTGTTATTTTCATTTATGGAAATTGAGATGAATCACAACCATTAATTACTTTACCATTTGAAATGAGAGCATCCAGGACAAAAAAAAAAAAAAAAAAAAAAAATTTTTTTGAAACCATTCACAAATAAGCTAAATAATACAAGACCTAACTAGGGAAAAATTATGTGGGGAGATGAGAAACTAATAATGCCTGAAGCTAAAATCAGCTCTTGATATCAGCAATCCACAGCTCCTTATGCTTTGTGGAGACCACAAAAGTCAGCAACTCTCTGCTAAGTACTTCCAAAATAGAATAAATTATCTCAACAGTCTTCAAAAATATCACTGCTGATTATGAAGGGTCCACAAAAGCAAGCTGAATCTTGAGGTACCCATTGTTATAGTAATTGTTTCTAATGGTGTACTAAGCATTTTTATTAATGTGCTGTTAATCTAATTTTCAGATAACTATCCAATTTGGTTGACCAAATTCTAAAAGAAAGAATTTAAATTGACACAAAGATTACTGAAGCATATGTGGCAATAACACTACAGCCAAAATAAAACTGCAAGATACGTACTGAAAAAAAGGAAAAACACATGGGAGACCCTGCTCCGCTAAATTTCATAAGCGAACTCCCAGCAAACACTACAAAAGGGGTGACAGGGTATAAACTTCTATCTTTATTTTAGAGCAAACTAATGACCTATCCTCATCAGTGCTACAGGGAATGTTTTAAAAATAGAATAAATAATTACTGTTAGTTCTCCTTATTTCAGTCTATCAGATGAACACAATGATTTAGATATTAATTGACTAGGAGTCAATTAATGGTGCTTCAGGGTTAGAAACATTCAACACCAAATTTTCATTGTAGCTAGGAAATCAGTTATTTTAGGGAAACCCAAGTAAGCTAATGCACTGCCTATATCTCCACTAGGAAGAAAGGAAGGAGGCAGAACAGTTCTGCCAGTCAGGTAATGTGACTTTGGAGGAAGAATTGGATTAGAAATAGTTTTGTCAGATCTTATGTCCACTTCAAGTTAATCCTCTCTAGCTGTCATCTTATTTCAAAAAGACACTCGTCCTGTGGCAGTGAACTGCATATTAGTTTTGCAGATGTTCAGAGTGGTCTTTTTTTAACACATACATGATTCAGCCACCCTCAGTTCTGTGGAAAGTATGTACTTAAATACACTGAATGTCTCTACCAATGTGTATATAATAGCTTTGTTTCATTAATGTGTTTCAGGTCTTTTTTCATTATTTATTCTGTTCGGCTGGTTGAAGCATTTTACTCTCTATGGGAAGACATTTGTCTCTCAAGAGGAACACAACAGAGGTGTTTATAGTGAAGTTACAAAAGTAGGGATGAAGGATAAGCAGTAACCAAGAGTATCAGATCCAATTAAAATTGCTGGTATAACAACAGGAGAATGTAATTAACAATGACCACAAAAGGCAGGACAAAATCACCAACACAAATAGAAGAAGAAAAGCATCATCACATCTTTAAAGATCATGGGAATTCGCCTCTCATTTATTTTAGTCCAGAAAACAGCATACCCATCAAGGCCACAAAGAAGACAATATCAATGACTGAGTCATTAAAAGCCACGTAAAGTAACAAAGAAATTTATGGGAAAGCATAACCAGTTGTCCACACAACAGCAAATGTTAATACGTCTTCTACTCAGTACTAAATCACTAAAGCTCTTCTTATTTTCACTCAAATAAACACACCTGCAGTTTTCATAAATATTTGTAATAAATTACTTACGAAATTGTAATGAAACTAAAGAGTTGTACTTAGACTCAAGAATCTGCGTTCCAAGTCAGAGGTTGGGACAGAAAGATAACTAAGGACAGAAGAGATTCAAAAGCTCATTAGGTAATGCCAAAATTTGAAGAAGAGAGTAGGTTCAAATCCAGAATATTGGTCAAAGCTTACATATAGCAGGGTATTTTCCTTGTTTTTTTATACTCTAGGATGAAGAATTTTATTGTATAACTATAAAAATGCTGTGTAAATATTTGTACTGATAACAAGACACAGAGCAATTACAGTTACACATATTGTCATGCATACATTTATATAATGAATGTATAGACATTTTTTATTAACAAAATCAGTTTTGGTTTTGTAAACAAAATAATATGCTACAGCTCTTGCTGTTACAGCAGAGGTAGACTCGGTTCACACCTCGCAATTGTGCCACCCTCTAACATAGGATAGAAACCAGCATCATGTGAATACCCATCTATAATAAATGTCACATTTCTGAACACCATAAAGCCAAAATGAAGATAATCCAGAAAGAAGAATGCAGAGGTATGCTGCGACTTTCTTATGTTGTAAAACACACAAATGCTCCAGCTCATATTGGCTTTGGATACAAACTTGAATGAGGATCTCCTTATACCACCAACATCACAGTAAAGGATGCAAAAGCAGAGACAACCATAGTACAATCCACAGGCTTTGTAACATCAGACAGGCTTTTGTCTCACTTCTCACATCACAAGTATGTGAGGCACGGCTGATTGCAAGATGAGCTTGCCTGTATCCTGCTTCTCCTCAGCTGCTGTTATTAACAATCTCAATTAAAAACCAAAACCAACACCATGCCAACACAAATATGTCAGCTGAGTCTACTGGTATGCAAACTTACTTTTCCGAAACAGCAAGGTACAGTCCTAGTTCTAAAATTCGCATCAGCACAAAGGACCTGCAGACAACCACCACCAGCTCCTGTTCTTCTACATCTAGAATCTCCATGTTGGGATAGATTGCCCATGATGTTTCCTCTTCATTTTAGATATTAAAATAAACCACTTGAGTTACAGCAAGCACTGCATTCTGCCCCAAGAACCCCAACACTACATTGCAAATCTCAGTTCTTCTTCTGATACTTTCCTGAAAATACAGAAAAGACTGCTTTAGGTTACAGCTATGGTCATGACACATATGATGCAAATCCCTTTGAAGGTGACTTATTTCACCAGTGAGACTTACTTTCCTCTTTCATTTTTATGTAACTAAAATGTTTTATCTTTGAACTTGTACCCTATGGTAAACAAGTACATACAAAATCTATGCCAGCATCACACCATCAAGCATAGGAAAATAACAGGAATTTTCATACCCAATCACTCACTGTCAGCTGGATGGCCTATACTCAAGGCCCCAAGAGCATAAAAAGTCAAGGAACTGGACTAAACGGTAAATCCAAGAACTTTCTTACACTTATACCAAAAGGTAAAATCTAGAATCCTCCAAGACTGCTTCTTCCCTTCTTACAGGCTAAAATTAAAAAAAAAAAAAAAAAAAAAAAAAGAGGCTCTGCCGGTACATTTAAAGGACGAAAGTTTAAATTTGTTCAGCATTCTAAATTTTTATTCTGAACATCCCTTTGCTAGAGATTTGGAAGATCCTATGAAGTAAAAAATCCATTAAACCTCTAGCTCAGTTCACAGCTATAATTTCTGTGTGTAATGCTGAAGACAAAAAAAAAAGAATAAGATATATTTTGTTACATTGTCATTAACAACAACAAATTACAGTGGATCATGCTGAACGGTATTTATTCCACCACGAGCTATGATGTAGAGAGTGGACTCAAAAAAGGCAAGTAGGCTCTTCAGAAGAGTTCAGGTCTAAAAAGCTCAAACATCCTTAAAAAAACTCGAGGTGAAAAAGATGACCTTAAAGATCAGAGCATTCATCTTATAAGACAGAGGAGTAAAGAGCCATTGACAGTGCAAGATCTGATTTTAGCCTCTGAAGACCACCTCTCCTAGATAAATTCCAGTATAATCAACATATCAACTTATGAGAAAATGACAGGAAAAGGAGATAAAAATAGCAGTAGGTAAGTTCATATGGCTGCTGCTGATCCTTCACCTTCATCACTGTCACCTAAAAGAGAGCTGCTCGAACTGCTGCTTTTGGAGACTTCAGACTTGTATTTTATGTAAATAAGACTTTTTTAGAATTCCCATAGATCATGAATAAACTTTTACAAAGAAAATGCTGAAAATCTCTGAAGGAAATGATCCTTCATATCAGCATGACAAAAAAACCCACCTTTTTTGTTATTAATAGCATCAACTAGCTACCAGCTACTACTACATCCAGCAATGCCTAGAAAATTATGACACACATACAAATGTGATAAACCATCAAGTCTCTCCTCAACCTAATAGGAAATCCAACAGGCCTCCCATGAGACCCATGGATGCTTTTCCAATCCACCACTGGATCAGTTCATCACTGCTGAATTCAACTGACAAATCTTCTCTCATCCAGTCTCCACATTGCCTTGACAAGAATAAACTCTTCAGGCAGTAGTGTTCATTTACAAACATAAAACGCAGGGTGGGTTTTAGATGGTAGATAAGTATGCTTTTACTTTTGCAGAAAGCAGATGGATGTACACAAAATGTTGCTATTTAGCTCTTATGCACTATACACAGGTATGCAGGATTACTTTTTATCAAGGGAAGAAGTAAGGAAGTGTGATTCAGTAACACGTTCAAAAGACATATAGCACATGTGTAACAGAAGAAGAGAATCCAGTCTTCCTAAATCCCAATTTAATGCTTGCACCTGAATGCACCTGAGACTGGCAGCCTATGGCACACATCTAAAAGGCAAACCAGTAGATTTTAAATGGCAGAAGATCAAAATCTCAGATTCACAACACTTCAAAGAGGTATCTTTGGCAAACAGTAGCTAATAGCCGAGTAACAAATCCATCTGTGCTGCAAATAGAGGCACGGTACCACCTAGCACACACAGTTAAGGGACAGATCAGATGATAATGTATTCTCCAGAGCTAATTATGTGGACTTGATATCTATCTGGATCTTCCACCTCACCCTGCTATGTTATCTGTCCACACCTGAACAAAAAACACTGCCAACAGCTCACACTGGAAACTACAGAATTTTTCCCACAGGTTTCAGTGGAAAAAGCACCCAGATTCTTAACTCCTGTTTTCAGCTGCATTCATTTCACCTCACGTCTGTATATCATGCTTTTGGCAGGATAGCTTTCTTCATTAATAAAAAGCAAGAGAAGAACAAAACAGCTAAATGCCATCTTAACATTCCTGAGGATACATGTGAAGCACAATGAGAAAAGCATCATAGAATAAGACAATTTTTTTTAATTTTTTTTTTTTTTTTAAAAAAAGACACCTTTGATGAACTTTGGACACACAAAGACTGAATAAACCTTGTGGAGAATTTGAATAGACTTTCCTAATTCACAGCAAATAAGTTGTTTAAAGAAATAAGCCTGCTTAGGGCCCTGTGTAACACTAAAAGCAAATCCCTGTCTTTAGATCTAAATGATCTGTGATTTGATGCATGATCAAATCCAAAGCTGAAACCCAGCAAAACAATAACTATGTCACTATATGAAAAAACTGTATTTTTTCAAACACTGAAGTATAAAATGACCTAATGTTTTCAACAGAAGAATAATAAATATAATAAAAACCAGGACAGTTGCCACCAAGAATAATTTCATTTCACAGAATAAATATTACTTCTCATTCTATTCACAGTAACCATTAGAAAAAAAAGATGGTGAAGGTTCAATAGCATAAAGATTTTAAATTACATTTGATCCTTAAACATTCACTTTTCTCTTTCTTTTTCATTTGCCCACTACATGGCAAGAACTCTTCAGTATTTCATTTATACATTTTATTCTATTTTCCCTGTCTATTTTAATATTTCATTTATAAAGGGTTCTTTTATTCATTAAAGTAGTAGTGTAGCTTCTCTTCAGCCAAGGTAATCTTATTTTAGTATTGTCCCACATCATCCTGGGGTAGAAAAAAATACATTTGAATTTGGAAAAATCATGTGTAGTAGATCGTACTAATGCCTAAAACTACATAGTTTTAATTTTCTTTGAAAATGAGTATAGACAAAACAGCACCCATAGAGGTTGGTACAATAAGTATGTCTGCATACACACAAGTCAACATAGAAGGCTTAGCGCTACAGCTCTCAGATTTGGCAGCTGCAAGTTTTGTTGACTATCCATTTTAAATAATTATAACCTAGTTCTGTCATGCATGGAAGCTTAACTTGAAATAGAAGTTTAACAGTAAACAGTTGCATTCTCTCTAGCATAATCACTTGCATGCTTGAAGTTCTGACATTATGGCGCTCAGTAGCTTTAAGTTTATTGCAGAACAAAGCCTTTATAATAATAAAAAGTTGATGTTTTTAATTATACAAAACATACAGTGTACAGTAAGCTGAAGAGCAGTACTCTCTCCAATCTGAGAACTGACAATGCTCACTGCACTGGTGGCTTGAAATTGTCAATCTCTCACAAGAGCTTTGTTTGCTGATACATGATGCCAATGCTCTGAAATTTTTGCTAGATAAACTGCTGAATCTCATTGCTGCAGACCTGTAAGAGGTCACTACCCCTGAAACAGAACCAAAAGAAAGAACCTAGCAAGGGGCGGCAAGGTACACAGTCACATTTGCAAACTTTGCTGCTGTGGTGGTAAACCCTTTGTTGAAGGGAAGAACTGAGAGCTGGAGGTGGCAGTGTCAGCAGCTCCTAGACCAAGGCCTTCCAGAGCTTGCCTAGCAAAACTCCAGCAAAATCCCTTGCTGCTGCAAGGGCTCTTTCAACCACAGCTTACTGGATTTTCAATGTGTAAAGTCTTCCACTAGTTGACATAATTTTCCTCTGTATCTAAAAAACTGAATCAGCTGCATCATCCCTCCCTTCTAGTCTTGTTATCAGCTCCTGGAGTCTTCGCACAGAACACATTCATATTTCTGCATACAGCTGATAAGGCAGTTTCCTTAGCTAAACAGAAATAAAGTTGTAAGCAGAGATGTACTGACAGCATTTTAGTCCAATTGAGGACACCTGGCTTCCTGAAGTCTAGCTTCCTAAACTTGCTTTGTTATCCCCAGAACCTCTGTTGCAAACCTGAGTTTCCTGGCCTGTTCCTCCTCCCACCCAGCCTTCTCTCACTTGGCTTTAGAAGTCCTCACTTTGCCAGGTGGGCTTAACACACAGCTGGTTTCTCTCTAAACCTTTCCTACAGTTGTTTTGAGATGTCTTCCTGCCAAGGCTACCATGGTGATAGAGACTTTCTTGGCTCAAAAAGTCCCTGCCCTTTTGCTAAAGCACCAGATGACTTTTTAGCTTTTTTCTACTTTTGTTTTCTGCCACTTGACCTTGAATTTTCACTCTGATGCTGAGCTGGCAAGAAAATTATATTCCTTTTTCCCTATATGGCTTTTCATAGACTGCAAGTTCATCACAGATCAGAAGAACATGTTCAAAAAAAAAAAACCCCACCCCTAAACAAAAAGCAAACAAGTGGCATACAGTTTACATTAGTCACCAGTGCTGTTGGATAGCATAGCAATTTTTGTGCTAGATGGTTGGTTCTGAGGTGCTTTTCAGTGGGAGTATTTTGCTTCATCTGTGGGACCTGGGTGATTATTGGAGGATACAGAAAGACCTCACCCTACTGAAAAAAACTGAACAAGTCACCAGTACACCTGTGGCAAAGTATTTTCCTAGATGCTGCCACAAACTGATCTGGGCAGAGGTCCCAATCTCCACCAGCTCCATGCCTCCACACTCCTTAGTACCCACTGAATGTCACTATTTGTCTACATTTAGCCTGTACCCAGGGCTGAACTGTAGCAGTTGTTCTACCACCCGATGACCCCTCCCCAACTGAGAAGGGGAAATGGAGAAAAAGGGGAGAAGCCCTGTGGGTTGAAATAGAAACAGATTTAATGAAATAATAAAACTAATACAATCACCAACATAAGGCATACAAGCTTATACTCAGCCTGGTCCTTAGGAGCAGCAGCAGAAGGCCAGGAGAGAGGAGCCCCAAGAAAAGGCACACCACCCTCAGTGAACTTCCTCCTTTTATAATGAGCACAATTAAGTGGCATGGGATACACCTGTGAGTCAGCTTGGGGCAGCTGACTTGATTGGATCTCCCAGCTAACTTGGGACTACTCATGGCCTGCCTGCCATGGCTGGCCCATGGGTATGTTCCTGGGAAACTAGGACACTATTTCAGCAAAATTTTTCACCTTCTGCCCCTCCATCTCCAGCTCAAAGCAATGAAGGACATTTGGGAATTTGGCTGGCCCCTCTCTCTCACTTCACCTTAATCCTTTTGCCAGTAAGGAGATGCTGTGATACCCGCTCCTAGGTCTTCCAGCCTTTCCATGCCCTACGGAGGGAAAATTAACACACAATGGTTTAAAAGAAGGTGGGTTTCTATCTCCACAGCCAGAACAGTGTATTTACACATTATTCTCCATTTTCTTGAATATATAATTCTAGATCTCATCTCTGCAAGCCCTAGAAATACGAAAGCTGGAGAGAAGGAAGGGAGCTAATAAAAAACCCAAAACTGCTTTAAAGAAAAAAAAAAAAAAAAAAAGGAAAATTCAGACCCAGAATATTCTTACTTAAAAATAAGAATTTCGTAGAGTCAGAACAGAAATAAATTCTACCACAAGGAATCTCCAATTTACAGACTGCCTATTTACACAGGCCAGTGTCTGACTATTTATCCTGGAAAAGTTGTTACTTGCATAGTAATCAAGCCCACGCTTATTACAGCTGTTGCAGAGTGAATGAACCCTCTTCTCAGCTAAACAATGAAGGAGTTCAGGCAAATCAGTCGTCTAAGAAGGAACCAAGCAGCAGAGACTCTGTGAGATGTGGGGAGACAGGCTGACAGCTGAATCCAACTAGGCAGCCAAAAGCATCTCCTGGGCAGAAAAGCCATAAAAACCCCAAGGGCTTATCACTACATGCAGTTGTTTCTTATTAACTTCCTAAGGTTTATATGCTAAATCCACTAGGTTAAACTATATTTCCAAGTTAAAGGGATCACGCACAAGGCACAGCTTTTGGAATATGCATCTTCACACTTAATTGTTTAGGAATATCTTAACCCATTGGCATTTATACCCATAGGCTTCGTAACTTGCTTGCCCATGCAGTACAGCTGCTGGTTCAACTGTAAATTAACAGTTGCAAAGCTATCCCAGAAAACTTCTTGCACAGACACTGAGTGTTGGAGTGCAATTGTTGTGTAGTTTATTCCCCCCCACAAAAGGAAATAACGTACAATAGTAATCATACTTCTATTTGAGTAACTTCCTATTGAGAGGCTCCTGCTGTCAGTTTTACCAGTCACACATCATACTCCAAATAAATGCTGTTATACAGGCAAGTCCTGTAACATAGCACCAGATGTGAGACACTCTCTTTGAGTCCCAGTCACAAAAGATAATGACCTTTCCAGGTAGTCTTACAGTCTCCAGGAAAGGAGAAAAATATGGAGTTCTTTGTTGTTGAGTTGGGTTTTTTTTGTGTTTGGTTTGGGGCTTTTTTGGGAGGGAGATTATAGGTTTGGTTTTGTGAGGTTTGGGTTTTTTTGGGATTTTGAGTAGCCAATGCCAAAGCAAGAGCTCTAAAACAAACTGTTTACTTTCTTGTTGACACATACATGGCAACTTCCAAAGATGACAATGGCTTTGTTACTATGCTTGAGTGTGTAAAAACAAATGATAAAGAAAGTGTTTGTTCTTTTTGTTGTGGTTTTTAATTTTTTTTTTTTAAAAAAAGAAAAAGTGTGTCTCACTTGAGGAACAATACAGGAGTTCTGTTTTGCTGCGTTATTGTAGTTAGAGCCCTGAACCCTGCTGCTTTCAGGTTGAAATGTGAAATATCTTACAATGCCATTATCAAAAACTAAAACATTTGTGACTTGGGTGATGAAAACAGTGCAGAACAATCAAAAACATGCCCAACAAATTGTTTACACCTTATAAGGCACTGCAGACATTTGAATAGAGCAGTAAACCCTCATTACTCAGAATCAGCAAGCTTCAGTCTGTAATGAGGACAGCAGAATGTCTAGCCAAAAAAAAAAACAAGAGAAAAAAAAATCAAAAAGAAACAAAAAAGCCCTCTTCTAACTAATGTTCCTAAAAGGCATTCACTTGAGACTACACGTGCAGAGTTAGTTTTCAAGCCTCAATTTCTGAAGACATATGCTATAGGAAAATATAAAAGTAATGCAAGTTACAAATAGATCCAAAGAGAAATTATTGCAGAGAAAGTGTATTTCTGTGGAACAGAAAAAAAAAACAAAACAAACAACCCACCCTTGGCTGATAATGAAGAGTAAACACACGTAAAAAACCCACATTTGAAACCGCACAGTGCTGTGTAAAAAGAACCATGCCACTCATTGGGAAAAGAAAAAAAAAAGGCAAGTCATATTTGAATGTGATATGCAAATCTTCTGCCTCTAAATCCTGAAGAGCTTTTTGAAAATTCTGTCCATATTGCCTGCAGTTTTTGTTTAAACACATAGGCATAACTTCAGCCTACGGTATTAAATTCTTCTTTCGGATCCAGTCCTTCGTAAGTTCCATTAACTTACTACTACTCAGTGGTACATAAAAGATCATTATCAAACAATATTTTATATAAAAAATGAAATTCCAATCAGGTGTACACATTTTGTAAACAAATACATATTATATATATAAATAATAACAAAATTGTCAGTTGTAAAGATTTTTTCGTGAGGGACTCAATGAGCAAGAGCTTTAAACAGAAGTTCTAGGGCTAATTCTTCTGCATGTTTTCTAAATGCTTTTCCTCATGCAGACTGTAGCTATACTGTTCTGTATGCACATTTATGAGCATAAAAAAAAATCACCCTTGCATGATGATTGTTGAAGAGAGAATATTTAATTTTTAGTTGGGAGGGTGGGTGTGGGGTTTTTTTTTTGTTTAATTGTTTTTATGAAGTCAAACTGAATCTTTCAACCAACAGCTGCAATATCAGTCAAAAAAATGAGAAGTTACCAGTGATAAAGACATACCTCAGTTATGAATGATTTGGCTGTTGAAGGGTTCATTATAAGAATAGCCCGTCTCAGAGTATCCCGGTAGCGGTTCAGTTCTTCTATTCGCATAGTGGCAAAGAGCCCCGTGATCATTTTATTGATGTTGTTTTCTACTTTCTGCAATGCTACATCCATTCCCTGTTGAGATACCTTGTCCAAAAACTCTTGTATTCCACGGATATCTAGGAAAATCAAAAGTCAAACAAGATGTTAATTGGTAAGTGGGAAAGACACAAATAACTGTTCAATTCATCTCACTGAAGCATTTTGTTCAGTGGCAGGTAAACCCCTATGGGCTTTCATGTAATATTCATTGGAGCACTTCCTGAACTATGCTCATGCCATTTCTTAAAGTACTAAAACAGGAGAAAGAATGGCCACACATCAGCGACTATTGAAAAGAACCACTAGAAAACCAACCTACAAATATTTCTAGCAGCTTTCCTAATTTTGTCATTCAATCATCGTACTTGTTCCTTATTTTTCTTAAAGGACTTTGACACTAAAATACATAAAGAGCAGTGAAGCAGTGATGACACAGTGCTTCCTTGGAGAGCTATTGGAGGGTAACTAAGGGGTAGAAAGGTAGGAAGCAGATTGTCTTCATTTGCAGGACTCAAAACTATGTTATCCACTACAATGCTATGTAGCTTAATACATCTAAGTGAAGCTTGGGCTGTTCACTCATCAAAAAGTCTTAATGTTGTTCTAAATTGTATAGCTACTTATTTCCTTCAAAAACAAACCAAAAGCCAAACATACAGCTGCAATGGTACCTCCTGCTCTTGTCTTTACCATTGCTGCTGGCTCAATTTAACAAGTTTTTCCACAGCAAACTGCTCTAGTAGAGCTTTCTGGCTCACTCTGAGTAAATCCTTCTTTAAAAATGACTTGGAAAGGAAGAACTGATCAGCAAAATGCTAACTGTGTTCACCACAAAGTTTGTAATATCTTTAACATCTCCCAGACTGAAATGTCTGGGTACTCTCACATTGTGATGCTACCTCAAGCTGGTCCAAGCCTTTGAAAGGCCGTTTCCAGTAGTGAACTCCACAAGAGTAAGCAAAAAAGGCTGTTTTTTTTCCTCCCCTGCTCTTTTGGATGGCTTTATCTAAACCCCCAAACTTGAAGCTTAAAATTTAAAATCATTCAATGACTTCATAAGTCAGAGCAGGGTCTCCTGGACCTCAGGAAAATGTCTCCAGCCTCCCTGACTCCTCGCTGTCTGACCCTACTTACCACTGCAGTTTCTCAATCCTTTTTCTGCAACTAAGTCACCAGTTCCCTGATGTGACTCCTCTCCCCAGCAGTTGCTCAGACCTGCTCTCCCAGAAGACATTCAGCAGGACATCATTGCTTCCCTGCTGGCATGCCAGCCTCCCACACACCCGCCTTATCTCATTTAGAGGAACAAGATGCAGCCTTAGAGCCAACAAAACAGACTCTGTCTGACACAGATTCTAATTATGGGAGGGCGGGGGGAAAGGAAACCAATAACCCAACATAAAAGGGAATTTCTGACAAAACATTTCTTTGAAAATAAAGGTTTAGGAGGGCATTTGTGGTTAAAAGCCACCAAAAATACTTCTCCCATTCTCCTAGGTGCGTGGTGTTCCATCCCATCCCTGGGGGACTGCAGTTCCTGCTCTGTATCCCTCCCACATCTCTGGTGCTCTACCAGTTCCTTGTCTCAGTCGCTCATTTTCCAGGGGGATGGTCAGACCTGAGGTCACAAGCTGATCCTATGTCTGTCTTCATGAAGTATCTCACATTTGAGAATGCTTCAATTAGATTTTTGTAACTGCTTGGTTACTCCAAGATAATCACCTATCACATTCCCCTACTGCTTGCCCTTCTTATATCCTAACATGGGATGAATAAATATGAAATGAAAAAACTCAAAAGCTACTGTAAGCACCTTAGATGCAATTCTCACATGATGCAAGAGGACAGCAGAAGGCTGGAAAATCAGACTGAAAGCAAACTGGAGGGATGCCTGAGCATGACAGACTAAGCCCTAGAAGAGATGCTACATGAACAGCCACAAAGTCCAGCAGGAAAGGGCTCTTGGCTGGCTCTTAGGGTGGTCTAGTTTGCAGGTGAAACAAGTGACACCGTGCTGGCACATTGCGATAACAGCTCAGGGTAACTCCAAGACAAACCACATAGAATAGTGTAGCATATAACTACTTTATCAGGATTGCAGTAGCTACATTCTCATAAGGGTAACACTGACAGGTGGCAGCTTTTAGAGGAAATTAAGTTCATTTTAAGACCAGAGGAAATAATGAAAATCACTTCTTTTGAGACAAGTTTTCCCTCAGCCCTGCCTAGATCCTCAGCATCCTCCACTGTCAAGACAGCAGTGCTACCAGCCCTAAGCATGGTCAGTCCTGCAAACATGATGCGAACATGGCCACAGGTCCAGGCTGCAGGCGGAGAATTATGTGACACACCATCTGCCTGCCCCCCGGCTAAGCATCAGCAACATGACAGAGCAAACCTGTGTGATACGTCCTTGAGAAGATTATGGAGATGTCACAAGTGGATTTAATATGGGAACTATGATGGTGAAAGTATAAGATCAATGCAGCTAAGGTCTGGCTAGTAACCTCGTCAGATGAACATCACACAGCACAAAGGAAGCCTAGCAGGAATATTCCGGTGTCCAGACCTTCAGGGAACCTTCATGAGCCTTCAGTGAAAAGCTGGAATTATCTGAGCTAGAAATCTTTACGCTGACTTTGCTGAAAAAACTGCATCAAACCGAAATTAATGTTTTCCTCTTTTCCAAGCCTAGTGAATATTCTTTTTACTGAGCTATACATTTTAGGACTCGGGGTGGGGGGCCTCAACATAGTCCAAGGTTTAAAGGTTCTGACAAAAACAAGTGATTTTGGCATTTGACTTCAGGTTATGGCAAAATAAGATATCTGAGAATTTCTGGGTTTCACAGAAGTCCAGCAGCCCTATCAAGAAGATCTGAGGCTTAGACATTCACACCATGATCTGCTTATTTTTGGCCACAAACAGTAGCATAAAGAAAACCAAGTTCAGTCTCCACGGCAGAGAAAATGCTCTGCCTGTCTCCCCAGCAGAGATGTACTAGCTAGAGAGTATTAGAGACAGCCATCCTTCTCCAGCACCAGATTACCAAAATACTTTAAATTACAAAGAAATAGCTATGTAATAGCTTATAATGAAACAGTCTACAAAAATAATTCAACAGGGTTAGTCTTGGACGTCAGACTGCCACAATCAGCAAGTTGTGTCTCTTGTCTAGAGCTCTAAAATACCATGAACTGGAAAGAAATGGTATTTTAAGTGTTTAGGCTATTTTAGGCATTCAGCACTGCAAGCCCATTTTAAAGACACTGAAGAAATATCAGTATTACTAAACACTTGAAGAATAAAACACAAATAAAATACATGCTTACCCTAAAAATAAAGTTCCATAAGATAATCAGATACTAATTACAGCTTCTATTTAATATCTAAATCAGGAAAATTAAATTCAATCTAATCAGAGACATTAGAATTTTTTTGGGGGGGAACATCAAATACCAATTTAAGAAGCAACAAGATTATTTGAACTGCTACAAATACGCTGAGTTTTATGCAAATGTTAAAATAACTCCTTTCCACTTTAACTCCTTCATTCCGAAGTTCCTGAGGCTCATGCAGTCTGAGAGTTACTCAACATCCAGACAAATGGAATAAAAACTGGATAAAACTGACCAGTTGAAGTCAAAACTATTGAAGTACAAGGAACACATGTAGATGGGATCTAGATACACTATCAAAATATCAGGGGGAAAAAAGTTACTTAGGCTATGAATACTTTTTTAAAACTTAAATTCTATAGTATAAACCCATATATTCTTCTCCAACACCAGAACAGGGTAACCAGGAACCACAAAAGTTTCGTTTGTCCTTTCAAAATAAGAATGTAATTTCACTTGACCTAAATTTATAAACACACTGGAATTATTGGCTGATGTTCTGTGTAATCGGTGTTGTCCCAGAAGCCAGATTATGGGATCAAATGGCTTTGTTTGCCACAAATATCTGCAAATATAAACACTGAAATAATTATATTGAATCTTTACCAAATGAAGGAACAAATGGGACAGGGGTCCAGTATTATTCTCCAGTTCTATATTTATTAGGTGACCATGCCAGCAGTATGGTATTTGCGTGATATGCTTTTAGGAAAACAGCACCAAAGATATCAAACCAAGATTCATAAAACTTCTTTACTACTTCTGCCTTTGGCATTGATACAACACAATACTGTGGGCAGGAAATAAATACAGACTTTGTTTATGCCTCAGCTTACTCAGTAGAAGAATGGAGGTATTGGTCATGCTCACCTGCTGCTCAGAAACAGCAGAGAGCACATAAAAACACCCTGCTATTTAAATGCTATTGAAATAATGATAGTGCTTCCAATATTTCAGCAGCAAGTCACTAGCAATGATCATATTCAAAGCGTATGCCAAAGAACAGATGCTCCCACTGAATGGGCAGCATTATCTTTCCTGCGTGGATTGTCTGAAAGTGGCACATATCCACACTGCACTGTGGAATCATCTTTCTAATAGACCAACTCCTCCTGCAGAAAAATCTGGCAAGCAACTTGTGGCACAGATGGCTCTGCTGCAGAGACACAGGACTGTTCATGTCTGGAACACAGGTGTTTCTCACCCTGAATTTGCTAGCCAACCTGTTGCCCAGCCAGAAGACACATTCCTATTTTCTATTTAAATCAGATGAGTCACAGTCATTTCCAGAAATGCAGAAGAGCTGCCCATTATCACCAGTATTAATTATCCTCCTTACTGATGAAAGCCAAAGTTACCACATAGAGACAGAGCAATATTAAAGCCAAAGTTGCTACCTCCTCTCCCAACTCAGTGTCATGATTAGTTTGTATTATGCTTTTGGTTTATTCACTGTAGAGCCATCACTTCCACTCTACACATGCGTGCACAAGAACATAGTACCATTCTGTAGTCAGATACTCAGCATCAGCTACAGAGTTAAACCAGGCTGGAAATTTAAAAGAAACATTACAAAGCATTCTCTTCTTAACCAAATTGTGGTTGATTTAAAAGACTGTCAAATTGGCTTGCAAAGTCTAAAAAGCAAGGCGAGCAAAATTTATCAATGACTCTGTTGGAAATAACCTTCCCTGACTAGACATACGTAACCATGTCACCGCAAGGCAGAGGTCTGTAGGAAGGTCTCATGCACAGAAGGTCCAACACTGGACACACCAAACTGGCTGCAGCCACAGCTGAGGTGCACCTGCAGAGCATCATCCCCTGTAGGTGAGTGCGAGGCCCATGGCCACCTAAACTCTGAAGACCTGAGTGATATATTCAAGTGCAGGTACTCAGCACAACACTACTCAAGCAGATATATGAATTCAGATGCCAGCTTTACCACAGACTTCTTGTTACTGTGTCACTTATTGTGAACCTGACTTAAGAAAGAACTTATGAAATGAAGTGCAAGTCAAACTCAGTGCAAGCACCTAAACTCACACTGTCTTTTCATTGAACTATCTTTTCGATATTAGAGAAACCACAAGAAAAAAGTATCTTGAATGCTGATGCAGAGCATGCTCAGAGGAGAGCTAAGCATCCTTCATAGACTATGGGTCCTATAGCTATCTGCGTAAATGACCTACACAGCCAGAACACACAGACCTCACCTAACACAAACAATGGCACTACTTAATGGAAAGCTCAGCAGCTATTGTGGTAGAAATTATCCAGAGCAAGAGAATAGAGAAAAAGAATCAGTATTTTCAGATCAGGAGGATTTAAAATCCACAATTTTCCTCAACACCAGATTACAGGAGAAATTGAGTCTTCGCTCTCTTTTCATTGTGGTCTCTACACTATCTGATAAACCTGGAAAAAGAATATTCCTGACTTCCATGACCTGATCTTAATATAAAATGTAGTCCTTCCGCAAAGGTTTTTTTATCACTGGATCAAATGTTTTCCTCACTTCTTTGTTCTCTCTGGCTCTACCTAACTCTCCTTTGCCATGTCTGTTTCTAAGCAGAGGAATAATTTCAGAGGGAACAAGCCCCCTAATCCATCTTGGGGAAAGTCTAATGATCATGACATCCTAGAACAAAATATGCTGGGGTTCAGGCAACTCATACAGAAAAAACAGTATGTATATGCAGTGAAGCTTTTATAAACTGTACAAAATGAACAGTAAATCTTAAATAACTCATATGCTAAGTACATCTTATACCTTTACTAAAAATCAGAAATCTACAAGTTAGAGGTAGATGTAAGGTTTCTAAAAAAATTTCATATTATAATATGAGCAGAAGAAGAGAAAGATGGCATTTTTCACCAATGGTAATAAATTAATCCATCCCCCTAAATTACAAGGCCCTCACTCAGCACTTTGGTTACCTCAAACCTGGTTTACAGTCATTAGCTCATTCTCCCTTGGATACCATTTTAGATCTGAGAACATTTTCCTCACAGTATCCAGATGATAAACACCAACTGATTCAGCTGTGGCAGCAAAGGTGAATGCACCTGTCATAAATATGCACTGGCTGATCTACACAGAAGACCAATCTATTTGTACAGCTGATGAGAAAAGCCATTGTATAACAAATGACACTGCTCAAATTCTTATCAAGAAAGCTTTGTAAGTCTAACACAGTGATTCTTCCTTACAGAATGATGGCTAACATGACAGCAACTATTAATTATGGAAATGCACTGTACAGAAGGGAGATGTGCAGCTCCAGCTGGACTGTGATGGTGCCACTGCTCACTCTGCCTAAAGCCTTGAGCAAAGTATTCGCGTTCCTGTGCATGTGTTGATATTTATTAACATGGTTAAGATCTAGACAGGAAAACAACAGTTTAGCATGATGATTCAACAACAGCCCTTCATCCTACTTTCACAGCAGTGAGATTCCCTCTCATTAGTCAGCTTATTTGTAATTCAGTGAACCTTCAAAGTAAAACGAACAAACAACAATAAAAAAAATAATCTACATAGCTCTTTCATATTAGCATTTGGGAACTGAGAGGGAGCAGTTATATCAACTGTTCCTGCTGGATGACCTAGCATCAGAGAACATAGCAGTAGTTCAAATTTATAATAAGTAAATTCAAGCTCCAATGTTTAACTACATATGAAATCTCATTTATATTATCAAAATTTTTGGAACCTAACACTGCTGTTCCCTATTGGTTTTCACAAGCATGAGGAACCATGCATCCCCTTCCAAGGAGGTGGTGAGGAACAGAAAAGCAACTGTCCTTGCAGACATCCTGGTAATAAACCAAGTGTGACTATGTGTGCTACAACCTTAAAGACAAATTATTCTCTGACTGCATCAATAAGCTCCTCAATATTTTTTTCAGTTTGTTAAAAAGTTTACACTATAGAAACAGAAATATGAGTAGACTGGAGCTGTCAAGAACAGAAGCTGTGAAAGCGATGCCAATAAACTAAGATTTAGAAATACTGTAATAAAGATTTTCTAGCTTTTTCTTGTCTGTGTCTCCTCATTTTCTTCTCTGGTTAAAACTCTGAGAGATAAGTTTTCTTTTCAATTTAAGATACTACCCGACATTTACAACATTATTATGCTTTACTCATGCCTTTTTTCCAGTGGTGGTATAACTTCTTACATTCAACACGCACAGTACTTAGTTCAATAGTTTCCTTGTTTGATAACTTTTATTTATTTAGCTGCCAAGATATCAGTTTAGAAACTCAGTTTTAATACTTCTGAGAGATATTAAAACAATGTGTTGAGAGTTGAAAAATACTTAGCAAACAGTAGTGGAGATCAGTACAAGGTTCAGGTATTCAAATATTCTTAAAATAAGTCACTTCTGATGCCTGTGCATATATGAAAGAAATCTCATATCTCTGCAAAACCTCAATAGCACCTCATTTACAGCAACTACTCATTACACGGATATTAGGAGAACATCTATAGTTTTATTTTGACCTCGGCACTGAGATTCTAGATATAATAAAAAATTTGGCCTTCCTTCCTTCATTACTAACACAATACAGGTGGCTGTCAGACCAATCTTTCAAATACTTTATCCTTTCCACCCTTAAAGTCAGCGACATGAGCGAATGACAAACCATCTCTTACCTTTCTACATACTCACTTACAGTTCCTGGAATGCATTTCCCCAACTATTACATGGTTAAAAAGCAGAAGCACGGCCATTGTTCCACTACAGAAATTTTATAGAATAGTTCAGTTATCTCAGAAGTCAGATAATTTTAGGGTCAACCAAAATATATATTCAATTTCCAGTGGTAATGTCAACCAGTGAAAGCAAGTTGTTACAAAAGTTCTCACAAACAGCTGGTAACTTGCAATATGATTAAGTAACACATTAAAGTTACACGGATGAAAAATACATGCTCCTTTCCTTATCTGGATGACATAATAAACACTAATGGAAAAAAAAAGTTCAATAATAAGCTTGAATTAATTATATGTTTATTGAGGCACAGTGAAGTAAATGAGAATGGGAGGTTGGCAAACAGCCAGACGAGTAATAAACAGCTTTAAGACTGTCTGGAGACAGACTTGAGATTATTATAGTCATCAGGCAGCTGAAAACAGCCTCAGGATAATTATAAGCATTTGCAATCGATTAAAGAGAGTATGTTTCTTTTATGAATCTTTATTAAACTTGCGTTAAAACTTTAAATTATTTGAAAATGTTATGGTTTCAAGCACATCTTGGTTATCATATATTTATTTCTGGAATACGTACATGCAGAGAAGTGTCAATCACAGAATCATCTAGGTTGGAAAAGACCTTTAAGATCATCAAGTCCAACCATTAACCTAACACTGACAGTTGTCAACTATATCATATCCCTAAGCACTATGTCAACACCACTCAAACACCTCCATGGAGGTAGTCTCCACCTCAATGGAGACTACTTACTCTATATGGTTTTGAAAGGAGATACTAGGAATCCAGAGCCCATATGTACAGACTAGCATCATCTCAGAAAATCACTCCTAATACAACACAGGAGGCAACCACTCTACAAGCAGCTCAGCATTTTGAGTTCCAGATATAATTCCTCCTTTTCCAGGATCTTTAAAGAACAGTACTCTGATCCTACAGCATTACATTCAATTTATTTGAAAACAACCACCTTCCTGGGAAATGCTACTTTTTTATATTTTCACAGAATTATTTATTTAGGCTGGAATCTTCATTAATACAAATCTCAGTGCTCTCCTCTGTGAGACTGTATTATATTTTGCATCTTTCTCCAAAATCCTCCATCAGACTGAGCTCAAGACACCTTTTTTAGTGATGTTATCAGGTACCTCACATCACTGCCTTCATCCTTTCCTGGTGCAAAAATAATCTGAAAACCCTGCGTAGGCTGAGGAACAAGAGGAAAGATCCATGAGTAAGTTTGCTGACAGGGAAGGGAGGAAGTTAGCAGTAGGAAAGAGTTTAGAAGGCATCTGTCTCTCAAAGTATTCAATTACTTCTTCAACCTCCATTTGCTATGGGAATGCCTCCTTTAGCCTCATAGAGGAAATCCCCTTCAGAACCTTAATGCTTGTTTTGTTTCTTTTCTTTAGAAAAGTTAAAAATTAAATTATCACCTAAGGAAACGGCAAATATCCATTGCCAAATATATGTAGTGTTGGTAGGAAGGTAAAAAAACTTTAAGTAAAGGTATCTCAGTCCTGTAAGCAAAGGTATCAGTAAATATTGCATAAAATCAACAGTGACTGTTACATATCAAAGGCACACTGGGCTGAAAAACACAAAGTTCAGCCAGAAATTTGGACAGAGAAGTTCATTAACTTTTTTTAAAAGAATAAAAAATATAGAATGTTTTTAAAATATTACTGCCACCACTAGAAAAGAGAACAGGAAATAAGACAAAATTAATTCTCCAGAAATAATCTTATCCTACCAACCTTGCTAGACAAAGTGCATAATCTTTCTATCTGTTTTGGCACCAACAAAATATTAGAAATAAATGTTTTCAAAGAGCTGGACTTTCTCCCTTTCATCTTGGAAATGAAGAGATACCTGCAATGTAAATTGCACAAAACTCACAATTATGTTCTTGCAGTGACTGACTAGTCTCTTCATAAAGAATTTGCTACTAAAGTATCTACATATTCCTGGAAAGTACAGCAAACTGTAAACTGTCTGAAGAATGAGACTTGAATCACAAAAGCTTGTCCCTTGTTGATACACCACAGAGATAAAAAACAACAATATGCTGGGATTCTAGATCAATTACTCTGCTTATTTAGCCTCCATTCACACATTCAGATCTCAAATGACTATTCCATTTGTTTTCCTCTCCAGTTAAATGGGTAAGGGTCTTTTTCATGTTACTATTTGGGGACTGGCCACTGTCAGATGCCAGTTCAAAGACTTAGCAGAGGAACTGCCCAGTCTCTACATTCGCCTGTAAGGAGGAGTTGCCCAGCTGCCCTCTGCAGCACAGTGATCCTACAGTTTGAGCTGAGCAGTCAAGAAGGAAAAGAGGAGCCAATTTGGCTGCTTAAATGAAGTAAATTTGGCTGGTACATACTATGTGGATAGAGATTTTAATAGCAGGTTGAGAAAGGCAATCAATCTACTGCATAATTTTTCTGTATTTCATGCCACCTACTCTAACTCTACAAGACGACTGTCCTTAATGGCATTTGAAAAAGCTCAGAATTGTCCTTGAATGCTTTTAATATCCTCATATGAAATTTTCTTAAACAAAATCAGATTTCATGTCCTGGGCAGGCCTTTATCTTCTTTTACCTAAAGGAACAAACCACATTGAAAACAAGGGAACAGACCACACTATTTTCACTGGGGGTTTGATCTAGATCATCCCAGCAGAGAGCAAGGATTGGGCAAAAGATGACTCATTCTGATTTTCACAAGTTCATCTGAGTTTATACACTACAGAAAAAAAACCCCACTACAATTGTAGTAAATAAAATACAAACAAACATCATGTAAGTCTGCTCAAGTTAAAATGTTTTCTTTTCTCACTACTCACTCATTAACTGTTACTGTGCGTTAGCCTCACATTTGTTACTGGTAAGGCTCTACCACTGACAAAAGACTGGCTTTACTAAAACCTTTCCCTAGTTACTGAGCATAACTAAGTCAACAGCAGCAAAACACTTTTTTGACTATTATCAAGGTGTCTTTTGTTTTGCGTTAGAATAGTCAGCCTACCTACAGTTTTACTTGGGAAAAAAACATCGGTTAAAAACTTACATGTAAATTATTTCAGAAATGCATTTACATCACTTGTTCACCACCCGGATTGTTATGACTTAATGAAAGAAGTGCTTCCTTCAAAGACCTTAATCTACTTTGTTGGTAAAGAATGTTTAAGTAGACTTGAATCTTCTAGCATTTAGATAGAAGAAATGTTAAAATGTTAAAACTGAATATATACTCATCTATTATATGTAAAAAAGAATTTGGGAGCTTTAATAAAGGGCAACAGTGGGGAAATAACTCTTAGCCCTGCAAAAAGACACATTTTCAACTATAAAAAAAGTCTCTAACTCTCTGATAATGAAAAGGAATCTATGATAGACTGTCTGATAAAAATCAAAAGCAAATCAATGCACAGGATTAAAAAACTATGATATTGATAAATTCACACATAAATGGTTGCAGCCTCTTTTAAAAGTGCAAGGAATTTGGTTGACCATAGTATTTAGTTTGGATATGAGCCCAATTTTACTGTAGAAAATTTTATTTTAAATATGAAAGGCACACTTTCTTTCATATAGGGAAATTATTACTGGAAATAATTTCAGTAATATAACTGAAGTATTTTGGTATAAATTGTTAAATTAAATAACTATACAAAATAATTTCTTAGAAAGGAAAGTATTGCAATTCTGCTGGTTCCTGGAACCAGTCAGTCTAACAGCATTTTCACGTTTTCTAACTTACAAAAAGATGGCAACAATGGGAAAAAAATAAAGTATTAAGAGATATCAGATTCTAAATTCCCGTTACTCCTCAAGTGCCATTTACTGCTATGTCGACATCATTTAATGTTATGATACACACCTTGAGAAGGAAAGATTACCACATATAAAAAAACCAAAACACATGGGCAAGAAATAGCTCTGTTTGCACAAATATCAGTTCTGCATAAGACTGTGCAGAATTTACCAATAATCTCCTCCTAATATAAATTTAATTCTATGCAAGTGTTGATCTCCCATCTACTTTAATGTTTAATACTAAATGTTACATAAAAATGTCTAATAACTGCTGCAAGCAGTTAAACTGAGCAAAGCTTCCAACCAGAATATGATTTTAGGCCTGTATGAGCTGAGAAAAGAAATAAATCTCATACTGCAGCAGATCTTCTCAGGCAAGCTGGGGAATAGGACTGACATCTTCCAGAGGGAATTGCAACCACCCTTAGCTGCACTGACACTTTGACCAAAAAGATGGCTTGTCCCTGGACTTTCACCCCAAGTCTGCATGGTCCGTCTTGTTTTCTTTCTGAAGAGGCACAGAAGCAAATGGTAATGTTCCTTTCCTCAAGCTCTTCTGGGGTTCTTGGGCCAACTCTCTTTTATAAAACTCAAACTGATCCTGGCATATCTTTTTTTTTTTTTAATGTATTTCACATTTGTAGATCCATCTAAACAAATGGCTTTCTCAAACATCACAGAATCACAAAGTAATTAGAGTTGGATGGAGTTCAGAAGATCACATAGTCCAATCTCCTGATCACAGCCGGGAGAGTAATGAATTCAGACTTCTCCACTCCATAACCCAATAACAAGTGATTCCAGCTTCTCTTTTCACACCCTGAACTTCTCAGCCCCTCCCTCTGTGAAAGTCCCTCTTGGATCAACCATGAGCCTGGGAAAAGAAAATGTGAACTGCTAACACACTGGAAATGCTTTGAGTATATCAAGAAAATAAAGTGGAGAAAGCGACATAATTTATTAAGATTTTTAATAAACTCCTGGTAATACTGCTCTCTAGGGACTGCTAAGAAAATAATGTTATCACAGGTACGAGGAAAACTACTGCCATAGATCAAAAACTGGCTAAACCAATTAACAATAGGCAAAATACTATGTCAAGCCTAATGATTTCATCTGACACAGGCTAGTGAGGAATTAGAGAGGCATTACAGCACAAGCAAGAAGGGGGATTAGAGAGACAGAAAATATCCCTCACAGTAATGGAAATAACAAGAGAGGGTTAGAGATAGTCACCTGAAACTTCTGCCCTCTTGTTCCTTATTAAAAATGGAGAAGATAGTCAATGAAATTAGCAACATAAAATTTTATAAAGAAACTGTAGGAAGCAAAAAGAATATAGAAACTGCTTGCTGTGCTAGGATGGCTGTTGAAATTAAGGATTTACCTACCACAATTTAAAGAAGCATTACACCTTTGCACAGATAACAGACCTATTCAGAGATGCAGGTTAACTTGGGTTGCATTTAAAATCTTTCTATTAATGGTATTAGTTCCAAACTATGCAAACACACAAACAAAAAAAGACAACGCAACCCCCCCCAAAACCCCTATTTGAAATACTCAAACCTCAAAAATGGTTCAAAAGGGGACAGACTGCTTAGTTTTTTTTTTTTCTGGGGGGGGGCGGGGGGGGGGGTTTGCATCATTTCCTAATGTATCTGATAGTGATCACTGATCAGAGTCAGATTACCAATCTGTTTTGGACAGAATGGCATTACTTGTAGACTACTGTAGTCAGAACTCAATAGAGGCTGATGGAAAGACTTAATATCTGCCACATGTCACGTCTGGGAACGATGTCTCACTGAATGAGCTACTGGTCTGAAACTTATTCCTTGCAGGCAGGCATCCATGTTACATAAGTCACACCATAATGAGATTCTTACCCAGAAATCAAGGACAAAATTACATGGTGTCTGAACTGCATTTCTCAACTTAAATAACGAAACCTAAATAATTTAAAACTAGTATTTATGAAAAAAATTATTAAAAATATTAATTATAAAATTTGTTTCAAGTTTTTAAACTCAAAAATACATGCAAAAAGATATTTTTCAACTGGCAAGATTATGGTGTTCGTCATAGGTACACTGGTACTTAAATACACAAACTCATAAAACATGAACAAAATACTCATTGCTGCAGGCTTTCTGGATGGTTTTTTTTGTGTGTGTTCCTTATGGCTGGTGCTTTTAGATGCTGCCTTGTTATAAATAGGAATTCTTCTATTCATCATTTTATATCATTCTAATTTAAGAATTTATTATGTAGCTGGGGAACAAAAATCAATAACACCTGACCTGAATGAAACAGATATTATGGCACATCAAATTGCTGAAGTGCGCATTTTTCCATAACTGAAGGATTTAACTTGGAAAAGTAAGTTTTAAAATGTTCATCCAAACCAGTCATGATTACTTATGAATAACAGATGCATCTGAAGAAAACAGGTCTGGGTTCAAAGCAATTTTCCATAGAAGAAAAGATCATGAAATTAGTTGGATAATGCACCTATACTAGAGAAATCTCTCCATCTCTCCTCTCAGCCATAGAAAATATCTATAGCAAACTTGGCTGGGTCACCAAGGTTGATGGCGCAGTCTTGTGATGCTGACGTCTGTGTTGCACTTACTCTATCACACAACAACCACCAATTCAGCACCTTTCAGGAACACTGAGTCAACTCAAAACGAACCAAAAAAAAAGAAGACAGGAACATTGTCTTCCTCAGGTCCTTCTCCTCAAGTTCTTCACTCTAAAGAAGTTGTGTCTACAAGTTTTTCATTTATGAATAGCAGCGCATTCTTGTCAAGGCCTCTGACCCACATTCACCACTGCTTCAGCTTCTGGGCATCAAATGCATACCAACAAACAGGAGAAATTCACCACGCAATAAACAATTCTACAGAAATCAAAATCTTACATGTAATCTCTTGAATTGCCATTTTATATTGCTACAGTTCAAAAAACAAGAGAGCTTGCTAAAAACTTTCATGATTCATAAACACTGGCAGAATGGAAAGCCAGATAGGTTCTCCATTTATGATCTAACTCCAACAAAGAAATTATCAAATAAACCTGTAAACTTTAACGGATTTTATAAACAGATTTCTCTGAGGTGCTTTGAAATGCTGATAGAACCATTTCACAGGCAAATCATGATCTATTGGAAGACTATAAAGATGCAATGTGACTGCTTTCAACAAAATTACAGATTTGACAAAAATCACCCTTCTAAATAAATACTTACCATAGTCATTATCATAGAAAATAATGAATTTCTGCCAGGCATATTCTGTGACCACCCTCAAGATGACGTCATTTAAGTAGACAGGGGGGCGGACGGAGAGCGTGTAGTCATCGTTGCGGTTGCTCCTAGTGAGCCCGCAGCCGCTCCTTGGCGTTCCTGCCGTTGAGCGCTGGATGAAGAGGTGAGGGATGTGCATAGCATCTGCCAGTGACTGCAGGGATCCTGCTGACGTGCAGCCGATGGAGCTGACAAGGGCTAGGATGCCTTGGTTCATCAGGTCACAGGCTGTAAGAAAACAGCAAGATTTGAGGTGAATGCATAGGGCCTGTTTCGCTGTTGAAATGCAGACAATGAAATTGAAACACAACAGGTTCAATCAAGTGAAACTTGGATAAAATTTTACACATTGAGTAATTCAGACCTAAAACTCATTAAAATCATGAGGCTTCTCTATTCACTTAGAGCTGTCTTGTGATGAAAGACTGCCCTGTCCAACTTACCTAGAAATCAACTATTCCTTGAAAATGAGGGGATCCCTTGATTATCCTTGAAAACCCCTGGGCCTTCTGAGGAACATTAAGAACTGATTCCAACTACTGAATTAACATGACCACCCAAGAAGATAAGCACTCTTCAAAGTCTAGTGCAACAGCTCCATAAATAGGATCTTTTCATTATAGAGAAAACTTGAAGTAACAGCTCAAGCTGCCTGTCAACTTTTGAAGACAACTAAACATGATTATGTACATTAACTTGTCCAAGCAAAAACTGCACTGCTTTTGGGTTTTTAAGAGTTATATGCAATGAACTTAGATAAATATATTTTTTAAAAAAAACCCAAACAACCTCCCCCCTCAAAAAAGCTAGTCTTATAAAGAACAAAACGTTTCAAAATTCAGTGAATATTTTCTATACATTTACTCTCCTCACTTCTGTAAGAAAGCCATGGAGTTGTTTATGCAAAAAATAACATTTTGTAACTAATGGTCCTGTTAATGAGGGCTGAGTTACAGCAGACAATCTGAAGTACAATACAAATGACAACCACATTAATACCAAAGGTGTTTATCATGATTAATGTTAATGCAATCAATAAATATCAAAATTATTAATAATTATTAGGTCTGTAATTTTGAAGGATTACCCTGTGAAATAAGCAGAGTCAAGTGTTTATATAGGGTTTCTAACAGACTTGAGAGCTTGAATAAACAACATGTGTTTGTAGCATAATTCCCCAGAGCACACCCAAAGCTAAATTTTGAAATACTCAATTTGGCACTGGCAAATCTACACGTGCAGTTAACCTGCATTTACACATTTAAATTAGTAATGGGACAGTAAAGAGTAATACGTATTTACATATGAATATCTAATACTTAACTGTACAGTTACTTATTTTGCAGGAATATTCTGCGCACACAACAGGTGCAGGCAAAAACAAGAAACCCACATGTGAGAATATATTCTTATAAAAATACGAAAACATATTTTATCACCAGACCTGTTGTCTCATATCATATGGCTCTTACTCACAGTGAGTAATGTTTTACTTCGCAAACACTTATTGATCTCAATGGGAATATTTACAGGGTGGGGAATGGAGTTCCTCATTCAGGCCCACATGGAGATTGACTTTGTAGCCAAAGGAGAGCACCCAGGGGTCAGGAATGCAGAGGACCAGAGATCTGGATCATGCCACAGTGGATTCCCAGGGTGTACTGATGCCACTGAGGCTCTACCTGATGAGAACACTTCTGAATTCCTTCATTCAGATAAACATGGGAGGGTGAGTATTCCCACAGGTTTGTCTTAGGAAAAAGTGCTCCCTTTGTATAAGCTCTGAATATAGCTTAGCTTTTAGGCCAGCTTTTGGGCCAGCTTCTGGGCTTCAGGTTTTAAAGGCAATATGTTTTCAGGAACCAAAAGTATCCTTTTTCGTAAAAGTACCACATACCATTGGTAATTGAACAAAAATTTATCAGTATCACACAAGCTTCTAATATTCAAAACATTTCAAAATAATCTTATTAGATATTCATCTTTTATGCCGTTTGTTACATTCTGCATTGTCACTTTCAACACAGATAAAAGGCTTGTCAAGGTATCTTTCTAGGGAGATGCTCAATCTCTTTCTTGGTATGGTTCTCCTGCACCAAGTACTGCAATACCTAGGTTGCATATCCTAGTGAGAATGCTACTGCTTGAGAAACCAACTATTTTTATTGATTTATTGATCTATCCATCAATAAATACCTGTAGCTATCTGTACGTCAATAGATATCTTTATAGCTAGATGGTGACAGACAAAATTGATGTTAGATTTGGCAAAAAGTCTGCTTTTAATTCAACAAAAGTTTAAGTCTGAGTGGTGCTGATGTCACCTGTTCAAATAAAATATGTAGTGTGACCCTCCAATCCCTCAAACATGACTTTTAAAAATACAGCAGAGTTGAACTGCATTACAAAAATTGCTTGAAAATGTCTAAATTTCCAGGCACACTTTCAAACTGAGAATAACCAGTAAACTCCTTGTAATGCTATAAAGTGGGAAACATGCTTTTTGTGAAAATTGTTATTGAAACATGAAGGGGAAGAAAAGAGCACGGAACATTGAGCTCCACAGGGTCGAATGCTAATACTGGCAAACAAACTGAATAAAGGATTAAAATTTTCTCTCCTGACACTGCACCACATTTGCTACAATAGCCTCAGGACTGAAGTTGCTCATGTGACTCTTTCTTCCATGATACACTTACGAGAATTGTGTGTGCTGGATTGGGGCAATATGCACTTAATTATGCTCACAAATGGACCTTATTCTTGTACACTTAGAGACTATTTAATACACAGAGAGCTAGCTGCTGGAGAAAAGGCAGTTCTCAGAGGCAGGCTTTTCTAGAAAATGAGTGCATGACTTGCAGAGTTTGCCTCTGAGTCAGTCTGACTGGATCATTCTTTGAGCAGAAATATCATTTCCACAATATAGACACATACAAAGTAAAGCCTATACACTATGTCAAACTATCATGTACAATATTCATATATTCCTTAACCAAGCAGATCTTCTGTTGGCTCTAGCAGAAGAGTTGATTAGTAAAAAGCATAAGACTGAGGTCTACATATTTTCTTAATCCTTTTTTTCCCCTTACACACAAAAGCTGTATTAAATCCTTTTCTTAGTGATCCAAATCTTTCAACTGTATCTTATCAGTTGACAAAAGCTCTAGTTCAAACATATTTGAAATCCTGGTTGCATTCCCTTCTTGTGCCTGAAATACCTAAGTTATAATTTGTCCCACCTGCATTAAAAAATCCACACACTCATATATATCTATATATGTAAAAGGACTTAAACACTACCTTGCTATTCAAAACCCTGTGGAAATTTAATTTGCTACGACCTCCTTAGAGGTTGCATTTCGAAGCTGGTATTTAGTCTGTCATCAATATGATCAAGGAATATTAGTTTGTCATCAGCTGGAGAAAGAAGAGTATTTCTGTGTCTTTCAAGTCCTCAGTCAGGACAGTAGAAATGTCAAATTCAAATTGACGTGTGCACAGCTCCAGTGCAAGTTTAACACAGAAGGAACAGAAAATTAGTAATGGTATTTATAAATAACACTGCTGTTCTGTACCATAACTTGTATTTAAATGTAAGCTGTTTAAACATTACTTCACCCTCATAACCAACCAGATAGTAGATGCTACTAAAAACTGGATCTTCACTCGCCAAAAGAATAAAATTGATCACAGAATTTCACACATTGCTTAAAGAGAATATCAAGAACATCTATAAAGTAATTTAAAATGTTTCTCCTTATAGATATACATAGTACATATAACACATTGCATGTATAGCACACACTGGCATGAATCCAGCACTACGTTTAACTCTTCAGTTTATCTTGTCTTTCTCAAAATGCCAAGTTACTGAATTTTCAACACTAGTGGGCCAATGGCCAGTAACAAAAAAGCGATCTTTCAGAGCAAAATCTCTTCTAAGTTGGTTTGGCATGGCATCTAAAGAAAATTAAAAAAACCTAATTTTGTGTTCAGTATTCTATTTTTTAAAATAAAGAGCATGGCCAATGCAATTTGAAATAAATAATTTACATGTAGGCTATCAGCCTGTATAAGCACTTCCAGCAAAGAAGAACTTAAATTGCTATAGTTACAAATGTGTCTTTAAAATGTGTTCTCTGTACAATGGAAACAATGGTAGGTCCTTAAATAACTACTACTTGCTCTAATCTAGAAAAAAAAATAAAAATCCATAAATAAGAGCAAGTTTAAAAACAGATGCAGGAATAAATAAGAAACACCAGAAATAGAACTATTGAGAATAAATTACTGCTACAAACGTGAGCATTTTCTCAGTCATTTCTCCTTTTTTTTTTCCTGATAATAAATCATAAGAAATCACCCACATACATCACAACCTGAGGAGCCAAATTGAAAAAAATTAAGATAAAATCTCTGTATGTTTTCCACATATTACCCACATAGAGTAGTGCCTCAAAGATATTCAGCTGAACATGAAGCTGGGGGGGAAAAACCAAACAACTCTCTTCACTGATATCTCTGGTTTGGGATGGAGAATGAAGGGTTATAAACAGGTGGTTTTTTTCCCCGTGCATCTGCTCTGTGTTTTGGAAGTGCTCCAAGGACTCTGAAACCAGAAGGGGCCTATGAAATTGGGCCAAATTACCTTTCCCTTGATTTCTGTAGGAAGTAAGGCCTTTCCACAGAAAATTTTTTATCTTCTTACTCTCTTTTGGGGCCTCTGTGATTCACCATCAGATGGATCACATCCACAAATCTGGAATGATTCTCAGATTTGTTCCTCATTGCAACAAAACAGCCAAGAATCTAAAATCTAGTCAGAGGTCAGGGATCAACATCTAGTCCATAAGAATCTCGTGTTTTCCCCATACTTTAGCCATTAAGAGGGTATTTACAGATTTATTACTTAATTCTAGAAATTCATCATCCCTTCCATGACACTGTTTGTACTAATACACATTCAAATCAGGATAAACAGCTGATTCAAGGGGCAAAATACAACATCAGGTGACTTGAGGACCTATAAATGGATATTACGTAGTCAGAACTTCTATGTGGCTTTGAAAAGATAATGTATTATTTCTTGAGAATAATATGCTACTGGCTGCTCCTCAAATCTTTCCTTAGTTTCAAAACACTGATGAAGATGAAGGGATCACAGCATGCAATTTCCCTGTTGCAAAGGGTAAGGAATAAGGTTAACTTCTCCATTTCTTTCACCGAGATGTTCTGCTCATTCCTCATCAAGTGGCCATGCTAACCACAATGTGATATTTTTGGTCTTTGTCACTTTTAACAACAGTCCCAAAATATTCATGAATTGATCGCAGAAAGAAAAAACTTTAAACTTGAAAGAAGTTTCAAGAGATAAACTACGGGTCTTTTTTTTATTATTATTTTTATGTTCATAATTTGAGATGCAAGAAGTAAGGATAAAATGTGATTATGAGACCCATGATCAAGTGACCCTGGCCTCACATTTTCCATAAGTCTTTTTAGACCCTTTCAGATAGCAATTCTGCTCTTGCAAATTATTCTTCCTTCATAACACAACGGTTCATCCCAGACTTAGAACTGAATGATTTTGAGATGAGTGACAGCACATTTTTAATATAACCTGAAAACTATTCAGAAGGAAATAAGGATAAGATGGTGGTGGTTGTGTGGGAGTATTACTGACTGGATTTTAAAGAATATTCTCCTCTGCAGTGCAGATAGAGTCTATCCTGTTCCTTTTCTTGATAAGGTTATAGAAAGCCTCTTCATTTACATCTTCTCTGTAAACATTAGCCAATCTCCCCCTCCCCTCTACTACATTATACACAACACGCACTGCTAACAGTATTTTAAATTCACTTGTAATCAACCTTTAAGAGATTTTGGCTTGTCCTGACTGTAAAACAAACTTGTGTTTCAGTCTTAACAGCTGTACTTCCTAAGCCTTGGGATTTCTTTGCTTGGGAAAAATAATCCAAACTTCTGATATCTGAGAGTAAAAAAATATTGCCAGAGTGCATTTGCATTTCTGTTGCAGAAAACACCCCAACGACATCGGGATGTTTTTATTGAAAAGCATTTTGTAAAAGTCTTTTCTGGGTCAGATTTCTTCCTGTATACAGGCTTTGCTGATTATGGTAATGTTCAAACCATCACATTAAAATTTAATAATTCATCTGAGCCTTGAAAAAAATAAACCAGAACCTCACAAGTTTGGAGGGAGGCAGGAGTTATCAAAGTAAAAGGTATTCTGACACCATCTCTTGTAGGATGCAATGGGAGAGCCTGAAAGAATTTTGGAAAGGCTACCAAATGCAAGGTCTCTTTTTGGACAAAAGTCTAGATTTATTATTTTTTTTTCCTACAAGTTAACCTGCAGCTCTTCTGTTCATTTCTGCTGAGGCACACAGAGGGCACGTGTCTTGCCAGATTACCACACCAGGCAGAGAAACAGCAGTACAACTTCTAATATTTCTCAAATCTGGTTTTACCTAGTATTTAACAATTCCACCCAGGCTTTGTCTCTGAGGAACGATGGCTCCTGGCCCTTCAATAAACCTGAATTGCTTTGAAAAATGTTCAAAAAAATCCAAACATTTAAAACAAGTTACACAGCAACACGTCTTCAGCTGAAGAATGGCTTCAGCTGCCATCTCCTCTACCTCATGAGCATGACCATACTCCCCAAAAAGTGCTGCAGCTTTTCAGGGTGTGGCACTATGGTTGAGAAGTAAAAAGAGGCTGTAGTGCTGACAGATCTGGAAAGAGGAGACTGTGCCAGCCAGCACTGTTTTGGAAAGTTTCAGTACAAGTACTAATAGGTGAAGAGGGGCAGAGAAAGAAGGAGTTTAAATCAGTTAAAGCCTGGCAGTGACATTCATTGGAGAAAGAGCTAGAGACACATCACAAAACTGACCTCTAGGATCCTGGCATCCCAACAGTGGTGTCTATCTGCAAAGTTAATGCTGTCCACTGGAAAATAAGAAATGCTAGGAAAGCTGGTCCTAGATACCAAGAATAACTCCAAAATTTTCCTTTTTTTTTGGCTGATCCCTCACTGACACCAGCTATATCTCACTTACTGCCAGCATGCTTGCTGAAAAGCTTTGCATGAGCAATTTCCATTCATCCATTCAGCAAAATGAAAACTTTTCATTTCATGTGTAGATTACACTTGATAACCTATTTAATGATGAAGCATGTATTAGTCTATCATGCAACTTCCTCCATACCTTACTTAGTCCATCGTTGCCCTTGCAGTGTTGCTGAATCTTTTAATTTCCCTAACCAGCATCGTTTGAGAAGTTATTAAGCATCACAGTGTCTGATACCCTTTTTAATACCTAGCTTGCCTGCTGCAGAGCAGACAATAGCTGCATAGCAGCAATTATATGGAAACAAAAAGGATGAGTCTTAAAGCAGCTTGATATAAAATTAAAGACAATTTTATCAAAAGATAACAGCCTGATAAAATCATAGGGATTTACTGTAGTTCTGTGTTCTCTGAAAGCCTGTGGAGATGTGTTGGGTAAAAAAACATCAACAACAAAACCTGTTTAAACCTTGAGCATCAACAATTCTCATTTTATGGACTCACTCAAAACAAGCGAGGGCAACTTTCTTGTTAAGAGAATAAAACACTGAACTTGAAGCCATTTGACAAAAGCTACACTTTCCTTGCCACCCATCAGTCAGATTGTCAAGCAATTTTCCCTTCCAGCCTTTCTATCTCAAATCTAACTTCACCATCCTCTTTGCTTTTTCTTCCCCAAAGCATTGCAGAACATGGACTTTCATCTTCCCATTGCTTTTTCTCGCTCTCTCCTTTGGATCTTCTTCAGCCAGGCAAAGTATTTTGCTCCACCACTTCATGTTTCCTCCTTAATCTCTTTTTTTTTTTTTTTTTTTTTTGCCTATCTACTTCACCCTATCTCCTCCAATGCCAAGAAACAAAAAGATCTAGAGGATTTGACACTGGACTGCAAACCTGAAGGTTCATATCTTGGTCCCACCTCTGCCACTACTTTTTTGCATGACTAATTTTGGATGAGTAATATGATTTCTCGTGTGCACTGGTGATTATGATACTTTTTTGTATGATCTAAATACAAAGGATTACATTTGCATCCCCCCCAGCCATTTTTTCCAAAGGTTAGAAGGTCCGTTTCTCAGCCTAATTCACACTACTAGAGTTCCTTTACATCCCCCTCTCTTTTCTGAATGCTCATGTTTCATAGCTTCCCTTTCTTGCCCAAACTATTGGTAAGGAGACAACAGGCTCTGCTGGAGAGATGCAGTGCGAGGCACGATACTACAACCTAGTCCAGGGCAGACAAAAGAACACACAGCTGGTAGCATTAGTTTAATTGGAAGTCCTACAATGGAAAGAGCTGCCTGTGCTGCCCTGGATGAGCTTGGCATTCTCCCAAGCATAGATATTACTGAACAATACTGATCAAAATAAGACCATCCTCCAACAGAAATCTGTGAACAGCAATCTGGGAGAGCTTTCTATCCTACAGTGCAAACACTCAGGGAGTGCTGGGGACTCAGGGAGTGTATGGGGACAGTAGAGCAATATTTTTTTATGTGGCATTGCAGAGAGAGAAGTATTTTCATAAGCCAATAAAGGCACACTTTTTTTTTTTTCTTTTTTTTTTTTTTAAAGAAAAAGAGGCAATTCTACTAGACAAGTCAATCAAAAAGCGCAATTTGATGAGCAAACAATACTAATGCCAGATCTTTCATTTGCCATGAAAGAGGGAAACAGACTTTACATCAAGATAAGAGAGCTTTGTATGAGAATAAAAAGAAAGCAAGGAAGACAGTACATTAGTTGTAAAAAAATCCATGGGTGTGAAAAAACTGAGATGTCTGTAGGAGTTCAGAACATCAGTTCCATTAGCAACTGAGCCACTAAGAAAACCTTAGACAAGTCAAAACAGCTATCACCATTATTATTTGCTAAGAATAGACATTGTTCTTATTTCACTGACTGACACACAGAGTAACAATCAAGATAAGAATAAAAATATCAACTACCTTTTATAGAACACTTTATTTGTAGCTCTAAAACTGCTTTGAAAAGCAGCTCAACATCTTCATCTCTATTTCACAGAAAAAAACCCAGATGTGCCAAGGAGAATTACTTGCCCAAGGTCAGAAAGCAATGCAAGGAAATTGTTTTCCATGCCAAGCTAAAACATGCACAAAGACTGAAAACAAAGTCTTTTGTTGCAGCTTTTCATTGTTTGTTTTAGCATGCCACTGAAAGTGTTTGATGTTCTGAGCCCAATATAGCTAAGCTTTATGAAGAGGAAAGATTTGAAAGGCAAGGTGATGTGGCCTACAGCAAGGGGGTTAAGTGACAATGAGTTCCAGATGGATAGCGACCCCAGAGCAAGAGCACTGTTGATTATGAAGGAAGGGGGGCATGTGCCACAATATTGAGACACAGGCACATATGTAATGGGGAGTGAATGAGGTAAACAAAAGCAGAGCTGTAGGTGGGAGACAAAGTCTTGGTGGAAAACACAAAATGCCAGCACACCTGGGGAATGCATTATAAGTAGAAGTATTCAATAAAGGAGTAATCATTTCACAAGGAAAATTACAGATACGGTATTCAACTGAAGGAAAATTGTGAGGTACTGGGTACGAAGAGGAGAAGAAAAAAAAAAAAAAAAAAAGCTTGGAAAATTCAGCTCCTGGGAAATAAACACTCATGATCAGGCTTCTTGGAGAAAAGCACAGACTTCTATCAGATTGGGTATCTGGTACCAGCAACAGAGGAGCCCAGCACTTCGGCTTGCATTACTTCAAACATCCTCAACATGGTTTCGTATCTGACCTGCAGCGTGATAGACCCTAACAACATCAGATAAGCTACATGTTCACTAACAATCACATAAGATGGTGAAACCCAAAAGAATAACACTTAAAAAGGATTGAGGATGCAAGGCTTCCATAGTGAATATATAAATTCAGAAATGTTTAAGCAGTACTACTGGGAGGCATGGAGATAGCAAAAATGAGAACCCACAGGTTTTTGCAAGGAACAACAATAAATGAATATAAAGAGTAAAGGGATGTAATCATAGCTTTGAGGTCTTAGAGAAGGATGTTACATGTTAGCTGGTAAGTGACGAGGCAGTGAAATTTGCAGTTGGGAAGTAATAAATCCATTTAGACATCAAGGAGGAGGATGAGGTTTGCTGCAATGTGGGAACAATGAATGAGAGCAGAAGATACAGTATCACTGTCACTGGACTCCTTGCTATAACAGCTGAAGTGGTAGATCGCCAATGCATTGACAAATATGTCAGTTAAAAGGGCACTGAGGAAAAGTCGACTTGGTGTATGTTATAGACAAAGCAGCAGCAGGGTTTGGCAGCAGCCTCAGCATGTGAAGAGGAGGGAGAAGACAAAATGTGCCAAGAGTTTATTTTTGCTCTCTTACTCCAGGAACAGTAATGGTGCAGTGGTCCTTTGGTGCCAGTTGCAACCTTTTATTGAGATTGCTTTGGCTTCAGTGGTTGCAAGAGATGCCAGGAAAAGAAGGTAATGTAGCTTTTCTTTTCCCTTAACTTTTTCCATTGTCACAGAAAAGGAAATTTGCATAACTGTGAAATTAAGAATATACATTTTCAATAAGGAGCATCTGAGTAGCACTAAACAATTTTAATTGGAAACAGCAGTTGTTCTAAACCATGCACACCAGGGTAAAACAACATTGCCACAAGATTTAAAACCCATCTCTGATAGTGAAGAGACACATGCCCAACAAAGGACATACTTAACCAACTACCAGAAATCAACTGACACAAATCCTATTTGGAATCAGAGGAAAAGCTAGCTTGCTTCTTGTTGTTAGCAGCACTTTAGAACTGTATCTCTCCCTGACAAATGTAAAACCATGTGAGGAGGTAAAAACAAGTGGTCTCAGCTTCCAAAACTGGAGCAGAAGTAGTTTTACACAGCCTGTATACTTCAAGGCAGCAGTGCCACGTGCAGGAACACCACATGCAGTCAAGCAGTTGAACTGCTGAGTCTACTCACTCGCTTTTCCCCTGAATGGAAGTTACAATTTTCTTCTGAGCTCTCTTAAAAACTTTTAATTGGTATTAGAGCTAAGCATCAGTGCTCACTGCATTACTTCAGATACCAGCAACTTTATTCCTTCATTGCAGTCTTCAATCCTGCGGGTGCAGCATTTCATGTAGTGACTGATGTGATTTTCTCCCCTTTCCCCAGCTCTTTCATAAAACACACTGCCACAATAATGCTGTACAACCAGAGTACTGACTCCACTACAGGATTCGACCTTCTTGGCACATTTACTCATTTTGCACTGGTATCACCTCACAAGTTTCGAGCGAGTTGGTCTGATGTGAATGAGAGAGGAATCAGGTTTTTTGTGTGCATCAAGAGCTACTGGTTGTGGATTGCAAATAGTGTCATTCCCTTCAGCTTGCTTCTTCTACGCAACATCACAGGGGAGGCACAAAACACAGGGATGTTTGCTTCAGATGTCAGATGACCCTGGGCATCACACCTGTGTGTTTAGCTCCAGTACCGAGTTCTGCACCCATGTGGAAAAAAAGGATCCACCATAATTTAGCTTGCATAGCTTGCAGGGATGCCCTGAAACTGGCACTATAATCAGAGTACTACATATCATGCCATAAGAGATCAAAGAAGCAAAAAAGATAAAAGTGACACAAACTATATTATTTTCTCCTTCTCTACTCCACTCTTGTGAGACCCCACCTGGAGTACTGCGTCCAGCTCTGGGGCCCCCAGCATAAGAAAGGACATCGAGCTGTTGGAGCAGGTCCAGAGGAAGGCCACAAAGGTGATCAGAGGGCTGAAGCACCTCTCCTATGAAGACAGGCTGAGAGTTGGGGCTGTTCAGCCTGGAGAAGGCTCTGGGGAAACCTTATAGCACCTTCCAGTACCTGAAGGGGCCTACAAGAAAGCTGGAGAGGGACATTTTACAAGGGCTTGTAGTGATAGGATGAGGGGCAATGGCTTTAAACTGGAAGAGGGGAGACTTAGACTACATATTAGGAAGAAATTCTTTACTGTGAGGGTGGTGAGACACTGGCACAGGTTTGCCCAGGGAAGTTGTGGCTGCCCCCTCCCTGGCAGTGTTCAAGGCCAGGTTGGATGGGGCTTTGAGCAACCTGGTCTAGTGGGAGGTGTCCCTGCCCATGGCAGGGGGGTTGGAACTGGATGATCTTTGAGGTCCCTTCCAACTCAAATCATTCTATGATTCTGTGATTTTCATTCAGGCATGTCCAGTACTTTATGAAAACAAGGAAATATAGTTATTCCAATTTTACCACGCTATCTGAAGTACATAACAGATTAAGCAGCACATCTGAAAAGCTGGAGTTCCAAAACAGTTCTGTTTTTCTGCCCGGTACTTAGGTAAGCAGTAAAAGGCTGGTCCATATATATGTAAGTGGCACTCTAAATACCTAAGTCTGCTGTCTGAATCCTGTGTGGACAATAGAAAAAAAGGTGAAGTTTCCTAAAGCACAATTTTCTTACAAACATGAGCACTGCGAAGGCGTTGTAGTAACACCTACATGGTCTTTCTGTCATTGGGCTGGCCTGATCAAAGAACAGACACAGCGACTACCTTTCCCACTGCATCTCTAGTGTGCTGCAAGAGGCATTCCATGAAAAAAAGGAAGAAGGTCAGTTTTCAGAAATTTAATTACAGCTGACTAACTGCCAAGAGTAAATAATTTCAAAATGCATTGTAATGCATGAGTTTGCATAATTCTAGTACATTATTCCATTGTCTGTAAGTCTGTTTCTGCAGAACTTTTATATAATAGGAGACTTAAGCTTAGCAAATAGCCCTGATCTCATTTCACTAGTTTTGAAAGGTATTTAGTTTTCTGACTTGTCCAAGAGTTATGTCTGATCTTTACCTGTAAATTAGTGAGAAGAAAGTCAAGTACACTTTGCCATTTCTTAAGTTCCATTCAATCAATTATTTTCCTTTGTTAGCAGGGGAATTTCAGACTGCCATATACTAAGGCACTGTTAGTTAGTCTGCATTTTTCTCTCATTCTCTTCCCCCCTTGCTGCTTCTGATACCAGCTTATTTTTAATAGGAATGTAGTCAATGCACTAGAAATTTTTTTTAAGATTTAGATGCAAGAATTTTCTTATTTGGTATGTCTGCAGCACCCCCCCACACAAATATGTATGCATAGACAGAAAACATCATGACTACCACCATCATCTCCTTGTGTACAGCGATGTTCTGGGACAAGCTGCACGGGCCAAATGAGAAACCAAAAAATAAAGACAGGCTTCAACTTTAAGAACACAGTCTCCATAATTTATGGAAGCTGCCTGCATTTCTAAGCCTTTAAGACAACCAACCACAGAAAAAACCTAAGGTCAGTGTTTTGTAAAGCTTCAATTATCACAGGTGCGTATTTAGTATTAGTGCAAGAGATGACCCAAAATCCAGTGATTTTGTCTCCACAATAGGAGATGAAAGCCTTTTCTAGCCTGAAATTGACATTGGAATTAGTGCAGCTTTCATTCCTTGTTATTTTATATGAAGGCAGATGAGCAATGTCAAATACCACAGAATGAGATGATTTGCAGAGAAGTTTGAAACACATATAAGGACTGTCAAATTGCCACACTTCCCAAAGAAATAAAAAGGGAGACAGAGCAGGGAGGAAAAAAGAATCCTCTTATTCTCAGTATCACTGCCATTTCTAGAGCCAAAACCAAACACTGCTAAAATCCAGGGATGTAAATAAAGAAGGGCAAAGTGTAAGCCTAGTACCTTAATGAATTGCAAACAACCAAAACTGGCAGAGTATTTAAAATGGGGGAAAAAAACAACAAACAACCAAACAAAAAAACCTTCCAGCCCTGTTCTCAGTCTTCATCTATTTGAAAAATAAGGATACAGTCCTGGAAATGCAGTAAAAAGCCCTGCTTAGAGCAATTTTCCCACTAATCTAACAGCTTCAACAGTTTCTTCCAGTAAAAAAAAATGCCTTTTTTTTCCCCCCGATCACCTCATATTTTTTGGACTTCTTGGTGCCAATTGGCACTTACAGCATCCCAAGATTCTGAGGTTTTGGTAGTGATCTAAAAATGTGATGGGAAGGCCTTGGGAATGCCTCCCAGGTCTAGTATCACCAACATACCTTATCTCAGCTCCATTTGAGAGGTCCTGTTTTCTTGAGGCTTCCTTCCTCTTTAAAGGAGATGCAGGTATAGAGCCTTGAATTGACCTGTATGAAATGCTTCAGCCTATTATCTGTTTTTGACAAAATGAGCACCTACCCTCCCCAGCAGAACAAACAGCAGCCACAGTTTCACCATGGAACTTGTGTGTTAATCTCACTTTTGATGTTTGCCATACAGACAATTAGCTATATAGAAATTCCTCTCTCTACACCGTGATTTGTAGTAAAGTCCTCTCCATGAACTTCCACAGAGGAGCCTGGGAGCTCTGTTCTGTTGTATTTCCACATACAGATTATTGGGAAAGTCTCCAAGTCTACCACCAAAAGCCAGATTTGCAGATTTCACTAGAGAACAACAATGAAATGTACCATAAAAGCTCTCATGAGGTGGTAGGAAGTTTCAGAGGGCTGCAGACCTCAAGCCATCCTCATACATCACCTTTTCTAGGATATGATTCAGCTGTTTCTCAAAAACAGCAAATGTGCTGTCCAGGCCATGGTTAATTCTGAGAAACAATCTCCAGTTGACCATATCTTACTTCCCTGTTAAGCACACATATACTGAGATGTCACTGTATCGTGTGTTTCTATCAGCTAAAGGACAGTTTTCTTCACATGCAAATTTTTTATACCTGGGAGTATAACAGAAATAGAAACTCCTCTGGCTGCAGAGCGTGTAAACTGCCCACTGTCGTTGGTTATTGTGTTTTTGCTGTTAATAGGAGCTGGCACAGGCTCAGGGATTCACACTAGCACATCCTGCTGCAGAGCTAGGGACTACTGTTACTCATGAAGTGTTTTCTCCTTTCACGAAGGAAGACTATGGGACGTAATACTGTTTCAGCAGACTGATACCATTGTTTTATTTTTAAAAGATACAACTGCAAAGGGAATTGTTAACAGTACTGTTATGAAAAATAGATTAGATGAAACAATATATTGAGAAAGCTGCTCGTGTGAAGAACAGTAATATTAGTAGGGAAACTGTTAAAATACGGGCTACGACTACTTCCCTGTAGCTGAAATAGAGAGGAGTAGCAATTCTGTGAATCAGAAACTTGACCACTTTGAGGGGATTTTTGAACAGCACGTTCTTATGACATTCAGTAACCCTGGACAAACTAGACCAGGGAAACCTTTACATAAAGGCAGACGAGCCCGGCACTGGGGAGACAGACATCTATGAGAGAGAAGGAGGAACTGCTGGCTGACAAAGATCGTTTTTTTTGTCTGGCGTTGCCATCAGTTGCAGACAGCCATGCTTCTTTCCACATTCACTTAAAACACATGCCAAGGGGAACTCTACCCTTCTAGATTTTGGATGGAAGTTATGAGGTAAAAACAATAAAATACCACTTGGTTTTCCAAGTTGGTACAAACAGGAAGGGTTCACTGCCAGATATACTACAAATTATGTCAATTTAAACAAACTACAGACCAGGTCTTACAAATTGAGCTAAGCTAGCACATACCCAAAACAACCTAAATTACATGGGGGGAAAAAACAATCCAACTAGTCCAATGAAGGCATGCTGTAGTATTATGTTTACTTTGTATGCCATGCATTTACTCCGTAAATAATATTAAAAGAGGGACTATTATTGTTCATAAAAATTGCATTATGAATTTTACCAATTCAGGTCAATCAGTACAGATGTATTTAAGGCTATATAACAAGAAGTAGAATTGAAAGTCAAGCCTTGACTTCAATTTCTTTGGGAAAACTGTCACTATCACTAGACTTTTTCCAGGCAGGACGGGTCAAACCCCCAGTACAGACAGACTGCTGCAGGATTTTAACTATCATATTATAGACACAGTGTTTTAGAACACTTAAGACAGGACTGCTGCATAACTCTTAACAGCAGTTGTCTCTGCAAGCAAAGGTCACCAGTTTTTCCCTCCAGAAGGCTACTGAATGCTCTTGAATTCCTGAATTAAGTTGGTTCACCTGAATCTGGGCTCTTAAACCCTTCTCTTTACCCACTTGCTCTGCCACAGTGCTAAATTACTTTTCCTTTATGTGATGCAGCCGTTGCAACTGAAATGCAAATATTTTTTGAGGGCCTGCAGTACTGGGAACATTTCGTCATTCATTACAAGCTTGCTGGAAAACAGGTTTTGTTGCTCTGCTTACTTGGAGAGATTTACCACTTCTGGGTAAAGCCTAAACACATAATCAACACATAAGCAATTAAAACAATCATTCAGGATCTGGAAGATTTAGATCCAGTTTTCTTCTTTACTTAACACCACCATCTCATGTATCCCAGCCAAGGGAACCTGTTACTACTCAGATCGGAATATACTGGATGGTAAAGCCTCAGAATGGCTCTCAGACCATTTCACTTTGCAGAGGTTGTCAAACATGTACTGGAACAAGGACAGTAACCCAAAGGTCCCTTCAGACACACTGTCCTTATAGTACAGTGATTATGAGAGATATAAATTGAAATATTTTGTGGAAGAAAAGAATCTGTGCCTCCTATATCCTGACACAAATCACTCAGCTATCATGTAAAAGAAGAAAAACTCCCTTAGGAATTCTGTGAATCCAGACTCTCACCTCCCTTGCTATTTCTTACAAGAACTGCAGATAAACCATTTTACTTCGGGTAGAGCAGATACTTCTCGTCTGCTGGAATAAAGTTAGGGTTTGGGTTTTTTTTACTCTTTGAATCTCTTCAGCACTAAACCAAGAACTCTAATTGCACATAGGCATGAAATCTCACATCATCCAAGCTGTCTTTAGTAGACTACTGAGAATGTATATGGAACACATATCCAGCAAGCATCTTACAGGAAAGGAAATACAATTGTCCCGCTCCTCTTAAGGACAGATGATACAGCACTCAAGTGAGATTGGGTAAATGCACATTGCTACGATTTAATTCATGTATTTAATCCTACCCTGTTGTGACCTGTGAGAACAGCAAGGTAACTTATCCCCTTTTACTTCAGATGCTCACACAGCATTTGACAAATCAAAACTTTATACTCTATTTTAGACCCACAGTCTTGTAATCTTCTTTTCAAATGAGAGATGTTCCTCCAAAACACATGCACGAAAAAGACTGATACAGAACCTTCAGATCCAGCAATATAAAGAATCCTGTGTTGACTCTTTACAGAAATTTTGAAAGACAAATGTGTATTAATTTAATTTAGGGTAGATGACATCAAGAAATCAAAAATAAGCACACACCAGGATTTCATGCTTAACCAATATTTTGCCATTTTTTAGATTACCAGAGAGTAATACTTATGAGGAACGGTCTAAGAGGGCTCACTTCTTTGTGTTATTGAAATTTTAAAATAAACGAACAAAACCACCCCAACTCCCCCCAAAAAACCCAGCCCAACTGAAAACCTGCCAGGCAAACAAGAAATGCAAACAAGACACTAAAATATCTGAACATAAAAAAAGAAACTAGAAACACATAATGCTTCAAGGATTATATCTTAAAATTGAACCCTTCAAACGTTTTGCTCCAATTCCAAATATTCTCTTACAGAAACAAAGGACAGTCCTCACCATACCAAAAACAAAAACATAAATGTGAAAAGCCTCATTTTAGGCTCTAACAGGAATCTACTCTGTACTTCCTTTAACTCCGCTTTGCTTTTATTCTTTCCAAAACTGAAATTTCTTGGCTGTACTAGTTTACAAGACAGATATGCTATTGAGCAGGGACCACAAAGAAGTGTACGCAGCTTTATTCATGAGACAGTTATAACAGATATTGAATTTAGAGTTACATTGGAGACAATTTACCTCATCCAAATATTTTGAGATTTCAATAATCTCTATTGCTTTGCATCTGAACAAAACCAATACATCTAAAAGCTTTGCTATCAAAACCATTAAAAGTACAAAAATGACAATGACCAACCTTCAAACCCTGTCTAGTGAAAGAGTGCAGGTGAAAAAGAGAAAAGCTAAAGGATGAGTAAGTATTTATTTTTATAGACTGCAGCTGATGCAACAAGAAAGACTGAACCAGGGCTGTCCCACAATAATCTAGAAATAACCTTCATGGAACTCATCTTGGATAAGGAACCATAAGTTCGAGATGCTGATCCAAAAAACACTGAAAACAGAAACAGGAAAGCAAATATTCTACATCCTGTCACCATATTAACCTGTCTGGTTACTTTGGGGCAAAAAAAATCCATTGTGGACCTGCATTAATATTTCCAAATAAGTTCTGCTGGAGCATGCACAATAGCTCCACTTTTACATATAATGGAACAAAATGTCCAATTCCCATTAGCAATAATTAATTTGTTCTGAGTGGAAAAAACAGGTCAAATTCTAAGCCAGTATAAGCATATGTAACTCCATACTTTTACAGAATTGTTAAAAAAGAAATCCACTATGCTTTCATTTGCCATCTATTTCTTCGGTACCATTTTTCCTAGGGGAAATCTGCCTTTTCCCATAACACTTAATAGAAAGATAAGAGAGCTACTAAACCTACCTGATAATACTGCTCTGTATCAGTTGGGATGTACTGTTCAGTAGTCTGAGGTTAAGAAAAGCACTGTGTAACATTAGGAGAATCATATTAGATTGCTGGAGGTAACACTGCTTCTAATCCTAACAGAAGCTTCAGCACTCCTAGTTATCCCTCAGGAAGCAGGGAATAACAACATCAAGGATGCTTTCCTCCTTAGTTACTACACACAGGCCATTTCAAGTTGCTGAGTTATTGGATAGGATCTAAGCCATCATATCATCCTTAAAACACTACACTTGATTCAAATTTTCTTGTTCCCTTACTTCTTTATCATCCTTCTTTCATCAAATGCAAGCCTGGACATAGAACCTCGGAGCAGCATCTTTCTTTGTTGCTGCCAAAACAAACCCCAGTACAAGGGAAATTTATGTTTCTAAGTGGCTCAGGCATGTCCCTAGCCTGAATATACTTATAAAAAAGGCTTACAAGAAACGGCAGTAAATTAATCTTGATTTTTTTTTATTTCCTTAAACGATTGCAAGGTACTGCCACATCTTATTGCATCAAGGCATCTCTCTCAAGGACTTGTAAAGAGAACATTGTTAGAGACCCACATATCTAAACAACTTCAGCAGGTTGAGAGAAAAATATACAAGAAAAAAGCATAGTGGGGAAGAAAATGTTTATTTTTTTTTCCCCAGTCCCTTTGGCATTTGTAGAGAGGTTTCAGACGAATCAATATTCTCAGATTTATAAGAAAAGCAAGCAGGGGGCCCCAAATTTCATGGCCTTTACAGAAGCAGACTTCCTGTTAGCTCCACCAAGGAAATGGCAGATCACAATGACAGCCCACATCAGCAGCTACCTAAGAGCCATCACATTGACTAAATAGCCTGGAAATGGGGAACCGTGTGAGTCATCAGCTGGAAAGTGCTAAGAAGCTGTCAAAAAAACCCCAGCCTAACCTAAAACACATACACAAGATACTCTGTTGTTTTTAGCCAGAAGTGAACATAGAAATAGGTCTTCTAGTTATAAATTATTTATGGAGCTACAGAGACGTGATGTGCAAAGGTGATCTCACTAGGTAACAGTCCCCTGCAGAGCAAACAGAGACAGTAACTGCTCTTGCTGGTTCACTGTCCATGGGATGATTGGCCACAATGTGCCAAGTCCAACTTCACGAGCAAAATCTTCTCTGTGGGAAACAGTGACTGATGTTTGACCACAAGTGCTATGGTAGCATTAACACAGAGAAAGCAAAGAGAAGAGATATTGCATCCCTTCAAAGAAAACCACTTGGAAAGCTGCATTGATTTTTACCTTTACCTTATTTAAAAGAAAGAGGGGGGGGCTGCAACTGAGAAAAAAATCCATGTAAATGCGTATTAGTTACAAATGATCTATCAGCTCATCTGGACAAAAACTGCAAAATAGCAACTTGTTAGCATGGCTGTTGGCCTGAGAGCAGGCCAATCAATCCATTATAATTATAGTGCAAGCTGCTCTGACTGAGGCATTAGTTCCCTACTATATCACACTTGTGTTTAAGGGTAGGAAAAATGTATTAATAATAATAATAAAAAAAGAGTTGGCACCAGAGACCTCTAGGACTGAGGCTCACCGAAGACCTGCAGATGTCAGAGAGAATCTTGTTCATCAGATGCAATGATTTGTCAAAATGTCCCATATTTACGGCACATGAGAAGTGTTCACTTTTCAGAAAAAGTGATTTTCTAGTAGTAGGGGCATCTAGATTATATATTCTCATAACATCTAGGATGGAAGAAATTAAGTAAAACTGTTGCCAAGCCAACACATACTAGCCCTCATCAGAATGCTTTTTTCAAACAGCTCAGCACACCAGCCATGATGTGAAATACATAATAGATTCCTTTCCAGAATGACAGACAAATATTATTCCTTTAAAAATAGAATTTGGGGATGGGGGAGGAGAGTTGAGAGGAATATAACCAAGTAAACATATATATTAACCAAAAACTTTGCTAAAATCAAAACGCAGAAAGAAACATCCACATGCCCAGAAAAAGATGGCAATATATCCTGCATTCATTATCAGCCAGCTTATGGCTTGCCAACTACCTGAACTTTTTCCAAATGCTTTAGCTAGCTCAAATTTGACTGCAGTCCATTTTGGCTGCAAAATTAAAAATATGTCTTTCCGTTCATGTATATTGCAATCATTTTGTGAGTGCTGAAGCTAGGCATTACAATTACAACATGCATTACTCAAGCATTTATGTGTTCTATTTGGTTATTTTTATCACATTCATGCATGCAAGCGTACATCTCAAATCATTCAGGCCACATCAATTGCAATTCATTTAACGCACAGAAAACCTCTGTGTTCGCTTCAGAAATTAATATATCTATGAGATTCCTTATTCAGGAATGGGAAACATTTCTTTAAATGCCTTATTTTTACATCAATCTGTGTTTATTCTTCAGCTTAACTGGCAGTCACATTAGTTTAGTTAGTGAAAATTGTTTTCTGCAATCAAAACACTTTCCGATCACTACCAGTTTAGGGTCATTTTCCTATAGAACTTTGATTTAGGAGGGAAATGCAGGGAAAAACTCAGATTATTTTCATGAAACTATTTCATGCTTCATGGAAACTTATACAGCTGAACTGAACTTGTTTTCTTGATGTAGCAGTTTCCCAGTATACTTCCTAGACTGAAAAATGACAATAAACTAAGAAGACGGCAGCAGAAAGATATTTGTTGGCTTTTTAACACCCGAGAACTTCTTCTGACTAAAATTTTTTTCACAATGATGACAGTTATATTGCTAGTACCTACCACTCTGCATGATTTGTGTGGCACAGAGGGGAGTAACTGTATATAAAAATACATACCTAGTCCCACTATTTAATTTAGCAACTACAATGCAGAAAATGAGAGACCTGGACGCTCGTTTGTTTGCCGATATCTTCCGATTAACATGAAGAAAAACTAATACTGTCATTATAAGTGCAAAACACTATATTTTCAGAGTGGCATGTTATAATTCTCCAACAGTGTTCTGTCTCCATCAGCAATACCAATATTGTGTCTTGCATTTCTGTGCCTGTGTGTGTGTACACACATGCAGTTACCTCCCCTAACTTTTGTCAGACCTGTGATTCTCCTGTGATTCGCTTCAAAACAGCAAGGCTGTATCGGAACATTTTTCCAGTAACGTGACTGCTTCAATGTCCTTGACATATACTTTTAAAAAAAAAACAAAACACAACAAACCAACAACAAATAAAGTTACACTTGCTAATGGGTGCAGGTCACAAGGCACTGGCAGCGGGGGCTGCAGGGCTGGCTCAGCGAGTGGAGGCCCGGGCTGCCCCGGGCCGCACACAGCCGGTTCCAGCCGGCCCCAGCCCACCCACTGCAGGGCACAGTGAGGCCCTCAGCCAAAACGGCGGCACCTCAGGGAAAGTGTATGTTAGAAAGGGCAGAAAACATGGGAGAGACGAGGAGGGAATGTGTAGAGGGGGTGAAGGAAGTAGGAGACAAGGCAAAGGTTGGAGCAGGAGGAGGAGGAAGTGCTCCACAGCAGAGGAGACTTTCCTGAGGGACTGTGGCCTGCGCATCCATGCAAGGGGAACATCTGATCCCTGAAGGGATTCGACTGGGGAGACAATGGTCACTGCTCTGGGTGTATTTGTAGCCTGCTTCCTTGTAGCATCAGATTTATCCCAGCACAGTAGCAGTAAACATTCATTTTCATCACGTGTATTGTCACAAATCTCACTTAAACATGATTCTGACATTTTCTAGCAGAAATGCTCAGCTCTTCACAGATCTCTTCCACATCCGTAATGAGTTTCAGCAGTGAGAAATGATACCCTCTGCATTTTTTCCTCACTCATCTTCTCAGTTTACTGTTTTCTTCAGTATTCCCTGCTGTGTACCCTTTAACAGCTTAAATCATCTTTCAACATAATAGACAGGCTAGAGGTTCAATAATAAAATAATAAATCTTGCAGGATCAAAACTCCCAATACTATTTAGAGGCGGGAAACAGGCATTCAATAGGTGGGATGTCTACACCAAATCAAGTTACCTTAACTGAAAAGCTCAGAGAGTTACTTCATTGTTGAAGACAGAGACTGATTCAAACCTTAAACAATTTTTAAAATGAAGTATTTCTAGAGGTGAAGCATTTTATTTTAGAACTGTCTGTTAAAAGACATATACATCTCACAAAAGAAAGCTATATATTTTGTTTTCCTTTGTTCAGTCCTCATATGTATCTCTTTTCAGGTATGAGGATTTAATATTAGGAACGTGGTTTTCATATTTATACACCTCATTCTACCAGCTAATATCAAAATGCATCACTTTTAATTTTGAAACATGATAGCAATTTCAAAGTTCCCCAAAACTGTAGAACTTATTTTGTGTATATTTACCTAGAGGTTAGATATTTACATATGCTTATTTCTGTTAGGCTATGTCTCCTTTGCCATACATCATTCCAAAGAATATTTGCACCAGCTAGCAAATAAGCTTTAAAATGTGCTACAACATACCAGGCACCATTAATACCTGTTAAACATAAATGCTTAACCAAACAGCCACAATTCTCTTCACCCAGGTAAAACTTGCTACATAAACCCAGCTCCTCCTTTTAACAGATAGTGCTGAACAAAGACAGAGCAGGCTAGAAATACAGACAAGACTGTAAACAGAATCCACCGTCAAATTCCTCTCAATAGGGGGAAAATTATGAGTACAAAGGCCCCAGTTGCCCTTCTTCTGTGTGAAAACTTGCAGGCTGCCTCACTACCTGACCACCTTATTCTCCATATGTATTTGATTCATAAAGAGAATTGTTGTACTTCCCTGGTGTCACTTCAGTTTGGTCCACAGCATACATGGCCATGACAATAACTGCAATCTGGAAAGTATTTGGCACACAAGAGACTTGATAGACAAAAGCAAACAGAAACACAAATTGGACAAGAAAACTCTTTAGAGTCAGGTTTCTGTATTTGGACATGACAAATCGCATACCAGTTCAGTTATAATAAATGTATTAACTAGCTGTACCATTATATACTACTGCAATCATCTACAATTGTTTAACTTTGTGTTAATAATATCATACAAACATATCCAGTTTTTCATTACTGGACTGAAGCACTTGGAAAAAGATGAAGATCCATAGAGAAAGCTTAGTTCTACTGAAGGCAATGGCTAAACTCTCCTCCTTCATAAATCCTATTCCTCTCACAACCTCCCTTTTCTTAGAAATCAAGGGACCGTTGGCTTACTACCGGACTCAAAAAAAGTTTTATTTTATTAGAAGGAATATAAAAAAGTTCGCAATCACTTACTGTATATCTGAAATGCCAAATTCTGCATTTTGTTTCAGTGCCATCAGAAATTCAATTGAGTTGCACATCAATTATAATGGGTAGAAGATGAGACTTTTTTTAAAGTGCCATTGCTTCTGAATTTCAGTAATAGCCTCTCCCTCTTTACAGGGATGCAATACATATGTATTACACATACACATAAACATGTAGTATACACTTGACATGTATTTATTATATAGAAGTCTCTCAGGACTGAAAAATAATGCAAGACACAATAATACAAACAATAATAAGCCAGGGTGACACACATTATCAGAGCAGCCTTATGACAAGTAGATTCGGGTCTGAAAAACCTGCAATGTTGTAACATAGCGTAAATCCTTCACTTAACTACAGTTTTAGAATTAATTTTTTATCCCGAAGCACAGTAGCCCTCCTGATAATGAAGAAATCTACTTTCTACATGGTATAAAGCTATGAAACGTAAGAAGTTCATAGTGATGTTAGCAATCCTTCCAATACCTCTGTAAACAGCAATTCATCCATTACATAAAAATTTCTAAAATTTTACCATCATTTTCCATCTGTTTCTTTCCTTCTCCCTCTTTCTACTTTTTTAATTAAAGCTTCTGAGGAGCACTGATTGAAAGATCTTTTATCCTCTTACTACTTTCTTAATTCTTTACCTCAGTCCTTTTATACTCCTTAATCATGAATGCAAATAAAATTCAAAGTGTAATCAGCAGCTGCCTAAGGAGAGCACTGAGCACTGTTGCCATGGGAACAGTCAAGTCAGTCCTTGACCAGAGGAAGAATCACACCTACCTTTCTGCCTTATTCCTCACCTTCACCATCCCTCATCCCCTTCGGTTTCAAACCACACATGCTTCCCTGGAACTTACAATGTCTGACAACAGATATTTGCCACTGATCTAATAACAAATGATTACCAGCATAAAGGTGTTTTACATACAAAATCAATGACCAGCAGCAGTGGCTTATGTTCTGGTCCTCCACACTGAGCATCATCCTAGGGCTCATGGGTATGGGATAAGGATCCTGGTTGCCCAGAGACAACCACTTACCCAGACTCTGTATCTCTACAAACAGCACTCCCTCCATCAGAAGCCCTAAATCTTTTACCCTTCAAAATCTAAAGAAATTACATTATTACCTTCCAATAACATGCCTCTCGAAAGGTCTAATTGACCTTTTAAAACAAACTTAGAGGTCCCAAGACAGAAATTTTCAGATATGAATAGGAAAATTCACATGAACACTTGACTCCTTTTCTATTCTGAGTTTATTTGTTCAAGTATTTCATCAATTGCTTCAACAGTGCCCATCACACTTTAGGTGCAGCTAGCAACTAACAGTGACACCAAAGTTACAAAGAACTAGCTTTTAGTCCAGTTATTAACAGGGGATTAAACTAGACAGATGTACCTGCAACATTTTAATGCAAATGTTTTTAATTTGAGAGAGATGCTTTCAACTACTTTTATCTTGGTATTACTCTACGGAAATAGAGGAACACAGTGTAACAAAACTGCACAGACAGGACCATAGTGCTATTACCCCCAGGTCTGATGGTGCCTTTGTGAGGTGGGCTGACCCTGGCTGGACACCAGGTGCCCATCAAAGCTGCTATATCACTCCCCTCCTTAGCTGGACAGGGGAGAGAAAACCCAACAAAAGGCTCATGGGCCAAGATAAGGGCAGGGAGAGATCACCCACCAATTACTGTCACGGGCAAAACAGACCCGGCTTGGGGGAAAATAGTTTAATTTATTACTAATTAAATCAGAGTAGGATAATGAGAAATAAAACCAAACCTTAAAACACCTACCCCCCACCCTTTCTTTCTTCCCAGACTCAATTTCACTCCTGATTTTCTCTTCCTCCTCTCCCTCAGAAGCACAGGAGGACAGGGAACAGGGGCTGTGGTCAGTTCATCACACATTGTCTGTACCACTCCTTCCTCCTCAGGGAGAGGACTCCTCACACTCTTCCCCTGCTCGAGCGTGGGGTCCCTCCCATGGGAGACAGTCCTCCATGAACTTCTCCAACCTAAGGCCTTCCCATGGGCTGCACTTCTTCATGAACTGCTCTGGTGTGGGGTCCTCCATGGGCTGTGGGTGGGTATCTGCTCCACCATGGACCTCCATGGGCTGCAGAAGGACAGCCTGCCTCACCATGGTCTTCACAACAGGCTGTAGGGGAATCTCTGCTCCAGTGCCTAAAGCACCTCCTACCCTTCCTTCTTCACTGACCAGGGTTGTTTCTCTCACATACTCTCACTCCTCTCTCCAACTACAAATGCACAGGTTTTATTTCCCCTTCTTAAACATGTTATCACAGAGGCACTACCACCATTGCTGATGGGCTTGGCCTTGGCCAGCAGCGGGTCCATGCTGGCATTGGCTCTATCGGACATGAGGGAAGTTTCTAGCAGCTTCTCACAGAAGCCACCCATGTAGCCCCTCCACTACTAAAACCTTGCCACACAAAACCAATACACCTGAACACCTAGATCTCCTACATAGTGCGCTTTCTTACTAAACAGCACCACGGCCCTCAGTAGTGCTGGCATACTACTGGAAAAGTAATATATGCAAATAAACATACATGTTATTAATTATTTATATGATTTCCAGGACAACTGTTCTAACATTCTACATTTCCACCTGCCCACTGCCTTGGTGAGGTTCTTGCCATACTTTGATACTTCACATATTTTGTCAGTAGCCCACTGACATTGGATTGTTATTGAAAATCCCCAAACAGGGCTGGTTAAGATATACTTTAGATAAACTAGAAAAACTCTAAAGAAGTGGAAGTATCTGATAATGATGGCCAGTTTTGTCTTATTTCTACATTCTTCATAACAGCTGGAGCTTTTGCTTAGTATTTGATAAATGACTGAGTCATCCATTGTTTTTTGGTAAGTGCACTGGGACTCAACGAATTGTAAATATGCTTGAGTTGTTCAGCACTAATTAAACTTTTCAATAAATAAATAAGAAACCTTGTAATCTCACAAACTCAGACAGGATCCTCAGAGGACAACCATTGTCCTGACTGAGGCAACTGGATATTTAAAGCACTTACATACATATATATACATAGACACATATATGCATTTAGACACATTCAAGAAAGTAAATTAAAACAAAATAATAAATACAAAAATAATAATTTATTTCCTTTGACCTTTATCTGGAAACTACATGAACTAGCCAAATCTAGAACTTCATGCTTATTTAAGACTTCGTTAATTGCACTTTGCCCCTTGGTACTTGTTGAGTGCATCTTCATTAAGTGAAATTATTAGTTAAAATGTCCCAATTAGGCCACAGTTATCTCCATTCACTCTCATTAGGCCACATCAGTCTCATTAGAGATGTCCCACTAATGTCCCAGCTCTAGTAAGTCTGTTCTAATGAAACAAAAGTAAATCACGCAGGGTGCCACCATAGACATTTGGGAGAAGACAAAACCAAAATACACCATGTTCCCCTGTTGAGTGAATATCTTTCTGAGACTTTCCCAATTATATCTCTGGGAACAGAGAGAACCAGGTTGCTCCTTCTTTTTAAACTGAGATCTGACAATTAACTGTACGTGACTACTTTCCTATAATATCTTTATTTCTCTTTCAGTCATTTGAGAGCTGAGTACAGCACACAGCATACTTGCACGGAAAACAAAAAGGCAAGTCCTTGAACAGAACCTTGTACTTTCTAACACTTTATATAATTAACTGTGTAATATTAAGAAACTAGGAAGCCCTTAGGTATTAGCAAAGCTTGACATTCAAAGTGCTTGTTAAACACAGGCTACCAAGAGCCAATGAAGGTATATATTGTGGTTATAGACAGCATTCTTTGCTGGCAACTGTAAACTCAGTTTACTTTTTGAAATACCCACCGCGGCAACAAGTCTTCAAAAGATAAACATTCAAAATAAACATTTTCAGCAAAGAAGGCAACAGACAAACCATCACTAAAATAACAGATCAAAATAGGAGATAAATGAAAGATAAAAAAGAAAAAGAAAAGCAATCCAAGGAGAAATTTCTCAGATACCATGTTAGAATGACACTTGTTTTGTCACCGTGACTTGCAGGCTTTACGCTAGATGCTTACTCCAAATAAAAATAGTATGCATTGGTATAAGACTTAATGTAAATATGAGCAATAGACCATAATATAACCTAGCAGATTCATCTAACACTGCAGTCTCTTGTGGACAGCCATTGCCTTGAGACACACAGATACTAAAAAAAAAAAAAAAAAAAATTAATTAAAGGGAATGACTGTAAATGGTAATGAGGAAAAAAAAAGCAGTATATTGGAATTATATGGAGTGTGTAATTTCATTCTTCATTTCTCTGGATACAATTCTCCAATGAAGGAAGCACAGAAAATCATTAGTATAAAGGACTCCTTGACATGGTCAGGTTTCCTGTCTTCTGGCACAGTGGTGAAGACAGGGAAAAAGGTAAAATAGGTTGAAAGTACATTTTATCTTCCAGTTTTTGTGGTTGCTTTTTAAAAAAAAAACAAACAGTAATGCACAACCTTCTCTATACACATTTGGTTTGTTGAGGCAAGGTTAAATTGGGAAGTCCAAACTCTATTAACATTTGCAAAAAATAAATAAATAATCCACCTATCTCAGAACAACTAGTAATCACAAATTAAATGGGGGCACTCTGCCCTTCTCTTACAGCCCATGATTCTTTTCTATCTAGAGCATTAACCATGCTAAAACATGTCTGTACCTACAATCATGCCAACACTGCCTCTGGAGGGTCCATGAGTTCTTTTTCTCTCTTCCTGTTTATCATGTTGTAGATTTATAATTCCTGTCCTTTAATTACACTAATATATTTTATCCCAAGGTCACTATGGTTGTTCTTGGGTTTTTTACTCTCACTCCTGCTTAAACCCAGATGCTCACATCTCTTTCCTAGGTATGACATTTTAAATCAGGTTCACTTGAAGTTAGCTGCAAGCCTCTGTTAGCACTGTACATTTTATGCTCTTGTGAACAGGTCATGTAATGCACACCCAGCTCTTAGAATGTCTTTAACAATTCTGTTGCTATACACAACCTATAAAACCAGCCTTATGGGAGCACAGAGAAGTTACCTACACTAAAGGAAAACTGTAGAGAATCACATCACACATTGCATTCTGGAACTCACCTGAAGCTTCAATTGGATGATCATGACTAGTGATTTACTCATTCCCTTTGTTCATAATACCTAAACCCTGAAGCCTTTGCAGCACTTTGCATCCTGATGCCATTGGCTCAAGGCACAGACAAGCTCCTGAGTGTTTCATGGTCTAAGAAAAGGAGGCAGAAACACTATGGTTTTCATTTGAAGCAATGAAGTCCCAAGGCTTCATTTTGTGGTCTTGAAGACGACTGACTCACACGTCATTTTGCTACTGATGTAGGAGCTAAACTGAAAAAAATTTAATTGTGTGTAGAATAATTTCCCTTTTGTTTGTTATTTACTTGCACAAGACAGATGTGAAAGATGCATCCCTTGTTTCTATTGAATATTTTCTTGCATTCTGAAAACTTAAAATCAGAACTTAAAAATCAAGAATAGATTTCTGTCTTTAATTTCTGCTAGCGCTATGTTGTGGCACATTTCCCCTAGAAATGTCTCAAAACTATTTAATATAGCTGGAAGTAATACACACACACAAAATGTAGATTCATAATTTGCTTTCTGTGCATTGGGATAGTTATGAGGTGAATAGAGAAAAAAATATTCTATGCTTTAAAAAAATATATTTTAGGCTTTACTATATTGTGCACTTGTCAGGTAGCTTCATCTCATTGTAAAATCTCACATAAATGTTTATTTATTCCCATCTTTTTTTTTTTTTTTTTTTTTACAAACCCCCTCTATTTTCCTCTGTAAAATCTGATTGAAAAAAATTCTCCATCTTGCATCACAAAGTGAGGTAGACTGTGAAGAAGAAACACCCTTCAAAATGAAGTCAGATTGTAATAATTACAACAAATACATTTTAGTACACAGTTGCCTGAATAAGATGTCAAAAGTCACCTCATCATTAATTGTTATATATCTTCAATTCCAACTTCTGAAATAGTTTTGTTTTCCCTATCAGTACCAAAATAAACCAGTTACTCTTTTAATCCAATTGCCTTCAATTTTTCTCTTGAAATAAAATGTCACTTCAAAAGCAAAGGCTAGTTTGATGAAAAATTATTTTGTTCTATTTTTTCTTTCTGATCAAGCATGTCTCTGCAATTTCAACACGAAATTATCTTCATCCTCCAGGAGTAATCTGAATTAAATGAACTGTTTTAAAAATTATGTGTCTATCATTCTGACTGTGAAATGTAAAGGAGGATGGTACAGCAGTCAATTTTCCAGTGCAAAAGAATACTGTGTAAAGTACTGAAATGCTTTAGTTCACAAATAACTGCGATATTACTTCAAGCAGCATAAACCTGATCGCAAGATCAAATTACAAGAAACCAACCAAACAACAACCCCAACAAAAAAACTCCAAACAACTCACACTCTGAACAATCAACTTCAAACCTGCATGATTGCGGGATTGGAGCATCTCCCCTACGAGGAAAGGGTGAGAGAGCTGGGACTCTTTGGCCTGAAGAGGAGAAGGCTGACGGTTGATTTAATTAATGTTTACAAATATCTAAAGGGTGGGCTGCGGGAGGATGAAGACAGACTCCTTTCAGTGGTTCCCGGTGACAGGACTAGGGGTAATGGGCACAAGCTGGAACATAGGAGGTTCCACTTAAATATGAGGAAGAACTTTTTTTTTCAGTGAGGGTGACAGAGCACTGGCACAGGCCGCCCAGACAGGTTGTGGAGTCTCCTTCTCTGGAGATTTTCTAGACTCGCCTGGATGCAGTCCTGAGTGATGTGCTCTAGGGGATCCTGCTTTTAAGCAGGGGGGTTGGACTAGATCATCTCTGGAGGTCTCCTCCAACTCTGAAAATTCTGTGATTCTGTGATTTGGCAACTACCTATCTGATTTAGAAAAAACCCTGCACTTTTCATTTGTCTCTTACAGCTGAAAGCTGCTTCTGTATCAGACATCATTGTCCCTTTCTCCTTCCCCAGAATTAAATGGGATGAAAATATATTGCACTCTTGGTAGCTAAGACAGCTGTTAATCAACACAAACCACAAAAATGTTAGAATTCCTAGTAAAGCAGTATGGACTTTCTTTGCCATTTCTGGGAGTTCAGAGCTACAGTAAGTAAAGCCAATTGCAATGAAAATAGCTTAAGTAATTCTAGTCTAACTAGTCTAGTTCACTGAAATTAAAATTTTTCTAGTCACTTTTGTAAGTCAGAGTTGGATGGACTTATTTGATATAAAAGTAGAGTTTGGAGACACATCGGCATCATAAGACAAGTTTTGAACATTTATATGGCTTTTATATATTCCACAATTATTGCTAGTTTGTTTCACCTTGTGTTTGCATACCCTCCGAAGAGAAAGCTCTAATCTATGTGGGGGAAAACAAAGCAATTTATTTGTATTTTGTTTAATGTGACTATAGAAACTGCTAATATTTTTCCATTGTGGTTGCCTTTCTAGATTTCTTTTTTATATGCTTCAACTATCCTGTTCAATAACAAAGTTAGTCTCTTATTCAGAAAGCAATGCCTGAATATGAAATATTATGAATCAGATTGGTTTTAATGTAGATAAAGGCATGGCACAGTAAAATAAAAAAATAAGTTGCAGTGCCTCCAAAAAAAGAAATCTGTAACTCAAAAATCACACTTTGCAGATAATGCTTCATTACAGCTATGCTCTCTTTGTTTTAATCGGAAATTAAAGCAGTATTTAAGAAATGAAAATAAAAATTTCATTACAAGATAAAGAAGTTAGAAAAGAACAAAGACCCTCATGACAAATCGAAGACATTCAGGAAAAAAAACCACTCTCCTTCACCACAGGAGACATTTAACTTCCATCCCATTAGTATGTTTTTCTTCACTTGCAAAATTTCTTGACCTATCTGCATTCCAGAATATGTAACATCATAACCACTAGACTCATGTTAATAGCTATTTCTGTAGAAAGGCAGAATTTTACATCTCTCTACTTAACCTGGAGTCACAGGAGGAAGTTACCAGGCATTAACATAAATAAATGTTATTTAAGGCACACCAAAACAATCAAAGGACACAGAAGTGAATGAAATGCCACAATACCATGGCCACTAACCAAACTGCAAAGAGCAAATGCAATTGTTCCACACCATGATGTGAAAAGAAATAATATCTAGTTCCAGGGACAGAATTGGCCCTGAGCATCAGGCACTGACTTCAGATAATTTTTTAAGTATTTAGACTAAATGGAATTGCAGTTGTCTACACAATATTCCTGATGCAGCAAAGCTTACATGTATCTGCTAGGATGCTCTGCTGAATCAGGCTCTCTTAGCACTTACAGTCACTCAGAGAACTGATCTACAAAAGGAAAATAAGCATTTGAATTTATAAAGAGTTAAATGTTACCAGGTATAATAAAAAAAACCAAAACACAACAAAAAACAAACAACTAAAGGTAAATCTTTAAAAGCACTAGAATGATAATTTTATTTGGTCAAAACTCTTAACTTCTGCTGGAAGTTATGTAAATAATTAAGCATAATCAATTACCTGCCATGGAGTTTCTAGCCATAAACAATGCAATGTTTTACAACTATTTCAAATATATCACTTTACATTTCTTTGATACCATATCTCATACGCAAACATATCTGTGCTCTTCTGTGATGGCATAACATGATGAAGACTTCAGCTAAACATTTTTTTATTTTTTTTTTTTAAGGATGGATATGTCTGTATGCTTCAGTCTATTCTGCCTTCAGCAGCTCCACAAATATTTATTCATTAAATCCCCCATGTACAAAGGCTTGCTATGATGATTTCACTTTTACCTACTAGTTTTATGGCCTCTGAAATTTATACATTAAACTTACCATCTCAGATGGTTCCCTTTTCACACTGACTCTTGAGTCAGATTACTAACTAGCATCTGCTAGTCAAAATGGCCATGCTAATACAGAGCTATGGTCAAGGGCAATAAGTGACAGTTTTACTCCTCTCTAGTGGCAAGAAGTGATTCTTTTGGTGGTGAGAAAACACAAGTATAAGTATTACAGGCTTGTATTTCCCAATTTATTGATTTTAAGGTTTTATTTATCTGGTTGGTTAGTCAAGGCAAAAGGTGTCACTTCTAACTTTACCTCTAACTTTACGAATGCTTAAAGGTGTAACTCTTCCTCACAACTTTAGAAACAGATCCAGGCCTCCATGGCTATCCTTAAAGGTCTGAACTATGTACTAGAGTAAAGAAGAAAAGCAGCAAATCTGCTTGACAGATTTGATGACTTCTCTGAGTCAGAAATACTTTCCTTAGGATAGACATGAGGATTTCTTTGAGTACCTGTTGGTTATCCCGTAGATAACATCTTACTCAAAGGAAGGACACAACACAACTTCAGATCAAATTGTAATCACATTCATATTCTGTCAGACAAAAAGCCTGCACAATAACAGGAGTCATTTCCCCTACGTACAGCATGGGGAAGCCCTTTGAAACACTGATGCTATCATATATACATTACTTAATGCTTTCCTAGTTTGATTTACGGATAAAAACATTCTGCAGATTTATCCAGCTGTGCTCCCTTAGCAGATTGCAAGATGCAGCAATCTGTTTGAGAGCAGCTGTTAGTTCACATGTAGTTTTATTTGCATCAGTGTAAAATAGCAGCTTGCTACATGAATAAAACATGCTTTCACTTCACTCAATTCTGGTAGAAAGATTTATCTATTTAATTAATTTTTACATGGAGGAAAGCTTTATTTTTAAATAAGACTGCTTTATTTTTTAATAACTAAAAATCATTTTCAATTATGTATTTTAAGATTCTGAAAAGTCCAGGTAGTCTTTTTGGAATGTGTGGGATTTCATTTTGGTCTGAACAGAGTTTTAAGTAACATTTCTACTGAAAGACCTATGAGATGCTTTTACAAACAGATTTAAAAAGCCATTCAATCTACACTTTGAAAAGGCCACCTCCATGCCAATCATCAAAATGATCAAACACACAGTACACTTTCAGAGTCATAAGCAGAAATGTGCCATCTTTGATAGCAATGGTAACTACATAATATGCCAGAAATTTTCAGTTAGTGGCTGATTCTAAATGTCTAGGGAGATATTCATGATGAACCATCACCCCAGTGCCACAGATGCAAATCAGCATGTAATTTCAGTTGAAATAAGCAAGCTATAGGAGATCTCTGTGAAAGGTTTTAAGGTGTTTAAATAGGATTTATGCCCATCGCTTCTCAGTGGGACCAACCCTGGCCTTCCACACTCTGTGATGTCTGTAAATGCAGAGAGGCACTCAATGTACAAGGCCACTGATCTCTCCTGTAACTTTCCTAGGTTTTCAGTCTCTCCCATCACACTCTGCTGGGAACTAGGCTCCAGCCAGGAACCTAAGAGAAACACTCCAAACAGCAGCTCTTGACAGCCAATGGGGCATTTTCTGCGCTCTCCCTGAATACTTTCAAAATAGCTCTGTTTTCTAGAAAGCACCCACTCCATAGTTCCTTCCTCAGTTGAGGAAATGTTTTTTGTAAACAACACAGAAGTTTTCTTGTGCTGGAGGGTGGAGGTGGTATTGTGGGGTTTTGGGGTTTTGTCTGCTTGGTTGTTTTTTTATGATCCTTTTAGTACTTAAGTGAGTTTGGTAAATATAACAAGATCATGCTTCCACTGACGGCTGCTGCATGTCAAGAACAGCTGAACTCAGGCTATCTCCTTAGTTTTTAAAATTCAAGGACCAATTTTTTATATAACATTTTCAAACATATAGAACGTAGTACCTATTTGCATAGACATTGTTTCTCAAAAGAGCTGGAGAACTGAGGGCAAACTTAAAGCATGACCTCTACTGCACCCACATTTACCTTTCCTCTAAATGTTGTAAGAAGGCAATAAGGAGGAACGATCCAACATATTTAATTTCTGACATACCACTTGAAAACCACCAGGCCCCAAGAAAAAAAAGAAAATAAAAACTATTTACAGTGTTTGCTTGAAAACGCTTCTGTAAACCTGCAGCCAAACACAAAGGTCAGCCTCTTATTGTTTTCCATATGAAATAAATCACAGCTTTATCTGATTTCATCAGGCATTCTCCAATGTTTCTTTTATTTTTTAAGATTTCCATTCTGCCTCGCAGATTGCAATTGCTCTGCCATTCATGAGATTATATCTCTACCAGCTACAGCCTCACCAGCCTTTACAAAGGCTCCCCGATAGTTTCCACAGATACAGGGCACCAACCATTTGTCACTTTTCTACAACAGCTGAACTTTCAGATCGATTACAAAAGGAAGCAGTGATAAAATAAACAAGATATGTCACTGGCTTGGATGTGAGGAACTAGATTTTGCCACTCTGACAAACAGCATTACTCTTCCCCCAGGGGGATAACCAGGCTATTCATAAAGCAAGGCATCTCATCTACACTGAACAAGAGTTAAGGACCAGCCTCTACATCACATGTATATGTACCATGACACAGACAAGGACCCCTCCAATTATTCAATTCCTGTTCTTACTCTTCTTTCCATATGAAATACCTACTCAGCACACTAGCTGGCTGCAGTCTGCCATCTTTTTGTACGCCTCATTTGTCTCCAACTAGATTTTTGAACGGATTTTAAACAGGCATTAGCACACTACTCTGAAAAATATGCTAGACAGTTTGGATCTGGTTATGGCATATAAATCGGATAAAAGCATTAACTTACTCCCTACTTCACTACTTACTGGGCAGATTTATCTGCTTTTTCCCTGTGCTTCTTCCCTCCTAGGCAGCGGGGAGCATACCAAGATGAGTGCAAAGAAGTCCCACTTTTTGAACTCAGTTGAACTTGTTGCCTACAAATGTTCCAGGAGCAATGAGTCCCACTGTAGACTGCCTATAGACTGCTCTTTTGTTTCTTTAGACACTCTGAGATGATTTCATGGGGGTTTCTCCAACAAACAACCCCTATTCAAGTACTGTGAGACACACTGAGTGAATAAATGAATAATTCTTTATTCATCTTGTTTATACCTCTTATTATTTTTGGCAACATGAGTGTATTGTCCTCAAGCATCCTGTTCTATTTAAATTCTCTGTGCCTAAAAATTGCAGAGTTCAGCTAATCTGAATTTCAGCTGACCATCTTTTTAATAGTGCTGTGTTTGAAAAGTAAGTCACAAAGCCTCAGCTGAACTCAACTGCATTTGGATACTGCCACTACAGATTTAACATTCCACTGAAATGTCTATAAAAAGGCTTTTCCCATTTGATCACAGTGAACCTTAGGCTAGTAGTAAGAAGGTGGTATATTCAGTCTTCTGTCTTTTCATGGTTTCACAAAGGAAATACACTCCAAAATAAACATATAAGGTAGAAAGGTGAACATGACAGCAACCTGCTATTAATATCGATAAGAGTGGGAACACAATGTATTGGTAACTTTATTCAAATAGTGAAGGACAGGCATAAGTTAAGCTAATTAGAAGTGGTCAATAAATCAGAATGATATGAGGTTAAATATGGATATATATATAGAGAGAGAGAGGAAAAAGATCGGAAAGCAGACAGGAAAAACTAATACTAGTGAGCTAAAGGTTTTTGTTATTGAGGACAAAGATAAGTCAAATCTTTTTACCAAACCCCTCTCTCATACTTACTGCTGATTCTTTTTGCTGTATTTCTCTACCTGCATCATTCAGTAAGCATGAGGTGTAGAAAGCGATCTATAGTTCACTGAAGCAGACTAAATGCCCAAAGCCCCTATCTTCAGTTTTCATTGCAGTTTTCCAAGTCATTTCTTACTGATATTAAAGATACAGCTGCTAAAAGTGACTGAAAATTAGTTTTAAAAAATTACCTTAATTCAAGGTGTTCAGGATACATAACATACTCAAGAGCCAGACTATAAGAAGAGTGATACAGTCACTTTCAAAGAAAAGGCATTACATTTTAATTCCTGTCTCCAAGTACATCGTTTGGTTTGGATCTTATAAAGCCCTACAAGAAATGAATAACAGGGTCTGAAATCAGATAGAACTCAAAGTAACAAAAATCATCTCACTACATAGACTGACTGACATTTGAGCTGAAGCCATGAAAATGACTCAAGATTTTTGTGCCCTCCAGCTCAGATTAGACCACTGACACCGACTTTCAAACAAATTTAAATACAGCTATCCATTTCTCATCTGCTTTCACTTTTTTCCTACCTTCTATTATTCATTAGCAGCCATTCCTGTTACATAGTCAGAGTCATGCTAGAGAGCACTGCGACTCCCTAAACTTTGAAAATCAGGTTTGCCTGTTTAATAAAATAATGCATTTAAAAAATATTCAAATGATCTTAGGAAAAAACCAAACCATCACAAACAACCCTCAATACCAGCCGCCTGCCAGTATGTCCTGAAACAACCCAGCTTGCCAGAACTTTACTACAGCATTGGAGTCACAGGGTTTTCCCCCAACCTTGTTAGATCTCAATATGAGTGCCTTTCAAACCTCTAGCACCTTTATATCTGAATCAGCCTCTATGCCATTGACATCTCATCCATCATATTCTCCAGATCTTGCAAGAGGCCAATTGCATGATGCATGGTTTGGAAAGGATAATGCAAAGATAAGATAAGGACTAGGAAAATATGGTGCTAAAGCCAACCTTTGCTACTTCCTGCCTTCAGAAATGATCTAAAGGTCTTTCTTCTTATGCACTCCACTGAAATTAAAATAAAAACAAACTATTCTGACAGCTTGGCTTGCCAAGACATCTGGCTATTGTGCCTGTGAGACTGGAGGTGGAGCAGTTAGTGTTGACACAAAGAACGTAAAAGCCCTACAGAAGTACTTATTTCTAGATTACCTGTAATCACCAGGCAATCTGAAATACATCAGACTCCCACAAATAATTTTAACCAGAGACAGAACCAGCCCTGTATTTTACATAATACTGAGCACAGGAAAACAGACCACTTAATTTGATCTAGCACTGGTAGAGCTGCTGCTGCTTCTCCCTCCTCTACAGGTTTTGGTAGAACATTTGTAATCCAACAAAGCACATAGCCACCACATCCTTGGGGTAAGTGAAACAGAGCACCTCAGTTCTGAATTCAACTCAGACTCGTGTCATATGTCCAAGTTTGCTTCACAGCAGCCAAGGAACATTCCCTCCTGCTGTAGCCTTTGCCATTTTTCTGCTGCAACTAAAGTGTAAAGATCAACGTCAAATGGAATATCTCAGTCGGCAAAGTGGAGATGATACTAGTTTCATTTCTAGTGGCGAGATTCTGCCATTCCGCATCAGAAATAATCATGCCTTTTTACTACAGAAGACCACAAGGCCACATACAAGCTCAGGCACAGCTTGTGGCAGAACTCTGCTTTTTGGGAAGGTCAGTGAGAGATGTATTACTGTAGGCCCACACAGATACATAGGCTCACAAAATCCTCATTTATATTTTTTTCTAAAGATTTCTTACAGCTGTACTCGCAAATAAGAGTGATTTTTTTTTTTTTTTTTAGAAACACTACACAGTAGTAATGCTGCAAAGCTATACACACTGCAGAGCAAAAATAATCAGAACCTGCAAGCTATCCTAAAATTCATGTTCTCCGTCAAAGTTAATTTAGTAAAGTTCTCACAAATGTTCCTGTTCGATAATTAAATGGAGTATAAAAAAAAAAAAATAATACAACCTAACATAATGGCAGCGCTAAAACAATCCTGCATCTGCTCAATGAAGTGCTTGGCAATCAGCCAGCTTTTAAATTTTATTTAAATGCTCGTATCACAATACTGACAATACCCCCATATACCTTCTCCATTCTTTACTTTTCTTTCCCCAATAGCACCAAAACTCTCAGAATACCTCCCATGGTTTATCCCAGTAGTTCGACATCAGCTTCTCAGTTGTGATGACTACATATTAGGACTGGATCTCAGACAGCTTGAAATTATGTACAAGAAGTGCCATACATAGCAATAGGAAAATGAGATAAGCACATGCTTTTCACCTTAGGATATAAGGTTATGTACACACCACTACATTTTACTACAACATTAATTACTTTCTCAGCTATACATAGCCTCCTTCCCCTCAAGGCATGTAAAGACATAAGCAGAAGCTATATACCAACAGTCCTTGATATTGCAATTAATTAATGTTTTAACTGCATAATTTAACAAAGTGGGGGAAAAAAAAGTTGTACTTGGAACTGACTAGAATCCATATATTTCCTCAGTTAGCCAATGTGTGCTATATGAGATCTTATTTAACATTATTCCACACATTTCCCTCTGTTTTTCTCATTACCACAATGTCACTGTGCTTTTGTCTCAGTACTTTTTTTAGTAAACATTACTTTTATGGTTTGCAAACGTGGGCAACAAAATCAAGCCAGAAAAACGGCATCTATGTTCTCAAGTGGCCTTTTCATTTTCATGTGCAATAGAAGAGTATTCTCCCAGAATTTTCTTAAAATAAAAACTGTTGGAAGACACTTATTTGTGATTCAGAAAGCTATCTGTAAAGAAACTATTACAAATGGCCACAATGATGTGTTCATACTCCAGTGAAAACTCCAAAAGGTGAGTTATTTCAAAGCTTAAATCACCCCAGCCCTTTGGCTAAGATCACGGTGAGCAACAGTTTAGTAACAGCTACACTTTCTGTCTGAGACGCAGCAGAAAAACAGATTTTTATGATCTAATAGGGTTTTTTTTCCTCTTCTCCAAATATTTTATAATTCTAAAGGTTCTGATTCAATGAGATTTTCAGCAAGGTCAAGTATCTAAACTGAATTATTATGAAGCATTTCAGAAGAGTCAGTTGTCTTTACTATGTCAATAAACTGTTTATTAAAAAGGATTTATATAAGACAAGACTTGCAGACTAAAGGGTCAAATCCTCATTTTTTAAGGGGGAAAAAGTCTCAAAAAACTGTCAGACTAGAACTTTGAACTTTCTTGGTCCTCAAACTATTAGAAAAACTATACACACTCTCAAAGTTGTATTTGTGCTTGTTAGAAAAATGAAGGAGGTATTTTAACCAAGTAAATTACTGTATATTTCTCAAAAATCAAGTGAAGCTGCTCTTTGTCTACTGCTGACTTTAGAATATTCATACCAAATTATCTAATGTTTTTATTTGGCCAACATGAGATTTCACAAGGAAGCTTTGGAAAGTGTCAAGTACTACCTTTCTGAAAACACAGCTCTCTGCAGTTTCCCATGCTCCTCGCTCTGAGTGAAGCACTGAAAACACCAGTTAACTTTTACCTCTGCACCACTCAGTGAGCCTCCAACCTGTGCTATCACTAAAGCATGAGCTTTTACAGCTCTCCTTATCATCTGGGACTGCCACAGGTATTTCATTACAAAGCCAATATAAATGAAAACAGCCTTCTTCCCCTCAAACTTGGATCCCAACTCCATGAAATACTGAGCACAACAAACCTTTATCAGCAAAAGCAAGCAAAACATGTCCTCTTTCTCTTCTGAGTTATTCAAATTACACCCAGTTTTAAAATAGCACAATTTAGAAAAGGCAAAGCACACAGCTACTGATAAACAGTTCATTTTTATAGTCTCTCATCCTGTTATGATCTTTTCTCCCCCCTACTACTTATAATAGCATTAATTAATGCCCATCCACCCACCAGCTGATTTGAAAGCACAAGGGGGAATCATTGTACCTACACTAGACTCTGCCACAGTTTAACAGTTGTGAGAGAGATGTCCAGCTGACAACAGCTTCACATAGTACTTTTAAAAACCAAAACCAAAAAAAATAAAAAAAATCGCCTTTTGCTATCCTCACACAGCAGAGACAACCATTGAAACTGCACACATACCATCACCACTGCAGGACAAATTCAGCAAAACGTACTTTTGCACATTACATGATCACACATTAGTATAATGACTGAAACTTTTGAATATATAGCGCCCAGCACTTAAGTAACTGTACTCTTGCTGCCAGCCTCTTCACTTTCCTGACCTGAAGGACACTGACAGCCACAGGAGGACTCTCCTCTGACACCTCAGCTCTGCTCTTACCTAGGTCTATAAGTCTCGCACATCAGAAGACTTTAGATAACAAAGGAAATGGCAAAGACCAACTCTATGCATTACAAAACCAATAACTGCCTAGACCCCCACCTAGTTTGCTACTCCGACACCATATTTTGCACACTAAGACAGTACTTTTCTTCTTTCCAGAATACACAATGGCTTTATGCAGCCCAAATGAACTGGTCAGTTCTGGTCATGGCGAGACATAATAGACCATAATGTATTTATTTTCTCAAAGATCTAAGCTGTTTTGATCTAATCTGTCTCCGGTAATTTCTCATCTAAACAAACAACTTTCTCCAAACTATTTCATTACCCATTGTTTTTCCCCCATATAATAAAGTTCCCTCTTCAGTAATTCCAGCAAGCAGAATACCTTAATACTTTTAATCTATTTTATAATATTACTTGCAATGAACTTTATGTTTTGCTTTTGACTACTCTAACAGACTATAACTACTTCTTTACCATGCCTCTGTATTGCAAGCTTCACACCAGTAGGTATTTGTTACATATGTAAAAAGAGATTAATATACCCACACTCAAATACTTCTGGATTTTCTTTAATCCATTACATTACATACTACTTCATAATCCTATTTCAGCACAGCAGAAAATTCACAGTAAAGATTGATTACTGTACTATTAATAATACTCTTACACTCACCTTCTGGGAAATTTTTCATACATGGGTGCATCAGAAAGTCAAAAGTCTACTAGCTCCTCTCAGTTCAAAGTGGCAAAAACAAACTCAGCTTGGAAGAACTAGTTTATCTCTTGCTTCATTTCCTGATACAACCCAGAACCTAATAAACTCAGGTGATAATGTTTAAAGTCAGGTGTAGAGGTGTAGCAACTCTAACGATCTACAGAAAAAAAATCACAGGGGAGTAACTAACAAATCCATATGAAAAATCACTCACACTTGCAACATTTAATGTTTAATCAAATGTTTTCTTAAAAACATGTGGCAAGTAAATAAAAACTCATAAAATAAACAACTTTTAAAATTCTGTTTGTTCACATTCACTAGTTTACACTATTAAATTCTCAGTTATTCCACTTGTATCATCTGCACTAGCTATTCTGTTACACTTTTCAAGGAGACTGTACCCCGAGCTGTATCAAAAGAAGCGTAGCCAGCAGGTGGACAGAGGTGATTCTCCCTCTCTACTCTGCTCTTGTGAGACTCAGATTACTGCATCCAGCTCTGGGGCCCCCAGCATAAGAACAACTTCAAGCTGTTGGAGCGGGTGCAGAGGAGAGCCACAAAGAGAATCAGAGGGCTGGAGCACCTCTGCTATGAAGACAGGCTGAGATTTGCCTGGAGAAGAGAAAGCTCCAGGGAGACCTTATAGCACCTTCCAGTACCTGAAGGGGCCTAAGAAAGCTGGAGAGGGACTTTTTACAAGGGTATGTAGTGACAGGACAAGGGGTAATAGCTTTAAACTGGAAGAGGGGAGATTTAGACTGGGTATTAGGAAGAAATTCTTTACTGTGAGGGTAGTGAGACCCTGGCACAGGTTGCCCAGAGAAGCTGTGGCTGCCCCCTCCCTGGCAGTGTTCAAGGCCAGGTTGGATGGGGCTTTGAGCAACCTGGTCTAGTGGGAGGTGTCCCTGCCATGGCAGGGGGGCTGGCACTGGATGATCTTTGACGTCCCTTCCAACCCAAACCATTCTATGATGCTATGATTCTATAAAGAGAATGAGTTTTTTGGAAGTGACAGCCCAAAAGGTGAAATTGAAATGCAATTCATTGAAATTGAAATTCAAAGTACACACTGATTTGGGCTTAGAAGAGGCTTAGCAGTCAGTGTCCTCACTCAGTGAACAGCTGTTTTCAGTGACACATAAATATTATAACAAGATCACGTCATTGCATTGCATCCAACTGTTTCACTATAAAACAATCAAGAGAATCTGAGAGAAAACGCCCTAATCTCTATTAGGGAACAAGTTGCCCTTACTGATTTTCAAAGCTTTTTTTTTAAAAAAAATAAATCTACTGTGTCATATTTTGACATATCAATAACATGTCAAAAACCACTGTTGTATTTTATGCTTTGACATCATGAAAAAGCACATGTATGAAAAAGCAAGGCTTGGAATTAAAATGAAACTCTGCTTGAACTAAAATGTAATCATTTTCCTGGTATGTTTCTCTGAGAGAATTTTCATCAAAGTACATACAATGTAATCAAAGATATACGGATTTTTTTTCCGTAACTTTTCCCATTGAAAATTTCTTTTGACAAAAGCAATCTGCTCCTTTCTATTAAAAGGACATACTAAATCATGTTTTCCCTGCAGCAAACATTTACTGTTAGTATTTAGCAATAATTAGTGTTATCTGTCCAACGCCAAGCATAACAACCAAACATAATATGACCAAAGGTAATACATACTCCATTGTATTTTTGAACACAAAGCATTTTTGATTGTAGCAGCCAAGATAATAGAGAAAATTTGGGCTTCAGCAAGCATCTTGAGATGTCTGCACAATTCATACTATTTACAAAGAATCAGAAAGCCAGAGCTGGAATGGATCTTAAATGGTCATTTAAGTCCTCACAGCAGGATCAACTATATATAAACTATTCCTGTCAGCTATTTGTCTAACCTATTCCTGAAAACTTCCAAAAGTTGGAAATACTGCAGTCTCCCCAGGCAATCTATTTCAGTGCTTCACAATCTTTACAGTTTAAAATTGTTTCTTCATATTTAACCTCAGACTCTCTTGCTGCAAACTACTTCCATTATTTCTTGCCCTATGTACATTTGGAGAATTCCTTTGTTCCTGCACTCTACCAGTCATTTTTGACATCACGGAACAGTGTTACTGTCTTCAGCTTTTTAAGTTAAATAAACCCAATTCCTTCACTTTGTCAAATATATTCATATTTCTAATACAGACAATCCTTTTTTGTTCCTGTCTTCTTCATCCCCTATATAGTAGTTCAGTTCATGGAAGAATAAAATAAAGGAATCTTCAAACTTATGCAAAAGCGTTCAGCAATACAATTTACTAGATCACTAACTGAGCTGCATTACTACAAAAGGACCAGAAAATCAGGGACAACATACTCAAGCAAGTCTTGTTGCTAGTTCATACCTTCTTTTCACTTCTCCTACTAAAAACTTGTAAAGGGGTTGCACTGGTCAAAGAAGGAAAGAGGAGAAAATTGTGCAAAGGTATACCCATGTGTTTCCCTGAATAGGGTGCCCTTACTATAAAATGCAGGTCCTGAGGCTTCTATGAAATACAGGATCTATTTCACTCTTACACTGAATTATGGAAGTTGACCCAGGAGCAGTGTTACAGCTTCTGTGCAAATGAGAGATCAACAGGGGCAATGAGGTGCTTCATCTGAAGGACTAGCTTTATGCTTTAAAGGTTGGAGGTGTAACTCTACCTTAGAGGTGTGAATGCCACAGGGATCTTCTTAACTGCTTAGAAATGCTATCTTCAATGAAAGGCTCTAAAATATAAATTTTACTATGCTATTGACCTCTTAAATGCCCTCTCCACTTATTAGTTGGTAACAAGCTACAAAGCATTTTTAGGTTGAGAAAAGGGAGGGATTTGTGAATGGTATATCATACTTTGCAACAGTAGACACACTTCTTTAAGGGTTAACTAAAAGTTCATTTCCTCCACCTTAACAACAAAACTAGCAAGTCATATCCTTGAGACAGGTCTACAAAACTGCAATACAACATCCCTATCCTCTTTGTAAACCACCTATTAAAGATATTAGGAAAGCTTAGACAGGGTAATTCATTAATTGTTCTTTATGCAGGTCAAAAAACTGTTATCTGAAAGCTATTAATTATCGGAATGCTGTATGCACATTAGAAGCAAACAGAAAATATATTAACATGTCAGGGTTGTAAACAAACCAAACCAAACAGTCATCATTCCCAGTTTCTCTGGGTTGGCAAAAATGAAACAAATGATAGGCGGTAGAAATTCTCGTCACCAGAAACATCTACTCCTCCTTCATAACCTATAGTCATGCTGGTTTAGCCCTAAACCACCCTTTCCCCCTATTTGTCTCAAATTTCTTGGTTATATATTTAAGAATGGTGATAAAAACTTGTTCTAGAAATGAATTATATATTCCCATCACTCACTCCTATGCCAAAATAGGGTTATTTAATATCACCTTTATAATTATCCTGAAAAAATGGAGCTTATTTCTAGTAACCCCAGAAAAGCAGAAAAATGTGTTTAAAAAGACCTTTTAAGGTCACTTAGTCCAACCCCCTGTTCAAAGCTGGGATAACTTCAAAATTAGATCCACTTGCTCAGGGCATCATCCTGCTGAGTGTGGAAAAGCTCCAGGGATGGAAATCCCATTGCCTCTCTGAACCCCTCTTACAGGGTTTGACCTCCCTCGTAAGGAGGCTATAAGGAAAGATGTTCCTCAATATAAAACAGGACATAAAGTGTGTGGGAAAACAGAACTCCAGCTCTAAAACCATCTAAATTATACAAAGGCAAAAGGAGAAAGAAAAATTTTCTCATCAGAAAATACTACCAGCAGGAAAAGAAAACATAACACGTAAATATTCCTGTGTAAACAGTGTCCTTCCCTGCAGCCAGCCTGCAGAGGATGGCAATGCCATTCATTTTATGGTGCCCTAACATCATGTTTGAATTGGTTTTTTTCTACAGATATGGCAAATGAGTCTTAGAGACATTTATCATACTCTCAAACAAGATCTTGTTCCCTGTTAGACATGCACTCCATTTTACACTAAATGTGATTTGAACAAGCCTGAGATGCTGGGTGAAAGAGCTGCCCTTGCTGCTAGGTCTAAGAATCACCTGAGAAGCTTCCCCACAACTGCGCCTTTGGGAGCTGCCCCATAGCATTACTCAATAAATTGCTGACTCCACAAGAAGCATGATCCCTCAAGTCAAATCTGTTGTGGGTTTGTTTGGGTTTTTTTCTGTTAAAATAGCTTCCTTACACTTATTGATTGATTAAACACAGAAGCAAAATCTATCTGTTTTTATTTCTCTTTCTACAGTCTCATTTTATGTAGCACAAAAAAAAAAAAAAAAAGAAGAAAAAAGTGAAGTTTCATTGTTTTCTTCTTTCAGTAGAAGAATATAAAGCAATCTCCAAGCATGTCAGTTACCACCGTGATGCAGACCAGCTGAACTGTACAAACATCTTAATAGGAAGATAGTTTCCTGAATTGAGACAACAATTATGCCAGCCTTCGCTATGGAAGTTATAGTATGCATAATCTAATTCCTTTTATTTTTCAAGGGAATTCAAGCCACTGGAATTTATGTCATTCATTCAACTATTTTATTGAACAAGCTCGTTTCTTTTTGCACATAACAAAGAGATGACCATATTTTCCATTTCCACTTTCAAAACTGGAGTTACTGTAGTAATGAGTTGCAGTACTCGCAGCTATTATTGCCTCTCCAGCCCTCACTGTGGAGGAACTAAAAGCAAAAATCTGTTCACACACAGAGTCAGCTTTATGCTAAGATACGACTTCATGAAGCAAGCAGGCACTGGCAGTACACAGAGGCAAATCAGGCAATCCGTATATTCAAAAGCTGTGCTATCTTTTCACTGCGAGAACGGAAAGTATTTCATTTAAACAGAATATGAAATCATTCCAAATATTGTGCAGAAAATTAATACTGACAGGATAAAAGTGATTGCATTTACTTATCCCCATTTGCTGATTTTTTCTAAACTGCAGACTAAAACGCAATTTAAAAATAAACTCTCTTTGAAATATGATCCTTGAAATGTTGAACATGACAGAGGCACATTAACCAGCAGCCTCAGTAGACTAGTCTGCCTTTAAAGCCATTCAGTTCTATTAATAAAGATGACATAGCTCAGAATGTATCTAAATACATCTCCAAACCATTTGGACAATTGTGGGTGTTGTAAGCATGCCCTTAGTTAGCTACATAATTATACTTAAATTTCAACTTTGTTATTGCTGTAGAATCAAAAGTGTAAGGAGATTTACAACCAGATATTTTTACCACAAACTTTTCAATACTATGTAATTCTTCAAGGGTGGGATCATACACAGATCTCAGCATAACTTTTTACAAAGTGAAAGGTAAGAATATTCAAAAATAATAGCTGCAGATAGGATCCTGAAAATATACACTGGAAAAGGGTAAAACAAAAGTCTAAATGTCAACAGAGAGGGAGAATAAAAAACCACCTCCCTGTGCACATCCCACAACTACGTTTGAATATGCAGGATTGACATCTGAATCCAGCTCTCTGACACATCTTACTCGAAGACTTGTGATCAGTTTGAACTTAACACAGCAAAACATTTTTTGTCCTTTTGGGAAAAGATCTTCTTTCCCAAAGCCCCTTCTCGTTTCAGCTGTCTTTCCACTGAGGACTGGTTGGACTGGTATCTTAGTTATATGGAAAGCAGGAGAAAAGGTGGTTTCAAGGATGGTACTTAGTAGAAGAAACAGCCTATATTGCATGTTTCTACTAAGTACCCTCTTGGAACCCACCTTTTCTCCTGCTTTCCATATAGCTAAAATTCCTGTGTATGCCTTCATCTGTATAAACTTACCGTATTGTAACTCCTCCCACCAGGGCCTTCTCTATCACCTCTGTTGCTCTGCCTGTTTAAATGAAATTTAACTGTGAATTTCAAATTTTCTGGAGTGTAAACAGCTCCAAACCTCAGCACCTATCTTTGGCTACTTTCCTTTAATCAATCTGGCCATCACTAGCCAAGTTCACTACAGATCTTGCCTTCCTAACAACATGAATTGCCTGATTTTGCCTAATAATGCTGCCTCATTTCCTTGTCCCCAGGCTCCTTACCGTTTGGGCTACTGCTTCCACCATTTCAGCCAAGCCAGCATCTTCTAGTTTTGGCCAACTGCTTACAACAATCATTTGGCTGGATTATGAGAGCCAGAGAAGGCAAATTAAGCTTTCTGTTTTCTTCAAACAAGCCAAGGGAAAAACTGAAATCTGCACAACAGCAGCATAAACCACCTGACTAAATCTTTCTGTCCTTAGACTGAAAGGGGTTTTATAGCCACAAGAAAAAACTGACTCTTTGGGAAACGCTGCTGAAATTGGCTTTCTACATACAGTCTTACAAAGAATCATAATAACAACTGAGTAAGTTCAGCCGCTGTGGCAGGTAGCTGCCATTATAATTTGTTGAGTGTAACAAAGATTTTTGTGTAATTAATCAATCGTGTATTTGTTATGCTTGTTTTTGCTTGTGTGTTTTTTCATGCAGGTAGACTTTTGCCCATGTAGGAAAGTCATAGGCTATGTCTGCAATTCCAGTGCCATTTTTAGGTAGAATTGCAGAGAATGAGAACTGTGTATCATCACATCTTCTACTCAGTCTTCAGAATAAATATTGTAATACCACTTCCCACTACACATGTGGGGCCTGCGACCACAAATTAACGTTGGAGTAGCAGCTAAATATTTTATGTTTTCTGAACAGCTCATGCAACCTAAATCTATGCTTAATGAGTGAACGAAATATAAACAGAAGCAAATGTTGGCCTAATTTTCCCAAAACATCTGTTATTAATGTCATTATTCTTGAGGAAAATTTCTTACTTGCTGTAATCAGATTCAAGGATGTTCTTATCTGATTTTTTCCTATTTTATTTTTAAGTCATTTTCTACACATTTTGCCATAAAAGGATAAATTAGCACCAAGAAAAATGGAACATGCTTCTTAGCCCCTGCAAAATTGAGAAATGTATTTAAAAATCTTTGGTTGATGACCAAACTCTGATATGGAACAAGCCCTGCTTTTATTTAAAGGAGGGAAAATAAATAAAAAAAATTAACTCCTTCATTTTGCACATAAGGCTTGGTTGGGAGTTGGCATAGTAAACCTTTACCTTGGCCAGCATCCTCTTTTAGGTCCACCCAAACCATTCTGAAGTCACAAGGAAGGAAGAGATGTGGGAACAAAAAAAGACATTGTGTAGAGGATGAACAGTGGGAAAATGAGTAAAAAGTTTTCAGGAAAGTGAGATCAAAACAGATGTGAAAGTGAATTTAGGAAAGAAATGGGACAAAGAAAGATATACATACTTTGAAGACCAAGTAAAAGGAGACAGTATTGTAAAAGAATGAAGAAAAAAATATATAGGGTACAGACTGAAGAAGAGTAGATCATGTGAAATCATGGCAATTCAAAACCTAGCAGCCAAAGCAACATCAGAAAGAAAGAATAAGAGCTGACATTTAGACAAGCTAAAATTAAGAAGAAATAGAGGCTGTTCTACTGAAAACAAAAGGGAATGAAGCTATTGGAAAGCACTAGGAGAGGGGAAGAATCAGCGTGGGAGAATTGAAGAGATGGTGCAGAGACAATCTAGACTTTCACATTAAAAGTAGCTCAATTACTTTTGAAAAGGAAAGGCATGGGTTTATTGCTTTCAGTAAGTGGAGGAGGAGTGGGGGGAAGCTCTTCTGAGCAGGATCAGTTCCAAACCTGAAGAACAGCAGATACAATATTCTAGGAAAAAGTAGTATATTAATCATTTACTGCATCACACAAGAAGTAAAACCAGACAATCCTGCAAAGTGAAGAATCATATCTGAGCAACCGGGGAATCTAAGAATTTAATATAGCACATTCAACATCAATTCATCAGGCACAATGGCTGTTCGTTTATGTAAAATAATGTATCAAAAGCTTTATGAATTTTGGCTCAGGGACTTGGAATATTTGATACCTGAAATTTTCATAGGTTTGAGAGAAGAAAACTCTCCAATGAATAGAGCCGTTTTATCTTACAAGCATCTCAAACTATTTCAATAGAATTTAAAATATATTAGCTATCAGAATCGAAACTGTTAAAAATGGATAGGTGATGAGTTGAGGGGTTAATTTTTCCACAAGAATCTCAAACACATCACAAGATTATTATATAATGTATATAGTGTGTCAGCTGCTTTTGTAGCTTTTAATTATGGCAAGAGTACTGCCCCCCCCCCCCCCCGGGTCGTTATTGTCCACTACTCTTCTGGTCAGGTCGGCTGGTTCTTCCAGCACAACTCAGCAGTTTTTTGTTTCACTTCCAGGGCTTGTTTCCAATCAAAGGCACACTGCTGGCCCAGGGGCTGCGCAGGGCTGGCAGGCCAATGCCTGACAGGCTGACGTCTTCTTGCCCTATTCGCACATCTAATAATCTATTTCTTAGCCTTTAGAGACCTTTACTCCTGAAGCAGATACCTCACCTTTACCATAATGCCATCTCTGGATGCCAAGCACTTTTACTATGGGAGGAAGTAGAGATGCATGTAGAATTATTATGTGGCTCAATGAGCTGTGACACAAGGTACAACAGTAATACACTCAGGGTTGAACAGTGGATTTTTAAGGCAAAGCCCAGACTGGAGTGCAGTCAAGAGCCTTGTCATCACACCAAGGAAAGCTCTGAGTAGACGTGAGTGAAAGGAAGAAGGGGTGTACTCTTTGGAGGTCAGGCAGTGGTCACTGGCAGTGGTCGATCTGAAGTGATGCTCACCAGGTTTGACCTTTTGCTGCCAGGATGATGCATGCTTTTGGGATGGTTTAAATGAAGAACACTGACTACTGCTGCTGAACTCCAAACAACAGTAGCAACAGCTCTTCCTTTGGAGATGAGGATGTGGACTGCACCTGGCTGAGATAGAGTTAACATTTTTCCTAGCAGCCCGAATTGTGCTGTGCTTTGGTTTTGTGGCTAAACCAGCACTGATAACACACCAGTGTGTGTTATCAAAGCTTGCACAGCTTTGAGGCTTTCTCTATTTCCACTCTGCCACCCCAGTTAGCAGGCTGGTGGTGTCAGAAGAAGCTGGGAGGGGATTCAGTTGACCCAAATTGACCAAAGGGATATTCTCTACTGTATGATGTGGTCAGCAATTAAAGCTTGAGGAAAGGTGAAGGAATTCAGAGTGCTTGTGGGTATAGTGTTTGTTTTCCCAAGTTACTCATGCTTAAGTCCTACTTTCCACAAAGTGGCTGGACGTCTGCTTGCCAATGGGAAGGGGTGAATAAATACCTTATTTTGCTTCGATTTCATGCACAACTTTTGTTTCACTTACTATACTGTCTCTATCTCGATCTCTCAGTCTTGCCTTCCTTGTATTTTTTCCCTATCTTGTGGGAGAGGGGATGAGCAGGTGGGTGGGTGTTTGGTTGCTGGGTGAGGCCAACCTATCTGAACAATAATTTTTTATTTCTCACAATACAGCTTGAAATTACAATCAGGAACAACCCCCACAACCACCATGTGAAACACAGCAGCCTTATATCCAGATGCTGTAGCACAAATATTGCAACAGGTTGATAATAATACAAAATCTCTTCCCCATTCCACAATTCTACACCACAAGATGCATGGTTCCACTTGCAGAAAAAGCTGTAGGCCTTTATAAATATATTTAACTTTTCTGACTTGTTTGACAGATATTTGACTACAAGAGCCAGAGGTAGAAAAAGAAAACACATGATCAGAAATTTTACTGTGCTTACACAGCTCTGAAATATGACACTGTGTTTGTGCAACCTAAGGGCTCAGAGTCCCAGTAATCTATCTGGAATGCTAATTAATGCTGAAAACATATGAAGCCAGTTTAGCATTCCTCCCGGGTGGACTTCCTCAGATATAAGGGTTACTACATCATCAGTCTGATGTATTTGTATTGCATTTCTTGAAAATATGGCATCTTCTCAAAAATAAATATCAGCTTGCTGAGCTTCTGTGAACAAGTGCAATTTTGCCTGCTGCTATTTTCCTAGGATAGGAACATGATGAAACACTGATTGAAACAATAGATCAATGTAGTACTCAGATGAAATCCAGTTGAAAACAACAGTTTCTTACCTCCAAAGTATCTGTGCATTGGTCTTAAAATTTTAGATCCTGGATTCAAATCTGGAAAGCATTTTCCTTTCTAAATACAGCTGTCACCAGACATCTGCCTGCCTTTGTATTGAAAACAGCTGGTGTGGGAGAGTTAATAACAAGGAGAAAATATAAAAGGAACATATAAAAGGAAAAAATCTCCATCGTGACTGAGAGTCAAATATTAATATTTTCAACTACAGACAAGTCCACCAAGCTATAATTTTTATCTCTTATTGATCAACATAGCCTTAATAAATCCTAGGTATGAAACAATGGTAGAAGAGACAAGGAAAACCATAATGCTATACATTTAGCATTAGTCTAAAGAAAGAGCTGAAATATGTAAATCGTGCTGCTATTTTCACTGGATCTTTTGTCATTGTTCCTTCAGTGAATGTGGGGGACAGGAGTGAGGAACTACAAAAGAATAGATAACATCTGAAGAATGGACAAGCTGACAAAAGAGATTTGTGATGAGATGGGAGAGATCAGCCCAGCCAGATAATCCTCAACATCTATGTAAGAAATGAAGGAGAACATGAAGGTTACATGCAGGATTACTTTTACTAGCAATAACTGTCTGAAGGACAACAGAAAAGAAGTTAACATTAAAGACAGTTACAATAAAATGTTACTACTAAAAGTTAAACAACTCACTGCTGCTTTGTGAAGTGGAAGCCACACAATACACAAGCAGGACTTACTACCTGTGAGGCAAGAGGTCTGTTCCAGTATGGAAAATGCCACAAGGAAGAGGAGAAAAAACTAAATTAAAGTGTGCATGTCAGAAGACTGTTAGTCTTCATTGTCCCTTAATATTAGGCATCTCTCCCATCTACTAAGTCCTGGCTGTATTTCATAGACTTTTCCTGTTTTCTTTCTTGCATGACTTTTTCAGTATGCTCTGGTGCTGACATTTCTGGACACTGACCTTACCACTACACATAGGAGAAATTTGTACTTCTAAAGATTAGTATTTTGGGTTGTCTGCAGGCTTGCCCAAATATGAGTATGTTTGGGCAAGCCTGGGCATACCCCTTTTGGTTTATACTAAAACACCTATTGTGCAGTTGTGTGAGGTACAGGCCTACTAGGAATGCAGTTTCTGCTGTACAGTGTGTCAGCTGCACAAAAAGTGATCACTGATTTCCTAAAGTACATACACACACCAAGGAAGAAACAGACCTCATCCATTTTGCCACCACCACATATCACAGACTGACATGCAGTATGTATTAACTAGAGAGAAAGAGCCATGTAAAGTGAGTAGGACACTTGGAAAAGGAAATTTTACAATCTAGCACATGCTTAGCACTTTGATATGCATCAGTAATTTGAGGCAGGTATGCAAACGAATTTGCAAATCACTTCAGGAGTTGCTCTTTAGAAATGACATGAGACCGTAATGTCTTTAATACTTTACCAAGAACAGCAAAATTTTGATCTTACTGACCATTTACACCTGGCAGAAAATTCTCATCAGTCCCATTACAGAGCCCACCAAATGCTGCACATGCTTTGCTCAGAAACCTGGGTCATGCCATGTTACTAATCCATAAATTGCAATGCCTGTGTGCCTAGCAGGTTTTTCTATGACTTAATGCACTACTGTTCTTAGCATCTGTGAAAGGTACCCAGAGACCTTGGTGAATGCTGCATTTCAAAAACCTGAATACATAAGCAGTGCAAATATTTAGCACCACATCTCAGTAATGTAAATGTGCTTTGGAGTTTCAGGGAGTTTCCATGTGAAGAAATCTGTATGAGTCTTAGATATAATGCATTAACTTAAAAAATTACTTCTGGAAGAGTCTGTTTTGCAGCAGCAATCAGATGCTGCCACACCATCAAGTAGCTATCATCTTTCACTTAATTATTGCAGGAACAAGTTCATAAGAACATCAAAAAATAAAACCTTTCAAGAAGCAGAACTGATATAAAACAGTAGCTCTAGTGATTTTAAAAGAACCACACCAATTTATGCTAGTTCAAAGCAATAATTTAGGCCATCTGTTACTGTTGAAACTCATACTTGAAAAATAAATTTTACATGTGTGCTGTAACAAGGACTAGAATCACACCACGTATGGCAGACAGAATGGGGCTATAGTCAGGCCCCCCAAAATCTCTAGTAAATCCCACAACTCTACAAAACATCTCAGAGTATGGCCTGCTACTAGTGTAGTGTTTTTGTTGTTCGTTTGTTTTGTTTTCAAATATATTTCAAATATGTTTGTGTTTACCACTAGTGTTTATATGGCAGCCCATTCAGAATGCTGTAAAGGTATTTTTTCTAAGCATCTGCTGAATTCCCCTGGCTCTAAGTAATTGCTAGTGCTATATTGACCTCTTTGGTGAGGGACCTTACATTTACACATTAGGTCAGTTACAGGTAACTTCCACTATTGATTATTTTCCTGTGTCTGTGCCAATACCTGAAGCACAACTACAGATTCCAACTTTATGAAAATATACTTGCAACCTTTTCCTCGTTAGTTCGAGCTATCTTGTTTCCATCAGCCTTGGCTAGCAACACTTTCTAGCTCTTTCAATGTCAGACTACTGCTTTATGAAGGGAAAGAGGAGGAGTGAAGTCCAGGATTAAGAAACAGTTGTGAACCCTCTTTTGTTTCCACTCCAAAGGACTATTAAAATATTTTAAATAAATGTCTGAAAGAAATGTCATTGATGCACCTATAGCAAAAGCATTAAGATAAAATACAGTGGTATCTGGAGTGTCCATTAACCATATTTTCAAGCAGTTACAGAGATTTACTTTTATCCTGGCAGAAGAATTGTTCTGCACAGAAAGAGTAGAGAATAATAGAGATGATCTGCTTTTTTTTAGGAGTAAAAACTGCGCCTTGCCATACCATGAACCCAAAACACACAGTGTAAACTGCATTACTGTTTCCCTAAAGGATCTGATTTGCCACAACAGGTAAGCATGTGCAAAAGCTGCATTCAAGTCTCTCTTACTGGTGTATTCCTTTTTTTTTTTTAGATATGTGAAAACAAAGATTGAACATTACCTAGTAAAAAGCACCAATTTGTTGGAGAAGTTATCTGTGGCTGGAATGGTCTGAAGTTTCCTTAGCAACAGCTTTCAAGCACATAAGCAAGGGAACACCAAAGGCCAGAAGTTTTTAAACAAGAAGAAGAAAACAGGATTCCTGTAGTCCAGTATACTGACACAGGCTCCTACGGGTTTGCCATGTTAGTGCCTTCACTACAAGCTTGAATTCAAAAATGAAAGCCTCTGTGTTTTCTACACACTAGTCATGAATCTCTTGATCAGATTAAAAGTGATCAGAATATAGAAAAAGGTCTGTGTATATGAAAACTAACTGGAAAAAAAGAAGTTTGCAAATAACAGCTTTGCCTAAACCCGTGGACAAATTATTTTTGTGCTTTTCATTTCTTTACAACTCTACTTTTTATTTAGATTGCATTCTTCAAAGAAGTGGAATATTATCTTCATTGATATTCCTCCACAAAATTTCTTTTTAAAGTTATTCTTATCCTTACTTTTTTAAAAATTGTTTTCCCCCACAAATTCCCTCCAATCCTTACACGTTCTTTTTGTGAACATTACTGTTCCATGGCAAACATTTTACCATCAAAAAAGAATAAAAGGAAAATAATTAGAAATCTATTCTAGATACTTGTTTTAGAGAAGGAAATTTCATTGTATTGTAAGTTTATTGTATTTGAAAGAACATAAGGATCTAAGGAAGATGACGAAAAGTCTTTAGACCTGTCAGTCTTGCTATACTTGTGGAGCTCTAGCAGTGTCATGACCTCAATTCCCCCATGATACTTCCATCAATAATACTAAGGATGTGGGTAGAGTTTTCAAGCTCTTCAGCTCTTTCTGCTAATTTGTCACTCTCCAAGTCCTGGAGCTAAGAAACTCCCAGGTTTTCTGTCTTCTATTTATATTTTATAAAAAAGTTAACTACAAGACTTAAAAGTCAAAAAGTTGAATGAAGATCAGCTGATTTTAATGTAAGGACAATGAAAGATAATTATATAATCTACAGTAAATTCAGTGGCATGTTCAGCAAAAGAAAAGGTTTCAAATATCAATTTAAAAGCAGACATTTTTTGGCAAAATATTAATTTCTGAAAATGCTTATCTGATGCAAATTAATTACCCAGCCTATATATTTTCAGTATTTGGAAAATACATTTACAATGAAGCAAAAATATGTTTTCAACACCCTCTTTTCAACTAAGTAAGCATATACCAACATCGCATCCTTTTTCTTTAGAAATATCTTCTCTGATTTCTGTCATCTACTGTATTGAGGTACCACAGAGCCCTACATTTTTAATAATATTTCTAGATATAACTTCAGATCTTCAAAGGTGTTTAGATACCCAGTTCCCTTTGATTTAAATGAGAACTAGACAGTTAAACAATGAAAGATGCTTGAGTATGAAAAAAGAAATTGTCATCTTTTTCAGGAAAATATTATTTAAGTGTTCAAAATACACCTTTGTTTTTCCAATTACTAGGCCCAGTAGAAAGGACACAGCCAGCAGCAGAAAAACAATCCAGTAAGTGGATTCTATTGCGCGTAAAGGAGTCAGTATATAGGGGATTGCTGGGGGTACAAACAAGTCAGATCACAAATAATAGATAACAACCCCAGTGACCCCAGGAATGACATAGCATGACCCATAATGGATGGAACAAACAAAGATACAAGGTAACCCATGGAGAAAATGGGAGACAACCAAGTCAATAGGGTGACCACATAGGATAGAGGTAACTCCATGTTGCCTCCCCACAAAGCCCATGTTTGTAAGTGCCAGACCTGACTGAGATCCAGTTGCATGAGGAGCCAGGAGGTTCTTCCCCAACAGGGAAACACTGTGAAGTGTGTCTACTCCACAGACAGACACTCCACCTCTTCCTGCAAGTGGGCCCAGCTTTTATGCCCAAAGCAGGACACCTGGCACTCATTTACCCAATGCGGGGCACCTGGGGCTTGTTTACCCAAGGGCTTTCCTCACAAGGTCGGCTGCATCTTGGAGGAAAGCCAAAAGGTAAACTCCTCCCCTCCTCTTAAAGGGCCATGGGGACCACCCATATGTCAACCTTAATTCAGGGCTCGGGGTTCAGACCCCAGCACTTCAACCTTACATAACTACAACCAAGCAAACCAAATGTTATCACAGCTATATAAAAGGAAATTTTCAGCTGGTCAGGATGCTTTCTTTACTGAATTCAGTGGACTAAAATGGTCATTGGCACCAGGGAGTCGATTTGGGGGGAAAAAACGTCTTGGTGAGTAGTTTGGGGAAGGTCTGGATAATCAAAAGTGGCACTACCCCACTACTCGTGAAAGTCTTCTTCCCTTCTAATCTGCCCTCACCTGAGATGTCTTCCTTTCTCTCTTTCCCCAGTCATCTTCTTGTAACTACTTCTCCCCTAGTTTATGCCCACACTAAGATGTGAAACAGTCTCCACATGAGCTAGCACTGATTCCAAGTCATTGTGCAGAGGCTGAGAAGTTCCAGGGGCCATCCCAAATGGGTGTTTTTATTCAGCACCTTCATTTTTGGAGACAAAGTGAACTCACTGCAATACACAATGGCTATTCATGTCAGCTGAGTCAGTGCGTGGGGACACAGTGTCAGCGTCCTTTACAACTTTGTCTACACTGACACTATTTCTGCCTGCCCTGCTTTTTATTTCTCCCATTAAGACAGCTTTTACACACACGTGTCTTTCTAGCATAGGAAAGGGAAAGGAAAGGGTGAGGATCTGCTCCTAGGCTGCAGCAGAACAGGTAAACTGAAATAGAGTGGAAAGGGGAGGACTGAGAAGTACTAATGGTGAGATCAATAGGGCTTTTTCTTCCAGCTGACACTGGCAGAGAGATGACTATGGTTTCCTCGGAAAAGCTGCCCTCTGTTGCTGCACAGGTCATCAGCAGGTGCAAAGGGTTAGTGAAAGACAACATTCAGGTTGGTCGCTTACTTGAAACATCCCAAACTTGTCTCCTTTGGCTTCAGTAACACAATCAGTCTGCTCATGGCTTTAGTGCTACTGCCTGTTTTGTCTGCTGTTTGGAACCAGCCCTTCACAACACGGACAACAATGGCAACAAAAATCTGAGGACTGCGGGAAGGCTCAAACGTCAATTTAAGATTAATTACTTCTTTTTCTTTTTTTTTTCCTTCCAGAAATGAGTACTGCTAGTGAAATCACTCTGATTAGTCTCAGAAAGAAAGTGCCAACATCTGAATGATATCATGAATGGATGTTACATGAGAAAATTCAAAATGTACATTTGCCTATCATGTTTCAGTTGTGCAAAAATGATGCCAGTTGAATGTGAACATTTTAATGTATGATGAGTAGGGGAAAACCGCCATTTGAAAAGTTCCAGAATACACATTAGTGCTAATTAGTCTTCTGAAATGGGATCAAAGAGCCACAGTTAAGAACAATTTAGGCTTATTTCATAATGATTTATTCTTATATGGCATTCCTCCAAAGTGCCGTTTCACCATCAACCTCTGAAGTTCAGTCAAACCAACCCAAAGTAAATCTTTGCTAAACAACCAGTCTCTTTCTTCTTGGTATACCGGTTATATGCCTGAAAGAACATACAAACAAACTGAAACTGCACTGTTGGAATCTGTGTAGGTGTAGAAACATATTGTTAAGAACACACTTCTGTAAGAAAACCATGTATAGGTCCCACTGGTTTCAATTAAACTTCAAAGAAAGCCTAAGATTACAGAAGACATTTTAATTTTTCAAGCCAAGGCTAAAACTTGTCCATGAAGCAATATTCAGAAGTATATCTAAGCAAGCTAAATAAGTCCACATAAAGAATCTGAAAAGATACAATTTATGTGTTAGTCCAGCCCTCAGTCATATGTGAAAACAACTTGGGCTTCAGGTTCACATTCATTTGTTAATGATACATGTCATCTGATCCCCTTGCCCAGGCTGGTATTACAGTGTGGAAAGTAGTACGGGCAGACCACAGAAGACACTAATGAAAAAAATCCAGCCAGTAGAAATTACTAAAACACATAGATAAAGCACACAAGAGAAGAGTGGAGAACTGCTTTCTACCATAAGTTTAGGGTTTCTTCTTTTACGGCTCAAGAGCATGTAAATGACATTTCGATACGTGGAACTCGCTGTAATATTGGAGTTCAAGTATTGAGCTACATCACTTTCCATATCAATTCTAAATTCAGCCTCAAATGACTACTGTACTATCATAGTCTTCTATAAAAAATATATCAACTTTCAGAAAAATACTGTCCTAGAATAATTTACTCAATGTTTATATACTGTTTGGGCTTTTCAGAAAAAAATTTGCAACAAGACTAAGGCATGAAACAAACATTCTCTTTTTAATCCAAACACACTGCCACAGCAATGCCTTTTTTAAAAGCAAATCTGGTAAATCATGTATTTAAAATGTGCCTGAGTTATATAAATCCTTCCAAGACTTCGAGCGACAAAACATCTAGAAAAGTATATCACAGGAAGTGTTTTTTGGGTTTTTTCTTTTAAAGATTGAGAGGAATAGCTGCTGAGCTCTTCTGCTTAAGTATGTTAAAAGCACAAAAATACCTCAACGGTTGAGGCAGCAATATACAAATCCCTTACATTTTTATGTAAAGTACTAGAGTCTGGACGTATGAATACCTTGAAAAAAAAAAATCCTGTTTGTTATATCATAAGTATCCAGTGCATTTTCTGAAACAGAAAGCATGACGCATTGATGTCTGGCTGTATTCCAATCTGGGTAATTGCATCCTACCTGCATAAATTTCATTGGCAGTTTTCATTAGGCATGATATTATTCTTTGTTTCCAACCTTACATTGTTGCTATATGCTATTAACAAACAACTTTTTGTGCTTCAGCCAAGAAGTGGCTCCATTTCTGTGAAGAAATATTCATTGTTTCTTTTTTATTCATCCATTCCCCACTGCTCCCCAAAAACAGTATTCCAGACAAAATTAAGAAGCAATTGTGAAATCAGTAATACATGACATTAATTCTCTAATTATATATACATACACACACCTTTTTTAAGGTTATCTTATAATATTTTTTTTTTTGTCATTTTTCAGACATATCTTGAGCTAGTTATAATCTTGTGTGTGTTTGATTTTGTTCTGTTTTGAATGTTTAGGCATTTGATTAGCTTATGGCATGATGAATGAAAAATCAAAATGGTATTCCATAAGAATTTCATCTGAAATTAAATATTTAAGAAGTTTGGAAAAACCTAAAAGAAACCCTGCCCCCTACATAATATCCAACTTGCAGCCTGAGTCCTGATACAGAACCTGAGAAAATCATCACTTATGGCAGTAAGGCTGTGCCTCCAATGCAGAATCTGTCTCAAGAGAGATCTTTCTGTTTATTTTGATATGCCTGTGTAGATTTAGGTTCACTTCTAAAATTCTGCACCAAGCCACTCTGTTTCTTTACAGTTATACTAATGTTGCTTTTGCCCATAGTTTGCGAGTATTCATGAAAAAAACTGATTTCAACTTTTCAAAGTCAATTAATTAAAAATATAATTATTTAGATATGCATTAGCATCTATTCAAAGATATTTGTTGAGAATAAATGACAGAGCGGAGCGGATTCGGTTCAGAAAAATTGCCTGTTATGATTTAAGGAAAATGCAGAGATTCAGGTAATAGGAATAGGAATGCACTTTGGAATAATTTGTTCCAAAGAATGATCTCCCTAGCTTTTTTGTTTTGCTTTTAACTCTATGGCCTCTGCAATGGAAGATAAAATATCAAGACAGCAACATTAGCCCCATTTTGCAGCATCAGCAGCATAAATAAAAAGACAACTTAAGGATGGTGCTCAGCTGTACATTCTTCATCACCTTTGTTCTGCCTGGAGTAAAGTTAGATAATGTAAGGTAGTTTCATCGTCACTTATCCAAAGATCTCATTGATCATAAGACAGACTTTGAAAGACATTTTTTATAATGTCAGGCTTGATGACACTGAAGACAGAAACAAATGTTTTCTCCCATAGCTGCAGAGAGTTTTTCAGACCATCTACCACAATTCCATCATAAATGATAACCAGAAAGTTATTATTCTTTTTCTCTTCAAAAGTATGATTATCCTATAAAAAATATTTTTTTATATGTTAATGTAACAAACCAGTAACGGATTTGGGAGAGTAGGAGGGGAAAGGAGGAAGGCTGTGAAGGACAGATTATCCAGCACAGTCAATCAAGAATTCAGGAAATTGTACTGAGGAAAAAAAAAAACAACAATCAAAAAACAAACTACACTCTGAATGGACTTCCATCCCACCTTGAATTTTTTTCTTTTTTAAAAAAATATCATCAACTTTATAGGATGTAACAGAATGACTTAATATCACTTGGAAGATATGCTATTGATAAAAAAGCTCCATAATGATGTGACATCAATAAGGTAATTCCCAGGGTGGGAACTAATAGCAAGTACACAACATGGATTCACATTGTCAGGACTGTGGCTGTCCATTGATTTCTTGATGGATAACTGAAGAAATATCTTTTAGTGGCACAAGATTACCAACACCACAAGAATGACAAAGGCATTCTCCCATAGGTGCACTTTGCTAATTCACTGTATCTGACAGTCAAGGCACGCAAAGAAGCTGTAAATCCTTCTAGACAAATTTTTATCTTTGCCAATAACTCCTGAAGCTTTCTAGGAGATGGAGATGCCAGTGAAGAATGGCCATCAGCATACTTAAGGACTGCAATTAGCCTTGCTGGAGACACACCAAATATTCCTTGAAGTGATGAACCTAGAGAACTTAATTTTATGGCCTTACAAAGACTAGCTACGATGTTTAAACACCAGCAGAGAGAACGGTTACTACTTGAAGGCTCCGTCCTCTGTTGTAAAACCAGATCAACAATGATACTCATAGTGAAAACCAGAAATCACTTTAACAGATACTTGAATTGCCTTAAAACACACATGTGATTAAAACTAAATTCCTTGCTGGCCAAGGAATGCTGTTTCATAGCTAGCAAGTCAGGTGAGCACTGAGTTGTGATGGTATGAAAAGAAAGATGACTGACAACCTGAAAACGTCAATGACTTGGTTAGCAATCAGTTGCAGTGCCATTGGATCTGCAAATCATTTTTTCTACTCAGTTCCAAGGAGGTGACCTTTCCTTTGGAGTTTGCCTCAAAGGTGATAATGAAAGAGGACAGCTCTCATATTCTAAAGGTTGGAAAACACTTTAAACATGTTCAGTGTCTGAAGTTTTCACTTTTTTAAATTAAGACTATAATTTTTAGTGGCGTAACTCTAGAATTTATAATTATAGAGTTTCAATAAGTAATCAAAGAGCTGTTCTTTTAGCAATGGAAATAAATTTTCCGGTTTTCTAGATCTTAAAACCATATCTAATGAACTTATTTTACACTTAGGTCTATGCTTTCCTAAGTTTTTACTGGAAAGAAAGTAAAGCTTTCTCATATTTGTACAGCCAGTGTAAGTCTCCACAGCTTCTGCTGGACAGAGAAATGAGTGTGGCCAGGGTAACCCACCCAGAGGACCACTGAAATCTCTGTTGCTTGAAAATTTTAGTTTCTTTTTTTCTGATAAAGCCTTTAAAGTGAGCAGAACCACAAATATTACTCATCGTCTTGCACAGGTGAATCCACCACAAGCCTCAACTCCCTCCACTGACTCAGAAAGGTTGTGCATTTCCAACATCGCTCCAGCGGATGTCAGTGGAACATACAATTTGGTTTATTGTGTTTATTCTATTGAACTGTCTAACTCCCAGTTTTTCTGTGATTTCCAAGCCATGATCTTGTGAGGTTATAGCAAATGGCAGAACCATTAAAGCATTTTCAAGTGCAACTCTGATAATGGTTTATGGTGGTTTCAATATTATGTTTGAAAACTGATCATAGCCCACTGATTCATAAAGTCAGGAATCACAGTTCTGAACAGAAGATGCTTTTACCATAGATACATGTACTACTTCTAGGACTATATGCATTCTTTATTAGTAATAAAAATGAATGTCAGTGACCTATGGAGTGCATAAAAGATGAATCATCATCATCAGACAACTTCTCTACATCAGTGAGATGAGGCAACATTTCAAAAAACTAATATTTAGGACATGTTTCAGCAGCAAAAGAAATTTTAGTGCACTGAGCAGGCAAATTAAATTTCACAATGAAACTGTTATGATAAAAGCTTCTTAATATTCATCTTAACTCTTAAAGCAAACATACAATATTTCAGTGTGAAGCCTTTGTTTTCTCAGTGTTTCGTTCACATCCCTGCCATAAATTAATCCATTTCACTAAGTCCCTGAGATTACTCAACTTAGTGGCACTGTAGGCAATATTAAGAATGACATATTACTTCAAGACACAAAAAAAGGTAACCATTTTTACAAATTTGGAATACTACACTTCTGTTTTTCACTACAAATTCTCTTCATCCCATTTGTGGTTTATTTCCATTTAAACCTCTGAGGAGTACCATCTCCACTGTCAGCCTGCACTCTAGATTTGATGCTTGGGTTGAGGTGAAATTAAAAAAAAAAAAAAAAAATCAAAAATATATCCCAAAATACTGAAATGTGATTAGCCTGATGCAAATCCCCCTTTTCCTCCTCCAAGTCCTGACATACCTGACTGACTGCTCTTGAGGGTCATAGATTTGAATGGTATTTCACCATTTCAAAGCACTTGTTTTGCCTTTTTTTGGGTGTCTAGAGAAGGAATATCCATCCCAAATCAGTAGTGCTTTTGGTCTCTCGCCAAATACAAGAGCACTCTTTATCTCCCACAGCATGCAATCAGAGTATCTTTTTCCTCTCAGAGAAACTAAACCCTTGGCGACGGATGGACCCGGAGAATCTCCACAGCTTCCTGAATATGATTGACTGATCAGTTGACCCATGGCTTTAGAATATATCTTTCACCTTCTGAAGACTGTTGATTTTAGGAAGTTTTCTTCACCAATTGTTTCATTTATGTTCAACAAAAATGAAGTTATACTAATCCTAAGTAGATGGCAAACTGAAAGTTTCTGTGCCTCTGTCGAAGTTTAAAAAACTTTTGAACAATAGTTTTGTTTTGAATCCTTGAAATTTATTCATGCAACAAGTTTTCACTGTCTGATTGAAATGCTTTGCATCCAATGTATAGTTATTATTTTAAAGATTGCTGATGCTATTTTTTTTTTTTATTTGGCCATAATAACTGTCTGTGACAAGAGGACACTGATTTCAAAGAAGCTATGAATTCTTCATATGCATTTAAGCTATTACTGCTTCCTGAGGTGTAAGGAGGATATTGCAAGATTTTTTGAGACAACTCTCCTGAAAATGAAGAGCTCCAGATCTGCTTGGACTGTCGAAGCCCAATGTGTATCAGTTACTATGTTTCTGTCAGCTGTCACTGTCAGTGTCCTTCTAACAAGGGGGAAATGGCCATCTGACTGTGCTAACAGCACCACAGTTTAGTGCTGCCCTATGACTGAATAAGAGGTATTGGGACTTGACTGCAGTTATACACAGACGTAGGAGGGGATGCTCTTGTGGACACAATTTCTTACCAATTGCGAATATCAAATAGCACTCACTCACTAAAGTGTTCTTGCTATCACAGAATCACAGAATCACACAGAATCACAGAATGTTAGGGATTGGAAGGGACCTTAAAAGATCATCTAGTCCAACCCCCCTGCCAGAGCAGGAATACCTAGATCAGGTCACACAGGAACATGTCCAGGCGGGTTTTGAATGTCTCCAGAGAAGGAGACTCCACAACCTCTCTGGGCAGCCTGTTCCAGTGTTCTGTCACCCTCACTGTGAAGAAATTCTTCCTCACATTTATGTGGAACCTCCTATGTTCCAGCTTACACCCATTGCCCCTTGTCCTATCACTGGATGTCACTGAGAAGAGCCTGGCTCCATCCTCATGACACGCACCCTTTACATATTTATAAACATTAATGAGGTCACCCCTCAGTCTCCTCTTCTCCAAGCTAAAGAGACCCAGCTCCCTCAGCCTTTCCTCATAAGGGAGATGTTCCACTCCCTTAATCATCTTTGTGGCTCTACGCTGGACTCTCTCGAGCAGTTCCCTGTCCTTCTTGAACTGGGGGGCCCAGAACTGGACACAATACTCCAGGTGTGGCCTCACCAAGGCAGAATAGAGGGGAAGGAGAACCTCTCTCGACCTACTAACCACTCCCTTTCTAATACACCCCAGGATGCCATTGGCCTTCTTGGCCACAAGGGCACATTGCTGGCTCATGGTCATCCTCCTGTCCACCAGGACCCCCAGGTCCCTTTCCCCTACACTGCTCTCCAGCAGGTCAGCTCCCAACCTGTACTGGTACATGGGGTTGTTCTTCCCCAGATGCAAAACTCTACACTTGTCCTTGTTGAAATTCATTAAGTTTCTCCCTGCCCAACTCTCCAGCCTATCAAGGTCTCGTTGAATGGCAGCACAACCCTCTGGTGTGTCAGCCATTCCTCCTAGTTTGGTATCATCAGCAAACTTGCTGAGGATACATTCTGTACCCTCATCCAAGTCGTTGATGAAGATATTAAACAACACCCTTATCCACCTTAAAAATGGCATTATCTGGAAGACTGCCATAACGATGTTCCTATCTCTGAATGCCCAGGAATAACGGAGCAAATCTCAACCCAAATAAAGGATATCTCTTATGCAGTCAAATCACTAGCTTTCTGGTTATGCAGTACTATGAAGGTGCTCTTTCTTATTATTTTAAACTACCACACTGTATCTGGCAGAAACTGAATTCTAATATATTTGGGCAAGAAAAAATAATCAGAGGAATATAAAAAGGATAAATACACAAAACCCCTCACATTTTGTCTCACACCTGCCATCATCAGATAAATAATGTTCACTAACTGTATTGATGCGTATACATGTACTATCTGCTACTGTATAAGCTGAGAAGCACAGACCAACATATGCAAGCAACAATACAAGCAATGGCAAAGACAGATAAAAATATTTTCCAACATAAAATAGTGGGAAAGTTTTATGTATTCAATATAGTACAGTTCCATTTAATTTCAAGAGTTCTATTAAACATTGCTCTAATTGTAGGTCACTTACAGTTCTTGATCTGCGAAGGGGGATAATAGGTGTCAAGTCATTATCCTAGTAGACATTCATTCAATTTATATTTTCAAAATAAAAATCATACACGACTCAAAAATCCTTATGAGCACAGTAAAAGCATCATCACAAAGCCATCTGTTTTAGGCCATGTAGAGCTCAATAACAAAACAAAGGTTACATTTCATTTTCAGATCTGGGCTTATTGATTATTTTATCTCCTGTGCTGCAGAGTATGCCATAAGGCCCTGCTCTGGAGGCAAGTTGCAAGGAAAAGAGACAAGAATTTTATTAGTGCTAGAAAATGCATAGCTCTGCTGTGGGAAAAATTACACAGCTCTCCAATGAGAAAAAATAATACAAATTAATGAGGCCTGACAAATAAAGCAAAAAAAAGCCTGCAGTTGCCATAAAATTGATAAATGCTGAAAGGGATCTCAAAGATAAGTGTAATGACGCTTAAGCCAATGACATTTCCTTATTATTTCTCTGTAGCTGTCTAGGAGAGCAGGTGAGTCCTTGATGTGTTCTCTACCATGCCAATCACTATTTTGCTAACTGAATTAGAGATGAATCACCCACAGGACCTGCAGAACAGTCTAGTGCGGCTCCTTTTGAGAGAACAGCTCCTTTTGACAAAGCAACACCTCCAGTAACAGCATTACTGCCAGTTTTATTACTCGTTAACAGCACCTAGAGAATTCATTGTCTTTATACACCTACGTTTTTTAACAGTTGGGAATGGCAAAAGGAAATGTTGAATATTCCATAAGCGATTGCTGTGTACAGCACTGTGATCTTTAAGAAGATGTGGCAGAGTATCTCTCTGCTTCACATATTTTCTGACAGAAGAAAATAATTTGTCTAGTTCTTTTGACCCACTGTTTTCCACTGACAGAAAGATGTCTTCAACAGACACAGCTGGGAACAGCAAATGGGCTAGTGACCACTGCAACCCATTCTGGCATACAGGCATTCCCTCTCCATCACCATTTGTGAAAGGCCAAAAATCAGTCTTGTCTCAGATAGGAAAGAAACCTTTTTAGAAACCTTGATAAGTAGCAAACAGGGCTGTACAAAACCAAATTTGTCCACAAGCTAACTTTTTCAAAATCTTGCTCGGCTCCCTTCTGGACTAATATACTGACTGCTGACTCAGAACATTGGGTCTGTTTTTCACGTACTCTCTGCACAAAGTGATTCGATTTCTTATGAATTAATTTCTTCTCACTCCACAAATTCTTAGATATCTTGGTGGTTTAAATTACTTATCTCTAATAATAGTATATTAGCATCAATCTTGTCTCCTCTTTCCCAGGGTTTTATATACACCTTGATGATACTCCCTATATTTTAGTTCCCCTAGAGCTTCACAGATCAAATTTGGCTAATCTTTCACATTTTGCAGACTGTAAATTAGAGGTCTCTGCTGCAACCTAATCTCAGCAATGTCCTTCTTATTATAAGGTCACTGGAAGTGCACAAATTACTCCAAACGCAATTTTATTATTTCTTCGTGTCAAAACCATTTTAATTTAATTATAAGCATAACTGTCTATTTACAAGACCAAATCAAGACTTGCCTCTTTATTTTTCTCCTTCCATGTAGTATTCTATTCAGACTGTACTATCTACAAATAATTTTCTTAAGTTAAAGTCTGCATTGCTCTCCCTTTTCCTGTTGTAGTGTGTGTATTATTACTTTTCGGTCTCAGTTTCATTGCCCTTTAAACTTTTATGCCTCTAATCCATTAAAATAATGCAGTACACAAACAGAAAGTAGTACTGGATTATTTTAATGGATTAGACATATACTGTATTTAAGGACGCAACACAAAGTCTGAGTTATCAGCATCAGCCAAAGTTTGGTTTTGCAAGCGGCACAATCTTTTTGTATTGTGTCATTCTCCAAGGTCATTTACTTATGAGGTAAACGTAATTGTTTCCAAAAATGATTGTCGCTGTCTAGAAATTAAGCCAAAATTTACTGACATTCACCTGTTAAAAGACACAACAACCAAACCCCACATTTAAAAGCACTTCAAATGTTCCTATTTGTATAGCTTGATTTTACTACTGTATAGCAGTCCCTTTTGCATTATAGTAACAGACATTTACTTGAAATATAGCTGATGAATACCATATGAAATAGCCCTATAATATAACAGCAGGACATTGTGGAGAGGCAAAAAAAGTTTTACAGATACCAGAACTGAATTATTAAATTGTGATAAACTTACTACAGATTCTTCTTACAATTCCCTGGAACCTGACAGGAGGGATTTAATTCTCTATTAAACTCTACATAACAGTTAAAATATTCAGGCTGAAGTACGAAGTGTAGTGTGAATTGTAAGTGAAATGTCTTGTCATTTATTGGCAACTATGCCCTTAATAAGTTCTGACTATTGTCAAAGTTTTCTAGCTTGTCAGTGAAGGTGTGCAAGAGTTGATCTCCACAGGAAGAGTTACGAATTCAAAAAACTCTCCGGAAAGCTCTCACTAAAATGTGCCTTTAGGATCTACCAATAATTTTTATGCACAGTTTCGTAAGAATCACCCAGTCTAAGGTCAGAGTGAAAAATTCAATGCAAATGCGTATTATTCATCTCTTTAGGAAAATATTTTTAAGCAGATCACAGTTTCTCTGAATGTACTCATTACAACTCGGAACTGCAGTAAGCACAAACACTTCTATTAATTTTAGTGAGCTCTGGATTAGATCCTATTTTAATTTCCTCTAAATGCATTTTAAGTAGGATTTTGCTTGCTTAGAAAAAAACTTCTATATGGAGCTCATTTACAGAGCACTGAGTATTTGCTGCTTAGTTTATTTGAGTATCACGTTGCTGCTCATGTCAAAAGGAATGACATGACACCATTCTTTCCCATTGGAGGAACACGACTCTAATCCTAACGAAAGGGAGCATGTAAAGGTAATGGGATATTTTAATCTCTAGAGAGGCTTGGGGATGAACTGGATTAGGGTGTTTCACAAAATTCCTACACCAAGCCAACATTGTTTATCCCAGAAAAACTATGTAAATTGTACTTACATCACTATGTTATACTGACAGTGTGCAATCTTTATTTTGAATTTATTCTATCCTTGATGGCGATTTGGAGATCAAAGAGACAAAAACACAGAAGCAATGGTGAGACTATAATTTCTGATGTGACAGCATTAGAGGTCATAGACAGAAATTTGGGGTCCTGCTCCTTAAACAATACCCCACACATAGCAAAAACTATCATATACCTTCTGATTTTTGTATTTTTCTCTACCATGAGCCTAATAGTTTCTTACATTGATTATCAGTATGCATAAAGTATACTGGTTAGAATGGACAGAGGAATACTAATATCATGCTCCTTTATGAACTTGGTGATGTTTTCAGGTTCCTGGCAAAATCTTTGGGTGTGCCTACAGTACATAAAGCATACCACTACGCTTGTGTAATCTTTGAAGGAAGAAGTTTATCATTTTAGATTATGAGAGCAGGTGTCTCTGCTAGCATCCTGGGAACACACACCGTATTCACCCACCATCACATAGTATATCCTACAAAACTTGCTTCTCACATTAGTTCTGAATCAGAAAACTTCAGTGAGCAAGTGTTTAACTCAACAATTCAATAAAACAATTCTCTCTATGCCCTCTTGTCAAATGTACAGAGATGGGAGAAAGGACATCACCGAGTTATAGAAATAAATGCAACCTTGACTATCCAATGCAAACTGTAAGGTGGTCATTTATCCACTAAATAATTTGTAAGATCATGTATTTTACTAACTATATTGTGTTTCTTAATGATGCAAGAACTCTTCCTTTAATTTAGCCTTTAAGCTATTTCCTTATTCTTTGTTATTCTCTTACATGTGGAATTCCTCTCTAGATCTCAGAATTACCAACAGGTGTTGATGTTGATTTTATCTCATTTGTGAGTGTGTCACATTTCATCTTGTAGAAGGATATTTCTTGATTCTTTCATCCTAAACTACTTCTTCCCTCATCAGTAATGATTTTGGATATATGTATGACAGATAATCAATACCCTGCAAGCACTGATCAATGCAAACTCAACTGCATAATGCTTCTCAAGTCACCATCCCCCAAATCTCAAAGCACCTACAAAGAATTCAAATTCTTTTTTTTATTACTTATTTACCAAAGTTGTGCATTTGGTTCATTTGAACTTTCCCACAGAGTTGAAGGAAAACTGTGCAGAGACTTTCAGCTATCCAATGCCCACTAATTGCACTGTGTTCCCAGGATGTGATTACTGGAGTGTAGGAGTGGAGTAGCTTTTGTTAGTTTTATTTCCATAATCACACCACCAGAGAACCATAGCTAATGACCACTTGCATTTACAACTGATGACTGGATTTCATATCAGAAGTCAGTATCAGCAATAATAAGGGAAAGCATCATTAAATCAATGTGGTTTGGTTTTCCTCCAAAGCTATGGCCCAGACGTATTTCATAGCTAGATGGACAATATACAACCTGTTACAGTGCTCTGCAGTTGGGTCAGCAGCAGGTAACAGTTCTTGAGTTTATGATTTGTCAGGAATAACACTTCACAGATATTACCACAAAATTATTAAGTGATTCAGAATTGTGCAAGATTCAAATGCACATATATGCAACACATATGACTTTATGTCATAGGACTAAAGCTGGTTAAACATACACAGGGGAACAGTGGAGGAAAAGTGACAGAGCGAGTGAAGCCCTCTGGAGATTTTGCTCTTGCTGTGTGTACGAGATAAGAGCAGATGCTAAAAGTGATAATAGCAAAAGAAAACCATGAGACAGGCAAACGGTGTAAACAAATTATGTTTCAAATTCAGCAACTCCTACTACACTTTGTGGGCATTTTTTAAAAATACAGATTTACTTAAGAGCGTGTTTTGCCAATTAGTAGGCCCAGTACAAAAGACACAGCCAGCAGTAGAACAACAATCCAGTAGGTAGGTTCTATTTCATGTAAAGGGGTCAATATATAGAGGATTGCTGGGGGTACAAACAAGTCAGATAAATCACAAATAACAGACATCAACCCCAGCGACCCCAGGAATGACACAGTATCGCTCATAATAGATGGAACAAGCAGAGACACGAGGTAACCCACAGAGAAGATGGGAGACAGCCAAGAGAACAAGGCAGTTACATATGACAGAAGTAACCCCATGATGCCTCCCCACAAAGCCCGCGTTTGTACGTGCCAGACCTGGCTGCGATCCGGTTGCATGAGTGGTCAGGAGGTCCTTCCCCAACAGGAAACTCTGTGAAGTGCGTCCACTCCACAGACAGACTCTCCAACCCTTCCTGCAAGTGGGCCCAGCTTTTATCCCCAAACAGGACACCTGGCACTTGTTACCAAAATGCAGGGCACCTGGGGCTTGTTTACCCGAGGGCTCTCCTTGCAAGGCCGGCCACACCCTGGAGGAAAGCCAAAAGGTAAACTCATCCCCTCCTCTTAAAGGGCTGTGGGAACCACCCATATGTCAACCTTAATTCAGGGCTGGGGGTTCAGACCCCAGCACTTCAGAGTGTAAGAAATATTCTACTGGGCCTACTGTTTTGGTCAATGATCACTCTATCCCACTTGAAACTGAGTACACCGATCCACCATGTCTCTCTGACTGTGGCAGTAGGAAAAGTTATCTGGGAGTAGATATCTGCAGTCTGTCCATTCCTGCTTCCCCTTCCTAGGCAACTCCAGTCACTCACCCTGAATGCTGGATGGAAAAAGCTTCCCCACCCCTTCCCCGTGATGTCTACTATGACCCTGCTGCCCACAGGTTTGACTAATCCTCTGTGAACCTCCCAGTCTGCTCTGTCTGCATTTTCTGCTCTGGCAACAAATTCCAGAAGTTCAACACCACTGTTAAAGAAAACAAAACAAAAGTAATACTTTCTCTTCTACATTGTACATGGTTTTCCCACAGTTTTGGTGCATGCAGTCCTGTTGTACTTTATGATTTTGTTCACCTCAGTCAGATCCTCCCCACGGCATTTTCTTCTCCAAACCCAAAAGCCCATTTGATAGCTCATTTCTTATGCCAAGACAACTGTTACTTGGCTCTTCTAGAACTACTAACAGCCTTGACACATTCTGCCTACCATGGTCCTAGCCCCAGAAAGCATGTTTATCATTAAAATAGAAAATACTACGGTATTAGACTTCTACTGGAAGGAGGTTTTTTTGCAAAGTCTGATATTATTTAAGAACAGAACAGCTCTGAAATATCAGATCTTTTTCTGATACCTTGGAAGACAGCTTCACGGAGCAAATTAGAGTAATACTTTCTGCAGTCATGAAATGAAGTATTTAAGAGTGAAATAAGCAGAATCGCATTTTCAAGAAACAATTGTTATCTCTGGAGTAAGTCCAAATCCTCAAGAGCTTTGTGCATTTCTCATGCAGTCCAAAACAGGAAAAAAAGTGGATCTTAGTAATCCTAGTGAAGCTGAGGGCTACAGAGGATAACTCAGCAAATTGCATTATTAGTGTCGACGTTGATAAATACATTCAAATATTTTCTCATTTTTGCTGTCTCTGTAGATTTTACATTGCTATAGCAGAAGGCTAAGCAGACACTGTATCTGTACAAAACAAAGATTATGGAAGATAGCAGAAGTGGATCATTATGACACAACTGTGGGTCCTCCAGGGCAAAGATATATTACTGTGATAATACCTGAAATCCTATCACTTCAAGATTAATTTAGCACTTACGGAATATGACACAAAACCTGATGTCAGGAGGCCTTTTCAAGACCTCAGCACTTTAACATAACCTATTTAATAAGTAAGAAAAAAAAAAAAAAAGTCAATTCTGTACAACTTTCAAAGTAAAGAACTATGGGACAAATCCAAAAAATAATTTAGGTGCTTACTGTGTTATAATCAATGGATCCATGTAAATCTTGGTCTAAGTGTTATAATTTGGCAGTTTATCAAATATATCTTGTTTAATGTGAAATTACATGTAATGTTTAATTGATTTCTAACATAAATGCAAAGTATTTCTATATTTGCCAGTTTGTGAATTGAAATAAGAAACAAAAATGCTAATTTGGGAGAACTTTGTTTTGCAGGTTGTCAAAAGTGGATACAATTTTCCTTAATTAAATCTAATTATTAAATTATGCAGTTTTAATTAGTTATGGATTTCAGATAATCTTTCTCACCAGTGTTGAAAGTACCCAAACCATGTCACTCATGTGTTCCTTAATATAAAATTTATCCTAACTAGTGACAGCTCATAATAACATTAAATATATTCTTTCCCTCTCCTTTTCATCACTAAAAAAGAATGGAAATTCACTGCTCTTTCCAATTCAATATGGTGACTTCTGAAAGTAACCACTTGACCAACACAATACAGAGGAGTTCATGCTGTTGGTATTCTTTTGTTCTCATCCTCCACACAGACTCTTGGGCTTTACTTAATGAAGCATCCACTATATCTCTCTTTGTTAGTCAAGGGTGATCTTGAGTAAATATTTATGACACTTTCCATAAGCAAATAAATGAAACTCCTGAAGGTTCCAGCACAAGACACAATTATATACTTACCCAAGAAGAAATGTTTTGTTCCTATTTACTAGTCTGGAGCATCACAAAAAGAATGAAGGGTTAAACCATCCAAAAAAGAGAGTGCTCATATCCAAAATGAAGACCATGAAGTTGATATATTTTTATAGAATCTTTAACAAAAGCACACAGTTTTCTGCCCCCATTCCACCCTTCCACCACTGGGCTCAGCTGGGACTCAATTAAAGCTGAATATATGCTTTTTCAATATCCACAAGTTTGACCCCAGGCACACATTTCAAAGCACTAATTTTCATGTTCTATGTATTTCTAATTCAGTTTCATGTTTCCAAATAATCTAAATAATAAACCCTCTTTTAAAGTCATTTTTGTTTTTCAAATGAATTTGTTCCTTTTAGCAAAACTGGTAACCCAGAAAAGGGAAAGGGACACTCTGGCCTTGATAATGTATATTTAGGAAAGAAATGGCTCAGAGCAAGAACTGTGCCACTGCAGTCTGCTTTCCTGAATCATCACTTCTCTCCAGCTTCATTTGTTTCAGAATGCACATCTGTGATAGAGCTGCTTTCTTATGCCTTTCAGTGCATGACATTCTAAGTTGATCTGTGTACTACATGAAGGTAGGATCTCAGTGAGGAAGACAACCCCATATAGGCTTTCATTTAGCTAGCACAAGGATGACAGCAAAGCTAGAGGTTTGGCTTTCACTGCATCCATCAACCTGCTCTGTACTTCAGGGTAGAGACTACTGAAATCTCTGCTCTTTCAGTGGTCCTGCTCCCCAGGCAGGCTAAAAAAATGACTCCATATTCCCACATGGGGTAGTCATATTCATTTACTAGCTAGACATCCTCCAAACTGTAAAAATCTGCAGGAGAAATGGATATCTCTGCCTCAGATGTGCACCATCTTTCCAAATGTTGTAAAATGAGCTAAATGTGCCCAGAACTATTGACAAATGGATGATCCTTTACCTAAAAAAAACCAACCTGTAGAGTCTGAAATTGTATGATAATTCTCTGCAGACTACATAGTAAAAAACTACTTATAATAGCAAGTGTCTTTTCTTCATATAAAGCTATAGTTTAGCAATGAAATATGTAAGTCTGGGATTACTAAGATAGTGCAGCTGTACTGTCTCTGCAGTCAGCATTAAACTTGTCACCAAAGTTCTGTTTGAGATGCGTACTACTGTATGATGCTATTTTTATACAATGTCTTTCAGAGCACAACATGTTCTGACTGCAGGTCCTTGCTGTGATGAACAGAAGGTCACCAGGTCATTTTCTAGCAATTAAAGTGTCTTCATAGAGCTAATGCTTGTTGACCAAACCAATCCTTTGATACTATTAAAAAAAGTCCTGCAAGACTCAATAATGGGAAACTGTACGCTGCTGTTCGGTATGTAAGCAAAATATTTGACATGGAAAACATCTTGAAAGTAGAGGGCTAGTGGAAATAAGACAAGTGTCTCTTCAGACCTCTCATTTTTACCCCTATTTTGGTAGTCTCAAAGTACAAATTGAAAGTAGACTTGTATACAACAGTATGTTTCAATCAGCAACCTGGTTAAATTTTATTATTTAGACATACAATAAGATGTAGCTGTAACTTAGAAGTGAACTTCACACACATGTTCACACATAAATAAAGCTTCAGTAATCTCCTACAGACTAGCTGACTAAAATATAATGAATTCAAAGTAATAATAGTTATACTATAAACAAACTTAGCTAAGGGTATACATTAAATTGTTTCACTTCACACACAAATGGAGATCAGTTTGCCATTGTCTCAGAATAAACAGAAAGGAGGGCAGGAGGTGGAACTGCAAAGAAATAAAGACATTTAGCACTGAACTGTTTCATACAAAGCAGGAAACAGTTTCTTGCTGGAAGAAATACTTTTGTGAAACACAGATGCCATGCTGTTTATCTAATGACAAAGCAGTTGAACCAGAAAGATGGATGGATTCTCACTGGCATTTCCTGCTGACCACATTAAGTACCATAGCTGAGAGATTTTTAGACTTTCCTGGAATTACTTTCATAAGACTTGATTGAACTAAATGTGCTCTATGCAAATCTCCAAATATAATGAAAACTGGAATCAGGAAAAGGAGTTTTCCTTGCACTCACCCAAACCACTGTAGCCTAAAATGCAGAAATAGTGCTTGCACAAAGACTTCATGATAATAACCTTTCTGTGCATCATCAGAGGATTCGGGTGGTTTTAGATTTCACTCTGAATTACGAGGAAATGAGGTTGAGTTTCCACATTACCCAGAGTGCAATCAATTATAATACTTCGAATTAAAGCAACTATCCCTACAAACACTCATCACTACCCTGCAACATGACCTACACATGCTAATTTGATTAGGACACTTTGAAGCCTCAGTTACACATCTCGAAATGCAGCCCTACAAATGAGCTAGTTAGATTTGCCTAAAATTGCTGAGAGAACAGTCAAAAGCAACTTTGCTACTATAAAGCTTAAACAGGATGTTAAGTTCTTCAGTCAGCCAGCAACCCCCTTCTCCACCACTGAACAACAGAAAAACCCAGCTACAATTTAAATTGACACAAGCATCACTCACCGCTATGTGGTTAACCCAGTGGCTAAAGTAAAAATGCAGATAATTATCTTAAAGAACTTTCAGAGAATAGCTGTCACTATTAGACTGAGACTATTGTTCTCAGAATACTCGAGCCTCACTCAGATCTGCCTTTCTGTGTTAGTTTTTAAGTTGAATTTCTTTTCTTCTATAGCTGTAAATCAGTTTGCACAAGCCTGTGTAGCCCTTCTCAAAGCACTGGAGCTGTGTAGATGAGCTGCTCTGATTTACATCATCTCAGAATTGGACTCAAAGACTTTTAAGTAGCATGCTGAGATCGGATATGTAACATCTATACCAGAGCATCTAGGATTTGATTGCAATATAATGAAGAGTCATTTAAGTAATTACTTCTGCATAAATTACTCTACGCTGGTATGTTCCAGTCTATAATTGCTGCACATTACAAGCACCATGGTTACTAATCAAGGGGAGAAAGGAATTCAAGACCTGGAAAGAGCAAAAGAAATTAGGTAAAACAAATATACCGTTAGACTAAAGAACATATTATTCATCTGCCATCTTGACATGCAGTACACGTATAAGCAGGAGGGTAAGAAAAAGTAACATGCCTACCTACCCCAGCCCAGATAACATGTACTTCCATGTGTCACAGAAAATATAAGCAAACTGACCAGGTTCGACCAATACAATAAATTCTCTCTTCATGGTTTAAATAAAAAATAAATAAATCAAGATGCTCGAGTTGCCATGTTCCATAATTCCATAAAAACCAATAAACTTAAAAGAAATTGTTCCATTCATTAGAGAAAACCCCACGTCTTAGGTGCAGCAGCTTGCCAGCCTTCCCATTTTTTAGAAAAGGAGTCTGTGGCCAGTGCAGAAGTTCTCATGCTGATTTCCAACAGCAGAAAAAAACACCTCACAGGACCTCTGGCAAGTGCAAGGAGAGTAACATCAAGTAGAGCACTGGTAATTCGAGGGAAAACCCACCCATTTCACAGACAGCATGGGAGCAATAGCGGCTGCTGACTTCTGATGTGTATTTGCAAACTTTTTATGATCATGGCCTGAATTGCAGGTTTTGCAGTGAAAGCCAAAGCAGTTTTGACTGGTACTCATTTTTCGTTACAAAAACTTGGCACAGCTGCTCTCTTATGAAACTAAATGTCCTGTGACAGGAAGCGTAGCATGATGGAGGGGGTCTGGCAGAGATGCCGAATGATCTTTGGCCTTTATTTGTATGTGACATTTGCAGAAAAAATGTTTTATTAGATAAGCCACTAGGGAGCAATCCTTCAATAGATGGCTACAGTCGTGTCCTTCTGGCAAAGATAAGCTTCTGAGAATGCAAATCACAGGTTAAGAGAATATGTTCTGCAAAGCAAAGTAGAAATGGAAGAATAGAAAGGGAGCACCCTTAAAGGGGAGTCATCTTTGGACTGAATGACTTGTGAGGCGTCACCACATTAAGCGCTGCCCATAGCACTTATCCTGGTAAAGCACTGGCACTACCCACCAAGGTCAGCTGTAGCACAATTCACTGACTGATGTTAAATAAACCATCTATATGTCACCGTTATCACAAATAATGGTTATATACCCTCATAGTGTATTTAAAGCAGAGTGGAACTTGATGTAAATATAGGCAAATTGAGAACAAAAGACCACCAACATGATACACTGAAATTTCCAAACCGCTGCAGCTCAAGGTAGTTTTCTTTCACAAATTCCATCTGCAGTCCTGTCTCCCATGAATGTATGCAAGTTATAAAGTCCGCAAGTTTACAAACTACGAAAAACGACATGTGGGAGTACACATCTTGTCATTGATAACAGCTTCAGCCATCATCAGAAAAAAATCATGACCATCTATTCAGGAAACTGGGAAATTGTGAAATTAATAATTAAAAGACATAATTAATGAACACAACGTAGAGGAATATAAGAAAGAACAGATTCCACCCCCACCCCCCCTTACAGGTTGTGTTGGTGGGTTATGTTGTCTAGCAATCTGAAGTTAAAGCTAACAAAGTCTTCTGTGTGGGAATAGATTTATATACACATATCACACATATAGCTACATAAACACATATGCCCAAACACAAGCTAATCCCTTTAATGAATCCAGCCCACAACAGCCTAATCATTATAAATTTCCTTTATAACAGAAGCTGTATTCAGATGCACAAACACAATGCAATCTTGTTTGTAAAGTACTACAAGCTTTATCCTTTCAGAACCTGAAAATAAGGCCTGGTTATTTTTTCTCCTCAACTTTCAGGTCTCCTTGGGCCCAGATTTTAAATCTTCCCGATGTTAATTTCTGCAGCTTAATTATGCTGCCATGACTTTTCTCCCCCGCTAGACATATAGTGCACAAATCTACAGGGAAAACATCAGTTCCTGGCACGAGCTCTTGGCAAAGCAATGATCCTTCCTCCTTCTCAGAGCCATTTTGAATATTAAGACTACACACAGAAATACTAAAATTTGTCATGAGATCGTTAGGATTTGTTGAAGCCCCCTTTGAAGCCCTGTTGAAATGTTTGAGTCAGGTTTTGAGCTTGGCCTTGTCCTTGAGATGAACAGAAGTACAACAGAATGATGCAGATGAAACAAGAGAAAACTACATAAATGGAAAAGTATCTTAGCAGACCAATCCCTCCAAATTTCTACCCTTCTAAAACTATTTTGAACAGATGGGTAAAGGTGTATGAAGCCAAAGCTGTTACTTTAGATGAGACCTGCATTAGATTTAGAAGTTTCTTCTGCTCAGTAGTACTAGACGTTGCACAAAGAAACAGCCTGCAATATACTTAAACGTCTGCACACTGGCTAGTATTGGGTATGGATAGCTATTAGAATTATCTGGCTGGGATTAGATTGCATATTTGATCTATTATCCCATCTGATATTATAACCTGTATGATATGAAGGAATTTTCTCCCAGAAGGTAAAGAAGTAAATAGAGTAAATGACACAGTGGCAAAAGCAAAACTTCATTAAGTCAGTTACAGTTATCCAGTCATTATTTCATCTTGGAAATTTATCTTTCAATAAATATAGACTTCTGAAAATGAAAAAATGAATTAATATGGACAGTGATGTAACCTTAGCTCTCCCCTCTACTCTCCAAAATTAGTGATAACCAGTGTGATTTTTTTTTTTTTCCTGCAAGTCTCCCAGCTGCATTCATTATCACACATATTTCTCTACGTAATGAATCATGAGTAATTAGCTGCAGCCAGCCTAAAAAAAACCCAAACCTGGAAAGGAGGCTATCAGGCTAGTCATGATCAGTGGAAGTCATCACTGAGATAAATTTTTCTCTCCCTATAACTTTGTCTATGATATGAAAAATTCCTGAGAAATACAGCATTGCATGCATAGATTGTGCCAGTTGTCAAGTAGAGGAGGTTGTCAGCAGCTGAAAGAGAAAAAGAAAGAATCCCAGCTTTTGCTAACAGAAAAAAACCTTTCTTTCATTCATTTTCCAATGAAAAATACTGCATGACAATCCAACACTAAAAAAACGTTTTCGTAAGTACCAAGTTCACTTATTAGAACTGAGGCATTTAGATAGTCAAATCAGGGTACAACCAGTCATGGAAACTATTAATTGTCCAAAAGAACACAGCCCTTGTAATCATCTTTTTTGTCCTGAAATACGGTATCTTCTGTAGACAAATAAATCAGACATTATATGGACTAGATTTACTGCAGTTACAGGAAGAGCAGCATTTGCCTTATAAATTCTTGCAGCACTCTTTTCTTCATCCCCACTAGCTAAGCACTGGCTAAACAGGATGAAATACTGATATAGTGTAGGTACCTTTGTATTATTAAGGCATTAAAAATCTGGTTATTATTAAGATGTCAAAAGCAAGACAAAATTATTTTCAGTTGCCATTTATCTTTCAGTGGTGGCAGCAAAAGCTGTTGAATTTTCTCTCAAAAACAATTTCAACTTTCAGATTATGCCACTACATATTGTTGCCAATGCAGCATCTATTGTTTTCAATACCCACACTGAGCCACAAATGCTTTTTTAGCCACAGATGTTAAGGGTACCTAAGATTCCATTTTAGAAGAGCAGAGAATATAAGCTAAGGTTTTTCACCTCTATCTCCCTAGAGAACAACCAGGCTGCATGTCACCTCTGCTCATCTCAGTTGTGAGCAGATTTTAATACACTGTCCGTATTACACCTGGGACACAGCTTCAGTGGCCATGCAAAATAAATTTCTGGGCTTTTCTGGTTTGTATTACATTTTAACATTACATTTATATGCTCAATTACTAACATAATAGTTTGGCCTGTCCTACACAAGGATGTATTAACTGTCAATGTCAAGTGAGCAGAACAGATCAGGGACCAGAGGCATTCCCCCATCTTGCCTGCATCACTCACTTGAATTCAGCATTTGACTGCCAGAATAAATCACAATTTTCAGCTTATGTGAGACATTCTTTTTATTCCAGCTCTCACTATTAACAATTATGGCTCTTCTTTAAAAGAAGCTCATGGATTACTCGGGAAGGAAGCCATTAATTAAATTCAAAGTGCTTGCTTTCTCACTAAAACAGAGACTTGAATTTTTATCAGCAAACAGATAGATTTACCCCCTAACCCTAAGAAGGAGGATTGAAGTTTTACATACACACTGAGACACATGGCCAGACCCATGTACAGCTATCACATCAGTATTTTAAAATGTACCACTGCTAGAAGCTGTTTCGTAATAACTCAGTATCAAAGCATATTCTTTAGAAATCTCAGCCTGGGAATAACACAATTCCTCAGGCTCTCCAGGCTCAGCTGGTTGAAGATTACCACACAGAGAAAAGGCTTGCTGGAGATTTTGTTGGGGTGCTGCCAGTTTAAGTTCTGGTGCAACAAAAGGTGTTCTTTGCTGTGTGACAAGGACAAGATGCAGCACCTGGTGTGTTCATTAGCTGGCTACCTGTTTGCTTGCATTCCCCAGCAGCAGGTGAAGCCTGGGCACAGAGGAGAGTTTGATACAATATGCAAGCTCTAGTCACTGTGTAAATGATGGACTTGCCTAAAGATGAAACACAGCTGCAAAAAAAACCTGCCTTAACTGAACAACTCCACTCCAACTAGAAAAAGAAGCTGTATAAAAACAACATGGCAGCATAGAAGGAAAGAGAAGGTGGAGAATACAAAGAAAGAGTGCAAAAAGGTAAAGAGCGTGACAAAGATCACTGCAAAGGATACCTTTTAAGCCACAAAGTGAGCTGGATGTCAAAAACTGCCCACCTAGGAGCCTAATATGATCTGTATGTTTGAAATCCTTCTAAAATTGCTTGTGGCTTTAGATCTTTCTAGAGCACTAACAGGCTGGAAATGTGTAGCTCTCATGCCACTTCTTTCCCCTCTGTGCATGGAGATATGTAGCAGATCAGTACAAATATCTCACTGAGTGACTATGTTTTGCATAGGCAAACAACTGCTGAAGATGCAAGAAAACAAAGATGAGGACTTAAGAGCCACTGGGGACATAGGAGGGCAGAGAAGTTCACAATCAAAAGAATATAGTCCAAGTATTTACCATGATTTAATGTATCAAAATAATAATACCTCTATTAACTAGTCTAATCAGCTTCCAAACTAGAAATCTTTCCTAAAAAATATTTATCAGCATTAAGGTAAGTTTCTTATTCAAAATTGTAAGGACTTCTCACCAAACAGAGAGAGTCTATGTTGCAAAGTAGAACTATCAATCTGGAAAATATTTATGATTCCCAGTTGAAGACTATGTTTAATGAAGCCAGTAAAAATGCAAAATAATCTTCTGACTGCAAACTCTCCAAAACATTTCAATGAATTTATCTTGAGAACAGCCTGCTTTCAACAGTTACTAATACAAAACATTTCCTTGTAGTCTTGAAAACAGGCATTTCAGACTTTTATGGCCATATTTTCCAAGTCATGTACACTTTATGCTACCAACACATCTGTTTGAAATTAAATCATGAGCATTATTTAATGTGAACAATAAAGTCAAAGGGTCTGGCTGGCCATATGCTAACAACTGAACTGTACACCTGCACTCAGCTTCACTATAGATCACTTTATGCATGAAACTACAAAATCCTGCGGAATTTTGGATTTTTTCTGTTTTTATTTTTCCCTCTGTACTTGTACATCACTGACTTACAAAATATAACAAACCTTGGGTCTGAAATAAATGTTTTCTTACACAGTCTGCATTACGTGGAGAATACTGTCGGGCAGGACTTGCTTTTCAAAGCAACTATGACAAATAATTGCCAGCATGCACTTAAATGTGTGTCAATCACAACCAACCTTACAGTCTGTAAATATGTAGGAAGAATTCAGTGTATAATGTTATGTGACACTACTTGGGATTCACAAGGAAAAAACCAAAACAACAAAACAAAGCCAGAAAAACTATATCCTGTAATGATCCGTTTCCCAGTTACAATGAATCAAATGCAACTGTCAAGATTTATGCTGTTCTATCAAACATTAATGTTGATGCTTCATGTCTTTATGCTGATCTTAATTTATCAGCAATATTCTTTAGAAATGCTGGCACTATGCTCAGGAGCTTCGTTCACCTTTCAGTGCTGAACTATGCATTCCTAAAAGTAGTAACAAGCAACCATTTGATGTATGACACAATATATAAAATATACTTTTTAAAAGATTTGAAATCCCAGTCTTACTTGTGAAGGAAGAGAATCAACTGCAGAATCTTTGGGGATTTTATTTTAAAAAATTGAAGTATCACAGGAGTTACTTATCAATATTTACATTAAATTTATCAACTGAATCTGAAATGTTTTTTCCTTTCAAGCACAAATGGAATCTTATTGTTTCATGAGCATACAAGGCAACCAGGAATCATATCAAAGTGTCTGGTATTTTAGATAATGCATGATATCATACTGAAACAGATTTTCTAAATGGCTTTTTTTGGTATGAACTGGGGCACCCCTTTCCTGACTGGAAATATTACTCTAACATAATCATTCGGAAATGAGATCCAGACAAAGCCCAGAACACAGAATAAACAGAAAGTAAACACTCTGCTAGCATATTTGCCCAACATCCAACTACTGTTGACTAAAACCAGAGTCCATGTCCGTTAGTGAATGGTCCTCCAGGGATTGTTTCTTCCTTGAACAATTGTCCTTGCATTCTTGAAGCAACTGACCAATTGCTTTGGATTTTTTTTAAAAAAAAAAAAAAAAAAAATTAAGTATCTACATAACTTGGCCAGAAGATGCACAACATAAATATTTGCTGTGCAAAAAAGTAACTTCATTTTGTGTACAAAATGTGCTTATGTGCAAGTTAAGTAGGTTCTTGGCAATTATTTACCAGATTCTGAACAATGTAACTGGGCCAAATGAGGGATAGCTGAGATAATTTGGGTTAATTCCATTCTGGAGAATGTTTTGTTGTAAACTTCAACTACTGGGAGATCTAGGTAGTTAATACCTAGATCTGAACTGCACAATAACAGTAAATTTTCTTTTCCAAATTAATACTGAGGAGGATCTTTTGTTTGAAATGATGTATATTATATGTGACAGAAAAATAATAATATTTAGTCTACATGAAAATAAATCTAGAAGAGTCAATATATAGCAATGATAATTCACAGGTGCTGGAGGACCTGACCCTTTCATATTAGAAGAAGGAACAGATCTACAAAGCCAACGTCTTGTGAATTATAGCTATGCACTCCCAGGTGTTATGCTGTAACGAGGACAGACTCCTGTAATATTCATTACCCCTCTTCTTGTTTGCTCAGTATTTGCTCAGTAGAGAGGGTATTTGAACTTGATGGTGTTCAAATGGACTGTACAGACTAATTTCCCTTGGGTAGTCTTTTTGTTGAAATTCCTATAAATTGATATCTAATCAAGGGAATAAAAGTGAATGGAGAGAAGTAAACAGTTGCAAAGCTTGCTAGTGTTCATGAACTGAAAAGTTGTTTTTTTTTCTGTGAACACTGAAGTTTCAGACATCAGAAGATTTATTTGAATTTTAACCCTAAATTGATTCTATCAGATGATTTTTTTCTTCTTTTGTTTGTACAGGTGAGGAAAAGTCCAATTTTTAAATTAAAATTTTCCTTAATATGAATAAAACACACATTCATAAACGTGTCATTTTGTTACAGAACATGAAAAACTCCGAAACAGAAGGCAGAACTGCCATTCTGCTGATCTCAAAGAAGGAGAGGATTTGCAACAAAAGATTATCTATTAAATGAAGTAATGCAACAGGTCACCTCTGGCAGTGACCAATAGCTGATGCTTTATAACACAGTAAATAAAAACACAATGCATTTAGCTATCTGTGCAGTGTTGTACGTAGAGGAGGGTTGGCAATTTTTTTTTAAAAAATTGCTTCTTGCATCAATAGGCTTATATTTTCTAACGTGTGATTTGCTTATTCTTGCTCCCACACAAGAAACAATATACTCATCTTGGAGGTGGTTGCCTAGAACCCACTTATGAGATGCATTCTTCTATAATACAAGAACAACCCAACGCAGAAAAATTAAAATCATAATCTGTAATTAACAAGGCAACAAATGAACACAGCAATATATCACCTTGAATAGAGAAAAGAATAATACTTTAATGGCTTTCTTGATTATCTTAGCCTGACGGTCTTGTGATTGTTCTCATCTTTCAAGTTTTTTTTCCTATTGCTTCATAATCCATCATTTGCCTTGAAAAACAATTTCTCAGCATTTAAAATGCTCCTGCAAGCAGAAATATTTTTCTTTGTTTTCTAAAATTAATTTTTAATCCTACCAAGGTAATCAGTTTGAATGAAGCAAAAACTCTCTAAACATCCATAGTGAGTCAACAGGAAAAGAAAAAGGCAAAACTGAAAACAGCGCTGAGTACACCTGGTCAACGAATTACGTGTTTAGTTGGCAGAAGTCCAAGGTATTACACTGAAGAGACCATCTAGCTAAATGATTAGATTTCCAACCATTACTATAAATTAATACTGAAACACAGTGAACAGTTTGACACTGAAACTTCTGTACTGACCTGTAGACAGTTCCTTATCCCTAAATTTCCAAATCATATAATGGATGATATTGGAGCATACTGAACAGTGCAACACCAAAACCTCCATAGTAGTTTGCAAACAGTTCTTTACCCTCCTTAAACATTCAGATCTGCATTAAAAAACAGCCAAAGCATACAAATAAAACCTAACAGCAAGTAAGCAAAAAGGCTGAGTGGCTAGTATTGAAGCCTTTGACTGAAAAGGAGGCTCTATCTTACTTGAACACTGGCGTTTTGTATGACATAAATCACCACAGTTCCCCTTGCTCCTATGTCTTCACTCATTCTCTGCTTGAGCTACAAGTTCCTGAAATCTGTTTGTGCAATGTCAGCCTAGTGCAATGTGGTCCCAGTATCAGCTAGGGGTCTGTTAATTTCCATTGATCCTTTGCTCATTCATAATGGTTTGGTAGTGACTCTGAAGTTTGGCTGTGATTAATAACAGGAAAATATCAACAGTCTGGGAACCAAGCTTTGATTTGAATAAGAAAAAAAGTTATTTACCAAGCTGCAGTAACTTGAAAAAACCCATGAGATCTCAGTCTTGTGTAATATTAAGTCCTCTTTTCACCCAACAGTTAGAACCTAGAGTCAGATTCATACTAATGTTGTCAACGCACACTACTTCTTTAGTGGACCTTTGACCAAATTCCTCATTTTCCCAGAAGGATCATGACTTTTTTGTTTGGGTTTACCTCTTATTACTACGGTGAAGTTGGGGAAGTAGTTCTGAGCACAGGCTGTTAACCTTTTAATGAAAATGCCGCAAAATGGATTTCAGAGCTGTGTCAAACACTACATGAAGGTTAACCATTTAATAATTTAAACCAGTCATTCCCCAAACATCGTATTACAAGTGCTTTTGCCTTCCACAAACCTGCATCAAGAGTCTTACATAAAATGCACCGTCAGCTCTCTTTTTATTAATCAGCTTCTCTATAGCTCATTCCACATTCATGTAGGCATTTTTCAAAACTGCCCCAATGACGGAGTCATCAGTGTCTCATTTTCAAAAGAGACTTCAAGAGAAGTTCTCAAAATGTCATAGGAGAATTTTGTTTCAAACCACTACAAAATCCGAGCTGGTTATTGACTGTCTTTCAGGCTGGTGAGAAATGTTCTGCCTTAGACATTTAGAAATTTACATGTTCACCTACACTACATGTTTAGTCATGGACTAGAAAGCCATGATCTGACATGCTTACAATGTTGAAAAGCCTTACAGATGGCCAATGCAATAACACTGATAAGCCCTTACTAAGAAGGGCAGCTTAGCTGCAGAGGCACCTCTTCCACTGCACAGTTTCCAGCTCCTGAGGTACCTCAGAGAATAGCCCACATCAGCTAGCAGAAAAGCTCAGCAAGTGTCAACCAGAGAAGTTACACAACCAACACTATTCACACTTCCTACGGTTCAGGTAGGGGTTAACTTGAAGCTGTGCTGAACCTATGTATTGCACACACTGCAGTCAACAGCTGTATCTGTCAGTTGAAACTCACTTTGAAAGAAATCTAGTCAGGGTGCTCCAAGTTTACTCTAGGAGGTGAGTAGGGATGATTAGAAGATGGGATTTGAAAGCAAAATCCCCATCCAACTTGAAAACTCAACAGTCCACAGCTCCCAACTCTGTCCTCCGTGGTACCATGCAACCATGCCTGTGTCCTTCAAAAAAACCCCAACAACTTCCATTTTCCATATTCTGCAGTGGATTAACAATTCACACCGATCTCATAAAGTATAACCAATTATCAAACAAGCTCAAGTCCATCTACACAAATTGCAGTTGCTGTAGTATGAATACTCTTAAGATTATAGTGGATGCTTAAAGGCAATTCCCTAAAAAATGTTGAAACTTGAATATAAATAATGATTTGAAACTGGAAGGACTACAAAAAATACCACAAATTAATTGCTTTGTTGTCTGTAGGACTAAGGGTTGGGGTTAGATTTTTCAGTAAAGTTTTAATATTTGATCCAAGTTCAACTCAATGAGCACAATTCTGCAAATGCCTCAATAGGATGAAGTGTTCTGATGAGAAAAGTTGTGCTGTTGGAAAGCAGTCATGAGACAGGGCTATGAGAACTATGACCCATAAATTAGATGTTACTGAGTTTGTCCAGAAGAAATCCTTCAACGTAGGAGTGTATCACTGCTGGAGCAGTTACTTTTCAGTGGTTAGTTGGGGAGATTTTGGTCTTTTAAAATCATTTTCTAACCCAGCAGGGTCACATTAATTCTGAGTGCTGGTTCTGTTGGAGCTTGTCCAATCGTAAACTGAAATTCCCTGACCTATGAGGCTCAGAGGAGACCTGTTAACATAATCCGCACTGATCACTTTTCCTAATGTAAACTGTTGGGGTTTTTTCCTTCATTTTCTGAAAAATGACCACAGTGCGTGTAACAGACACTTTTGGACTCTCTAAATTAACCCGGCTCGACCTCCAAAAGAGAGAAATGTTTTAAAAGGGAGAAGGAGTAATTATTAAGCTTTTTGTATACGCTTCTTGTCAATTTGCATAGCATTATCCGTAATGCTTTGCAAAGCTTTTTTTGGAGGTCATCTAATCTTGTTAAATCTGTCACAGGGCTGCCACTGTACCAGACTTAGACAACACATTTGCACGACACAACAAGTCCCTAGCAATGGTGATAAATGTGTTTGTTTCTGGCAGTCCGACCATGCAGATGCTTATTATGTATGTATGCATACATCTACATTATTTAATCAGCTTCAGAAAGGTGAAAAAGGTCTCAGGCATCCAAGATATAGTTTGCTTTTGTATGCACTTACAGTCTGCTTGTGGTAGTTGTAAGCAAGCATTATTTGCTAACCGATCCAGAAAGATCATGAACTTCTTAGGGATTCCACACTGTTAGTATTGTTACTGTTTATCTACTTAGACCTAGCCATGCAGATAGAAAAATAACCAAGAGGATCTTTACCCTGTCTAAAAGACATAAACGGGAAACAAAAACATAATAAGCAACATCCAGTTCAGAGGAAGACAATTGTTACCACAGGAAATATTCTAGCTAGCAACAAAATACATGAAACTAGTAAGTGGACTGTACACAACTCAGCTGCTTTTATAAACTACGAAGGACTGAATTCATTTTCACTTTAGGAATCCAGTCCATAGGCATGGCAGGATCACAAAGAACTGAGGGGAAAATCTACAGGCAGAGGTCAATCCTCTAAACATACACAGACAGAAAAAAAATGTTTCAGGCAGATGTAGAACTAAACAAGACAATTTAAAAAAAAAATAAACAAAGAGACTAATCAGAAGCTGGCAGTTAAAAGGTAAACTGCAAGCAAGTCATTTGTTCTCCTGAATGAGAAAAAAGGAGCATATCTGTGTCTTAGCATTTCATAAATCCAAAAGCTAATATCAACCAATCTATGGACATACGCTGATCTTGAAACAATCTGCCTCCAGTTAAGACAGAAAACTTCAGTTTAATTATTGTCCTGAACTAATATTTCTTATTGTTAAATTTTAATTGCTTGACAATACTGTTTAATATTGAAGATGGTAGCTTTTACTTGGTCAAACATACAAAACCAGAAAATGCTTATACACATGGAGAATTAGGTTCTGTATTCCCATGCCATGATGCATTTACAGGCGAAAAATCTCTCAAAACTCATAACCGCTTGGAGATAAAACTCAGTATTTCCAATATCTTCCATTTCAGCTGAAATTGATACAATAACTAGAAAAAATTGAATGATACTAGCTACTCTATAGGAAAAAATACCACATGCATGTAATGCTGTTGACAATGAAAAATGTTTTGATGGGCAAATAAACAATTTGTTACTAGTTACTAGTCATGACAGAGTAGAAGAAATAAGAGGACATATTCTCATTTTGGTAAATCACTGAATTAATGCAATTACCAAAAGTAGTATCTTAAAGTAGCCGATGGTTTAAATGGACTTCGCAATTTGAAAGGCAGTTTATTCTTGTCAATTTAGTGACAGAACATGAAGAACTGAAAAAGACAAGCTTGAATAGTCCAAGTACTGACTCCTGTTCCTTCATCTCCTGTGAGGAACTTCACTGAATACTGGTGGAACAACTGTTTTGAGATCAAATGTTGTTGCCCTCTGTAGAAAGGTCTGTTTGCTGGGCTTACTAAGGAGTTAAATCTGTTTCAGACTTAATGTCAGATCTTCATTTTCTTTATATGTGGTGAGTTGACCTCGGTCAGCTGCCAGATGCCCACCTAGCCGCTCTGTCACTCCCCCTTCCTCAATGGGGCAGGGGGAGAAAACAAGACGAAAAAACTTGTGACCTGAGATAAGGACCAGTTTACCATCACAGCCAAACCAGATGGAACATTGGGAAAAGTAATTTAATGTATTGTCAATTAAAACAGATTTGGATGTTAAGAAAAAGACAAAAACTAAACCACCCCACTCCCACTTTCTTCCCAGGCTCAGCTTCAGTCCTTCATCCCCAGCTCTTCATCACAATCTTAGCTATTTACAGCAGACAGTAGACATGCTTACGTGAACAATGACATTGTATTTTACAGGAGAACACTGATATATTAATGCTAGTTTATGCTAGACGATTTGCATTCTCATACTAGAAGATACTACTAAATGACAAGCTGCAGCTTCAAGGTCTACATGACTCTGAAGACAGTATTAAGTTAAAGTCTGTAGATTACTTTTACTCACTTGTCTTTTCAAATCAAGGCTCACTATCAAGTAAGAACTTATGAAAATTTAGAAGAGAGTGAAATTAAGAACTCAGGCTTCCATAGTAGGTTGTGTAGAAAGAACATTAGGGAGGCAAAAGCCCAGCTTGAACTCAGCCTGGCCACTGCCACGAAAGATAATAAGAAGAGTTTTTACAAATATATTAACAATAAAAAAAGATGCAGGGAGAATCTCCATCCTTTATTGGATGCGAGGGGGAACATTGTTACAAAGGATGAGGAAAAGGCTGAGGTACTTAATGCCTTCTTTGCCTCAGTCTTTAATGGCCAGATCACTTATCCTCATTGGTATTCAGTCCCCTGAGCTGGAAGATCGGGATGGAGATCAGAATAAACCCCTCGTAATCCAAGAAATAGTAGTGAAGGACCTGCTGAGTCAATTAGACACCCATAAGTCTATGGGGCCGGATGAGATCCACCCAAGAGTGCTGAGGGAGCTGGCGGAGGAACTTGCCAAGCTGCTCTCCATCAGCTATCAGCAGTCCTGGTTATCGGGTGAGGTCCCAGACGACTGGAAACTTGCCAATCTGACGCCCATCTACAAGAAGCGCAGGAAGGAGGATCCGGGGAACTACAGGTCTGTCAGCCTGACCTCAGTGCCAGGGAAGATTACGGAACAGTTCATCTTGGGGGAGATCATGTGGCAAGTGCAGGACAATGGGGGGATCAGGTCCAGCCAGCATGGGTTCACAAAGGGCAAGTCCTGTTTAACCAACCTGATCTCCTTCTATGATGACGTGACCCACCTAGTGGATGAGGGAAAAGCGGTGGATGTTATCTTCCTGGATTTCAGGAAGGCATTTGACACTGTTTCCCACCGCATTCTGCTGCAGAAGCTGGCGGCTCATGGTCTAGACAGGTGGACTCTTCACTGGGTTAAAAACTGGCTGGATGGCCGAGCCCAGAGAGTTCTCGTGAATGGAGTTAAATCCAGATGGAGACCGGTCACAAGCAGTGTCCCTCAGGGCTCCATCTTGGGGCCAGTCTTGTTTAATGTCTTTATCAATGACCTGGATGAGAGGATCGAATGTACCCTCAGTAAATTTGCAGATGACACGAAATTGAGTGGGAGTGTTGATCTGCCTGTGGATAGGGAGGCTCTGCAGTGGGATTTGGACAGGCTGGAGTGATGGGCTGAGGCCAATTGTACGAGGTTTAACAAGGGTAAGTGCTGGGTCAAGGCATTTCAGCCACAACAACCCCATGCAGAGCTACAAGCTTGGGGAAGAGTGGCTGGAAAGCTGCCTCGCGGAAAAGGACCTGGGGGTGTTGGTTGACAGCCAGCTGAACACGAGCCAGCAGTGTGCCCAGGTGGCCAAGAAGGCCAACAGCATCCTGGCCTGTATCAGAAATGGTGTGACCAGCAGGAGTAGGGAGGTGATCGTGCCCCTGTACTCAGCACTCGTGAGACCACACCTTGAGTACTGTGTCCAGTTCTGGGCACCACAGTATAAGAACGACATAGAGGTGCTGGAGCGAGTCCAGAGAAGGGCAATGAGGCTGGTGAGAGGTCTGGAAAACAGGCCTTATGAAGACCAGCTGAGGGAACTGGGGTTGTTTAGTCTGGAGAAGAGGAGACTGAGAGGAGACCTTATTGCTCTCTACAACTACCTAAAAGGAGGTTGTAGTGAGGCTGGTGTTGGTCTCTTCTCCCAAATTACTAACGATAGGATGAGAGGAAATGGCCTCAAGTTGTGTCAGAGGAAGTTTAGGTTGGATATTAGGAAGAAGTTCTTTACTGAGAGGGTGGTTAGACATTAGAACAGGCTGCCCAGGGAGGTGGTGGAGTCGCTGTCCCTGGGGGCGTTAAAAAAAAAGGGTTGATGAGGCACTTGAGGCCATGGTCTAGTGGTCTAATGGTTAGGAATAGGATGGGATAAAGGTTGGACTTGATGACCCTGGGGGTCCCTTCCAACCATAATTATTCTATGATTCTATTACTACATTAGAAATCTTGTTAATAACAAAAGTGTACAGTGATGCTTAACACAAATGCTACATACAGCAATCTTACCTGAAAATTTTACTTTCCTTCATAAATAGCAAATAACTGTTAAAAGCAGCATAAATATTTATATAATTTATATTTAATTGGTGTAAGTCTGGTAATTTCAGCAGATTTGCCCACATTTTACAGGGGACACATGTAACAGTTGATTTAAACTTAACTTTTCAATCTGTATAATCAGTTTTGAAATAATAAAAATCACAACTAATCATCAATCTTTAAGGATCAAAATTACTTTAATTCTATTTCTAACATAAAGTTATTTTAGGTAATACAGTAATAGAATAAAAAGAATTTTGACCTTTATTCCAAAAGTTAATTTCTAGTGTCCAATAATACTTCTGCCAAGAATCTTGTAAACATAACAGATTTTAGAAACGCAGGTTCCTCAGACATTAGCATGCACAGACTGCCAGAAAGAGAGGATGGTAAAGTCACTGCATTCACACGACTGCTGGTGAGCTGATCTGTCCAAGGTTGCAATGGAAGCTGATTCCCAGCTCTGTGATTATCCAAATAAAACATTAATTCATGTTGCAAGCTAATAATACTGTAGAACAAGACAGAAATGCATTCTGGTGATTTTTATACAGGTTAAATAATCAATAAGCGTGGGTTGGAATCAATCACTTTTCCACTGATACAGGCCACTATGTATATTTCTACTTGTATAGCGCAAGGAGATGGATTTTTGAAAGAGAACTGGGCGATACAGATCATCAACTAATTCTGTTAAATGATAAGATATGACACTCCTCTCAGCACTTTGAAAATTGCCCACATCAAGTGTTTCTATTTCTAAAATAAGAAGTGAAAATTACAGTGTTTCCAGTACGGCCTTCAATCTTTCTCTCTTGGTTATGATTACAAATGTCTAAAATTTCTGGATAAATTTGCTCAAGTGAGAAAACAAATATTCATTGGTCTGAATATACTGGTAAAGAGAGACATATAGCACCCATCATTTGCCAAGAAAAATATTTTAAATACATAGAAAATATGTATATATATCTATATATCTCCGATGGTGGACTATGCAGCATATAGTTTATACTATTGCTGTTTCAATTTAAGAAATAGGGCAATGTATTCAGTACTAAGCCATAAATTCCAAGTCTTCCTTGACAATCTTACCAATGGCTATTATACTAATATTTACTCAGATTATCTCATAACAGAGCTTTTCAATCTTTGCAATATTCTAGAAATTAAATGTCACAAGAGAGAACAAATTCATGTTCAAGAATCTGTAACTTTTGTCATCATTAAGGCCCAAAATGGCAGAGGAAGGGAACAGAGAAATTTGCCAATGAAATAAAGTCTGACTATTGTTTAGGAGAGAACAATTTCAATTCACTATAAGTCAGCTTTTGTCAAGTCTCATTACAAAAAGGCTGACTTGTTTTCTTCTTGAAAGGAAGGAAGCAATGAAATCATAACAGCAATGGCAATATAGTAATACTAAGCAGACAGGATATTTTAAAGGAAAACCCAACTAGGGAAAAATCTAAGTACTTATCCATTTAATAAACTCCTTTTGAAATAGCAATTGAAGAAAAATTTGGGTTTTTTTTTTTACAATTACATCAAAGCAATCACATAATTTTGCATAAATGTGAAAACAAAGTGGAATACTGCAGAAAGAGTTGTCTCATGGGGGCGTCTCCTATCTTGCAGTGTTTGCAACTTACCACTCAAATGAATTAACCCTCCAGGCAAGAAATTCACCTCAAAACAGAATGGGGGAATGGGGAGCAGGGGATGGGGAGGCATGAAGAGGATAGCACACATTTAAAGAGGCATAAAATACTTGATTTGAAATATCTCTGTACCTTTAAATAAGAGCTGATCGACAAAAGACTTAATCCAAAAACTCTGATCACATACAAAGATCATTTTTCGCTCTGGTCTGCTCAGAAACACTTACAGGACAATTATCTTTGACTTTTACTTTGGAGCAATTTAGGATATTAGTTAAAGAGAGAAAAAAAGTGTCCGGTGTTAAGCCACGTGTATGAAAAATGTAAGTCAGCCTTTCAACATTACTAACAGTTTAAGTGGGCTGTGAACTGACACAGCTCAAAGCAAGGCAGGACTCTGGACCCAGACATGCTTTTTCTCCCCCACAAGGAAGTTGGGTGAGGTGGGGAAACAGGCAGTGGAGATGTAAAACCACTGAGCTGTAAAAGAGTAGGAGTTGACTTTTGCTGGTAACACTATCATTCTCTCACAAATTAAGTTATTTCTAAAAATCTGCTTATATCTGAATCAACCCACCTAAATTAAACTTAATAAAATTTCTATAGAATAAAAGCCTAAAAGGGTGGGGGAAAAAAATGCCCTAAATGTTCTATTTGTCAGACTATTAAAGAACTGATTCCTGGAGTTGGCTTATGAGCCACCAGCAGAGTAGGGACAGATTTTATTTTTTTTAAGGTTTGCTTATGTTACATGTTAAAATATACACCCTCTCAATCTCCAGGTCTCCAAGGAGATAGGAAAAAACACATTCCACTTTCAATCCCACAGATATAAAAATGTTTGAAAGTGCAAAGTCTAAGAAAACTTTAAGGAGGTAATCTTTAGGAGATGATCTTACAATCATTTTGAGAGAGATCTCGATTTTCTAAGTTGCTACACTGGGGGTGATATAAGTTGATGAAGTATGTTCTTTTGTGATTTTGACAACATTATATCTTCTTTAAGAGGTCAGTAAGCACAAGAGAAATGACAGACCCTGTTATTGATCAGCTCAGTGAAGATGCTACCAAAATGAAACAGAAACTATGAAAGATTTATGAACAATTTCCAATAACTATTTCTCTACTATAGAGATGCTCCATGGGATTCATCCTGCATAGGCTCAGGTGGACAAAGCTACTTAGTCATTCCAGAACTACAGTAAAGTCCATACATAAATCTGTAAGAGGATCACATAAAATAAGTGAATAATCAAATGAAAAGTCTTTTTTTTTTTACCGGATAGCTTCAAAATGACAAAACTAGAAACTCTAAGAAAGAAACAAGAGCCCATACATGTATTTAAATATTACAAGAATCAACCCAAATTTTACTTCAGGTTATTCCGAGATTAAAAAAGAAGTCTAATTAACTTAGCAAATATTTGTGCTGAATCAGGTTAGCTGTGATCCTTCAGGGGAGGACAGGCTGATGAATCTATTACTATCCTCCAGGCTTATGTGTGCTCAGTGAAGAGCAAAAGGTGTTTTCAGGAGAAGGGCATGGCTCTGGCAAGGAGAAGGGGGGACTCTTAGCAAAGACACCTGCTGATAGTTGGTTAAGCATGACAGAGCAAGGGTTTGGACTCCATGATCTTAAAGGTCTTTTACAACCTAGGCAGTTCTGAGATTCAGAGCTGAGAAATGCCCAGATTGAACCCCATGAAGCTGGAAAGTGTCTCTATTTATGTACTTTATTTATTCAATATATCTACAGTTGGACTCAATGATCTTATATGCCTTTTCCAACCTAAATGAATCTATATGTACTGTGCAGCATGAAGTACATATATGTTACTATACGCAGTTGCCTTTGAACACAAACCGCTTTCAAGTGCTTGTGACAATTCATTTCTGGGTGCTAGGAAAAAACCCTGATGCTGTAGGCTTGCATATAACAGCATTTGTTTACACGTACCACGTGCATATTCTCTCTGACTATGTATGAAAGTCCTATTACCCTAAGAGAATACATAATTCTGTACTCCTTCGCATTTTCTGTTTCCATCTGGAGCTCAAAAATATGGGGAGGGGGAGGGGAGAGGGATGCACGGAAGCGGGAAAGCTAGTCTTGATTATTTCCGTCTTACAAAAAAACCCAGCAGCAGGATACTTTGCAAAACAAACCGTCCCTGTGAAATTCCTGTCTACGGCAGATTTAATTGGCAGCCTAAGCTTTGAATAAGCTTCTCAATTTCTAACATGCTTCTTTGGGAAGCTACTGCACATCAGAGTTTCCAAACCTGTGTGAGACATACAAACACTGTATTTTTATTTTTCATATCAAGATCATTAAATTATTCAAATCTGAAAATACATACCAGCAAAATACACTTGTCTCTTTTCTATGCTGTTTAATCATTTACTGAAGACATTTGATGCTGGAATTTAATGATGCCACCAACTAGATGGCCACACAACTTGTGCTTCTATATATTAAATTATTTACTCCTAAATGGTCATCTGAATTGCATCTTCCCAGAAAACTCTCTCTGAGATCCAACTGCCTGTGTCTGTGCCAGAGGCTTTTGGAACCCCCTCCGAGGTCTCTGTTTAATATTTCTCCTGCAACCTGTCAACAATTTTGTGCCCTGTAGGCCAGGAAAATTGTGTCCCAGGGCCCTGTGTGTGTTTCTCCTCTTCCTTCTCCCATATTCTCAAATTTCCTGAAGTAACAGGATCCCTTGCTTACTCTTGTCACATGGGGCTCTGGGCCACTCAACATTGCCTTTTTGTCATGGCATTCTTAATTATTTTATTTCTGTATGAAGAGATGTCATTTAAATTTATATTTAAATATGCAAGGTTGAAAGCTCATAGTGATAAGCTGGAAGTATCAGTGGTTTCCACAAGTTGGATCTTGTTCTGTACTGAGTCAATTATATAGCTGGTGGAGCGTGCCGCTTTCCTGAATGAAAGACAGATCTCAAGGATGATCTCCAGTTCATGTTAGGCTAAATGAATCTTTACATGCCTTCATATCTAAAGATAACTAAAATTCACTGAAGATGACCTCTAATTCATAAAACCACAGATGTCTGGCTTTAGATCGGATAGAGCAGAAATCATTGTGAACTGAAAATGCATATTTCCACAGCATAACACATCTGAGGATCTTCAGCATCCAAATAAAACTGATGCCATTTGTTTCAGCAAAGCACTGCAAACTCAGGGGAGTGTGTCTCTTCTGAGGTATCCCCTGACGAAACACAGAGTTCTACAGGCTGACACTTGGAGGTTACTTGTGTGTAGTGCTGTGTCCAGCATCCACTGGACAATTCTTGTGAAGATTTTTGTGTAATGTCTATCAGTAGCTGCTATAATACATCTCCTATAGCATATGTGCCATACAGACTTGTACCTTGTTGAACATTTGGAGATGCTTTATTATTACCTTGTTGCAGTGCTACACGCTGCCATGATGTAGCATGTCAATAATCCATGTTTCGCAGAGCCGTGCATCGATGGATTAAAACACTCCCCAATTACAGCATACAGCACAAAGGACTATAACAGCTGTGAACACACCATTGTGTCACTATTAAGTGTTTTGTCATGGTCTGTCAGAGAATACTAAGGAAAATTCAAGTCTGTAGATTGCTTGTAAGATAATGTCTCATTCAAATACATACACAATCTCCTTGTGAAAGGTTTACGTGCAAAATTCCTCTTAGGGTTATGGGAATTAGCTCTATGAATTCCCTGCACACTTATGGCAGCAGGACAGACCCTTGTGACAGCTTAGCAACAAAGGATTTGGATATTTGTTACTGAAAAGGCATTGAGAATTTACTGATAGGTTGGCTTGTTGCCTTTCATTTGCTCTTTTCTTCAAATGAAAAAGCAAGTTGCTTTTATTCCTTTTGTACTCAAGCACCCAAAAGGCACTGGTATTTATCTTGCAAAACAAACTAAGTCATTTCCCGCCCCCCTGCCTCAAGACCTCCTTTGAAAAGCCTCTATACTTCTAAATCTCTCTTGCTCCCTCCTCCTGAGTTGAAAAGGAAACAGGGCTAATGGGGTCCCCCTACATCAGTGAAACATACTTGTGATATCAGTGCAAGCAACTCTGCCAGCATCAGGTTTATGGTGAATGCAAGCTGACTGTGCTCACGGCAGGTTGTTACGAGCCTTTAACCGTCCCACTAAAGGAAGATAAAGGGCGTATGAAACATGCCAAATTCATTCCTGAAATGCTTGTGTATGCTTTATGATTACCATTGCAACAGGGTATGACAACCCCTATTGTCACAGGCAAAGAACATTCTCGGGAAGAATTTGGCAATATTCAGAGATTTACCTTTTTTTTTCTGGTCTTCTCTTTGCTATTTTCGGGTAAAAAAAAAAAAAAGCACCTATGTAAACAACTTTTTAATACGAGAAAGTATTGGGGTAGTCCTTGTGGGCCTCGTTCCCACTCTCTCCCTTCAGTTTATTCCTTTATACGCTAAACTGTCATTTCATACCATTGAAGACCTCCAATAAGACTTAAAAATACATGACACATCTAATGTAATTTTCCGTCTTCCTTCAGACAGATGGTCACACATTACAGAACACTCTGTTTAGATTCACACAAAACCTAAATAAATCCTGTGCATCGTACTCACTTTAAATAGCACGCAATCTTAAGACTAACTGAGCTAAGGTAAGACATATTCAGGGTGATGTTGTATACCAGATACAATGTGGCAGGGCACAGGCATTATTTTTACCAAGCCTGCTACTCACATTGGGTTAGAATTAAAACCAGGTAGTTTGCTTTGAGCACTCATTATTATAGTCTGGTGTTCCCTTTTAACAAAGTTTGTATTCTTTCTGTTCAACTTTATGCAAATCACAAACAAATATGTCACCTCATTTTAACTTGCAGATTTTTGATTCACAAGAAGAATGGAAAAAGAAAGTGAGTCGCCACAAGCAGTCTGACAACACTGGGCTGTCAGAAAACACATTAAATTAGAAGTTTGTATAGTATCTGGCCTCACACAACGAAGCAGAGAACAGCTTTGGCTGCAGGGACATTCTAATACAGAAAGATGTGTTTTAATAATGAATGCAAAGTATTTTATCAGCACAGTAAGGAGGGAGGAGGGTGGGAAGATGATGGATGACTTAAAATTCTGCAGGGGGTTTCTACTGATGCAGTTGTTTAGAAAGATGCCATGCTCTGTCACACTGCTTTCCCTCTCTCCGGGCTATAATGAAATGAGTGCAGCTAGGGAATCATAACCTCATGCAAGAGCATGGCATGGTCTTATCTATCTTCAAGATCTAGTGCTTTACTATCTGCAGTCATGTGCTATCAGCTCAGAAGATGAATTTCTTCAAAAGAACCAAGTCAGAGTCTAGTCCCTTTGCCTCCATGAAATGTAGTTTGGATTAGCAATCACAACACAGCCTGTTCACTGCACTCAGACAGAGTCTATTCGGATACACCAGGTTTGTTTCAGACTCTTTACTGGCATTGCAAAACACTAGGACCTTTTTGTTAGCTACATCAATGCTAAATATTCAAGGGACTAACCTATACCATTATCATTAGATAATGTCTAAATAGACATTACCTACATTATCTATAATTACTGTTCATGAGCTGTATCAATTACACCAAGTATACATGTTTTTGTCCAAAGACTGTATTTTTTTGACAAAGCACTGATGTGTACTCAATCAGTGATCTCAGAAATGCACATTTACAGTTTACATTCTCTAATGAATAAAAAGCTAAAACTTCAAGTATCCTACAAGTTGGATATGGAAATTTGAGCCTCACTATTATTTTAAAAGTAGCCTGCTTCTAAAGAGAATACACACTGATGGAATGTGAGGATGCTTACACCATTTTAGAATCAACAATTTTGTATTTATCGTAAAACAGAAGCCTTAAGGGCTTGAATATTTTTTTTTTCCTTTTTTTCATCTGCTAGCACCTGAAGAAATACACAAACCAGAATGCTGTGTTTCTGTAACACATACTTCTGTTTTAAATCACAGCCAGTAAGAGAGACACTGATTTCACAAGAGTCACTGCGACTTTTTTCAGCTTATTTTTGCTCACAATTTCTTAAGAGTACTTTGCTAACTTTTAGTAAGACTCTTCCACAGGTGTTCCAAGGAAACAACTGAAAAGATATAAGACTAATGAACTTCTGAATGTGTAACCAAATAGACAGCTTCACATAGAGTACCTTAGAGGATGTCACTGTATTAAATGACACATGCAACACTTGTAACAAATAAGAAGCTGCAAATGCTGTGGCTAAAGCACATAGGCATTAGACAAAAAATTAAATCAGAGGAAAAAAACAATACTTGGTCTTCAGCAGGGAGTAAACCACAGGAACACCAAGTGTCCAGTACAACATGTGTCAGGGATTTCACACAGCACACACTGAATGTAAATACTGGTGTCATTATATGGTGTCCCATTCAGCTGCAAATCAGAGCGAACAAGCAGATCCTGAGTCACAAACCACAACCCCTCCAGTAAATTACACGTAACATACCCAGGAGAACATCATCATAAAAGACAATTTAACAACACTGGAGACACAAAGATTTAAAATTAAGCTGGATTTTGAGTGCAAGACGTGGAAACTAGAGTAAAAGCCACAATATAACCAGGTTATAGACAGATGGAAACTAACAGAGAGAGCCGGAGCCCTTGCCGCTGCTCATGCAAATGAGTGTAGTTCCCAGTGTTTCACCTAAACTGGGACTCTTGGCTCTCCTGAAGGCAGGAGATCCAGCCCATTATCTCCTATGTACGTTTATCTCCAGAAAGAGCATGATCAACAAAATTTCTAGTAACAGATTATGCTTTTGAGAGTCTAAATGGCTATGTAGCCAGTTATTTGCTGACTGAATACATTGTGTTTAGTTGGCTTTGAACACAGCAGAAGAGGCAGCATCATCTGACCTATTGAACTGTTAAAGGTTGTTTATTGCAACTTTTAGGAAAACACAGGCTTATATTAGATTCCAGAGAGCAAAAGGATGCACTGACAAAGGGTACACTTATTAGAGAAGACCTAATTGCATACTTAACCTTAGGTACATGCTGTCTTAATGGCAAATGAAAATATATCAAGCGTATTATATTTTTCAAAACAACGGCCAAAGGCCATGGAAGAATTAAACACTCAATACAGAGAAACCTTTTATTTTTACCCATTTCATCATGGCTAAAGCAACCTCTGGATGCCCTCAGATTAAAATTTCTACATACTAATAAATGAGATACTTCACAGAAGAGGATCTCTGCTCTCTACAGTCCCAGTTGTCCCACTCACTGCTCTGCATAGATACTGCATTCTTATGCATCTCAATGGCAAAATAATTATCCTTAGAACTAGTGGACAATAATTGGTAAGAACAATGTTACATTTAACCTGTTTGCACCTTCCTATCTCTATTTTGTTGAGATTTCTAGCTAACCTTGCCTTTCTTACCACTGCACAGCAAAGCAAAATGTCACACTGAGGAAAATTGCCTCCAATCATCTCCAATTAACCACTATTCCTCTCTGTAGCTGCTGAAATCACAGGGGCTACAGGGACCTAAATTGTCCTCCAAGGCTTTAGAGGGAGCTGATGAGTGGCTACATATTGAAAAATCCTGTTTGAGAGTAAAAAGACACAAAACAAAACAACACCCATGTGCACTCAAGAATAGAAAACTGACTTGGGAGTAAAAGTGCAACACTCATTTCCCCTCTGCTTGAAGCTGATCACCACGATCATGTACCAGGGAAGCAATTCCTCAGCCCCAGAGACACTCTGCCAGTTTTAGAAGTCTTTTAAGTAACAGTCCCTGGGGTGGTGAAGGGGACAAAAACTCAGCCCACAATCATGTTCACCTCAGCCCAACAACAAGGCACAAGAGTGGGTATATAATAGGAAACCTGCCTGGAAGGTGCGTGGGCCGCCAGAATTTTCCTCCCAGAGTGAGAAGGAAGGTTGTGAACTGCCTATTTACAGAAAAGACACTGTGTGCTCCTTGTTCTGTGAGTGAGGATCATGTAAGTGACCAAACAGAAGTGAAAACAAAAATTTGGCGGAAAAACAACCTGTGAAGCATCATCAGCTGTGACCCAAGACAAAAGACAAAACCCATGTGGAGAAGCATGCATATCTCCCTGGTTTCACAAATCAATGGTTTCTTGGGGAGAAGAAACCCTTGTTACATTGGCCCATGGTAGTTCCTGGCAACCTGGGTGGAAAGAACCCTAAATATAATTCACAGTAGAGCAGCACAGAGGATAGCTATCTGGCACGTGAAGATTCGGATATTCACCCCAGTATATCAATCTTTAGGGTTGTTCCAATCTTCTTCCCACATGCTAAAAATTGATAACAAACCTGGGGCTTGGTCCCACAAGATATTTGACTTGCTGAAGAATTCAGGAAAAAAAAGAAAAACTAACAAAACAATACACATATTCCTTAATATATTCCCTCTAACCATTCCCTGCTTGTGCATGGTTGTAGGGGCTCAACAGAAAGAGCTCTGTGTGAATGTGTGATTGCAAACTCTCCTGAGACCGTCAGCAGCTAGGCAGGCATGTGCTGTGCATGCACCCTCCTCTGTTAACACAAGAAACCTAATGGCATAGCGACATATTTGCACAGTCCAACATCAGAATATAAAATAAGGAGGCATTTGAATACTACCAAAATAACTTAAGATTCCAATAATTTATCCAAGTGAATATTAACTATGTTTCTTCCTGTGACAGTGGTAACCTGTACTAAAAATAATGCTTCATCTCCTCTTGCAATGCTGTCAGCAGATACATAGAGACTGAAATTTCAGTATGTGACAGGAGTTGTGGTTTTGTATTCTCGGAGATGTGAAAGCATGGAAAACAATAAGAATCACAAGATAATATGAAATACCAATAATATTTGAGCCTAAAATAGTCTTTCGCATTGTGAAAATATTGCACAAATATTACTTAATTCTAGTAATAAGCAAGCACATATTTACCTTCACAATTTCAGACGAGAAATGAAGAGAATTTTGCTTTTCAAGTCAGACAGAGACACCCAGGATCCCAACTCATGTCTTTTTAAATCTCCCAGTCAGGTGTATATTAACCAATACCATGTATTTATTCTATTATCTTGTATTTTGAGACTTAAGTCTTGCTTGCTTTTCACAGACTTCTGATACAGTTAGTTGAGTTGGTTTTTTTTAAAAGGATTATTTGCCATTTGCATTTATTCTTGTAGATCAGTGGTGTTAGTCACTTCTTCCATTCTGTGCATATATCCTTCTAAGTTTACCATCAATAGATGGGCAGATCATTTAACTTACAAGAAAAAGCAAGGACTACTCCAAGACATGGAGGGAGGGAGGTTTAAAACTGAAAAGCCTTTTATTAATGATCCATGCATTACTTATCACTTTTATGAAACCAGTCCAAACTGTTCACTTAGATCCAATGAAATTCTAGGGTATTTCAAGAAAGGTGAAGAAAACATGCAGAGGGGAAAATGGTAAGGTTCCTATGACCATGAAAGAATACATAAACACAGAACAGCAAAAGGGGATTAAGCAAGAATTTACTTAAGAGAAAAATAATTAAAAAGTTAACATGTGCCAAGGCTGGAACTGCAGCTTATCTGAACAGTCTTAGGCTCTTATAAATACACAACCAGGCAAACAAACAAAATCTACTTCTGGCGAGCTCCTAATCCCCTAATTACCTGAAAGAAATCTGTTCACTCCATGAAAGTTCACTTAATAGCAGAATGTGTACTTTGTGGTATAAAAGCATAGTTTTAAAAAAATCTTAGAGAATAACGCTGAACACGTTTGATGGAACACAGTGCACAATATATTGGCTGAATGGAAGATGACTGTAGGCAACTCATCTCAGATACTGAAGGCATGGCTGAAGAAAAGGAAGTCTGACATTTCTCAGAACCTCAGGAGTCCCCAAAAAGATGGTCTGCAACAGGAGGAAAGCTTCATTTCTCTGGTCCTTTCTCCCTCCTTCACCACCTTTAAAGTTTCATTCAAAATAAAACTCAAAGCTAAAACAACCCCTCACTGAGTTAAAAAATGCTATGATTTCATCAGTCAGGATCACAGAGCTCTGTTATTCCAACCGAGAAAACTCAGATCATGATTTGAATCCTCTGAGGGCAACTAAACAGAACTTGTAATCATGTGGATAGCTCATCTGAGTTGAAGCCTGATTTGATAGACAGTATATGTCAATCATACAATCATAGAATGCCAGGTTGGAAGGGACCTCAAGGATCATCTTGTCTAACCTTTCTTGTCAAGAACACGGTCTGGACAAGATGGCCCAGCACCCTGTCCAGCTGTATCTTAAGAAGTGTCGAATGTTGGGGAGTCCACCATTTCCCTGGGGAGATTATTCCAATGGTTGACTGTTCTCACTGTGAAAAAATTTCGTCTTATGTCCAATTGGAATCTCCCCAGGAGTAACTTGTACCAGTTAACCCTCATCCTTTCCATGTAAAAAGGGAGTCTCCATCTTCTTTGCAGCCACCTTTTAAGTACCGGAATATGGTGACGAGGTCTCCCCTAAACCTTCTTTTCTCAAGGCTGAACAAACACAATTCTCTCTGCCTTTGCCCATATGGCAGGCTGCCCAGTCCTTTGATCATCTTTGTGGTCCTTCTCTGACCCTCTACAGCTTGTCCACATCTTTTTTTTTTTCCTATAGTGGGGACCAAAGTTATGGATCTGATTTTGAGGAACTGCAGTATTTCATAGTCAATCAAGTGGAAGCAACATTGTAAGATTAAAAATCCCCACTGCAGAAGGAAACAAAAAATTAAAAGGTTTCAGGTTGACATGTTACCATTTGTGAAATACTTAGCTACACAATATCCGCACTTTTCTTTCTACTGAAATTAAGTACTAAAGAAGAAAAGTACCATCAATCTATCTCTCCACTAAGCGGTATTTCGTAAGCTTTTTTTAATTCTCTCAATGTTTTCCACTTGCTTCAGTCCAGATTCTGCTGCTAATACCTACATTTTACATTTAGTCACACACTAGGGTACAAACATCAGCATCAACAGAAACAGGCCAACTAAACTGTTCTTATAATGAATGTTTTGCAGTATTAGATTTTAAAAACATGTCTGCAGCCTTAAATTTCAAAATACACTTTAAAGGACTTCTAGTTTTATCAAACAGTTTTCTTCCATGATGTATGTGTTCAGGCTGCTTAAAGAGGCTCCTAAATTATTCTGCTTCCATACAGTAAAAAAGTAGGTACAGAAAGCTTCCAGAAGAAACCTTTTTCTCAGTTATGATTACAGAAATCAATATATCACACATGATTTTTCAAGGCTACAAGACTAAACCAAGAACCTCTTTTTCCCCTGTGGAAAACTTTTATTTAAGTGTAACTCAGAGAATTCTAGGAATATATTTAATTAAAGCCTACTCTGTGTTACAAGCAGTCTGAACATTTAAATTCAAGGATAACTGCTGAAAGTAGGAAAATATGCTGTAGAGTATCTTTGATGCTTAAACAGTCAATAAGGGTATGAGCTTCTTTAAGCTATTTAATTGCAAACTGTAAAAACTGCTTAATATCATCGCTATATATAGCAAGCTGTTTTATGCATAAATATGTCAAGGTCACTTGGTGCCATTGCTAATACATGAAGGCATTTCAGTATAAATGCTATTAATTGGGGGATTAATCAGTCATATAGCAATGCTTAAGCAACTTCTTCACAAACCTTGCAAATTCAAGAGTCGCCTCTCCAAATACTTAAAAAGTACAATTACTTGTTTCCCCAGTTTGTAAATCTCTCAAGGACACTATTTTGGGTCACAGTTATCAACTTACGAGGAACTTCTGCCTCCACAGAGGAAATCACTTCATACTTTTCAAGAAACAAATAAAACGGTGGCTGTTACTACCACTCTCTGTCCTCAAGACCTTATTTCTTACACATTACTAATCAGAAGCCATTACCATGCTTTCATAAAAATAATCACATTCACCATTACACACTTCAGCTTATCCATGATAAACTAAAAAGGATCAAGTGTGGCAATGTATACCATTTCCAGATGAACAGTCAAGTCTCTATAAATTTTAAAATTAAATAAATAAAATCATAACTAATTATAGAAAAGCCTTATCTTAGTTTACCTACCCTAGAAGAGTGTCGCTACATGAGACAGTCCTGTTTAATGGTACATTCATGATGACAAAAAACCCCACCAAGATGCATCACTGAGAGGTTTAAGAAATGACTGAAACTTAACCTACCCTTCATGTTTTGCTAGTATTTAAGTTTGTAGCAAAAAACCTCCAAAGCCCCAAGAGCATGATGTGAACAGAAGTCTCTAGAAACAAATGAGAACCTTAGGACTTAAAAGGTTGAATTATTTCTGGTAGAAATAGGAATAAAATAATTTTTGTTTCTTTCCAAAGGCTACTAAAATTGCAACAATAAAACCAGCCCAGATGTTAATCATCAGTGTTAACTTCCAAATCCTATGTACTGAGCTAACACACTCCAGAAGATACTAGTTTAAAATGTACTCCAAAAGAAATTACTGTTCTGATTACTGGGGTTTGTGTGCATCTTCTTTTAAAGCTTGATAATATTTTTACTTTTCATTTTACACTGGGACATCTGATACTGCTCTAGGAAGGGAATAGCTTCTTGGTGAAAGAAGACAGGAAAAAATCAAAGACATTTTTAAGCTGCTCATACTGCGTTTACAAAGAGTAGTAAGAGAAATTTTAAGACATTTGATAAATATTTTTTCATAACCACAGTCTCTAAAGACTTACCAGAAACTAATTAGAGTAAAATGAATAGGCTTTGAATTAACATCTAAACTGTTTAGAATATAATTAAGGTAAAACCTGAAAAGATGTGTATTTTTAAATTTGGGAAATTCATCAAAAGCCTACTGTCTTTCCAGATTGATATTATATTTATGGCTAACACAAAATGAAAAAAACAATTCTGTGTCAAAAAACAAGATGAGAAGCTCTAGTTTTTAAAGAATTAAAAAATAAGCAGATATTAGAAATTACCTATTTAAAATTATCCATTCTATTGCAAATACCATTCATTGAAATATCATTCAGCTGCTTTTTTTTTTTCCTTCACTAGAGCAACCTTCTCCAGATAGAAAGCACAGACTTGATTTAATTGTTTAGAGACTGAGATGAAGCCAATATAAGTTCGTGTTTTATCAGGATGCCAAGAGGTCTTTGGTTGGTTCCTTTGGAAATGATAAATCATAGCATTTCACCTCACTTAGAAATGAGTAATCAGGTAATATGCACGGTCTATAATCATTGGCAGCATCCACCCACATGGAATACAAACCTCCTCAAGAAATTAAATAGGCTTACTATAACAGTAATACTTCTATATAGAATTTATATAAGACTTTTTATATGCACTTGTATGTATACATAAAATTTAGACACACACACACTGTATGTACTATCATCTACTTACTGTTTCTTAATAAGACTGTGCAGCTGAAAGTATCATTTAATTTGAATTCAGCTAGCAAAATACGTTTGTCAAACTGTTACTCACCAACCATTTTTCTCCTTTCTGCCTGTAGCACAACAACAGCTTCAATACACACATATTTACAAAGGCTATAGTTCCCAAAATGGCCTATTTCTGTTCCTCTCTTTTCCATCCTGTATCTATTGTAAATGCAAATCCATGACTTCTATAGGTGGCTTTAAATAACCTCCTTTCCCTTCATGCAGCTCAGGAGAAGGCAAAGGGCAGGAAAGCAAAGCGTCGACTCCTACCATCAGAAACAGCTGGTGAGTCAGTCTCCTCATGTTAAGGCTCTATGTAAAATGGGGCAACTGGCCCAAACTTGCGCTGCGATATTTTCTAGGCAGGAAGATACAGTACACATGTAAACTAACTATTACCTAGATAGGACAAGTGCTGCGAATGCCGTCTTTCTTTGGCTTTATGACTGCAATCCTTTTTCAAGATCCAAACCCGAACTCAATGCAGTAATTTATCTGCTATTTTAGACAGGAACTTCAGCTCACAGAGCTTTACCTAAGAGAGAAGCAATACTGGCAGCACGAGTCTGCTCTTCTTGGCCTGCTTTAATACATGACACCATGACATAAAGTGCCTTTTCACTCTTAGGTGGGTTTGTTGGGGTTTTTTTCCCCTGTCCATTTCACATCTACTTTTTATAGTACTTGATGAGTCCCAGCAAGACAGACAACTTAGATAAATTGGATCATAGCCAGTAAAACCCATCTCACAGCTGCTCTCTACCTCTGCAACAGAAACATCTTTCATCGTAAGATCTGTTAAAAGAAGCTGTCAATAAAAATTCCCCATATTTATCTGGAAAAGAGCTGCTGGCAGAAAAGGCCAGTAGCAATAAAATCAGAGATAAAGCATTGCAGCATCAGTCAGTGCTCAGTGAGGAAACTGAGTCAAACCACTCCTTTACATTTAATTAAGATTAGGCAGAAGAAAATATGGGCCCAAATATTCAGCATTTGTAAATCACTTGAGCTCCACTGAGCTTTACCTACTGACATCCACTAAAAATATAATTCTCTGGAAATGAAATGCCATATACACTGATCTGGTAGAGAGGAAGATGTTTATACACTTATTAATATCCTGTACGTCCCAACCAATGTTTCCCTTTCAATGCAGTGCCACATGGACATATATCAGCCTGCACTCAAGCAGGTCAGCAAATTCTACACAGAAAACGGCAGCCACTCATCCCGGATGTGGTATCTAGCTTAACTGCAGGCAAGAAACTGTAGTGCCTGGGCTGCTCTAATGCTGGATATGAAACAACTCACTATTCCTCTATGTACTGCACAGTCATAGAAATAACCTTAATAGTCATTCTTGTTACAAAAGCATTAATATAGTCATTTTACATGTGATGGAAGTAAGGCAGAGAGACAGTAAGTAAATTGTCCAGTCACAGGCAGAGCCAGGAGTAGAAAAGCGATTTTCAAGTCCCAATCCATTTCTGCCACTTCTAGACCATATTTTCGTCTTCTTAATGGTCCACTATTGATCCCTGTACAGAGCTCGTTTCAAACTTCATATGTCTTAAGCAGAAAAGACAAAAACAGTTTCTCTTTATTGGCACAAAGTCACTCCATTGTCTTGGACTGATCTACTAAGAATAAAACAATGTTCAAAACAATCCAGCACAAGGCACTACAGCTGAGGAAAAACTAATTAATCTTCTATTCTTCCAAGGTTTTGCAATACTTTTTTTTGCTTATTGAAAAATACTTATACAGCATATCTGGAATGGTATCACTATTGTTTAGCTGAGAGCTAGGAAGAGGCAAAAAACCGACCCTCAAAATGCCAATTACAAGAAGAGACCATTTCAGACCTTTAAAGTACCTTGTTGTCCCACATAAGCTTCTGAGGTCTGAACATTTCAATAATTTATCCACTCCACGTAAGTCCTGTCAAGGCCATTCAAACTGGGTGGACATAGGAGGTCTGGTTCTTTAAAAAGAGCAGGAAGAGCTGCAACTCTCCATGTATAACATGAGTCTCAGTGAGGTCCTCAAAATCACATTGAAAGGATACTGAAGTGTACAGATCTCTTGCAGGGTCCTTATCAAGGGATGCCTATCATTCAGACACCACAAAGGATTAGTTTGATTAGCTTCCAGCTTCACACTCATCCTCTCTAAGAGCTTGGACAAGATGGGGCATGGCATTAGCTAGGAATATCCACTCTCCTTCACTGAGGACTGTGGAACCTAGTAAAGTATGAGTGCTTTTCAACAATAAGTTTGTAGAAATTTTTTTTTCACTTCAGAAATTAGCTGCTAACTGCATCCATATTCACATGATAGTTTGAAATCAGATTTTGATGTTTGACTGCAAAACCAATGACATTGGTTGGTGCTATTTCCCACTGTCAGTAGTTAAGGGGTTTGCACAGAATATGAAACTCAGGTTCTCCCCTTTTGATCGGAGGGAGTTGAAGCTGTATCTCCCATTGTAACCATCTGGCTATTTCATAGGCTCAGGTAAGGTGCTCCCAGTTGGTACCACTGACATTGTTCTTGAAAAAAATGGGCTTGACTATTTTAAAGAAAAAGGACTACAAGTCTGACGTTCATCTTCCATTCCTTTTAAAGTGACTACAGATTTGGCCTCTGCATTTATCTTTGGGCATCCTGTTCATCCAGAGATGAAATGCTGCAACCCACGCATAGTTTGAAACCTCTCTGTATTTGTTTCTGAGGAGCTTTAGTATAACTTGTTTTTGTTAGTATAACTTGGGGGGTTTTACCATGAATTCCTTTTTCTAGTCGCTGATCTGAATCCTTCCCTCTGTGGATAATCTACTCCAAGAGAAAGAAAAGGTTTCAGTGCTTTCTTATCACACATTTTATTCTTGTACTGTGAATCAATACATTTTGCTTTAAGGCATTTTCCTTCACATTCTTTTAACCACCAATGAGCTCAATGTTCATCAGTAGCTGTGATATACAGCAAAGAGAAAGCAAAACAAAGTGCAGGGTTATGCATTGCTTCCTTGGGAATGAGGGATCAAATCTAATAAAGGACTTACACATCTTTAATCTAACTTTCCAATGACTGTATCACAGAGTAAAAACAGTATTCAGGGTACTCCACCCTGGAAATCAGCAGATTACATGATTCCACTGATGATCGAAACTGAGCAAGAAACAGCCTGAAGCCTGCAGACTGATCATCCAATTGCCAGAAGTTCACCAGCAGAGGTACGCTGAAAATGGCGTCAATCCTTGTCACGCTGCAGCTTCCATAATGTAAGGCACCTCGAAATGACATAGTCTACCAGTAACAGCAGTCTCTTTGTAAGGCACCTACCAATTTCCTGTTTGCCCAACACAATATAATGCTCACTCACTCTTCCGTTTCATAGTGAAACACAGCAAAGAGTGGTAGAGGTGGCAGTGATGCTGTCCTTATTCCCCTTGCAAAAGCAATAACCTAGTGTTGAGAATTCACAGAGAGGAAAGGATGGTTCTTGGCTCATTCTTGCTCCTCTGCTAGAGGGGGGCTTAGCTCTGTACTTACTGAGGGAAAAATGCTCCATGCAGGATGCTGAATAAGGACCTAGGAGGTGCAGCACAGTGAAAATAAATCAAGGTTTACAAAGCAGAGGAAGGAGTGCAACTTCATACCTGAGAACTAACATGAAATGAAGTCACCCTAATCCCTTTTCCTTGGGCTGCCCACATGCATCATCCCACAACTGATTACCTGGGAAGTCTAAAGAAAAGCTGGAATAGCAGTCAGGCATTCTAGGTGCTAAGAATCAAGCATTAGTCAGTGTGTCAGTGCTTCTTTCCCTGCAATACCGTTCCACTCTGCAGTCTCACTAAAGCCCTTCAAGCCTCTTCTCCGTTGAGGTCTGAGTGAGGTCAGTTCCATGCTTATCTTCCAGGAGCCTCTTAATAATGCCATTACACAATATCATTTTTTTCCAGCAAACGTTTGATGGGCTTATTAAATAAATTTTACAAATAGCTTACTGGAGAAAAATATTACGCCTTTGAAGTCTACAGCATTTCCAGCAGATTCCTTTCACTATGCAGTATGCTTTCTACTTTGCAATTCAAACAACTTTAAAAGTAATCAGCTGTTTTTTATACTCAAGCCTTCTTAATTGCATTATTATAGCATTGTTACGTGAGAATTTTCACATTAAAAAAATGTGAACTATCCACAAACACACAGGCATTGTTTTGTCCATATATCTCATACAGGAAATATATTACGTTTTCATATTGCAATTCTATATATACTAAAAATGTTAATGAGGATAGTTCTTATACCAATAAAAGGAGGTTAGGAAGTTTTACTTCACACAGAAGTAGTCTCTTGAATCACCCAGCTTCAGGAGGCTTCTTGTCTTCTGGACTCCTGTGAATAATGTTTCCAGAATTACTTTTCTTATGGCCATCATGGCTGAATTTCATTGAAGTTATCATTATGTATAAATCTCTGTGAGTTTAGGTGTGTGTCTGTATGTATTACCAGAAATGGTGACATGAGCTATCTTCTGTACTAGCTGTAGAAAAATAAATTTTGTTCCTCTTATAAAAACATTATCTCTTGCCGACCAGAGGCCAACATATGATATAGAAGATACATAAGTGTGGGGGTCTGTCCCTTATTTATAAAGATGAAAAAAGACGATGACCTATAAAGATGTAAAAAAAACCCCAACCAATGAAAATCAAAGCCTGTAGTAAATGCACACACCCACATCCCAGTGTGCAGGACATTTGCCAAGCCTTTGACAAAGAGTAATGCTACAATGAAGTGGGTCAGCAAGATCAGGAAATTTGAGATCCCACCAGCAGCTTATGTCTGTAACAACCTCTTATGACCATCCTGTGCCATTACTTTCACACATATTGTAACATTATATATAGCCAGCGAAGCACTACATATCTGTGAAAATTCAAGAGTATTCAACAGGAAAGCACACTTTGCTATCATTTTTCAGTATTAAGAAAAGCATTTTTGATCTCCTAAACTGAGAGCAGAAGTTGGCATGAACTGTTTGGTGTACTTTAGGGACTTTTTTAAGCTGAGGGCTGAGAGCAAAGTATTTGAGGATGCTCAAATTTCAGAGCTGCTTTGCATTTCCACAGGAAGACATCGGAGCAATAGCAGTCCATCCAACTGCACTCCCCCCAGTGCTGAAATAGCCTTCAAAAACACCACAGGTTTTTTTGAATCCTCAAGGATTACCCTTTGATTTCTCTTAAAAATAGATGAGTTACCTACCTCAATAGTTTATATCTTAGCCTCTCCTAACTATCTTGTAGTGTTTCAACTTGGATGGCAATTTTCTCCTTTCACACTGCAAATATACACATGAGTATATAACTGCAATACCTGGTTACTGACTGGAAAACTAGTGAACTCTGTTTCTTAAAATCTACCCTAAAAGCTAGCACTGAAATTACAAGCAGTAGAGCCTACTAGGAATAAACTATATTAAATACCTTCTACTTAGGCATAATGAATTATACTTTCAGAAACAGACCACTGAAAGGGCTTCCTGTAATTGTTTCACTGATAAAAAAGGCTCCACTCATAAAACAGGTGAGTCTAAACTGAGAACAAGGTAGCTTAAGGATTCAAATAAAGAATTCTTTCCAAGAGAGGTTCATTACCAACAAGTCATTACTATAATCTGTTATTTGTAAAATGGTGATTTTACCAACAGATCAATTTACTGATCTGAAACTAAACCTTCTACACTCTTGAAGTCAGAAACTCATGTTTTAAATGAACTAAACCTTAGGTATGTTTCTCTAAAAAGCCTCTTTCAAAACAGAGGGAAAGAGTTGACTGAATAAATGAATTCCGTTACCCAAGAACAAACACAATACAAAGCTGTTTATATTATCTCGCCTACACAGCACAGTACAACATTTTCCTTTTATATAATAGCATATTCCGCCTTTACAGAAGAGGGATATTATACGTTATGACAGAGCTGTTTTATCCTGCTCTAAAAATGACATGCATCGATGGGAAAATATCAAAAGAGCACAAGGAGGAGATTTTTTATTATTACAGACATGGTAGTCTGTCATAAATTAGCAAGGCCATTATCAGCCAGAGCGCTAATATATGCTCCCTGACAGGAGCTCATTTCAGAAGCTGTGACATGCTGATTAATGCTATATACTAGCACTGCATTTTACCTGCTATATATCTTTAGAAAAATATATCACCTTGGACAGGATTTTGCCCAAATTCTTGGCAGCTGACATTCAGGAGCTGGGTATATGCCTCAGTTAAACATTTGGTCATGGCTACTAATTACCGCTCAAATTAAGGCAAGGAGCAAAAAGTCTAATAACTGCTTTTCTTAAGAAAGGGTTTCCTATTTTTATACAGTGGAAATAAACGCACAAACAGAACCCAGTGAGCTTAAGGCATTAATAAGAAATAATTTTTCAGAAGTTACAACAATTCAGTTGATTGCATTAAACACTGTTTGTGCTTGCAAGTTTTCTTATGTGCTGTTTGCTGGAAACTCTTGTTTCATAGGTGATCGGTTTCTGCAAGAGCTTCATTGTTTCATCTTTCATACAAAAGCAATTCAGGCCCTTAGAAGAAATGGCCTGCAGTGGAGATCTGAGGCATAATGCTACTGGGTCACAAACACACTGTGTTTTGTAATGCCTACATTAAACTTTGAATTACTATTCTGCTTTACAAATGTGGCTGAGCTTGAGCTGCAGAGATATTCATCAAAAACAGAACACGAGATAGCTGCCAGTTTTTAAACAATACAGGAAGAGACATTTAAAAAGAGATTTCCTATTTATCTGCTCCATCTCCCGGGAACGGGTTCCTGCTATATCCATTGCCACATTAAGAATAACTGACAAGGAACGAGAAACAACGTACCCAATGCCACATATAAACTGTAGCTTAACAAAACCAGTCAGAAGTAGAATTCCTTAATTTATCTGCCTCCAACTTCCTAAACCATGTCCCTGATCCTCCCTTCATTGCAACAGTACTGCACCAACCTCACCTTCACAGCTGCCTTCTCCACCTCTCAGTCTGGATGCTAAAAAGGCAAGATCAAAAAAATACAAGTACTTTCATCATATGGCCAATTTGCCTGAATCCCAGAGAAAAATCTAATTTATTTTGCAGGAAACAAGAAGGGAATTATGTGTTTTAGAATAACACAGCTTTCAGATCCCTTCAGCCAGCAGCCAGAGTAAGGCACTCTCAAGAATTTGCTACACTTCTGTAGGCTGTTGATTCAAGTGAAGCCAGTCAGACTCACCACTACACCACAGGTGGAACTTTAGCAGTCTCGCGTGATTTTTGTTTGGCTTCTTTTAACTTTCATCTCAATTGGGTTGATCAACTTTGAGAGACAAATTGCCTTTATGTAGTGTAATTTATTCAACTGGCAGGTACAGACCTTCAGTTGCATTTGAGACTTGCACAGGTTATGTCCAGAGACGGCAAACAGTGTATATTGTGGTCTGTAAAACCTGGAAATTCATGTTTCAATAAGAACTGTCTGAAAAGACAGAAACAATAATCAGCTCACCTTGAAGAGCGATTCCCAACCATACAATGTGGATGGCTGTGAACATCTCATTTACCTTACTAAGGACCAGAGGAACGAAAGTAGACACAAAGAAATTAATTTCAATCAATAAGGAAAGCACTTTCTGTGGAAGGCTAATTTTAGAAATATAAAGGCAGGCACTTTCATGGTACTTCTTTTAACAGCAGCTTTGTTTGAAATATGTTTGTTACTGCTTTGTGGGACCTTACAGCCACTCAGGACTTTGGTTTCTTCACTGATCCCCTGACAATCTTGCCCACAAACACATACTGGTGTTCTCCCTCCTTGCAACTTGTGCAAGTATGTCAAACACCTTATGTTGGGTCATCCCAAGTCTGTGTATTTTTCTTTTTCCTAGGTGAATAGTGTCAGATGAGGGGAGATTAATGTATTATCACACAGCTTTTGATTTAAAATTAGCTTATCTATTGAATTTCTTTCAACTGGCCTTCTGAAAAGGATAATATATTCCAGCCACTGAGCAAAGATGTCTCCTCTGGCACTGATTGAAATAAAAGAGCAGTTTTGCTTGAAGAGTATTCCCTTTCTGACCCTTCTTTCACTTGAGACTTTTGCCTGCAATTTCGGTAACCCGAAGCAAATCTCATTAACCTCATGAACCAAAGAAGAGTGAAACTTGGCAAAAAACATTCCTATTTCCACACTTTCCTTCTACTGGCAAATCCCCCATTTTTCTCAATTTTTTAATCACTGTTTATTTATGCCTTAGCAGCTAATCTCTCCAGTCACAAAAGAAATAATTAGAAGATTGCATTCATGTACAATTAACATTCAAATTGATTGCAAGTAAAAGTCAGGTTTTGCTTTGACATAATTATGTGAATGAACACTACAAAGAATTAGACAGGTGAAGACCACAGGGTTTAATACACAAGCACATTGGCTTAATCCAGCTGGGTTTTTCTTCTGTTTTGATGCACCCATACAGAGAACTGACAATTATTTTACAGTGGAGAGTCCTTATTAATCCCCATATAACCTACACTGCCTGACCATGTAGCCAAGAATACTATAAACTGGTAATAGACTATACAAACAACTTGAGCTATACCAAAATTAATCCATCACACCACAAAGGATCACTAATTAAATCTGCAGAGAATGAAGTCAAAACTCTCACTGAGCATATACATGCACAACTACATAGATGTTTTTATAAAATAATAGGGAAACTCTACGTTGGATCCTGTAATTCTGCTGTACAGCATTTGTTGATAATTTTAGAGATGAACGTATCCTACTGGCAAGTGATTTAGGGCCAGAGTTAATAATAGGTATGCTAAAGACATTTAACAAAAATACAATTTCTAGAATGCCTTTAAAAAAAAAGGGGGCAAACAGTGGAGAAGTGTGAGGTACAGCGTCAGGATCTTACTGAAACTTTCATCAGATTCTAGCTAATGTTCAAGAGCAAGTACATTTACCACTCCATCAGTTGCCACCATTTCTGTAGCTTCAATGAGAAACAGCTACAAAAAACAGAAAGTGCATTGTTAGGTGATATCAGCAGGAAATCTCCTTCCCACAGTGAAACTCTTCTACTTCTATTCCTTTGATAGACTGAGATTCAGAAAAAAAAGACAGCTTGCCATCACTGACTCTTCAGATGCGCAGCTTGAATAAAGGTGTGCCACTCAAAAAGTGATGCCGGGCAACATTTTTTTCCAAGTAGACTGAGGATGCACCAAATGCTTACATACGCCGTGAAACATTCATGTTTGCTTCAGTTGTAGTGAGCTACTGAGATTCAAAGGCCTGCATGTCTTAAAAGACCATCAAAAGTACTGGCTAGGAAAGGATTTTATTACTTGGAAAACAGACCTCCGAGATTTGCAAGTTGCCCAACACAGGACAGTATAAAAACCTACTCCCACTTCGTACTATCTGCCACATTTTTTCAGTAGATAAAACTGCTTTTGCTTCAAGCAGATATACTACTGAGTTTGATATCTGAGATGTTTTATCACATGGTATGACATAGGTTTTAGTATTTTTAATGGACCAGTCGATTTCAGATGGTACACAGTATTTCCTCTTTATCATAGACTGTAAGTTATAGGAAGCTCATCTTTAGTTTTAATACCTGTTTTACTGTGATATTTTCCAATTATGTTTTTCTTTTTTAAAAATCTTTCATTTCCAGCTTTTTTACAATTATGTTGTTTAAGATTAATGTGAATCACCATCTGGTTTACAATGCAACAGTCTTCAGTGAAAATTTGTATGAAACACACATGGCTAAGTCTGGAAAATGGCATTTTTGTCTGTATCATATTCAGTGTTTAGCTCATAATCAAAACCTAGTACAGATCACATTAAACTCTTGATGAGCTGCAAATGAGCCTCTGTCAATCCACAATCCTAAAAGCAAATCCCAGTTTGCAGCTTCAGCATTTTTACATATGCCATCCTATGTGAGGGTGGCAGAACAGTGACAGAAACTACAAGGGTCAAGTCCTTCATGCCAGCTACCTTTGAGACTCAGTAGCTGACTTTAGGAGACAGAAAAATAGAAGTTCCATGTAAAAATGTATGCGATAGTGCTTTCTCAGTCTGAACCCACAATCTGTATGAACATATACACATACTAATTCCCCATGTAGAATGACTAAAGCCCTACATACACAAGGTCCACTTGGATCTTAGCTGTCTTGATAACTCTTGCACACTAGGTTAAGAAACCTCCTGCCCAGACACTTATATGCCAAAACATCTAAAAGTGTCTGAAATTATTATGAAAATCATATTGCGTTACAAGACATTTTGTTATTGTACATGACTGCAGGCACTGCAATATTGGCCAACCGGAACACCGTGGCGCTTCTACTGCATAAGGCCAGTTAGGATTCATAAACTACGTGCCACTTCACTTCCATCCTGTGAGTGGCTGAGCAAACACACAAACTCATAACACCCAATTAAGTGCAAAGCAGAGAAGCAAAAGCACAGTAAGAAAAAAGGAAATATGAATTTTTGCAATCACAACATATTGATAGCAGGTGAAAGACTACAGTCAAAACTCTTGCCCACCAGAAACAGTTCAAACCTTCTGTTTATTCACCCTTGGTCAATACAAAAGTCTAAACTGAGTCCAGTCCCTCAGTGAATTTTCTATTGAAACAGAACAAATGCATGAGAAACACTGCAAAATTCAGAGGGACAGAAAGAAAGAGGAGACTTGGTACACAAAAAACCCCCAGAAGAATCCAAGGTGCACATCATTTATCCCATCTCTGTGAAGGGCAGAAACAAGAGACCTGTGGGCCTCTTCCTGGGGACAGGACTTCCTCTAATGGGCTACAGTCATGCATTTTCACAGCTATTCCTGTTTTTACTGGAAGACATGCTGTTCAGCCCTCTAAAATAATGATGAAATGAAGTAAAAACACTGCTCCGCAGCAAGACTATAGCCTCTAAGGACCTAATAACAGATGACTGAGTAAAGCTTGATTTTAAATTCTACATTATGTCAGAATGACCACTGTATGTCCCAAAGATCACTTTATAAGTGAATATAAAATCATAAACTTACCCAACAAAATTTTATCAGGTCATTATCTCCCTACCAATCATTTCTTTAAGCTGAAAAAATAAAAGTAAGACCAAACATTAGAAGCACTAAACTCTTTGTTTGTACAACAGTTGGAGAGTCTGCCAAAATTATGTGCTGACCTTTGAAATGCAAAATAGAAAGGAAGAAATACATGAAAAATTATAGGAAGTTGCAATGCATTTAGGCTGTCTCTACTGCAAAGTGAAGCAGCATCTGAGTTTCCAGCCACATGTCATCCCACCCAAGACAGGCAACTGTTTCACCACTATCAATCACATGAGAAAATGTTTTTCAGGACTGCAGATACTCCAGTGCAAACAACTCAGTAAGGATGAGTAAGATCTCTGCAGGGAAGGGTCTTTTTTATAAAAGCAAAAGTTAGAGTGCTAAATTTTTATGTTGCTCTCATATTTAAATTGCTATCAAGACAGAATACTTCACATTTTCATAACACCTAATTTAAAGGAATTTCAAAACACTCTGCAGATAAGAATAAATTCCATTTCTTGCCTTTTGTGAAGCATGAGAATGTTAACCCCATTTTGACAAAAAGAAGCTTAAGGTGTTGAGATTAAGCAATTTACCACGGATTACAAAGGAAGTCTAGTGAGGAGAAAGGACAAATGCTAAAAATCCTCTCAGCTTCTGCTCCACACAACTGCAGCTTTGCAGAGTAGTTTTAAAATGTATCTCTACTTTTAGAAAAATTAAATTGAACTTTATGTTTTTTCTCAACATTAAAAGAAATATCCCTCTGACATTAAGGGGAATGCACAGCTTTAGCAAAGAGGAGGGGATATGTCAGCGTGTTCTCAAGGTCTTCTTTGCAGCAGTCTTCTAGCTACACAGTTCATTTCTCTTCAAAATATTCTCCCAGAATAACTGACTCCAAACCACTCCATCTGCTAAACAACAAACTTTTCTGTTTCTTCTCAGTGGGAACACCGGAGCATAAAAGTCAGATGTTATGCAAAGGTACTCAAGGACTCATTGCGAAACATCGGATTAGCTACAACTGAACAAGTATATTTTTTTGGTTTGATGCTGTAAGTGAAAAATACTTAATTTTGTGTGTGTGATTTTAGGTCAACCTGGGTTTCTTTTTTCCTCTATTATTGTAGTTGGGGGGAAAAAAGCCAAAAAGGAATAGTCCTCCTCGTCTGAAATTAAATGATACTATACTTCAGTTAGAATTTTCTCCAAATTTGACACTTTCCAAAATTTAAAAAAAAATACTTAGAGATGGAATGTTACTGTTATTTAAAAAATAAGTTAAAAAATATTTTGTAAACAAGCAATAAGTTTTAAAACATTTCTATCGCTTTCACTCTAGTTTGCAGTCCAAATGGACTAGCCTTGTCATGTGCTTTGATAAACTTTTGATATGTTTTTCTGACATTCTTTCTTCATCAGGAAACCTAGTTATGATGAAAGCCGAGTTACAGGACTTCCTGTTGCATATAAACAGCTGTGAAAATAGGAGAATTGGTGACACATGGGCCTTCAGCTCCAGAGTTGTAGATGCTATGTTGTGGGCTAAAACTAATCTGGAAATCATCCACATACACACTTTACTTGTATACTACTCATTTCTTCTGAAAACAGTAAATACATGGATAAGCAAAAGGAGCTGAAGATAAGCCAAAGGGGTCACACCCCCTTATCACACCAATTTTCTCCTGGAAGGAATTGCAGAAAGTATAGATTCCCAAGAGTGAACTTAAAAAGGCAGAAATACAGCTGAGATGTGCAACAGCCACATAAGTCAGGAAAGTCAGTTGGTTACAAAACCAGTAAAACCAAACTGAAGGGTTCTGTAGCTATGGAATTCTGCCTAGTCACAGGATTGCAAGGATGCTTCCCAAAAATATTTTATTGGCCATTTCCTTTATACCCAAGCTAGGGCATGTAGTCTGTGTGGTTCTTTATAACTTTGGTGAATATGCTTCAAAAATTTCATCTGGATTCTACTTTATTTGCAATAATAACAATAAGAATAATAAGAATAATAATGCCCTCTTCTGAAACAGCACATCAATTGTGAACCTCTTTCAGAAGGCCAAACCAGGGCTGAAAAGTCAAGTTGCAACCACATTAATACAACACCAAGGGGACAGGGAGTAAGAGAAAATGGCGAGTTTTGCTCCCAAATGTCAGCAAACATGCACATTATTTTCTTAGAAACAGATAAACCAGTAGGTTTCAGTGTGTCAGAGATAATATTCAGACTGTTACGAGTGACTGTGGATTGGGCTCAGAAATGAGACACTCGGGATTCATTGAGGATTTTTAAAATACCAAAACCAGAGAAAATATATGTAGGGAATTATTTCCACGCATGTAAAAGAACATCTCTATTTATCACCAAACAATTGTGCTGTAAATTTACTCAGGCCATAATGATCTTTGCTCACTATATGAGCGTGGGTAGATGAAACAGAAAAACACAGTTTACATTTCTCATGCCAGAGATTGTTTTCCACCTGTCTGGAGTACTGCACTGTCTAATATGTTGTACTGCCCTGCATCCACCACTATCCCTGTATCTGTTCCTGCCCAGGAACAGAAAGCAGACTAAATTTAGCTTTGGGGAAGGTGTTCCTGCATGGGATATAGAGCTGATGAAATAACCCTGTGCTACACAAGCTTTGTGGTCCCAGTGGAATAGTGGGTTTTGCAAGGAGGAGAGGCTTAAGGTCTTTTGAGGGATGTAGGTCGGCTGCCAGTCACAACCCATTGCTGCTGCAGTAATCCTGCAGCCCCTGGGGGAGCACAGCCCACCTGAGCCTGAGCTCAAGCTAGGACGGCTCTGAGTGGTGTGATCTCCATCCACCACTGCCAAGGCTCCCACTACAGCCCATGCAAGAGAAGTGTGAAATACAACCTGAAACCCACTTGTCTATTCTTTAACTCTGATGTCCTTTCCCCTCTTCCTACACAGGACGTGTTAACCCAGAAAGAGAATCTAGGGCGAAATCCCTTAAGGAAAGGTGGAACAACTGCCCCTGAACTCTTTTGAAAGGTGGATGCGCAGGACCTTAAACACCAAGTTGATCACCAGCCAGCTGCTGGCCACAGCATTTCAACCAATGTGACAGCAGCTGATATCACAACACATGACAACTAGACTTTGTTCTTTCAAGAAACTGCTCTTTCTCCACAGAGGCAGATACTTCAGTTCAGGCATGAAAACATCTTCAAGCTAACACAAAAAATTCCAAACAGCAAAGAAAATTCAACAAGTGGAAAGGAAGTATCATGGGTTTACAGAGACCCCAGCCCCTCAGAACCTCCCCATTTCACAAGACTTAAAGGAATATTTCTTATTTCCACTACTGAGTGATGAATCAAGAACAACAGATGAATTCAGCTTATGCCCATCTAACACATCTCCCTCTTATTTATTACTTGTAAACCAGACTTCCCTTTGAGGTCAAAAGCCGTTGAAGAAATGTTTACTGCCCAGTCCATATTAGTGCTAAAGCTCCCCAAAACACAGTGAGTTCCCTTCCCTGAGGTAAGTCCTGGAGTCAGCAACTGGACTGTATTCTCTTAAAAACCAACTGGAAACTGAGTATCATGAACTTAATAGAGAAAACCCTTAAAATAGCAATACTACAGATTATTAGTGATGAAGAAGTTTTAAAAGCTCAACAAACTTTTCACCAGTTTTCCTCTTGATCCACTTGACTCCAAACCTGCTTGAAGGATTAAGCTAGCATAACTCATTGCCATTCCTAGACACATTCAATTTGCATGACTAACCCAGTTTTATTCATGCTGGAGATCATACTAACACCACTATGTTTTTGGTTTTGTTTTGGTTTTTTTAAGTCCTCTTCCTTAAAAGCCGAATCTTAGCATTTTTATACTGCTTATGAACACTATTAAAAGAACTTTGATATTTACTTAACAAAACACTGTCAAATCAGGCATCATGTTCTAATGCAATTTATATCCAAATACTTCAATAATGCAGTAAAAAATAATGGACTCAGACCAGCTCTAAAAAGCATGCCTGGAAAGCACCTTCTACAATTATGCTGGTAACCATATAATATCCATAACTTCCTAGTGGCAAGGTGTTTGTGCTTTTCTTTAAGTTTAGATGGGAAACTAAGTTATTGCAAGCCTAAGTTATTTCACTCTATACAGGAAAAATTCTGGGAAGTTCTATAGCCAGTCTTGTACAGAATGAATGCTATAACAATCCTTTTTTCTTCTTCTTTTTGTTGTTGTTGTTTTTGGGGTTTTTTTTGTTTTTTTTGTTTTCCCCTTAATGAAAAGGAAAAACATGCACTTAAGCGTCTCCTGATTTAGGACCAACTTTACTAATGCAAGACAAAGCATAACTCAGAAAAACAAATCATGATACATGTGGATTTGCTGTTTTTAAATGGTCTCTACTTGAACATACATAGTGTCTAATGTACTTTCTGTGTACCGAATTATAGTTCGTCAACTTCTCAAAACATGGCAGGGGTGGTTGTTTCTTGTCTGCTTAAATACATTTATGGTCACTGTAAGTATTTAATGACAAGACGTAATGTGCAAAAGAATAAAAAGCTGTATAGGTATTTTAATAGAGTCCCATTTCTATTCACATTTGAAACTGTTTTTTTAGCAGGTGATAGGACCTACCTACCCCCTGCCCTTTACCCCCCCTCCTCATTTTTAAGGGTAATTTATAAATAAATCTGTCATTTACATATGAGAGTAAACCAAGGATATTTTTGTAGGGAAGACACTGTTCTGACAGCTAGGTTCTCCTTTAAACATCTCACTTGTTTTCACTCTCATAACCTACAGCCTACAAAACAGAAACATGAGGAAAAAAAAGTCATCGCTGTAATTAGTGAGGAAAGATTTCATCCTTTGTGCATCTTAGACCTATTCTGCAGGAGATGACATCAAGTGCCTCTCAACTCAACTGCATCGTGCCAGCAGGATGTCACATGGACGTTGCTACCAACTCACCACCATTCAGGACAGCATCAGCACCTTTAAGCAGCAGGATCTTCATGAACATGAGAAGAAGATTTTTTTTCTGTGTAGCACCCACTTTCCAGGGAAGGGTGCAGAATCAAAGCAACATTACTACTGAATTCTGATCTCCTGATGGTTTACGGAAAGAGGAATGACGTTTTATTTGCGAAATGGAAACGACCAGTCAACTGCAGGAAAAGTAATTAAGCCTTGTGCAGCTGCCAGCCATGTTCTCTCTGGACAAACGTTTCAATTCAGTCATGTTTTGTAAACGAGCAATGACAGATTGGATTTTTTTTCTTCTTCTTCTAAACCCCAAAATTTTCTATATTAAGACATCTACAGAACAATGCAACAGGCTTCCTAATATATGCTACCAATACCTCAAAGACAGTTAAGAAAAAAAGAGAAAAAATTAATGTGCTACATCTCATGGATTCAGATTTGAAGACTTAGTAGAAAAGGCTTTCATTTCAGATTCATGGAACGCTTTATGAAATAAGGGCTTTCCAAAGTTCTCTTGTGTGATCTCAGTTTTTAAGATGAAGCTATAAGGATGAGCGAAAGGGCTGCTGAACGATTTAAGAAAGTAGCTAAGAACATTCTTTGCTCACCATCCTGACTTGTCATAATATGCCGTTGCTTTAGGGGGAAAAAGACAAAACAAATCATGTCCGGTTGCATTGTTGATATGATTTTAACCTCAGGATAAACATCTGGACCAACTCTCAACATCATTATTATTTGTTGCCACTGTTATCCCAGAATCCTCATTTCTGGAGCGAGACCACAGCAATGTTAATCGAGTGTGTGCTGGCAAAAATAAAAAGGCTGTCTCTTTCCCAAACAAACACTGCTATCTAAACAAAAGGACAGAAATTAAATTAAAAAAAAAAAAAAAACAAACACCAAACAAAAACAACAAAAAAGATGGCATAATACATAATCCCTTCTTATTTTCTCATTTTAAATAATCATTTGGATCTTTTCATGCTGCTTCTTAGCACACAGAAAGGCATTTGTAGTTGAGGAGGGACTTTAGGAAGCCTTCTGAAACAGCACAAACTTTACTGTAACTTTCACCACACAGGAACAGCCTATTAACCACATCTGTAGGCAAAAACTCTTGAGAAACACCTGAATCCTGAAAGGATGTGATTTGACTCGAATGCCAACAAGGAAATGCACCCATTCCCTCTTCCAGAAATGAAATCCAAGATATAAATCAAAATCTGACACTCCAATGCTAGATATTTTCCTCAATATCTCTCAATGTTTGTTAAACAAACCTTTGGTAAAGTTTTCAAATTGAAAGCTGAATAGCCCTTCTGCAGAACTGCTTCTACAGACTATAATTACTGAACACATTTACAATGTGTCATAACTGTGACTTGAGCACATTATTTCCATTAGGTTTAAAATGTAATCTACTGTAACAGAAAAATTTGCTCTTTCATTTTATCTATGTGATTATCACCAACGCTAAAGAGAAACCATAGCCAAAGTCCATCCAGCTACTTTAACATAACTTGAGACCAACCCTTAATGTAGTGAAGCCCACCAGGATAACAGAGGCTTTATCGTAACACTGGGAATAATAGAGGGAGGGGTGGAAAGTTTGTGCCAGCCTCTGGACTAGGCAAATGAAGAGCTATTTGCCTCCCTGTATTCAGGGAGAAGGAATTTCTCAGAAACATCCAGAATTTTTGCAACAAGTTCTATTTTGAAATAATTGTCCCATTCAAGCAGTAGAGATTTATCTTTACAGATACAAGGCATATTATACTAGCTCTTCCTCGCATGAATAAGATCTTGATTTGTTGCGAGAGTTTTTTGGTTTTAGTTGGTTTTTTGCTTGGTTGTTTTTTTTAAATATTCTGAGCCTTAAGGAAGATTTCTTCTTCCACCTTTACAAGCTAAAGGACAATGAGATCATATTTTGTGTTTTGGAAGCCTGTACACCTTCATTTGGAAAAGCATTTAGTTTATTCACAAGTGTTGAAAGGTACAAATTTACAAATTCAAAGACAACAATCTCCTATTCTTCTCAGAAGGTTCAGCATAGGAATGCATCCACAATGTAGTCCTTAGGTCAAGGGGAATTTGATTGAATTGCAAGAGAACCTGGGAATGCGTGTACTAGTATAAATTCCTTTCATTGTTATGATGTTTTTGCATCATTGATTTCCTGATTTTTTTTTTCCTAATTAAAAAATTAAACAAACCACTAAAAAAAGAGTTCACTTCTTCCCTGTCCCTTGTTTTATCTAAATACAGGACAAGTATCTTTTCTCTGGCACAACAAGGGTCATGGCGACTCAGTTCTGTCAAGTTTTTCTGGGCAAATGGGATTGCTGTAATTATTAATCGCAGGACCCGCCACTGTCTACGAAAGAGTGCTGATATGTCTTCATCAGCACATCTACGAGTACTGAGAAAAGTGAAGAGAAAAAGAAAGAGAAAAAATGACTATTTGATTTAGATGTACACACTTCCCATGCTACTTAAAATGAAGAATGATTGATTTCAGAACTTTCACAAAATCTGGATGGGATATAATGGGAAGGAAAAGGAAATACTGATCTTCAAGACATAGGCAAGTCAGATACACACCAGTGAAAGACTTGTTGAGTCACAGCATGCCTTAAGAGAGAAGAATAAGGAGCTTCAGCCTTCCCTCATGAAGGGCTGTCACAAACACATAGGCACAGCAACATGATACCCAACACGACAACCAAACACGGTGAGCATGTAGTGATAAATTTTCAAGTGGATTTATGACAGATGACCTATTATACTCCCTCTTACCTAAGCAGTACATCCCAATCTTGAGAAAGTTTATATGGGTAGTCTAACAGGCTTTATTTCTTCTACAGCAGTTCTAAAATGATGTTATTGAAATTTACTTTTATTTCTTTAAAAAGTTTTCTAGCTGCTTCTTTTTTTAATGTTTCTGTGACACTATTTGTGTGCTGACTCCATCAGTTTTGAGCAACACCACCTGTGTAACACAGATTATAGAAGGTGTGTCTACTTGAAGCAATATGTCTTGAAGCAAGATGGGTTTCCCCCATACGTCCCACCTCAGATTGGGTCTTTCCCCATATATTCTATGCATGTCAACCACATTGCAAAGACTGATTGCCAAGGCGACTGAGAGACAAGATTCTGTGATCCCATACCGATGTGTTATGTACTTAAATCTGCAGTAACAAACAAAAAGGTCAGGATGAAGCTCCTTTGCTGACTAATCTTGTTGACATTTGAATCATTATTGCTGATGGTGCTTGTGTAGGTCACCATGAGAGCTCAAGAGAAGGCATACTGCCTAACTCACAGAAACAAATCTCAGGCACTTAGCTCCTGCCTGAGCAGGACCATCAGCAGGAAAGGACATGCACTCTGAGTCACAGTTAGCACTTCACAGAAACTGTGCCATCAAACAGGCTTTCCCAGTTACCCCAGAGAGAGCGTGCAGACAAACGTTGCTATTTGCCTCCTCTATTCTGGATGGATACGACCTCGCCCATGCTGCTGCTGAGGTAACTATTATCACTACATCATACATAGCAATCTCATTTCAAACCACGTTACGTCTCCTGTTCAACAGCGAAGTCTAAAAGGGAAAACAGGAGAGCATGAACTAAGTAGTAATGACAGGTTCAATAAAATAAACAAAAGTTTTGTGATTATTTTAAATTAAAGTCATTCAGACTTTGAAGATTTCATATAAATATTTCAGCCCTTCAAAAAGAACACTTGAAGAGATTAGTCAGATGAAACATCTTTTTGAGTCCCGAATACAAACCGATCGTTATACAGTGGCAGGGAGGGTGGGTTGGGAGTGCCTTCCTATGTCCACAAACACACATTTTCACTGATATTAACGGAGGGAAGAACAGTCTCATCAGTGTTGTATATTTATCTATTTATTTTTTCAGTCTGGGGATTTCTTGGATAAATTGAATTAAACTGTTCCTGTGCTTTCAAACTTTGAGAGCTTGGTATGGGTAATTGCAATGTGTGTACTTACTTGATAGTCTGTTCTATTTACTTAACAGACTTTGGGGGGGGGGGGGGGCGGGGGGTGGTGGAAGGAAGATAGCAAGCATGTCCTCCAAGTCACTTTGACTAAAACCTGTATTTCTGCTTCCCTCAACATTTACATAAAATCATTAAACTTGCTTGTCAGATTATAAAAGGACAAAAACTGATTTAATTCCAATAACCTGGTCACTCCACATTAGCAATATATAGAGAAGACATGATGACATCATTTTTCCCTTTATTTTGTGCTTTGCAATGTAAAGTAGGTTACATACCATTGCATGGGTCTGTAATATATCAGTACCAGCCTAGAAGCTGAAAGCATAATATGACCTTGGCAAGGAGATAAGAATATGCAACACAGTTTTTAGTTCTTTGTTATCTAATTCCTGATTTTTTTTCTGGAACAGTCATTATTTCTCTGTTTGTCAGTTTTTTTCACTGTGAACTCTAAAGTAGGTAATCTCATGTCTGAAGTGCTTATTTGGACCTATAAATTGAGGATAAAATCTAGGTCTTGCTGTAGTTGAAGGGAGTTTTGTCACTGACTTCAAAAGTGTTATAATTTCACCTCGTGAAATTTAAAATCTTTGCCTGGTGAATCTTGCATACGTTTTCCATGAATACCCAATTCTGTCAGCTCTGAAATACTGAGTGTAAGTAGAAGGGGATGCTGCAGGAAAAGTATAGAAGAAAAATGGAGCACTCTGTTTAGATGGAAAGAGATCTGCATGGAGGACTTGAATGAGAGGCCAAATTTGGGGAGGCTCAAAAGAAATAAGGGAGAAAATAGAAAGGCTGTAACATCAGCAATTTACTCGACTGTGAACTGCATGTATGCAATGTAAGCACACTGCATGCGAAGAGCTCTATACCATTTCATAAGCTGATAAATTCTGCTACAAAAACCTTTAAACGTGGGTTTTGGTTATAATTCTTTTAATCACCAAAAGCCACACAGAACATAGAAAAGCAGTTTTAATTACTGCCACCTTTCTGTTCATCCTGTATTTTTCAGAAAAAAACAGTATTTTACTTCACTTAATATGATGAGCAAATCTTTTCAATGCATAACCAGTGACACATGAGTAAAAGTTCACTAAGAAAGAAACACAACCCTACTTTCATCCAAAAACCATCCAAAAGCACTCAACCCAGATGTATAACACTAGAGTATAAGCCATTCTTTCACTTTGAAAGTGAAACCAGAGTCTGATATCTACTTCAGTATGACTGTGGTAAAACCAAAATAATACTCTTACAGCTCTATTCAGTAACATGCAAACTACAGATTCATATCGAAGAGGGGATACAGGAGTGGAAAGCAAGTTAACCCCACATTCGTCAACATAAATAATTTACATTTAGGTGGACTGCAAAGCAAGTTACCTAGTTTTGCCCCAATTTCACTTGTATCGTCCAGTCTAGCACCTTTAGCACAAGGTCAACCAAGTTTTGTATGCAAGTATGGCAGGCTAAGGGGCTCATTTCCTTCCTTCTCTCCTCAAAGTCTGCAAACAACTATATTCACATGTCCCAGTGCCGTGACCTTTTGTGAACCAGCACACACTTCTGCCCATATAGATAGCTAAATAGCTAAAGCAGCCTTTACGCAAACACAGAACAAAAGTATGCAAACAAAGCTTTGCAGTGAATTGTCATAGATGCAAATTCTAACCACAATCTCTTTCACCTTGTAGCCAGGAACAAGGACACGCCTGTGGAGACTGCTCCTTTCTAGAGGTACAGACATCCTGATCTCCAGGCAAAATGATTGCACCAATTAGCTTTCTTTGGGTAGGGTATGCTCTTATCAAACTCAGATGTTTCTCAGGTATCCGTGCAACATAACTAGCACTGCCCCACCAGTACTGTCTTCCCTGCAGAAAGGTGCCGCACTCAATATCCATCCATCTCTGCGTTGCTATAATTAATGCTAAGCCCCAAATTGGATTAGCCATGTAAGGCAGCTCCGTAAACAAGTTAATAGGATCTCTCTGCTAACAACACTATTACCAATATCCAATTACTGTAACCAGGTATTAATCTAATGCTGTTAATCTGTCAGATTCTAAAATTTAAAGTACACTGCTGCAACATTTTAATACAATTAAAAAGTAATTTTTCCCCTTGACTAAAATATGCGTACTAATTAACATTTTATTTTGATATCACAGCAATGGATATGTAGAAAACAAACAAAAAACTCAAATCAGCTCAGGGCCTGGGACTTCCATTACTGCATTAGTCAGACAGTGACTTTGACCTTTTGTTTGTTTGCTTTATTAGATAGAATAAGACCAATATATCCAACCCACTTCTTTGAATAAATGGCAAGAAGTTTCTAACAATTCTTCTAAATTCCTTCAAAAACAATTAATAAAAATAATAATGATTACTACCAGAATCCACTGTGGGTTAATAAGGAAAAAATTCACTCATTATTTAGAACTTTTCTCTCCTAGCTTCTTTTACCCAAATGTTGAATACAGTCTATCAAAGAAAAAATGGTAAATTACTAAAAAGAGAGCCAACAGCTCATTTAGAATACACCACAAATTGTATCAACCAACTGATTGTTTTTGCTGTTCTGTATAAGAAAGGGACTAACCCAGTAATTATTATTTCTGTTTGTTCATTCACTTCTAGCGTATCAAATCATGAGCTTGCTAAGTGCTTACATCATCTTGGATATAGGAAGCTATTGCAGTACAAGAAGATAAAGCAAGATGAGCACAAAAGGGGAAAAAAAAGACCCACTAGAATTTGCATTCTGGACAGCATAGGTATCTCTCAAAAAACCATTTCCTGAATATCCTTCCCACCACAAAAAAAAAAAGAGAAAAAAAATAAAAGCAACAAAAAAACCACGTCACAGTGTAAGGTTTACACACCACAGTATGGGGTAAAGGACTCAGCTGTGCCCCGAAGTAGAAAGAGCTTTTAAACTTAGTGTAGGATTGAAAGACTGGTCTTCTCAAGAGTCTGAGGGATAAAGGAGACAAATTAGAAGTACAACAATGGATGCCACCTTAGCTACACTGTGAATTTTCTGTTAACTTTGAGAACAAAGCATATGAGAAAATAGAAACCAGACTGCAATTCAATTACTAAAACATAAAACAATAGAGTGAGGCTGTCGTACAAGCCAGAAATCTGAGGCACAAAATCAGATGCCAGGAGAAAGAGCTATCAATGGCAAAAAGAAACCACAAGAAGGAGAAGGAACTAATGTAAGTAACATCAACTTCAAATGTGTAAGAGAGAATGAAAAGAGATAGGGGATATATAGAAAAGTTTGCAGTTCATCTGATCCAGCTAACAAACACACCTTTGCTAGACACTTAAAGAACTGACAGAAGCACTCTCACAGAGAAATGGGGAAACAGTGAAAAATGATGAACGATCTTTAAAAGCCAGGGACTTACATACCAGCAGCATGAAGAACAATTGCATGACAAATGTATAAGCCCATATAGATTCAGAAGCCGCAGTTACATTCTCAGTGTGGTGAGCTGCAACCGGTATTTCCCAGCTGCCAATTTACTTAATGTGGCTTTAGTGCTTCTTGACCTGAGTAGGCATATACACTTTAGTACTTATTTGTCAGGCACAGACTTACTGACTCATTTCTGCTTGATCTGGAAGCACAAACCTGTGCTCTGACACACAGCATTGATACACCCTACAACTCCACATACGGAAAACAACTCTATTCATATCTACATTATACTTCCCTTATGAAAAAACAATAATTTGAGAAATACTTCAAAACCAGTAATATAAAGATAATAAACATACCATTCATCAGCTTAAGTACTATTAAAATGATTGATAATGGTATATGCCAGTAAGTTCCCAAAGGAATAGTCCTAAATTTCTCTTGCATGAGAGAAGCTCACTAAGATTAAAAAATTGTAAATAAAAATTATCACGTCATTGTAAGTTTGAGGTAAAAATTATCAGAGATCTATCAATTTATCTTTGTACAACACAAGCTGTAAAAAAGCACAACTGCAAGATTGTGACTTGCTAGCCTGCCCTTTTTTGACACCTTCAGTAAATCTTCCTGAGAGCTTCTACATGCCTTTCTTCACATGCTATAGCTCACATGGTTTGTATAGTACTATAATAAAAAGTGCAGTTACATGTATTTTTAAAGGTCTGATAAACAAACCCTTCCATCTCTTAAGAATACAGCCCAGAAGCCCATTTCATTTTATACTGCCTTAGCTAACAGAGCTTATAGTAAGTACACCACATTTTAAAAAACTAAGCATATAAAATTACACTTTATTTTAAATTATACCAGTGAATTGTTAATTAAATATAATTACTACTTTTTAAAGATCGAGAGAAGGACGACTTTGAAAAGTGTAATCAAAAACAGCTAAGGAGAATCAGGACATGCAGGAACAAAACCAAAATTAACATATTATAGGAGAGATACCACAGGGAGATCACCACATTTGACCATCAAGCGCAGATCTGACATAGAAAAGAGACTTCATAAAAATTCCTCTCTAACACAGCAGTGTCTACTGGACAGCTTTTACCTTTATCTCCATCACTCAGTAATGGGAGGGTTTGTATTTTCTTCCAAACAGTTGTTACAAAGCAGAGCCACTGAGACACCCACATTCAACATATCCATGTACACATGTACATAAAAACACTGATTCTTCTAGGATGAATGAATGAACTGTATAGGCAGCAGAAGTTCTCCGAATTTGAGACGTCTTGCTGTTTGCAACAGAACACACCAATGGTTCAGAAATCTTTTCCTAACCCTTCTACAATCCCAAAGTGCCCTACATAAGAAGAGAGAGGGCAAGCTCCAACACTTGCCAGTGTTTAAAGGTTTTATTTTTTTTTCTTCTCCAGTCTAAAAGACAAGCAATGGGAAGAGAGATCGCTATAAATCTAATGATTTTGCAATGTGAAAATTGAGGCTTACAAATATTGTGTAGTTACCTTTACTAAATAAATCTGCATTATTTCTCCACCTATAATTCAATTTACAATAACTCTATTGAGAAGTTATACAAGTCTTGACAAAGTTAATACATCAGCTTTGGCTGTATAGGGGAGGTATTATAGTGGCAATACATTAGACTGCCTGATACACTATCACAGCTCCCACATCCTGGAATCATTCTGTACCTCATTGTTAAAACTATGACCACCAAAAGATGCAAAACTTCACTGAATCCCACTTATCAACAGTTGGAAACTAATACCTCCAATCTAAGTAAATATTAAACATGTTATATGCACTTGCTAGAGCCACAAAAACGTGAACCAGATGTAGGTCTGCATTTTTTATTTTTTTGTAAAGAAGTAGATTTTAAAAGTAGTCTGTGGCCAATACAAAGTGATATTATTCTAAAAGAGAGCACTTAGCCACAGAAAAAGATCTCTCAAGATCTTTTCAGGTTTACTATACCAGAGGCTATTTCCATGGAAGGGCAGATAACTCAAAAAAGGAATATAAATACTAACTATGTCTTGACCCTTACAGGAAGTTGGGGGAAAAAAAAGCATTCCTCAGAAAGACTGATAGTCTGAAATACCATCTATGTCAAACAAAAATTAAGTTACTAGGCTCCCCTCTTTGTCTTTTTTTTCAGTCCTTGCATTGAAATTGAGACATGCACTCAGAACACATTTTTTATCAGATTATTCACCCCTGCTCAGATGTGCGTGGCATCATGACAAGCCTTGACCACGTAGCTGAACTCAGATTCGGCAGTTCAGAGAGTGCAGGACATAGTCTAGGAGCAAGTACAGTTGTGATGGAAGAGGAGAGGATGGCTGATCAGTCTTGACCACTGGTAGCCAGAGGCTGATGGTGTTATGTCCCAGTGACAGTTTAGATGCTGAGGGATATCAACCTCCAGCTAGCACTCCAGAAGGATATAACAGTCTTCCTGGTCCTATGCTATTGCCTCCCTTTGCACCCCAGGAAGTCTGAGACATTCAGCATTTTTAATCTGGGATGTAGCTCTCCACCTCTTATTTCCAGATCAAAGTCCATTCCTAGTCACAACAAGCAAGGGGTGCACAATGAGACACTACTTTTTTTGCAGTCTCATCCCACACTGGCGTGAAAAGAGATTACAAGGTCAGCATAAACCCTTGTTCTCAATATGCAGTATTTTGGAAAGAAAAAATATGAAAAAGGCTGTCAACTCCTTAAACAGGCCACCAGTATTCCTCAGCTTTTTTATTTTTATCTTTTTTAAACCAGATGCCAGTCTGGAAGACAAAAACACTTATGTGAAGTTTGGGTCAGGAAACAACTCTCACATAGTCACTGCCTCTTAACTCTGTCCTGCAGGCCTCTTTCAGGATCCCTCATCTAATTTCAACACGTTCATACTACAAGGTGATCCAGAAACAGATCCATTGACATGCTGCTCCTACTCCTTAAGGAGCTGGTGTGAGTTCCCTAACAGAGACTATTGATGCAGGCCCTCCCTCTTCATTCATGGTGAAAAACATGGTATGGTCCAGATGAACCCTTGTAGCTCACTATGGATTCCTCCTGGCTACCTTACAGCTCTAGAGAAGAGCTGATGAAGATATTCTGGCAGCTGCTGGTCCACTGATAGATTAAGGCACACTCTCCCCAGAAGGAGACCTTCCACCAGCTATATGACATTTCTAAGGCTGTCTAAGGACCTGGTCAAGGGAGGCTTGCAGTTGTGCAGATGTGCAAGATGTTCGACCACTTTTTTTACTAGACATTCCTCCATTCCTGAAGTCTGGTGTGCTTCCTTTCCCTCTCTCTCCTCCCCCAAAGATGTGCTTATTCCACATTTCAGACTGCAGCCTCTTTGTTCAAGTCCTTCTAGATCTTCTCTGCAAGAAGATTAACTCAATGAATAGCTGTTATTGGTTCAGAATAGACCTCTTTGACCTTCCATGTGTCTCTGTGGATAGCTTTGTTTTGAATGTACACACTCTATATTGAAAGAAAGGCATAGATCTTCCAGAGCTTTGGGCAGAGCAACTCTCCATAGAAGCATGCCATGCATGGAAGCATCCTGGCAGCAGCTGGAAATGCATGGTGTGGGCCATACCATATGTCCTTTAGGAAAATGCATTGGCAGAATTGGGTCATTCCAAGTGGGTCCCTGTGAGGTGCGAGTTATCCAAACTGCCTGCACACACTTTGGAGAGTGGGTGCTCCCGAGTTTTCACCCACACGCACCAGATGGGGCAACCCTACCAGCACCACTAGGCACTAGCCAGAGAAACAAGGTCTCTGGGGAAGCCTATCAGTGCGGTACAGATGAGTCCATGAACACCTGAAGTCAAAGTAGACACACTTTCAAGATTGTGAGATCCCACCTGGAGTGGGGTTCAGATGCGTTCAGCTCTGGGGCCTGCAACATAAGGAGGACATGGACCTGTTGGAGTGAGTCCAGAGGAGGGCCACGAAGATGATCAGAGGGCTGGAGCACCTCTGCTATGAGGACAGGCTGAGAGAGTTGGGGTTGTTCAGTCTGGAGAAGAGAAGGCTCTGTGGAAACATTATAGTGGTCTTCTAGAGCTGAAGGGGCCTACAAGAAAGCTGGAGAGGGACTTTTAGAAGGGCTTGTAGCCATAGGATGAGGGATAACAGTTTTAAACTGAAAAAGGGTAGATTTAGATATTAGGAAGAAATTCTTACTATGAGGGTGGTGAGACACTGGCACAGGTTGCCCAGAGTTGTGGCTGTCCCCTCCCTGGCAGTGTTCAAGGCCAGGTTGGATGGGGCTCTGAGCAACCTGGTCTAATGGGAGGTGTCCCTGCCCATGGAAAGGGGGGTGAAACTGGATTATCTTTAAGGTCCCTTCTAACCCAAAAGATTCTACGATTAGTGGATGGTGATGACTGATAAGAATTCATAGTTGCTTTTATAACATTTCATAATGAGAACTGTACGGCAGAAATAGTCAAAGTGCTTTTTCTTGAGCATTTCCTCAAAACGGTGATTATGAGCATGGGATAGACTCTGATGTCCAATAATGACAGAGGTTCACCAGCTATACATGCTATTTTTAAAAATGATTATGCAGTATCCAAAGGCTTTAGTAAATAAATGTTCTAAGCTGACAATGTAGCAGTTAAGATTAAAAAGGGGCATTTTTCATGCTGCTATATGTCCTTAAAAATTTCAGTTAGCCTATATACATTTAACAGAAAAATACAGCAAAAATCATGATGCACTACGCATCTACAGATGGCAAATGCATAACACTGATGTCCAACGCTTGTGGTACAGAAAAAAAGAAATATCAGTTTTCTAGTGGCTTGTTGTCTAACTTGAAGAATTAATCACTCCTGGGATAAATTATGAAAGTTCTCTTCTGTAACAAAATAGTAGTGTTCATACAGTGCAGTATGTAATGGGAACTACAGAAGAAACTGACCTATCCAAGCACTGTGTGGATTTATTGAGACTGATTTATCTGTTTTAATTCACCTAAGCTCAAAACCATCCTGAGCTCTCACAACATATGAGGAATTACTTTTATTTGGCTCCAAAATAAAACATTAATTCAGGTTTTTCTCGAGATTTATCAAGATTTATCTTGAGTTTTATGACCTCATGAAGACTCTTACATTCATTCAAAATTAAGTTAAAAAGAAATCTCTGTACACAGGTGCACTGTAGAAGTCATACTAGAATTTCAGGAAAAAAATTTAAATTACTCATACTGGAATTTGTCGAAGATGTTCAATTTAACATACCTTTTCTTGCAAAAGTACCACAGTGTTTAAAACAGTCTGCACCCTTCTTTAGCTTGACCTCTCACCATAACAGCACAAATAACATAGTATTTTTAAGCCCCATAACCATACAAAATAAAAAGGAAGATAACACCTCACAATTTGCAGCAGTGCCTATGTTGATACCAGAAGTCACAGCTAAACCTGGTTAAGCTTATGAAAATCCACAGAAACACTACACAGATTCACAGTAGTATAAGTATAGTTATTCTGTAAATTAAACTACTCAGAAGTACTTTGATTTAGTTAGGTTAATTCAGGTTTGATAACATAAAAACTTTAGGTCGTTTTCACAGAATCACAGAATCACAGAATGTTAGGGATTGGAAGGGACCTTAAAAGATCATCTAGTCCAACCCCCCTGCCAGAGCAGGAATACCTAGATCAGGTCACACAGGAGACCTTTCCTCGTTATACATAGTTTCTGCCTAAGGTTTAAACTGGTATTACAGATTTAACACACAAGCTGCAGTTCTTTTGGTGTTTTTACTCTCTGGTACCAGCTCCCAGGTGTCTCTAGGTCACCAACAACTGAATGCTCAAATATGTACACAGAACTTAATTCATTAATCAACTACAGACTTGAACATAAGAAGAAAAAGCATTATATTAATTGCAAACAAGAGCAAATCAATACTATTTTTTCCCCAGAGATCTTTATACTATTACTCTACTTGTCTACTGCTTGAAACGGCAATTACCCTCAGGAATTATGAGACAAAAAAGTCAGTTTAGTTCAACAGACAATTCGTATTACATGGAACAGTAATTCATACTTCAGCATATATGAAATCTCTTACCTCTGGGGTTTTCTTCCCCCATTCTTTCCAGCTAAACACAGGATACAAACCATGAAAGGTATGTCAAAAGTGTTCTTTTAAGCTCAAATATTCACAATCCAACTATAAAATTTACAGCATAGTGAAATTTCCTGTAAGGCATTTAACACTACTGATCCCAAGATATGCAAGCTAAATATAACAACAGTGTGTTCATCCTCTTCACCCATGGATTCTCCTAATGGTGCTTTTGTCACTATTACATAGTCTCTACAGACACAACACCTGTAGAAATGACAATGTTGTTCCAGGAAGAGAGTTACTACAGGAAGAGCAGTTAGAATAAAAACTCTAGAGTTAGGTCTCCTGAATTTTATCCCTAATTATAACACAGTGTGTTATCTACTATGAAGTGTTTAATTGTCTCTCACTTGGATTAAAGACAGGTACAGTAACATTTACATGCAATATATCCATATGATTCTTATACACACGTGCATTTTCTACATATTTATCAAAATCACAGATATGATACCAAGTGTTGTAATCAATAACCTTGCATAAAGTTCCTATGTGGACATATAATTATTATATTAACCATGTAGGTTTCCAGAAATTATACCTATTTTATATATATTCAATATAGTCAAAGTTCTGTATAAAAAAACGTTCATTTCAGTTCACTACATTAAGCAGATGAAAGAATGCAGCAAAAACTGTTGGTTCGAGTTGGATCATAATCTCCATCACAAATTCAAATTTTATTTTTTTTTAAATAATATTGTAGTCCAAATGCTCTATTCCTGCATCTGTAATAAAACACAGATAATCATGTGCTGTCACCATCTTGTTATTTGTGTGCATCCATAAGCAGCAATAACTGTTGTTGCAACTGCCTGTTTGCTGGACTCTATTAAATAAAAAGTGATACAGAAAATAGGCTAGACAAGGATCTACTCCTCCTTCCTTGGCTCTGGATAACTAAAAATAATAATAAAACCAAATATCATTACTTCGTTTGTGCAACGAGTACATAGCAGGCCTCAGTAGGTGACAGGGTGGTCACAGCACTTAAGCTGCAAACCCAGCTTGAACACACTTGTGTTTACTTGGAATATACCATTTAACACACCAAAAGTGTACTAAACCCACATGAATCAGCAGGTGACGAGTCATCAGCAAGTGATGCTGTTTACACAGATGCTAGAGAACATCAAGTGTTGGCTTTGACTGGTTTCAGTGACAGAAAACCCTAAGTGCAGAAGGGCCCTAAAGGCACAAAGCAGAGTCTGCCGAGTACAGTACTTGTGAGATTTTTGTACACAGAGACCCTGATGGCTTCACCCCAGCTGTCATCTTTTCTCAGCCATCCCTGACTCTATCTTAACCCCCCATATTCCAAACTGCCCTCAAAGCATCCTCAACAGAGCTCACCAGCCACATCTTATGGGTATCACATCACACAGACAGATTTAGTTTGTTTGGCTGTTGGGTTTTTTTTCAGTTTATCTAAGCAGTTAACTTATCTGAAAGTCTTAAGCAATAGCCAGTCTAATAGGTCTGGACATCCTACTCACTGGAAAATCTATGGGGTTGTTTTCAAGTTCTAAACCTTAATGAAAATGCATTCAGCAAACTGATATAGACTAAGCAGCGATCTGAGTGTCTGAGATTCAAGCTGCTTTCCGACATTTTCCTGACACAGAATCTATTATTACCAGGTCCTTGGGGAAACCTGAAGGAGACCAAAACCCTCACATCTTTGTCCCTGATCTCCAGACCTTAATGCTCCTTGATGAGCACTGCAAGAGAGCAAGTTGTCTCAATATAAAAGAGTAAATCTGTGAAACCAAGGCATGCTTCATGCAATAAAACCCATGAAACTACTGAATTTCTATATTTAAGTTACCTCCCAGGTATTTATTTAGCAGAAGAATTCACTATTTAGCTCTGTTCTTGAAACATTTTTCCTTGGTACTATCATTTAAACGTTCTGTTTTGTATTAACTCTCAAGGTGTATTGATTTCTTTTCTTTTTTCATCTGCATTTTCAAGATTAGGAACTGTTCACTTCTACTCTCAAGTCAAAGCTTAAAATAATACCAATAGTACTACTACTAATATAATGCCAACCTCTTCCCAAACTCCACAACTATAAACCTTGTACTACATAATATTTACAACATATGTCTAGATCACATATAATTTTAGAAACATTTGCTATTATTGCAGAAATTACTTACATGCACAAGCACACAAATGCACACATACATACATATAACAAACATATTTCAAACTCAACAGATATGCACTAAAAGAACATTACGGATGTAGAGCCAAGTACTCAAAACCTAGGCAAAACGCCTGTATTCAGTTCTCTATCAGTTTTTGATTTCACAAAGGTAGTTTTTATTCCCCTCCTGCAGGATGAGTGCTTCATTCAGTGTGTAGTGTGGGACCACACGACATGAATGAATCAGGGCTAAATAGTGAAGGTTGTTGTTGTCCATGTCTCATTTGTTGCCAATACTGCAAGGAGTTAATAAATGTAGTTAGAGACAGAAGAGAAATGAGGGTTTGATGGTGAAGACAATTGAATGCTACTCTGGAGAACTGGATTCCATCCCTATCTCTGCCATCAAGCTCCAGACTGATGCTGGGCAAACATTTCACAGATGGCTATTAATTGTGTCTTTCTCATTTCCTGCATGCACAGTGGGCAACACCTGAGGCCAGATTTAGAGAGGCGCTAAGCATTCAAACTGCAACTGTATTTGACTGAGGCAGTTTTCTGAATGGGATCCCTGCTGTAAAAACTTGACACTTCTGAAAATTCAAATCATGACTCTTCAAACAAATGTTTGCTTGACAATTTTGGTCATAATTTCCTGAAGAGTCAAGTGTGTATTTGTATAACAGAGATAAGGCCATGACTTCCCTTTGGGTATGGCCAGGATAAATTCATTAACGTTTATGCAGCACTTCATGACCATGGCCCTCTAATACAAAATTTCCACTACAACACTGATAATGATGATGTAGAGTATTTAGTGAGAAGCTGCAATGAAGTCCACTAAATACAACATTCAGATGTACATCAGGGAGGATTAAAAGTACAAGTACATGCACTGTCATTTTCCTCACTATGTAAGATTTCTGAGAAAATAATGCATCACCTCATAGGAAAAAAATATTTTACAATGCAACTATACACAAAAAGGTAAAGGATTACAGATAGAAGATAATTTTAATTTTGGTAACTCCTATCTTTCAAATATTTGATTTTTGCAATCCTAACATTCCTATTTCCAATTTGTACTTATATGAATGCATATACGTCACACAAAGATTTCTGTCAAATTGCATAAGAGTTTGCAATTGTTGCCTTGACAACTAAATTTAAACAGCTGGCTGCAATCTTGACCCTTTCTTTCTGATATTGTGTTGAAATTTAGTTTTTCAATACTCTCCGATATCCTTTTGCTCTGAAAAGAAAAATATACAGAAGACTGCAGCAATGGGGTTCCTATGAGATTATGGGCAATTTCTGTCTATTGTTATTGTACACTTCAAAAATCAGGCTGGTTGACAGTAGAAGTGAAATAAGGCTTCCTATTCTCATCTAGTCCACTTGAAGAATTATTTCCGAAATTAGCTGTATCCCCAATTCATGCTGAGGAACAGGTATGGAAGTTTTATCTCTATTTTTCAAACTCTGGAACTGCACTATTTTACTTTTGTCTTCGTAGCTTGTGTATGCTGTCTTTCTTCACCAACCTTCAACAAATTCAAGATGAATGTTTCACAGGAGGGCTTATTCTGATCCTGCTGCTGCACTGGTGGCTATACCTTGGCTTTCCCCTTTTCCTTTTCTAATCAAATCACAAATTGCAGCCACCTCAAGGCTGCTCTAAATTGTACTCAAGTGCGATAGAGTGAACAAAGCCCTTCTGGACTCTGGGTTTTGCTCTAACCAAATTTTTTCCCCTCTGCCCATTCCCCAAGGTGCCCTTTGACACATACTTCATATTGCAGGCTGGAAAGAGGAGTGAAATAAGACAGCTCTCCTGGCACGATGCCATCGAGGGATTTTCTTCCCTCCAGCACACTCCCAGGGCAGTAAGCTGTGCCAGGTGCCCTGCTGCTCTTATCTGCCAGAACAGCTCAAAACAGCATGAAAGAAGACGGAAGATCTAGGCCATGATATCTTTTTAAAGAAAGCAAAAATTCCCATCCTGCATTTCATATTCAGGAAGTTTCAGATTAATGCTTTAAAAATCATAGCTCTCAGGTTGAGAAAAAGAGAATTTTGTGTAAGTCCCGCCCCTTTGACTGCAATAGGCTAAAGTTTAGGGACTTAGAGCAGACAAGTCAATGGGTAATTATTGGCAGGTAATCAACTCAAATTTCCAAGAGCTGGTCAAGCAGTTATCAATCTGTCACCATCAGCAAGAAATACCATCAGCAGTTCCTACATCTAAAGCATTTTATGAATGTTCCTGTAAAGAGCTTTCTTGTAGAAAAAGAACCACAGATATTTACATACTGTTTATGTCTAAACAATTACTTTTGCAGGCTATTTTAAATAATATCAAGAAACTTCTATTAAAAACTCAATAACCTAAATTTCTGCTGATAATAGTATTCATCAAGTGACAGTTTCTGAAGAAGCACTGTGTGAAGAACTGTCAGTTTGCATTTGAGTTTTGCATTCGAAGGGTGCATTTGGAATGATAAACTGCAAGTTACAGCAAACTGGAATAAAATTTCATAAATATTAGTTATATTAACCAAAGCATGATTCTGACACACTTGATATGAGACAATCAATCAAGCTCAGCTCCAACTAAGCTCAGCTACTAACCAAATAGCTGCCATTGTTAGAAATTGTGATTTCTTCTGGAGTTCTGAGAAGTGGAAAAAAAGTTTTAGCATGTGGTATGTCATATGGAACGGGAAATCCTTGCAGCTGGGATACACGGTGAAATGGAAACCCACGTGCCTAAGAAACACTGAGAAATGCTATAAAGATACTGTTTATGCATATTTAAACATCAATCCAAATCACTTCCATGTGATTTCTTTCCCGTGGCTTGTTATACTTCTCATTACACTCTTCTACCCTTTGACCAGTCATACACCTTCTGTCCAAGCTGGCTTTGGAGATAGCCTTTTTTATTAAAGGGAAAGACCTTTACACTTTGATTCATTTCCCATTCATTCAAAGGGAATAAGAATAATAACTAAAAAAAAAAATATCCAGGACTGTACTGTAGTGTCAGGTATTTTAAGACTATTATCTCCGGAAGAAAAGGGAATGATGGATGTACTGGCAACAATTCCTCCTCAGATTTACACATGCTTAACAGCAAAAGTGGCAACAGATCCCCAGTTTCGCGATTCCATCTGCAGCATTTTAAATTCTTGTTTATGCTTCTGACAGAGACAGACACATGGAAGTGCTGTGCTCAGCTATCACCCCAGTAGCCTGTACCATAAGCTTTCATAATACAGTGCTTGATCTCCTTTATTTACCACAGTTTAGTCAGAGTAAATTCTATTTTTGATTTATTTTTTTTAAAAAATGTTAAACATAGTTTTAGCTTAATGTTCACATTTGTGACAGTGGACTTATCTACTTAATGCATGCCTATGTTGCATCAATGAGACTAGGGCAAAACTTCCTGAGTCAGTACATTCACGTGCATTAGCTTTAGGGTAGTGGAGTGTTGCAACAGTTGTACCTCCTCTAGTGCTAGCTTGTCTTCATTTACTTAGAATTTAAAATTTTATTCCAATCTCATATTTTAAAAAAAGAGCCTGAACCTTTTGCATAGCTTTCCCCATTTAGAAATGCAGTTCTGTACCACCTTTAAGTATTTCTGCCTCGCTACATTCAAGATTTATCTAAATTGCTTCTGGCTGTCAAAATCTTACAGCAACAATTTCCCATGATATTATTTCCTTTTATGCTGAGCTTCCATCCTATGAAGATAAATGGGGCATAAAAGAAACTGAGGCCAGACATACACGCAATCAAATGATAATTGTCTTTGCATGTACTATAGCCCTTATTTAAGTCACAGTTCTTTCCCAGATGAAAACTGCCCTTCTCAGGGCAGGGGTTATTCACTGAGGCTTCATGCCATGCTAGCACACTCCTACCACTTTTTTCTCTTGCTCCAGTCACTGGAAAAGGGAGCTGCTGGGCAAAACAAGCTCAGACAAGTAGAAAATATGAGTGTATTAGCAGAGTTTGAATCCAGCTATGTCCTCCAAATTCTGCAGCACTTAATATTATTTCCCCTCTAATGTGTTTTGCTTTCTGGCCAGAAGACTAGAGGATCTGCAGTTCAACCTTGAAGTTTTTTGTTAAAGCAAAAAAGAACACCATAGTTAAAAAAAGTCATACACAAGAACAAATTCACAAGGAAGCAACAAAGTTGTATATTTTAAATGCAATATAATACCAAACCAGCACACCTCCATAGCGTTAGGTATTTCTGAGATATATTTTAATGTAATCTTTCTGGATCAACTTTGTCAGGTTTATTCACCAAAACATTATTTCCAGCCAGTGAATTTTCACTACAGAATGCCACCTTCCAATATGCTCTCTCTACCAAACCATAAATCACCAGCTCATTACTAACCAGCACAAGCTAAAAAGAAAGTAACCAAAAAAATGTGCTCTACTTGGAGTCTTAAAATAGCCATTTTGGAGTCTTCAAACAATTTTGGGTGGGAATGTTGATCTGCCTGAGGGTAGGGAGGCTCTGCAGAGTGATCTGGACAGGCTGGATCATTGGGCTGAGGCCAATTGTATAAGGTTCAACAAGGCTGAGTGCCGGGTCCTGCACATGGGTCACAACAACCCCATGCAACGCTACAGGCTTGGGGAAGAGCGGCTGGAAAGACGCATGGTGGAAAAGGACCTGGGGGTGTTGGTTGACACTCAGCTGAACATGAGCCAGCAGTGTACCCAGGTGGCCAAGAAGGCCAACAACATCCTGGCCTGCATCAGGAATAGTGGGGCCAGCATGACTGGGGCAGTGATCATGCCCCTCTGTACTCAGCACTGATGAAGCTGCACCTCGAGTACTGTGTTCAGTTCTGGGCCCCTCACTACAGGAAGGACATTGAGCTGCTGAAGCACATCCAGAGAAGACCAACAAAGGCGGTGAAGGGTCTGGAGCACAAGTCTTATGAGGAGTGGCTGAGAGAACTGGGGTTGTTTAGTCTGGAGGAGGGTGAGAGGAGATCTCATTGCTGTGTATAACTACCTGAAAGAAGGCTGTAGCGAGGTGGGCGTTGGTCTCTTTTCCCAAATAGCAAGCAACAAGACAAGAAGAAACACCCTCAAATTACACTAGAGGAGGTTAAGATTAGATATAAGGAAATATTACTTCACTGAAAGGGTTGTCAAACACTGGCACAGGCTGCCCAGGGCAGTGGTTGAGTCACCATCCCTGGAAGTATTTAAAAGACATGTAGAAGTGGTGCTGAGGGACAAGGTTTAGCGGTAGGCTTGTCAGTGCTAGGTTTACATGTGGACTCCATGATCTTAAAGGTTTTTTCCAGCCTAAATGATTCTATGATTTTAACCATAAACCTGTGTCCTCTGCTTTCCAGGCTCCCATGTTTGCACACAGAAACTACACAACAGTTGAAGATAAGCTCTGTCAGCAAGATTTCATCACGCTAAAATTAACAGAATTTCCAGAGCAGATAGAAACAAAGTTTGACAACTTTTGTACTTTATTTTGAGTTTGTATCCTTAGTAAACTAAGCATAGCAGTGTTTATGCTGGTATTTCATATTCCACATTCATTCAGATTTAAGAAATCAGGTTTCCCTGGCAATCTCCATTGCTTTGCCTCCACAGGTTGTTTTAGTCTACCTTCACCTTGGCACCTGCAACACAGTGTGACCAATATGGTTTGGACGGAACTGCGCTTGATTGTGCCACTGCCCTGCAACAGCCGCTGACCTTCAGCTGGCGGCAGAGCCCATCACCAAAGGACTGGGGCTCTGAAGCCTGACCTTGCCTTCTTGGTGGAAGTCCAATTAATTTTCTGAGATCTTTCCCACAGCTTCAGGTTGTCAAACCACACAGCGCCAGGCTGGGTTAAACTGCCTCCAAAGAGACAGCAGCTACAACTAGAGGCCAGTTCTCTCATACAGCTGGCAGTCTATTTAAATGATCTAATATTCAAGAGCTGAAGAGAGAGAATCAGAGAGTGACAGACAGACACAGGGTGAAGTCTTGGGTTCCAGAGGAATTGCTGTAATGTGTCTGAGCAGGTGGTAGCAATGAGAAAGAAAACCTATAAGAATACAAACTTAATTTCTCTCACTAGTTATTAATAGTAGCTGAGGCAGAAGCTCTTTCACAGCTGAACTGGCATTTGGATTGATCAGTATTGACAGCTTGTTTACTGGGAAGATCTCAAAAACTAGAAGTGTTCACCAAGTAGCTTTAAGCTTCTTCCTTCCAACACAGGGAAAATACAGTGAGAGGGAGGCTAGCTCCTCATGCTCTGCTGCTGCTGCTAGAGGAAAAGAAAACCTTTTACTATCTGGTTTTGCATTGAATTTAGAAAATTAGACTTGCTAATCTTTTATACGTTGGTATTCTTTCATCTTCTTGAGAGATAAATATTTTTAATCAGGCAATTCCCTTCAGGATAACAATGATTCAAATTATACTGATGAATGATATCAATCAGTTATTAGGCATGAAAAATGTGTATATCAAAGCCTAACAACGTTTATACTAATAGAAGTGCAAAGCTTTTTTCCCCTTCTTAAAAAAAAAGACCTCTAATAGTTTTCTTTAACACTCAAGAGGTTTGGTTTTTTTCTTCAAATGTTAGAGTAAATCCAGCACTTAAGTGGTGAGTTCTGTTTGCAGCAGAACATTATTAAATGTGGAATTAATCAAATTAATGGGAGATACCATGCTGTATTCCTGCAGATATATATAAGATGATGTTTTCAATGGCTGCTTTTTAAAATGAAAAATTAACATCAAAATTACTTTAAAGCCCTAGATAGGGTTGACTTTACTTCCCAATCCTTTTGCCAGATATCCATCAAGATATCCATCTTGACTCAGACAGCATCTGACTTTTAAGGATTTATGTGATCGCCATATCCGGCCTTCTCCCCAGGGAGTTCAGGCACAAAGGTCTTGTTCTCTCTGCACCTCATCCTAGGAAGTGGACTGTGACTTGCTGCAGAGAAGGTGGCTTTAATAAATGGGATGTCTATCAAAGCTGCTCATCACTCAGCTTTTTCATGCAGCAAGGGAAATGTCTAGACCACACCGTAAGGTTTTTATTGGCAAACACCATGCTATGCAAATGGCTGCTCCAGGGCACCTAACCTATACCTGGCTGTTTCACAAACCAGCTAGGAATTTGTTGCAAGCCACTGCAGAAGATGTAATGAGGAGACAGAGATTTCAGAACTTAGGGAGAGTATAACCACAGGCCTTGCTTGTAAAGAGACTCATATGTTAAGTAAGCACTATATAATCTGAGCATATACCATGATTGCCTTTAACTTGTTTCTATAGAGACACATAGGAATGTACTGCTGTCAGCAGACCTCTGGCTGCTGGACAAACTTAGCTGATGAATTTATAACAGAGGAGCCTGTATGTGGTTCCCACCTAGTCCATGTGCATAACAATCTACATGCTTTGTCTTACCTTTAAACAGCAAACCTACATGTAACATTCCTTTACCCAACAGCAGAAACAATCAGTACACTTGTTTACTTCTAAGAAAAAACTATGACACCTCCAAAGACCACACCCATACATCCTCTGTAAAAAAACAGAATTCATGATGTGTATTAAGCTATTCACATGCTTCAGTCAGCTAACATACTTCCTGAAGTTAGGAGAAAAGAAAAACAGACCTGTTCTTTCCAGCTGTGTTCAGCACAGTCTGCTTTCTGCATGGGACCAACATTAGGAGTCTGATCTATGATGCCACTTGTGCTTCACCTATTGTTCACAGAAGACTTGTCTCTCCCCATCTCCACAATCACCAGCAAGAGTAAAGTGCTCCATGAAAACCAGCTTGACCATTGCAATTTTTTAAGCTCCCTCTCAAGAGAAACAAAACTGAATGTTAGATCTCCAGCATTCAAAAAAGGAAGACATCTTAATAGGTGCTCACAAAAGGATCTCAGTAGAAGATGAAAACAAGAATTTACAAAAAAATGACATTGTGAAAGTCAGTCAGGAAGCACATTTAACATCCAAACAACTCCCTACAGAAGGGCAATGGAGAACAAATAATGCTCATCTAGATCAAGTTATAGTAAAATTAATTCATTTTGCAAACAAAATTCATATCAGTAATGAGCAGTATAAACACCAAAAGCAAAGCAGCTAGAAATTCTGGTATAACGTCTTCTTTACAGCTCCTTTCTTTGTCATTACCAAACTAAGCATATTGTTTAGCTGTTGGTTGCAGGAGTCATTTTTACAAAACAGTATTTGTTTTATGCACAATACATCTGGTACCAAAGATAAAAATTCAATATACAAAACATATAAATGAAGATATTTTGCTTAAGTTAACACAATCATTTGAAACATCCCACCTTCATAAAGAAAAACAGAAAAACTTCCAAATTTGTCTATGCAAAAGATATGTATATTAACAGGAATTTCTCACAAACTAAAAATCAGAAGGTGTTGTTCAAAAGAAGATATTTGGCACAGAGAAGCAGTAAAGATGACTACCAAAAATTCTTGCTCAGAAACATTTTATTGTAGGAGGAGTAAAGAAATAGAGAAAATACAATCCCATGCACAAAGTTCATTTCCCAGCAGTGGATAAATGCCTAATCGAAATTGATTCTGGACAACATCTCCTGCTTTAATCAACAAATATATGTTTCAGAAAGATATCTGTGGGAATTAAAAAGAAAAAAAAAAACCAACAAACCAAAACATAACAAAACATGGGTCCTGATCTGATGCCATGAAGGATATTCATTAATGCAGCAACAGATGGTTAATCTGCAGACTTAAAATATGTCAACTTCATTTAATTAAAAGTCAACATTATTATAATATTGCCATCATAAAATCAGGTTCTGACAGCACGCCAAACTATATTGCTGTTTTAGTTTTAAACAGAAACTTCTTGATGAGGAGCAACACACTCACCACTTCTGTGAACATTCACACGTCTCAATAAACACACAGCAACTTCTCCTGTGGGCTCCCTCCTGCAGTGGCTCTCCCATGCACAGCAGGATTTTGATACCTTTACTCCTACAGTCAGTAGCATTTCAGGCTGCGGCAGTTGCTGGAGCCAATAGAGTTACACTGCTACTGGTACTCAGGCTAACTGGTTTTGTGTCAGTTCGAATAGCTCAGCCACCACCCTGCAATTTGCAGTGTAAATACGCAGCAGTGGGTATAACTCTGAGGTGTTACTCATTGTAGCGGTATCAATAGCTGGCTTAAGTTATCTGTAAGGAACTCCACAAAAGGATGCACCTGCATCAAGTACAACTCATTCTTTAACATCAGATGCCACCAAAGGAAACTGGCACTGAGGCATGAGGGGTAAATACTAGAGCCGGTTGTTAGCACTGGATAGAGCAGACATTACAAAACACTGTGCCACCAAAGTTATCCTGATCTCAAGACCATTACGTGACCCAAGTTTTGTCTAAGGCTTCTCCAGTATTTAATTAAGTAACACCTCAATTCACCCCCTAACATTTCTGGACTTCGAGTCACAGATGGCAGGGATTGTAGCGTTGAGGGACTTCAGCCTGTGCTGCACCTATAAGCTCTGCAGGAGTTTTATCTCAAAAAATTCTTCTCCTTGCACAGAAGACCCCAGATCTCAACAGGAGAGGAGCATGAGCTGCAGGGCCCAGCAGAGAGCAAGCATTCGGCACCCACTGGTACCAGAGCAGAAAAGGATCAAATCCTGATGTGTGGGCCCTGGTGACAGCTGGTTAGAGAGTGCAAACCCTGTTATAAAAGTGAAAGAGACAGGCAAAGTCCCACCTGGTTACGGACTACATCTATGCTCTGAGGCTTGGTTCCAACCCAGTTCTGTTAATAGTATGAAATACCATCTTACTGGCTTAATTAGTCACAGTCCCAAGAATAAGAAAATAAAAATAATACTTTTATCTAGAAGGAAACCAAAGCTTTCTCTTTCCTATCTTTTTTTTTTTTTTAACCTAACAAAAAAGCACCCGATATTTTTGAAGTATAACCCCCCACATGTCACTGACCCACAAATATAAAGTGTAAGTAACAGCAGCACCAGGACTTACTAGCTCAGGGGCCAGAGTATGAGTTTATTTTTATGTTCCAGGAAAACACCTATAGGCAGTCTTTTAAAACCATTACAAGTGCTTGGTCTGCAGAGAGACTGTGAAAAAAATTCAGAATGCTGTCTTGCTGTATGTTCCCAGACATCAAACAGGGAGCTAAATTCCTGACAATCACATCTGCATAATTACCCAGTAGCCATCTAACCCTTTGCTAGCCCCTATGGACATTTTCACAGCTGCTACAGTTCTGAGCAGCAGAGCTAGACAAGAGGTCAGAGAGGAGGACAGAGCCAATCACCCAGATGCCACGGTTAGAAACAAGCAGCCAGTGCCCATGTTTTGCAGCTCCTAAGCACACCTCATATTCGAACGCAGTGTCTGAATTCAATCAACACAGCAGGCAAATGAGCGTGGACAAATTCATCACCACTCTAATAGGAACGTGTACAATGACAATGAATATAGTATTTACATGTGCCTTAAAGTATTAAAGGATGCTAAGCAGAACTTGGTATCAAAACTTGGTAAATACTAACTTCTTGCTTACATTTTAATAACTGTGTCTTTTCTACCAGAGTTTTGAAGCTTACTTCTTAGATGTACAGAAAAACAGTGACAAACACTTCTGGTAAAAATATCGAAACAAAAAATGTACTAAATTATTCAAAGCTGAAGGAAGAATCACAGAATGGTTGGGATTGGAAGAGACGTCTGGAGATCATCTAGTCCAATCCTCCTGCTAAAGGAGCTTCACCTAGGTCAGGTCACACAGGATCATGTCCAGGGGGGTTTTGAATATCTCCAAAGAAGACGACTCCACAACCTCTCTGGGCAGCCTGTTCCAGTGTTCTGTCACCCTCAAAGAAGTTTTTCCTCATGTTCAGGTGGAACTTCCTGTGTTCCAGTTTGCACTCATTGCTCCTCGTTCTATCACTGGGCACCACTGAAAAGAGTCTGGTCCCATCCTCTTGACACCTGCCCTTTAGATCACAGAATGGCAGGGGTTGGAAGGGACCTCCAATTATCATCTAGTCCAACCCCCCTGCTAGAGCAGGATCCTAGAGTAGAACACACAGGAACACGTCCAGATGGGTTTTAAATGTCTCCAGAGACGGAGACTCCACAGCCTCTCTGGGCAGCCTGTTCCAGTGCTCAGTCACCCTCACAGTAAAGAAGTGTTTTCTTATGTTAGGATTGAACCTCCTGTGTTTTAGTTTGTGTCCACTGCCCCTTGTCCTGTCTGGACACCATCGAGAAGAGTCTGGCCCCATCTTCCTGACACCCACCCTTGAGATATTTATAAGTGTTGATGACATTCCCCCTCAGCCTCCTCTTCTCCAACCTAAATACACCCAGTGCCCTCAGCCTCTCCTCATATGGGAGATGCTCCGATCCCTTCATCATCTTAGTGGCCCTGCACTGGACTCTTTCCAGTAGCTCCATGTCCCTCTTGAACTGGGGAGCCCAGAACTGGACGCAGTACTCCAGATGAGGCCTCAACAGGGCAGAGTAGAGGGTGAGGAGAACCTCCCTTGACCTGCTGCCCACACTCCTCTTAATGCATCCTAGGATACCATTGGCCTTCTTGGCCATGAGGGCACATTGCTGGCTCATGGTCAGCCTGTTGTCTACCAGAACTCCCAGGTCCTTTTCCCCAGCGCTGCTCTCCAGAAGCTCAGCCCCCAGCCTGTACTGATCCATGGGGCTGTACTTCCCCAGATACAGGACTCTACACCGCTCTTATTGAATTTCATTAAGTTTCTCCACGCCCAGCTCTCCAGCCTGTCCAGGTCACGCTGGATGGCAGCACAGCCCTCTGGCGTGTCAGTCACTCCTCCTAGCTTTGTATCATCAGCAAACTTGCTGAGGATACACTCTGTCCCTTCGTTCAGGTCGTTAATGAATATATTGAATAGGACTGGACTCAGTACTGACCCCTGGGGGACAACACTAGTCACAGGCCTCCAACTATACTGCCCCACTGACCACTACTCTCTGGGCTCTGTCCTTCAGCCAGTTAAATAGATATTTATAGATAGAGATATTTATTTCTTTATATATATATTTATATAGATTATATATATTTATTTATATATTTATAAACTTTGATAGGATCCCCTCTAAGTCTTCTCCAGGTTAAACAGACCCTTTCCTCAGGGTCAGACTTCCCAGCCTCAGCCTTTGCTCCTAAGAGAGATGCTCCAGTCCCCTCATCATCTTTGTAGCCCTCCACTGGAGAAATGGGCTGCAGGGCTGTCTTAGCACTTTGCATTGGTTCTTATTTTATTTAGAAACTAGATCAGCCACTCCCGATGCCAATACCAAATCTGGATGCCCAACAAGAAACTATGAGATACATACTTAGAAGGTAAGAAGGCAGGCACCAGCAAATGTAGATATTGCAAACCAAGCGGGAAGGCAGAAGCTGCAGGGAGCAGTTGCATTCCTGACTCCTCTTTCCCATGCATCAAACTCACCCTGGGTGAGTCTGCTGTTAACAGCTGAAGAAACGTGGGCGTATAAAAGAAGCAGCCTCTTAGGTAACCACATACTAATCCACTTGAAGCTGTAGTATCACATTGAGATTTTCTATTATGATCAGTGGACAACATAAAAACCTCAGTGGAAACCTAACATACTGATCTAAAGAAAGAATATAGGTGTAAACCAAACATGATTCTAACAATCCCACTCAGCATTCCCTGAAGTTCTATATAAAAGTGGAATTCAATTGGGTCCAACTGTGAGAGAAATGTACCCTCTGGTAGAAAAATATGCACTGAACCCACAATCTCTCTATTGTAAGTTGTGTGGTAAATAGCACAGAATCGCAGTAAATGTGATGCCTTGCTGGGTGCAGAGATGTACTCAATTTTTCCTGATATTCAAAGTAGTAAACCTGGAGTATACGCTAATTAGGAGTAATACTGCTGTTTGCATAAAGAAAGCATTTGGGGAAAAAGGACTTTTTCTCTTTTTTGTAATTAAATTTTGAATACTGATTTGCTTCATTGTAAGAAATCAACCAGTTTTAATGGCTTAAGTATTTTTTTTCTTTTAGGTTCATACAATGAAAAAAATGATGGGTTTCATATAGATAGCAAATGTTTACACCAAAAACCTCCCTGAGATCAAATATTTTAGTAACTCATGTCTGTTCGAAGCTGGGTAATACCCTCATACTTAAATACTTTTTCAAAGCAAAGAATGAGAGTCCAAGGACATCTCGAGTAAAGATTATTTTTTCAAAAGAAACAAAAAATCAGTTTCCAGAGCACTTCAGGATACATCCCAAGCATGTCACTGTGTCAAAGAAAGAAAAGAGAAATTACAGGAAAACATGAAATGCTTACAACCTGATCCAAAGGTCACAGGGATCAAAGACGACACTCATAATGACTTTGGCAAAATTCAGGACTTGATCATAGTCACTGAGAAAGGATATTTCAGAAGTTTTGCTATTTTCTTATGTTACTGCCAATCTAAAATCAAGAATAGGTTCAAAGAACTAACAATAACTATACAAAAACATTTGAAACAGTCACTACTGCTCACTATCATTCTCACAGCATCTCTCATTAAAGTACTGTGAGTATTAAACTCTTACAATTGCTAGACATTTTAAGTATGATAAAAAGAGATCAAAATCAAAGATAAAACATATGCTGATTACCTGATACTTATGGATATCACAAACTTCACTTTGTAGTTCAAGTCACTTATTTTAGTCCTGACTAAAAATAGCAGACTTGCCAATTCCTCTGCTAGCCTGACAAGTAGTCTAGACATGGTTACATAATAGCATTCACCTTTGACAGTCCCCTCTGAGGTATTAAACATCTGTTAATAGTTTAATAAATTCTAGTCAAATAGTCCTTTATGACAGTCACACCAGTTAATAAACTCCAAGATGTTTATAACTACAAAGATCAGCTTTGTCCTGAGACACCTGAATTAGCACAAATAACGAACGTACAGATGTTATTGACAGATGGATTAGAAACGTAATAGATTAAAAACATATTGCAAAATTCGCTTCATGCTCCCACAAATACAGGCAAGTAACCGTTATATTTGTTATGACAGATACTCTAATGAGCAAGTAAACATCAAGATATTTGATGCCATTTCAGAAATCTTCAGTTTTGCAAAAATTTGTTTACAACTTCCCTAACACTATTCAGCATTCTGTAATCCTTGTGTGAACAGCTTTTATGACAGGCAATTCTCAGTAACACTCGGAGGCACAAGTCCACCACACATTCCTCTACATCTTGAAATATTTCCTGAAACAGTTTTTTTCTCCTCAAAATCCATACATCCTTGCTTTTCCAGAAGTGCTTGTTTTCTCAAACTATGCCCAGGATCTCTGAATAACATGCAGAATTTTATAAAGTGAAGATACAGTATATTTTCTCACAAGTACACCCATCCACATAGCAAATAATTTTTTCACAATATTAAAAATATTTGAAGCACGCATACTCTTTCCAGGATATGAATTTATCTAAGCCTTGTCTTTTAGCTTTCATTTTTTTTTTTTTTGCATCTGGGGAAGAACAACCCCATGTACCAGTACAGGTTGGGAGCTGACCTGCTGGAGAGCAGTGTAGGGGAAAGGGACCTGGGGGTCCTGGTGGACAGGAGGATGACCATGAGCCAGCAATGTGCCCTTGTGGCCAAGAAGGCCAATGGCATCCTGGGGTGTATTAGAAAGGGAGTGGTTAGTAGGTCGAGAGAGGTTCTCCTTCCCCTCTATTCTGCCTTGGTGAGGCCACACCTGGAGTATTGTGTCCAGTTCTGGGCCCCCCAGTTCAAGGACAGGGAACTGCTCGAGAGAGTCCAGCGTAGAGCCACAAAGATGATTAAGGGAGTAGAACATCTCCCTTATGAGGAAAGGCTGAGGGAGCTGGGTCTCTTTAGCTTGGAGAAGAGGAGACTGAGGGGTGACCTCATTAATGTTTATAAATATGTAAAGGGTGCGTGTCATGAGGATGGAGCCAGGCTCTTCTCAGTGACATCCAATGATAGGACAAGGGGCAATGGGTGTAAGCTGGAACATAGGAGGTTCCACATAAATGTGAGGAAGAACTTCTTCACAGTGAGGGTGACAGAACACTGGAACAGGCTGCCCAGAGAGGTTGTGGAGTCTCCTTCTCTGGAGACATTCAAAACCCGCCTGGACATGTTCCTGTGTGACCTGATCTAGGTATTCCTGCTCTGGCAGGGGGGTTGGACTAGATGATCTTTTAAGGTCCCTTCCAATCCCTAACATTCTGTGATTCTGTGATATATAATTGCAAGCCAACACTGCCCAGCAGGTGGTTTAATAGCAAGGAATGAAATAATGCCTCTCTCTGACTCCGCAGCACCATAATAAAGCAATAGCTAACTACGTGCTGACCTTAAACCTTCAAATAGCATCTGTATTAGTTGATAAGAGATCCATACAATTGTTAGGTCACAGATGATTCTACATGAATGTTTCAGTTTGTTGCAGTAAACCCTGATATACAGTGATCACAAAAGCTTTCCTGCTCCTACTATACAGGGTTTAATATTGTCAAATACATTTATTCCCTCCAGCCTTCTTTACTCGCCAACACAGTGCAATATGGCTATAAGCAATGAGGATATGGGCCTCCATTTAAAAAGGATAAATTTGTTCTTTGCTTGTTACTTAGAGAAATATAATTTCTGTCCAGCTTCTGCAGCAACTGCAGAACATCTGGGTTTCCCCTACTGCTCTTTTTCACAGACAAGGGAAGGATGAAAATTCCCTTTCTCTCTAATGTCTTTGCAGAAAGCAGAACATTGCTGTTGTCTTGGTGGGGAAGGAGGAAATTTGATTTACTGACGTTAACCAGAGTTCGGATTGTTCCCATCTATTCCAGAAAGGCAGGGAAATTAATCCACTGGCAGTTGAAGCAAGAAAAGCAGAGTCATAAGTGATCTCCTATACAATCTTTTGTTAAATTTTGTACCTGGCTACAAATCCAGAGATCTGATCACTGTGCTTTCTCTTTAGAGAGTCAGGGTCAACTGAACTAGCACAGCAACTGCGGTGGGCAGAAGTTGGTCTTCAATGTGAGAAAAGCTCACTTGCCTAAGCCAGACAGGGCAGAGATATTTTAACCTTTTCAGAAAAGCTCTTTCAAAAAGTCTGCTAGTGCTTCAGGATCGAAAATACCAACTTACAAATTGGTTCATCAATGAAAAGGCTCATGGTTTAAAAAGATCTAGAGATGGCCAGTCCCACAGGTGTTAAATTTCTCAAAATATCACTACATAGTTAGTGACTATTACTTTACCTTTTTCACTTATTAATTCTTTGTCCAAGAGTATCAACATCAGCCAAAGCACCTGATGAGTCACATCACCTTGTAGGAATTCAGTAACATAGTAGCTTGATATGAAGAGGAATAACATGCAGTTTCATCGAGCGTGGCATATGCAGCCATGCTCAGGTCCTACAGAATTTCACTGATGTCAACACCAGGAGAAAAGGCTGGCCTGCAGTTTGCTGTCAAACTGACCAGAGCTTCTTACAATGGCCAGGCAGAACCTCAGCAATGAAAAATACAGCCAAGAATTGTATCCAAAATACTGTACGGCAATTCATTGCGAACACTCAGGAAAGGAGCTCCACACACCTGAAATAATGATGAGTCTATTATGCTGGGAGCACTCCAAGATAGTTCCATATGCCTGAATTTTTCCAAGCAGACCATCAGACACCATAAGAAGAGAATTCCTAACCTTTGGATGCTGGGATGCATCAAAAACACTGAGCCTTTGGGGCATGACCACATTTGACAGATAAAGACCAGCACATGAGAACTCACTGACACTGGTGCAGGTTTCTGAATTTTAGGATTCTTTTTTCTCGGAATATATTTCTCCAGATGAACAAAGCACTCAAGACAAACCCCTTCAGAGTATTTATAGTTGAATAAGTTGCACAGTTCACTAGCAACTATTCCCTATGGCATTTGGTTAATACAAGCTAAGCAGTTTTATTGGCTTTACTGCAGCCCTGTCTTGTTTGCCCTTTAATGGCTTTTGTGTGCGTGGCTTTTTTTCCTCTACCATCACTCACATAATTTTAAGGCAGAAAATAAAATCAACAAATCCGAAATGTCCCTGGCTCCCAAATGGAAGCTTCTTTTACTGTCATGAACACTTAACTGGCTCAAAAGCACAATGCAATTTTTTACTTTTGTTTACTAGAAAAACATATTAAATACATGATCAAGTTAAAAAAAAAAATAAAATTTTTAAAAAGCAGTAAAAACTAGCACAATCTTATCCTCAAGAAAAGGAGCAATTCACATTGGTACATATTTTGGGAATGATCATGGGAAACTTACTTAAAGCTATAAGTGAGACATTTTGGCAGGTACATAACTGATGATTTGACACAGACACTGAATGAACAGCAATTTTCCAGACGTTCTGCACCTGAGTTCCCAACTAGAAGTGGTAATTGTATGCTTAACTGCTAACACACACACACTTAACATCTTCCCACACAAAGCACAAAACATTTTCCTTGCCTTAAAGAAATCACTGTTACTCCCAAATAGGTCTGAGAATGCATACAAGCACAGAGGCAGCCATGCAGAAGCTACATATCTTATTTAGGCACCAGGAGACTGATCTCAAATTCTTGGTGAATATTTTTTCAGTAGAGAAAACTCGTGAGGGTCAGACCCTAGCATTATCAGGTAACTTTGGCTCAATGTTTAAATGTACTTATCACCCATCACCTGAGTTGCAGATGCTGAGCACTTCTGGGGGGAACAGGGAAGTCTCCTGCAAGCATAGTAATGAAAGTAAGGAAGGCAAATGCCTCTAAATCCACCCAGAGGCAGAGATATTTACAATTATGCATTTTCTTTTATTCCAAAATGGTTTTTAGTTCTCCCAATCCATTACCTGTGAAGGTAAAAATTCAATATTAAACAGATGGCATAAATACATCTTATACTTCCCCTGAATAATTTCTCCAGAGCAACAAAACAAGTTTAACAATCAAGCAAAGAAACAAAACTGATAAAGAAAACACTAAGATAGAACTGGGAAAATCACTGATAACACAAATTGTACATTATCTGCTTCTCATATATTACTCCTCAGGTGAAAAAAAAAAAAAAGTGAATATATACTGTAGGTAATACTTTTGGGGCTTCTCTACATAGGATAAGTTTGAATATAAACAGGCAAGAACATCAATGAGTATCACACTATTTCCTCACAACTGCCTTTTTTCTTCTAAGGATTCTTACCACAATTAGAAAGTATCTATCTGCAATGAAGAGTATCTACACTGAGAATAGCCACAGACCTCCTAGCTAACTACAAATTTACTCCAAATTTGCCTACCTGCAAGTATTCTTCCCCACCCAGAGAGAGGGGAAAAAAGAACCAAAACTTATTTAAATCCTACCATCCTACAAAACAGGAAAAAGTTACCATACTTCCATTTCCAAAAGAAAAAATATCACAGGGCTGGATATAAGGAAAATAAATTGTTTTCATCAAATTCTTAGATTATGGGGAGTTTCAGGGATGGTACTTCTAAAACCCATAGCTGATTTTAGCAGACATTTTATGTGATTTCATATAAAACTGATTAATATTTTCACGATCACTCTCAAGTCAGAAGTATTTCTGTAACTAGAGTCACTATTTTCTGCTTGGATGAAGATGGAAGAGAGGTTGTCAAAACCAGAAGAAACAAGGCCATACCGAAAGCACAAATACTCTTATTCAAAACGTGCTGGACACCATATTTTGCAATCAACTTGCCTAGAGAGGAACTAAACAGCTCAGTTTTCTCTTCTCATCCAGTTCTTAGATTACTTCTGAAGTATGTCTATTCATGTGCAAACACCAAGTCAGGGACATCATTAAAAAATGCCAAGTTCTTAAAAGGAATTATCTGAGAAGTACATCACTTTGGTTACTTTTTCTAGGAGAAAATGCTCCTCTTTAAACATAATCCCAGAATAAATCCAGTATCATTAACAGAATGCTTTCTGACTTGCACTGCAGAACCCAATTCTGACATGTAGCCCTTGTTGCCACTGGCATATTTTAAGGACTGTTACTCTACCTGGAGATCTAGAGCACAGTTGAGCAAGAAGATAAGGAAAACACACCAAAGATTTCATAACTCATTTCCCTAAGAACTATACATAGAAGATAGTCAGGTTTTCTTTCTTGTGTCCATGCCTTTGTGCTCAATTCCAAGCCCTTCACTTACACTTAAGAAGAAAAAAAAGCATAAGGGACAAGATTCCCTCTCCCTGAGGTAACTTCTGAATGTGATTTTATTTAATTAACTGCATTAACTGAGCAATAGATCCCATTTTTTAATACAGTGCTGAGTCATTCTCACATAAAATCAAAACCGATTTCCTATACTAAGCCTATTATCTGCAGTGCATCTGGTTGGCATCAGACAACTTTAAACAGTATTTGTCACGTCAAATGGTAGGGTGTAGCTTCAGTTTTAATTCTTAAGTTTGTTCTTTGTCCATCAGTTGAACAAAAAAACCAAACCAGACTTTCTCTTTTTTCTTTTGCAGCATCAAAGATTTCCATAAAATGTATTATGAAACATACCTGGAGCTTTTACAATAACATTGAGCTGCATTATGTTTCTAAATCAAACTAAGGAAACTCATTAGAGCTATTCAAAGAATGCAAGAACAGTTCTTCAAAGAAGCATCAGTAAATTCTAAATATACACATGCTTACTTCAAAAGCTCTCAGTTTAACAAGAATCAGATATTCAGAAACACTTCAGGATCTAAGCAATGTCAAGGGAAGATGAGAAAGATGAGAAAAAGAAGAAAGGAGCTTTTTCCAAGAAGTGATAGGGAATCAAACTGAGCAATGCAAAATTTTCAGAATGAGGCCAAACACCTAGGGAGGAGAGAGATGCTCTCCCAGAAGTGAGAAAAAGGCCTCCTAAGACTTAGGCATCCTAAAAACAGATGTTTAGTTTTCATTACACCTTGCTGATGTAAAGATGACGAAGAGGCCTCCTGTGATAGATTTCCTACTCTGCTATCAAATTCAATGGTACTTATCCATATAGTCCTGATGTGAAATAGAAATAAAATAAAGTGCATTTAAAATATCCCTAAATAGACAAACTACAGTGTTAGGGAGTTTGCGGGTTTTTTGTTGGGTTTTTTTTTGAAGGAAGTGTCTTGGCTTGTAGGATTTCTTTGTACACTGATTTCATTTAATCATAGTATTAAGATTCTTCCTCAGTCCATTTGCAAATTAAACTAACATTGCCTCTGCAACATCCTCCCTTTGTAGCAGCTTGTGAACTGCAACGGGAGCCATTCACAGCCTCTGGCTCTTTCCAAGCTTAGATTTCCAAATCATTACACATCTTACTGTTCCTTACAGAGCAAATCCTGAAGCAAAACTGTGTTTCCTAACAGAGGCTGCAAGCCATGTTAGAACATCTTAACAATACCTACCCATGTGAAAAAAAGGTGGAAAAAAAATAAAGTGTGCACACAACCATAGTAAATACAGACGTTTCCATACAGTTGTTCAATTTAATTTCCAGATGTGCAATCCTACCCTCCTCCCACTTGCTATAGATTATCTGTAAACAAAGACTGTTATTGGGGCAGGACCCTGAATTTCATGCCTGTGTTAAAAGTGGTTGTGTGCAAACACAACAGTGACCAGTCAATTTAGCTGATGCTGCACTGAGACCAGCTTCCAGGACTTGGATTAAATCCTGACGGGAAGGAAAATACCTGTACAATAAGCTGTTCTGACTTACAAATGTGAAAGTAGCCAAATCTTGTCTTAGAGTATAGCACAAGAAAAAAGATGCAAAAGGCCCAGTTGCAATGCTACTTTCATCATCCTAGGAAAGTGGGCAAGTTTCAAAATTTCCACGTATCAAAATCAGAAAATTACATCAAGATCTGAGGCTGAATTTGAGCTGACAATCACCCGATATTTCCTATTATTATTTCATCCTGTCCTTTGCAAATAGCTCAATGAATCATATTATCCTGCTGTACAAAATAACATACTTGTCATGAATCATCACATGCAATATATTGAAAATTGAATGTATTCCCAGACAAGAAAGAAGGGGCATGCACAAACACTGCTGCAAGTACTTAATCTCAATTAACTTTATACAATTTATAGTTTATATAATTTTCTTCCTCCCATATTCATTACCACTGATTCCTCTTCCTTCAACTTTATTTTAACTGATTTTTCATCCAATACCTCTAACAATCCCTGTCGGGACTATAGCATATATTGAAATACAATCTGGGCTTGGCAGCTCTGTATTCTGAGTCAAACAAGGCCTTTGTATCTTTAAAACATTGGGGGTGGAGGAGCATATACCAAAGAACCTGAAAGCTCAGTAACGTATAAACAAGTACAGATGTTCTCTGCCAAAGATTTCCTGACCTACTAGAAGGCACTCCAAAAACAAGTGATAGCTACATAAATGGAGAACTGGTGGTCTTCTACATCTGGCCCACCTTTCAAGTTCACCATATATAAATGCAGGTTCTCTTAGGAAACAATTTCAGGGACGTGAGCCTAGAGTTCAAATTCATCTTGTACTTGGCTGTATAAATCTTTCCCCTTTTTGTGAACTCCAGTCACAGGGATTAACCAACAGTTTCAAAGATGGGACATTGTCCACGACCAAATCAAGTCAAAGAGGTTCCTTCCAGGCCCAAAGCAGGTACTATGTGTGATGTCCAGAAGCAGCAAGCATGCTGTAAATACTAACAGAGTAGCCTCCAAAGTCAACAGCAGTTTTGCTACTCATTTCAGAGGTGCATGATAAATTCCCACAGGTGCTATTGCAATCCCCCAAAATTAAAGAAGGGCATAACCTCTTGTTTTTTTATTACTGTTCTTAATGACTGATCATCCAAAACACACTGCAGTGAACAGAAAATCACTTGAGCAGGTTTTCATGCGCATGCATATACATATTTAAAATTTCTACAGAGCTACCAGTGTTAAATTATGTGATGCTAGAACCCAAATTCAAACAATTTCCCATACTGGCACAGGAGATGCAGTTAAGCATTCCAGTAAAAAAAAAAATTGTTGACCATAAGCATAGGGCTTTCTTCTGAAGCTTATTTTACCTTCTAATATGAAATACAGGCTCAGCTACTGTGTAGTTAAGAATAAAGCTCATGTTTCTAGCTACAACCAATGCAATTGTGCAACTATTTTATATATATACAAAATGCAAAGATGCAAATCCTGATGCTTTTGCTTAAGACAGTTACTCTAGTAATTCCCTTTCTTGACTATGGCCAGCTGGGAAGTGCTGAATTCAGTCCAGAGTCAGCTGTTAATGATCCCTCAATGGCAGTGGTACTTTCTGTGATGCTGTCAGCAATTATGTGCCAGGTCTCAAATAGCTGCATATAACAGTAACAGTTTCAGGGCTCTGTCCAGATTCTACCTGGAAACTACTCTTAAAGAAAATTTTGCATTAGTGAAAGATTTGCCCAGGCAGGAAGATAACTCGCTAATGGCCACCCTCATCAGAGCACCAATAAGAAAGGTGATTGTATTCTAGACACACAAAAATACTTAAGTCTGAACTCTTAGCAAATTGCCAAAAAACAAATAGCAGCTCCTTTGTTCAGCCTTAATAGGCCATAACAGAAGCAGAGTCATCTCTGTTACAAGCCTGTGGTCTGTTCTTTCCTAATGTACAAGCACTAACCACATACTCCTTTGCAGCATCAGGACAAACCAGAAGCTGCTGAGAGCACATGTTGCTCTGCTGTGTCACAGTCAGTGAACTATCAAAAGAACTAGAGGTAGGCACTAGTTATTAGCCCACACAATTAGCAGAAGCAGAAACAATCTGATGGCTCTTGAGGCATGACTAAGAAAACACATTACAGGACATAAACTGGCAGACCATGACCTTGGAAAGGAGGAGAAACACTTCAAATTCAGCTGAATGTATCTCTGTGTTTTACCCCCAAAAGTTTTTTTAATATCCTCACCATCTTAGGTGGTTACCTTATATCAATATACTAAATGCAACCTCTGCTCAATTATAGCTATATCAATCACATTGTAAAATTAAATCTGCAGTCTTAATACCTGTGTCTATGTCATCCTACTCTGTGTGTCTAAGCAAATGAAGACATGGTTGTTGCGTGTTATCTTTTTTCCCTAAATTAACATTAAGAATCTCTATCTCTTTCATTCACATGGACCTTAACTTCATCTTGTAAAATCCTCTTAGAAATGTTTTAGGAACTCTCTCATCACCTGCTTGTATGCTTAGAGAAAATTTTCAACAGGTTAATTACCTAGAAGGTCCTCTATCACACTACCAAGTCTGGCTGTAACCAGCCAGATACACACATGAACACATCAAGGCACACACACATCAACTACAGTGCTCTGGAAAAAAACACCTGAACTGCTTCACCTTTCAAAATCACTTAATCACAAAATCTTCTGGCAAAGGAGGCTGTATGAATCACTGTTTTAAGTGCATTGACAGAATACTTAGCTGACACTTGCTCAATTGAATAAAAATATAGAGACCAGTAAAAGTTGCAAGTAGAACTATTCAGAAAGTAATTGTCTAAGGTCCTTTTTTTCTTAGTCCTCCTAAATCACAGCAGCACAAAGGTTTAAGTTGCTCCAATTTTCTATCAGACTATTAGATCTCAGACCATTTTAAGTTGTGCATTGTTCTAGTTACTAATACCTCATAGACAGATGAAGAACTGTTTGTAAGCTGCAAACAGTCATAAACTTTTATATGAATTGGGACAAGGGGTAAGGGCCTCAATTTGTGCCAGGGGAGGTTTAGATTAGATATTAGGAAATAATTTCTCACTGAAAGGGTTGTCAGGCATTGGAACAGACTGCCCAGGGCAGTGGTGGAGTCTCCATCGCTGGTGGTATTTAAGAAACATATAGATGAAGAAACATGTAGATGAAGTGATGAGGGACATGGTTTAGTGGAGAATTGGCAGTGTTAGGTTAATGATTGGACCTGATGATCTTAGAGGTCTCTTCCAATCAAGGCTATTCTGTGAATTTCTTGCCATCGTTTTATTTCATGTTGCTTATCAGTTCTAGCATGAGGGCTCAATTATCTAGTAAGCATTTTGCTATTTCTATAGGCATACTGTGCTCAGGACTTTCTTTGAAGCTTCCCAGGTGGATGTTATGTGAAAACAAGCAATCATGAAGAAAATATTTGGACTGGAGTCCACCTTACGACTTCTAAATGATCATGTTTTGAAAAGAGAAGCAGAAAGCTTAGAGACATGTACATTGCTTCTAGCAGTAGTGCTTCATTAAAAATAACCCACAAAAGTGAAATAATTTCTTACTGAAAAAATAGGTCTTAAACATTAACTCTTCAGGCCCCTTACTGAAAACCTCACCTTTAAAAATTCTACACTGTACATAAATTATGCCTCTGATAGAAGTATAAAACAGGGTAGGGCTATTTGAAGTCCACCCCCCTCCCCAGCTGGGATTGTTTGTACTTTGTTGTGTATCTTTAGGTCTATCAGTTTGCATACTTTTTGTCTTCACTCTGAATGTGTCTTCTTCTTGAGATACCACCACCATCTTTAACTCAACACAAGGAAAAGCTCTCCATCTTTCATTTTCTCCTCCATCTTTGCATGAAATATTTTTTGTTCATAGTTCTTTCCAGTTTTGTATATTCATCTGCAACTCCTTCAACAAGCTGCATTTCTTTAAAGTCCAGACTAGAACAGATTTGCATCGAGCCACTGAATTAATTCTGCTAACACAAGTAGAAAACCTGCTTTAAAGATGTCCTACACTTGCAATGAACATGGCAGTAGCTTAAAATTTCAAAAGTATGAGAAGCTTCGATATAGGACTTAAGAGAAAGAATACCACTGCCCTATAGCATTTATCTTATCTGTTCAGTACCGTCCTCTCCATCTGCAGTTCCACCACAATCACTTGTTAGTAGCTTTATAACTACATACATTTTAAATCTTTATCCTATGTTTTTCTTTCTTAACCTTCCCCCCTTAACCTCCTCTTGTTTCCTTTCTGGCCTCCAGTCTTCTCCATTTTGATGCAACAGGCTTTTGCATTCTTTCATGGCCAACAGTGCTACTGTTTCATCATGAATCTGTTAGAGGAACTTCAAAATTCATCTTCTAATTCATTAATTCTTTTTTTAAAAACAAGGCACAAAGCACTTCTGCTCTTGGAGCTGGTGCATTCCCCATAAATGTCCAGCAATATTTGTTCATTCTTCTCTGCTTTTGCTTCCAGTTCGACAAACATATCATGTAGAGTTGCGTAGTTTCTACCTGTCTTTTTCTTTTTCTGAGCTGCAGCAAGTAGAAGTACTTCTAATAAAATCTTGAATTTACAGAACAAACAAAATATTTCTCTGTTAGTGTCTTAGAAGTCCTACCATCTGCCCGTTTCCAATAATACCATTCTTTATATTAGATAAATGAATAGGGGTAAACTAATTTCCGCCTTTTAAAATAACAGTCAGGCCCAGAGCACTCACCTAGTGTTGCTGACTAATTATTTTAACATGCCCTTCTGTAAACAAAATATTGGTTTCCATATAAATTGACAGTAGTCTCTAAAAAGATGTCATTATCTCCCTGTTTTGACTGGATTAATTCTTCTCAATAAATCTAGTATTTTAAAATGTCATGTACATTTTAGCAATGATGTCTTGAAAAGGATTGTTACTGCTTAGGCTTTCACAATAATGAGGATATTACATTAGAGAGAGAGAGAAAGAAAGGAAAAGGGTGAAGAAGGACATGAAAGAATCTATTATCCAAAAGACATAGTGAGGGTGGATTGAACTCACATACTAGACATATAAATTTCAAAGCAGAAACTAAGATTTCCAGTGATACATATTTTATAAGTCTCTTCTTAGCTAAACTGAATTTTCAGCCAAAAAAAATTGAAATCAAAATGCAAAACGTAATTAAATGAGACACAAGGAAATAAACCAAACAATGCCAACTCTTCTCCTGAGCAGCTGCTGAAACACTGGATTTAAGCTTTGCATATTGAAGGCAAGGATACAAATCAATCTGGACTAACAGATACTAAAACGTGAAATAATTTTAAACTGAGAAATTACACAAAATGCATATAATCTGAAATATCAAAATACAGTTCCCACACACCTTAGGCAACCCTGAATTGCAGGGGAAATACTTATTAATTGACAGGTTGCCCAGAGAAGCTGTGGCTGCCCCCTCCCTAGCAGTGTTCAAGGCCAGGTTGGATGGGGCTTTGAGCAACCTGGTCTAGTGGGAGGTGTCCCTGCCATGGCAGGGGGATTGGAACTGGATGATCTTTGAGGCCCTACTACAGCAAGAAAAATTGCAGACAACACAACATTCTTTGAAAATCATTGGGAACCGTATGCTTCATCTTTGGAAGAACATCCCTAACATCAATTAACAGGTAAATAAAGAAGAAGTGAAAACACAACTGGATTTCAACAGCCCTGAATCATTCTTTTCCCATTTAGGTTGTTCTACCTGTATATCACTGAGGAAGGAAAGAAAACAAAGTACAGGATACGCTGTGCTGAAAAAGTGGCTTGGATTTTTGGTTTTGGTTTTGTTGATTTGTTTTTCTTTAAATACCTAGATACCTCATTGGAATCACCTTTTTGGTCAGGTGGGTGAGTGGGTGTGTTGCCAATCCTCATTTGTGTCAGTTTATTCAGGCATGTGCAAAGCAACTGCACCAGCAGTATATACACAGCTTAAAAGTATAAAGCATTTATTTATTGATGAGTTCACACACAAGACAGCAAGTTTAAGAGTTGCTAGGCTACTCACTACCCTGATAAGACTCAAAGGGTTTTTGCTGGCCAGGCAGGACCAACCCCAGAGGAGAGGGGTCGATCTCTTGAGCTCGCTGGAGCAGATTCCCCATAAGGCCAAGCTGCCACCCTCCACCACCTCTGTTGGCACCAAGGACCAGACTGGCTCACAGCTACAACTGCTGACCTCCAACCAGCCTGTACATTTTCTTCACTTGAGTTTTTTAATACTTTTCCACATTGGCTCTTTTCCTCTCAATTCTTTGAGGTACGAACAATCCTTACCTCTGCAGTTCTGCCTCTGCCTGTAATTTTACCTTTTTAAAAATTATTTTTCTTACACACTTTCTCACAGCTCTGCCTCATAACTTCACGAATTTCTCAGACGTCTGAGCCCAGGTTATGTAGCTGGGCTGTACTGGAGGGAGACCTTGGATCCCTGGAAGAGACATAGCTGAACTGGGTAGTTCAGGAAGAAGTTACAGGGCAGAGGCAGGCAGAGGGGGTTACAGTGTACAGAGAAATCAATACTACAGGAGAAAGATTCCCATTGTGACACAAGAGTTTAGATCCAGCCTAAGTTAGAAATAAAAATTCCTGAAGTGGTGCACTGGGGAAAAAAACACACACACAACAACAAAAAAAAACCCCAACCGTTAAAATATCTAAACATGGCCTAGGCTTCTATTTATTACAACACTTGATCTTCAGACTTAGCATTCATTAAGTTATGAAATTTTCTTGCTAAAAACAATTTGCCACAAAGGACTGATACTCTCCTCACTAGAACTGGAAGTCTTTTGCACTTCAGCAATTTCAGTAAAATATCAGAGCTTATAATGTTGTTTGTCACCTTGCCCCGATTGCTTATCTCTGAAAAAGCCATGTCGGAAATATTTTCTAGCAGCTAACTTACTAAACTCAGATGTTAGTGAAAGAGTTAAACACGAGGACTTTAGAAGACCATTTTTTTGTGCTTCCTTATGACCCTATTCTGTATTGAAAATTTGTTCAATCTTTACAGCGTCTGGTTAGATTTGTTTGAATACATATTTCTCTTCTTTTGTAATTTAATCTTTACTTTAATCTTTAGTATTCCATTGCCCTTCTGCCCCATAAACCCACTTAAATTGCACACTAAAGCTCTTGGGGTACTCTCACATACTGTGCCATAAATCCCGTTGTGTATGTAGGATACTTTTGTCCCTCTTATTGAGACAGAACAAGTCGAATTCTGTGCATTGATATATCTTTACATTTGGGAAGTTATTAAGTATTTCACATAGAAATATCTAGTTTCTTTATTTCCTGGAATGAAAGTCTGAATGATCTGAAGACTGAAAGGCACAAAAAAAAAAAAAAAAAAAAAAAAAGAAGACCACAGCTAGAAAATAAATATACTACCACCTGAATAAATACAAAATTACATTTTTTTCTTGAACTAGCATATCTCAGCTCTTCATCAGCTTCGATTTTTTTTCAGAAAGCAGGAATAACTTTTTGCATCATAAGAACAACTTCTAAGTTTCTAATTGCCTGCACTGATGCAAAGTCAAACCAGTTTACCCACTTAAAAAATAAACAACTCGAGATGTGTAATGTCTTCAAAGGGGACCAACTGAAATCCAGGTACATACGTACTTCTGACAGCCCTAAGAAATTACAAAGAAAAGACCATATCAGAGATCTCAAACTACCATGTTTCCTCATACCAACACCCACATGGATACCAAAAGATGTATTTTTTCCCAGAAAAGCCATCCCTTTAAATGCTGTGGACAGGTAACACATTTGCCTACAAAGCACTCTTTTCCCGTTATGTATCTGGCTATCATAAGAAGAGGAAGTTGACAGAGTGACTTGCTGAAATAAACTTTATAATAAATGATGCTTTCTTCAACTCAGCCCCAGGCATTTAAGCAGACTAAAATATCTCAGGAATCTTCCAAAATCAATAATCAGTTAAGAAAGTATGTAAATATAACAAGAGTAAAAAAATACTGCTTTCTGGCCAGACATTAACACCTTCCCTTTATTTTCAACTTGAACTTCAGGGCTTAAAAGCTTTCAGCAGAGAGAAATATTTCTTCTATAAGACTAATAGACAGATACACAAGTTACAGTGCCGAAAGTGACAGAAACACTTTAGTGAGTCAGAATAGCAACGTACCCCCTGTTAGCTTTAATACATAACCAATGAGATCGCTGTTTTCATGTTCAACACATGCTCATGAGTTTTACTAAATCTCAGCAGCAATTTATTTAATTTTACCTCTGAAATATTACTTGTTCAATGGCATGAGGGATTTCATTTTTTATACTATCAGTAGCCCTTTCAGAACAAACATTTAAAATACATGTAATTATTACCCAAAACGCCTGTGACTTTTTTCTGATTTTCTTTCTGACCACTACATGAGTGAATTCAAATTATACATTGCAGCTCTACTTGCAAACCTACAATTAGTATTTCAATCTTTAAGATAGTCCAGGGAGGATTTTCAGAACTCGGATTTATTATCATAGCTAAATAAAGATGGAAACCTCCCGCTCCCTTCATCAGTACCCTGCAACAAAGATCCCCAAATGACACGTCAAAGTAAACTTCAAATTCATTTTGGGGCCACAGTTTCTCAGTAGAGGTTATCTGGATCTTATTTCAGTACGGTTTATGAACACAAAGGAGGAGGAAATATACGGTCTCATTTTTAGTTGACCCTGAAGTTCAAAAACACTGAAGTTTAACTTAACGTTGTGTAAGTTATCACCTAAAACCTCCCAAGCAGCAAGACCTGCCAGTTACCCTCATCAGCAGCAATTCAGTGCTCCCCTTGCTATTGCTATTATCCCACACATTTTGAGAAAGGAAAGTCAGGCTTTGAGTCTTATAGCAAGGCAGCGTGTAACGTATTTTAAAACTGGGCTTATTGGGTCATTTCTTTTGTATGAGGGTCAGCAGCACTAAAGCAGTATTGGCAAGTAATACTTGTTTAGCTGTTCTTTCATCAAAAGAACTCTTTGATAGCAAGAGTTCAGTTGCTGAAAAGGATAACAATAATTTCTGAAGTACAAGAATATGAAAACAACTGCAAAACAAGTTTACACAATTACACATTTTACATATGCAGCTGGGAACTTTTACATTTGAGACCACAATACCATGGAGAGTGCTTGGGCTAGGTCTCTGTTGTACCACACAGGAGTTGAAATTTGCCTAAGAAAGAAGTGATGACTACCAAAATGTTTTTGGACAAACTCTTATTAACCTAACATCGCCACTAGCGGATGATCCAACTGAACAGAAAACAATTCACCTGTGTTACTGCAAGCAGACTCTGTATCTCACTACAAATTTAACCACACACTGGGTTAAAATAAAAAGCCACTGGGTTATTATCACACAGTTTTGGGGTTGTGGTTTTGGGAGTGTTTTACATAAATTTTTCGAAGCTCTGTTGGTCCCTCTTTCTCCGTCAACCTCTAACTTTTCCCAAAGTCACCATTTCCTATCTGGAGAAAGCAGCAAACGCCAGAAAAGAATTACTGTTTCTCATTAACAGACTCATCTCAATAAACACTGATCACTCCACTTCTAGGCACTTCCAAGGCTCACGCAGAAGGAATTGTTGATGAGCATTGAGAACACAGAGCTAGAGCAATGAAGGGAATTCAGGTTTCTGGCGGTGAGTATCATCCATGCTCATCTCCCACCTAGGGTCTGAGGAAGGCTTAGGTAACTCCAAAATGGCATCAGCAACAGCCAACACGTAACCAGGACAGTGCTTAAGACAGCAAGAAATAAATCACGGAAAATAAAACCTAATTCCATGAAGGCCACATTCACAAAGAAAAGCAGAGATTTAAAAATTATTTCAATATACTTCATCTCAAAACAAGTTAAATAATCAGTAGAATCTGAGCACCAATAACAGGATGGGGAGAGATGAAGAAAAATTCAGGTTCAGAAAGACCCATAACTTTCTGCCAGTCAGGTGATTAAACTACTTTCTATCTAAAAAAAAATAAAAATAATATCAGTCTTCTTCCTTTGAAATATCTAAAAACTCAGTAGGAAGAGGTTGCTTACCAAACATGAGACACCAAGATTCAGATTCCTCCTCAAGCTTTCAGTCTTCTACCATCAGTATCAGGAACACATAGAACTATACATCTAAAAACTTTATATGACTCACTATCCAAAAAAGAACTCCAGAGTTCATAGGCTATTTGAAGCGGCCATAGTCACCTAGATGTTGTCTTTGTCTTTATCTTATCTGCAAGTGTGCCAGGGTATGCATCCAACACTACTTATGTCTGTTAAATTAAAGAGGTAGTGGCCAACATACAGGCAGAGATCAAAACAGATGCACAGAAAATGGCTCAATGTCTGTCAGTACAGATTCGTGTGTGACAGTTGTGTCTGTTTTAACTTCTCTAAAGAGACTGTTTCCTTCTCAAAGATATTTTTCTACTGCGATTACATCATTGATATACAAAACTCACAGCAGTTACATACTGCAGAGCAGGATTTTAAAGACTTCCTGGTGTTTTATTGATAACACAAGTGAAAACAAAGTAAGTTTCCCTTTTAATTTTATAGTCACCCAAACTTTTTTCCTTTGTTTTTGGGATGACATTGACATGCTTCATTTTTATGACTTCCAATTCATTTTTATAACAAAGCCCCTAATACTGTTATTTTTCTCTAATTTTGTAAATGCCAATACTATTCAGATTGTTCCAGTTCTGAAACTGTCAGTACAGCATTTTCATAATGACATTTTCATAATTTTATGAGCTTCATAACTGGCAGCTAATCACACAAACGATGTGGAAAACTGAGGAATTCTTGTTGTTCAGCTCAGTTTTAACAGTCTCACCAGAAGTTATGCAATATAACTTGTCTTCCATTGCAAATAGACCTACTTCTTACTTCAGTTCTTAAACCTGCATCTCATATTTTAGCTTGCCAGAAACAAAATGCCAATAATTCAGAGGGAAGCTCTGTTAATAGTGAACACATTCCATATCTCTACTCTTTGTTTAAAACAAACAAACAACTTTAGGTGCACCCTGTAAATGTGGAATCCCAAGATGAGGATAAGTTCAGCCGCACCGCTACAGTCAACAGGCTTTGGAATTTAATCAATGATGTCTTCCACGAGTAGTGAAGTGAGTAATTGCAGGTGCCCTACTATAGTCAAAAACATCATTTGCAGATTCATTTTAGCCTTCCCTGGAATAACACAGCAAGTAAATCTCCATCAAGTCACCCAGCAATGCTTTCCAACTTATTTTAGCCCTTGCAGCCTCAGGTGAAAGAATTAATTTAACAACAAAGCACTCCATCTGACTGGGAAATCATTGCCTCATTGATTTTTTATCACTTCATAATACCACACCAATATTTCTTAAAGAAAATTTACTAAGCCTTGAAATGGCAAAGTGCACTGGGCTCATCCAGGTGTGCAATTCTATTGACATCTTGTATGTTTGAGGTACAGATTAGAAAGACTTTTTTTTTTCTAAATAAGGTAAGCCCTCACAGAAAATAATTATGATCTCATTTTGCTAGTCTCATACCTTACATGCATCATTTTAGTTTGTGATCTCTATATCCTTAATACTGTAATCACCACCCAGCAAAATTTCCACTGATAACAGGTTTCCTAAGCTTTTAAAGTTTGAAGTAGGAGCTTAAACAGATATGGAAAACAAACTTCAACTTTACTTTGAAAAGTGAACCACCACGTTCTCTTACAGCTCTACCTTTCCCCTCTTCGAGGAGTCCAGCTCAGGACTCATTCATGCCGTATCCCGTCCTTATGGGGTTTCTTTTATGAAAGGCACAAAACATTTCTCCTAGTAATGCCTACCAGATCTCCTAAGGAAATCTTAACTAGGAAGCCACTGAGCAATCAGTACAGAGGAGGAAGTCATGATAAATAGGATCTAAATCTATCATAATCAACTTCAAGAGGGCAAATTTGCTTGCTCTCTGGTTATCAGAAAGGAAATTACACCTTATCTGCCATTTATTAAATTAGTAGAAGGCATTCAGCCACAGCTGCCTAACAGACTGCTTCCAAGCACAGCTGTAACTTGCTACTGTCCTATGCTGTCAAAGAAGCAACCAAAACTCTGCTGTCCAAGAAACCTGAGGGACTCTTTCATATCAGCTCCTTTAAGAGGTTCATTAAGAGCTCATTACTTTCATTACTTTGTTCTGTTAAGGGGGTCTACACTATCAAAACAAGTTATTGTGAGAAGTTTGGATCTACAGCTGAACCATCTCACTGCTGAAAAACATTACACTCTAATTGCCTCCAGTCCTGCTATTAGGAATTTATTTCTTTGAGTGTAAACCTCTGATAAAGAAAAGAAATCCAAAAGAAAGTACCACATGAACAAAGTGTCATAAAAATGTACTACTGAAGGTCCCCAAAATGTCCTTACTTAGCCATTCAGAAATGCTAATAAAAACACACAGTGAATTTCTAAGTTGTTTCAGTTACTTATAAATATATACACACACCTATGTATATCTCTGTCTCTCTATCCAGTTATTAACAGTCCTGGTCTAGAACCTGTGTGTCAGCTAACAAGTTTGAAGCATTTGTATGCAATTAAATTAATTTAAAATACACAAATAAATAAAATAGGAAGATGCACCTTTGAGAAAGCAGAAAGAAGATTTTCATTATTTACAAACAAAGTTTTCAATAAAACTTGACTGTATCAATTTAATGAATGCATTCTGACAACAATGATTAATTTTTAGAGAGCTCCCAGTTAGCCAAACAAATTACATTTTAGACACTTAGCAGAACAGTTTCTACAAAGGATTACTGTCCCTTTAGAACAACCCATTCATAATTGTTATTATCAACCTGCTAATACAAAATTGCCAGTCTCTTAACCATTCGCCTCTTAAGATCCAAGGTTTTTCTGAAAATTCAACATTATAATCCGTTTATTTGAAACGTATTTTTCTGTTTAAGGTCTGTCCAAAAGCTTCTTAAAATAAGATCAGAAAAAATAAATGCTATCTAAGCTCTTTAATAAAATCATACTTCCATTTGTTCTCACGATAGCCTGGAGAAGCATTGTATTAAAATTTAACCTATCAAGTTTCCAGTAAGGTTTACCAAAGTAAACAGACGTTATCTTCATGTGCTAACGGCGAACTACTCTTCCCTTCCTGTAAAATTAATGAGACAAAGGCTCAGTGGCTCTTCTCTCTCCTGTCTTGACGGAAAGCAATTTTCTTTGTGTTTCTGGATCTGATAAACATCAAATAATGAAAACACTCATTTGTTCTGAGCTGCTTTATAGCTGGTCAGGAATACACAAAACCAGCCCAATTAGAATAAAAAAGTCTGTGTAAAAATCTCCACATGAGTGCAACATTAAGCACATTCTCACAAAATGTGGAGTAGCAGTTCCCATGGCAATCTGAAGTCTCACTGCACATGTACTGAAGTAGGGCCTTTCTTCACGTAAGTGCCAAAAGTGCAAATGACTTGCCAACAGTTCGTACAGTATGTATTTATATAGATGTATATGCATCCTCTAACTGCATTAGTATGAACCTTACTAACTCCAATTAATGCCATAGTTGTTCTCTCCCCCATGATCACTCAAAAAGCCTCTATGGAAAATTGTTTGTTGTGTTATACACCATTTCTCAAATGTTTTGACATGCCTGTCATGACTGTGTGACCTTCAAACCGCAGACACTCTTAAACATCCCCTGATGCCTGTTAAAAGGGTCAGAGTCAAGATTTCAGCGTAGCTGCTAATACCTCATACCCTATCCTCTTTGCAAATAGGGCTTCATGGTTCATACTCCACTAATATTGTTCTTGGTTCCTAAGAACCTTCCTGCTATGTCCTGTCAACTTATATTGCCTTTGACAAATTAGTACTTCAATTACGATTTAATCGAAAAACTTAAGTCTCTCAAGTCTCTCACCATCACTCCAACAGTCCAGGGCTCACCCTTGGACCAAGAATGCCATTTTTGCTATTCTGCCTTGATTTCACTGCTAAACCTTTGCTTTCTCTATTGGTATTCACCTCTCCAACACTTTCCAGTCCGCTACAGAAAGCAGAAAAAACATTCATGCTACTGTCTGAAATATACTTTGTGATTTCCATCATGCAGCAGAAAATGTTGGAAAAATCTTCAAGAGCTAACGACATACTTATATCTGGGTCAGGTTCAAAAGCCAAAGCAAAGGCCTGTGTGTTGGACTTGCATGGTAAGGTTTTGGTAGTGGGGGGCTTCAGGGGTGGCTCCTGTGAGAAGCTGCTAGAAGCATCCCCCCTGTCCGACAGAGCCAATGCTGGCAGCTCCAAGATGGACTTGTTGCTGGCCAAGGCTGAGCCCATCAGTGATGGTGGTAGTGCCTCTGTGATAACATATTTAAGAAGGGGAAAAAAGCCCTGCACAACTGCAGCTGGAGGGAAGAGTGAGAATATGTGACAGAAACAACTTTGCAGACACCAAGGTCAGTGAAGGAGGAGGAGGTGCTCCAGGAGCCAAAGCAGAGATTCCCTTGCAGCCTGTGGTGAAGACCATGGTGAGGCAGGCTGTCCCCCTGCAGCCCATGGAGGTCCACACTGGAGCAGACAACCACCTGCAGCCCACAGAGGACCGCACTCCAGAGCAGGTGGATGCCCAAAGGATGCTGTGACTCTGGCAGGACCTGTGGCTCTGTAGGGAACCCACACTGGAACAGTCTGTTCTTGAAGGACTGCACCCCATGGAAGGGACCCACACGAGAGCAGTTCCTGAAGAACTGCAGACCGTGGGAAGGACTCGCATTGGAGCAGTTCTTGAAGGACTGTCTCACACAGGAGGGACCCTGAACCGGAGCAGGGGAAGAGTGTGAGGAGTCCTCCTCCTGAGGAGGATGGAGCAGCAGAGACAACGTACAAATAACTGACTGCCATTTCCATTCCCCATCCACACCTGTGCCACTGTGGGAGGATCTAGAGAAAATTGGGAGTGAAGCTGAGCCCAGGAAGAAGGGAGAGGTAGGGGGGGGAAGGTCTTTTTAAGATTTGTCTTTTATTTCTCATTATCCTACTCTGATTTGATTGGTAATAAATTGAACTAATTTCCCCAAGTCAAGTCTGTTTTGCCTTGTGACAGTAATTACTTAGTGATCTCTCCCTGTCCTTATCTCAAGTCATGAGCCCTTCTTTTTATTTTCTCTCCTCTGCCCAGATGAGGAGGGGAGTGATAGAGCAGCTTTGGTGGGCACTTGGCTTCCAGACAGGGTGAACCCACCACAGTATGGACCAACTGTCTCAAATACCTTCCCACTCCTGAGTAAATATCTCTTTTGGCAGCCTCCTGATTCATCCAAGACAGAAATCTGTCTACGAGATTATCTAGATTAGTTATATGATACATTATTATAATCTCAGTGCTCTCAACCCAGTTTGTATCTTTTATAAATACTGATGCTCCAGGGAAACCTTGAGTTACATACTGCATGAGCAAATTTTGAGAACTGTCAGTATGCAGTTATGTTTCAGTGCTTTTCCAAAAAAGCCTACACAAAAAGATGGATCTTACCTAACACTCTGAAATCTTACAACCCGTTTCTATAAGAAGTAAAAGCAAACCCACTATTCTTTAGGACACCTGGAAAGTCTCACCACTGGATTAATTTAAAGCACGTACTAGAAAAATCACCCTTTTAGGTCTGTCCCAAATAAAAAGTCTACAAAACAAACAAAACCCCTCCATTCAGAGTAACATACTGACCAAATCTGACATTTTGAAGTGCTAAAAGACTCAAGTATTTAGTTCTAATTTTGAAAACATGCTGGGATGTACACTGTAAGTCTGACCCTTAAGTCAATTATCAGCATTGCAGGTACAAGTAAAGTCATGATTTTGAGAAACCTGTGGTATACATATTTCACCATCTATGTCTTAAACTAAGAGCATATAACTTGGTAGTGCTTATATTAACTAATCATTGCAACAATAGCTGAAACAAGGCACACTAAAACTTTGTTAAACTACAATGACACAGTTAATTTCAAGATAGCCATACAAAAAAAAGCTCTTTAAAACACTTTGATTCCTAGCTTGAAGTTTTTCACAACAGAAGTTCAATATTTAATACAAATTATCCAGCAACTCAAAAGCAGTTGGAAAGTTGAAATTTAATAGGCAGGCCCTATGGTACAGTAACAGGATACTAAAAAGGAAGTAACAAGATTTGCCTTCTGTTTCACTTCTCCAAGTCGTCTTATTTTCCTAACACTGAAAAGGAGCAAATTTGAGAAACGTAGACGAAGTTCTCTGCAAGAGGCCTTTATGAACCCTCAGTGTTCTGTCACTGTGACAAATTTAGTAGCCTGCAACTAGTCATCATCACCTGTTCAGTGCTCCCTTCACTTGCCATTTACCTGTTAAGTAGGCTCTTTCCCCACTGCTAAACCACTTATATGTAATACTTCTGAACTAGCTATCTTTCCATCTACTACCTTGCACACCTCTGCAGACCTTTGCAGATTATCTTCTCACCTTATGGATAAATGTCAACAGAGATAGCATGTTCAATACCCAGTTTACCCTAGATACCTCTGGCACTCATTTTCAGTTTCCACCCATCTCTGGGTTCTTTTTATTTTTTTTTTTTAGGAAAGGAAACAATGTGCACATTTTCTCTTGAGCAACATGTAAGGCATTTTGATGACTAGAAAGAATTCTTTGAACATGTTTTAAAGTCTAAAGTACCCTTATTGATCCAGTCTGCACTTGCAGCCACACAGGGACTTGAGTAGTGCATTCTGGATGACCAGAAAATCCCAAACATTGCAAAACTTCAGTCCAGATGTTCATTCAGAAACACACACTTTAATCACATTTATTATAACCTCTCCTGTCTAAAAGTCCAACCTGGAATTGAGGAGTACTTTAGACCTGTCAAGAATAGAAAATGTGGGATCATCAGAAAATAAACAGCTGCAAAAACAGTGTAGCATTTTCCTCCGTAAGTAAAAAGTTAAATAAGTTGGTTCCCATGCGTGAAACCTCAAAACTTACTCTATTCACTGGCCTGAAAATAAACAGCAATAACACTAGCACTTTGGATAACAGCATGCTGTGAATCTTCACACCTCAGCACACTCATTAATATACTCTCAAAAAGCATTCAGACACAGAAGTACTTAGTGGATTAGGAAACAAGTATGTGGTGAATTTCTGACTTTCCAAACTGTTTATTGTTAGAATCATAGCATTAGTCAACAGAGATGGAAAAAGTCTTTTAGAAGACATTAAAAGACAGGTATATATATAAAAGAGTAAGTCATCACTCCAAACATCTGTGCTCTTAAGACATGGAAAATGACAATTTATAAACCATACTGTGTCATAGAAAGCTTACAAAAAAGAACCAAACAAAGAAAAAAATTGCCAGGAAAAATGTCAAAGTGTTCTTTGAGCTTCACTCAAAGAATTTCAAGCATGAATCGCGCAAGTTATCAACACAAAATACAAACGATGACAAAAATGTTACTGGGTTTCTGAAATGAGTAACAGAGGAAGTGATTCCAAACAAGGAGAAGTAACAGAAATAGGAAAGTAAACCTTGAGAAAAAAAAAAAAAAAAAAAAATCCATTTACTGTTAAAAAGCTTCAGAAATGGCAGATAAAAGATAATGTACGTATAATGCAATTGTGCTCATAATTATTCTATACTTCTAATACAGTAGAACATATATACTAGGCATGTATTAAGAGATATTGCCAAAGCTCATATGCTGCATAAAATGACACTCAGGTACAGATTTGCTCCTCATCATCTTTATTCTTTATTTTCTTGTAAGCTATTCTCTTGGTTTCCATTTTTTAAACCTCATTTACTTCTTACCATTCTTCTCTGTGTAGTTTCCCCATCTACTGACCATCTTTTTTTTTTCCTTCTGAACATGTTATTTGTTTACCTTCTCTCTCATTAACCAGGTAAAAAACATTTGGAAAATAAATAATGATACAAGATGTTCCTGTAGCAAATGTCATAGGAGGATTACAAAACTGTTCATTAAATTTAATGAAACCTAACAATGTTCCTCTGCCTGCTGCAAAGGATTACAATAATGAGTTTAAAGATAGAAAAAATGAAACTCAGAGAGGAGTCTGCCTATAGCTCCTCAAAGACAGCAAAAAAGTTTGATGTGTTGATTTGAGCCGCTGATGTCTCAGACGCACCATTTTTTTTTTTTTTCAAATTCATTGCTTGCTTCCCTCCTATACACTTTGCTGAGCACCAGTACTCTTGTAGTGTCATGGGGCTACAGAAGGAGGCTATGCAAGACTAGACTCCAAACCAGAGGTACATACTGCCGGAATTAATTCTAACTTAGAGGGTCCCAATTCGCTAACAGAATTGACAAAAGTATAGGATACATCACACATTAAAGGTAATGTTCTCCACGTAGGAGAGTTGTAGGAGTATCATACCCTGAGGGCTGCCAGTCAAGCTTTGTAGGGATGGAGTACATGAGACCAGAACTCAATATAGAAACTTCTGCTACTTGACTTGCTCTTAGTCATACCTGCATAGTCACAACGACCTGAACAATAGCTTGGCTGGCACGTAATAGTCTAGAAAGCTGAGAACCTATCATTACAGATAAAATTAGAAGTGGAAATAAAATGCTTCTAAGGGTTCAAATATGTTTGATACAAGCATTTGATCTGGGAATTCTCCATGTTCTATTTCAGTTTATTTCAATTCAGGGAAAAAAAAAAAATCCTTAAAAACTAAAGCTAGAGCATCTCAGCATGCACCTTTTGGCTTATCTGAGTGGTAAGTTTTCAAACAGGAAAGTGAAGTGCTATTGAAGCTATACAAACTAGTGAAGAGGTACAGAAATCATTAGAAGTTGTAGCATAAAACTTCAGATCATAATACATTTAATACTCAGTGACACTAGCCTCATAAATCACATCAAATAGACCTTATTAAAAGAGAGATGATCTTTACTTTATACATAATCAGTATTGACACTTGGTCAGAAGAAACTCACAGCAATGGGAGACTTAATCCAAAGACAGAATACAATCAGAAAGACATTTCTTCTAAAATGAAATTAAATGACATAAAAGGAAGAATCTACAGCTTTTTAATAGATTTAAAAGGAAAAAAAAAACCTCCTAAAACTTTCTATGCTATGGCACAAAATATTATTTACCTCTTTGAATATTCTAATTAATTTTGACTCATCCAGAAAACACAAAGAATTGAACTAAGAACCATGATTGAACCCATGGCTGATTTCAAAAAACAAAATTGGGATGTCTTCTTTCCCTGACCATTATATTCTGTTATGTGTCATTCATAAACGAAGGAAGGAACCATGTCTATAAGCATGAGTCATGTCTTGTAAGGGCAGTATGTTTAACTTTCAAGCAAAAGTGAAATGGAGCTTTTCTTTTTCTTTATAATTAGCCCATTGATTTGCCATTCATCTAGTTCCATCCTGCCCACGTCCTCTTGGCCAGAAGTGTAATTAAAAAGCCAGTTCCCTCAGTTACTAGTAAAATTAAATGGAAGGTGGGATCTCACAACACAGGACATTCCCCAAAGCTAGTAGATAGGAAGAAGAGATTAAATCTTTTTTTATTCTCTGAATATTACAGATCAAATTAAATCCTAAGGTAGGTGTGCGGAAGCCACAGTAATTTGCCCAAAGGGTAGATTTACAGAACTGTCATAGTGTTTATGATTTCCTGAATTGTAAAGCAATGGCTGACATACTGCAGGTTTAAAATTCTGAAACTTTTAAAATGGGTATTTGTCACTCTGGAAGAAGAAAACAGCACTTGTTACTTCCATAGATGTGTCACTGCTGTGGCCTCTAACAAGCCTCTAATTAATATATTTAACTATAACAATGCACAATCTGAAATACAGCTGCTTAGTTTTTATTTTGATACTTAAAATTTCTTAACAGAAATGAGAATACACAGGAGTACAATAAAAAAATAATTTTAATACTATTGAAATTAAGGGAGACTACATCATGCCAACACATCAAAAAGCTGCCTAAATTCACATTTGAACTGTTCAGTCCACTTGAAAGCGATACAGTACCTGAACTGAATGACACCAAGTTACAACGCAAGTTTACGTAGCACTGACTCTCAATTTTACAAGGTCCATGTTTTCTGGAATCCAATTAATATTTCAGTGCAAGGCTTTCTCCTTGGAAATTGGGAATTTGATGCTAAATATTAATGCATTCAGTTTCTCTCAAAGTTTGCCGTCAAGGGCAGAAAGCCTTAATAATCTCTTTTAATAAGCTATGATGTTTGCTAAGAGCATTTAGTAGATTTCCACCACCTATAATCCATCTCCCTTACATGGTTACCCTATCTGATATAAGTTTGTCTGAAATGGAGCAGAAACAGTGAACACCATGTTCCACAAAATACTGCACCAGTGATGTACGTAACAGCTTTATAATATTTTCAGCATTTCACAGAATCACAGAATGTTAGGGATTGCAAGGGACCTCAAAAGATCATCTAGTCCAATCCCCCCGCCAGAGCAGGAATACCTAGATCAGGTCACACAGGAACGTCTCTATTCCTTTCTTAATGCTGTCTAATGTTTGCATGCTTCCTGAAAATTAAGCAGATGTTTTTACTGAAGTAGTGACAATAATGTCTAACTTCTGGGGAACGCAGGAGGTCTCTGACTAGTTACCTTTGATTAGAGCTTCTTAATGCATCAGCATTTTAATATTATCATTTTGGAGCTATTTAAAATAAATCAGAAAACAAGTCAATTTCCAGATATTATAGCTCTTTCCCCGAATTTCTGCCCATTTACCAACATTCAAGATACAGCCTGAATGAAAACGCTGTTTCAAGAAGTTTTTTTCAGATGTATAACTATCACCATATTTTTGAGAGCTGTTTAAAATTTCTTTTTCAGCTCTCAGAAGTTGAATAAGTACACAACTGCTCAGTTACAAAGAGATACAAATGTTCTAATTAAATATCACTCCAGCTGCTTTCCGTGTAGATTTGGTGCAGGGTCTAACACGTCTCACTTTGACCACACACTATATTACAGCCCACTGATGCCTCTCCCTACAGCTCAGTTTTAGTAATATGGCATGCACTGCAATTATATGCCTGAGTTCATACATCCATTTTCTGGTGCTCTGTCTTCCATTTCATGTGATTCCTTCTCTCCATTGGTACAAGCTGCTCACTCATCTAGAGACTAGCAATATTTAATGCCACATACTTTCTGGTTTGCACCAAGATTTCTGAGAGTGTATTTTTGTATTGTTATCAGAGGATAGGTTACATTTGTGCCAAATATGAACTGCATGCACATTACACAGCACTACACAGGTAAAAATACCTGTGCAGAATCTGTCTCACTGTATTTACACTGGTTTTAGCAAGATAAGAATTTGTCCTTGGTTATCTAAATTAGGAGAAAACCCTGTTTTAAAAGAAAGAGTTTAAATGTGGTACAAACTGCCTAAATAACTGACAGGCATCCCTTCACTGCATCCATGGGCAGCAGGCACATCCAGGAAAGTGGAAGGCAAAGAGTATTAGTTCTATTAGAGGATTTTAAAATCAACTGACTTACAAATCTAAGTGGATTTGTATTTCAGATTGCTACAAAGAAAAGCAGGAAAGTATTTCAGAACTGTGCAATTCATGTCAAATTCAATCTGGCTGAGATACGTTAATCAGGTATTAGTCAACTGAAGAGTACACAACAGTTTAACCTAGTGTCACTAATAGCCAAAGCAGGGTTCCTATGCTTTCCCAGTGAAAGTGCCTACCAAATAATAACTGCAAAGAACACTAATAATCTATGAACACACTTTTCTCTTATGCATACCTATGTCACATCCCATAAAGTACCTACCATGGGACAGAATGAAACCTTGGCAGGATGAAAGGGTTGAGAATACAAGTCCAGGGAAATCGCATACAAGTAAAATTGCAGTCCTAGTGTTGTTAACACAAATGCTTTTCTAACTCTAATAGAAATAGGATCAATTCATTTCACTCAAGTAAGTTTGCAAGAGTGCTACCAATATCCCCCTTCCTAGCTGCTCAATCCATTACATACACGTGTATATTTCTCATTTCAGTGATTTCCAATTGCAACACTTTGCTCTTTGTCTTCTGAGATATTTCTTTTTCCAAAATCTGATATATAATACATAGTTTGCAGATAAACATTTTTCTATAATACGATTTGCTGACACAGTCTTTCCACCAGACCTTTTTCATTGCTGTTGCTGAAGGAAGTACATTTTGCCTCAAAAGTGCTTCTCTTTCTCAACCTGGGGTGGGAAGTAGAGAAAATCAGGAGTGAAGTCGAAACTAGGAAGAAGGAAGGGGTGGGGGGAAGGTCGTTTTAAGATTTGGGTTTTATTTCTCATCATCCTATTCTGATTTGATTGGTAATAAATTGACCTAATTTCCCCAAGTCAAGTCTGTTATGCCTGTGACAGTAATTACTGAGTGATCTCTCCCTGTCCTTATCTTGACCCGTGAGCCTTTCACTATATTTTCTCTCCCATGTCCGGCTGAGGAGGGGGAGTGACAGAGTGGCTTTGGTGGGCACCTGGTGTCCAGCCAGGGTCAACTCACCACAAAAAGAAGTCTGAAATTTAAAAACTAGACAGCTTCTAACACAGCGAATATTAAGAAATACAGCTGAATATTTAGATATTCTATGAGAAGACACATCTTAATGTCAGATTTGCATAATCTATCTGAAGATAAAGGTAAGTAAAAGTCATCTTTTATCTGATATTTTTATAGACCTTCAAGCAGCAATGTAGAAACAGTAAAAACTTCATGGCAATATTTAAATGAAGGTGAGCTGAATGCATAAAACTTTGTGATAATCAGCTACTGCAAAAAAAAAAAAATTTAAAAAAATTAAATCATTCTCAGACTTCCTAGTAGTGCTTGCCTAAACTTTTCCCCTATCTTAGTATATTTATATTTTTGAGATGAGCTTGCTGATGGCTGAATGGCCTTCTGAATAGGGTCTTATTTCTTGCTTGGTCCTTAACCCTTTAAGAACTGAGGTAAAAAATTATTCTTGAGGAAACTCAATGAATAAGTCTGATTTGAATTATTTACTAGTGACATCAGTGAGCTTTACTGTCTGAGGATCATGGATCACTGTAGCCTAGAAGAGGAGTATTTTTTCATTGCACACGTATACAAAAAGGTCAAACCTGGGAAAGAGAGATACCCTGATTACAGAACCTCTCTGACTATAAGCATTCTGCACCACTCTTAAAGGTACACATGTTGGTCTGTAGGATGTACGGCCATAGGTTTGTGTACGTAAATCTTATCTATTCCAAGAGAAAAGTAAATCTCCCTAACAAATTCTTCAGCAAGGACAGAATGAAGTTATGGGAAAGACAAATCTGTCTGCTGAACAGAATATAGTTTTTCTTACAGACTTCATTTTATTTATATGTCTATAAAACCTGTCCTACAGGGAAATCCACCCAGCATTAGCCTACTACTCTCTTGAAAAAGAACTGTCATAAACATGCAAGAAGCATCAGCTCTGAGATACTATCAGTACTACACTCGGAGCTAGGAATTATTTTATAATAATCAAATTGTACTAGATAAATGAGAACATCAGTGGGATATTATTTTAGGTGGGCAGAACACTGAGACTGAGGGTTAATTTATTTGAGCTGAGTTAGTGTACTAAAATACTTTTGTTAAACACTTCTAGTTATGTCAAATCTTTCCTATTAAAAAGAATAAAACCCACAAAAAGCATGTTCTTTTTGTGCTTATAGTGGTACATAGAGCAGGAATGGCAATCTTATCCTTCGTAGCCTTACCACACTTTCGCTAGTAAAACATCTGCTAAACCTGCAGTATAAAATACATCCATTGATAATGCTTTGTTGAGCTCCTAAAGTTAATAAGCTGTTATAAATTGTCTAAAATAGCGTAAGCCATTAACTGATGACCAGTGAGCATTTAGTCTGGAAAACTACTGTGGCTCTTCATGATCATACGTATTGTCAGTGAAAATACCTGGACTAGTCAATATTGAAAAGATGTTCATTACCATCTAATTCAGAAACCACAGGAGAATGTTCTCTGCTCATGACGGTGATAACACCTATATAGTCTCTTGGGTTGCTTTTGCATTCTTATATGATGGACAACATGGATCCCTGATCACCTGGCACAACATACATGCACAGAAATGCTTGGGCCATACGATTAAGATTTCTGTGAAAACCAACTGGTGTGCAACAGCAACAGGGGCAGGAAGGGAGGGCTTGTGCACATGGTGCAATCACGACACTGCTGGATGCACATCTAGACTCACACTGGTGTGAAACAATTTGTGAAATGCTTTGAAATACATAGTAGAAAGGTTTGCCAACTTCTCTTTCTTTCAAAGGAGTATCCCAGAAACATATACTTGCTTAAAAACAAAAATAATCTGACAACTATATTACATACCAAACCATTTTATAAGTACTTGTGAAGACAGTAGAGATATGCAAGGTTAACTGGGAAGATAGGAAAATAGCATAAAAATAAGCAAGTGAAGTAACTTTGATGTCCCATTATCACTAAATTGCATGGAAACTATAGATATACACATCAATAAAACCGTGTTCTTTCTTCAGCTAAACAATAACCTCTCTCTTTGCTAAAATATCAAGCATTTGGACTGTACAGTAATACATTACTGTACAACAATACAGTCCAAATACATATACATTATCCTTGTTTACTTTCTGCTACCTGTGGAGGTAAAATGAATAACCAGATGAGAACAACTACAATAACTCATTTGATCAAGGTCATAAACTGCTAGGGTTTTAAATATAAGCCTACTTGGAGGACTAAAATGTCTGTACACTAAGTACAATGGTTAATGGCCTTGCATTAAATAGCGTATACATTCAGCAATTGAGATGATAAACCAGACCTGATGATGTTAAAAAAAGAGAGCAAACTAGCTTCTAGTTCTAAAATAACACACAAAGAATGAGAGAAGAAAATGCATTAATTCTATTGTTTTCAATGAACCTGTAGCAAAAGTTGAAAATGCAAAACTTGGTGTGATTGCATATAAGAGATGGAGAGATTGGTTCAGCTAAAATGAGAAACACCACAGACCATAAATTACCCATTTTTCTGAAATTAAAGTTCAGCTTTAGAGGATTTTTTTTTCCATCGCCTAATTCTGGCACGCAAATTAAAATTTGAAAAGAGAAAATTATAAGCATGATTGAAAATCTCTGCATTTTTCTGCTGCATTTGTAGTTTTAAGGAGCTATCTGAAAGTTTTTTTCCCAGGAGATTTCAGATCATTTTTCCAAGAATCAAAATTCTCAGAAGGATAAAATTTGAGATTAAAGAAACCCCTTAGTATGTTACCAAGTGCCAAAAGCATTGTTGTCACACGTATAAAAGTTGACTATTAAAAGGAGAGAGAGGAAAAGAATGAAGTTTAATATGCTATACAGTCCAAAGTCAATTAAGTATAAAACCACACTAAAATTGTATTTGTGTATCATTTATCTCCTCAAAAGGGTTATTCAATACAAATGCTATTTGCACTAGCCAGGCTATGGCATTCAGGACAGGGGCACCATGTCAAAGGCAGCCTTTAAGAAGGAAGAGGGGGGACCAAAGCCATGCTTTGGTGCACACATCTTAACCAGATTTAAATGACTTAGATGCCTAAGAGTTAGTTGTTCATATCTAAGACACTCCCACAGATACTCTTTTCCATAAACAGAAGAAAAGAGCAAGATCCAAAGGGCTCGAGTTCATCTATCTAAAAAGAGGATTAGTTACCCTTCAAAGCTATCTACATTTCCATATATTTTAGAAGGGCTTAGACAACTATCTCACATGCTGAATTTAATATGAAAACCTTGGTATCAGCTAGTGAATGGAAACAGTCCCCCCCGCTACTGTTACACATTTCATTTAAAGATGAGTCTGCAAAAATTATCCACATCTGGTTTGTAGCACATATGCTTCAACTCTGCAAAGTGCCAGAACTGTATCTGTGGGTCACTGAAGTTCCCTGTACACTGTTAAATGATAGGAAACCTTTTATTCTGATCCTCTAGATGAAGAAGAATTCCACACACACTCAAAAAAAAAAAAAAAGAAAAGAAAAGAAAAAAAAAAACCAAAAAGAGTGAAGAGTCAAGAAATGCTGAATCTGTTGGTGTGTAGCCATAAACCTGTAAGGCTGGGCACATCAAAAACAGAAACTGAAAGCATCCAAACTGTGTTGACACTTTTAATTCGATCTGGTGCTGAGAAGAGGCTGCTTTTGAAGGGGCTATGTATTTTCCCATATAAAAGGATAGAGAATGAGCAAAATGAGAAGTGTACAGTCTTTTAGTATGTTTTTCCTCCCCAGCCTTTGAGATGTTGTAGCCCTTGCAAACATTTGGAAATACCCTGCTTAAAATGAAAGTAGTAAACAACACTGATCTCTACTAACAGCAGAAAGAAATGAAAAAGCACTTCAAAATGCACAGGGGAGACAGAAAAATAAGGCTGAAACTGTCATTGCTGACCAGACTGCAGGTTATAAATTTATCTTTGAAGATCAAAGTGCATCCTAAAGAATGCAAATAGATTATCACTATCTAGTCTAGATGTTTGCCTCTTATTGAGAAGCTCCATTCCTTGCAGCATGTAACTTAATCTTTTCCAGCAGTGTCTCTTCATGCTTTTATTGGCTTTAGTGAGAGCTACTGTACATTATGTATGACTTATATGGGAAAAAATCATAACTAAAATGCTCATGGCTACCATTTTTATGGGATACTGCCAGTAATACAGACTTTTTATTTTGCTTGTTTGTATTAGGTCTCAGATTATCTTACTACATTCTAGTCGAACAACCACATGCAGCCCTCTGGCTACCAAAAAGGGGAAAAGAGCCCGAATTTCATAGACTATTTTATGATCTGTTAAGGACACTGAAGTGCAGGAGTCCCTTAAGGTGAACCGTTGATAAAAACTGACAGAGGGCACTTTCTGTTTAGATTGTGAAGTGATGCTACTGTAGCACTGACCTTGTAAACCCTCTTTACTAACAATGTATGCTGGGAAAGAGAATATGCTTGACTAGTTTTCCGTATTTGATTTCTATCACTTGAGTAAACCATGTGCTGCAGCACACATCATTGCCATTTTACCACTTGCCAAAAATTATGATCTCAGGGAAAATGCAATATCGGGCTCCTCCCATTTTCTTCATCAGAGTTTCTGTTTACTGCCTGGGAAAGCAGGAAGGATGACTCCTCAGCATCCCTGCAGCCAAGGCACTGGCTGCTATGAGATGCCAGGTAAATCACATGTGCTTCCCCTGCCTCATGCTCTTCACCCACACAGTGGTGATAATTCTCCGTATCTGCTTCAAGTGCTGCAGAGATTAAGTAGGTTTTATTGGGGATGGCCTTTTGGATCCCAGGACAAACTTCTGCATCTTACACTGGCATTTTGGTTGATTAGGGGGCTTTGTTGTACTATTATGAGCTGCTATTAAGTAATGCTTTGATATGATTCTCATGTGAAGTGTACTAAATTTGATGTAATTTCGTAAGAAGCAGCAAGTGATAGCTTCAGCCACTGCCATCCTCCAGCTTCAAAGAGCAATTTGGCTAGCAGCAGTCTATCAGAAAGAAGGGACAATATTCTCAAGTATGTTTGAAACAGCTGCCTTTTTTGATACTTTCCTGAGGAGACTGAGCATATGATTTCTTGGACATGCACATGATCCATTGCCTCAACATCAGCAAAGTTATTTCTAAATTTAATTTGTGTTTAAAAAAGTGTAATTATTCTTACATGTAATAGAAAAAACACAGAATTACCATTTTAAAGAACCTTAAGCGTGGTTTTATTTTTCCTGAGCACAAAAATATCAAAAAATGGCTCTACCAAAGAGTAGTGGTGACATGAAAAAGCATAAGATCAGCAGATAGTGTAAAAATAACAAACCAAACCAAACCAAAACAGAAGGAGAAAACCCAAGGAATAAACAAGGGACAAACAGTACCACAAGAAGTGCACCATAAATGCTTTGTTTCCTAAACAAGCAGAGCTAAAGATAGGCCAAAATGAGAGAAATTTTGCAGGCTTCTTTTCAAAAGAAACATATAGGATTTGGGGTTTTTTAACTGTGTAAGTAAAATTCAGGTGGACTCTGTTGATTGGTGGTATTAATTCAGAGCACAGAGGAAACAAATGGCTTGTGTCCAAAATACAACATAACATTACTTCTTGGCAAAACAGTCACACTGCAGTCTAAAAAAAATCATGCTAATTCATTCTCAGAATGATATGTCAGATTAAAATAATTACTTTCTGGTATCATTGTGATGAGAGAGGAATCTAATGTCTCCATCATACTACAGAATAGTGATAAGCTTTATTGGCAAAGCTTTCACTTTATTTACTGTAAAATTGTCAGTTTGCTCTTCTCTGGAGATAGCAAAACAGTTTGCATGTGATACAAAGACAGACAACCTTTGCCTGATAATTCACTGTATTTGGTTTCGGTGAGATTTTCTCTAAGGAATGGGAAGTGTTGTACACTATCAAGCTTTTCTTTCTCCCCTGCAAGACAATCAAAATAGTTTTCATGCAGAAACAAAACTGATAAAGTCAAAGCATCCCTTTGAATTGTGTTATACAGTTCTAGATATATTACAGGGGGATAAAGGTATTAAATGTCCCGTAATTTGCAATTGCATTGATCAAATCTAAATTGCTTAAATTGTTGTGCAGAAACCTATACTAGCTTATACTCTGGCTTGAAGGATCATGATGTGACTTAAAAAAACAGTAACAAGAAAAAAGAGCTTCAAGGTAAGTACTGTGTGGAGTAATTAATTGTATTATATATAATTTCCACTGTCTTTGCATGACTGGCTCCTTGAAGTTTGCCTAATGCACTTACAGCTATATTTCTTGAGTTAGTTCTTAATTGCCAAGAGGACCTCCTACAACTCTGTTGCTAAGATTTACTACAGCTAATAAATAAGATCACAAGCTCCTTGGAGCAAGACTAACCTTATTATTTGTTTAAAACCTAAGCACAGTGATATCACTACAGTAAGAAACCAATATTATCTTTTCATCATGGTCTGTTCCAATGAGCCAGTCAGAACTGTGGCCTTGTGCAGAGTTTTATTTTTCAAAGGTTCAAGTACTCCAAAGGTTTGATACACATTAAAAAATACAACTGTAGCTGTTTGATAGTGGATGAAATGAGGCTCAGTTATTCACCATACTATGAAAACAAGACAATGTACAAATTTCTGGTCAGAGAACTGGTCTGAGGCTCAGGAGTGGAACACAGCAATGATGGAGAGTTGTGTAAATTGCTACATGCAACTTTAAGAGACTTGAAATGTTTACTGATAACCAGGATCACCACCAAAATTACACATTACCACTGATCAGTTTAACATGCCTAGATTCTGCTTGACAGGTATTTCAATACATCTACAAAATATTATGTGAATTTAAATATTTTTAATTCTAAACAGAGAGATGACTTTTGGCAATATGAAAATCTCATGCATAACTGTAACATTACTAAGTGCTCTCAAGCATGTTTCCTTTTTTTTTAATCTCAAAATGTATTAAAAACAACAATACATTTTGAAATGTCATCATTATTCTTTTTAGAAGCTTCAACATCCAGTCAGAAACTAAGAGTCAGCACTGGTTTATATCAAGACAACGGCTATATACGGAATACGTCTGAAAATAGTCTATCACCATAAGGGAACTACCAACACAGAAGCATGTACGGATACATACACAGGATGAGGATCCAAGTAAATCCTGACATTCCTCTATCCAGCTTTCATCCACTTACAGAATTGACGGTAATGTAAGGACAGTATAACACACCAACAGTTAATGCCAACATTTGATTGTGACTTATGCACTAAGAAACTATGCAGTCAAATATACAGAGGGCAGCAATACTCCCCTGCCTCTCCTATACAGCAGGAAAGCTCTTCCTGTGCTCCCTCAAACTCTGCCAGATTCTAAAAAAAGGAAAGCAGCTCTCCACAATACTGTATGTAGTAAGAAGTGGGCGGAAACCAGGCAAACTGGGCCTCCCTGTGCCTGGATCACTCCACACAAAAGGTAATGGAGGGAAGTGGCCACACTGCATTCAATACGCAGAGGAAAGTTTCCTCTGTGCAAGTATTTCTAAAGGAGTTTTGCAGTAAGCTCAAGGTATTTTAAGGTGGAAGCAGTAAAAAGCACCTGTATAGCCAGAAATACAGATCTATTTATTTCAAAGCTTCTGAAGCTGAGCGCTTCAAAACCATGTCATGAATCTGAGCTAGCCTCACCACCATACCTCCTCAACTTCTGTCAATATTAGAAGGCAGCAGAGAACTTTTGGTCTCACCAGTGGGAGTTTTATGAAGATCAGCCACCTACATTCAACACAGTCCTCCTCCCCCAATAGAATGGCTTTGCAGTCTTGCTCACCTCCAAAGCCATTATACTTGGAAATTATTAATGGTCCCTTGAGCTATAATCAATTTTTCTTAATATTTGAAAAGATTAATAGCTACAGGGACATAATGCGTATCCCCACAGATTAGCCATTCGATCCTTAAGTTGTCAGGTATGATGTTATCTGGAAGTGAGATAATACAACTTGGGTGTTTAGGTGACAGCTGAACAAACAGAAGATTAACATGATGTGCCAGTGTTTAAAGCAAGACAAATAGGACATGATTATTTTTTCCTTTCTTTCAAAATAAAAACATTAGAAGGACTTGTGTTAATATCTGTGTGTACAATTTACAAGACCACGTGATTTGACTATGGGTTTCATTTTGACAGAATGAGAAGAGATGCAAATGTCAATGGCTGTGAATAACTGACAGTCTGGGAGAAAGATATGTCAGCATTGCCAGGATGTCTCAACATTGTCTGTGCCTGGCACCCCCCTTCCTGCAGCTGGAGATGGATTATTGTGGGGAACCGCTAGGACCACTCCCCATTCCTGCATCTAAAGGGAGATAAGCAGGACAATTCACACGGATACTACCAACAGGATGCAACAGTGCGCGCCTGCTCCAGCAACAAGGAGGTCTTCAAGAGGAAAACGAAGGAGGGATGGAGATCACTCCTAAGGACCCTCGAATGACCCCTGCAGTGATATGCAAAGCAGGTGTGGAAAAAACACCCACCCATTGTCAGTGGGTGGAGAAAGAGACTATCTAGCAGCAGCAGCTCACAACTAATTTGAAGATCTTCTGCACCAATCAACAACTGGACTTGTCAGACGTTGCTGGATCCGTGGTGGTAACCCCCCTCTCTCTCTCTCTGCTCTATCTCTCGTAATACTGCTTATTCTTATATCCCCTTCTTTCCTATCGCTCTTTAATTTTCAAGTGCACACAACTTTATAATAAACCATAGAGAGTCTGTGACATTTGACCTCCTTTGTGTCTTAATTTCACCTCTGGGATCAAAACGAATCTCCCTTGGCCCGAACTGGGTCAAGACAATGGGAGCTAGAGATTCTCTGCCACTGAAAGTCAAGCCTTTAATTTTCAAATTATTGGCTTTTTTTTTTTTTGAAAGATTTAATATTGGTTTAAAACCTAAAAGGTTTTTTCAAGCACTGTCATCTTGTTTAATTTTTTAACTTCCTTTTCCAGTTCTCTTCCTCCCCCTCTCTCATCAATTCTATTTTCCTCTATTTTTCTACTTTACAGAATGAAATACTTTGAGACCACTTACACACCTGGACTGCAAGGAGCCGCTCAGAGCTCCTGCTGTGAGAAGATTCAAATGGAGAGTCAGTTCAATCTGTGCATGTAAAATAGGCCAGTGCTATTTAAAGTGATAAATTTAGGCCTTGATTCTGTAAAGGAATTATGCATGTGCCTAGCTTCACACACATGAATAGTCCCTTTGCTTAAGTTTATTGTAAGGCTAAGAAGAGTTTTCTATGGCTTAGGGGTTTGAATTCTATTTTCAAGTTTGTCTTACACACCTATAGGACTTCATGCTTTTGAAAACAGAATTCAGCCTTGGTTGTCATTTCAGTGCTTAATTTTTTATACTAACTGAATATATATTGTACAGTACCTTCTATTCATTTTTCTTATCTAGCAATGTAAAGGAGTGAATTTGTAATATAGCACCCCTTTAAAAAGGGACTGCCTACTGCAATAAATAACACCTAAAATCAATGACAGTTGTATGTTGCTTAAAAATGAGTTACACTTTTTTTTTCATATCTGTTCATCATTTTCAAGCCTTGGACATTCCATTAGGAAAAACTTGGGGGCTGTCTGACACACGAGGCTGTGTACAGAGGTTCATGATTAATATGACAAATTAAACAGACTGTACGAGTTCCAAAATTTATTATTCAAGGAGTAGGCGAGTTAAATTAGGTAGGGAGGGAAATAGAAATGCATATAAATATATATATATAAAAAACTTAAGCTGATGAAAACATCACATTGGCAAAAATCTAGGATGTCTCAGACACTTCTGTGCCCAGTAAAGAAAAGCAGCCTAATTATATGTACTTGAATGCAATTTTAGTTCTCTAGGGCACTTTTACTGTGGATTACATGCTTACAGGTGAAATATAGAAGATAATGCAAAAATGTAGGAACATTCGTAACAGCTTGAGCCAAAGGTCCAGTCACTCAGTGTGCTGTCATGGACAAACATGCAAGATACCAGAAAACTGATACCTCCACTTCAGCATACCCCTTAGCTTATGGAAATCAAGGGCAAACATCGTGCAAGTCGTCTTCTACACTTGGAGAGTTAACGAATTTCATGACAGAAAAAGGACAAAGGGCCAGGTTCTTCAGCATTTGTTTGAATATTTATCTCAATGTGTTCTTGTGATGCCCCCTAGTATTTTGAAGCAGATGAGATTTCCGTTGCATGCTAGCTCCAAATACGTACTAGTAGTGGTCAACACCTCATTTAACTTGATTATGACATGCAGAATTGATTGCTTTTGCAAAATAAATGCCATAAAACATGGCTAATACTGTAAGAAAACTGCACTTGTGGACCCTATCAACCTCTTGCATTTTCAGCTGACAAAACACAGTTTTTTTTCCTTTGCGAAGCACAGCACTTGACCTGAGACTCCCAAAGAGTCACTGAGATGAAAATAACAGACTGACTTAGGAAGTGGGGCATGGCTTCATCATGCCCACAGGGTCCTGCAAGAGGGATGAGATGCCTGTGTAGGGCAGAGAGAGCATCCTGCACTACCCACCCCCTCAGCTGCCATCAGTGAGTCTGGTGAACCCCCAAACACAAGGTATAAATTTCTCACTTTTTAAAATTTTTGGTCATTATTTCAGTGTTTTCTTAAAATGATGCCCATTCCTGTCAGGGCCCAAGCATATCACACTTCTCCCACCCTTGCCTGTGAGGGACAAGGAACAGGAGCTACAAAGCTGGCCATTGTGACAATCCTTTACCGATTTTGCAATGTAAACAGCTGGGTAAACAGCTACAATTTTTTCTCCTTCAGACATGTTCCTCATGCTTGATCACTCACAGTGAAATCTCTGTGAATTTTGGAATTTCAGAAATTTTGGAAATTGAATTTCCCGAATTCAATGGAATTAAATTATTCAGAAACTTGATAAAGCTCCAGAAAGCTGAAAAACCTGAAATACCGACTTCCAGACTGGATATGCATGCTGGCACCCCTCATTCTAGAAGACATAATTTTTAACAAGCTTATACCATGAAGAGATGATACCATTTTGTTACATAGAACATTAGCAATGATACCTCAATTCTCACATCTCATTCTCACATAAGAATTAAATTCAGTTTAAAATGAATTATCAAAAACAGTAACGCTCCAATAGCGAGTCAAATTTTCCTTTCACTGGAAATTCTTTTCAACTTCCAATTGTTATTTTGCTGCATTATGAAGGTCAAAGCATCTTCAATGCTGCAGCAAACCACACTATAAGAATTACAATGTGAAGGCTAATACGTACCAAGCATTTGCCATGTCAACATGTCCCCAGTGAAAATTCCTTCCACTTCATGAACCAGACAAGCCGTATGCTTCATTAAGTCACAGACAGCACACTCATTAAAGATCAATGGCATCTTTTCCAAATGCATTTTGTTTTTCTTTAGTCCTAGCATATGGTCATAATAATGCATGTAACAGTAAGCTTGGGCACTGATTTTTAATGAAAAATAATGTTCAAACTGGCCCATGTAATTTGCTTTAATGTTTCTGACCTTGTTCTGAAACGAATCCCCATAGTTCCAAAACATTCTCATTCCAGGTTCTCAGTTCTCTTGCCAAGAAAGGCAGATGTCATGTTTGTAAGTTACAACATCTCTATTTAAATCATGCCCCTTCATATAATGCTGGTATTTATTTTTCTTTCCTATGTGCACACCAACTCCCAAAGAAGATAAATGAGGTCCAAAGCATTCTCTGTAAACTAACACTAGCAATAGCAATGCAGATATCCCACACAGAGGCACACCGTGCTTCTTTCTAGCATGAAAAATGTCATTTCAGAGACATACATCAGCCTATTTCACCATCTGTGTAGGAGCTCTGTGAGCCCAGAAATGATCACAGTGAAGAGTGATCAAAGGTCTGGCAACTATAGCGACATATTTCATTTTTGAATGGAAAAAGAAGTCCCACCACATTTACTACTCAGGCACTGCAAAGAACGGCTTCACACATTGGGTTCTTCTTCCATGTGTACTGGCCCAAAAGGAAAAACTCTCAGCTTACACTTTCACTTATGTTTCCATCACCTTCGCTCATTACATATATAGGCAGCATCAACCCTTTCTCCACTGATTTTCTTTTCTGGTATCCACTTCATGGTGAACGCTAACATGCCTACAGTCAAAGCAAGAGCAAAACAGCTGCAATACACCCAGTGAATAATTTTAAGGTGTATCTGAAGTCTGTGCACAATGTTATTGTTCATGGATGAATTGGAACAGTCACTTGTCTCTACATTCCTGCAGGGTTGTATCCAAGCTAGGCTTATAGTCCTATTTCTTTTAAGATAGAACCATACACATTTTCAGTTCAATCACTGGGCTGAACTACCTACTCAGTTACCTAGATTTTAATCAGTCATTAGGTACCATTCAACCTTCTACTGAATAATCAGAATTTAAACACTAACCTTCCCTTGTGTAGATGCTGGCTTCAAGAAGAAAAAAATTATCAAAGACATGTTTTTTTATTCCACATTAGCTTAGTTGAACTCTTTCCTGAAATACTCATCGAGTCCATAAACACTTGTTCTTCAAAGCCTTAACTGTAACTTTGGCTTTAACTAAAATTCTCCAGCCAACTTCTTTACTACAGTGTGCTTACATTCCTCCAGGCTTTGCTCAACAAACTGACCTCCTAGATTTTTCATCTCCCTACCTCAAACCCTGATCCAGAAACATAAGACACTTGTTCCTCCAATACAAGGACTAGGACCCAATGCTTTGGATAGTCCTACAGTAAAGGAGGCACCTCAGTTGCCGATTTACTCCTAACGGCAGCCCTAAACCTTGTTTTTATCATAGCTGAAGGGATCTTAAATTTACAAAAGCACACATCAAACAACTAACCATTTCATCAGTAGTGTTCCACCTGGTATCAAAAATAATTTCAGTTCTGTAAGCCTAAGGAAAACTACTAACCAGAGGTCTTCAGTAGCTCCTTTCTGAAACCAGCCCTAATCTTTGTGTTAATTATAGTCTAATGATGCATGTAAACATGTCAAACAAAGCATACTTCAGATGCTAATCAGCATCTTAATCCTAGTAGGTTTGCAAGACTCTCTGATAAATAGACCTGTCCAGTATCTGAATTCCCAAATTCAGATTCTAATCCTAGATTTAAAGAACAGTTTAATGACCCATAACTTCACCAAAACAAGCATTTAAAAAAACCCAAACACCACCACCACCCCCCACCCCCCGAAAAAGCAGTCCTTTGCTGAAGGTCATATCTCTGTACTGTTGATTTTTTAAATATATCAGTGACAGGTGCAATGTGCAAAAAGCTGAGAGCGCCGACTCCATCATTCTTGTTCCAAAGAGATTTCTAAGAGTCCTTTCATAACAAGATGTCACTAAGAAGAGCATGAAAAGGAAAGTATGAAACCAGGATTAAACTTGCCTCAAGTTTCCACATAATTTGGATTAGTTAAATGACTTTTCTTCTGTTCCTGATTTTTTTTTTCCTATGAGGCGCATGCCTGTATTTAACTTTGTTATTACATGTCATTAACATTCAAAACTGGAAATGGAGTTTGTATCGAAGTCAAATGTATTAGCACTAATTGAAGAAAGAAAAATGTTGTTTTGCCAATTACTAGGCCTAGTACAAAGGATGAAGCCAGCAGCAGAACAAACCAGTAACCAGATTCTATTGTACACAAAAGGGTCAGTGCATGGGTGATCACTGGTGGTACAAACAAGTCAATGAGGTTACACACAATCGACATCAATCCCAACGACCCCAGGAATGATGCAGCACAACCAACAAGCGGTGGAATAAACAAAGCAACAAAGTCTCCCATAGAAGAGATGGGAGACAACCAAGCCAAGAGGCTGATAACACAGCACAGAGGCAGCCACATACTGTTCCCACGAAGCCCTCATTTGTAAGTGCCAAACCTGACCAGGGCCCAGTTGCAGGGAGAGTCAGGAGGTCCTTCCCCAACAGGGAAACTCTGCAAAGTGCATCCACCTCACAGATAGACACCCCACCCTTCCTGCAAGTGGTCCCAGCTTTTATGCCCAAAGCAGGACACCTGGCACTCATTTACCCAATGCGGGGCACCTGGGGCTTGTTTACCCAAGGGCTTTCCCTACAAGGCCAGCCTCACCTTGGAGGAAAACCAAAAGGCAAACTCATCCCCTCCTTTTGAAGGACTTGTGGGAACCACCCATATGTCAATCTTAAATCTTAGATTAATGCTCAATTAAATTCCAGTGCCTCATTTTTACATAGTTTGATTTCAAGCTTACATGTCACAATAGTGCAAAATAGACAGGATATGTTTAATCACTTTATGCTTTTATGTTGAAGTAACATTTGAGCTGAAAAATCCTTCAGCAGCATGCTGATCTTCAAACTCAGACTGTTTGGACTGTCTGGAGTTCACATATGGCAAATGGCTCAGATACGTTGCTCAGTTTTCAGTTTTGTTCAAAAAATATTTGTCTCTTCTACCTAACCATGTCTTAGGAAGCTGCCACTTTTCATGTACAGATGTCTTTTTTGTAGTGTCATCATGAGTTTGCAAAGCACTTCAGAACTGGAGGGCTGGAAGGCCCTATACATATTTAAGTTATTATCGCATTTTGCAAAATTTACTCTGTACAACGGTTCTTTTGTGATTTTAATATCTTATTTTTCTGCTTTCCCTGAATTGGTACTTGCTTTCCTAATTCTTCAGCTATCTAGAGGGATTTCTAAGTGGTTGCAGCAACTGGGTATTGTGACACTCCTTTACATGTTCCTACAGCTAATGCTCAGCTTCAGCCACTCTGTTGTCCTTAGAATTTTGTTAGCCTTATTTAAAGATACACTTGGTTTAGACCTTAAAGTGGTCTACCTGCTGAGTTAACAGTTATTACCACCAATAAGGGCGAAATGTATTTTGAAAGAAATGTAAAACATGCATTACTGAGGAAGCTTTTAAATCAGCAATTAAATAACTTATCTGAATTACAGTGACAGATTTGCAACCAAACTAAAATGCCACTTAAAAACGACACTTATGAGAGCATCAGTGTGGCACAATTACTTAACTTGCTGTAAAGGAACATAATTCCTCTAGTAATGAATAATACTGTAGCAACCTAATGTCCACATACTTCATTCTTGGAGTAAATCTGAAAAGACATTTTCCCCTCACTTTTTTCATATGCCTTGAACAAAAGACATGTTTTGTAAATGTAAAGTATTTCTTTATTAACCATTGGGTAAGATCTTGATGAAGCCAGCCATGAAGCCAGTTCCTAGGTTTAACAAGAGGAAACACTACTGATGAAAAGTGAAGAACACTACTGCTGAAACATCCTCAACCTCAGAGACAAAAGTTTTCAAGGAGAGTGTCTTCGAACACTTTGCAAAGAAGCAGAAGCACTAGCACATACAACCCCCCTGATGGCAGCTGGGTGTAAACAAGATTACTGGCGGACACAATATATCCAGCGCTGGCTGCATATTGCTGGTACTGACATACCCAAATCCAGCACAATTTTTCAGTTGTAACTGCATTGACTTCACTGAAACTATTGAAGAGCTTCAAGTTAAGCATATATTTAATTGCTGTTGTTATACTAGAGTCATAATTTGTAAAGTGTTTTGAACCCTTCTAGGATTAAGGGTATAGCTTAATCGCAAAATATACTAATACCAGTGGTAAAAAATATTTCTGCATAATTCGCGTATTGCATAAAAAGCATAGGTATAATTTCTCTGCACTCAATGGAAATAACAGATTTCCATATCATGTGCTAAACACTGAGGTTGACTACCATTATATTTAATTTCTACTAATCAGTGTGAGCCAAGTGAGGCTTTAATATCACATGGAGATTTACAGCAATTAATTTTTTTTTTTCTTCTTTTTTTTAACAGACAAAAGCAAATGTACATAGGGCCAGAAATCAGTGTCCATAGGTAACACACAGTCGGTGCTTAGGAAAAGATAACACGTATTGTAAAACCATTTCAATGTTTCTATTTGAAAATATTACAACAGAAAGCTTTGTCTTTTCTCAAAGAGATTTCTCCTGAGAACTGACAAAAGAATATAGTAACCCTTTTAACCCCATTTATTTCTAAAGGTCTCTAGAAATAGTTTATCTTTCTCAGAATTCAACAAACATAAAACAAACTACAACATATTTTTTATACTGAAGAAAATTACAGATTAAAATCAGGCGAGCACATTTCAGCATATGGTAGGTATGTATGTTACTTCAGTAGAGATTGTTTTATTTCATATACTGACAGTCCTAAGGCTGCATGTGTCTTGTATTGCACGGACATAGGAGAAAAAGAAAAAAGAGAGTGAAATAAAAAATTTCTACCATACTAGCACAAGACTTATGAAAGAAAGAAAACTTCAATTGGCATGACAATGCAGCAACTCTGATTCTCAAAGTTCTGTCAAACAACTGACATCTCTCACACAATTGAGGTGACCCATGGACGTAATTACCTAGAATACAGAATAAATCAACACTGGCTTTTCATATTTTATGAACTCTTTGGTTGGGTTTTTTCTGTTTTCTTATTTGGGATTTTTGGGGGGAGGACAGGAGGTTGCACTAGCTGTGTAGGAAGGACAATGAAACAATTATTCTATACAACCTTCCATGCTATCTACTGCTTCTACAGGAAAATAAAGAGGCTAGTTTTCCTCTTTGTGTTTTGTTTGAAAATGAAGTGTTACCCATAATGCCACACTAAATTAAAAATAACAATATGTCTCTTAATACATCTAGATTTTCCTTTTTATTGAACCAATCCATATTTATGACAATAGTATTACACAAAAGAAAAATCATTGTTTTTTACCAAGCTTAAAATCTGGTCCCATACAAAGTACAGCGAAGTCAACTGAATTAATTAAATCCTGGGGTTGCAGCTATCAAACATTAATGCTGAAACTTCAATAGTTTAAAGAAGCTAGAGGGCACCAGGGCAGTAAAGCCCAGACCAGACCTTGAAGGCCAATCAAAAACAGCAAGATTGTAGGCTGGATTTCAAGTCAAGCAAGCTTACATGGCACATAAAATGGTATAGTCCATTTTAGGCCAATGAGGCAACATGAAAAACAAATCAATGGATAACCTGTGGAGAAAGCAAACCAACCCTTTTGCCATGGTGTTTACAGTTGGTGGTACAAAATGCATTTGATGCACGGGAAAAATAAAAGCTTGCTCACTTAAGAATGAGACAGTAAGGATGACAATTCTGAACTACAGAAAAAGCTCAAAGGGAAAATATGGTATCTTCTCACCATGAGAACCTGACCACCTATACTAGGATCATGAAAAATTGTATACATTCATATCTTTCTACTGACGCCAAAGTGATAATTTACTTTACACACTGACTTGCAGAAATTATCTTAAAGACATATGAGATAACAATAACCTAATTATCTCTTTGAAATTGAACTATCATGAAATTCTGAATTTAGATCCAGAGCTCTGGATTAATTCTAACTTTCAAATTATTACTTCTTGAAATACTTATCTAATTTAATAATAGCAAAAGATGAATTGAAAAAATATAGTAGAGAATATTAGAAGAGCATACTACTCAAGTTATGTCAGAAAACGTTTTACTTGGAAAAAAAGTTTTAAAAAACACCATAATAGGCTACCTGAACATTTCAACTACCAAATTGAATAAAAAAGAAAAAAAAAATAAAAAATTTAAACAGCCTTTTTTGTTTTGTTTTTGTTGTTGTTGTTTTGTTTTTAAAATCAAGACTCTAAAGCTAACTTTATATGAACTAGTTTATACTGTTCTGATTTAGAGATGAAGAACAGAGTAAAACAAAAGGACAGCTAGCAGAGAAAGGGAGGAGCTCTGCTCAATCCAAACATTTCCTTCAAGAGGAAACTCAGAAGGCAAAGGCAGAAATAGAGGGTAAGACATGATGAAAATCAGAAACATATTTTGAAAAAAAAAAAAAAAAATTTGCTTCATTAAACGACATGATGCTCAAACTTATCCATTTCAATTTCAACTGCCAAACTACTAAAGTTCATCACAGCTTTCACACTCTGTCACATCAGATTTTGAAGGGGATTTCCAAGACCTAATAGACTGTAGACGACATTTCAGAAGCAAAATGTTTTCCATAAGGAAATATCTTTTTGGAGTAAATAAAGAACAAGGTACTGCAAGATACTCCCCCAATCCTCAACCCCATGCACCACTCAGGGTGAGGAATGAGATACAGGAGTCAAGGATGAAGGACTGAATTTGAATCTGGGAAAGAGGGGGAGGTGGTGTTCTAATTTTTCTGTTTTGTTTATCACTAGCCAGATATATTTTAATTAACAACAAGTTAAATGACTTTTTGCCAAATTGAGACTGTTTTCCCCTGACAGTAAGTGCTAAGCAACCTCCTTGTCTTTATTCAACCCACAAGCTTTTTCATCTGCTTTGCCAATTACTAGGCCTAGTACAAAGGATGAAGCCAGCAGCAGAACAAACCAGGAACCAGATTCTATTGCACACAAAAGGGTCAGTACATGGGTGATTGCTAGTGGTACAAACAAGTCAAACAGATCACACGTAACAGACATCAACCCCAAAGATCCCAGGAACAATGCAACACAACCAACAACTGGTGGAATAAACAAAGCAACAAAGTCTCCCATAGAAGAGATGGGAGACAACCAAGTCAAGAGGCTGATCATATAAGACAGAAGTAGCCACATACTGTTCCCACAAAGCTCGCATCTGTAAGTGCCAAACCTGACCAGGGCCCAGTTGCAGGGAGAGTCAGGAGGTCCTTCCTCAACAGGGAAGCTCTGCAAAGTGCATCCCCCTCACAGATAGACACTGCACCCTTCCTGCAAGTGGTCCCAGCTTTTATGCCCAAAGCAGGACACCTGGCACTCATTTACCCAATGCAGGGCACCTGGGGCTTGTTTACCCAAGGGCTTTCCTACCAGGTCGGCTGCACCTTGGAGGAAAGCCAAAAGGCAAACTCCTCCCCTCCTTTTGAAGGACCTTGGGAACCGCCCATATGTCAACCTTAATTCAGGGCTCGGGGTTCAGACCCCAGCACTTCACTATCTTATTTTTTCTCCCCATCCCATCAAGAAGGGGGAGTGAGAGAGCAGCTTGGTGGGCATCTGGTAACTGGCCAAGGTCAATCCACCACAACTGCAGAGGCTGTAGCAATAGGGACAAGAGAAGTGCAGTCAGCAACAAAATATTCAGCATGTACCTTAATGTGTTATCCTAAAAATCACACACTGCAGGAAAGTGAACTATGATGAGAAAAAATGTGCTTACATTTTTAATGCCTTCCCCTGTCCAGGTTACCTGGCAGCTAAAGTTACTCAGTGTCAGAAGGCATCATATCATAGCATGTGGTTAGCAATGAAGGATTGGGAGATGTTAATTTCTGCTTAATATTAATAGCTGCGTGGGTAAGGAGACGTCAAGTCAGGTTTGCAGGCCCACATATTACCTACACTAGATCACATGCTTCTGGGAGTTCCTATGTGAAGTCTCCATTTCTTTGATTTCCTTATGGTGATTCATTCAGTGTCTACCGTCACAGAGTAGAAAAGGAAAAGCATAAAACAGGACTAATATGTAATTATAAGTTAGGTCATTATTTAAAGGTTTTAAAATTATATTCAGGAATTCAGAACAGCTATATTGTTTTTAAGGGCAATATACCATATACTCCTATATCTTACTATAAAGTAGTAATATCAAAACAGATTTATGATCCTGTAAAATAATTAGGAAGGGTAGATTTTGTACAATCCTTTTAGATTTATCGATGTTGAAATGAATGCGTAAGACTCACTGGACTTTGCAATACTAAGCACAAATGCAGATCAGTTCTTTCATCAGAGTATTGTTACATTGTATTACCATAAAAGCTGTTTTCTTATAATATTTCTTTTGCTCTTTTTTGCTGCTAGAAATTAAAAATAAAATTACCTTCCTAAAATCCCTTACAAGAGACTGAGTCCAATTATCACTCAGTGAAGTTTGAAATATACACTGGTTCAGAGAGAACAGCATTTTGGAGTTCAGGTGCACTGAGTATGCCTGAAATCAGAACTCTCTCCTTATTTTCTGCTCCTCACTACACTGTAGATAAGATTGAAACAAAATTTTTGCTGACATCTTTTTCAAAGATCAAGAAGAAAAAGAGCAGGGAAGGGAACTGGTTTTGCCTGGGTAGTCTACAAGAACTCCAGACTCTATTGCTTTTAAGATGGGTATTGTATTCATCACTTCAGAAGTTAAGCATCCAATTCTTACTCTCATTGGAACAAGACAGAGAAATTTAGGATCTTGGCTCAGATTTTGTCCAAGAGAAATGATGAATATCAAGAAGAAACACAAGGCCATCTTCTCAAGAACAGAAAAGGAGTAGTTTTACTGCTGAAATTAACTCCGTCTCAACAGAAACAGGCATCAATACTGCTTAGTCCTATTTCTGTCTGAATAGTTTGTTGATTTTGAAGACAAATGTAAAAGAAAAGCAGTAATTAAGATTTATAAAAGCATTCTTTGTTGTTGTATCCACTTGTATTTGCCTTTCAGTTTACTTAACTTGATTTTTTTTCAATCTCTAAGAATATTAATAAAGGCAACAACTAATGCACGAACAATTAAGAGCTACAAACAAGCTCTAGAAGTATGCAGACAAAATTTTATCCTCAAAATTATTACCTCAGATACCAATCTCAGAAATTAGTGTCGGGAACGTCTAAAGCATAAGTGAGACCAGAATTTATGCAGTTGCTTTGAAAATGAATTCATAGATAGAAAACTGTATTACGAGTTCCACACAACACAGTTTCCTTCCCTTACATTATTTATTCTTACATTATTTTCTTCTTAAACATGTGTTTCAAAATTGTATTTAACCAACAGAAAATTCAGATTGTCGTACTGATACTGAATATCAACACTGAATTGTCATTATTGCACTGCCCAGTTGTATAATCACAGCACTTTTCATGGTAAGTTACAATATTTAAAAATAAAACTCATTTTTTGTTCTGAAATTTATGATCTAAATTATAGCAAGAATATGAGTCACAAGCAAAAGAAGAAACTAGAAGAAAGCAGATTATAATGGTTATTAATATACAAACATGGCAGAGGTTGGGCAAAACCTGTCTAGAGCTTTCATGTGTTCTGAGACGCTGAAACTTTCATAGAAAGCAGAGATGTAGGAAAGGTATTAGTGAAGCTCTTGAATACTGTCAGAGAATCAGAGGGAATATAATTCTCCCACATTGCATGTGGAATGTCAGGAGCATGACATTTCGAGAAGAAACACTTCTTCATGGTTATTCAAATATGTTATTTGAGATAACTGGGCTTGTGTTCAATTGCTCTTGATCACACAATCCAACAACCAAACCATGGACTCAGCAGGAGACCAGAGACAGGAAAATCATGCATGTCTCATCCAGATTATATAGGAAAACCAAGCCAAAATTCCCACTGAATCTGGCTCCATGCATATAACTGGAGGACAGTAATGAGAATCCAGCAGATAGTCAGTTCCAGACAAATACAGTTTCACTAACTGTTGTTAGCCACAGGAATCCTGTTCAAGAAATCTCCAGATATCTAGCACACAATAGTCAATGATAGCGTGCTGAGTTAGACATTTTCCTGCTTCCAGTGGTAGCACAACACTGTAAAAATCTAATATTTCTTGGCACATTCTAACGGCTTTAAACACTACAGACGAGGAAGAAAAAAAGTATATTAAAAGAAATACAACAAACTGGTTCCCAGCCAAATCCTATTACTTGGAAACGTAAATTTACATGCTGAGCATGTTTTTGCTTTCTTATCTCCATTTTCTCATTTTGCAGCACTAAAAGTAGCTTCAGGGTGCTTTAATATTTAATTCCATTGAGAACCCTCAATGCTCGTATCTAGCTTTGTAAACTTAAAAAAAAAAAATTAAACAGAAATATTGCAAATACCATTGGTAGCGCTTCAACATCTAGAAAGATCAAAAGAGAGAACACATGAATTAACATATCATCCAATACAGTTTTTGACGGTAATAGTTACCCAAAAAAACGATTGCCACCCACTGTATTTTAGTAATTTATCTTACGTTTAACTTTGACACAAGACAATGCATCTGCACAGATGAGAACTAGGTCACACATCAGAGCAGGTGGGATGCAATTAATCCACATGGTTTTCTTGTTTGGGTTTTTTGTTGGGTTTTTTTTTTCTTTTGCATAAGAGATTTTGAGGAACCCAAGAACATTCTCCAATTTAGATGAATTCCACAAAATACTTTTCCAGATTTGAAATGAGAGTTTATCCTCAGAGATTTATTGGTGCTCTGATTCAGGTCACACCAAGGAATTTTTCCAATTAACATAAATTTCTTAGAGTAAGAATAATGCATAGTTCAGTAAGTTTGGGACCGTTTAGCTGAGAAAGTTCCTGGGAATAACTTTTCTTCATGTAGTGAACTTTATGCCTAATTACTGATCTCAGTTAAGAAAAAAAATGGACTTGTTCTACGTTTATGCCGAAATGACAGCAATAAAAAATGACTCAATGCACTCTTTTAAAGGAAAGTATTGCAGAAAATACATACACCAATTATGCCAGTAGTTCTCAAAATATTTAACTGCAGAACTGTTTTAACTTCTTCAAAACAAATTTAGACTATGCATTGGCTTCTCTCTACAAGCCTATATACGTTTGCAGATTTCTTGAAGTACACCAGACCTTTGTGCTCTAAAATTTGAAATTAGTTTTAAAATTGCAATTCTGTAAGGTGCTCCTTTTTCAACCAGTTTTATGGGGTTGAATGCCTTTCAGCCTACCACCCTTTTCTTTTTACCTTTTCCATCCAGACTTTCCTTTAGAAGAGCCGGCAGAAACTTAGCAAAGAAAGGCAAGAGAAAAAAATATTATCGACCTTGTTTTGAAAGCTATCAGTTAAGAATAATACCTGATCATTTATTAAAAAAAAAAAATTAACTGCGTCATACTGAACTCTCCTTCTATGCTGTACTGTCAAAGAATAGTACTAATATTTGTCATTCAGTATTCTCTAAGTTTTACTCAGCTCCTGAACACATTGACTGAACAAATTTCCCAGTAAGTCAGAGACTTAAAACATACGACATCAGAAGCCATGTAAGTCAGCAAATATCGCACATAATGCACATGTCTGAAATCAACAGGAAGGCTAATGTTTTGTACGTTGTTTTGGACTTAAAGGTAATATATTTAATTCCCCCCCCCCTCATTTTTTTTCCCCATAATCAAAGTAAAGACAAGCAAATTTTAATCATATTCCATCAACTGGTTTCAATACTGGCAGTGTTAGAAGGGAGCGTGTTAGTCAGGCCCAGTTCAAAGATGCTGTAATCACAATAAGTTTCTTTTCCTTGAGCTAGGCATTGAAGAGTTCACTTTCTCAAGCATATTCATGAAAATAGGACATATTTCTGTTTAGGAAAAAAAAAAATGTTTTTCAAGACTTCATAGTTAAAATTACCTATTGAATTTGTAAATATCAAGTCAGTCTGAAGATAAAGAAAAAGGTTTTCACAGTAGGTAACTAAATCTTTATTTGGTGCCTATATTGAACGGTTTTAATACATTTTTAAATTTTAAAAATGGTTTAAAATATCTGTGTTTTTTAATCTTCTCAGTTTTGAGAACATATTAGATCAATTTTCCTATGACTGAGGGTGCAACAGTCAGCTGAGAAAACAGGCCAACAAACATTCAGCAGCCTGCAGGCAAAATGTTTTGAATCAAACATATATAAAGTTTGATAATATACAGACAAGCCCTATACATGGTCCCCTATAAACTTTCTCCATTTTTTTTTACATAAATAGATGGCTGAAACGATATTAGAAATGCTAAGGAATATTTATGCTCAAACAATTTCACTAACTTCTACTTAATTTCAATTTACTGCAACAAATTTCTGTCTTGCAATGTAAGACAACCTCACTGAGGACAATGCTAATGCTCATCAGAAAAATGTTCTCCCTTCAAATCAAAGCAATGACATATAAAGCCTAGCAAAGATATTCATGGCACAGAAAAAGCTTGTAAACTTCAAATGTCAAGAAAGGTGCATCTAAGAAAGAAATAATTTAAACATCATCAATTTCATGTTTTCATCACAGACCTCAAACTCCTCCCTAATTTAGCAATCTAAAGGCTGTACACAGCATAACTGATATGAAATAACATTTGCCTCTAATGCCAAATCATGTAAGATTTTTTTAGTTTTAAATAGGGTTCATTTTTCAAATATGAATGTCAAAGCAAAGTTGAGCTGGTTTGAAAGAAACAATTCAATAAATGAATACAACTTAAATACTAACCTTAAGGATGAAATTTGAGCAACACTTGCAAGAGTGTATACACTTTTACTATCTGATATAATTTATGTATTCATTTCTTTTCCCACTCCATAGCAAAGCAATGGTAAGATTAAAGTAAGGATGTCCATATGGAAGTATAAAAATTATCTTGCAATGGAGCTTATGTACATCAAACTGTTTCTTCCAAGTCAAAGATGAAATTTTTCTCATTAAATATAACAGCACAGCAAAGTTGTTAACATAAAAACTGTTAATAACTAGAACTGAAATGCCCCCACTATAGATCACTTCATGCATGGGCAGATATTTGGAGATATAGCTATGAGATACTTCCACTTCTGTCTCGCTATTAGACTTAAGCCCACTTTAAAAATCTCACCCACAGCTTATCAGGGAAATAACCAGCTTCTCTGACTCCCAAGTATTTTACAGATAGGAAAAAACAGCGCCAATTAAAAATGACCTGGAGTCATTTAACCTGTCAAGCACACACTTTTTCTTTACCAGGAAGAAAATGAACAATGAAGAAAAACAGAAAAAAAGAGCAAACAATATAGAATTTACTGATATCTATGTTTGCTTAAGTGTTAAAACCATCAGCTGAGGATTCCAGTTTTTACAGAAACCCTTCACCTCACATGACATTACTGGGAACTCTCGTAAGCATGGACTCCAAGAGCAGGGCCTGAGCTAGCACACAAAGGTCTAACAGGAATATGAAAGCTATGGAAAACAGATGATCAGTCAGCCACCAGCCCACACAGAGGATCTCCTGGGTGGTACTTTAAAGCTGGACTAACCCAAAATACAGCAGCAAGATGCTGTTTCTGCAGTTGAGCTTTCTGTCTGTGCCATGCCATCAGGCTAAGCTGCACTGAGCACAGGCCAAAGTGCATGTCAACACCGAACTCTGCTGAGCTTTCGATCCCATTTGCAGGGCCCCAGGGGGACCAGGGCTCCTAACCAGGCCACACCTGGGGAAAATGCTCTCTTCCATCAGCACTCCCTAAGTAATAAGGAAAACAAATCTGTCTACTTTGAGCACACCTGGAGTGAGGTGGCTGCTCCTTTGAGACACATTTTAACAGTGTCTTGTGCGGTCCTGCTATTTCATGCTGGGATTCCTATAGAATCCCTGTTGTCTGAAGACATCCCCCTCCCATAAATTGACAAGAAGGAATGAGAAGAGAGAGATACAGAAAAGCATGAGCAAAGATAATAAGCATGCAAAGTATTTCCTCCCTTCACCATTTCTCCAAGTGTGACTCTTGCCCTCTTTACCTTACATTTTATTAGATAACATTCTTATTCCATTTCTTGAAGATGAAAACATATTGAGAGCAGATAATGGGGTGACAATCCCATCCCTTTCCATCCTTGAGAATCCCATATTCTGATTTCCAGAAAGAAGATACCCTGTAGATGAGCTCCTAAATACACAGCTGCCAAAAGAATAGGTCTGACTTACAGTGTAAAGTGACAACTCACAAGGTGTTGAATGTTCAACTCGTTTCAACCTCAGTTTATTTATTTAATTATTTGTCTTTTAAAATCTCAGTCTAACTATCTGCTTACCATCATTCCTCACAAATACCTACAGGATTAAGGCCACAACCATACTTGTTTACTGACCAAACACCAACAGGTCCACCAGGCTTTCAGATTTCCATCCAACCCAAGGAACCCAGACAGGAGAAGGAAAAGTTGCAACCATGTCCCATATTTCTGTCATGGATACAGGCAGTTAGAGGTGGCTCGAGGCTGGATTTTATCTTGAAATGGGGAATGAACACATCTGCAAACTAGAAAGCCTTCTTGGGTTCAAAATTACAAGCACAGTCAGAGAGAGAAAGGATACACTTCAAAGCTAATTGAAGTCATTAGCAGTACTTTGAAGACAATAAACTGTATTTAGCAAGATGTAAAAAATGACTAATGAACTGGTCAACACACTGACTTCCCTGATTGTCTAGTGTTTGTTTATTAAACAGGAAGTGATTATTTGCCATGGAAAATAAACTTTTCCAGGATAGCATACTTGAACTGAAAATTTATTTTTCTATTTAATGTCATCTACTGCATCTACTGTTTATTACATGCTTTCAGTAGTAAATTCCTAATTGTAGCACTTCTATTATGGGTTATACAGATTTTCAATGGAATTAGATAAATTAATATAAATTCACTGCTGAGTGCACCTGTGCCAAGTATCATTCCTAACATCTACTTCTGTGGGCTAAAAATATGCATTACTGAAGCATACACTGTCTTTTTTTCTTTTTTTTTTCTTTTTTTTTTTTTACAATAGGTGGGGGACAAAAAGATGAAGTATAAGAAACTACTGTTCCAAAAGCTGTATTGAGGGTCTTTATCTGGTCTGTGAATCTTTCACAAATATTCTCATACAAAGAATTTGAACTGGTTGATGTAATGGATTAATTTGCTTCAGCAACCACATGGTTCCAGACACAATCCATCTAAAACATAATTAAAATACATTTGGTAGATTTGAGGCTAAGCTTTTTGAGAACAACAGATTACATTAGAAAGATTTTAATGAGGACAGGGCTGATTAAATCCTTGCTTCCTCTTTTGCATAGGAACTGGGGAATCCGCTGAATGAGGTTAACATACCATTTACCAACTAGAAGTATATGGAAAATAAGAAGAAAGGAAGGACTAAAATAATCATGGGGTTTGAGTTTTTAGTAGCACTAAATGAATGTGTTTAGCTTGCATTCACTTCATTAGAAGAAAAGCAAGCAGCTGTTATGTATCACTGTAACCAGGGCACTATTATCTATGTATTATTCCTGTATCACTTCCACAAAACACTGCTGCTTTCATATTATGTCAGGTATGTTTTAGCATGCATCATCCTTCACAGCCAAACTAAATACTAAGTACTCAGTGAAATAAAAACTGTTTGGGTAGAAATGTGCCACACTCGTGAAGTAATTTACATGAATTAGAATTCACATTAGCAATGTTAAATACCCTCTGATACCTCTAGATGAAGTGCCGAGTCTTCTGTGGGATGACAGGATGATTTTATAATTGCCAAAACTTATTGAGAAAAACAGAGGTGAGGTCCTCTTCAGAACCCAAGTGTTGTGGGTTCAATTCCCAGCCTTGTCACATATTTTCTATTTCTTTCGCTTTATGCAAATCACAGATAATTTCTCTGCTGTCGTTGGCAGATTTGGGAATGCAGCAATACTCTTATTTATTATCTGTCTGTAAACTGAAGAGATTTTTGTTTTTACCGCTATGCTGCATGGATGCATTCATTAGATTCAGCCAGATGCTAGGGTGGCAGAGGTCATATCAATAATCTCAGTGTTAAGGATCTAACACTTATAAATTTCATAAAAATCACCTAAATAAATGTCTAGATGTTCAACAGGATTTACCACCTCAGGGTTCCTGTAACAGACATACATCTTTCTGTCCCTTCCATGCCTCCCCCCCTAGTACAAGAAAACAGGCCATAGATTTTGGCCTCTAACTATGAATTCAGAAGATGTTAGTTTTTTTAACATCCTATCCATTTCCCAGAAAGAACAGGTGAAACAGAATAACTCGAATAGAAGATTTTCCTCTATCACAGAATCACAGCATCTTCTTTCAAAACCCACAGGAAAAGTTCAGGCACTCACAAGCAGTGAGCCAGGACTTGATCTTCACAGATTCAGAGGTGTTCTAACAATGCCATCAGGCTATCAGGCAAGAAATCTTCACTGGCTCACTGCAATAGTTTGATTCCCTATTCCAATACTTACATAGCAAGATGAACATTGCCCAGTGTTCACCTGACCATTTACAGTTCTCCACATGATTCCTCGAAATCTGCAGCTACTACAACGTCTTCAGTATATGATCACAGATTTGCAAGACATTACAGAATTACTACTTAGCACTCAATGTTGCACCTAGTTACTATTTTATTTCACAATTTTATTGCAAAAATACCTATTGTAGATTGCTTAGGTAACTTGTCTAATGCTATGTACAAAGTTTAATACTGTGTTGCTTCTTAAACATTTACACAATTACTCTGTTGTAAATCACCACAATTATATGCTCTCTTTGCATTTTAAAACTGAAGCAATCTTTCCAACAGTAAGATTCAGACGGTTTACTTACTGAAACAGTAAGGTAAGATAAGATAATTTTTCAACAAGACAGATGAAAAAATTAAAAATCCTAACCAATTACAAGAGTTAGGAACAGCAAAGGTCTTAAATACAAAGATACACTCTAACAGCCATACACACATACTTAATGCCCGTTGTAAACACTCCAAGTAAGAGTTTACGATGTGCCTGCAGACTCAGTGTCAGTGAACCCAGAATCTCTTAGTATAAAACTAAAGACAAGGGAACAAATTGAGAGGGATCCAGCATGTGACAGTCACACAAAAAAATACACAGTATTTTTCAGATAGGCACATGCTTGCTCTGTGTGCACTCACAACTGACCAAATGAGCGAGACTGCCGTCGGCAAAGTCTGAGCCCGAGGAAATAATCTGTTCAAAGAGACAGGGTATTCTAGCCTGGGTTCAGGACTGTGCTTCCCACATTCACACAGCCTGCGGGTAGCTCAGAGCACAGGCTGGGGGAACTCCCGTCGCTCTGCACAAAGCTGTGCCAGCACAGAAAAAGAAGTGTCAGAAAGAACTGAGCAAAACAAGGGAGCAACACCCAGGTCAGAGTGTGAAAGAGGAAGACCAAGAGAAAAATAATTGTTTACCTAGGACTTCAGCAGCAAAACATCATGGACATACCTTGTTTTTCTACCATGTTTTTCTACTAAGCTTCTTGATTCAACAGACCTTAAGATATGCATTATGCTTCAGCATGTCACGCTATACAGAATCATCTCTGTTTTAAAAACTGCAAGAACAACTACTACAATGAGAATTTTCCTATTAAATATTAAAGTTTTTCTTTACTACAAACATTTTACATGTTAAAATGTTGCATAATAGTTTTAGTACTGAAATTCCACAGCCACAAAGACTTGAAGTTACATTGTATACCTAGATGTTTCTTTAAATCCAAGTTGCTCAGAGAAATTCCATTTAACCTTTTTTATTTAATTAGTAATTTAAATAGTAAACTCATTTATTTTACTTCTAGTAAAATAAAGTAAAATAAAGCCCTGCTATCTCACGTACAAAGGGTTTCTAATAATACAGACGTGTATTAAAATATTATAACAACATGCAGGTTATTTTTTACTCAGATTAGTACATCTTTGAGCAAAGCTAAGCCAGTCAAATGCATATGATTAAAAGGCTTAACAAGGTGCATGAAGAATAATACTCAAAATTTTCAGTTTTATTGATTCAAACGGTATGCATCCTCCAATTTTCACTTCACTAGGGTATTTACATTTCATAACTCCTTTTTTTTTTATATTTTAATTAACTGACACCCAAACATGCCTTGACTTCTGATAGCTCTTTATGAATGGTAGGATTCAGGCTGTGACTTATTTACTCTCTCCTGCAACACTGAAGCATGAAAAACTTGTCCTTCAATTCCACTGATCCCATGTGTTCTTGTACAAACCAAATCAAACCACACTGGCCCTTAATTTCAGTCTTTCATAGCAACATGAGTATTTTATAGCGGGTCACTCTGAGAGCCTTCATTCTCACTATGGCAACTGAGCATGCCACTTTCTTGAATGTGCAAGATTTTTAACGTGGAACATTAAAATAAAACAATATATAGAAACGTGAGCTATGAAAAATGAAATGTTGGAGAATATCTGGCATGTATGCATAGTCCAGCATCAACAAAAAGAACATTCACTTTCACTTCATTTTCATTACCTATTTTCTCTTTACTATATTTGTTTTCTCTGTGAAAGGATGCTGTGACATATACTTACTTCCCTTCATGTTCAAGCTCTCTAATCAGTTTGAAATACTTGTATTTCAGTGAGGCACTCCAAGAGAAGGAGTGAACATTTTTCATTTCAGAAACTTCCAAGGATCTTTTGTTTCAGTATACAAAGGTCAAAATACAAAATTGCTTAATGAGAGACAGGCAGATTTCTGACATCCCAGAGAATACAAACCAGCAGTTGCCTCTTTATATTTCACCTCGGGGACACTTTCGTATGTGACATGTTCTCCTGTGCAATTTATGCAAGGAGAAAACCCAGCCTACTCAAAGAACAATACACAAAGAATTCATTGAGATTATTTCAATGACTATCAAGTACTATTACCACTATTTTCAGTAGCAGTCCTGCTCAAGTTAAGTGATATGTCTGCCATTCAGGATACAGTGGACTACAGCCACCTAGACTAGCACTCCCAGAGTTATTACCAGTATTTAGCTAGATACAAGTGATGGCTGTTTTTTTGAACAGTATTGCTAACAAGGCATATACACAGTGCAAGCAAAAAATGGGGCTGAAACATAGCACCTACCCTTTAGCAAATCTGATCTCTACAAGAGGAAGGCTTCCAAGCATTGCCTTTCTAGAAATTGTTCATAATGTTTCAAGTCTATTCCCTTTAAAAGTAGAGAATTATTTTTTTTTTTTTTGCAATTTCTGCTAATAATAGAACTAGAGAGATGAAGGAGAGTTATAGAGAACTGTTGACATAACTAAAGATTTTCATAAATAATCCCTCAGCTTGCTATGCAGCTCAACTTTCCTACAATGTTTGAAAGGGAATATATTCCTTCCACTGAGCACTGTGGGAAGGTTTAAGGAAGCTACAAAGGGTGTTACTCGCTATTCAACCTCAGAGGTGTTCTGAATTGTTTCTTTAGACCTCTGTTTTATACACACATATATATATATTTATATATAAACCAATTTATATATCTAATATATCATATAGCCTTTTGTTCCTTGGAATTATTCAGTGGAAAAATTTTAGTCTTTGAGACTATTACTAGCTGTATGGAGTTATTTTGACACTAGCAGTTTTTCAGGGCAAAGCCTCTTTGCTGATAAATGAGGTTTAGCAGTTTGGGATGACTGCTGTGCTGTGAGAATCTCCACTGCTCAGCAGAAAACCTAAAAGGCTATGGAAGTTCCCGTGAATGCATGAAAGTTTTTTTTTTCTTGAATAAAGCAAAAAGAGCAAAGCCATACCACTAAGAATAACTGCCAATCATCCCATGCTCACCTGGGAGATTCCAAGCCAAGGTCCTGAACAGACCAATTTAGGTTGCACTTGAACCTATGACTCCTCTGACAGAGGACAGTGTCCTAGTTGCTGCATTGCTGCAGAGATGGACTTTTTCTCTGCCTGGCATTATTACAAATAATTAAACATTATTTTATGTCACTTGCCTACAGCACAGGACAGCAAGGCTCAAACTCCAGATTTAATGGGTAGTTAATTATTAATACAACGTGGCACACTTACAAACGAGAGGATTTCAAAGAACAAAAAGCAGGAATGTGGCATATTTGAGACCATGGTTTGAATCAGACAGGGCAGGAAAACTGCATCCTGGCTTTCTGTATCCGTAACTTCTGGACCTTTACTTTTGATAAGAAGTCTTAACACTGCCAAAACTGGCAGGAGGACTCCTGCAGGAAGTTTTTGATTAACAAACTTGCCTGATCTTAGAAGCAGAAGCAACAATTCTTCTTTTCCCCAATTTATTCCAAATCGTTGAGAATTTAAACAGCAAGAATTAGATACTTTTTGTGCTGACTGGTTGACAAAAGGGAGACACACACTTCAGGTTGACCCAAACAGCTGTGAGGACAACTAAATAAATTAAGCAGAAAACAGACTGGGGAGGATCTCTAATCTCAGATGAACATGAAGCAAATCCCATGCCCAGATCACAGAAGCAGTAAAGCAGGTCTAACCTGGAGACCAGAGAAATAGCATCTTTCTGGAGAATGCAAAAGATTTGAGAAGTATATAAGCAAGAGGAGAGGCTGCTCCTGAATGGCAGAACAGCAGCTTGGTCAGCAGCTGATGACGAGATCTCACTAGTATTGACCTGGTATCTAATGGAAAGTAAAACATAAAGACAAAAGAACACATACATGGTGCCAATATAAGTTTTCGTATTTAAGGTTTTGGAAATCACATCAAGCCTAGTACATAGACAGCCACTGGTACGGCTCCTGTGCTGATGTAACAAGACAGGATATTTCTCTGATTTTTTTCATACGTGGTTTTCTCTACGTTTTTGAAAGACCAGATTTAAATGGCACATTTCTACATAATAAATATAGCCTGGTTCATTTCCTCCCCACTATGCTACCCATTCTTCATTAAAATTGATATACTATAGACTTTCAATAATAATTGAGAAGGAAAAGAATTCACAACCATTGCTTCTGCTGATAAATACCATCTTATCTTAGAAAACATTACTTGTCCTCCTGTCTGAGATACGTAAGCCTCCCTGTGCAGAGAGAGGATCTTTGAATTGTACAGTATATATAACCAATTCCTCAAGAACCGATTCCTAATCAAACAAAAGTAAACAGCATTCAGCTGTTTTTGTGGGAGAGCCTGCTTCTTTTCATTGCATAATCCCTGTGCATACATTTAAGCTCTTTACGGTATGAAAGGAATACATTCTGTCACTTTAAAAATCAATCACTGGGAAACTGGTAATGTAAAAACAGGATAGGCAAGCAGTGCAGTGTAATGGAATAAGCAACACCCAGAGAATGTGCTACTCTGAATTCCCCATCACTTTGCTAGCATCAATTCACAAGAGCTTGTCTCTCGCCCTGTGTTAATCAAGGCCTCTGACACTGACTCAGCAGAGCATACTGGTATTAACAATAATAATAAAAAAGGATTGGTGCTTGGTTCCATGTTTGCTGTTGTACTTCTGTGACAGGTATCATGGAATATTCAGAGTTGGAAGGGACCTCCAGAGATCATCCAGTCCAACTCCTCTGCTTAAAAGCAGGATCCCCTAGAGCACATCACTCAGGACTGCATCCAGGCAAGTCCTGAAAACCTCCAGAGAAGGAGACTCCACAACCTCTCTGAGCAGCCTGTGCCAGTGCTCTGTCACCCTCACTGAAAAAAAGTTCTTCCTCATGTTTAAATGGAACCTCCTATGTTCCAGCTTGTGCCCGTTACCTCTTGTCCTGTCACCAGGAACCACTGAAAAAAGTCTGGCTCCATCCTCCCTCAGCCCACCCTTTAGGTATTTGTAAACATTAATTAAATCACCCCTCAGCCTTCTCTTCTCCAGGCTAAAGAGTCCCAGCTCTCTCAGCCTTTCCTCATAGGGGAGATGCTCCAATCCCCCCATCATCCTCATTGCCCTCCGCTGGACTCTCTCCAGTAGGTCCCTGTCTCTCTTCAACTGGGGAGCCCAGAACTGGACACAGTATTCCAGTTGTGGCCTCACCAGGGCAGAGTAGAGGGGGAGAATGACCTCCCTCGACCTACTGGCCACACACTGCCCTATGCAGCCCAGGGTGGCATTGGCCTTCTTGGCGGCAAGGGCACATTGCTGGCTCATGGATAATTTACTGTCTACCAGGACTTCCAGATCCTTTTCCTCAGAGCTGCTTTCCAGGAGGTCCCCCCCTAACCTATACTGGTGCCTGGCGTTCTTTTTCCCCAGGTGCAGCACCCTACACTTGCCCTTACTGAACCTCATGAGGTATGACACACTGTACTTCCCATGATGGTTGAAGCTAAGAACTGCTAGAACTGTTCAACCGTAAAATAAACACAGCTTAGCACATTTTAAATCAATACTAAAGAATTAGAGAGCACACGGTAGAAACAGTAATCTCATAATCCTCCTAGCATATCCACTGTTTATGTGAACACAGACAGGTGGTTCGGGCTGGGCCTGATGGCTGCCATGAGCACCAGCCTTGAAATACACACAGATCTTAAATTTAAAAAACAGTGAATAATCACATCCTGCCTGAAGCTGTTGGATCTGGCCCAGTTGTTCAGGATAACCTGCTAACTGATGAAGGTGAGATGTGCGTAAGCCCAGCCTGGATATGTAACAAAAGATGCAGTCCTTGTGCCAAGAGCCCCTTATAAAGAGAATAAGCATCTTCCTGCTTTCTTTTTGGAAAAGGTGCACGATACACAACTGACAGCTATATCCAGATTCCAGCCTGTAGACAAACCACACAGTAGGACTTCATTAATGATTATGTTTTGCAGTCCACCAATGCTGCTGTTTTGCATCTCTTTCGAGAGAGCATAAGCAGCTACTTGGTGTGACGCACCAAAACCACGTGTCCCTAAAACTTGACATGCAGCAGCTAAAGCAAACTGTTTTTTTCCAAATCAAAATCAGCATGTCATGAGACAAATGTATGTATTGATCTTTACTTTATGATGTTCATGGCACAGTCTAACTGTATTTCATTCAAAATAATGCCAAAACTATGAATGCAAAACAGATCAGTTTTTTGTTGAGATTTAAGTCTTTTGACTTAACCAATTAGGTACTGTCTACCAAAATACTGGATGTCCTGTGCACAAATGCACACAGGAGGAAAAACTGCAGTTGATTTATGTTTTTATTACTTGATGCTAGCAGAATGTACCACAGCTCGGAAAATACAATCTCTAAAATGATTTAGGTCTGGATGATTTTATGTCATTATCATAACCAGAGCTCAGAGGTGACCTTTGAACTGGAGGTATTATTTCCAATTAAATGGAAACTGGCATCCGTTAGTCTTGAAAATAAATAAATAACTTCTTCCATAAGGAATCTAATCCACTTCTACCTGTAAACTACACAATATTTGGCTTCTCAGAATTGCCAGCAGTATTTCTACAGCAGAACTACATGATCTTTCTTAAAAATAAAAAATCCGCCATCCCCTCCTTTTTTTTTTCTTTAAATTTATTTTTAAAATCCCCAAATTAGATGCTAGGACACTGTAGAAAGTTTGTTACACTTGCTAGCTCATTTTGACAGCTGGTTTGTGCTACCTACAGCAAATCCTGATGGTAGGAGCACCTCAGAAGCAGAGAAACTAATAAGAATGGGAGCAGAACTAATCCTACAAAAAAACCTCTCAGCCACTGTCAAATCCAAGAGGAAATTTAAAATTAAACCCTTGGAATTTTTTACTGTTATTTAAAATAAAAAATATTCCCTTGCTCTTACACATCTCCACTTAAACCATTCATTATCAGGGCTTCACTTCACATTTACGCTTCCGACTTCATGACTCATCCCTGTAATCCCTCTCTGATTTGTTTTCTTTCCTTTTTTTTGGTGTCTTTTTTAACCTAATAGCACAGGAAGAAGGCATGAATGAGAAGAAGGAAAATAAACAGCAGACAACTTATACAGGGGTTCTCTTTCAAACTGAGTTTTAGGGGGTGTGTGGAAGGGGAGGGAGCAGAGAGAGCAGTGATAGCAGGGGAAGTGGTAGGAATCGAGGAGTTTCCAGTGTTCTCTTTTAAGTGATGAAGTCCATGAATATCTCTCTTCTCTACTGAACCTAGCAATGCTCGTTCTTTCCATCAATACTTTTTTTTTCAAATCTGCACCATCTCTCCTTCAACACGATTTTACTCAGACCTTCCACTGTCTGGAAAAATTGGGTCAAGCTTTGCATTGCATTGCAATTTTTAAAAATCATGCCTCTTTCTCCATTCTCTTGCCAACTCTCCAAAAACACAGGAAAAAAATAAATATGAAACTCTACATTATTTTGCAGAGACAGATATCCCCTTTTCAAATACAAAGTAAATAAGTATTAAGACATTAACAGTAACATTTTAAAGCAGTTTCAAAATCTTTGTCTTTTTTATTTCTCCTTATTGTTATTCCATCCCCAGAAAATCCTGTGCAAGGAATAATTATGATCTTTCCAATGAACTTCCAGTGTTAGTGAGGTAAGATTTGAATATGGTTCTCATAACAAATAGATTAGTTTCTCGTAAACAATATAGCAGAAGACCAGAATATGGACCAAGTCTTAAGAACTCAAGAATATTCTGTGTTTATCATTACTTTATTTTGATAAAATTAACTACTGCAGCATGCTGTATAAAATCAAACAGTGCATTAATTCAGCAATGGGTGAATTTGGTTATACAAGTTAATTGCTTGCATGCAGGAAAAAGCAAAATACACACTCCAAGAGAGCCTCTCTTTTTCCACCTTCCTTAAGATTCATTAAGTGAATGCCTTCAGCATCATTAACAGAAAAAATAAACATCTTATTCTGACATGACAGAGAAAGGAAGGGCCATGAGAGAAATCAGCTGAGAGCAGGCAAAAATGCTTTAAATCACAGGTTAAGAATATTTCAGCAGCTGCTCTGAATAGATGTGGATCAGAAAATACGGTATTTGTCAAGACCAGAAAATGGAATATCGCATTATTAGGATATGAGATGTTATGACTCTTAGATTTGCACTAACAAAGGCTGTATGTTAGAGCTGTCATGTAAGAAGAAAGCAGATGCCAGGATATAAAAGGTGATAAAAACTGAGAAAGAGATGAAGGTTATAGGCCAAACAACAGAAAACAGATGATACTGCCCATAAAGACTAGGAAGGCTGTACCCTGCACTAATGGTGAGGAGATAAAGAGCTCTGCTTTAGCCCCTTTGAAATGAAAACCAAAGCAAGGTGAAAATTAAACATTTCCTGAAGACAGCACCACCGTTTAAAAGGACACAAAGAAAGAAACAACACTGCTATCAATGTGTTAATTGTTTCTCACAAAAATCTCTTAACAAAAGAAGCTGTTACAGGCGATACTGACACCTCAATCAATGCTGATAAAGGAGAGCAAGCTTCCTCTTGCAATACTTTTTATGGGGACCAGGGGTGTGCAAAGCAGTTCATATCCACCCCTGCTTTAATTCAGATACACTACCTTCATGCTTGTCAAAACACCACAATATCTCCAACTTAATTCTTTCCCAGGCCAAAGAGGATAGGGTGCAGCATCCTTATTATCATTTGAAAAGACTCAAGAGCATCAGCTACTTCTGAGTTATAGAAAGTTATTCTCAGGGACCATGATCACAATTTCTAGAAGTACTGCCCCACTCTCCTCCTCAGGAAAAGAAGGCATTCATTTTGGGAATCCAAGTAAACTTTATAAGGGAATACCATAATTGTAATTCGTCAAACAATCATAAATACCTTATAAAAACCAGGAGACCTGAGGCAGCTAGATACCAGATTTCAAGAGCTGAATAAATTAAACAAATGGCATCCCCCAAAACCTGTTTTTCTTACACTTTGTAAGTACTTAGACTTCATTTATACAAAACACTAAAAAAAAAATAGAAGGGAGAAGGAGAAAGAGGCACGTCCTATGATGCCTTTCAAGTTCAGTAAAGCAAATGTTAGCTTAACCGAACTCTCCTTTTGGGAAATATGTAGAGACTGCACTGTGCGTAAGACTGGACTGAGAAGGGGGAGAGATAAAATGCACAAATGATAGACAGGTGGGATTAATACATTCACAAGGGGAAGGGAGCAAGTGCCAGTCTAGTCTTATCTGTCTATCTACAATTCTCACTCGAGATAATGTCTAATTCCCTTTCATGACAGTTTAAAAGAAACCTCTGTTCACAAGCCTCATGAAATTGAATGTTCATGCACATTCTACCAAAAGTGCTCATACTTGCCTAGTAAAAAACATTAAGTGCTTGGGAATTAAACATTAATTTTCAAACACCAAAAGAACAAATCATCATGCTTTTAAACCCACACAATTTTGTGCATCTGTAAACACACACCCACACTGTTCTGTACATAGAGGAAATTCTCATTAAATTAAACCTGAGCCCATTTGTGGAGCTTGAAATGGTACCACAAACAAAGTGAAAGGTATTACAGAAAGATCATAAATAATTTAGGAACAGAACAAGCTGTCTGAAGTGTTGCAAAAATGCAATAATGTTAATTTTGAAACTAGAAGAAGTATTTAAAACCACTAAGTACCTACAGCACAAGCCACGCTGCCATCCTGAAACTAGATTAGTAGGTGTTTGTCTGTATCCAAGTACAAAAAGATATTCTAAAGACTTGAATCTAGGCATTTGTCTTACCATCAGGGGTAATTATAGACTTGCTACAACACTTCTGTACTGTCTTCCCACACAAAAAGGAAAAGATCCTCCTCTTTTTCACCATAATTGCAAAACATTTTCAAAGGTGCCTTTTTGCACTGTGGGGCTAAAGCAATGACTTTCGTGATGTGCTCAGTTTTTTGGAAACAATTTGAAAATCACCAGTGGGTTTTAAAAAAATTATTTCTTTAATAAAATATTTCATCAGCATATGAACAGAAAGAAAGGCTCTGCATTTCAAGTATTCATTACCCAGGTAGAGACTTAAGGTCAACCATAAGCACCACATGAGAGCCTAGATTGTTTTATTTCCTTCATGTGTATGTTTTTGCTACCAGTTACTACATTTCCTCATTTTCAATTCATGCATGATTCATCACTTTTCTATTTCTTCTATCTGCTCCTCCTTAACAACAACTTTTCATAACAAAGTAATCCAACCTATTTGTTCAGCCAGGTTGACCAAAAACTCTTCATGGTTATATTTGACTATTATCTGACTGTCCACCCTCTCTCACATGTTCATACCACATGACCTCCACCAACACACCTGGCTATGTACAGTAGAATAAAAATCTCATCACCTTTATGCCAGGAAGCACGTGCAATTATTTTCAGCTTTGTATTTCCACACAATTACTTTGTTAAGCCAACTGTGATTTCCACTATTAGGCCAGTTATCTGTATCTTCAAAGTTTTATTTGCTCTAACATCTGACAGGATATTATATTGAGAAAAGACATTTAGGAGTCACTCCATGAATGGCACAGAATTTAGATGCAAGATAAACAAATAATAGGACACCTATAAAGACCAATAACGTTCCTAAGTGAAATTCACTTAGTACCATTGATTTTCATAATAGATAGAAGTTGTGATTTTCATTGGCATTTAATACCTGTGAAATAATAAACCTTGTTTCAGACTGGAAAAAGTGTGACAAATGCATTAATTCTTTATTTTGAAAAAGAAGGCAGACAGTTCTTAGTTGCAATGTAAGATTTAGTGAGAGTCCCAAATTACCTAAGAGAAAAGAAATCACTCAAGCTCCATAGTCCCGAACCTTCCGGACCAAGATATAAGTCTTTGGGTCTAAGCAGATATACCTGAAAGAATTAAGAGCTTACGACATAAATCTCAGACTCACAGGGAAGAATTCATCGAAGACAATAGCAAGTGGCCTAAGACTAAAATAAACACAAGCTAAAAGCCCAAAAGGGGTAATTTTTATGTTCCCTCAGATCCCTTAACTGAACTGATGTTGGAAGTATCTTTTTCCAGGGTTGCGGAAAGGAGGGCTTTTTGGGTTTTTGTACATAAGATACTGTGGCAAATGTAACACTCAACTAAACAGCAACAAAACTGCTTCATGAGGACGCATAAACCAAGGCCATAATTTGCAGGACAACAAAGGCAAACTGGTGATTTTAGCTCTGCTCTTATGTACCAAATCAGCAATTCTTAACAGTTACAACTACTCATACTGACTGAAAATAACAGGGCTGCACAGGTGTAAGTGGAGGGCAATTATACAATGAAAAGTATCATTTAAGCACAGCAATATCATTAAAATTGCAGCACAGACTGATTTACAGCTCCCAGAGGTACTATGTAGGGCTGGCAGTTTAGAAAACACATATTGTTACTTGTAAATTGATAATACTTTATATGAAAATCACTGAAATACAGAAATTAAGTTCTAAAATGTCATGGTTACAGATCCACTTCCCAGTCTTGAACTTTCACCCTCTGAATACAGTACTGACTGAAGGAAAAGCTTGCATGTGGGGATGCAAGAATAGAAGAGAACAGAAGGTTCCTAATGCCAAAACAGTGCTTGGACTTTAACAGACTCAAGAGGCTTAAAGCTAATGTAACATTTCTTCCTAGTTGCCTTCCAAGTGTGTGAGAACATCAGAAATGCATGTCCTCGTAGCAGCGCTGGTGAACTAAGAGTGCCTTCCTCATACATGTTCAAAGCCAGTGTAGGCTATATTAACACTGGTTTCTTCTGTAACAAGAAGAAACCTGAGAGAAACGGCAGTTCTGTAAGATAACTTACGTATCATCAGTATAAAGGTTTTTGTCATTCTTTAGTATCTCTCCAAAGAAGACAAAGCTTCCAGAAAGCAAAATCAAATACAATACCAAGGATAAATTAAATTTCTGATTTATTGCTAGGCATAATCATGAAGCATTAACAATGTACAAAATTTCATTTAAAGTTATGAAGAACATGACCAATCTCCAGTGTTTTTTAAAGAAATTAAGCAGTAATTTTATTCTAAGTGAATGTTCCAGAGGGTAAATGACTTCTGCAGTGCAATAAATGGTACAGCAAATTGAGGAGTATATTTTAAAAGTAGGAGCAATTTTCCTTCCATAACCTTCACTTGAAAGAACATTATTGCTATTTTATTAAATGGACTAAATGAAAAATAAATTAGAAGGCATTTTATGGGGTTTAAATACACTTAATATCACAGTAAGATATGTGGATTTAAATGGCAACTTCCTAAATTATACTGCATTGGCAGAACAGAATATACAGAACATTTCAAAGAAATAAGCAACATGATGGGACATTCACTATTGTTTTCCAGAGGACCCATGAATGGTATCAAAGATCTATTACGTCTCTCCTTATGCAACTCATTATTCAAAATTTCTCTTCATATAAATCCAAGATTTCGGCAGGTTATTACTCCCCTGCTAAAAAAAATGCAGCAAAGTCTAATATCTTCAATATAAACAGTCTGTACAATGTATGTATGGGAGAAACTGTTAGATAAATCTTGCGTGGCAATGTGATGCGTTTGCCAACCAAGAGAAAGAACATACCACGGACATGCCAAAAATGTTGCTGAGCAACGTCACTTTCTTAATACTAGGAGAGAGATTCAGTTCTCAGAAAATACGGAAGGACTTCTTCATGTTACAAGATGCCCTACAACATAACACAAAATAATTAGTAAAATAGGTCTTACATTGAAACTGCACAGCACAACAGTAACTTGTGATTTTTTGCCAAGTTGCCTAGTGGACAAGTCAAAATTAAAGACTTCTTGTTTCATTACAAGGACTACGTCTGTCATGTTTGCCTAACTTGTAGGTAACAAGTATTCATGTTTTCATTGATTTAGTTTGTTTTCACAATGTAGATAATAAGCTTAGATAAAATGCCATAAAATATGGATCCCACCTAACCCTAAAAGGAAGTTGTTGCCTTATGCAGAAAGAGAAAAGCGAGTGGAAAAAAAAAAAAATAAAATGCATGGCCACTGTACAGTATTACTTTTTCATCAGCCTGTACTTGAGTCCCTGAGGATTTTCCAACCTGTTACGTGGCTGTAAGTTGACTCTGGAACTGTTGTTGAGGTCGACGGCAAAGCTAAGAGTCCTCAGGTGAAGAAGTGTGTGGCCAGGCACAGTTTGCCTTTAGCATGTTTGAATACAGAGTGCAGGGTCATGGCATTTTACTTTCTCACATAACACTCATTGCATTTCTTTATAAACCTATATTAAAACGTATTCTGTTCCTTTTTTATATGCTAGCAGTATGAGACTGCCTCTTTGCCTCCGTTTCACGTATTTTCCTAATACATGATGCTTTGCAAAGTTGCACAAATATGAATATTTATTACTTGAGCTGCACACAGTGAAAAGGCATATGCAGAACCATGTGCAGAAATACTCATTGCTGATTACACGTCTGTAACACTGACTACTCCTACCATTTTTCCATGATGGTATTATCAGTTTCTTGTTAGATCCCATCAGGATATTCAGCCTACTTTTGGCACAATCCCAATTTTGCAGCAGGGTGCAGATCTTTATCTTCTTATGCAGACTGAAGACCATTCTTTTCAACATACAGGGTGTTTTCTCAGTATCTGAGTACCAAAGAAAAATCTTCACAGCTATAAAAACAAATATGTAAGAAAACAGCACAACATGCTTAGGCTGATTTTAAGGAAAAATTGTGGATCTACTATCACTCTTTCTTCTTTTCCTCAATATTTTGAATTCACTGGCCAATGCATTCTCAAAAATAATCTGCAACACCTACTAGGGGACAGAGGACAACAACCACAAAGAAGCCACTCTGGTAAGGCATCTCTAGCCCTTCATGACCTGGGTATCACTCTTCGTCACTGATAACCAAAAGTCATCACCCACAGGCTGAGCTCCACAACCTGAACTAGAACCCTTTGTTGCAAAATCAAATAGTTCCCTTGGAGAGAGCGACGAGAGGAGGAAGTGAGACAAACTTTATTAGAACTTCTTTCAACCTAAAACCTCTTAAGATATCATGATATTCAAACAGGCTCTGACTGAATCCAAAAGGAATCTCTTCATAAATCATGGGTCTGTCCCAGGCTTTTTGAGCTAATACACTTCAGGCGCAGATTTTACTGCGGTGCAAAAACGAGCAACATTTAGAATCATTTTGAGACTTCCTCAGACTCCCTGTTCAGAAAAGTGAATTACCTGTAATAGTTTCAAAGCTCAGACTCACACATCTAAATCTACACTGGACTAATTTAACCACTTCCCAATTCCTCTGATAGAACCTCCTTATAACTCTTCCTTGAAAAATAAAAATTTCTCCAAATCTTTTGGAGTTCAGACATGACCTGTGCTCCGCAAGTGTATCTTAAACACGCTTTCAAGTCTGTCACAAAACTTTCCAAGATAGGGAAAAAAATCATATATATGTCAGGAGAAGCTTAATTCTGTGGAATAGCTATATTTGTAAACTGTAAGCATAAAGTTTTTTAACAATATATGCATTTTTTTTAATTGAAATTTATAGTTTAAGCAAATATTTGCTTTTCTAAACTGCAAGAGAGAAGTTCAGGAGTAAAACAAGAAGCCTTGAGTATAGACAGTTCTTTGCACATGAATGCAACAAGCTGTCCCCCATCCTGCAGAATCCCCACGGTCTGCTGTGCTAAGGGCATCTTTCCTTATGCTGAGACAGAGTTTACAGCAGCAGATGTCTCACCCTTGTAGCCCAAATTAATCTGGCATAGTATGTAAAGGACGCAGTCTGAGAGGAAAAGAAAAAAAAAAAAGTTGTTTCTAAGGCAGTTTTGTAATACACAAGTAGTGTTTTTCTTTAATTTGGGTACCCTGCTCTTCTCTGCACTCTGCCTTTTTCTCCAATAAATCTCTCTTCAGGATTAATTCTTGTCTATGATTCATAAAGGCCATCAGCTAAGAAATTGTGGCTAAACTGAGTGCCACTTGCAGAAAACTGGTATAATTTATTTACTGACACATGTAAGGCAATACTTTGAAGCTATAAAGTTATCTTAAATCATGGTCATATTTTGCTATGCTGATCTTTGGCATTTCTGCTTTGTCCTCCTATTTTTTAGTCCCAATTACTGCGTTTTCCTTTTAATGGGACTAAAAGACTAGATGGCCCATTCATAGGCAAAGGCAGCTATGCACAGAACAGATAATGACAGCTCATTTCTGAGTGGAGACCTTTGGTGCTACCACAAACCAACCCATACATCACTACCAGCATAAAAGAAAACAAGAAGCAAAAAAAATCTGGCTCCTTCCAGATAAAAATGGTTACAGAAAACCTACAAGCTGTTGGAGTTATGTGAGTAACACAGCTGGTGTATTTCTTCAGACACACAGATGAATGTAGGCAAACAAACTCTGGGTATTTTTCACCATTATATGTTATTTCAGCATCTTGAAGCCAAAAATGAACATCTATTCCCATTCCAAATGGTAATAATTTAATATCCCACCACAAATGTACTTGTCATCTGCCCTTTGAATAGAACTGAAGAAGTGCAGTACAAAATGCTGTCTTGATAAAAATCTTTACCTGAAATATATATCCATGAAAACTGGGATATTAAGATTTAAAAGATTCTCCAGAAATTGGAACATGGTCTATCAGGTGTTTATTAAAGTAATTTAGAGGCACCAATGAAGTAGCAAATATGGCTCTGTGCTACAAAAGTAGCAAGATGGCTAAGCTGCAACAGAGAGGTGAAAATTTGAATTTCCAATAGAAAGGGAATTGCTAGAAATGGACAATCATCAAGATGTTGCTTAGACAAGTCAGTAACTTTGTTGGTCAACAGTTATATATTTTGAAAACAAACCTACATTAAAAGATCACTTATACTCTAGCTTGATTGACAATTTGTCGCTTTTGCTACCCTTTTATTGAGCAGCAGACCAATAAATAGAAAGTGACTTTGAGTGACAGTAAATCCAGAATTACAAGTAAATTAGGGGAAAATAATCTGTACACATAGGAGTCAAAACAAATACCAAAGTCTGTTTTTTTTTTCTCTTCTCATACAAAAATAGGATGCAATTTAATTTTGTAATGACAGCTCTGAACTAAACCATCTGCTTTAAAAAAAAAAAAAAAAAAAAAAAATCTAATCTTTTCCATGTAGACTTTTATAGTCTCACGTTTCTAGAAGTCAGCAGCAAAGGCTAGATTTACTGAATGGCAACACTCTTCTACGCAACAGTGTCTGAAGATGAAGATTTACAGGTCACAGCATCTAGTCAGATGAACCTGAGCAACTCTCTGCAATGGTAGAGGTCCAAAAAATGAGCTTGGATGTGTACAGGTAAGCACATACTGAGTGGGCTCGGGAGAGTCCCGGTACCTCTAAATCTATCACTGAATCAAAGTGCTACTGGACTGCTGAGTCCCGCCTGGCTGTTCATACCTCAGAAAAATTGTTGAAGACTGAAGAAGATTCAAAAAACAACCTTAAGCCCTGAGCTTGAAGAACCACAAAAGGTATGCCATAAAAAGGAGAGGCAATTTGTTTCACTGATTTAGAGGAACATGAAGGAGTGACTTGATTACAGTCTTTAAGTACTACATGAAGCAGAAAAAATTGATAATGGAAGAATCACAAATGAATGGCCAAAACCTGAAGTAAGATTAATTCAGTCTAAAAATAAGGAGGATATTTTTAACACTGGAGGCAATGAACCACTGAAGCACCTTATCACGGGCTGACATCAGCGCTGCAGCTTTAGAAACATTAACATTAAGGTCGATGCTTTCCAAAAAGCACAGTTCTATAGTTCAGTGATGGCTTCTGAAAGAAAAGTCTCTGGTTAAATGGCAATAATGACCCCTTGCAACCTCCAACACTGAATGCAGAGAAATGATCAGGGAGGGTGGAAACAACTGCAGAGAATGGGTCTCAATTAGGTGACAGTCCTGCACACTGAAACCTCTAGCTAAGCAGATCATAAGAAGGTAAGATATGCTCAGTTTCTAGCAGATAATATAAGTCAATTGCTATAGCATCTACTAAATTGTTTTATTTGAATGTATTTCAAATTTAATGGCATTCCTGAATGATTTCTACTCAGGAAGGAAAAAAAAAGGCAGCTTAATTAAATTCTATAAACTCAAGAATTTGAATTGACAAATGCGGCCAAAACCAAGATGTGTTGTCAAGGCAACATGGGCCAAGAATTGTCTTTGATATCTGTTAGACCTGACAGTTGATAATATTAGGCATCATTTGTACGGAATACTGATGCATCTAGCTGTAATTTTAATTTCTAACAAGAGGCAAAAGCAATGCCTATAAGCAAAGATAAAATCTCATGTTTTAGAAATGTGATGTAATTTTTTTAGTTTGATTTTTACTTATGCCAATCAAGTAATACTGAATATAACCCCTGGATGTTGGTGTCAGATCCAACACAACACTGGTAAGGAAGTGTTATCTCTAAGGGCTCAATTTAATTTTTAGCAGTTTAAGGTTTGATAAATGATGGAAGTTAAGCAAAAAAGGACTGTCTCCAGCTAATTCAGGCGGATAGTTTATCACAGAATTAATAACTCCATCTTTGTCATGTAATTAGGAATTAAAATGCAGAAAGGTATTTGAAAAACATGCCCTCATGAGCAACCCATTTTCTAAAAAAAAAATTGAAGAAAAGAATCAAAGACACTTAACATACAGAACTACAATCATTTTAACTGTGTTTCTGTAGGCTGGAAGACAAGATAATAACCCAGACCATTATGGTCAGGAAAAAAAAAAAAAAAAAAAGACAAAATTAGTGTTTAGGGCAGAGCGTGAACATTTGCATCAGAATCCTGGGACATTTACTAACTCTATTTTTCTTGCTCAGCGGGGCATATGAGCAGTTCTGGACTGCAGTTTTTTCTGCTTTTACTAATTATTCATTGCTAAAAGGTCTCACTAGAATAAGCGCAAACCTGGAGCGATACAGTGTTCAGGGAACTTCTGTTTTTCCTCTCTTCCCCTTCACTCTCTACTTTAGAAGAAAAGCATGACTGACAAAGCAACTGATATACTGATATTTATATCTCTCTAGCACTACCCTGTTCCAGTTGGTTTGAAAAATAAGAAAAACCTTGTAGGAATTCAAGAACAGGTGAATAGAATAATTTCCAACATTACTGTACAGATTCATCTGTATCCAGATGTACTTAAACTCCCTCAAACTACAGTTACTTCTTAGGAGAATACTAATCAAAAGTAGTTCCCTGAAGCTTTTCTACTGAAGTTTGTTTTGTTACTCCCTCCTCAGACAGGCAGAGACATAAAAAGTTCACTATAGTTGTGAGTACAGTTTCCACACATGATATGCAGAGAAAGAGTTTGGAGTTTCCATACTACTTCATTAGAAAATGAAGTTTCACTGAACCTACTTCTGTCATAAGGCAAATTCAGAACCTACCACATTTCTCATGCAGGTCTGCCATACATGTATTATGGTTCCCAGAGGTCAGGTCCCCAGGTTGGATGGGGAAGGTGCATTCCTCCTTGATCCCTGCATATTTCCCCAGCACTTTGTGCTTCTCTACTCACTCAAAAAGCAAACAATGCCATTAATAACTAACTTTATAATCTGTGGTGAATTTTACCTTAGCTGGTTGCCAGATGCCCATCCAGCTGCTATCTCACTCCCCCTCCTCAACAAGACAGAGGGAGAAAATGAGATTAAAAAAGTTCATGGGTTGAGACAAAGACAGGAAGATTGCTTACCAGATACTATCAGAGGTAAAAAAGACTCGACTTGGGGAAGATTCATTTAATTTACTGGCAATTAAAAATAGGCTAGGATGGTGAAAAAGACAGGCAAAACAAACCTACAAGACACCTACACCCAATACACAACCTGAAGGCAAAACACCGAAGAAAGCACAGTCTCTGCATGTCAGACATAGCCACAGGTCCATGCCTGTTAGTCACTCTCCATATGTCACATTCCAAGTGTCCCATCTCAGCTAAATGACAAAACCCAGAAACTATTTGCCATAATCACAATGGACCAGGTCTTCAGCTTTTATAAAATGTTTGTATACATCTGCATTGCAAATGATAAACAGCAAAACACAATTTCTCTCCTGAGCAAACTAGCAACAAGACAAAGCCCTGGAAACTGAAGCCTCTTGAACTGGTGAAAGGGAAATGGTCCACCCAGTTGGTTGAGCATTTGGTAACAGTGGTAACTAGCACCAAAGCAGTGAGTGGAAAGTTATGTCCATACAGCCCAAGGCTTGATGTCTAAGTATTTATATTTGAAAAAGTTCCATATAGGAACTTCGTTTTGGAAACAACCAAGAACACAGAAAATGTGAACACCACCATTGTATGTACAATACTGTGTGAAAAAATGTGTGGAAAACTAGACTGCATTATGGAATGCAAGTAAGATACAACCCATTAGAGAAGAAAAAACATACAAAAGTGAACTTGAGAGAGATGATTCATTTCTATGAAGTAAACTGAACCTCTGGAAATTTATACATTTCTAATTAAAAGTCCAGAGAAAAGAATCAATTATGTTTCTAGCCTGGCCATTAGTTCTTCTCTATGCTTTTTTTATTGGATCTGATTGCCAGTGCTATCCAAGTAAGAAGCTTCATTATTTTTTATTTTAATAAAATAGTGTGAAGATGAATGGCCCTTCCCATGCTACTGAGAGAAGATTAAATGATCAAAATAAACCCGCCGTTGAAAGGTAAAAGCTTGTAAACTTATAACAGACTAAATTAAGGATTATCACAATACATGAAAGAAAATAACTTTAATGAACTATGCTTTTCTTAAAGCCAGGCAGCATCCTAGAATTGCATTTAATTAACTGAAAATGAGCACAGCTATCTACAGTATCACTAACACTCCACTTTCATAATTGTGTTTTAGATGTAATGCCCAGAGAAAATAAGGAAAAATGAAAACAGAACTGTCTATAGACCAAAGATTTTTTTGGTACATTCACATTTTTGGAACAACATCAGTCTGCTTAGCCCATAATTAGTACACCTATACGTCCTTAAGACCTCACTTTCCACTACAGAGTACATGCATGCATATTTTCAAATTGATCCCTAAAGAACTTACAGCCGAATTTCTGATCCTTCATGCTTCATGTTACTATGAAGTACACTCACATATTTTTTTGTGGATGATATTTTAGGAATAGAGAAGTTGTTTGGTACTTCCATCTTGGAAGTACTTCCTACTTGGAAATTCATAGCAGAGAAACTGAGGTGAGAAAGGAATTATCAGAAATAAAGTATGTAATAAAAATGTACACTTTGGGTTTTTATTTTGGGGTGGTTTTTATATAGACTACATCTGCAAGCACATATGCATTCAAAAACAGATTAACCAACTTCATGGAAGCCCACTCAGGCCTGCAAAACACAACAATACAGTTGTAGCAGGAAGGTTAGAGGACAAATCAAAGTACTTGTCTATTCTTGTCCTAAAGATCTGCCACTACCACTGCCAGCAAATAACCTCATGGGACAGTCATGTTGTATTTAACAAATTATCTAAACTGTTTTGGTTTCTTTTAGCATTTCTAAATGAGTTTTGGCATCCAGTTCTTTTGAAACCTTGAACGCCAGTTGTGAAACCTCATAATGCACTTCAGACTGCCAAGAAAAACTACAGTCATACAAAAGAACAGCTCTGATATGAAGGTAGGCAAAATACAGCAGAAGGAAGACAGAATATTTTTATTTGTATCTTTTATTAACAATATAGAGAGATGTCATCTTCTTTAAAAAAAATTCTTTGCTAGTCACATGTGAATGCCTAAGCATTATACGTCAAACTGTTCTGCAGTTTAAGAAGTATGAGAAAAGAAAACCCACCATATACCTAGCCCAAACTTCTAATGCCTCCAGCTGTGACTGTGAATTACAATCACATCTCTTCCTTGCAAGTAGAAATGAACAAGACCTATTTCATATCCTTTTACAGTGTATAACACTTAATGGGGGGGGAAGGTCATCACTCAGTCTCTTATCCCTGATCTAAAATTTTAGCTTCGCACCATTTTTCCATAAAATAATTTTTGATTACCTGCATTGACCTGATCACAACTCATATATGGTCTTGCTTTTTCTACTTGCTAATATAACAGGTGGTTATATTAGACAGCCAAAACCATATATAATATTTCAAGTCTGATGTCAACAAGACCAAATATCATAATCCTAAGTACATTTCCACTTCATTGATATCTTCTCTTCTGTACCCAACTGCACTATCCTTTTCACTGCAACTCTGATCATTCTTTTTATTCCTTGGGGTCTTTTAGGTAAAACTAAGGCCAAATCCAATTCTAAGGAAACGAGGGAAAGCTTTGCCATTGACCTTAGTATTATGAATTGGCCTTTAGTAAGTAAAAGCTATATACCTTTTTATCCTCTGTCTCCACAGCACATGCAACAATTCTAGACTTTCGCTGATTTTCTAATGTACTTACATTCTTCTGAAAACATGCAATGCTGTGCTGTGATGATCACCATCAGTTTTATTTTTAATTTGCCATTTACTATATAATGCACATGTATAAGGTATGTAATAACATAGCACATTGGTGGCACGCATGAGAGAGAAAGCTGTGATTTGCTTTGTCCTGCTGCTGCACACTGAGTCATGATGAAGCTTCTGGGGACAGCAAGGATTTCCTTAGAGCTGAGATGCAAGGTCAGTGAAAGGGGAGGAAGAATGAGGACTGTGAATGGGAGCTTACCAAAGGGACATGAGCCTGGACAGCAAAAATGACTGAGAGAGGCAAGAAGCAGACACACAGTCAGGCCTCAGAGGTGACAGATAAAAGCCTTAATCTGGAGACCTAGAGGAGACCACATAAACATTGCTCTCTAGCCACATCATTGCTGGGGTGAAACCAAGCCTGGAAGAAAAGATGTGGTGGTACCAGGGAAGGAATGTGAAGACTGCAAGTGGAGAAAAGTGAGGCAGAGTAAAATTCATAAACATTTAATGCCTGTTTACATGGCTATTTTGAGGTTATTTTCTGCTTTAAGATATTAATTGGTATAATTTATACTCAAGGTGAGTCTGGCATTTGGATTTAAAGCTATTTTTGTCTTTTGGGGACCCCTGCTATGGAGAAGAGTCTAGGCAAATCTACCTAGAAGATGTAGCTGACTCAGTCTTATCACACCTACAGAATGCCAAATATTTGTGAGACTTCTCTATCGTGCAAAACATGAACTCATGAGCTCTCATATGAAGACTGAGAAGCTTTATTACCCACACACAAACTTGCACTTCTCCTTGCACCCTCTCTCCCACACATAATACAACTCTGCCAGGAAGCCTCCTCACATGTAGCAATTACAGTCATGTTTTAAAAATTCATTAAGTATGCTGATTGGAGAGCTAGCTTTCTGAAAATGGGTTCGTGTAGAGTAAGTTTTTATCTCTAAGACACTTGCCCTATTCTGATCAGTGCCAGACTCCTTGATGACTTACTGTTATTAAACAGAACTCCTCGGATCTTTCCTGGGGGTAACGCTTAATCTCTCTCATAATTTCATCAGTAGTAATGGCTTATTTTGCATAATTGAAAAAATTCCTGTAGTTTATCAATCACTTCGATGAAACTCACTTTTACATGCATTTATAGCAAGGTGTTCTCCAGAACTTTATTTGCACTTCAAGAAATTCAGCCTGAAACATTATACCCCCATATTTGGTAAATGTTCTTCACTATTTCGTAAATACACCAATACACAAAATACATCAAAGAGCTGTTTGGTAAATACAGTTGACTTTCACCTGCTAAATAAGTGAAGTGTTTTTCAATAAAAGGAGAGGAGATGAGAGGTATATACAAGCATGGAACTACCTTATATGTGATCACTTATATAACCTCTCGGAAAGATTAGATTAGTGTATTATCAAAATGCTGCCCAAATCCATTCAGTTTCCAGAGTGATCCATAGCAGTTTTTGAGGAACCTTCAGCCCTTTACCTTCCCATGCCTTCCAGAAGGCTTACAGAGTTCCTGCGGTATGAAAACTTTCAAAATTCAAGGCTATTTAGCATCATCTAAAAGCTCTCATGGAAGCCTCTCTGGTAGTTTCCCGCAGAACTAAAATAATTTAGTGGTGACTTGGCAGTGCTGAGTTAATGGTTGGACTTGATAATCTTAGAGGTCTTTTCCAACCAAGGCTATTCTATGATTCTATGACTGTTATTTTTCCAGGTTTCATAAAAACCATACAAGGATTTGGAGCACAGACTTCACAGTGGTTCAAGAGACAAAGCTACAGTAACTAATGTTTTGAGGTTCTGCCTCATTGAAAACTAAGAAAATTTGGATAAAACATGAATTGGACAAAAAAATCTAAACAGGGCACACACTATAAAACCTGTTCAGTACCACTAATCCTACAAGGGTAATTGTCTGAGTACACCAGAAGTAACACTTTACTTTCAGATTCAGCCTCTGACACAGTAGGTTATGCACTACAACAACAAAACTCGGTCCAGATACCCACTGCCCACCTAATCCTCCTTCAGTCAGTCTGCTAAAGAGTTAAAAATATCTGTCCAGAAAGGAATAAAATGTAGGCATAGGTGTCTGAAAACAGTAAGCAGCAAAAACATCTTGGCAATAATGACCGGTCACTACACTTAATTTGTAAGAAAAGCTGAAGAAAACCATTAAAAGAACTAACAGATTCCTGCAGACTCTGGACCAAGATGTCAAGATGGGACTCCTCCTCTATAGCTCCTGTCAACTAAACACTCCCAAATGGTAATGCCACTTGTATGTACATCTTTTATGGAAGGAATTGATGAAGACCCTTATTTTCCAATAGTAATCTAATAGAAAATTCCATTAACAAAGAATATTGAAGTGGTGGTGCATTACAGATTAATCAGAATTCATTAGAACTCTCTCCTGTGCTGCTAATGATTCACTGGTCCTTCAGTAGAAAATAGAGGGATATATCTAGCAGCTTACAGGAGCTGTCCAAAAAAACAAAAGTGTATTAGCACTAGCTCATACTAGCAAAATGCTAGTAAAGTGTTCCATCTTACAAGGGAATTACCATACTGAAGAATAAGCATGTTCATAGCACATACCAGTGTGGCCACACACTTGGAGGAAAGCAGGTGCTTTGATCACTGAACTCTCTCAAAAGTTAAGAACTTGATTCCCTTAGTAGTCTCAACATAGCAACAAAAATCATAATCATATTAGAAAGCAGCTAAAAGAATGGTGGCAGCAGGAAAGTAGATATGTACAAGTTCAGTTTTTGAGTCCCAGCGTTTACTTAAATTCTAGAGGGATGCAACTGAGCACGTGTGTTTTGCATCTAAGGGTTGGGTCTGTTTATTGTGGGTTTTTTTCTCTGAAGCAATGCACATTTGATTGCAGTGGCAAGCCTTTTAATAATTGAAGGCATTTAACCTGAGTTGCAGCCCAAACCATTTTCTGCAATCTAATTTAAAGCTTTTCAAGGCACAAGTTCTTTGCACAAGAATAAGCAAGTGATGCACTGTGGGCTGCCATGGTTTTGCCATTTGTTTTTTATTTTTCTACTTCAGAAAGTGACAACTATGCAGTAAAACTAGATAATATTTTGTGGCAGATGATACAGCCTGTGGTACGTACAGGTACTGTTCCAGAGATGTGGTGACAGTGACATGAATAAAGGCAATTTGATCTTCCCTGTATCACATGACAGCAAAAATAGGATGATAATATGAATCAACACTATATTCCATCTTCAACAACAAGAATATAGATAAGTGTATTTGTTACCTCTCCTTTTTCTTTCTACATCCACAAATATTTATACTTTTAAATGCTACCTTATACCTTTAAATTCTACATGTAAAAATAGTAAATAAACAGCACATCAGACAAGAAAATGCATGTTCTGTACACTTTATGCAAGGGCAATACAAAACTCAGGTAAGCATCTAATTTACTGTTTTACAAAAGACGTAATAGGATATCTGATTTTCATCTTCCATCAACATATATTTGCCAGTTGCATGGAATGATGTGGAAAACACATTTTTATGGGCCATAGTCTACACCTACCGTATAACAAAGTTGAGGCAGTGCTGAAAGGGTCACTTATTGAGAAAAGGGCAGATTTTATGTTCAGATTATATGTAACACACAGCATGTCCTGCTACATGTAATTCTTTTTTGCTTTCATAAACACAATCCTTACTGTGACACCAATTAACATACTAAGGAATGAGGGAATGAATAGATGCTAATGAGACCTAGCAGAAGAACAGACTTACATGGCCTGGCATGTCTTTCTCAGCTCTGTATTCCCCAAGTCTTTGAACCATTTCACTTGTACTTCAACTTTGCTTGGTTGATGTGGGACGAGCAGTGGACATTGTCTACTTGGATTTCTCCAAGGTTTTCGACACAGTTCCCTGTAGTCTCCTCCTAGAGAAACTGATGGTCCAAACAAGTAGTCTGTGCAATGGGAGGGGAACTGGCTGACAGGCTGCACCCAGAGCGTGATGGTAAATACCTCTTTTGCAAACTGGCAACCTGTCAGAAGTGGAGTCCCCCAGGGATCAGTATTAGGCACAACACTGTTTAACAGCTTCATAAGTGATCTGGATGATGAATCCAGTGTATGCAAATGAAGTTTTCAGATGAGATCAAACTAAGCAGGGAAGTAGACACCTCAGAAGGGAGAGCCACCCTGCAGGAAGACCTGGATAGGCTGTAAGAGTGGGCTATCAAGAACTTTATGAAGTTCAACAAGGCCAAGTGTAAGGTCTTTCACCTGGGAAAACACAATCAAGGAGTGTAGCACAGGCTGGAATCTACTGAACTGGAGGGCAGTTCCGTGGGAAGGGACCTAGTGGTCCTGGTGGACAAGCAGCTCAATATGAGTGAATGGAGTGCTGCAGCAGCAAAGAAAGCCAACAGGATGCTGAGTTGCATTAATAAGGGCATCACCATCAGTGATAAAGTCATTATCCCGGACCTCATCACCATGTTCCAGTATTGAAAGGGTGGCTACAGAGAAGATGGAGACTCCCTTTTTACAAGGAGTCACATGGAAAGGACAAGGGGTAATGGGTACAAGTTACTGCTGGGGAGATTCTATTTGGACACAACAGGAAAATTTTTCACAGCGAGGACAATCGACCATTAGAATAATCTCCCCAGGGAAGTGGTGGATTCCCAAACATTGGACACTTTTAACACTCAGCTGGACAGGGTGCTGGGCCTTCTTGCCTAGGCCATGCTCTTGCCAAGAATGGTTGGACCAGATGATCCTTGAGGTATCTTCCAACCTGGCATTCTATGATTGTATGTTAGTAAGAGAAGAACGAACATGGGACAACTTAAGCAGACTTGAGTTTAACCTTAAGCAAAGAAGCAGATGAAAATAACCTACATCAATCTTACATCTAAGAGACAGAATCATATCCAGGTAATTTTAATTAAGTTACTCCATTAGCGCTGATTTTCTTTGACACTGCAGTGCATGACCTCCTTTACACTATGGGTTAGCACCAAGGCAGAACTTTGATCATAACAAACTACCTCACTTAAACTTCATTACGTCGTTGCACTAATGGAGTGGAAAGGATGAAGAGAGCATCTTGCATTTCTTATTTTGCCAATATCTCTGCCCTCAGAGAGGTATTCTGCTAGTTCACAAGCTCATATATGCACTAAAAAGATGCTGTTGTCTGCTACAATAACTTCAGCATAAAATTCTATCTTCTGTATAACTTATTCCTATCATAACACAGCAACAGGAGGCCTAAGATAGCATATCATCTTTTTTCTTCCATTTCAGCTGCTTTATTCTAAGCCACTCATAGCAATTTCAATTCCCCTGCCATCCCATGTGCCTCTCCCACCCCAAACCTCCTGCCACCCTTGTCTGGAGTAAAAATTTAAAAGCATTTTGAAGTTAAAATTTCAAAGAATTCAAATATACCTCCCTTCTGTTTTCATCAAGCAGCATGTCCCCTGAGCAGAAGCCAGTAGGTTTCACATTGTGCCCTACAGGCAAAAGAAACACTTACTTGCAGGAGAAAAAGCACATCCTGCCACAAATTTCTATAACCAATTTAGTGACACCAGAGATGATAACCAAGAGTAATTTAGAGAAAATACATTAGACTCCTTTTTCTTTCAAATATATTTACTTGGAGCACTGGCAGCTAATCCAGGTGCTAAAACGCTCCATAGATTTTAATAAGATCTCTCGGATGGAGACAATGCTGCCTGAAACCTAGTAACCAAAGTAACATTTTGTAGCCCGGTCTGAAAGTATCTGAAGTCTATCACGAGAGATTGCTTTAAACCACTGAATTATCCAGAGATAATTCCATTAGATCATTTGAATGCTAGGCTTTAAATAGCAAACAATGCAATTTTGAAGAGACTGCATTCTTAAGAACAGTATCCCAAAGTTAAACGATAGGCAGAATGTCATATTAAAACCATGAAGACTCTAAAGTCATTTCTCCTAAGAAATGAGCCAAAACCTCTGGAATTATCAGAGGTGTTAAATCTGCTTTCAGTAGAAACCCTCCACAGATCATTTCATTACATCATTTGATCACTGGCTATTAAAAAGGAAAAAATTTTGCAGTAAAACAGAGAAGGAAAAATAGCTATAGTTAAGTATCACAATTTAAAGTTGCATTCTTCACACATCATTACTGTCATTAGAAACATACTAATATGCCAGCAAAGTCACATGCTAGAATTTGTGAGCAAGAGGAAAAGAGGATACAGTTTGTTTGAAGTTCAGCAAAGTTCATTTATCCCCAACAAATACCTGAATTGCTTGCTCATCTTTACATGTGGAAATATTGAAAACAAAAATGTTAATCAAGCGGTACCTGTGGCCAACTTTCTGTACATCTCCATCACTATTTAGCCTGGGATTAATGCAAAAATGCAAAAAAGTATTTTAGAATTTTGATCCTTCTTCTGCTTGGTACAAATTGTTTTCTACTCTCCTTTTTAAGAACTTGATCCAATTTCAAAAAAATCATATTATTTGTACATATATTAATAAATTGAAATGAATTCATACATTTGTGGCATGACCTTGTCTTCCATTACACAACTCTGGGTCTCAGGGGGCAGCGATAAAGCACCAACATGCCTGCTACATTTTCAGTAATAAAAATTGCAGAGAGAGAAAGGAGACAAAAAGGAGAATTCAGCTGTGCGTATGAAGTGAAAAGAAAGGTGACTGTCATGCAGAAAAGAGGAGATTACAAATTTGCTAAAATGAATAATTTACAATTACACAAAAATGCATTCAAATACCTTTTTCCTTAAGTGAATCTTAAAAATCATACAGAAACTGTGTTGTTGAAGTCTTTATCAAGTCTTTTAGAATTTGACAGACTGCATCAGGCTATTGGCTTATCAAACCAGTAAGCCAGTGTCAGTGGCTTCAGGGAGTTTGACCATGCAGCATCTACCCAATTGCTTCGGACAATTGTGGTTTTCTTCTAGTATTTATTACGCATCCTGAAAGAGAGGTTTTGTTATTTTTTCTTAGTATGCAGAACTATAAATGCTATTGGACATAAAAAGAAGTCTTTGTATTACAAAGTGATCTGTTTCACCCATCTTCATTGTGACAAAGCACAGAAGAACAAATGAGATGGATGACAACTTCTGTCTTCACCAGATCTTTAACAGATAGTTGAGGAAAAAAACAGATATATCCTATTGTAGACCATTATACCGTTATAGAAAATGTCTTCATACACGTTGAGGCTGTGAATTCTTTCAAGTGTGAAGACTTCAAGTCCAAGGCAGTTTTAAAAATCAACAGCGCTGTAGATCTTCCCTACGCACATGTAAGGAAAACCTCTTAACTTCCTATTCCAAGAAGTATGGACCCCATGCCAACTGAATTAACGTACGTGATTCTCTGTGTCAAAAACATCTCACGAGACTGCAGTCATATCTAGAGCTTAGTAACACTCATTGTGATGTGGAGATTTTCTTAAATTATTTTTTCAAAGCTAAGCAAGAGCTAATATAAAAACTGTTTTTATATAATCCTGGACTGCACTCCACTGCCAGGAGGAAGACCTCTTCTGAGCACCCTAGCCAGGGAGTGCCGAAGCTGTGAGTCCTGAAACTGCTCTGAGCATGAAGTTTCACAAGTTGCTGCTTATGAAAACAGGGAGTTATCAAACCCCAGTTTCCTGACCACTTACTCACAACTGTACTTCCAGTGAACAGGAAACTCACTTCTTGTTGGCTGGGTTTGTTTTCTCCTAGAGTTGTAAACTGAAGTGACTTGCCAAGGGAGTAAGTAACCAATAGAGATCATTCAGGGAAGGAGAGAAAGCATGTGGCCAGGAGTGGAGGGAAGAAGCTGTTAGATCATGAAATCTCACTTGGGCATTAAATGTCATAAATTAAGTCCCAGTACTCCCAGGCCAGAGTGAGATAACACAGAACCATCTTCTTGGGTAATAACCACCTCCTCAAATAAATCTGAGAAATGAAGACTACAAGACCTACTTATTTATTATCTGGCAGTTTCTGCATTCATTTACACTTGCACAAAGGGACTGCCGCCATGTTTCAGGCTATTTCATATTCCTTCTTCACACTTTTAATTATGGTACAAGCATGTATGGTACATGCACTGCTCTAGTCCGTTCTGGTAGGGAAGATTAAATATATTTTTTTAACAGGCTAACTGATGGATTGTGTGACAAAGCTGCAAAGCTTGAATACTAGAACTCTGAGATCCTCACCTAGGTGACTTGGCCGATAACCAAACTGTCACTGATTCCTTCTTAGGCACTGGAAGAGTTAAAAAAAAAAAACAACAAAACCCAACAGTAAGCAATCAATATAAATGTTCTGCGCAGTTTGAGATATTTTAAAATTCTTACCTACAAGTCAATAAACAATTACCAGGATTAAAGAACCCATCTTGAGTCCTGGAGTTTACTCATCTGTTTAAAGTCCAATGATGCAACTTCCCATCAGCAAAAGGACTGGGAGGACACCATTAGAATGTCAGATTGCAACACAGATTCAATTTCACAGACGTTGGACTAAGGCATAGGGCTGTGATCTCATATTTGTGATTTTTTCATGTTTTCCATGTTTCAAAGACTTCCTGGTCTGTGTCACCATTACACCCATGCAAGATAAAGCAAACACTTGGATAGTCTACAGAGTTGTTCCACTTCGTCCAAATTTCCTTTACATGCAACAGAGAAAAAGGGGACATACTTGCAATGACCTGGCCTTATTTAAATATTTCTCACATTTAGTTCATAGTTAGTATTTAGTTTGTTGAGACAGACAGATGACAGGCAAAAGGGACAGATATTTTAGTGCCACTCACAATGGCATCTAGTCATGGATCTAAATAGTGTTCTGGGCAGAAAAATGAAATGAAGGCTGAGATGCACGAAGGATGAGATTGAAACTTCTTGAACTCTGGTCTTTTAAGCTGAAGAGTGATGTGTCCTCTAAATTTCAAGCCAAGGAACATAAAAGGAAAAAATGTGTGCTGCCACCGTGGTCTAATCATGCATAGTTAGGTGTTCCTAGCCATCAGCACTTTAGCATACTTGACTAGTGATGTATGAAGTAGGCCACCCCTGGAAATTGGTTTTCTTGCCCTGTGTCCAGCACCAGTGTAACCAGAGGCCATAAATACTTAGGCTGTTCAATATCTTCTTACTTTTATTTTTTTAGAATGATTTATTCACGTAACCAGGTTAAAATTGCAGCAGTAATTCAGATTGGGGATTGAAAAGCTGTCTGGCTTCAAGGCACTTAGGAGTTATTACCCATTTAGACTACAGGCAGAACAAGCCCTGTAGTCTGATTTGCTGACATTTGTCCAAAAAGGTTTCAGCACTGCTGTGTTAATCGACTGGCCTTGATTTGGGAAAGGGACAGAGGACAGATTTACTCCTTTCTTTCACCATAATCTCAATTCCTACTTCTATCCTCAGTTGGACTGCTTAAAATCTGTCACCAGAAGTAATTAGTGATGCTGAAATGAAACACTCCTGTTGATTCTGTTACCTAAATTGTTTTAAGAGTTGTGGCACACTGAAATTAGCCATTAGATACAAAGCACAGCAAAATAAAGTTTCTAAGATAACAATCCTGTTTACAGAGTGCTAGCTCTTGGCCTCAGATTGCCACTAGAAGAAACAAAATATATGGCAATAAAAAGGAGATGCCTGCTTCAAGCTTTTGGAAAAACAGCCCATCTTAATTTTCAAGGCAGTTCACATCTAGAAAGCAATTGCTCTGAAATTTTCATAATTTTCAAACTATATTCCAAAAAGTGACTTGCCTATCTCCCTGACACAATCCTGTCACCACAGAGCCGATTTTGAAAGAAAAATTGCTCACACAAGTCATGGCAACATAATTGCATGATATCTGGTTTATATCCCCTGACACTTCACGTGCTGGATTTAGTGAGCTTTCCATGAGACCACCTAGAAAGTGAATAAAAATGTATCTTCTTTTCTAAACAGCAAGACAATTTTGATTCTTTGCATCTGTGAAATAATATTATTAGCTGAGTTAGGACAACAGTCCCAGGAATAGCATACTTAAGGGAGCTGGAAAAATCAGAGTACATTCAAACTGTTTATCCACCATTAGCAGCTTTCACTCTTGCTTTAACATTGGATGAACAACAGCCTATCCCTTTCCTGCCAGTGATAACACAGTACCATCCAGATGCAGTAAAATTATTCTATAAATACCGGCCTACCAGTTCTGTTCACGGTTCTTTTTATCATCTCAACATGGATCCCATATGCGATAAAACACTTTGCTAAGCAACATGTTAATGCAAGTGTGGAAAAAAAATGCAAAAAGCAATGAAGGAGTTTAACTCATCTAGTAGTAAAAGTCGACTAGACACACGGAAGTATGCTGAGAGGCCCTCCACCCCCACTTGCCTGGATGCTGGGGTAGCCATCCTGAGGAGCACTTCAGATCTGCATCATTTCTTCATCACCACTTCCATATTGCTGATGAAACCAATCACTATTTACCCAAATAGCAAATCATTTTTCCACTGAACACCATACGGTATGCACAAATCATGCAGAATTTGAAAGAATCGGGCAATACCTGTTTTATTTTGTAGAAATATTACTTCCACCTGTTTTCCTCCTTGATGCTGAACTAGCTAACTGATCAAGTTGCAACAGAGGAGGGGAAAGATGATTCCATCACAAAACGATTCTGAAGGTGTCCTGTTGACGACCCGAGATAAGAAATTTTTGCCAAGCTCTAAATCTGGTGACTGACACCTCCTTTATGTTAGCACAATTTACGGAAAGGCACCTGGGAGAACTTTCTCTGCTTCCTCAAAACTTACTTCGCATCACATTTTAAGACATAATTGCAGAGCTTACCTACAGGTATCTCAAGGCTACCTGCTTGAAGTGCAAATCTGCAGGTCTTTCAAAGGTTACATTTTTTTCCATTCTGAATGTTCCTGATCAAAGAAGGTATTTTAAGTCTTTTTAATAGGTTATTGGTCAAAGGCCCTTATGCTGGCATGCAGAAATTCGGAAGCTGAACCTCTGAGATCCGCCTCCAATGGAACAGTTAGCTATGAAACAACAAATCCAAATAACTGTGATGGCACAGAGCTCAGGAAGCAAAACAGATATGAATATTATTCAGTACCAGGCAGCTCTCAAAGGTTCTGCTAAGCTTCATCCTCATGCAATCTTCAGTATCAGTAGGCTCTGAGCATAGTAGAGTAACAGACTTTCACTGGGAGGAAAGAAATCAAAAAAAAAAAAAAGCAACCGCTCCCATCACCTGAAGCATGCAATGGATATGGAGTTCTGCAGCAGGACATAAAGCAGCTTACTGTGCCAAGGCAGTGGGGAAAAAAAACCCCCGCATTCTGGAAAGGGCATACGTGACTGCACAAAACTGCAATCTGGGCAAAGCACTAACAGAAACATGGGGTGTACCAGAGCTGCATCGTATCTGGTCCAAAACCCTGGACGAACTTCACAGTATCTACAAATGTAAAAATACCAGCTCTCACTTGACCGCCTGCATGCCAGAGGTAGTAAATAATAACATTATTTACAAATCTCCTGTAAACATACGGACATTTGTGCTAGACATAATGGGGCTTCAATTCATGTTCCAAGAACACTTGGCTGGGCAGTGGGAGAAAACCTAGAAAACCTGTGTATATGGACATAAACAATACTAAATACTGTAGTAAAACACAAACATTTCCAGTGATTTATAAAATGTTATCAATCACTGGAATATAGAATCAATTTTAAAAACAAAAAAAAAATGCTCCACCCTATGACCAATCTCACTACCTGGAAGGAATGCCTGAAGTGCTTTCCCTACAAATGACCGTGATTGCCAAGTTTGCACTTGCACGAAAACAAAGGTACTGTAGGATTTTTCAAGTGATCAGCATAAGAAATCCTGAACTAACGTTCATTATTTCTGTCACCAGGCAAATTCAAAACTTCTTGGCTCCTCTCTAACTTCAAATTGGACTTTTCTGTCCTTTACAGGTTTAGTCATGGGCAGAGTATCCTGCACCTTTGGACCACCATGGTGATTACACCATACAAAAAACATATCCATGAGAAACGCAGATTTATAGGGTATATATTCTTCCTTCTTCACTTATAAACAAAGGTATTTTACTGCATGGTGCTGGGAAAAAAAGCCTGCTAGGAATTTGCCCCTCAGTACTAGATTCACTATACATACAGCTGCAGGAGCTGAAAACTAAAAAAAAGGAAAGAAACTGTCAATGCCAATTGTCTTCTGATTTGAAAATCTAGAACTGAGATTTTTCCCCCAACCTGCACTTGATGGGGATGAATCTGGAAAGGCTGAGTTTCCCATCTGCTTATGACAGCCCACATCTGAAAGCCCATTCAGATAGAGCAAATATAAAATGCAAAATAAATGTGGTTTACTTACACATATATATAGGATATATACATTATTACAGCAGCCTCTAATTGCTTCTTGCATCTTTCTAATGACAGAAACATAATCTGATTCCTATCTAATATAGATAGGATAGATAGATAAGCCACTTTACTAATTTATTTGATAGCAAGAGGCTACTGTCTTTGGTGCTTTGTTGGTTCCAAGGCAAACTAGTCCAAAGTCTATGTGCAGACTGCCAAATGTGATGGCTAATGAGAATCTATGAGACACACGGTAGACAAAGATAGTGCTTCACCTTGCTGGCTCTCATACAAGATTGCTTTCTTTCCTTTTGCAGAAACTGTGATCTTTTTGAGTGAGAAGGAAGGAGGCAAAATAAACACTTAACTAGATTTAATGAGTCTTTGCTTTTCCCATTCAGGAATTTCTTTCAATCTGGATAAGTTGGTTAGCAATACATCTTACAGTCTACACAATATTTATGCTGTTATGAATTAAACTTTTTTGGACATAATATCTTTCTTGTTTTCCCAGCCTATGCAACTTAGTCAATAAGAAATATAACAAACATAAGGGATACGGAGACCACAGGGTCGGGCAGTATGTGTGTGTGTGTGGGGGGGGGGGGGGGGTGGAATTCTTAAATTCTCCACCTTTTTTATATGACACATGAATTGTATCTTCTTGATCTGTCTGTGTATCACATTAAGAAGATGCTACTCATTATACATGTCATTTATGCACAACCATCTCATAAGAAGCTATGTCACTGATTTTCAAAGGTTTATCTCTCATTCCAATATCCTCAAATAATATTAGCAGAAATAAGGAACCTAAACACCTTACTGGATCTGAGCCTTTATCATTATGCTTGGCAAATATCCAACACTCATTTGTTACAATACAACAGAGATATTCTACAGTACAATAAAATTATCTGAATCACAATCCACAGATTTTACACTTTTTATTTTTTGTAATGTGGCTGAGATCTCTTACAGCTTCTTCTGTTTGTAATAATAAAGGAATATTTTTCCATTAGACTTTATATTTCTTAAGGAAAATGGGCAATAAATATTAATAAAGAACAGCAAAGACAACGTAAAAAAATTAAGATTTAGAAGTACTCTTTTGAAAATTTCACTTCTTGCATTACATCCCGAAAGAGAGATATTAGTACTAATTGAGAGTAGTATTACTGCAGTAATTTCAGGAATAAATTACATGGCCCCAGTTCAAAAATAAGAGAAACTCACTGACTAATACCATACAGATTAGATACACTCTCAAGAAAGAATCATTTAATCTCAGGCCTCTCATGCCTGTGGTACGGGGTCACGTCTATCTCTGCCAAACACTGTATTCATTACCGTTTTCATTTCATTTTTATATATTATTTCTGTTTTGCTTTTGCTCTAACAGCCTTTAATAAGTTTATTGAATGTATTACCAAAGGTAAACTGAATTTACTGAATTATTTTGACCTAATCATTGGGCTCAACAGTGCTTATCCTGTCTTTCTCATGCCCCATCAGTGTTCATAACAATATCATTGCTCTCTTTTTGGAAGTCACAGACAAAAGTGGCATCAGATAAAAATCAAATCCTACTTGGCAGATATACCAGATATTTTTCCACTGGATCTGCTGCTCATCTTAAATATTTCCACCTTGGCTGACAGGGACTGATTACCTTCTAATTAGCACCTGTGTATGGTCCTTCACAAATTATGCCAGCTGATCAAAAAATAGTGTCATTTTAATGTGGCAATGGTTTCCATCCAGATTTTGCAATAAATTAATTTTGAAAGGTTTCAGAGAAGCATTGATTTCTTTTTTATCTCTTATGCATCAGCAATGTCATATAAATAATTCTAACACACCCTTGATTTTGTTACATGGAGACACATATAGGTAATGCAGGTCAGTGGACAATAACAGTCATACATATGGGTAAAGTTAAGGGCATAAATGGCTAAATAAGGCACAGACATTTCTTTTCAATCACAGAGCAAATGTTGAGTACATTAAATGTAATTTATAAGATTTTTGGTTGGAGTTTGGGTTATACAGCTCAGCTCTGAACTTCCAAACTTGCATACTGCTCAGATGAACAAAATAGGGCCACCTCTAGCTGGGATGAAGACAATGTTGCTGTTTATTACATATTTGGTTAGAATTTGTATGATGAAAAGTTCTCACAATGGTATGAAAGGTCCATATGGAATGACAGTAAATTATCATTCGTAAATCAAAAAACATCCAAGTTAATGAAAACGCACATGTAGAAATAGCAACTGTTGCATTGGTTTGTGGGAAGAGAGGAAAACACTTCAAAAATCAAAACAAAAAACTTACACCAGAAGTCTAAGTTCCAAGAAAGGAACAGTTTGTTGAGAAGCTAATGAGAAGCTAACATTGGAACTAATAGTGTTTTTTCTCATGAGTTTAATTTATGGTAAGTCCAGATTCACATGCACACGTTAAAAAAAATCGTGATTTGGCTAAGGTCTATTGATAGATTAGGTCACTGTATAATTCAAGAGGAAAAGCAGCTTCTGATTAACATCATTGCCAACAGTCCATAAAACCTATTTCTACTAATACCATCGTACTTTCTCTGTCTCAAGGAAATTGTGTTTCAGCGATTTGACCAAGGTCACACAAGGAACAGAGGTGGACTACACCCTCCCTGTTATACTTCTATCTGAAGTTAAATGGGCAAGACAAAAAACAGAAAGTAGTCCACAATGAACCCTGACTTTGTGAGTGCATCTGTAACTTTATACTTGCAAAACACTAAACTGAAAGCAAAATACTACTACAATACTTTTACAGCCAAATTTTGCAATGCACTGCATTCTACTCTGTAGTTTCCTGAATCTGAGGGACATCTGTTCATAAATAAGGACATTTTCCTAACAATGAGGCTAGGTATGGAACTTACCTAGAAGGATAGAAGAAGCGAAGGAAGAAAACACTATTTCTTAGCATCTTTTCACTTAATGTCAAGAAATTATAACCAAAATTTATACCTCTCCTCTCTCTCTCTTCCCAGAAAAACAAAAACAAAAAATTCCAAACAACCCTAAACTTACCCAGAATAAAAGCACAGTGTCTAACCTTTCTGTACCAGAAGAACAATGGGAGAAACAAAGCTGCTAAGTGAGGAAACAGTGTAGATCAGTGGAAGAAACTTCTGCCAAGGTAGCCACATACAAAAGGGCAAATGACTTACAGAAGCATCCTTCTGCCAGTGTATTTTCTTTCCTGCCTGGAGCTCTCCCAGCAGAACAGAGGTAGACTCATTTTTCTTACTCTGAATGGCTCACTGGCTACTTCATGCTGTTGGAAGATTTCTAGTACAGATTGACTCTCGATTATTTCTGGGACACATCAGCCTACACTACAAATGGTGTTTCCCTTGCAAGAACCACATAAGATTTTGTATGAAAACAGAAACTTGCCTCTAGCTGTAGTGAGGGAAAGAAAACAAGGCTTTATACTCTCTGGGTGTGGGACTTTGCAAAGGCACACAGAACTGCCAGAATACTCATTATTCAGTGATGAAAAGAATCTCCACAGAAACACAGGTGCTTTTCCACTACCTCACTGTGAAATCTGGCACAAGCCTCAGCAAAATTGAAATTGTCAGTGCCAACACCTACAAAAATAAAATTAAGTATAAATCCTACTACACAGGTGTGAAGTTCTGCTAGTGCTGATACACTCAAATAAAAAAAATCCCTTTTTACCATAAAAACACAAAACCAATAAACTGACGTTTAACAACAAAAGCAGCTTTTTAACCATTTTAAAGCGTCATAATTTTGCTTGTACACTAGTTTGATGAAGGGAAGTTGAGCTTCTCACTATACTCAAAGCTGCACCATTAACATAAAAATGTATGACATCTATAAAAGTTAATAGGCATAACGCTAAAAGCTGCCAAGTATAAAAGCAGAATAAAAACGAAAGCTCTTGCCTTTCAGAATCCCTGTAACTGTGAAATCCATACCCATCACAGCACTGTGCCCTAGGTTTATCTGCTCCAAATATAACACTGCCAGAATGTTATTTAAGCAGTGCTGCAAAAGCTCATTACATTTTAGAAACACAGCCACTCTTCAACAGATAAACTAAAAAAAAAAATACACATACATAATTGACATATTTCACAAAGGTATTTCAAGTCACACACCAAACTGTGAGTGAATTAAGTCTTACCACTCTATTTTAAGTACTACTGTTAGCTTGCTTAAATGAAATTTGGCATCATGCATTATCTGTATTCAAGCTTCCAGACTGATGGCAATACCAAATAAAGAACAAATCCAGTAAGTCCACTAATGAAGGTTTTCTTATTACAATGCTAAACGGTGGAATGGTTGATGTCTGCAGTCTGTCAGCTCCTCCAGCAAGATCTGATGCCTCAGAAGGTATAAACTGCTCTCCAATTGACCTGCTCATCTGTACGCAGGCATAAATTATCTCATTAAAATATATGGGAGATCAATAACAATAGAAATTGAATTTTATGTGCGTTTATCTCATTCTACAATTAAGCCTCAATTGTTCTACATGCCTATAACAGTGCTTGATGCTGTCTCTGACAAGAAATATAAAACATAAGCTCAAGCCTAACTGTGTTTAATTAAAAATCCCTACACTACAAAATAGATGGTTGCTTAAATTACTTATAAAATCGCCATGAAAACTTATCAGTGCAGATGCAAAGACTCATTGTTTCCACTTATAATGATTATGAGAAAAGAGGATGATCATCGTAACAACAAACTAGACAATGAGAATAAGCACGTGCTCATTAACATCACATCAAACAAGTCAGATGGGGTAGGCTAGGTAGTCTGGCTGAGTAAAATTTTATGATCCTCCTAGTAAAATATTTGCAAATTCCCTAATAGGTGTTAGTGGAACAGACATACAAGCATAAAAGTTGGTCACTTGGTCAGGCAAAAAATGTTTTCTATTTCAAGTCCCTCTTACTAACCCAAATGTCCTTCTCCTGGAACCATTATGAAATTCCCCTCTGACTATTATACCACAAGCAGAAAAGGAAGAAATCAGTTTTTACACATCAGTAAATCCCCCATGATTTACTTCTCTCTGCATAGGTTGTCTCATCAAATAGGATCTCAAATACAACCTAAACCTCATATGGTACAAAAAAGTTACCATTCAGGGATCAATTTGTTCAACTCAATATCCATACACCTGTGGAAGAAAATAAAGACACTATTTGGTAATATACAGTAATGCTTTACAGACTTCAGGAGGCATAATTCTTATACTAGTTAATCATATACTGAGTTAGACAAGATGATCTCAGTTTATTGCTTTCAACCAATTTGACTTTTGCTATTTATTTCCAGAGAGAGAGAGTGATAGGTAGACAGAAAAGGTGGAGAAGTAGTGTTAACTGAGCCAACAAACACGGAAAGTAAAGAGCAGGCAGTAAGAACTAGTTTGGAGGAGAATGACATGGAGCAAGACAGTAGCTCGTGGGGCCTTGGCACTGAAAGCTCTGTTCAAGAACCACAAAGTTTGGGTAGCAAGCACAGAAAGCCATGTGCAGCAACAGGCAAGGCCCAGTGCTTCTGCTGTGTGCAAATTTGCTACTGAGATGCCTGTAGAGCTGAGGCATCTCTCTCTACAATGCTTTGAAGGAGTTCTTGATTTAGGATCATGTTGCTTTGATGGCATGAATAAATTACCTCCTTCCCAGTAATGCCAATTTCAGTAGTATGGCATGTAGCTAAGTCAGAACATTGGCACCTTAGTGGAGGGAAGACAGACATTACTTGCAGATTTTGAAAGTGGAAATACAAGTACTCTTAACAGTTTCTCATCAGCCACCATTTTGTACCTCCTCTTCCTTCCATTGCTGGAATCAAGACACTTGATTTTCAGTACCTCTTTCCCAGTTACTTCTACTCATCTGCAAAAATGCATACATCATAGCTCTTTTCCTCCCTTTCTCTCTCCCCATAGGGAAAATATTAGGGACTGTTTCAGTTTCCAACAGCTCTTCCTATATTCATATGCTTGCCCTGTGCTGCCAGGTGTACGTGTATTAAGTTGAACGTGAAGACTTCCTACAACCACATAGAACAATGAATGATGACATAAAAGGAACCAGCAGCTCCTTCAGTGTAGGAGTATCGTGAGGCATCATAAAACATGAAGGTGTCATAAAATATGTTCCTCTAGTCTAAAACTGTTGCACTGGAAGAGTGAGATAACAGAAAGTTGCCTGCAGTTACATTTAATGATATCCTGTATGTCAGTCATTCACAGAAAGTTATTATACATCTCGAGCTTTGGATTTGGTTCTTTCCCAGGGGTGTGAGGCTCATTCAGTATGTGGATCTACAGGGAAAGCACAGGCAGAACTATTCCTCAGCTGACAAGTTCTCATCTCTCATCCTTCAATTCCTTATGGAAATAACTAAATTCCTCTTACCCTATGCTGAACTCACACAAATTAATTTCAAAGGTACTTGGGTGAATAACAGTGCTGGGCACTTCTGTAACTTTCCAGGTATGAAACCTCAGCCTGCTGCATCGCACTGTTACAATGTGCAAGCATCAGTGGGGCAAACCCTACCGCCTTGGGAACAAAAGACTACAAAAGCAGTCTTAGAGCCGAAAAGCCATATGCCAGTTCCTCTCCTCCTTATCCCATCATGTTTTCTCATTTGCTGATTTGGCCTAGTAACATAGTCAAAGTAAAAATCTTAGAATCTTAGCTGGAAAAGTGGTTTAAAGCACTACCGGTGTATGACAGATACAGAAGGAACGTCTTAATACGTGTACCAAACATTATAAACATGTTGATAAGCCTCCAGTTTACTGCAATCTCATAAATATACATAATGGTTTATAAATACTTGCTCACATCTTAAACAAAAGGACATAAATAAAATACGCAACAAAGACAAGAAATTATTTGGTGCCAAGATTATTTGGACAGTTTCAAGGACAATTCTCAGCAACCACTCTTTACATAGCATTCTCTACATGTTACGGTTATTTAATAATATCTAATGTTAATGCTTCTTGGTTTAAGAGCTTCTGCTTGAGGCCTTACAACATTTTATTGTAAAAATACTTCTAAATGATAAAATCTCCTGTAAAACTCTATTTGCACCTAGACGATTTATCAGAGAGCTCTTTGGTTATAACTGAGCAGAGCAATCTTAGTGGAAAAAACCTACATCGTGTATGCCATCATCACTGACTGCCTTTTGCCAAAATACCATGTAGGACTCTGCTGCTTGTTTTAAACATGATTATGACATTCACTAATGTCATATTTTAAACCAACGCTTCAGTCCTGGAATGATTTTTTTCACTCTAAATACAGAAACCCCTTAGCACAACGGTTTAACCATCTCTGAATGGTGCCCTTCAGGTCTCTTGTTGTACAGTTACATTAAAAATAAAAGAAAGGCATATTTAAAGCAGTGCTGTGTTCGTCAACCCTGGAGCCAAATTCCCACAATTGCTTCTTTGGGAATTATGTGCTCATTTAGCCACTTGGAGGCTCTTCCCAGGGCTCCCAGTGTTACGCAGGAGTTGGCTGGAAGAGTTACCATTTGCATTGTGGAGTTACTCAGTGAAATGTCCTGCTTTCCCTTCACAACCCTGCAGTACAGTATACACAAATGAATTACACACTGACGGCTCTTCATCTGAAAGCACTAGTTCATCACATAAAAAAATTACAAGTGTCAAATGGCATGAGTGTAATGAGAATAAATTTGCTCTCCCTTGATTTTCTCTTCATATTTTTGAATAGGTTATTGCACTGTAGATGTTGTAATAATACAATTTCCAATGGACCTTGATAACTTGTTAGTAGAGAAAAATATATTACACTGTGTGGTAGTGTCTTGCAAAGACAAACATTCTTGGGAGGAAGAAAAGGAGAAAGTGATGGGTAGAAATAATAACTGAATAGGCAATAAAAATTAAGTAACTTTCAACAGAGACCAGTGACTTAGAAAAACAGCCACAACTGTAGACAGCTTTGACTGGAGTTTATTACTAATGTACCTGCAATAATAATTTTAACAATTGCTAGTAGGTGGAATGACACAACAGTACTAATACAATTCCCAATCAATTTTCACTCCTCCTCTACCTAAATCCAGACATCAAAAATGATGCTGCAGATCTGCATTTTATTAATAGAAAGGGTAATTGAAAGAATTTAAAAGCCTGGCAGGCAATTTTCTTTTAAGTTTTCTGCTCTAAAGCCAAATACTCAACTTGACTCAAACTCACTACACTCAAAAGATGGGTGGAGAGGGAGACCTTTGAGTGCTTTCTTGGCATGTTGCCACTAACTCAACAGAAGCTGGTAATTAATAACCTTTATCTAAACAATAATTCATACAGGATTAAACTGCCTTACAAAAGCTATGGCTAGATGCTGCTGAAATTATTGTGACCTAGTTTTAAATCAGTGTTTTTAATTAGATCATTCCCTGACCTGTTCTATGTGTATATTTTGGCTTACAAAGGGGTGTTAGGAGGTGCAGGGATATTTGATCAGGTGAGTTGCAACCCACCTTTTTTTTTGGTGATTCTTCTGTTAAATACATTCTAAAGTTAAGCAGTGCAAAAATCTGCCTAATGAAGAGAAAGTTAATGAACAAAATGCCAACCTCTTGAACATTGTACATCATCAACTTCAGATAAGTAACAATGAGTATATTCATAACTCCGGCTTCCAAATGGCAAAAAATGCATCAGAAGGACAAAAATCATAAAGAAGATATACCACTGTTGGAATAGGCAGAAGAGGAACCTTGGGAAGATTCACCCACTTCAGGTAAAAAAAAAATTGGTTTAGACATTTTGGCCATTTTCATATCCATGTTGTATCTACCAACTTTACAGCAAAGAAATCTTGCGTTTCAGGAGCCTTCAGAGAATCACAGAATGGTTTGGTTGGAAGAGACCTTAAAGATCTTGTTCCAACCCCCTGCCATGGGCAGGGACACCTCCCACTAGACCAGATTTCTCAAAGCCCCATCCAGCCTGAGGCAGACACAACTTCTCTGGGCAACCTGTATCCAGTGTCTCACCACCCTTACAGTCAAGAATTTCTTCCTAATATCTACTCTAAATCTACCCTCTTTCAGTTTACAACTGTTACTCCTTGGTTCTATCACTACATGACCTTGGAAAAATCCCTCTCCAGCTTTCTTGTAGGCCCCTTCAGGTATTGGAAGGTGCTATAAGGTCTCCCCAGAGACCTTCTAAAGAACTAAAGCTTTAGAGAAAAGAAGAAAACAGTAAACTATGTCTATTATGTATTAGTCTAGAACAATAAGTTGGAATGAAGGTGTAAACAGGATTTCAAGAGGAAAGCATAAATAGTGCTGCTGTAAATATGTATGTAGTTCAGTATTAGGACACCAGCTTTGCTGACATAATTTGTTTTAAGCAAAGAGAGGGTTACATCTACCACCAACTTTATAACAAGTACAAAAAAAAAGGTCACACACATATTGAAGAAGCACTGTAAAAACATTAGTTAATTTTTAAGTAATCTCTATTTTTGGTAATCACAACTTGATAAAACATGAGAAGTATGATTACACACCATATATGAATAATTATAATTGGTCCAAAGAGGTTAGTCTAATTTGATCAAAAATATTTTTCTACACAAGTTCACAGTTCATAACATTTATTAGCCAGTTGAAAATATTACCACCTCAGCCTCTAATCTGGAGAATGAAGATACTTTTGCTTGATAGAATTGTTCCCATCTCTTTAAGTCAGGAACAATGTACCAAAAGGCACACACTAGCCATCAGAAGTCCCGAGATGTGTTTGTCTCATCTTATGTGTGGTATCTTTCATAACATGCAGTCTACACAGGTAAAAAATGCTCTTAGAAGCCTAGATCCTGCAAACAGGCACTGGATTAGGAGATATAAATTTCATTATCACAATCTTTATATACTACCTTTTAATATGAGCCACATTTTGTTCCTCCATTTCTCAGGTACACGAGTAATAACTTCAAAATGAACCTCAACCATTTCCAGTGTAGTGTAGAAATTAAAGGAAGCATTCAGCAGTGTTTAGCATGACTTGGTAGCCTCTATTTATCCCTTTAGATTTTGTTTCTCCTCTTGAAAACATTTGAAATAAAATGAACAGGCAACACTGAAATGGTTGTGCAGTTGTAACTCCCTGCTGTTGCATGGGGTGAGGGTGACAGTTTAATACAGGTGAGCTTTTGACTGGTAGACTTGTTTAAGGCTCTGCAGGATAACCCTATGAAGCCATTTCTTAGAATCGCCGTACAACCAATTAAATTACCAGGTTCAGCACTGCTAAAGTTGTTATCCTTCACCTTCAAAAAAATTAAAAATGCAAACTAAATATACACTGTATTAACTGAACAAAACGAAAAGCTGTTGAAAAACACTAATGCAGAGCAAGGAGGAAAAAGTGAATCAGGAAATATGTTTGAGTCTGTCTACCCTGTATTCAGAGTTTGAGCTGGAATAAATATTTAATTTGTTTGTACAGGTATTGAAAGCAAGCAGAATATGATGCCACAGGAAGTGCGTGAAGGGAATGGAACAGATTCATGATGCTTAGGGATGTCAAATTCTTGCTGCTCAGGTACACTGCCTTTCAAGTGACAGCAATATGATCCTCTAAAACATCTCTTCTGCCCCATCCCTGGATTTCTCAGCCTCCAACACCATGCATTATGCTAAATGACACTCTTGGGAGTCTCCAAAATTTAGGAATGGCAAAGCGTATTAGCTCAGTCTAGGAAACATTTCTCTTCTACTTGGACGTCTGCATTGCATTACCATAGCCTTTTTTTTTCTGATGGATCATCATCACACAATGCAGACAGTCCTTCGGAACAGCCCAAATACTGACGCTGTAAACAGACATGAAGGCTGGGCTGCTGGCTGAGGGCTGATGCAGAGAGAAACAGTGGGGAAATACAGCACTACCATTCATAAAAGGATGCATTTTCAGTACCTGTTTACGTCATTTTCTGGAAACAGTCTCATTCATCATGGAGAAATGTTTTCAAATTTGTAAAGCTAAATGTCTATAATCCAAGAATCTTAAAAGTTAGCTGAGGAAATAATTTCTAATATGCTGGTACTAAATTTTAAAATGAAACTTGAAATAGTGGAGATCTTATGTAACACTAAAAATGTCACTACTGCAATACTGAAGGAGGGCGACCCCATAACTATAGGCCTCTCACTGTGGGATCAACCATCACAAATAGAATAATGAAAAATTACAGAAATGATAAAGAATTAGAGGAATGGTTATAATTGGTACCAGTCAGTCTGATAACAGTATAAGGCTGATACACAGTGCAGGTACACTCATGCGAAAATACATATTTTATAATATATTTCAGAAAATTCCATACTTAGGCTTAGTATGAACTGCTATTTACCCGAGGTGGCAAAACTGCATGAAATGACACCTGTCCCTAGAGCAGCTCCTAGTAAAATCACAAGACAATTTGTCTGTAATGAAATATTGTATAAGAAGTTACTTATTCTGCAGAAAACTAAATGCTATTTAAAACCTCATGTTGTATAGGCAGAGCCAAAATAACACTAAAACAAAAGCTAAGAAAATTCCTGGAGCACTAAAGTTTTCTTCTGCTCCCTCCTGACCCTCCTCTTCCATCTTCTGCAAACCAGATAAGTTGTCTACACACATGAGAATATTAAGCACCAAGAAAACAAAGTGTCCTAACAATAAGGGGTTTTGTTTGGTTGTTGTTTCCCCTAAACATTATGGTGAATATTTGCCTCAGATAGTGTGAAACTTGAGTATTTTAGATTCTATCTGCATGGAAACTTGTTCCAAAACAGCTATTCTTAAGTAAATATCTTCATGGACATTCATAGTCAATAGTCTCTGCACACCAGAAGAGACCACAAAATAACCAGAAATAGTTATTCCAGTTTTAATTCATATCCTAGCTTAACACAAATGAATTTCTCTGTGTACAAAGTAACCTTCATCCCACTTTGGCCCACTGTAGATTTCTTTTTGCTAGTCCATGTGACCACAGCCCTGCAGATCTGTAATGAGGAGGTCTGCCATAGGGAACCCAGACAAAGAGCATGCGCTCCTGCCAAGTTTAGTGAAGACCAGAGCACAGCATACAGAAGGACAAAACTTGGTTCAACTGTTTCAAGAGGCAACCTGGAAACAGCAAAGGTAAGCCTCATAAAAGAGACCATTTAAATTAACACTTGTACACTTATGTTCTATATAATTCTCTTGCAATAGTCAAGTTACAAAACCTTATTATTAAATTTAACTTACAGGAGCATGGAGATAAAGAGACATTTTAAGAAATAATCAGACTGCAGACTATGAGTGAGCTCTAGGAGAGCTGACAGAGAAGCTCCTAAAAGCTGGTAAACATTTCAAAGTTCACTTTCCTCCAAGTATAACACACAACCTGGGAATCATACCTTACTTTTCTAAAAGTCTGATATTTCCAAAACTGCAATCTATTCTATCTAGATATACATTCCAGCTGCCAGATGTAATGACTCTGCATGACAGATACTTCTGCTAAGTAATTTTTATGCCAGGTAAAGCTTTAGGAAATGTCTATTTCAAATGCTTAAGCTGCTGCTACAGTTATAGATTTAATGGAAAAGATTATTGATGTATTTTAAGATGACATCATGTATGGTCTTGTACCCTTGGTAACTATGAGAATTTTGACACAAGTTAATATCCTGTACACACACATCCCTAACCAAAACTATTCTTTTGGGTTTTTTTCTCATTGCAGTACTTTCTTTTCCACTACTGCATTGCTAGGTATAAATACCAAGAATTTATACAGATGACTGATTTGAAGAAATATCTTTAGGTTCCTTATATTAGCTGAAAAATGCAAACCCATTCTGTTCTTGCAATCCTGGGTTAGTAGCCACAGATTTAAATTATTCAACTCAGAACAAGTAGGGGCATTTCATATTTTTCTAAAGGTCTCTTATTTCCCATTACAAAGAACCTGATACACAAATGCATTTTAGACTTTGGAATGATGTCATTTACTCTTTCTTGATAAATATTTACAGTTAAAATAAATTTGGTTAATTTTGCATAAGTTCTACTGTGCATCAGAACTGAGGATCTCGGAGGCTGTAATCCTTTCTTCTTCAGGTTCCACAAAGAAACAGAAAACAACAGCCCACTTTTTTGTACTCTCAAGTTCTTCTCCAGCTTTTCCATAGACCTTGTAGAACTACTTAGTACTAAACTCTGACTTTATTGAAAAGTCTGTTAACCCCTTCAGTATCCACATGCACACACTCCAATTCTTCCAAAGTTCTCCAACTCTGTGAAGTCTGAGTAGTAGAATGTGTGTAAAGACTTACACTTCTCTTTTGAAATCAGAATGGCCAGCCTAATCCACCTCAAGAAACGGAACAATTTAAAAAGCTAGAGCAAGTTTTAATTTCCTAGATAAGAGAACCTTCATTCACTCTGCAATCCTGCAGCTGAGTAGCAAGTAGAGATCTCCTGTGACACAGAGATCTGTCCAAAAGCTGCATTCAAAAATCTCTTCTTCCCAGCTGGGATGCTTGTTTCTCCAAAATGTACAAGCCCTCTTCTATAAGTAATATGAGTCTTGCAATGAATTCTGCACTGCTTCCCAAGTGGCTCCGTATCACCAGTAATGTTCAAAATCTTAGGAGGTTGCAGGGAAGGAAGACTTCAAGCCATGTTTACTGTGCTACAGTCGACACCTACATTTTTGTTTACTTTGCTTCAGCATCTTCTAGAAAGTATTAAAAAAGCCACCATGAACTTTTAGCATTTGTCCTTTCAATCGTTTATCAAAATCTCTAGCATTAACACCACTGCACTCGTAACAGGCATGATATCAAGCATGTTTGGAAAGGCACTAAAAAAATCTTTAAATGCCAATTTCCCATTTTTCACTTTTAACCATCCCTCACTATTTTCCTACACATCAGTGGCACAGTTCATCTTGTCAATTTGTGAGAAAGAAATCTGAAAAAAATATGACAGCAGTCTGTCTCATTTGCCGAATTGCTTCTGTGGCTTTTTGACAAACCTTTCTTAAATCTCCTATATTTCAGCTACCTTTACTAAGATCAAACACCACTTTGCATTGAGAAGAATCTAAGTTGAACTTTAAAATAAATTCTACTGAAGAGCAGCAACCACCAAGATCTCACGCAGCAAGAAAACTTTGCAAAACACATAAAACACTACATTAAGCTGATAACTTATGTTGATTCTATTTTGTTTCTATTTATTTTCAGCCTTAAATTTGAATAAAATGACTACAATAGACACATTGCTGAGTCCATGGATTTTTTACACTTAATGATATTTCCAACTTGCTGTTGTATAGCTGGTCTCACTGCCATTATCAGAAAGATTTCCAGAACCTGGTGCTTCTAAGCATGAGTAACCATGCTGATTTTCAGAGATAATTTAGAGTCTGGAATTTTGATTCTTTCATAATACCAACTAAAGCTAAGAACATTTTTTCTAAATTCTTGTATATTCACGTCATAAAAACTGCCCACGTGAAAACAAGCACTGTCAGAAATAACAAATGACCAGCCAGAAATAATCAACAGGATTAAACTGGGCAAGGGAAGAGGTGTGGATATGTTATGGTCATCCCCTAAAGAAAAGCTCAAGTAGTTCTCTAGAATTTGTTTGTGGAGGAAGATATAGTTTAGCAATACAAGAAGCATTCACGTGAAGAAAACCTACTCAAAATTCTACTTTTCATTATCAAATCAAATGTGAACTCACTTATCCACAGACCGTTTTGAACTCTTTTTTTTTAATGCTGTAAAATAAATTACTTCTTCAGTTTCAGATAAGAAAACAGCATCTGCTGATTCATAGCAGCTTTCACTTTCCCATAAAGTTAGACTGCACATGAAATGAATGTCTAAGAGCAGAAAATCAGCCAAAGATACAGGAGAACGTATGGGAACTGGCAAATCTATTACATGCGTCAACCTAGTTTAGGGACTTGACACAAAAGACTGAGTTAGAAACTCCCTGAGATATGATCTTGGCATGGTCAAATACACTTAACAGACACATTTTATTTAAAGAAGTGATTTGAGCTTTGGAAATAGTTCTGCTCAAATTCCAAGGAGTCTTATGATTACAGCATTTGCTAAAAACAAGTATCTTAACATACTGCCTTCCTTGATAAGTTTATTGAATGACGAAGAAACAGAGGCTAACTATACCCAGCCCCATTTGTGAAATCAACAACTGTTTTTTATACGTGGAAACCAATTCTTAAGAAATTTTGACGCTACATAACACATTGCAATCTGTCAGGTTTTTTGATGGCGTTGTGTCTGTGACAGATCAGAACCTACTTCAAGCAACCCTTACTGACCTAAAGGCTCAGCTGGTGGGAGGTTTAAGTAGCACTTTACATGAACTATGACAGCTTATTCTCCCTTCTGACACACACACAAAAAAACACCTTCATAATACATTTTAATATATTTTTAGACATGAATTGATGAGGGTGAAGGGATCCAGTGCAGAAAGAAAGAAACAGAACAGGTTTATGGAAATTCATCATGCAATATAAACAACTAAACATTGATTTTCTCTAAGGCTCTCCAAAAAATAAGTTGATAAATATTGAGAAAGTAGTATGTTTTATGCTTATAAAATTTTGAGTTGAGTGTGACTCACAGGGCCAAGAAATAACTTTGCATGGGGCTTCCCTAGATGCTGACCTTCTTTTAACAGGTTAATCCTCCAAAGAATGAAAGTCAATGAAAAAATGTTCCAACTACAGAATTCCTGTGAACTATCAGTATAACACTGTTATCTGGTATTGAAAGATACAATTTGCCTATTAGAAGGACATTTTTGTTACAAATACTACAAAGAAAAGGCTTGCTTCCTGGAATATAGAAAAAATGCTTTTCTGAATAGTTGTATTTTTTTTCAAAATAAAGATAAGGTAGAACAGTACATCTTCTAATGCCGTAAGTGAATTAACATAGTAAAGAAAATTACTTAAAAATGTTTTTCTTAAGTTAGTGTTTTCAGAGGTTTGTTTTACACTCAGCTACTACTATTCTAAATCAAGGTGACTGTGTTTATCTAATACAACCAAGAACCAAGGTACGCAAGGTACTACTTTCTCCTACGTTGCACAGGTATCTCTGGACTCCTGCCTGCTCTCAGAGAAAGCAATTTCTACCCCATGATATGTAGAACTCAATGAGCCAAGCACACAGAACAGTATGATTTTTGTCTCAGCATTTGATCCATCAGTGCCATATTAAGATGAAATGAAAAATATGTAAGAAAGAGAATATTGGAAAGGCAAGAAAACCAAGTGGAATTTTTCTTCTTCCTTTATCTATATGCATTTACTCCCTTTTCCCTTCTTCTATCAGAGAGTTAGGATTAGCAAAGACTTCAGGAAGAAACTCAAATTTCATCTGTTTCAAGCAGAACTATTGAAGTGAGCTATTTTAGAAGTGTCTTGACAAGTCCATCTTTTTGCGACACCTCACACTTCAGATTGCATCCATTAGAGAGCTTGTTAGCTCTTATACCTAGGTTTGGTTGGTGTTTTTTTTTTTTAAACTCCTTCTGGTAGTTTGAATGGATTTCATGTTCTCAAAACATTCTTCTTCCCTGTTCAGGAGACAAAGTTTTGGCACCCCTTTTCACTGAAATGATGTCTCAGAAATGCCAAAAGCCTCTTCTCTTAAGGCAGCTGGCTGCTTCTGTATTTGACCAATTAATGATTGTTTGCTTTTGGCTTCTGGCATCTGACATTATAGCAAAGCTAGTCCAACATCTGGCTGTACCTGGAAGGGGATCTCACGCTCCGTTCCCTTCTTCTTTGCAAGGGCTGGCTATCACAAGGCTTGCCACTGAGCCACAACTCGGTACTAAAGAGACATAACAATGTTTTTCAAAAAGTAAGTAGCTTCTTACTGGCTTCCTTTCCTGCACGAGGTCACAAAGGGATGGGATGAACATAAATTGTTTACCTGTAACACAAACCTGCAATTTCTGAGTACAACGCTCTGGTACTTCGTGACAACCAAGTGCAGTTCATCATAACCATCTTGTCATAAAACACTGTCTGAAGCAAAACCTCCATAGGTTTTTACTTATTTAAATGCTTTTCGTGGCCTGGCACTCTGGAAGATTTGTTGTGACCTCAAACTTTTTTCAAGTTTATCACAGAGCACAGCCATGACATGCAGCCACATTTTCTGCTTTGAGCAATAATAGAGTAGCTACAGCCACCTGGCACAGTCATCCAGGCAAGCAGAGACGTGGGATGCGAAAATGCTGCTAGGATCTACAATTTTCTGGAGAAAATACGCCCTTAGAGTAAACAAAATAATGAACACCAGCTGCCAAAGAAAATTAAGTCACTGATTTGGTACTGCATAAGTATATCCCTGCTCAGGAAAGCCTATAAGCAGGTGCTTAATTTCCACATGATGTTAAGTCCCATGTGTTAATGCTTTATACCCTTATGTAAAGATCCCAAACCCAAACTCCCTCTTGTGTGTCAACAGCACATGAGTGGCTTCAAGGCTCTCACATCTATTCCAGGCTCAGAGTAAGTGTGCTCAGGGATATTTTCTAATTACCATCAACACTGCCTGTTGCATCGCCCCCTGCGAGTGCTCCGCTTAATGGCTGCATCCTTCAGAGTGGCTTGGCTCACCCTCAATACTTTCAAACTACACAATGAAGAATTGCAAAATACTGGATTTTAAGGAGGAAAAAAAGTTTCAGAAGGGCCAGTAATCACAGAAGCTAAAGGCACACTAATAGTCAAATAGAATGAGCATTAAAATCCCACAGCAAATATCCTTTCAAAAAGATAACATGAAAGGTTAAGGTTTTCTGTTGTGATTAGTGTTTTAATAGAACACTGCCTAGTTTCAAAATCTGTCCTTGTAACTGCTCTCTTTTGCTCAGATAATTTTTCATAAATTGATATTTAGTCAAAATTACTTGGTAGTGTACAATACGAAGGGTCTAAGTAACAGGGAACTAGGCTAAAATACAATTAATTTTCCTATCTAAGAGAATGACCTTCATAATTCACTTCAGGCTTCACCTCCAGAGTGTCATGGCTCATTTCCTCATTATCAGAATTAGATTTTAAAACACTGCTGTCCTCCATAAAGTACACTTTGTCTCTGATTAAATAGAGAGGAGTATGTTTAAAATCTGCATCACAAATACCCAATTGCCTCAAATACAGGCCAGTGTACTTACTAAGAATATAGTCTGTGCTCAAAGAGCAAACAGATTACAAGAAGAAAAGCTTGTAAATGAAGTACAGGATATTTGAGAGGGAAAGGAAGAAGAGCAAGGAAGGCTCAAAGGGGAAAATTAAATTAAATAAGCAATTAATTAATTACATTGACTTTTAGACAAACACAGATAAAGATACATATAGTAAATGCTGATTTGTATGCAGTCCGATACGTATTTGTACCTAAACTATCACGTGAAACAAAGACTGTGTAACTTTCACTTAATTCAGGAGAACTTAGTCAGGAAAAGCAAAAGCAAAATCCCAAATTAATATTATTTTAGGAGAGGATTGAAGAGGACTCCATATAGCAGAAAACATCTGAATGCAGCAGTTTATTGCTTGGTATTTGCCACAACCTGCTGCAAGCTTGCAGGCTGTGAGGCCTGTCTGGGAATATACATCTCTGGTTGGGCAGTGATGATTGACTGCTGTAGTGATTTTGGTGGACATCTCCTCACAAAAAGACAGGGAAGAAATCTGGATAAGGTGTCCATTACTTGTTTAAGGAGATTACTTTACGGGACTGACAGCCTATGGTGCTAAATAACTGGCATCTACGAAGATGAAGCATCTCTCATTTGTTTTGTCTCTATACTTCTGTTTGTTAAAATACCCTAAAAGCCTTCAGGGCACAGTGGCTCTAAACATTTAAATGTGCTACTGATATTATTTAATCACATCACAATTTGTATAGCTCTCTTAAACATAAACCACTAGCAGTGTGTCAGAGTACATTAACACAGCAGACTGAAGTACCGTGTTTAACGTATGAAAACATCCATTGGGCCCCTGTGAACTGCAAATGGAAACATGCATATTGTAAAATCAGAAACGACCCAAATCTGGATTTAAAGTGATTGCTGCAGAATATCAGCCTATCTAGCTGCTCCTATAGTAATGTGATAAAATCTACTCTGCACTCCACCATCAAAGGGTATCACACTTGTTCAGTTATTTATCCATTTATTTGATTCACCTTTTTAAAAGCAGTAAAGAGGTTAATAGCCTGCCTCACAGTCACATGCTTTTTAAGCAAAAGCTTGGGAGGAAAGTTCTTTCAAGCCTATTAAAATTCCTGTCTCATTTAAAAGCGGAAGCTCTGATAGAAATCTCAAAATTAATGTTGAGCCAAAATTTGGCAACTGGCATCAGTGTTAGGAAAATCACTCTTGGTGTTTTGAAGTCATGAGAAAGCAGAAGGAAAAAAAAGATTGCAGAAAGGTAGTGGGGTAGATAAGGCAAACTCTGAAACACACTAGTCCTTGGTTTGATGTGTGGTCCCACATAAATACCTCCAACCATATAGTTGTTCCTGATTGCTGTGATACAGCCAAATATAACAGTGGGAAGCTACTGGGTTTCCTGGTCACCTGAAAAGTGGTTTCCATGGAAACACTAATATTTTTTCCTGAAACCACCACAAAGACATGCACCAGTCATAAAGCATGTGTTCAGTGGATTTCAGGTACTCTGTGAGACAACGTGGGTAACAGTAACTAAAAGATGGCAGGATCTTGCCCTAGCCTGTGCAGTATAAAGCCTCTTTTTTCCACCCTTTTGCAAGCATACTTCAGAAGAGGCTCTTGAACTGCACTATCTGTAGTTTAAGTTTCTTAGATTTGTTATCTGTGAATCCTAACGACTGCTGAGGTTTGCACCTCTTTTCCTCAAACCATGTTTCTCACATTGTTCTAAACTACCCTGGAGAAATCCATTATTGATAGTCTGATTTTTTACTTTTATTTTTTAGTTTATTTAGATTTGGGGGGGAATTTCTGGAGCTGAAAAAAAAGTATTGGTTTGAATCTTCAAGCACCTGAATGTCTAATGCATCTTACAGCTGCCAGAATTTGCTTTCAAACTGCAAACAAAGATAATAGAAGTTGTCTTGCAATTGGAGAAAATATTAGTAAAGAAAGAATTAGGAACTACAAGACACTGGAGCCCAGAAGTCAAAGACTGGAGAGCAGAGGAACTCTTGCAATTACTGTAAAAGTTGACAGTATGAGGCCTTTCTCAAAATAAATCTGATCCCTGTTTACAGTTTGCAGTATGCTCTGGGTAGATTACTTCCAGGCAAAGGAAGGCCACAATAGCTTTGAAACTGCTGCTGAAAATGTGTTAAATATGCATCCTGCTCCTACTAAACATCTATTTTATGTCCCTTTTCTAGTTCAGCCAATGATCATGCTTCCCTTCTCCCTGATCTCCCATGCAACCACTATCTTCCCAACTGTCACAATGTTATCACCAGTGTTGTAAAACCTGTTTTTTTCTTAACCTGCCAACACTTGGGACTCCCGCGGTGCATTTATGCAAACTGGAGATCTGATTGATTTTGTGGGGTTAGCAGGACTAAATGAGAAGAAAGCATTTGTAAGAGTACCAGGCTTCTTACAGCACCACCACTGCTGGTACATTATCTGGATGCACAGAGGATAGGTAATTCAAAAGGGTTTTTGCCATATTTTCTGAAGTACAGATGATACAAGCAATTTGCAATTGCAAATGTTTCCAACAGTTTCTGATTTTACAATGGAGATTTATATCACTGTTGAAATGCTTTTCCTCCTCTTCTCCCTTAACTTTTTATAGTTCAAATCCTAGTTGAAAATATTTTTTTTCCTCCTCAGTATTAGTAATATCATTTCACATCAAAATCCATTTTATTGGGAAATAAGAAAGAAAACCTGGAAAGCAATGGAAAGGAAGTGAAAAAGTGCAACCCTGTAAAGGTTTAATCTCAAACTGAACATGTACTGCTTAATAAACAGCACAAGGAAAGCTGAAAATTTTGTAGAAATAAATGACACAAAGTGAAAGTTTAGCAGTCCATGAATACTGTGGATTTAACCAGGTTTCTACAGCAATCAGAGAAGCAGGAAAGGACAATCTTATTACATGCATCTAGTCTCAAAGGTCAAAGCAGATGTATCCATCAGGTCATAATTTCTGACCATAAAACTTTGCTTGAATAAAATCCTGCATGTGACCTTCATACACATATTGCTGCCCTACAAACCTCTGTTACTCTACAGCTGAATCCCATTTAGTTATGACTCACTGCCTTATTTACTTCACTGATCACAATAAGCTTTCAAAAGCCATTACAGAGGCTTGAGTTGGTGTCTGTAAGCATACTCTGGCGAATAACCTGAATGACAAAGAGGTTGGTTTAAAAAAAAAAATAAAAATAAACCCCACATATATATGACTGCAATACTAAGACTTGTCAAACAAAGTGGATTTCAAACAGCAGTCAAGTCTATTTGTCAAGCATTATAGGTACCCTATAGAAGAAAATATTGGATTAATATTTACCTATTTAATATTTACCTATTTAATATTTACCTATTTAATATTTACCTATTTAATATTTACCTATTTAATATTTACCTATTTAATATTTACCTATTTAATATTTACCTATTTAATATAGGTAAAATTGATATTGTCAAAAAAAATGGAGGTAGAAAAAAGGAGCAGAATAAAAAAAATATAATATCAAACAAAAATAAAATGTTTGCCATGAGGTTTAAAATACTGGCAATGGATCTCCGAGAACCCAGGCACATCTTTGGACATGGGTCCTGCCAAGCTCCAACAGCCCTCCAGATGCTGTGGATGCCTCAAGCCCTGCAAACACCTGCAGAGTTTGCTCAGTAATTCTTAGTGTGCAAGTGGAAACGGCAGCATGGGGGCTGCAGAAACTGTGCTGCCTAAGGAGGCAGATCAGCACAAGCCAAAGCGTTACCTCTGGTTCAAGTTACCAGAGCCCCCGCTCCCTCCACGTGCTGAGGGATAGGAATTATGTTGGACAGTAATACCTGCATCAATGGAAAGCACCTTCTCCCAAATATAAATAAATCAGTATTCCAAGAACATGACTTTGCAGAAAACATTTAGAAGACAAGGAGGGTTTAGAGAACTATTAGTGGTATATTGATAAACATATTTAGTTCTCTGTCTGTCAAGGTAACTCAGCAGAGAATCCCACAAGAATGCACAGGCTATTGCATAATTCACATTAGCCATTCAGCAACCGTATGATCATATTATTAATGATAAATTAAGGACTGGAAAAACAGCAGTCTTTGAACCATAAAATTTAGGCTTTAGTTATTAGTGTATTGAAGTACCCACAAGAATAATAAAAGTAGGAGAAAGATAAGAGAACACAATGATTTTTCTGACAAACAAGAGGGAAGTGATGCATTTATTTTGACCAAATATCCCAGTGAAAGGGAAAAAAACCCAGCCCATTAAAAAGAAATATAGGAACATGACCTTATTCAAAATAATTACAGGAGAAGTATATTTTAGAGCTCAAAACCTTTTGGAGGCCTACCCCACTCCTACTTAAGCACTGCTGTAAACTGAAGTCTCACAAGAAAGGAAGTAAAGTTTACACTAATATATATTATTATTGCCACTAGTATGAATCTGGCACTGTAATTCCTTGTTTCATAGTGCTGAAGCACCGACTTGCTGTTATGCAAAACCTGGCTACCCCTACCTTCCTTCATTGTCTACACAAAGAACACTTAAATTCCTGCTTTCCCTTTGTAGCACCCGATACAGGCACAGCATAAGAAACCCAGGCACAGTATCATCCCCTCCCCTCACACACAAATATTTCGGGACATCACATAAAAGAGTATTATAAATATTATGCGCAGTATTTTGTATTTAAGAAAGAAAGTGAAAGAGGAAGGAACATGCTGTACTGGACATTTACTCAGGTGAGTATCACTGTGACACATCTCAGTGACTGGGCTGCAGCTGCCTGAGGGCCTGGGACGCACCACCTACATCCCTCAGCCATCCTCCTTGGCCACTCTCCTCTGCAAACTCACTGCTGTGCCTGTCAGGCTGAAGCTATGTACACTTGACCTACCAACCAGGCCTGCCCTGGACTTGCCTCCCGTGTCGTGGGGCAACCTCAACCTCATCCCATCCTGATGGGTGTCTGTGTCACCCCACGATGCCAACATACAAACTCGAGTTGCACATTCAGCCCGCACATACTGCGCTCTGTTGGCCCCCTCTGCCAGAGCATACACTGAAAGGGAGAAAAATTTCCCTGACTTAAAGAAACACAGTTTCACCTTCTATTTCTGTGCATTATAACATGCCTATATATTGTCCCTGAGGGCATTTCCAGTGATATTATGGGGCATGTCATTCACAGCTCTTCTAGGATAAAACCACTCAGCTTTGCAGTACAATCTCATCCCTTCAATCAGATCTGGTAATGAGATGCCCTAAGGTACAAATGAAAAACATTTCAGGGCACCATAATAATTCATAAAAACAGATTGAGGGAAGAAGAGTAAGTACCACACAGCAGCAAATCCTCTCTAATTAATTACATTTACATATCAAAATCAATATTAAGTATCTGAGTGTCCCTGTTTACATTGTTTGGTAGTTACTTGCTAATTTTGCCAATAAAATGAAATAAAAGGTAGAAATAATACATGCTGTCCATTAGCAGGGCATTACAAAAAATAAATTTCTAAATATCTTTGTAAAAAATGTCCTGTTTTATCAGATCTTCACTCATGACTTCTTTTTTTTTTAAATTCAAAAGCCTAGTCACTTATTTTTAAGAACTTTCTCTATTCACTAAAAGGATGTATTTTAGAAAACTTGAGACCAATTTTAATTTATCATGGGTCTAATGATTTAAACTAACATTTTACCAAACATTAAAAGCTTTCTTTTTTTAAAGGCTATTCCATAGTTTAGACAAGATGAAAACAGTCAAAACAATTGCAAAACCCAGATACTGTGAGCTAAAGCAAAGCAAACTTCAGGAAGTTTATATAATAAATTATATAAATAAATAAATAGTAGAACATAATAATAAATAATACAATTTTTGCATATTAGGCTCTGCCTGATAGGAGAGGCCACAGTACCTTGGACTCCTGTCAGTGTTGTTTCCAAGGAAATGGTCACACTGGCACAGAAATGGCAAGCTTGGGCATACCAAATACCATACACGTTTAAAACCATGAGATTTTGGCTCATTCTCATATTTATTTTACAAATAGAATACAGAAATAGTCTGAGTGTTTAAAAGATCTTTTTCTGGTGTTTATTATAGTGCATTTCGGTTAAGTGTTTTTCCAAGGGAAAACCATGCATGAATTATGTTGCAAGTGCTACAGAGGTCCTCTTCCCTACTACTAATACTAATCAGAAATCCAATTAAGAACAGGGGGCAAGTGATATAAAGATGCAGAGGAAAGGCAAAAGGAAGGAAACTGGTGCAAAATAATTTAAACAGTACAGTGAAGCTTATGTCTATAGTCAGTTAAAACAAATTAAAAGAAAACACATTAACTGTGGCAAAACAGTTCGACAAGCAAAATTTCAGACATATGCATGCAAAAGATGCAATGTTTGTTCTTCACTCAAATTATGCCAAACAAAACACAGGGCACTTAAAAGACAGTGAGTAAGAGGCTTTGCCAGCCATGTAGCTGTATTTGATCATGCATTTACAGGAAACATTTTTTCCCCGCACTCATCAATATCACAAAAGATCTTTCCACTCCCAACACATGGCAATAAAACCTATGTCAAATCTACTCAGTTGACATTGCAAATATTGTTTATGCCAAGATTAGATTTAAAAATACATTAGATTTAAAAAAAAAACACAACAAAAAACCCGACAAATGTAACTTTTGCAATAAGTAAGTGAGTATTGAAATATTGGGTCATTAACTCCTCGGGAATGGTCTACTTTACTAGACACTCCTACTTTCTTTAAATTACATATAAATAAGTTCCTTAAAACACTGTTCTTCGAAATAATTCACAACTAATCCAACACAATTATAAAGAAAATTAATTGTTAAGTGTCTGTATTAATGAATGTTAATCACAGAGCATCATCTTACATTACCCATCCTGGATGAACTGGAAAAAATCTTTAACAGTGTGGAAAGTACCTAAAAAACACTGACTTCACTTACGCACTTCCCCCCACTCTGGATTCTAACGGTATCCGACAGCTTCAGATTTTATGTTTGTCTTTTCAGACGGACATAGATTGAATTGATTCTGATCAGAATACTTGCAAAATCACTTATTTTTCTGCCTCAGCCTTATCAAGCCCAGACAAACCCTTCTCAATACTCAGTCTATCCACTTGTAAATTTTCACAAAACAAAAAATTCCTAAATTCTCAAAAATAGAGGATTTTACTGATAAAAAAAAGTCATATAAGCATTAAAGACCTTTTCATTAACATTGCCTTGTCAATAGTCCACTGAAGTCAAACACCTTTGACTTCACAAGTATCAGAGCAAGTGTTTTCAAGTTTGCTGCTTAAATCTCAAGTTTTACCTGAAGTATCAAGAGACAGCAAGTAAGGATTGTTTTGTTTTCTTGTTAAGAAGAGTCTAATACCTACAAATAAACATCACTGCATCTCAGACAGAAGTTAATTTTCCAAGAACAACAAAGAAATAATGAATTTTTAGGAAACAAATTTGAACCCATATTTCTAAAGACTTCATTTAACTGTCTTTCCAGACAACTGCTCAGTCACACCAGTGATTTACTAATCCAGCTCAGAGGGATTTCAAATATTGAGTTCTGTTATCATTCTACCGCTATCACAGGAGCCCAAAGCAACATCCTCATCTCTTGTCAAATAACTGGAGAATGACAAAGGATGGACTGAGTACAAAATTATATTAGACACAGGTGGCTTTCTGAGTCATCAGGTTTTCTCTAATCCCTCCTAGAAAACAGGTAACTTTTTCAGGTGTATGTGCTGAAAAGGTCATCCACACAACAACCTATATTTTCCAACTAAGCAAATGCTGCTAATGACATATAACAAAACAAAAAAAGTCATCTTAAGAGGTCATAAAGTAAGGACTATTGGCTTGATGATAACTTCAATACAGTCTGAAAAAGAGGGAAGTAGGCAAACTTTCCCTGACTTTCCCACCAGTTTTCAAGTTTTTACTTCAAAAAAATAAATAAAAGCTAAGTTTACAGCTTGAAGTCACTAGACCAATACAAACCATAGCAGCTCAATCCAAAATTAAACGCAATATTTGACATTCTATGTAAAAAGAAGCCCACAGAAATTACAAACTTCTCATGAAGCTAGGAAGCTAATCAGAGTCATGTTCTACACGTCTGCAGAAATAACAGCAGGAAATCTGTTCAGACATCCTACCTTCTTGAACCGCCTGAAATGGGTTGTTGCCATCCACAAATGTCACTGAACACGTGATTTTCTCCGTTTGTAAGATTTCATCATTCTGGTTGAGATCAGCAACTGCCATTCGAAAAACTTCCTCATCTTTTTTGGCAGATTCATCAAAAATTGCCCCTGGGGGAAATAAAAAAAAGAGAACAAAAATCACATGGCACTTTTCACCTGCAGTACCCCAAAAGCATTAATCATCAGCATTTAAGACACCTTACACTATAATATGATCCCTTCATTCACTCCTGAAGAACAGTTGTCTCACAGAGCCCAGAAGCTACTTCACAACATATAGCATTTCTACTGTTTGACATAGCTTAAGACATACATTGAAGAAAAGCAATGATTACAGCTAGAAATACTGCGGAAATCTAGTTAAGCACAAAAAAAATTATCTGTATAAGAACATGGCCAAGAAATGAGAACTAATTACCTTACCAAAGGTGCCATTTAATACATTGAAGAACCGCAACAAGCTAGGATATATGTTTAACATCACGTCGAGTGACAATTAAAAGCTACAAAGTTCAAATGAGGTGAGAGTAAGCCTAACATGGTAGCAGCATTTGGAAAATGAGTTAGAATTGACAACCACAATCAATAGGCAGGTCAGCAGCTGATATAAACTATTTCAGGTGTAATTCCTATTTGATTTGTAAAACAAACACTCCAGTAACTGACTCTTGCAGTCAGTAAATTAAGTTTAAACAGTTAATTAAAATAATTTCTGTCTTTATAAATCTGACAGAAAGTGACTGTTCTGCCTTTTTCCTCAAAAACATACAAGCAGAGCACTGTAAACAGGAAACCATTAAACTCAGGAGGAGCTGGCAGAGTAAGTCCAATCCTTGCAGTCAATTCTTCAGGTATACTGAAGAACTCCATGGCTAGTCCAGAAGCTTTAGCTTTTTTAGCTTTCTTTCAACTATAGTGTCACATTTAGCATCACTAATTTCCTATTATTTTATATTTGCCTTTTGTATGAACTATTTATTCAGAGATTGCTCAAATTACACTGTTATAGTCCTATGAAGAATATTATTTTATTTAAAACCCTCAAATTTGGGCTGTTAGATTTTCAAGCACCTTCAGAACTTTCATTTCCGGGCAGCAGATGAAAGACACAGAAGGAATGCTTCAAAAACAACTTTCGAAAACTGTATTTAATCATCATGAAATTTCCTCAGTTTTCAGGTTTATTTATTCTTGTGTCTGTTGTCAATACAAAACTCAACTGAGGCAGCGTATATGGCAAGGCAGCCAAAGATAATAGAAAATGCTGATCACTGATGATTTCAGGTAAATACCTGCAATCAGTGCTCAAAAGAACTGAAAAAGATTAATTTAAAGAAAATGGCTACCTTAAGAGAAATAGACTTCACATACAGCGTTTATCCTGTTTTTCCCACTGACCTCCAATGCTCATCTCCCTGCCAGCATCACTCATCCTACATAAGTGTCATCTCTTCCAACAATCTGACCTCTTTGACTCCAGCATTTTCCCTCCTGAAGCTGCTGCCATCTGGAACAGCTGTTCTTTACCTCTCCACCTCATTCACCTGTCATCTCTGTGCAAATCTCAGCTGAAAACATTCATTTTCTCCCCTGTCCGCATTTCTACTTCCCTAGTTATATTCAGCTTCATGAAGCAAAGCTGCACATGACTGAGAATAGGCTTGGTAGGCAAGATGCTGCAAACCATGTCTTCTCCATCATTTACATTTGGCCTGTACCTGGGGCTAAACTGTAGCAGTTGTTCTACCACCTGGTGTCCCCTCCCCAGCTGAAAAGGGGAATCAAGGAAAAAAGTCAAAAGTCCTATGGGTTGAAGTAGAAACAGCTTTAATGAAATAAAAAAACCCAACACAATCACTAACAAAGTGTGCAAGGTACTACTCAGACTGCTCCTTGAGGTCAACAGCAGGAGGTCAGGAGGGAGGAGCCCCAGAAATGTAACTCCACCCCTTAGTGAACTCCCTTCTTTTATAATGAGCAAGATGAAGTGGTATGGGATACATCTGTGAGTCAGCTGCTTAGATTGGATCTCCCAGCTGACTGAGCCCTACTCATGGCCTGCCTGCATGGCTGGCCCATGGGTCTGTTCCTGGGGAACCAGGACATGTATATCCAGGTAACATTTAAGGATACAAAATACTTGTCCACTGATATACCTTACAACATATTTGTTTCTAACCGCATGGAACAGTTCAAAGCAAAGCCATACATGCTTCATTTTTGGATACACCTACACTCTTGATGATGACACAGCCCAGCAAACATTCTTAATAAACGTGGGTACTAAGTAACAGGGTTAAAATTAAGAAGGAAAAAACATAAGTTGGAAAATAATGATAGTAATTAGTCAAATTCTATCCTTGTAGACTAAATCTGTAACAAATTCCATGCTAGAAGGAAGTGATCACACATAGGTTTCATGCACACACACAGGGCAGCTGTTGACTGTTGCAGAACGGCATGGCAAAACAAAGACATTCCAGCCGGCAGTGTGGAGTAACAGCTTCTTATTCTACAGCTGGGATTCTACAGCGTCTTATTCCACAGCTGTCATCTTAAGCCTGGCTTTGTCCCCAAAGTAATCTACTTCATTTATTAAGCAGAAGATACAGAAAAGTCCAAGTTACCTAGTGTTTCTTTCACATGTGCCATCACGAAAATCCCCTTCAGACCCATAGACCTTCCAATGGGCAGCAGAGAACTGCTCCCAAAACAGTGCATTTGCCAGTCCAGGAGCAAGTTTCCGAACAGATGAAACTTCTTGAGAATCTTTCTTGTTTCTTTCACACACAGATATCCCTGATAAACTCCTATGCTTTTTCTCCCATTTCTCAGCCTGACACAAATCCTACCTCTGATGGCATCTGGACATAGGAGAAACCGGATTAGGTAAAACTCCACATAGCCTTTACAAATGATGCTCTCTCTCACTGTAGTACAGTTGCTCCAGTCTCACTCTGACCACTGCTTATTTCATTTATGGCTGCATGTATCAGACAAAAATTTCAAAATTTCTCCTCCAACCAATTCTACATCTGACATTTTCAACAAGTTAACTCACAGAAATGAGACATTACCCCCGCTCTAGCATCTGAGCATCTCAACAGGTAAAACAAATGAATATACAGGTGAATTGCAGAAGAAGCTGCAGCCATAGTTCTGGCCTGAGCATTCGAGAAAGAATTAGATTGTCTTCCTTCAGAAACTAAGGCTTTTTTCATTAGAGCATCTAACTTAGCTACACAAAAAGTCTTTTAAGATGTAATAAAGATGCCACTGTTCCTTTCAGGAGATGGCAGTGCACAACAGCACATGCATTACACTTCCAACAGTGATAAGAAAAAATTTATTTCATAATTGATTCTCAAAGTTTAATTTCAGTTGTTAAACAAAAATGGAAAACGAAAAAAAAAAAAAAAAAAAAACCACCAAAAAACCCACTACAAATCAAACCATGAAAATCCTGAATAATTTTGAAATTGTTCCTATTCTCATATACACATTTTTAGGTCACTGTATTTTATTTCAACTATATTCTATGTGTCTATATAACTATATTACACAGGTAAGGGGGGAGGTATTGTTTTTGTTTGTTTTCTAAAGTAAAAGCCATTTCAGTAGAAAGATAAAAGGCATTGTTTGGATTGTGCTAACATTGTTGGAATATTTTCCTTTTTCTGTGGTTTCAGTAATCATCTTCTGGCTGACAGGAGTGAATTTTCTGATGTTAAACTGGCCTATCAAAATTTTTACAGCTAGCTCAAAATGCAGCCTTTAACTACTTTTGTATGAGGTATGATTTTCTTTCCTTGCTAGGGCTGAAATCACACTGAAGGTTTGATGCTTATTCTTTCAAACATAGTCTTTTAACTAAGTCAACGTTTTGCCAATCACTAGGCCTAGTGCAAAGGACGCAGCCAGCAGAAAACAATCCAGTAGCCAGATTCTATTGTACATAGAAAAGTCAGTATATGGGGGATTGCTGGGGGTACAAACAAGTCGAACAGATCACACATAACAGACGTCGACCCCAGGAACGACACAGCACGACCAAGTATAAGTGGAATTAACAAAGAAACAAACTCTCCCATAGAAGAGATGGGAGACAACCAAGTCAATAGGCTGACCATACAAGATAGAAGTAGCCACATATTGTTCCCCCACAAAGCCCACATTTGCAAATGCCAAACCTGACTGGGGCCCAGTTGCAGGGAGAGTCAGGAGGTCCTTCCCCAACAGGGAAACTCTGCAAAGTGCATCCACCTCACAGACAGACACTCCACACCACTGCAAGTGGTCCCAGCTTTTATGCCCAAAGCAGGACACCTGGCACTCATTTACCCAATGCAGGGCACCTGGGGCTTGTTTACCCAAGGGCTTTCTTACAAGGTCGGCTGCACCTTGGAGGAAAGCCAAAAGGCAAACTCCTCCTCTCCTTTTGAAGGACCATGAGAACCACCCATATATCAACCTTAATTCAGGGCTCGGGGTTCAGACCCCAGCACTTTAGTCAAACAAACGAAGAACTCAAATGAACAAATAAAGGGTATCATACTTTAAAATCACTTCTATAGTGAGAGCTACATACTCTCTCATTTCCTCATATACAGATGCAAAATAAGAAAACTGGAATGACTGCAAACTTATTTGGAGCACGTGTCCAAAATGCACCCTTTTAGCTATTAAAAAAAATGGTTACAGAAAGTTACGAACAGCTGAGGAGAAAAAGCAAATTATTCCTACAGATTCTCTAAACACTTGCACTCTAGAAAATCATGAAACAAAACTATTTACAAAAGGGAGAAGTCTTCAAAATTAAACAAAAATAGATGCTATTCATTTCTCTTCCACCCCCACTGCTCACCTCAGCTGAAACAGGACTCACACTAAACATGTCATTTCTAACTATACTCAAGGAGTATTCCCATGATTGCATCAGGAGCCAACATGCTGACACAGCAACTACTTTGCACCAGTTTCCCCCTTCTGTTTTATTAGCATGTCATTACTTTCAGCTTTATTTCAGAATCTGGATGAGGACAGCACAAATGTAATTCTCTACTGGCTTTTTAAAAACCCTCAGCACATCAATAATGTCCTGCAGCATAGCAGAGAATTAACCATCTCGTTCACACTTGACCATGTCACCAGAAATCTGTCAATTTAAATGAATACAGACCAAATCATACAAACGCTCAGTAAGTTCACCAAGTACCAATGACATCATTAGAAAAGCTTTTCAAAGATCACTTGCACTACTAACCCACCCATATAAAAACATAATGCAAATATTAGATATTATCAGCTATTTCTAGATTAATTGGCGCAGTCTACTGGAATCAGCCCAGAAAACGTAAAAATGGTGCAGAAATGTGTCATGACAGCAAGGATGAAGTGTGAAGAGATTTAGACCAATGTTTGTCTCTCTATTGACTAAGAAAGGACAAAGTCCACCGCATGCAGTGTTTTCAAGTATAATAATTTTATTATCTACGAAAGTATGACATTTCTGGACCTCAGTGCCCCATATTAGTCTCGGGAGATTAAGTACCTCATTTCAAAGAGGAGGGGGGAGTACATGGATTAAATGCCATAGTGAATTGAGGTCACAGTTCAATTTCAGCACATAAGTTTGACTTTCATTTTTTAACATTGCAGACATACCTCGCCAATAGAAGCAATACATAATTTGCCCAATAATTTACTAGTTCACAAGTCCAGGAATGTTTGGAGAGAAATTGTAGAAAAAGGAGAAATGTAAAACACAGTAACTTTTTGAGCAACTATCTGATGTTCTCAGCAGCTGCTAATTCTATGAAAACTCTTTGTCCAACCAATATTGTCAGCCTATTCCAGCGTCTGAATCCAATTCCACTGTATTTTCTCAATTGCTGCTATTATATTATTACTCTGAATGAGAAACTTAACGCAGCTGCTGGGAGAAAGACAGACATGCTGTTAACACTCAGAACTGGAAACAGGGGGGTTTCAGTCATGGTCAGCCTCATCTGAGATATTCCACAGCGCTATGAATGCATCGCACAGGTCTAGCTTCCCCATAAGAAATTAGAATCATAGAATGTTAGGGGTTGGAAGGGACCTCTAGAGATCATCTAGTCCAACCACCCTGCCAAAGCAGGAGAATCTAGAGTAGGCCACACAGGAACGCATCCAGGCGGGTTTTGAATGTCTCCAGAGAAGGAGACTCCACAACCTCTCTGGGCAGCCTGTTCCAGTGTTCTGTTACCCTCTCAGTAAAGCAGTTTTTCCTCATGCTAAGGCAGAACTTCCTATGTTCCAGCTTGCACCCATTAATCCTTGTCCTGTCACTGGGCACCAATATGAAGAGACTGACATCTTCCTCTTGACCCCCACTCCTCAGATATAGACATTCTTCATAAGATCCCCTCTCAGCCTTCTCTTTTCAAGACTAACCAGCCCCAGTTCTCTCAGTCTATCTTCATAGGAGAGATGTTCAAGTCCCTTGATCATCCTCATAGCTCTCTGTTATACTCTCTCCAGTAGATCCCTGTCTCTCCTGAACTGGGGAGCCCAAAACTGGACTCAGTATTCCAGGTGAGGTCTCACCAGGGCAGAATAGCCTTGGTTAGAAGAGACCTCTAAGATCATCAAGTCCAGCCATTAACCTAACACTGCTAATTGACCACTAAACCATATCCCTCAGCACCTCATCTACACGTCTTGTTAGGTTCTGGGGATTAAATCAATGAGACTGATATTTGAGATCCTGAGATACATTGGAGAGTAAAATCTCATGTTATTTCTAGGCCACATGAGTGGCTGGTCGGGAAAATTTTTATAGGTTCCATTCATTTTTAACTATAATGGCAAATGTCTGGCTATACTGCATACTACTATGTCTGATTGAATGAATACATACAGCTTTAGAAAGCCAATTATATTATAATGGAGTTATTGTCAACAAGAACAAGAGGGACTTGACACGTTTGAGAGTCTGGCTACACACATGTAGGAATTTAGAAGGTCACATACAGAGACCTTCTCTTGCCGCTCCCATTATCATGGTGTTCAGCACATACTGATACAGCTGAACCCTAAATGTCACTTGTCACACATTTAGTGCTGCTCTTAAGCTTCTCTGTTGACTGATATGCAGTCAAGTATGTGCAATCACATCTTGATTTTGCCAATGAAGGGAAAACACCAGCATGCTTTGTTTTTCTCTTTCAACTTGACTAAGTTTTAAAAATCCTTTAGAAAGTCTTTAGAAATCTTTATTTTGTCACTGCAGCACAAAGGGAGCAGAAACCCTCCATCTCCTCTGTATCAGGAGGGACTTTCCAGCAGATGTGTCCTCATCTATCTCGCACATCACACTGTGGATGCCAGGCACGGCACAGGGATTGGCCATCAAGCCCCCCCAGCCCTTGGGGACCACAGCTGGCTCACACAGGGCTAACAAGGGGCTCTAGCTCAGGGCAGAGCTAGTTCCTTGCACCTTAAGTCGTAAGTCTCATGCATTTGCTCCCAAGAGGCTCCCTCCTCTGCACTAGGGGGATCTGTGGAGCTCTTACGAAATTTTGAGAATTACTGCTCTCACAGTTTGCAGTACTAGTACACACATTGGATTTTTTTCTTTTCTGTTTAATTTTATTGCAACATTGTGGATACACATCAGTGTCATTCGGAATTATGTTCACATTTGGAAAGAACAGACTCCAAGATCTTATCCTCCTTATTTACACTGTCTGTCGGGCACATATGCACAAGCATGAACACTTTCCAATCACCGTTGATTTATTTTAAGATCATTCTGACAGACATAGCTAATTGTTATCAAGTTCTAAACCGCTATTTTACACTTATATTTAATACAACACATGGTAGAGTTTGTCAAAATAAGTCTGCTGAGTCTCATTGATGTCATTAAAAACACAGCTGTCATTTGACAGTCCGTTCTTAGGAAGGGTTGTTATTGCTGAGAGAGTATAAGGAGGGCAGATACTGAGGAAGGCCAAACATTGGGGTCCTACTAAAAGATGCATTTATTCAGGTGCATTTTTTCCCCCCACGCAACATATCAACAAAAGCATCTTAAAAAGGCAATTTTAGAAAATGTCCTGGTAAATATTGAAGTCCCTTCTCAATTGCTCTACATTCTTATTAACTGATCCTTCAGTAGAAAATGAGTGTAAAATCTACTATATTAAAGGAATACCAATTGACATAAATCTTGCATTTTTTATAGCTAATTAATTGATCACACAAATTGCAGAGCCACAAAGAATTTGTTCCTACAAATTGAAAAATACTCCACAAATGCCTGTTGTGGCATTAGAGACTGCTATCTAGTTCTATAGCTGCAGAAGGGCACAACACTATCATCACATAAACAATACATTTTATACACAACGTACCTTTCACAAGATAAGAATTAAGATATCTTCTGTGCACTGTTCCACTATAAACTTGATGTGGTGATTAACTACTGTGATAATATCTTCACACTCATTATGCAACAAATGAGCTGATAATAATGAGAAGCTTTCAATGTTTTCTATCATACCCATAACTATCAAGTTGGGGTCTAGTTGTGAAAAGCATCTGGTTTGGTGGATATATGATTGCCACAGTATTAATATCCCATACAGAAAGTTAGTGCAATGATCATAAATTTGCTGAATAGTATCTGCATTCTTGAAAAAAATATTAAAAGTAAACCTTATAATATTAATCCAGAGCTTGTTTATGTTGTTTCAGAATCAGAGCAAACACTGATTCGATATGCTATTTCTTCATTTTTATTAGCCTCTACTTGTGAATGCAAGAACACCTCATAAAACAATGTCAACAAGGGTGACTGCATCCTAAAAAAATCCCTAAATTGTTTTTAAGCATTTGTCACTGCTTAATGTCTTCCACTTTTATACTCATTGCTCTGCCTCTATGTGCAATTCTGCTATGTAATTTTTGAAAGACGAACTAACACTTTAATTAATCAAATGATGCAGACTGCTAGGTAGAGATAGAGTGAAGACTGCTGCCAAACCATTTCTTTATGACATGGAGCAGCTGCAGCACCTTACTCCACTAGCAGCTGAACTTTGTGGAGAATGAGATTACCAATATGCTAGAGATGTTGTCAACACACAAACATATGCCTACATAAACACACACACAGATATGTAAGTGCAAAGACTACAGTGTGAGATTTTTCTGGAGGGCATTTTTCTGCTTTTTCTTCCTATTGCAATTTAAAATTTATACAAGCCTCTTGCCACAACAGTTTAATCATTTCATGTAGTAAAGTGGCCTGCCTTACAACACTGAAATACAGGTGTTGTCACTAGAGATTTCCATTGGGAGGGTATTATTTCTTAAGCACCACAGTATAAATTCAGCCTTCTATTCACTGTGAGAAATTAGACAGAGGTGCTGAGTCAGCATATCACAGACTCACAGAATGGTATGGTTTGGAAGGGACCTTTAAAGGTCACGTTGTCCAACCCCCATGCCATGTGTAGGGACATCTTTCACTAGGTCAGGTTGCTCAAAGCCCTGTCCAGCGTGACCTTGAGCACTTCCAATGAGGGGGCACCCACACGTCCTCTGTGTATCATAGAGAAGTACAGAGAGATACCTGTTAAATATACTCCTTTTCAAAATTTATCTGATCCTACATGTGGTGTTATGAATGCCATGGTCAAGAATTAAATAACAGCAAGGAAAGCAGCAGTGAAAAACTGTTTATGTGCCTGTCTAAAAATGCAAAGGATGACTCTGAAATTAATCCTTTTCTTAAACAGCTTTTCTTTTCTGTTCTTTAGAGCACATTTTTATTCTGCTGGAGGAGAGCCATTCAGCAAATTTACACACAAACACACTCTTTGAATGGTAATGGGAAAAACCAAACAAATTAGTCTCATAGTCACCTAGTCCATTTTCCTGCCAAGGCAGGACTGTCCTGTAGAGTACAATTTACAATCCAGTTGAAAATTAACATATGTAACCTCTTTCACTCTTATGTCACACAGAAGGTAACTAATCTGGAAGCAATTGGTTTCTAATTTCAACACAAAAACCCATACAAAAACGCCCTAAGAAATAGCCACTTTCTAAAAAGTGTACAAATGACCCTGTTTCTACTAACATGTTTCTTACTTACTCCTCAATACAGATTTTGCTGCACTAGTGTTACTCCCCTTAATTTTAAGATTTGTATCTTATCATAAATAGACTCTCAGAATATAACTCACAGATAAACTGAGTTAGACTTTTCATTTCAAAAATGTCACCCAATATATTCTGGTAATGATGCTTCTATTTCAGAAAGGGCCAAAGAAGTGAAGAATAAGGACAGCTTAATGTCATTCTACGTGAGAGACACCAAATATGACCGAAAAAGGCCTGCTTTAAATTCCTTCAATTCTCTGCTGCAATTTGACTTCACACTTTGTTTTTAATAACCCTATAGTTCTTCAGCAGTATAAAGCTCTTTGAAAATTATAACGCTGTCATATGAAATGCCTGTGAATTTACATTACCCAAAGCCTCACTGCAAGTCAATTAAATGTAGTGAAGTTCTCTAAAGAGTAGTTTCTAGGGTGCAATATATGTCTCTAAAAAGACATATTTTAAATCAAGTCATAATTTCTAAGACAGAAACTGTGTGAGGAATGAAGAACAGCTGTTTCTTCCATTGGCTTCTATTATTTTTGTGCAGCAGATGAGCTATTACCATAAACTGTGGACATATCAGACACCTCTTTTAATCCAAATGTTCCCTTCCTCTTTTCCACATTTGCAGAAGACTTTCTAAGATGGCGCTGTATAATAGGCTACTTAGAAATCTAAGACTGAGAACCATTTAAAGAAATAACCACTGAAGAAACAAACAGGCCATGAAGTCAACCTCCAGCTCCATGCCCACAGTTGCTATAAACTCAAATAACCTCAAGTTCACAAATATTTTTGAGAAACTAGTCTGACCTTTGATTTTTTTAATGAATATCCACACATTTGGTTTAAGTTACCTCCTGTCATGAACCACTTCTAAAAAGCCATATAAAAGTGAATAATTATATTCCCATTGTAGAGATTAAAGAATATTAAGCAGATGTAAAGTGACTTACTCAGACACTCAGTAATTAGTCGCACGTCAAAATTGGAAGAATCTAATAAAAACCTGATTATTCAAAGTACCCGTCTCTATTTCTAATACTTAACACATATAATCTTGGAACACTGATATTAAAATAACAGTAAGTATACTATTATTATATATCTCACTTTATCTGAAAATTTCACAGAAAAGCAGTTTGGGGTTTTTGTGTTTGGAGAAGTTTGGGGAGGGGGGCTATGGGTTTTGGGTTGGTTGGTTTGTTTATTCTTTTTTCAGTTATGTGGCTGTAAACTGAAGGTGACAAAAATCTTGTCTGTAATGTTTTGAAAATAATTCGAACTTGAACAGACCTCCTATCAAATAACTTAGGCAAAGACTTTTTTAAAAATTTTAACATCTTGTTGAAACTGGGGGGAAAAAATTGCAAGCTGAAAAGTAGATAAAGAAAATGAAAGTTAAAATTATACAGGAAAAATAAGAAAAATATTGTGTCATTAACCATATTCAAATTTAAACATGCAATGTAGAAACTGGAAAGCGAATCAAAAAAACCCAAAAAATCCAAAAGAGATACATGTGGAGGGGCAAAAAAAAAAAAACATTGCATGATCTCTACTGATCAATTAAAGTTTGTGAGGAGCCAGCCAAAGTGAGAAAGCAGCACTTCGGTGCCAGCTGGTTGCAGCCAGCAGATGATTTAGAGAAAAAATTCTTATTAATTAATAAAAGTGATAAAAAAGAACAAGCAAAGCCCCCACTATCATTAAAAAAAAATAGATTTTCTTTTAAGTAGAACACTAATATAACTTAAAATAGTTCCTGTTACCAACATCCCTAGAACAGATCAAGGTTTTGTTTTCCCTGAGTCAGCAGAACAGTCCCTGTAAAAAAAAGTGTATTTTATTTCCCGTCACATTTGGTAAGTACCCAAGTGATGAACGCACAGGGAAACCCATGCAAGAAGCATAACCTTCATACTATTCTTCTTGTAGTCACTTTTAGTATTAGCAACTACCCCAGATCAATAGTTTAAGACATTTCTTATAAATTACTTCTGCAACTTTGAGGAAACAACTCCAGTAATCACTACACATAGGATACATGAACATTAAAAGAAAAAGAAATTGTTTTACAGAGCAGAAGGACACATTATGATGAACCCTAGAATCCAAGTTCTGCCCTATTGTTTGGACTTCAATACTTCAGCTGATATACTTAGCTCCATTTTCCAGTTACTTCCACATTAATCAAGTCCTTTTATGGTTTGGGAAAAGATGAGTAAACTTTGCTCACAATGACTTTGCCTGCAAGGCCTGTCACATGATTAGACATAAAGCTTTTAAATTTATCTACAGGTTTTGAATCTCATTATTACTGTTATCCCTTAATTATTACTGAATCATTATTAATTATTTATTATTGCATTATTACCAATTAACATAGAATACATTGAGTATATTGCGGCACATTTTATCTGGGAGAACGTTGAAATAATTTGCCAAATGACTCCACAAGACTACTCCAGAATTCTATGTAATATAAATGCTTCTTGTACACATAACTACTGGTACTAGATTTCCTTACCAGAGGTTGGTAAAAACCCTGCAAAATTAACATACAGGTTACCTACAGGGATTCCCCAGCAGATTGTTCCAAACGAAACATGGCTTCTTAGAAGATGGGGTTTTTTTTAATGTATTTCTCTTGTTGGCCTGTTACCAAGCAAAAAGAGGATACCTAAATTTATATTTAATAGTAACAGAACAGACATTTCTAGGATTTAGATGGCAGCTGCAGGCATTACTCCAAATCCCTCATTTTTAAAACCGGGTATTTCTTTACTGAAGTCATGATTTCCCATGCTAGATCATCACTGTACAATCATGTACTGTTAACAAAGTAAAGCTTACTGTACGATAAAATTCCTGAGGAAGAGGAAAACTACACTATCCAGGATTTGAGAGCTATATACATGCTGTATAACAGAGTATGTTTACTAAACTAGTCCTTAATGAAGAGGAATATTTACTGATGAAACAGGACTACAGAGCAAGTATTCACATCCAGATCTCCTCTTCTACATCTCCTGTTCCAGATACAATGCAATGCAAGTCTGTATTCAGATATGCAGCTCTAAAATCAAACTGTAGGTTGTAATCCACAGCGTCATGAGCAAAATTCAACGTCCTTCCTCTTGGGCAAAAAACCCCAATAATTAAAACTCTAAAATAGCTAACATTTTACACCAAAAAAAAAAAAAAAAAAAAAAAAAAAAAAAAAAATTATTCATTAGATTGACAGGGTAAGCAAAAAGTATTTCCCCGATTCTTGGATTGTAGAGGATTTGCTTTCAGTGTTACTCTTCCAGTGTCTAGTCATGCCAGTGAAACATCTTCCTTTTACAGCTTGAAGAAATATAAGCCTTGCAAAGCATCTTACACACCATTAATACATAAGCACTTCCACTTCTCTTTCACCTCCCTCCGCCCCTTTCCTTTTTTCCACATACAGGTCATATTATTTTCTTGTTTGGTCTTAGAAATAGAATGCCAAAACAAGACTCCCCTGAAGCACAAGGTAACATTTACACCAGACACTGAAGAAGGGACAAGAATGAAGAACCCTACCAGAGGAGTCATTACCCTACAGAATCTTCCCACATTTCTCTTCCCACCCCTCCTTCACTTGCATATGCTTTGCATGAACAAACTTGAAATTATTTTTTGGGACAGTAGAACTTCTTCACCAGAGCTGAAAATACGTCTGCTGCAGAGTACCAGGACACTGTGACGGTGGTCAGCACATTTCATGGTACATAGTTTAAACTCCCAAGGAGGAAAAATCTGAGCAGAGATCCTGAGCACTTTTCACGAGTTCTTCGATACAAAGAAATTGCAGGACCCACCCACACCTCACATACAACTGTTTCATAGGTAAGGGAGTTCATGCACCTGACTCTTGCAGAAGATCGAAGGCTGTAAATCCCAAAGGACTTTCATACTATACTCTGCTTCTCACAACCGAGCAAAGAGCCAAGCTTGAAAGCACACCTTTGTCATCAGCTATGCTTACAGAAACCACGGTGTATGATGGCTCAAGTTTCAGCTTTCCTCTTTGGCCATCTCAGAACAAGCATAACCATAATACACACATGCAGACCATGAGTGTTACTGATCTAAGCCCCAGCAGCTGATATAAATTTGATGTCTAGGTAATTTTTTACCTCATTGAACACAAAGCTGGCTATTCTACCTCATAGAAACTGGCTTTGGAATAATTACTTATCCTCAGAAGCTTTTAGCCTCTATTTCTGCTTATCCTATTTCTCTGTGTCTGAATACGTATGTGCAGAAAATTGGAAAGAAAACTATTACTCAGACTTGAAGATGAATGACTTACCATATTTTGCTTCTCTGGTTACTTTAGAAAATCCCTCAATATTTCTTTATGTGAAGTGGCAGGGAAGTTACCTTTCCTATCTATGCAGGTTATATAAATAAAAACATCACTCTAAAAGGTCACACTGTTATATTTACAGTCTGCAGTAAGCCAGCCTGCAATATGAAATTCATGGAAACTTGATTAAAAAATAAAAACGCATGTACAAGCTCATAGAAGTGGAAGACCATATAGAATTATCATCTGTGCATACTCACGCATACACACTCTCTGAGAGTGAAGAAGCAAAAGAACATGTTTCCTCAAAGAGAAACGGCAAACTATATTTTCAAAGTGAAGTCAGAGCCTTCTAAGGATATAATAAAAATTGGTCAGGTAAAGGGCATTTGGGATTTATAAGCTCTATCCTAGAACATATAAGACTGACAAAGCTAATGAACACTAAGTATTCCATTCCAATTCTCCAGTGTTAGCATATATAGTCCATTATATATGAGTCCATGTCTCAAGCTTTATTTTTCAGAGATGGTTATAACCCCAAAGAATAAGGAACCCAAAGTGAAAAAGTAGCGAATCAGGGGGTGGGTGGGGGGGTAGGTAAGGGTGGGTGTGTGTAAATGGGAAGGGAAGCACTTGTGGGGTCAGCTCTGCTTCCTTTAAGTACACACTTATGCTACTGAGTCATTAAAAAACCTTACAATTTTAATAAATAAAATCTTCCAACTTCCCCTTCCGTAGACTGTTTACCATACTACAAAATCAGACTTGTATATTATCTGCCTTTTTTGCACTTGTTTGTTATTTTCTTCTCAGAAATCTGCAGAAGAATTAGAGAGAACTCTAGGAACAGAAACAATACTTGAATTCATATTGTGATGGGAGAATTTATGTAAAATAAGATCATCAATTAATGAATAAAAATGATTGAGCATAATTACTTCTTAAATGCAAGAGGGAAAATATTTTCTAATAAACTCCCATAATGATACTATTTTTTCTAAGAATCCAGCAGTAAACAGCTATCCATTTACCTTTCATTGGAAGTGTCTTTTTGTAGCCTGTGTCGCCAAAAACATTTGAAGAATCAACTGCAATCTCCAATTATACTCTTGTTTAACTAATAAATCAATCCGCTTTTGAAAATACCTTCAGGTATCTCCTGGGCTACTTTTTGCAGTCTTTTCACTATGGAATACTATATTCAGGTTTTACCAAGCATATCAAAATCTTAGTATCATCTTCTGAAACTAAAGCAGTGAAGAACCAAGTTTCAATGAGTGTGTGGTCGCTCTCCTGCAAAGCATGTAAGTACCAAGTTACCCTCAGATACTGTGAATAGTGACTTGTGTTTTTAAAAAAATATTTATTACTATTTCAATAAAAAGAGAGCCTGTAAAAGAGCTTTTTCAACAGTAAGCAGGAAAGCAATCATGATAATCACTGCAGAGAGGCTATCCCGCCTTTCACCTACTTACACTGTTCACGTACTGATACAGTCTTGGTAGGGATATAATCAAGTGCTTCTCTGAGAAACTAGAACTAATTTTCAGAAAGACTGTGTCACACTTCCTGAGAAACCCAAAAAAATCTGTGGGTTTCAGGAAGAGCTTGACACTTGGCCCACATTCTTCAATAGCCTATAAATGCATGCAGGACTGCTTGATATTTCCACATGGCTTGAGCACATATCATCACCTTTAAAACAAAACCATACACACCCAGATTCTCACCAAGCATTGGAGATTAAATGCTGGTAGGACACGGAAAGTAAACAGAGATTTTATCAATCATGGGAAACCAATGCCAAGAGCTTAGCTCTTACTCTAGGGAGCAACAAATTACCAGAAGATTCAGACTGAAACCCTTGTACATCCATCAGTTTAAATGAATTAAATACATTCGACTATATGTTTATATATATATTTGAATATATATTGAATATATTTGCTTTTGTAATTCCAAATCCTACAAACAGGAGTCAGTGTGAAAAGAGCAGCTCTGGAAGCTGCAGATAGGATTTTTAAAAAAAGAGGCAGAAATGGCAAGCGAATTAACTAAAAAAAAAAGGGTTTCTATCTTTGCATTACTTCCCATGGATTTGTAGTGGGATTGGAGGCATTATCCAGGCAACTTGAAGTGGCCACAGTTGTTTTGCAACTCAATGCTATTGTGCAAGTGAAGTACTGCAAATATAGAGTAATTGGAGGTTCACTTTTTACATGTCATTTTCAAGCATCTCTCTTGCCAAATTAAAGGGCTTGTCAAGTGATTAAGTAGTGGCCTGAGGTTGTACTTAAAAGGAAAATGCGGCACAGGCTGCATGTCAGCTGCAAGGTAAAGACATCCTTGAAGAGCAGCTGATTATGTGCCACACTAAGACTCAATGTAGTTAAGATAATCTCAACCAGAAAAGCAGCATTTAAAGGGTGCAGACAGTGTTTTTCCTACACATTTCATCAGGCTCAAATACTGTGCTATGCAGCACAGGAGAAAAGCTTACCCAGTCAACATTCACTAGGCTGATTTATAGAATGGGCCTTTCTCGTGTACGCATATTATTCTTAAGCATCACTACTATTAAGTTACCAGAACTTTTAAAGCTGTTCACTAATCAAAAACTCGCCAGGACCATCCATTTGCAGCTGAAGAATATAGTGTCAAGGAAATTTCTCTATATATTGTGTGAGGAAGAGACACTTCCTGCAGCTTTGCTGCCTTTGAGAGGCAGGCACGCCAAGTGCTGACAGGAGAATGAATAGAGCCAGTCATGCTAAACATGCATCCTATTGTTTTGAGCTGTGTTGGTCAGATCCACTGTCAACACATTTTCTGTTTCTCCCTCTGCCTCCCACCATCTTTTGTTGCTGCTCTTGGCAAATTACACTCATCCCATTGGATTCAAGAATATGCTGTGAACTGTACTGCATCTGCCCGAGCTGCTCTTTTAAAGAAACATGCGTGTTTAATTTTTTTTTCTCCAAAGGACTACAAAAATAACCCCTTGGGAAGCAGGAAAGGTCTTTCCCCTTTTGAAACAAAACCAATCTCTTGAGGAAATACACTGCATTCCCTCCTCACTACAAGGATGAGAGTTTTAAAAGGCAGCACTGGCAGGGAAGACACTTCTCCAATGCATGCATGTGTGCTGCCATACACACACTTATACATGTATACATACTAACTAGATTATGAAAGGAGCAGCCTCCCAAAATTTAGTCATGCTTTTTTGAAATATAGGCAGCCTGACTAGTCATTTGACCAATAACTCAGTCTAAGCCAGCTCTATGTTTGTGAGCAGAAAGAGCTCATGTTCAGTTGTAAACGTCAACATGGGACATGCAAGTCTGAATGCAGTACAGGTATTTGAGACAATTCCTATTCTACCACTTTTAATGAAAAACTGCAGCTTTTCTACATCTTTTTCACATCCAGGTAAAGAAATAATTCTTTAAGCCAAAATAAAATGTTAAAAAATGAAATGAAGCTTAGCGAATGCTAATGAAAAGTGTTTTAGCTTGTAAAGAGATTTATAAATGATAAAGTGAAAGCAAGGACAACAAATAAAAAGGTGTTTATCCTCTAGGAAAATATTTTACCTAGAGTGCCACAACCAGATACATTTCCTGATAAAAACACTGTCCAGGACTTTGGTAAGGTCTGGACCTTTTTCAGATGTTATTTTCTACTGATAAACAAGCACGTGGGTGAACCATCCCTCAACAAAAGCATGACACCCAACAGAGATTCAAGCTCAGAACTTCTGGAGCAAGGACGACAACTTGAAGACCTTAAATGTCAATAACAAGCCAGAACGCAGCTTTGGTTTTGTTTCATTTTCAAAACAGATAAACCCCAGATAAACCCAGAACCTAGCCTTGAGCTTAGAGAACAACAACAAAATGTAAGCACACTGGAAACTTTCCCCTTAGGGCAAGCAACATATTTGTCAGTATATGGAATGCTATCTCTTGCCTTCCCTGTGGCCAAGTAAGGGAACTGCCTAAAAAAATGCTTATAGCACAGCCACTATGAATGAAATCAAAAGATGATAAAAAGGTAAGTTGCTAGGGATTTGGCCTAAACACATTTGAGGGAAGACTGAAATTACAACCTACAGGCAGAGGCTGTCAAAGTGATGGATGGCAGAAAGTCACCCCAACAGACAAAATAGGAAAGACTCTGATATCTATTCTTTATCAATCACAGAGATTGAATCACATTACTCTTTTTAACCCTCAAGCTTCAGGAAGGAAGACAGGCTTCTAAAGACCCCTAGGTTATTGCAATGACAGGAAATCAAATGAGGAATAAATGATGTTATGGAGAGTGGAATCAAAAAACCCCAGAGGTCTCTCAATCTGTTTCAAGAAAGTCTGGGCATTTTCATATTTTCTATGCTGCAAAATATCCTAAAAGTGACATACAGAAGTTGAATAAACAGCAAAGCTCCTCCTAGGAGGAGGGAGGGAAGGAGATGTTCACTTAAGGTTACAGGATTTAACAGGATACCCTGATCAGCAGGTTATGCATCAAGAGATTTTTAAATTTTACTACTGCTTCCCAACTTTATGCTGCTTCTGATGACGCCAATTAAGTACGAAAAATTTGTTAGAATATTGAGAAGTCTCATCTTACTTCAAACACTACAAATTTATGAAGAAATAGGGAAAAAATAAAACGGCTTGCCAAGCTTGAATTCTTTGACAAATGTTTTGAATGCTATTAAAAGACTGGACACTGTGTTCTGCATCAATCATGACCCACTGCAAATGATTTTTTTTTTTAAAAAAAAACAAAACCAAAACCCAAAGCAAACAAAAAAACCCCATAACATAAACTCCCTGTATTTTTAAGGAATTACTGAGCAAACCATCCTGAAATTTCTGTGATGTACCGTCTGCAGAGTTTGGAAACAAAAGAATGTATTTCCCTTGACAATTTTTCATACATACATGCTTCAACTTTAACTTGCTAACCAGGTAATAGGATTGATTACCAAATAATACCATTTTCATCCTGTGGGAAACATCCCTGAGAGAAACTTGTTATGTGACCTTAGTCTACAACACAATCAAGCACGGGTCCTCTTAAAAAGTCTCATTAATTTTTTCTTTAATCTTGTTTTCAGTATTCTGTTCACTAACGCCTGGATCCTTTTTTGCACTCTCTTCTCACCTCCTCTCTTTCCTTTTCAGCCTCAGCTCCAACTTTTTTCTCTGCTCCATTTACCACCCTCTCTCCCACCTATTCTTAACTTCATCCACTAAACTCTTCCATTCCTTTGAAGCCTCTCTCAGGAATATGTTTTTAAATCATAACTATAAATCCTAGTTCGCCTTTAGAATATAAATACAACGCTTAAAAATGGAATAGGAAACATTAACAAAATAAGTCTAATGACTTCTATATGTTTTCTGTTTTCCATCCCAAACTTTTACTCTCAGTTACATGTTTAGAGTGACTTCTTCAAATCAAATCTATTTAAAGAAATTGTGACTTAAATTTCCCCAATTTCCAGCTGCAGTATTATCTTAGAGTTGCATATCTATTTATTTTCCATGACAAACCCTAATTGCAGCACTCCTACATCCACTTTCTTGATGGCCTAAACACAAATAAGCAGGTAGAGAAGTAAAGGGAGGTTACAAGAAAGGAGTGCAAGCATTAAAAGAAAACTAACTCTATTTTTATAAATCAACTCAATTCAGAAGCCTACATCAGATTTAAATCAACATAACTAAATTATCACCGGCTGCTTGCAAATGGAAACAAGAGCAGAATAGCTCATCATTTACATTTTGGCCCTATTTTTTGAAAGAAAAAAAATAACGTTTTTCCAAAGGCTTCTGATAATAATCACTTTCCAATCTCACAGAAATCATATCTTCATACATACATGAAGAACTGTGCAATCTTTTAATACTACAGTGGTTTGGACTAAGTATCATCTATCACCATTGGAGTGCTAAAGTAGAATTTGTCTCAACCTCAGATTTGTCTAGGGACTCAAAGAAAATCAGTAAATATCCATATTCTAAGAGAATACAAATGAATCTGTCAAAGCAAGAAGGCAAAAAACCTTAGCCTGAATTTCTCTCTGGAGCACATGCTTGCTGTCATCATCCAATAGCTAAATTCAGAAAAGCTTTAGCATAGTTATCAGTTCTTATTCAGAAGTGTACTAGGTCAGACTTGTCCCACATATGAACTTCTAGTGAGTGTATACTTGCCATTCTATCAGAAGATTTTTACCTGTAATAATTACTTTTATGACATCCTGCAGCATTGCAAATCTGATGTTACAGGGTAGCACAATGGTTTCAATATTAGGTATTAGTAACGAAATGTTGTAAAGATTTTTATATAAAGACTTGGTAATGTGGAGTATATGCTTTTACTTATTCTGGAGGGACTTCAAAATAACCTTCTACATTGTTAGCCTGGCTTTATTTAATTTAAATAGAAATACTACATTAAGACTGAAATCAATCAGTCCCAATGGAACAGCATAAATTTATATCATTTTGCAGATATGCCGTTTCCAATTTAAGAGATGTCATTTCTCTTTTCTGAGAACAATGGTGCTAATTACAATATGCAATGAAGAGCATCTGGAATCTAAAAATCAACTTATGCCTGTGTAAAGACATCCATTAGCTTCACTGGGCATTGAATCAGGCTGCTACTGCAGATTGGTCAATGTAATTCTCCTCGATGTGTCAGACATTAATGAAGTTAACATGGGAAAGAATAGCATAGAGCAAACAAATGATGACAAAATTGCCCAAAGCGCTCAGCTCCTGCTGAAGCCTGCCCATCAGGCGGAATTTCATAACCTTCTGAAAAGCTTTCAGACTCCAGACAATATTCTTTCGCTGACATTAGAAACATACTCTATGACTTTTCTTAATCCATTAAAGGTTAGGACTTACTGCTATTTCTGATTACCAAGAGGCAGCATTCTGGCACTGCTTCATGAACATTGATTCCAAGTGGGAATTTTTCAGCCCAAGTTTATGAAAAGTTTCATTCTGTGCTGCCTATGAAATCAAAGTAACAACAGGACAGATCTTTACCACCTCCCAACTCACCCCTCCAGCAAACAGAAGAGATTAAAAATTCACGTCTTTCCTCCTGGGGGCATGCTGCTCTAAAAGAATTTATGTTATCAGCTTGGACACTCTGCATTGCATGAATTTCACCTCCACTCACATGGGAATAGATGATTTTGTTGAGAAAGTCACACATATATAAATAAAAAAACCCAGGTACCATTAACCTTACAAAAGTGAACTTGCCTTTGAAGACAAGCTTTCAGATTCCTCTCTAACTTAATACCTACTGTCTTTATTGAAAGCCTAGTAATATTAACCTTTGCAATCAAGAACCTACAGTTTTTTCTGATCTACTGATCACAACTGTACTGTACTAATTGTTACTGTACTAACACAGATGGAAATTAACTGCAAGTCAGTCAGCCTATAGTCTCAGTTCCACGTACTAACTCACAGTATATACAGATTAACCCAAGTAAAAGAGGTGTAAGGCTTCTAGTACTCAAAATTACCCCATGTAGATACCAAATAATCTCTGGAGCACTGCATCATGCTGTCTGAACACTCTCTGGATTTTTTCCTTAGAAAATGCCTTCAACCACAGACATGTTTGTCCCTGTTCTCTGAAATCCCTCATACTTGAAACCTGAAACACTTCCCTTGCTCTGTCCCATGTCCAACAGGTGTAAACAGATTTCGCGTTTTATTTCCTATTAAGGATAACGTGTACTTAACTTCATGTAACGGTCTTTAGAAATCAGAACAACACTGATTTTACTAAGTGAGGCATATGCCTGTATGCAAGCAGTGCTTTTAGAATGCATTTGAGACGTGCTCCATTCACCTTTTCTGTGTGAGATTCTGAGTACTCAGCACCTCTAACCATCAGATCAATACTGCATGCTAAACAGTTTCAAAAGCACACTCAAAGCCAAGATCAACCTAAGTAATTCTAGCGTGAAAGATTTCTTGCAGAGTATACTTTTTAGGAACTTTCTTCTTCTACACAGCTATCTTTCCTGTAAGGACTGAACTACAGAAACTTTATTCCTTTCATTTCCTTTAGGCTTATTTTTCACTCTCATCTTGCTTTGATTCACCTGAACTGTTTCCAGCCAACACTGAGTAGCTGCAAGAGACGTATTTCTGTTACACAGCAGAGATAGCTCATTGCTGCTTTGATTCCCCTAAGTCACAGAATCACAGAATGTTAGGGATTGGAAGGGACCTCAAAAGATCATCTAGTCCAATCCCCCTGCCAGAGCAGGAACACCTAGGTCAGGTCACACAGGAACGCATCCAGGCAGGTTTTGAATGTCTCCAGAGAAGGAGACTCCACAACCTCTCTGGGCAGCCTGTTCCAGTGCTCTGTTACCCTCACTGTGAAGAAGTTCCTCCTCACATTTATGTGGAACCTCCTATGTTCCAGCTTGCACCCGTTGCCCCTTGTCCTATCATTGGATGTCACTGAGAAGAGCGTGGCTCCATCCTCATGACACTCACCCTTTACATATTTATAAACATTAATAAGGTCACCCCTCAGTCTCCTCCAAGCTAAAGAGACCCAGCTCCCTCAGCCTTTCCTCATAAGGGAGATGTTCCACTCCCTTAATCATCTTTGTGGCTCTGCACTGGAGTCTCTCAAGCAGTTCCCTGTCCTTCTTGAACTGGGGGGCCCAGAACTGGACACAATACTCCAGATGTGGCCTCACCAAGGCAGAATAGAGGGGAAGGAGAATCTCTCTTGACCTACTAACCACCCCCTTCCTAATACACCCCAGGATGCCATTGGCCTTCTTGGCCACAAGGGCACATTGCTGGCTCACGGTCATCCTCCTGTCCACCAGGACCCCCAGGTCCCTTTCCCCTATGCTGCTCTCCAGCAGGTCAGCCCCCAACCTGTACTGGTACATGGGGTTGTTCTTCCCCAGATGCAAAACTCTACACTTGCCCTTGTTGAATTTCATTAAGTTTCTAAGTCAAGTCTGTCAAGATGGATTCTGGGAAATACCTCCACACTCCTAGATTCTTTTGGGTTTTTATTTTTATCCTTCTTGCACCATTGTCCAGAGTAAGTGTGGCAGTACTAAAACCACCTTGAGCACCTCTTAAATTTACTTTGTCTTACAGAAGAAACACAGAACATCTGAAAAGAACTGGTAGGTCTTCAGATGTGAAGAACTTGGGGAAAAAATGTTACTGAACATAAAGACTAGAGAGCTCTGGCACCTTTGAGGAAATTTCTTCTTGTCTAAGAAACACTAAGCCTAATGATTGCAAGATCTGCACTCTGCATCAGGACGGCATGGAGGGGTTTCAAGGAACTGAAAACAAGATTTCTTTACTCAGAAGAATGAGGGGTCAAGGCAATGAAAAGCAGACACCCACTAGTTCTAGAAAAGGACTCATAGATGAGAAGAACATACAGGTGAAGGAGACTGGCCAAGAGTACATTGAATGGTGACAAAGAATAAATTCTGCAATCATTCAGGCCAGTTGCCAAGCATGCAGAAAAACAATTGGCAAGAAACTAGGCAAGTTTCTGATGGTACCTGCTCTTCAACAGGAATATTTCTGTTGGAACCTTGCCTGGCTTCTATGTGGTTTTCATCATCATCAGTTTCTTATCAAAATTGAAACACCTTGCAATTGGCTGGTTTCTGTAGAAAATACTAACTCTGATTATTTTTTTTCTTTATTGTAAATGATGACCGTAGTTTACTAAGCTTCAACTAACTCAGACTCTGAATTGCTCTGAGTTAGGAATATCTTTTGCCCTCACTACAAAGCTATTTTGTACAGAACAGAATCAGACTGAGACTTGCAAGGCTTCTGCATTAAGGTGAACAAGCACAACTTCAACTGACACAGCATGCAATTCTCTGTCCAGTAAATCCCAAAGACATTCTACAATTCTGAAACTGAGAGTCTAAATTACCAGGCTTGCCTTCTAGCTCAAGAAAAATAGATTCATGTTTCTGGACAAAGGGGCTAACAGTTCTCTCTTTTTAGATGACCAATCTAAGGAATATTATTACAGTTTGGAGATGTATTAACATTTAAGTCACAGTTACTAATTTACAAACACACTGTACCGAATGGATTTTCTTCAGTTAAAAAGGTTGTTGTTTATTTGAAGAGGTGAGTGCTACTTCATCAGTGTTATAAACACACCACATGAATTGTATCTAAAAATACTGTTGGGGAAAAAAAAATGAATCAGGTACTCTTCTATTCCTTGCATTAATTTTATAAAGTACACATGCAGCTCTTTATACAGTAATTGCCACACCTCTTTTTATAGTCAGGATATCACCTTTCATTTTGATTGGTATATTAATATTGTAAACAACACAAGAGAGATAAAACACATGAAATTGCATTTATAAGAACACAACAAAATTGGCAGGGCAACCCAGAACCAGATGCAGTTTCCAAAATCTACTGTGAAACTGATTTTCTGAAAACGACAAGATTTTGAATTGTCAACATCCCTTTTAAGTACCAGTGTATATAAATACCTGTTATAAAGTCACAAAAAAGAATTACATTGTAAGTTAATGGTCACAGTAAGGTTAGAAGGGGAACCAAAGTGAAAAAAAAAAAAAGAGCACAAATAATCAGACATTCAACATAAACCAACCCCAATAAAAAAAAAGTGAATGCATTCATATTGCTACTTTCACTAGACCAGCAAACTGCATAATTTAGGTCCAAAACAGGACAATCTTTCCCACATAGGAGAATGTGTTTTTTGGTAAACTTCAGAGAAGGTAATGCGACCAGATTATATAATCTTCCATTCCTGTTTTACCAGTATAAAAAAGTTGAAGTCTAGTCAGACATAATTAGTCTACTGTTGTGCTATGTAGATGTCTGTACACTTGAGGATCTTAAATTATAACCTGCATGCTCACCTGGGATATATTGCTGATGGTTTATTTTAATCCAAATGAAAATGAAACACACAAATTTATGTCAATTATTCAAGCCTGATCGTGGTCTGATTTTGAGGGACTTAATGTGATCTGTGAAGCCCTGGCGGCACTTTTTTTATCACCACAAACAGAGGAGAATAGCTGAAGATCTGTCCTTTGAATTCAGTTGCTTATACTGGTTCTGTATAATAAATCAAAAATAACATACAACCCAATTTTGCTGGTTTTCAACCACACAAAACATATGGCTACCTTCTCTTGCAGAATGTTTCTAAAATATCAAATTATCTTCATTCACTTACAATAAACTAAGCATCCCATATATGGTATCTAATCATATAGGATTTTAGCTTCTACTTGAAAGAATAAAATAAGTCCAAAAAAACCCAGGAAAAGTATAGCTAGAAGACCTGCACTTCTCATTTGGATGACAATGAACCCACAGCATTTCAGGGCAGATCACCCACTGATAAAGAGGTTTGCCAACAGATTACAGCATGAAAATATTCATAGCACTTCAGCTTTCTCTCACACACTTCATTAATGAACTAAAAAGGCCTTTATTCTCCCGTTAACTGTGCTGTTGCAGCATGTGTCTTTCCCATTAAAATATAATTCAGACCAGAGTAAAGCAAACACCTGCTACCTGCCAAACACAAAATAACCAACATAAAACTCAGATAACGTCCCTTTCTGAATTGCAGAATGTGTGCAAACCCTAGAAGTAGAAAACTGCAGGACTCACCCAGATATTATTAGCTCTATGAAGAGTGTATATTAATTTTTTAAAAACAAAGTTTATAGAAAAACCTTATAGTAAAAGGTTTATAAAATTTAGTTCAAAATGTCATGAGGATATATTTTCTCTGCTCTACAGCCTAGATGAATATGTAAATCCTCATCATAATATATAAAAACAGTTTAAGAATGGCTATGGTTGGGTTATCCAGGCCATGAATAGCCTCCTCCCTAGAAATACGCCTACATTTACTTCACTAGCATGCCAATGTCAGAATTTTGATCGTCATAGTGTAAAAAAAAAAAAAAAAAAAAAAAAAAGCTGTCAATCATAAACCAGAGAGGACTTGGGTATTCAGCTCAGCTGAGCACTGCCATGGCTGCTAATGGTCTGAGAAAATATTTTCTCTCAGTGTTATATCTCTTGAATGATTTTGTCACTCAGTTGGTCCAAGAACAGATCAAGAACACAACCCTTCATGGGCACTACATTTAATATTACAGCTGACAGACAACAACACTGACATCTAGAGATGGGTCTAGAGGGCAGACATACCTTTTTTTGAATAAAAAAAAAGCTTTGTCTCTGTGTCTGCAAACAGTCCTGGTGTCTCTCTTCTAATTGCCTGTCATGGGGTGTTAGAACCAGAAGCCATTACAACTGCACTGAATATAAAAACAGTTATGTCTGAGGCATGTACAGCTTCAGGTAATGTACAGCCATGGTCAGCTTGACCCTAAGCCACTCATCTCTCTGTCTGATTCATTATCTCTACATTTTTGCCCACTAACAAAATAGATGTGGCATCAAGAGAACGCCATTGTATTATAAATATCTATTAGCACATATGTTCTTAAGAATGCTTGTCTCTCAAAACTGTCTTCACGTGGGAACAGAAGTGTAATTTCAGGAGAGCCAAATTTTCGAGTGGATCTACCAGTCTGTTGTTAACTTATTGCATTATCATTGATACCAGATAATATGCTCTGAACAAACACCTCAAAATGTAGAAAATTCCCCTAATAAAGAATCTTAAAGGTCAGCCTAACAAACAGCAGACGAATCTCTTCTTCCCTTTTCTCTCCTCCTCAACAAAAATGTCTCATCAACACCAGTAAGCGATTAAGGATGATAGCCATCTGCTGTAATAGGTAAAATTTTGGACATCTGTTCAGGTTAACAGTCAGGTGGGTTGGATGGGTCACAAAGAAATCTGTTGAAAGGGTGGTTTGCATCAATTAGGGAAATCAGAGCAACTCGGTTTGAGAATTAACTAATGATTTTTCTCAGAGAAGCCTAAAATGTAGATAAACAAGAAAAGAAAACAGAAAGAATAATACAGACTTTAAATGAAAGGAGATTCTGTAACATCAAACAAACATTTAACAGCATAGAAACAATAGTCTGCATGTATTTAATTCCTATCTTATTAATCATATTAACATAAATCAAAGAAAACTCATTTGGTGCGAGGATACGCACCATAAAGCAGAGATGCCTGTATCCTATCTAAACTTACACGGTTTTGTAAATAACATGTCTAACTGGTAGTAAATATTACTATAATGAATTCTCACCTGCAAAGTTCAGAAGTATAGCTCACAGTATTAGGCAGCAAGACAAACAACTGACACCTGAACAGTAAGTGAAATTTGGTCTTAATGCCCGAACATTATCTTCTAACCAGAAAAAAATGAACCAAAATAAAAAATAAAAATAAAAAATTAGGACTAGGCTTCCTTTTCTATCTAGCTGGCTTTCTGATGTCAACAG